>CP126898.1:6342500-7555000 GCA_030440675.1 Furcifer pardalis
CTTTGTGGAAGGTTTTAATTTGAATTTCTCATCACTCTATAGAAGGAGGGGAAAAGGTTTCCTGATTGCATTCTCAGTAGTTTCTTAGTGGAAGAAAATTAAATGTTGTGAGGAAGTAAACAAAGCTATATGAAAAGAACTTTGGAGTTGGTACTTGGAGACACAGTTTATATATCATGTTTATCCTATGCATTTTAGCATTTGATGTTATCCAGCCTCTTTTTTTTTTAAAGGCTCATGGCTGTTTACACACTAAAATTTATTTTACATAATTTTAATTCTTCAAAACACTATTTGAAGTATGAAGAAAAATAAGAAAATGTAAGTTTATAAAAAGTACAAAGTAACACTGGCTGTGGAATAGTGTTGTGTTAAATATTTTTCACTACTGGCAAAGGAGCTGAAGAAAGGCGCTCAGGCAAGATTTCCTTCAGATCAACTGCCACAGTTACAAAGTGGATCTTGGCCATCCTTCCCTAGTGTCTTTCCACATCTCATATGGTGCAAGAATGCAAACGTTATTGAGGTTGCACAAGAACAAAACCAACTTAAAAGATGGAGGAAGGAGCTCACTGGACAAGGAACATCATTAAAGGAGGATCTGGCTGAGGAACTCAACCTCCCCTACATCACTTGGAGGACCCTGAATAGGCTGAGGGCTGGAGTCCCTAAATGTAAGGCCAACACACTCAAGTGGAGGCTACTGGCAGACAACAACACACGGTGTGAATGTGGTGAGATACAGAATCCAACTCATCTACTGGCCTGTCAATTACTGCCAGAAACATGCATGGATGAGGACTTAAGTTTGGCCAACGACAAAGCGAAGAAAGTGGCTTCATTTTGGCAGTCTAGGACATGAAAGAAGAAGAATGGTGCAAGGATTATGATATTAACAGGAAATGCCAAGTCAATCCTAGAGATTATATGGACTCCTGCTGGAAGGAATATACCCTAGAGCAGTGATGGAGAACCTTGGCACTCCAGCTGTTCTTGAACTTCAATTCCCAGAAGCCCAGGTCAGCACTCCTGCTGATCAGGGCTTCTGGGAATTGAAGTTCAAGAACACCTGTAGTACCAAGGCTCACCATCACTACCTTAGAAACTGCTGGGCCCAGGGATTTTTCTAAGCTGTAGCACCTTGAAATGTGTTTGCACTTAATTGAAGGAGTCCTTAATGTTGCCCCTTCCAGATGTCGGTTGACATTGTAGGTTTCTGTCATATTAAATGTTTAAATGTCCTCCTCTCTTCTATCTTTCCTAGCTGCTTACTGACCCCCGTTTCTCTCATTAATTTTTATTTATCCTCTTTAAAATTAAAGTGTTTCATAATGCCTTCTGGGTGTCCTAATCAATGGGCCAGTGTTTGTTTAAAGCTTGGCACATTTTATTTACCAGTTTGGATTGCATTGGGGCATGAACTGAGCTAATCTAGAAATTCTAATTAGTACTTCACGTCTTCAAAGCTTTGTACAAACATTATCTAATCTTATATTAATCGTACTGAATTTTACATTGACGTATATGTTCTCTGTCATGTGCCTTTCACATTAATGACCAGGGCGATAGAAACACTGTGATTGCCCTTTGAAAATAAGGAGCATATTTATCAAACTGTTGCTCCCAATTGCCATTGTAGAATCTTTGTAGGAGTTTTGTTTTGTTTTACAAGTTCTTTGGCTAACAGGGTTTTGGTTTGTAAGCATTTGTATGCTAATGCTTTCAAATAGTTATCCTCAACCTTTCTCATTAGGTGGGTTGATCAGCCAATGAGAGATAACTGTCTTGAAGTGTCTTTCTCATCATGGAAAGAGCATGGCTGTTTTTCAGGCATCTCCTAAACCAGGTTGGTATCTTTGACGTGGTAGAGAATATTATCATGTTGCCAGCTGGCTTCATGGAGAGTTATGCCATAGTCCCCATTTCCTTAAGCCAGGAAAAAACCATGGGACCAGCCATTGTTGAAGTCTAAAAAGAGAGAGAAAGCTGGGTTTCCCTCTAGATGACAGTCTGTGTGGATGTGGAGAAGTACAAACTATCTCCCATATGATACAATGCACACGATGCCCCTCGATGTGCGTCTTAGGTTGGCAAGAGGAAATGCTGTTGAAGTGGCCCGATGCTGAGCAGATATCATCTAGCCCTTTTTAATTCTATTTTGTTTTTAGGTGTGTTAATTTTAGCTTTGTATGTTATTATATGCTGCTGGTGCATCTGACACGAATAAAGAAAGAAAGTTCAGATGGGATATATGTGGGATTGCATTGTCTGAGTAGATAAGTGTAGGTTATTGGTCAATCATTTTGTTAGGTTAATTGATAGAAAGTGTATTAATTCAAAAGCTGCTCCCAGTTAATTGTTTACCAGAATGTTTGAACATTTCAATGGTTTTTAAAATAATTACTCTTTGACTAGCATTCATGTGAAGAACCATCTTACAAAGAGATTCACCTTTCTCATTGATATATGTGCATCTAGCCATAAACAAAGTTAGCATGTTTTTTCTCATCAGATTTTAAAAATTGTTTATTCTCCTGTGTAGGTCTGTGCTGCAGATATAATTGACTTATGAATTAATCAAGAATTGACTATTGTCTTAACTGAGATTTCTGCACATTTCTTCCTTCAGGGAACATGCTCACACTTAGATATTTATACCAAGGAACCCCTGTCTACTGTAGAGGACTAAAGGGCATTTTCTGAGGTGTGACTCAGACTCTTGAGGCTTGGGTTTGCCCAGGTATGCCCAGGTATCATCCAACATGCTCCTGCACCTTTCCTTTGCTAGATAGAATTGCTAACCAGCAGTCAGAATATATATCAGAAGAAGTTGTTTGGCTGCTTGAATCTCTAATAAGTCTACCTCTGTTAAGGATCCCCAAAGTCTGTATTTATCATTGTGAAGAAACAGCAAAAGGTCTACTGTGAAAAGTGTACCATGACATGAAGTCCATGTAATAGATTTTTAGCAAATTATCTGGAAAGTGCTGGAAAGTAATCAGGGTTTCATTTTGTTCTGTGACTTCCGGCATACTATAAACTGTGCAGTCCCTTAATACTGAATTATCTGTCACTGCAGGTTTTAACTTGTGAAGCTGTTTCAAACATGTTCGAAGATGTTTTATGCATATAAAACTTTTTGTAGCCCACGGAGTTTGGCATAGGATATCCTCACAGTCCCTTAGGCAACACTAACCATTTTTATCCATGATCCTTTTTTCCCTCCTTGCCTGGTATTTTCGATGGGCTTTCATATCAGTTGACAAGGCAAAGGAAAATCTGCCCCCTTTTTCCCTGTTTCATAATGGAGTTTCCTCTTTTAATAACATCAAACATTCCGATTCCACCGTTAAAGGCAAATTAAGTTCTCCTGTATATCAAATTAGCTCTCTGAGGGTGGCATCGGCTTAGTTTCTTTTATGTTTAAGTCCTAGTTCTCTAATCTGTTTCTAATTCATTCTGTTCAGCAATTTTGCATTTCTGTTTTAGTGGGAGCAATGCTGATTAATTCCTTCTCATGACATCTATAGCTGCATCCTAGATTAAACCTGCTCTGATACAGAGCCTATCATTAACCGTTAAATATTCTAGCAAGGCTACTTTAATTTGATTTAACATCAGTGGATCATTTAATACAGAGTCATTAATTCTCCATCTTGCGGCAAGGCCACATTCTCGCTACGCTTTTAATCACAAGATTATTTTGATATGATTTGGGAAGGATACTTTCTTTGTTTCCTCCCCCACCCCACTTTGAAATCGTTATGAAAGGTCAAGTTCCCAAGGAGATAAGTTGGAGAAAACATTTGTAATTCTTCACAACATTATGTTTTCATTTTACATGCCATGTTTTTATTTTATTTTAATATTTGGAGAGGGACACTGATCTAATGAGACAGCTTATCAAAATAAGACATAAAATGTTTCCCAAAACTACCTGTCACTTGACTGTGTTCTTGTTGTGCACACACAGCAAATGTTTTGTTTTTTGTGTATTTATTGAGGAGAGATGGGACTGAGGTGGTTCAAGTGTTTAAGATGCTGAACTTGATGACTGGAAGGTCGACAGGTCAGCAGTTCGAGACCCGAGTCCTGCACAACCAAGTGAGCTCCCATCTCTGTCCCAGCTCCTGCTAACCTAAGTAATGAGTAATCAGTTTGAAAGCAAGAAATTGCAAGTAGATAAATAGGCACCATGTTGGTTGGAAGGTAAACCGTGTTCCGTGCACTCTGGTGTCTAGGTATGCCTGCCACATGTGCATGGAAACGTCTGGAAACACAGACAGTGATGGCTCTTTGGCTATAAAGAGAGATGAGCACTGAACCCTAGAGTCAGATACAACTGGCTTTCGAGCAAGGGTGACCTTTACCTTATTGGGGACATGCAAAAGATGCAGGAAACAGGTGATACCTTTATTGGATCACTTTTTAAATGTGAACTATTTTGATATCTTATACTGTATATGAAAAAAAGTTCAAAGATTATATATAACAGGGGTGCCC
This sequence comes from Furcifer pardalis, assembly GCA_030440675.1. Classification (NCBI taxonomy): domain Eukaryota; kingdom Metazoa; phylum Chordata; class Lepidosauria; order Squamata; family Chamaeleonidae; genus Furcifer; species Furcifer pardalis. The sequence continues at coordinate 6,347,004 of CP126898.1, forward strand.
AAACTTTTTGGGTTGTGGACCGGTCACATGTTCAGGGGTGCCCAGACTATGGCCCGTGGGCCGAATCTGGCCCCTAACGCCAATTTGTCTGGCCCACACTGCTCTCGTCACTCCCAGAAATGGAAGTAAAGCGGTACGGGCATGTTTTACTTCCGCTTCTGGGAGTGAAGAGGGCTGGATGAATTTGTGTCAGGGGCTGAATCCTGCCCCCTGGCCGTAGTTTGGGCGTCTCTGATATATAATGACAAATAAATGATACTAACACTTGTCTGGTATATTAATAGTTTGGTAAGGAATGAATAGGGTCGTGGTGGCTTAGTGGTTAAGATACTGAACTTGATAACCAGAAGGTTGGCAGGCCAGCAGTTCAAGACCCGAGAGCTGCTCGACAGAGTTCCTGCCAACCTAGCAGTTCTAAAGCAAGAAATTGCAAGTAAATAAATAGGTACAGCAGGAAAAGTTTATCTTCAGATCTAGCATCAATTGACAATGCTGTGTGAAAATTGACAATGGAGTGCATAACCTAGGTTGCAAGTACTTCCTTTGATCGATGAAGAGGCCTGAGTCTGTGGATGAGAATCACTGACCATTCTTCTGAAGTTTGTTTTGTGAAGGTGGTATGGGAAATTACCACATATAACAAAACTGTTATCATCTTTTGTTGTTTTATTGTATTATTGTATTTCTTGTTGCGGGCAAGTGACACTGGAGCGGCTTCAATAAACCTTTATTGGTATAGCCAGCCTGCAGCTATTTGTGACTTTTATGTGAGACAAGGGGTATAACATAAAGTGGAATTGGGAACCTGCAGAGCATGAAGTAACAAGATGCTTTCTTGACCAGGCAAGAACAGCAATTCATTTGATAGTATTTAAAGCTGGTATGGCCAATTTGGAAGCAAGGGTGTGGCTTCAGCCATCTATCACACACAAAATTGCTTTTCCTTGAGCATACATCAGAGCAAGTAGCCCTTATACCAGGAGTTTGCAATCTTTTTAAGCCAGGGTTCAGGTCATGCTCCCTCAGACAGCTTCAGGGGCCAGACAGCCATTTTGCCATTCTCCACCACATGGCACTTCCTGGTGTGGTGGAGGCGGTGGGCCCCCCCACATGAAATGGTGTCATGGGCCACATCTAGCCTGCAGGCCACAGGTTGAGAATGCCTGCTTTATACAGTGGCTTGGATCTAGCAGCTAGAAATCAAGAACAAAGAGCCAGTGTGCATTAATGGGCTGAAACTACAGGAAACCAGATATAGACTGAATATCAGGATAAACTTCTTAATGGTTAGAGCAGTACGACAGTAAAACCAACTGCCATAAGAGATGGTGAGTGCTCCAAGACTGGAAGAATTCAAGAGAGAATTAGACAACCATCTGTCAGATCTGCTTTACTTCAGACTCCAGCATTGAGCAGAGGGTTGACCTAAAATACTGATGGCAAACCTTGGCACTCCAGGTGTTCTTGGACTTCATTTACCAGAAGCCCAAGTCAGCACTCCTGCTGATAAAGGCTTCTGGGAATTGAAGTCCAAGAACATCTAGCGAGTGCCAAGGTTTGCCATCACTGGCCTAAAAAGGCCCCTCCAGTTCAGTTATTCTATGATTCTATGACTCAAGAATATAGTTGTTGTCAAGGCAGAGTTTGGGTAGACTGATCCCTCTGGAGCCCAGAAAACTCTTCACCCTCTCTAGGCTCTTGACTTTGCTCCACTTTTCCCAAGAGAAAGTATAAATGGCCCACAGGTTCATGATAATGATCCAAGCACAATAGAGAACAGGACCACCTGTTTTGAAAGAGGAGGAATCTTATTCTACCCAAGATTTTGTTATCCTGCTTTGCACCTTCCTTCCCATCCAATGGACTGGGTGAAGGATGGGCTGTATTCTTCTGTTTTTCAGGTTTTCATGGCCTCACATCGGTAACCTTACTACCTTTTCTTCATGTCCCGTATAATGAATACAACCCTGCCAATCAAAGCACTCTGTTTTATATCACTTATTACTAAATTGAAAATGGTGTTTTACTACAGCAATAAAGGACTGGTATAGCACGAGGTACATTTTTATACAACTCTATGAACTTTGTCATTGAAAACATTATAGCCTTGCATTTGAGATCACAGTGGAAGGCTATATAATTTGATTACCTATATTAATCAACTAGAGTACAACATATAAAACCAGTAATGCATAAGTCTGACTGGAGCCAGATAACCCTCTTGTGCATCTTAGAAAGATTTATTTTCAGTAATATAATTCATTTGACATGAAAGTATCATAATTGCTGTTGCTAGGAAGGATTTTCTCTCCTTTTTTTTAAAAAGGAAAATGGCCATCGTTTTTCAGAGCTCTGCTTATGAAAAATGGTAGTTAGTGAGCAATGCAGAAATGGACTTGCTTATGTAATCGTGACAGTTTTTCATTAAGCTGCTGAGCTAACAAATTGGTCCACCTTGAATTACATTTCCGATGTAAGAACCAAAAAGTAATGGAAGGTTAGGGAAATAGTACACAAAATATATCTAGCTTTGGTATCTTAATTTCTTCTCCAAAATGGCCCACAGTAGCTTAATGGTTGAGATGCTGAGCGTGACGACCATAAGTTCAACAGGTCAGCAGTTTGACATCAGGTTGTTGCATGATGGAGCGAGCACCTATTAGCTGTCCCAGCTCCTGCTAACATAGCAGTTTGAATGGAAGAAGACAAATACATACTGCTTTTGTGGGAAAGGTAACAGAATTCCTTCGCTGCTGCCGTTCTTCTTGTTGTTGTTGTTAAATGAAAAATGTACTAGTACATTTATATCTGATGCATAGATCTTAGTGACTGGACATTTGTCTCCTAAGTATTATGTCTTTAACAATGTCACATCAGCTCCCCTACGGAAAGTCAGTAGCAGTACAAAGTATTGAATGCACTTGTTAACTGCAAGGAAACAAAATATATTAAGGCAATGAACTAGGGCAGGGCAATCTGAACCAAAATGCCTGAAGTTAAAACACTGAAAGTGAATTATAACTCAGTTTTAATCTTTCCAATTTGGCCTCTTAAAAGAGATTTTTATTACAGCTATAATTTATCGTTTAGTCTTAATGCTGTTTTCAGCTTTCTGTTAGTTTTTAGTGGAAAGATGGGATAATGATGCAATAATAAAGAAAACAAAACAGAATCAAACCCCTTGTTTTGACAATGAGACCCCAATGGGCCTGCCTCATAGATCAGAAGAATTTATTGAGTTTGGTCTTGGGTGAACCACACAGTCCCATAATTTAAATTAGAAAACAGTATCAGGAGAGTATGTCATTATACTTTTCCCCTTATCTATATGCCACTAGATCTTCAAGTTTCCTTCTAGCTTCATATTACCAGGACAGGTTGCCAATTTAACTGTTATAAACCATCACTAGTAAAGGTAAAAATCACCCTTGCTTGAAAGCCAGTCATATCCAACTCTCGGGTTCAATGCTCATCTCTGTTTAGAGCCAAAGAGCCAGCGTTGTCTGCACCTGCAGATGTTTCCATGGACATGTGGCAGGCATGACTCAACACATGGAACGCTGTTTACCTTCCCACCAAAGTGATCCCTATTTATCTACTTGCAATTTCTTGCTTCCGAACTGCTAGGTTGGCAGGAGCTGGGACATAGACATGGACTCACTCCTTCATGTAGTACTCAGGTCTCGAATTGTTGACCTGCCAACCTTCCAGTCGTCAAGTTCAGCATCTTAACCACTAATCCACAAAAGTCTCCTGAACCATCATTACCCTATTATAAAATATAAGGATTTGCTTTTAAGTATGAAATCACAAGGATAAATACGTCTTCTCATTCTGATATGTAAAGTAAACACGATATAGTCACTATAACTCAATTGAATGTGTAGCCTCTGAGTTAGTACCTTAAAAAAATAGCAGTAAGCTTCAATATTGGTTAACATTAAAGGTTTTTAAAAGTACCTGATGTATTCTGAAAATCTCCTGTAGCAGTTTCCTCTCAGTGCATAAGAGCCCTCGGCTGAGGAAAGTCAAGTTGGATATACAGTATTCTAGTCTGAATAAAATATGTCAACTAATTTCCTAAACACAGCTGTATGGTAGGCAATAAGGGAGCTGAGAAATGTTTACATGTGTTTTTAATGGTGAGTTGCAACAGCGTTATGTGGGAGAAAACCTTGGCTCCCTCTTACCATTCATCCATTAGTTTCAAACTATTGAGATGTGTAGACAATTTTCTCACTTACTTCCGGCTTGGACTTGAAGAGCCACATCCTAAAGAGAACAAGGGATACGGATGTTGATTGCAAAGTGGGACTCCTCATGCAGTTACTTGTGATGAGCAATACTGTACTTAGCTTTCTCATATCTTAACTATGTGATGAGGCAAAATACTAATTACCTTGTGAACCACCCAGAAAGTGCACAAAGCACTATGGGGCAGTATACACGTGTAATTGCTATTGTTATTTCCTGCATGCCAATCTCTTGACTCCATTTAATCCTTTGGTTATTGAAATGGACAAGTGAACTGGATTGATCTACACTCGTCTCTCATAACGTGTGTTTATCTTATATACAGCTATAATATTGTCATGTTGTTTTGTATGTATGACCTTCAGCCCACCATGTTGTATATACCTGTACAGTCAAACCTCACATAAAGAGTGTCTCGCTTAAAGAGTAATTCGCTTAAAGAGCAGAATTTTCTCTGAATTTTCGCTTCACTTAACAAATAAAACCAACCAAAAACTCGCTTAACAAATAAATCGGGTTCGCAATCCCCCCCCCCCAACAATTGGTCATTTACAATGGTGTTTCGCTTAAAGAGCAAACTTGCTTAAAGAGCAATCCTGTGGAACGCATTATGCTCTTTAACCGAGGTATAACTGTACCTTTCCTCTTACAGCAGGCTGTCCCAATCTTTGAGTTTTTGATTTCAATTCCCAGAAGCCAAAGTCAATTCCCAAAAACACTGATCAGTCAATATACTGACTTAGGCTTCTGGGAATTAGAGTCCCAATGTGGGGCCCATTCTACAGAGTAACAGTTTTCAGCAGGGCTATCTCTCACTCTTTTTACTTATATCCCTGTGGATCTTCTTCCATTGGGCTTTACATACAGGAATAAATGTCCCTTGGTCACAGAGTGTGTTTCCAGAAACAGGGGCAGAAAAACAGCCTAATACTTTGCAATGCCCCCCAAGTGTACTGTAAGGACTGCTTCATTTCATTCTGCTTTTCATTCATTTTCCTAAATTTCCCAGGAGTTGTGAATGGCTCATCAACCGCGGTTTGGCCTCCACAGCTATATATCTCTATTTCTCTGTCTTTTATGTGCCTTTATTCATCTACCCATTTGTTATCAAAATTGCCAACTTTCTACATTTGTTTCTTTGTAGTTAGATAGATAGATAGATAGATAGATAGATAGATTGATTGATTGATTGATTGATTGAGGGAGGGAGGGAGGGAGGGAGGGAGGGAGGGATAGATAGATAGATAGATAGATAGATAGATAGATAGATAGATAGATAGATAGATAGATAGGAAGGAAGGAAGGAAGGAAGGAAGGAAGGAAGGAAGGAAGGAAGGAAGGAGAGATAGAGAGATAGGTAGGTAGGAAGGAAGGAAGGAAGGGAGGAATGAGGATAGAGAGAGAGTGTGTGGGGCTGCAGTGGCTCAGAGGTTAAGAAGCTCACCTTGTTAGCTGGAAAGCCAGCAAGTCAGCAGTTCGAGTCCCAGGTACTGCATGATGGAATGAGTGCCCATATCTGTCCTAGCTCCTGCCAACCTAGCAGTTTGAAAGCAAGAAATTGCAAGTAGATAAGTACGGACCACTTTGGTTGGAAAAGATCTTGGGGACATGAAAGGAGCCTCATTTGGGCATCCCCTCAGTGGGGTTTCTCCAGAAAAATCCTTTCAACCCTGAATAATTTCTGACATGAAATTATTAGAATGACTGAGTAAATGAATGAGTGACTGTTGAACTTCCTATGGTAGGGAGGGAGGGAGGGAGGGAGTGTGGGAGAGATGTGGGGAGGGAAAGTCTGTGTGTTGAACATCCCAACAGACAGACAGACAGACAGCACTAGCTTTCACAGTTGCAGAACAGGGTGTCTATGTACAGATCTCCAATACAATTTGATATATTTTCCCAAAGGAGAAGATACGGGACAAGATATATGCCATTTTGGGGCATCTAAATAACAATTCTTTAAATCCTGGTGTAAGACCATGATTAAAGTTCCCTCATACAAACATCACAAAATGTTTTATCAACCGTTCCCTGTTTTTATTGCATTCTATTTTTTTTCCCAGCGCCTAAAATAACTGCTTGTCAGATCCTTGAAATGATTTTCAATCCCTGACTATTGCTTTCTGTTTTTCTCTCCATCTCTTTTTTTCCATCTCTCTCTCTCTTTTTAAACCCCTTGTTCAGCCCTCATAATATTTCTGCCTGAATTCTTTTGCGGCAGAAGCAAATGAAAATTACACCGTGGGTTTTTTATTTTATTTTTTAGGTCTCTGTTCTCTGATTTTTGCTTGTCATGTCATGAACTTCTTCGGAGCAGTGAAATGGCAGCCCATCTCCCAGAGAGCTCCAGACAGATTTCGAAAGTTGTCTTGTTAACAGATTGTCAGAAACCTACATTTCAGTCTCGCTGAGTTTATATCATGCATGCGCATACAGAGAGGGAGAGAAGGGGGGGGGGAGTTGCTGGAAATTATGATTTTTACAGGTTCTGACATATTTCTAAAGAATGGTAATGCTCAGGGCTCTTCTGCCTAACCTCCCCCTTCTCCTCACCACCCGTTCCAGTTCCCTTAACAGGCTGTGCTGTTTGGGAGTAATATTCTGCATTTGTAGCAACTGAACATCAGAGCAACATTCAGTTTCTTCCCTTTAAACATGTTCTTTGAATTATTTAAGGTGTTTTGATGTAGGCTAGAATTTGTAACAAAGTCCTCTAGCTTTTATCCTAACAAAAATAAAAAAAAGGTTGAGCGGATGGGGTGTTTTTATCCCCACCTCCTCCTCTCTCCATTCACCCCATCTCTATTCCTCCTCCTCGGTTTTTTTCCCTTGCTCCCTCCTTTTTCTGCTTTTAATAGATCCTAGGCTGGAGCGCCAGGGGAGTTCCTTTTATGTTGTACAGCATGAAATGACTTAGTCAGGGCCTTCCTGACTAATTTATGAAGACTAAAGAAAAGAGAAGAGAAAAGGGGGTTGGAAAAGGGCGTCCACAGCATCGGGGGAATATGCAGAAATCCTTCGGGGAATTGACCCCGAGAGCTCTAGCAGATCAATTGGTTTTTGAGGAATTAAAAGAGACTTTTAAATAGTATATCAGAGAGCAAACAAAACAAAAGACAAAATATGCTGTGGCACCTTAAATACTAACTCCTGTATTTTAATGATAGCTTTCGTGGATCAAGTCCATTTCATCAGACATAAAGAGTGGATATCATGGTATACATTTTATAATATCTGGTATAGAGACCCAGAATGGCTGGGATTGGTTCAGGAGATGCCCATGCAAATAAATGAGTTATTTAAATAGTATTGGCATTTTGGCCCACAGAAGGAACATAGTTTATCAGAAGAAGGCATTGGCTTTGAGGGGGCCAGAGTTGGCGGATGATCAGATGGGACTGTGGTGGCGTAATGGTTAAGACGCTGAGCTTGATGACTGGAAGGTCGGCAGTTTGAGACTCGAGTGCTGCATGATGGAGTGAGCTCCTGCCTCTGTCCCAGCTCCTGCCAAGAAATTGCAAGAAGATTAATAGGTGCTGCTTAGGTGGGAAAAGGTAATGGCATTCCCTGTTCTCTGACGTCTGACCATGGAAAAGTCTGCAGATGCAGATAGCGCTGGCTCTTTGAGTGTAAACAGAGATGAGCAAACCCCCCTAGAGTCGGATACGACTGTCTTTTGAGCAAGGGAGACGCTTTACCTCTACTTTTACCTCGGCGAATGATACAGAACTGTGTCCTGGGTCAAAGTAAGTATTTTTGTTGTTGCTGTTGTTGTTGAAAGGGAGGCAGCCTGGAAGATTAATGTGCTCTGAGGAGGGGGGAAAGGGGGGGGGCCTCGTCCCCTAAGTCTATTTTTTTTTTTTTTTTTTTTTTTGCCACTGAAAATCACACCATCTTACAGATGGCAGCCATCGGTCACTCGCTGAACATGTCTTCCACTCGACATGCCCCCCACCCCGTCAGTCAGACCAGGCTGTGCCAACCCTCTGATGCCTCATTGCCCCTGCAAATTAGTCCTAGCGCTCAGGGCGATCCTGGATCTCGGCCAGGAAGTTGTTCTTGTTAGTTTTTTTTTATTTTGCTTCACAAAGAAATGGGAAGGAGAGAAGGATAAATAAAACATATGGGTTCAGCTTGTACATAGGCAGCATTGATACCCCTCCTTCCCCAGCCAAATGCTGAGAAGAAAGGGAAAATGGGGGCGGGGGGGTTTGAGGGCAGGGAGGCGAAGGAAGGAAATTGCTGCCTTGAGGCATAGTCTGTTTCTTACAGCTTGACACCCTCAAGACCAATCCTACACACACACACACAACCCCCAACTCAGCATTCAGAAGTCTGAGCTGGTCTAGCCACAGGGAGGCCTCTGGACTCATTTCATCAAGCTGTCAAAGAGCTAGTGGAGCTAAGAGGACTCTTTCCTGCCTGGGGCAAGTTCAAATCAACATTCAATTTCCTCCTCCTTTCCACCCCCCTTTTTGCTGTTTTTCCCCCTCCTTCTCCCCTGTCTTTTCTCTTCCCACCCACCCCTTACACACACTGAGAACCAGCAAAGGGGGGAAAGAAAGAAAGAGGGAGAGAGAGAAAGAAAGAAAGAAAGAAAGAAAGAAAGAAAGAAAGAAAGGAGGAAGGGGAGAAAGAAAGAAAGAAGAGAGAAAGAAAGACAGAAAAGGGAGAGAGAAAGAAGGGAGGGAAAGAGAAAGAAAGAAAGGAGGGAGAGAGAGAGAGCATGAAAGAAAGGAGGGAGAGAGAGCAAGAAAGAAAGAAAGAAAGAAAACTCCCCCCTTGGTCATTTGTATACTTTCTCCCAGGGCTGCAACAACTCACAGTTGCATGCCAGCAGGAAAAGACTAGAGGGACCTTATAAAGGACACAGTGGCAAAATTGCAGCAATAAATCAGTACCCCTCTGACATTTGGCAGTAGCTTAATGTTTTGGCAGTTGCTTTGTGTGTGTGCGCGCGCGTGTGCATATATGTGTGTGTGCGCGCGCGCACACACGTTTGTTAAGCCTCAAGTCCCATTAGTAGGCTTTTCTGTCAGCTTGGCTCATGATGAAGCCCCCGTTTCCCACATCTTCTTAAGCCAGGCTCTGGGGATGTTAGGATGTTGCCAGACCTGAAAGGGAATGCAAGGGAATGAACAACATCATAGCCTCTCTAGACACACAATCACGTACACACAAACACATACTAAGCCTACACTGACATCGCCATCAGCAAATAATTGTTTGTGAGGTACAGGAAAATAAGAAGTTCCTATAAAAAATAAGGAGAATCAATAGCAAATCCACACTTTGGTCTTCAGACTCAGTTTAGTCCCAAAATATTGTCTTGTTCGCTCATTCATTCATTCATTCACTCACTCACTTATATATGTATTCATTCATTCATTCATTCATTTATAAAATTTATATACCACCCATCTGGGTGTTATCCCACTCTGGGCGGTGAACAACTAGAAAATAAGTGACAACAATAAAAATCAAAACCCACCACCAACAAATACATCATTAACTAAAATAAAATAAGTGGCAGCAGATTTGGGGAACATGCACAATCATATTAAGTTTTGAAGAAGTAGCATTGTTAGTCTGAGCCATGTACTTGCACATGTGACAGTCACATAGTTCCACTCTTACATCTGAGGACATGGTCTTAAATTATAGCATTTCGTCTTTTAGGTACCACAATGTTCTGTTCCATTTCTCTGTTGTTGTTGTTGCTGTTGTTGTAGTATGACAATAATATTAAGTGTTATCTGAGAAAACAAAGTGTGTTTTTGAACACATGTTGCTTCATTTCCAACAGAGACTTTAGCTCAAAACAGACTCACTCTGGCCTAGCTGTACTGTCCAATAAGATGGTTTCACACTAGAGACAAGCCCTTGGTCCGTCTCACCTTATATTATATACCTATTTCTGACCCCAATGCCAATTCATCTGGCCAGTGCCGCCCACACTGGGCCTGGAAGCAGAAGTAAAACACGCTCATGCATGCGCAGAATGCTGCCGTAAATGCACTCGCGGCTGTCGTAAACATGTTTACAACAGCTGGGGTGCATTTATTGCAACATTTTGTGCAGGTGCGTTTTACTTCTGTTTCAGTGGAAAGAGCCACATGACCAGATGCTCAACCATGTGACTGGCCCACAGACTAAAAAGTTTGGCCACCCCTGTTGTAGGCATCCTAGTGGAATCAGTTGCCAGAGATCAGAAAGCTCGCAGATTTAATAACAATAAGTAACATTTTGTAATTAGAGACAGCTTAAACGTAGGTTTCTGACAAGGACATTCTTAATTATCATGGACATTTGGGAGCTGTGCTGAGGAAAGCTACCAAACAATTTTCATTTCCCCTTCTACATTTCACAAGCCTGTCATTTTTTTTGTACTTAAAAACCTATTTGTTTTAAAGAAGATCACAGTGTAGCAGAGTTCTGTGTAGTTCAAATAAAGTTTAAATCAGTCAAACCATAAAAATCAATAAAACATATTTAACTGTCAGGGGGGGGAATAGCTGAAAGGATTAAAAATGATTATGACGCTTAAAATCCAGTTCATTGGAAAAGCTATTTGAAAACTTGCATTGGCTGTAATGTACTTTTAAAAATCCTCATCAGCTTTCTCTCTTACATTGGCAAGAGAGCTTTGAAAAATTTCCTTTTTCCAGTACAACTTCCAGAATCTCCGCAAGCTTTTTTTCTAATTCAAGCAAGTAACTTTTTTAACTTTTCCATTCACTGTACACACACAGGAGGGACACTCAAAGGTACTGCTTAGCGTTGTGTGTGAAAGCATCTAATTGATGAGTTAGTGTATTTGCAGGTTCTGCCCTGAAGCAAAAGTCAATTTTGTGTAAGTGTGTGTGTGTGTGTGTGTGTGAAAGAGAATTTATTGGTGACAGATGAAGTCAACCATACAAACTCTTATTTGTTTAGATTTCTCTCTCTTTCTTTTTCTACCCCTTTTCTTTAAAGCTTCCTTTCCTCAAACAGGATTCAGATTTAAACCTGTCACATCTCCAAACTGGTTTTTTTTTTAAAGGAAAGAAAGGAAAGTGGGGCAATTAGGACCTGCTTTGCAAACATTCTTGGCAGAATTAAGAGCCAATTGGCAAAACTCTGCCAGTAATCCCTTTACAAGGCTTTATGAACATAGCACAATGGGCTGTTTACAGATTTACTTATAGACCAGGAGTGTTAACAGGCCTGTAGGAAAATTCAGGTAATTGAGGCTTTTGTCTGTCAATGAGCCCCCATTGCTGTCAACGGTTCCCATTCCACACATTTCTTTCACTGTGTATTTTGACAAAGGCTTTTGTCCCATTGACAACAGCTGCATGGGAGGTAAGGATGGGGAGAGGTTTCTCATCTCTCTCACACACACACCCCACACCCCACACACATACTCTTTACATTTCTCCATGACTGACATTCTGTAGGGAAAGGCCCTTGTGTGTGTGCTAAGGTATTGCCTGGCTTAATCCAGAAAAACTTTGCCTTTTGTTTTGTGTTGCTATAGTAGTCTAAGGTGACAGAACTGATTCAGTAGTTAGATGAACACAAATTCTTCTTCTTCTTCTTCTTCTTCTTCTTCTTCTTCTTCTTCTTCTTCTTCTTCTTCTTCTTCTTCTTCTTCTTCTTCTTCTTCTTCTTCTTCTTCTTCTTCTTCTTCTTCTTCTTCTTCTTCTTCTTCTTCTTCTTCTTCTTCTTCTTCTTCTTCTTCTTCTTCTTCTTCTTCTTCTTCTTCTTCTTCATCTGATTCTGAATATTGGTGATCATTATGACAATCAGCCATGAAGACTGTCCTGCAAATATAATGTTGCATATGCCTTCTGCATCGCAGTATGACACCTGTACCACTGATCCAGTTCTGCACATCACTTTTGGTCTTGAGCTATTTTTGGCACACAAAGTCCTCCTCAGCCCCAGGCCAGGATTGATGAAGCTGCTGCCCTCCATCGAGATGGATTCAAGTGGGACTTAATCCACTTGGGGACCATCACCCTTCTCTGTGGACTTTGGCACCCAGGGCCGTTAGTCCTCAGGGTGGTCAGGTTAGTTAACCACTGGCTGACACTCGGGGTTGAGTCACTGGCAGTATGGTCTACAACAGTGGTTCCCAACAAGGGGTACACAGCCCACTAGTGGAGTTCATTTCCCAGAAGCCTAAGTCAGTACATTGGCTGATCAGTGCTTTGGGGAAATGACTTAGGCTTCTGGGAATTGAAGTCCAAAAACCAGCATTTGGGAAACACTGGTCTACTATATTACCATAGCAGGATAACCTGGCCAGACTAGAATGAATACAAATGCATCACACAAAGTAGGGGACTGGTTTTCCCAAATAAGAATTAGAGGGATAGCTTCAGTATATCACAGCAGATGCTAACTTGTGAGATGGAAAAGAAATCTCTTATTGATCCTCTGCGTTGCTGGAATGACTACAATCATGTGGTGTATTAAGAACGGTCAACTTTATTGTCATATAAGCTTTCATTGACACTGTTCATCTCTTGAAGTGGACAGTGGCCATGAAAGCTTATGCCATATTAAAATGGCTAATCTATAAGGCGTAAATCCTCCTGTAATCTCAAGAAGAACTGTTGAAATAAATTGTACATATTAGCCAAAGCCAATACCTGTCCCATTGATTTTGTTGGGTCTACCCTTACTATCCTGTATTTCTCGGAGGTTGAGCATCATTATATTGACTTTGGAGGTGGCAGCTGTAAACACGGATGTTGTGTTGGAATCAAATAAGCCTCAAAACTTCTTTAGTCAATAGTTTTTCTGTCTTTTATAAATACATACTGTTACTGTAATGTAAGATTTATCATTTTCTTTCCCAATTTAAAACCATTTTTAATGTGTGTTTTTATATTTGAATTGATTTTTCTTTCTTAAAAGGGGTAGAAAAGAGGAGGGGAGAGAGTGAGGTTGTTTTCAGAAATCAAGAAGGGCTATGATAGGGGAAAATTTGGATACTACTCTTCCATGTTAAAGGAAATGTTCCTAAGCCTGAAGAGATGTTAAATGTTGCATATTTTCAGTGTCTCCTACTGATAAATATTCTGATTTTAAAAAAAAAAGATCAAATGAACATCTATTAGTGTTTATTTTATGTCCATGCCCAAAACATAACTTATGATTAATCTTAAAGTGCAAGGAGTGAAACAGAGACATTTGTTTTACTAGAAAATTGAAAGCCTTTGTGCTCCATTTTTTACAGAAACAAAGTGCCATGCAGTCAACAAAGCTTATGAATAGCTCTCAACACAAAATTGTTATAGATGTGGAAGATCAGATATCTTCCTCATTGGTTGTCACAGCCTTGATGTCAAAACCCAGAGCTAACTAAAGGTGCAACTACACAGCAAGGGAAATGTCAATTAACTTGCATTCCGTCCCTTTTAATTTGCACGAGGCGTTTGGTTCTCTGCTATATAAGTGGCCACATCGGGAGAGGAGAGGGAAAGCATTTCTAATTGTAGTTCCATCTAAAGTGGAAGTAGGTGAAGTAATTCAAACGAGCTGCTTTCTGTCCTCAATCTTGTCTTGCTCACTTGATAGCTAGTTAAACTGTGGGGAAAAAATGAATCAGCAGGAGCTCTGAAAGCGGTTTTTAAAAGAAGTGTTTTGGAAGAGAGGGGGAAGGTGCTTTGCCAAAGCACTGCTTTTTATGTGCATTGGTGTGTTCAGTTGATCTTTCCTTTCTACATCAGGGAAGGCAAAAAGGATTTGACTTTTTAAAATAGAAGGGAGGAAAAACTTGTTCAGGCTTGTTTTTATATATACTGATTATGCTCAACATCCAGTTACATGCTGTAACACTGTCTGTTCATATTATATGTTTTATAAATCCCTCAGTGCTGATAAAATTTTTGAGCAGCATTATATGCAACGTCTGTAATTCCCATGCCTTTTGGTAATGTACTTTTTCTTTTTAATCTACAGTGTGACAGTGAGAGTGACATTGACGATAAGGTAAGAATAAATGTTCCCCCCCTTTTTTTCCCCCTCTTTTCTTTTAAGTCTCTAAATACACTTTTTTGAAAGAGTACCAACAAAACTATTTAAGAAGAAAGTTGAAAGATAATAATCAGATCAATTACAAAAGATTTCTCTCATTTTGGGCTCTGCTACACACACAATGCAGCAGAGTCAATTGCTGCTAGGGTGTAAATCACTTTCTTAACTAAATCCCCTGATCAGATAAGTACTCAAGTACTAAGTTGAAACTCCTGTTATCTTGTTTTGGAAGAAGAACTCTTTCAGTACTGTTTGGAAGGCAATATTTTATTTGTAATTAATGTACGTGTCATTTCTGCAATAGTTTCAGCAGACAGACAAGCATTAACCTGCCTTTGCAAATGATGCTTTAACTCTCAGGGTATATTTTGCCCGGTACCTACATAGCTATCATGCAGATAACGATTTTTTCTGATCTTTTTGCTTTATGCATACATTAGTCATTGGCAGATTACAGTCAGGCATTTGGAACAGGGATAGAAATACATGCATAGATTCTTCTTTTATCCCAGTTGCCTCCACTGACATGCATACCTTTTGCCCTGTAGAGCAAATAACCTCAATTAATGCTACTTGAATCCTGAGCACACCCTCTGACTGTAATGGGCCTATTTCTGTTCTACTGTATTGTCAAAATACAGCCTGAGGTTGTGTTGGGAAAAGTATTTCACAGACTTTGCATAACTTACAAGCTCAACTGTTATCGGCTTAAGGCAGCCTCTGTCTATGGATATTTTGGTTCTGTCATGGGATGTGCATTATTTTGTAGAGAATTATTATTATTTTACATTTTGCTATTGGTAATGCTTTAGTCACCGTCGGATGATTTGAAACCATATTGTTATGTTTCTTCAAATAAACAGAGCTTTCGCCAGTATCTATTGTTCTCTCTTGCAAAAACCATGTGGATTGGTTTTGTTTATGATTTGTCACTGATGATAAGCAGTTGATGGATTGTAATGCGCTGATGTTGTATTAGTATGAACTTTGGTGTGCTTTGTACTTATAGATAGATAGATAGATAGATAGACAGACAGACATAAATTTTAAGAAAGAAAAATTATTTTAAAATTGTAAAACTCAATATATACAGTTGTACCTCACTTAAAGAGCATAATGCGTTCCACAGGATTGCTCTTTAAGCGAGTTTGCTCTTTAAGTGAAACACCATTGTAAGTGGCCAATTGTGGGGGGATTGCGAACCCTGATTTATTTGTTAAGCGAGTTTTTGATTGGTTTTATTTGTTAAGCGAAACGACCATTCAGAGAAAATTCTGCTCTTTAAGCGAGTTACTCTTTAAGCGAAATGCTCTTTATGCGAGGTTTGACTGTACTAATAACAAAAGATGAATATGTCAAATCTGACTTCTGCAATTACAAGAGATGTTCAAAGTGGTTACGATTAGCATCCAGATACTTCCGATTACAGTGAATTACTGCTTGAGTAACATTGACCAAAGTGTCCATTTGTATTGCAGCATATGCAGCATTTTGCTCTTTTAAGAACATGTCATATGCTTGTTCTACTAACTCACATATACATTGTTTGGTAGACTTCTGTGGTGAGCGTGTAAACTGTTCCGACATAATAGCAGAAGAAGCAGGACTTGCTATAGTGCTAAACCTCCCTGATCATTCCTTGTACACATCCCTTACAAAACTGTGCATCTCAAACCTATCACAAATGTGTGTAATTGTTAGGCGTGTTAGAGTTTCTGTCACATACTCACACCTCCATTATTGTTGTACTTCTACAACATTCTCATATTACAAATACCACTTCCAAATGGTCTTTCTTGCCCTCCTCAAATGATAACTGTGCTTCCACCATTTTATTTGACTGTCCTGCCTATCACATGGTGAAACTAACATTAATTCTTTTGAGTCAACATTATATTACATGTTGTTTTGTTGTTGTTCAGTCGTACAGTCGATTCCGACCCTCTGCGACCCCATAGACCACTGTCTGCCAGGCACTTCTGTCCTCCACCATCCTCCTCAACTCACTCAGCTCTGTGCCCATTGCGTCCACAAAACCATCTAGCCATCTATAATTCAATTCAACTTTGAAAAGTAAGATGTAGATCACATCTCTTAAAAATGTACATTCATTTTGACACCTTTTGTATATGGTACAGAGAACGCTTCCTAGACCTTCTTGATGGATCTTGCTTCAGTTAACCTTACTAGTTCATAGGTATGCCAGCATTCAGCCTTCCAGCATGTTAAGGCAAAAAAGTTTCTGCTGTAACACATCTGTTAGACTCTATGGCAAGATTAAAAGCAATTTATATAAATATAATACCACTTGGAAATAATACTTTTTAATTGCCTGTTTTGCAAAAAGTTGACTATTTGAAATCTTCTGTAAATCCCAAAATCCTTTTTAATCTGGGTTTATATTTAAAAGATTGGACCTGTAGAGAAAGTTGGGCTGACTTGCCTTCCGTTTGTAAAAAAACAAAGATATATAAAACCTTAATTAAAAGCACTTAAGCACTATTGGTTTCAGGGGAAGTTAAGCATTTACCTGTTTGCTTTGGACCACATATCACCTTAGTTAACACAGCAGGTATAATTTTCAATGAATGATGATGAAATCCTCAATGCTAATCAAGATTTAACCAGAATGTGAAGTATCAAAAGTTTTTCACAGAAGCGGAAAATGTATTTCAAAGTGCCTGTGTTTGATCTGTAACAATGCCCAGTTTGTTTCAGAAGAGCTTAAATTTCCTTCAACAGAGGCATCTGATAAGGATTTTGCACTTTCTTATCACTAAGACAGGGTCAACAGATTGCTGAAAATCCTTATCACCTGCCCCACAAAGGAACCTGCTACCCTGTAAATGCATTGTCAAACAATAACAGCTATGAGAAACCTGTGGAACATAGTGAAAAGTAGAGGCGTCAACTTGCAAACAAAAGTACACATAGTCAAAGCAATGTTATTCCAGGTGGCAATGTATGGTTGTGAGAGCTGGACCATAAGGAAAGCAGGGCGTAAAAGAACACTTTTGAAAATGTAGTGTTGGAGGAGAGTCTTGAGAGTATCCTGGACAGCGAGGAGAACAAATAGGTCGATCTTAAGAGAAATCAACCCCCACTGCTCCTTGGAAGGTCAAAAATTGAAGATGAAGCTAAAGTACTTTGGACATCAAATGAGAAGAGAGGATTCACTTGAGAAAGCTTTGATTTGGGAAAGGTTGAGGGCAAAAGAAAAAGGGGGCGGCCAAAAATGAGATGGTTAGATGGTATTGTAGACGCAATGGGCACAGAGTTGGGCAGGTTGAGGAGGATGGTGGAGGACAGAGGTGCCTGGAGGGCAATGGTCCATGGGGTTGCAGGGGGTCAGAATCAACTGTGCAACTGAATAACAACAACAAAACCACCCCAAAATGTTGCCCCTTCCCATTTCCTCCCTTCTCCAAACTTGTCTTCCAGTGTCCCCCCTGCTTTTTCCCCTTCTGCTGTCGAAGTTTGATAACACAAATGTCCAATGCCCAAAAGAATTGGAAACTTTTTCACATTATGGAATTTAGATTTGGGTCACCATTTGGTTTACAGATTTATGAAAGCAAATTTGGCTTGGCCTTTACTAAAACGACAGGAGGTAAAAGCACCAGAAATCCAGGAAGATCACCCGGAAGCCTCCTTTAATAAAAACAGATCGTCCTCACATCTGTTAAAAATCAGAACTGCCTTTCATCCTCTCACTGTCTTCTCTTAAAAGTCTTGCTGAATGTTTATTAAGTTTACCCCAAATGAAAACATGGGTGGGATTTCACACACTGGCTATGCAGCTGAAGTCTGGATTAAGTAACAAAAGCCAGTCTTTGTGTGTGTGTTTTTGTGTGTGTTATAATCTAGTTGAAGGGATAACTTATCTTCCTAACTCTGGCAAAATAAGAATGGCAAAAAAGAAAGGCTCGTGGGAAGTTTTTAAATGTGTTAAAAATTATTTCTAGCTGTTTTAATAGTGATCCATGTTGTCCCTGTTTCTCATATAGCTTTTTATGACTACGGCATAGTTTTGATTGTTGCTAGCTGCCTTGGAGAGAAAGCAGCATATTGATAACACACGTATATAGGTAATTAATGCAAACATAGACGTGGCACACCTTTCTAAAAGAACTATCATGATCTGTAATCCACATGAAACCATGACGTTATTGGCAGGTGACAGTAATCACCAGTTTCCACTCATTGTTTTCCAACAGTATTACCTTAACTCTCTTTTCTCCATTTTTCTGTTTAAGTCAGGGGGTTCTCAATGTTTTCTCACTATGGGCTGGACCACACCGCCTCAGACAGCTGAGCGGGCGAGGCACGGATTTGTTCTTGCCATAAACACACTTACAACAGCCGCGGCTGCATTTACAGCACATTTTTGCTGTTTTTGCCACTTCTGCCGCTTCAAATTGGTGGGCCACATGAAATAGTGCTGTGGGCCAGGGTTGGCAAACAGGCCTTAGGTTGCAGCCTCTGGTTTAAATTATTCATCCCTTTTCTATTAAAATAGCTTGAGAAATTGTGAGTAAAGCCCTACACTGCTTGGGTCTTAGTTTCCTCTAATAACATAACCATATGTTAATATTATCAGGTGAGTTTTCCCTCCAAGTGTATGCACACACAAACACACACCATCTGGGATAATGTAGGGTGTTGGCTAGAGAGGAGGTTCCACAAATTGGAAGCCTCCAATTTGTGGAATTCCCTCACTGTGTAAAGGCTTACCTGAAGTTCACTTTGCTCCCTTCAGCTGCCCAGCAATGGTGTTTTTACTAACCTGGGATTTTAGCTTCGCCTGTTTAATCAACTGCTTTTAACCGGTTGACTTACTCTTATTTTGTTTCAACTTTGTAGTCTGAACAGCTCTGGAAGCCATTGGTGGGAAGTGAGTCTAGAAATCCCCCAAATAAACATACAGTACAATAAGTTCCTTGTGATGACTTAAAGTCATAGTAAGAGATGAGCGTGAAGAGCAACCATCCACGGCAGTTGAGTTCTGAACAAACAGGCTGATAAAAGCAGCAGCTATCACCAGTCAACCATTAAAAGCTTGAGAGAATGGAAAGATCTTAACCTGTCATTGAAAACGGTGTCAGTGCCTGCCAAATCTCTAAGCAGCTGCTGGGTAGCGCCATATGACAACACCAGGGTTAGGTGTGCCACACAAGTGGCTGTTGTGGTGGAGTTAAAATTGGGTCCGGCGAAATGGCTCCTCAATGTTTACGTCTCTTCATATTGTTATTTACATTGTGCGTTTTGGGTTTCTGTCCACTCTAACCTCATAAAAACAGAGGGTGGTATTACATGGGCAAACAAGGTTCTCGTATTATTTATGATGTAGGCATCACAGCACTTCTTACATTTGCCCAATCAAAGAAGGCAAAAAAAAAATCCAGTCTCCCTACTCTTATGTAAAAGATCTGCCAGTCAACGCTTGAATGATGTTGTAAGTGACATGTACTCTTAACACACAGATATGCTATTAATGATTATCTAAATTACACTGTGTAGGCCCAGCTAGTAGCATTAGATCCAAGACTGGCGTTTGTTAGATTAGGTTTGACTTCACCTTGTAGCGAAGAAATTGAAATCTGAACAAAATTGATTAGCTTTCAGAATGTGGGATCTGAGGTTACCTTCAGAGGAAACTGCATTGCGGATAACGGGTAACTTAAATGGCATCCTTCACAAAGGGGAGAGTATTATATCTATCGGTACCAATAATATTACACAGAGAAAGAGAGAAAAAGACTGTCATGCTTCTTTTTAGCTTATGAACCAACCATAACAAGCCTTTGTGAAGAATGGGCGAGGGGGAATGCCTCTGTATTATTTCATCCTTTTTTGCAAAGATGCAAAACAAGGCATCAAGTTTCATTTACTAGGTCTCTGTCTGTGAACAGTGTTGTGTTTCTGGCAGCAAAAACAGATACAGTACCTGTATTGCACTGATGTACATAAAAGTGGAGGGAACTGTTCTTTGCTGGTTTGACATCTGCGCCAAGCCTTAGTTCCTAGAAGCTGTAATATGTTGACTGGTAATGCTAAGATATCACACCAGCTCATGGTTGTCCTGGACTACACACATCTCTTATTGCAGGGGTTCCCAACCATTTCAAGCCATGGGCCGGGTCACACTCTCTCAGTCAGCTTCAAGGACCGGATGGCCATTTCCCCTTGCCTGCAGGATGGGAGTGGCCATTTTGTCTCAACAGCTTCAACATGCAGCCATTTTGTTTCTCAAATGCCCTTGGAGGGGTGGGGGGTGCATGAAATGGTGCTGGGGGCCGGATGCAGCCAGCGGACCTTAGGTTGGGAACCCCTGCAGTTGCTGGTCTCAGATAATTGTGTTCTCTGAGGCCAAGACTTGATGTTGATGAAGAAGGCCAATGAAGGTTTGGAGACATTGGATGGCTCATGTTACTTATAGGGTGCTACAACCAGATCATTATTTCGGTTCTTCTCTGACTTTTATTACTCATGTATGCTGGAGTCCAGAATGAAGGTCTCAACAGAAGATCTTTGAGCTAGATTCAGAAAGTAGGATCATAAAAGCAGTATTAACCTTGTGTTGTTGTTGTCGTTGTTGTTGCTGCTGCTGCTGCTGCTGTTTTGCTTAACCAATAGTCTTAATCTACTCAACAGATTTACATGCCCATGTTTACCAAATCTGCCATCTCCCTTTAGGAATTTATTCATCTATTTATTTATTTTTATTTTATTTCATTTGAAAAGAAGAGTTTTGTTGTGCTTGAGAGAATCCTAGTATCCTTACAAAACTGGTGTTCCTAAGAGGTGTAACAATATTCTCATACAGTTTCTGTTTCTATAGTTCAGGAATTAATGTCCCTATTCCTCTTTATTTTGAACTACAGGGTCTTCCACTTCTGTGTTTTGTACAGTTCCTCTTATGAGTTTGAACTTTATCTCCCAGCAAACCTTGCACTACTTGTGCTGCCTAAGTTTCTTGGGAGTTGTGGTCCAATAATATATAGACGACCACGTTTTACCCAGCCTAACGCTAGACAGGGACACCAGATTATATTAGAGTATCTTCTGGAGTAGTGTAGTGGCAGTGGCATTGCTCTGATGGCCCATAAACATTGCTACTGAAAATATATACTTCCTTTACTAGCTGCAACAGCATTAACAGATAGCAATTACCCTTCATTTTCAGGAACTATAAAGTCTCCATTAATTCAAGATTTATGTAGTTATAGCATTTAGCACAGGAATAACACCACAGAGAATTGGTTTATACACATGTAATGAGAGAGCTTATGGCATACTTTAGTGAACATTAACATAATAGAGTAATATAAACCATCAACAGTTCCTCTTATTGTCTCTTACCTGCTTTAGTGTTCCAGTGAAAAGTGGCAAGCAGCTTGGTAATGCTAGCCATTAAATGACATTCTGCAGAAAGCCAAAAGTCAAGTCGTGTAAAAAACGAGGGGATGACTAATTCCTTCTCATCGCTATTCCAAAATGTTGCTGAGCCTCTTTCCCACCCCCCATGGCTAATAACAATGTTTGAAACAGTATTAACTATTACATGTAGGATGGGGGGAAGGAAAGAAGCTATTATGTTCTTTCAAAGTAGTTCAACACATATGCTCTTTCATTCTTGGGCTCCCAACCACTGTGAATGAAATTATGGGTTGTCAGGATAATTGTATGGACCCAGTGCATAAGCGAGTTCTACAAATCAAGGGTTAGATATCAGACGTTTCCTCATTTACTAAATAAGACAATGAGGAGAGAAGGGTAGGGTACAAATGCCATTGCATATATTATTATTATTTTACATTAATTAAATGTTTGCTGTGTGTTTGCGCTGTCAAGTCAATCTTGACTTACGGCAATCCTTTCCAGGATTTTTAGGTAGGGAACATACACAAGTGGTTTCCTATTCCCTTCTTCTGGCTGGTTAGATCTGTGGTTTAGGTAACCTGCCTGTGATTCTATTTGTTGTTCTAACAATGGCAGAAAAAATGTTTACTGTTAAAGGCTTTCATACTTCAGATCTGGAGATGGAATGAGAGAAGAAAGCAGCTTTCCACAGAATTATAATTCTTTTTCCTTTGTAAGGGGAAAAAATGGAAGGCCACCTCTCAGATGCTGTGTTATCATCTAAAATCCTGTGAACATAGGAAGGGACCTAAAGTGCAAGAAAGGCCAAATATAAATACAGTAATACCTCGGATAATGCTAAGACTTGGTTCCACAAGTCTTGGTGTTATCCGATTTTTAGTGTTATCCGATCCATGTTAAAATCCTACGGGATGGATCGGATAACGTTAAAGCTCCATAGAGATACATTGTAACAGCACAGGCTTTAGCGGTTGTTATCCGATCCATCCCATAGGACCTTAACATTATTCAATCCAATTCTCCTCTCCAGATTACTTAACGTTATGCGATTTTAGCGTTATCCGAGGTAAACGTTATCCGAGGTATTACTGTATAGCGTTAAGTATAGTTTTGCATTTAATAATAAAGATTGTACACAATCAAGTCAATTCTGACCTCGCCACCTTTTCCAGATGTTTCTAGGCAGAGAATACACATAAGTGGCATAACATTTCCAGTTTCTGGGGGTTTCCTGGGACTGTGGAGCTCACCCAGGGCTACATAGGCTGGCTCTTCTCCCAGGAGGCAGAGTGAGGAATTGAACTCTGGCTCTGCAGATACTTAAACCACTGAGCTATCTAGCCATGCCTTTTAAAAATGCAAAGAACATCAGTTGAAGGCACAGGAGTGATCCTAATGCCAGCTTCCACCTCTTCAGTTATAAGCTGCAAGCACAGGGCTGTACCTTTTCATAAACCAAGACCCAGGGTCAAGTCTTGGGTGTTCGAGGTAGGATAGAGAAGAGACCTCTATACAACACAGAGAGATGCACTGGCAGTCTACAATGACTTCTCTTGAGCCTTCTTTGGCTCAATATAATGCCACTTCTGATGCTTCGTGATCTAATGTCATACTTGTTTCATCATGAAATTGGACAAGATGCCAACCTTGTGTTTGAAGAACCGAGTGTATGCCTTTCTTTCTCAGTTTCTCCCAGGCTCCTTAGGAGCATTTCTTCGTCTCTGGTTTCTTTGGCTCTGTGATAAAGTGTGTACAGTTTTGGTGTCTTTGTAGCCACACAAAAGGAAGAATTCAAGCACAACCAAGGATATGTGATTCACCTAAATGGAGTAGACTTATTGGCTCCTGGAGATTAAAAAGTTGAGAACTCAAGAGACGTTCGCCGAAGGAAGGAATGACGAGAGGTGCAAAACTGACATCTGTCTAATGCCTGGATAAAGGTGGTTGGCTTAATAAAAGAAAGCCTTGCTTTGACAAGTGTAGCAATATATATAAGTCGTGAAACTCGATCTGTTTTCTGTACTACACAGTCATGATACTGTGTTTGGAGTAACATTGTGGCCTTTTAGTGACAAAAAGACTAAACAAAATGAAAACATTACCATAATTACTGGGAAAGAACAATTTGCTTTACAGAAATTGACTTATTGGCTGATTGTCTGGTTTTAATAAAGACTGTAGTGCTGGGAAACAGCAAATATTCAGCATATATGAAGCCTTCTTAATTTTTGTCTTTGACTCTTCCAGTTAAAGACTTTCAACAATAAGATCAAATGGAAAATATATACCGGTACTGTATTAGACTTGGTTATGAAAGACTAGATAGCTTTTTCCAGTAACACATAACAAAGAGTCTTGTGGAAAAACCATAAAGATCAACAGTTTTGTTCAGCATAAACTGGTGTAGATTTTAGCTTTTTCGATGTAGATCAGGGGTTCCCTAACCTTTTCAAGCCGGGGGCCGGGTCACACTCTCTTAGTCAGCTTTGAAGGCTGGATGGCCATTTTGCCCTGCCTGCATGTAGGGGTTGCCATTTTGTCCCAACAGCTTCAAAGGGATGGCCTTTTTGTTTCTTGAATGCCCTTGGAGGGATGGGAGGTGCCACAGGCCATGAAATGGTGCCACAGACTAACATAACTACCATCTTGAAAATTCCTTTTAACATCTGGCCATCTGTTATAGAGGCATTGTTCTCATGGAAAAGCACCTTTCAACAGCTACGTTTGGTTGCCTGCGCCTGGTATTATGAATAGATATACTCTGTTGATTTATCCATGAAGTCTCAACACAGTAGTTGAATACACAATTGGTAGGGGATTTGAAAAGTGGCATTCCACTCAGTACCAGCCATAGGGGAACAAAACTGTTGGCCTTCTGAAGGCATGCAGGAACCTGTGGAGTAGACTGACCTTTGGTCTCCAGTCCAGAGAGGTGGTTGTTATGCCTACTACTCCGTGCATAAGAGATGACTGATGGGTTGGAACAGAATCATTAGAGCAGAGCTGCAACCTTCTGCGGTTTAAAAAAGTGACAATACTATTCAGGCTTAAATATAGAAGGTTAGTAGAGACCAAGGAAAGCAAGCATTAGACTGAAGCATAGAAATGGATTCCAGTGGTGCAACTCTCAGAAGAAGATTGAACTCTACAATCTAAGGGTGTCAATATTTCACCAAGTAGCATTTCTCCAGGTATGTTCACATTGCTATTACTTTGCTGCTGAGAGAAGAGAAACTGTTACATGAATAGTCCGATCAATATCTGTTGTTGCTTTTTTTTTTAAACATCTCTAAATATATGTACGCATGATGAAGAGGAGTTGTTAGAAGAATCAATAAAGCAGATGGGGGGAGCCCATGAGCTCCTATTTATATGGCATGCTCATTTTGGTCTACTTTATCTATGTCTTCCACTTACTAGGTTTTATGAGGGCATGGCAATACTCTTGCCCTCCAGCTGTTTTTAGGCAGCAGTTTCTTTTCCTTGTAATTTGTAATCATTGCCTGTCCTGGACAGAGGGCTGATGGCAGGCTAAACAGGAGAGCCACAGTCGCATACACAAATCAGTGTGCAAGCACTTTCTTAAATACACCTGCATTTGGTGTATATAAACCATGCCTGGAAGTTTTACTCCTTGTCTGAAGAAGTGGACTTGAGCCATGAAAGCTAACAATAAAAAATATAGCAGTTAGTTTTTAAAGTACTACAGTGTTTTTGTTTTATTACTTTTTTCTTTGTTTTCTGATATTCTTAAAAACTTTCACAGACATAAGGTGCAAATAAAAAACCACAAGGCCAGAATCCTGTTGGTGATTTTTTTTTTTTTGCACAATGTAATTCTACCCATCAATTTGCCACTAATTAACAAGGCACTGCTTTCATTACAAAGCATTGGTCTGTTGGTGCAATTAACAGCAATCCACTGTGGGTAAGTTACGCAGTTTAACTTGCACATGGATAAATCAAGAACAGGATTCTGGCCAATGGCAATTGTAAGAGATCCGTAGGTAGAAAACTAGAGATACATGACCCTAGCTAAAATTAAACTCTGTTTCGTTTTGTTCCTGTGCAGTTTTTTGTTTTTAAGAGATGACTGGTTGATTGACGACTGGAGCAGAAATACACCTTTCATATGTTATCATTAATTAGTGACCCAACATCTAAACAGAAAAAGAAATCACTCTCCTGAAATTCTTTTCATTCTGAATTATTTTGAGTAATTTAGACATAGTCATGAGTGTGTGCAGTTGAAGAAGCTGCATGTTGCTCGCTTCTCAATACACACATAGAGAGGCTTGTTTTCTTTGTGTCAGATTTTAGACTGAAAATGGCCTGGAGCAAAGGCTTGTCCTCTCTATACTGCGAGGTGCAATAAATCATGAGCCAGTAAGAGGCTTCAACAGGAATGTAAGCTGTGGACACTAAAATAAACCAGCAACATTCACTGGGAGATAAGAGGACTGTTATTATTTCTGCCATTACCAGATTATGCAGCTAGACCGCCAGTCTCCCGGCTGGTCCATCTTTTCCCTGCAAGCCTTCTCGGCCTGCTTTCTAAGTCCATCTCCCTGGGCTTCTCGTATACCTGTGTCAAAACTACTTGGAGGCCGTTTGCTGAAATCTCTGGCAGCAGCTGACTTAATTTGTGGCTTAGTGCTCCTGACAGTTTATTGGGCAAGCAAAGCGCGCCTTCATCTCCAATAATAAACAGCCCACCCGCAGATACTTTGACAGAGTTAATGGTTTTTATACAAAAATGGACAGACTTAATGTTTCGGCTGTAGCAATCATCAGTTCTGATCTCCTTAATGAAATTAGATTAAGCGCACCTGGGAAAATGCTGAGACGGCACATCGCCTTCATCACCTCCTTTAATTTAAAACCAATTTGCGGGGAAAATATTCTCTGAAGCCAAGGGACGCGGCAACAGAGGAAGGGAGGGGAAAGAAGGGGGGATTTAAAAATCTATCTGGATAGCTGCTGGCACTTTTAATTCCTTTCCCTACTGACAATGTGAAATATTAAGTCTTAAGAAAGGAGAGTTTAAAGACTTACTCACTAACCTTTCTTGTTCCTTTCATAGAGAGTGGAGGGAGGGGGGGGAGGACTTGAAAATCATGCCCAAGGATACAGCCTTTGTCTAACTGTATATTTTATTTGTATCCTGGCTGTAAGGCAAAAAATCCAAAAAATAATCCAGCAAACAAACTGGGAGGTTTTTGTTTTTTTGTTTTTAAGACCAGTATATTTAATTATGTGTATGAGTTCTGCCTTTACAGGTTGATGGCTAGTGTTAGAGTCAATGCACAAACTATGCTGTTTGTTTACTTCAGTGTTTTTCAACCTTGGCTCCCCTGATGTTCTTGGACTTCAATTCACAGAAGCTTAATCAGCAG
Organism: Furcifer pardalis; assembly: GCA_030440675.1. Taxonomy (NCBI): domain Eukaryota; kingdom Metazoa; phylum Chordata; class Lepidosauria; order Squamata; family Chamaeleonidae; genus Furcifer; species Furcifer pardalis. Next base: position 6,374,066 of record CP126898.1, read on the forward strand.
GTGTGCTGACTTGGGCTTCTGGTAATTGAAGTCCAAGAATATCTGGGGGTGCAAGGTTTAGAAACACTGGTTTGGTTGTTTATTCATATCGTCCCCCCCCCCCAAAAAAAAAAAATAAACTAAAAGTAGATAGATGGTGGAGGAAGGGCAAAATGGCCATCTGATCCCCAAAGCTGTCTGAGGGTGCATGATCCGGCCTCCGGTTTAAAAAGATTGAGAACTCCTGCACTAGAATTATATGGATGGTTAACTTGACGACTGAAAGGTTGGCAGGTCAGCAGTTCAAGATCTGAGTACTACATGACAAAGTGAGCTTCCGTCTTTGTCCCAGCTCCTGCCAACCTAGCAGTTTGAAAGCAAGAAAACACAAGTAGAAAAATAGGTACCACTTTGTTGGGAAAGGTAGCGTTCCATGTTCTCTGTTGTCTAGTCATGTCTGCAGACAGCTCTTGTTCTTTGCCTGAAATAGAAATGAGCACCACCCCCTAGAGTCAGATGCAACTGGCTTGCGACCAAGGGAGACCTTGACTTTTTAGTGACCATATCTCTTCTATGACAGCCAGGCAGGTACTGGGATTGGACCCCCGATTTAAATAGCAAGGAATATAACAATCTATTTCACACTGATTGATCATGGCAGGGGTTTTGGACATCCTGGAGACAGAAAATGGGGCTTTTTTTTTTTTTTTTGGATGAAGACAATGTCCACCAGACCTGGATTCAGCCAGAGCCAGAGCTGTTGGACTAGGACTTGAATATGTGGTTCAAATTTTTCTTGGCCACAAAACTCATGAAATGGTGCTGCGGGCTGCATCTGGCGCACAGGCCACAGGTTGAGAATCCCTGTTCTAGTGCTTCCTAAATATGTTAGAAAGATAGCTGAAAAATAGCATATGTTAGTCTGATTGGTTGCTTTCCCATAAAGTATTTCTTGGTCCTCATTATAAAATGATCTGAGGCTCCAGTCTGAAATCCTCATTTAACTTACCTGGTTCTCTCCTATAAGACTACCAAGGCATTGCCTACTATCTTTAGAGAAGAGGGTGCTACTTATATTTAGGTTCTCCACAGAAAGAAGAACTCCAGTCTTCCAGAATTCTTTTGTGTGTGTGCGGAGAACCTGCTTTCGTTCTCCATATGGCAACGGTGATATCAAAGATTATATTTATTAAATAGTCATATGCTCTTGTGCTGGGGAGAACCAAATACATAATGCCTATACAGGCATCAATCTTCCAGCACTGGTGATAAATGAATGCTTTCTATGACCTACCCACCCCATGCTGGCTATATATAGGCCCATCGCTGCAAGACACTAACAGTGAAGGATTACAGCTATGATAAATGAGCTAAATTATATCTCAGCTTGCCTTCATTTCAGTTCTTTAGAAACAGAGCATTTCCGAAGATGGCTTTACTTGAGATGTAACATGCCCACTTACATGTATGGCCAGACATTCCACAACGGTAATGGAGTAGACTATACAGCCAGTGACTCAACGCTGAGTGTTGGGTGGTGGTAAATAACCTGACTCCCTAAAGGGGCTTTGGGTGGAGAGATGGTCCCCCTCAGTGGAGGAAATGCCACTGGAAACCATCATATTAAGCCCAGTGGCAAAATGAGCAGAGGAGAAATGATTTCAATATTCTGATTCCCAACAGTTATGGAGGTGGAAGAGGCCATGCCCGATGGACTGGCTGTGAAGGCGCACCTTGTCAATATCCTCAAGGCTGAGGCAAACCATTTCAGTCCTAGTGTCAAATCCTGCATGTCTCATTTCATACATGCCACAGGAGATGGCTCCGTGATCATAGTGCGTGGGTCACTTCATAGCAAGCTGGGATCCACTTTAAACAAATCCACAGCAGTGGCATTTTTCTTGTTTGTCATTCTTTTTTCGAAAACTATTTTCAGAGAAAATGTATACTCGGACATGAGTAGTAGCCGATGATGAACATGCCCACCTGTTTGAACATCGACAGGAAAATGGGCCTTCCATTTAATCTGTGCAGGCCTTTGCTAAGACCTCAGTATTGGCCCAGGCCTGCTGGTTCAACTTCCCTCTCCTTCTGCAAGCCTTATGTAATTATTTCATAAGCATCTAATATGTCATTTATTTATTTACATTTATACCCCACCCTTTCGGTGCAGGCACCACTCCGGGCAGCTTATTATAGTATATATTAAGTCTTAAGAAAGGAGAAATTTAATCAAATCAATTCAAAGTAAATTTATTCAAATTAAAACACTATTAGCAGCAGATAAAATTGAGTAATATCAATTAAAAGGAGTCCAGGGTCAACATTACACAATTTTAATATTCTTTACAGGCCTCAAAAGGCTTGTTGACACAGGAAGGTCTTAAGTTGTTTACGAAATATCAATAAAGTAGGAGCAGTTCTTATCTCCATTGGCAATGGCGGAGAAAACTCTCGATGTGGCTATTGCTTTTTATGCCTCCCCGGGTGTAACCACTCCACTCAGAGCTTACATGCCTGGGTGCTTCAGTTATAACTCCTGAGGAAGAGATGCTCCCTCAAATATCTTGGTCCCAAACCATCCAAGGCTTTATAGGCCAACACCAAGCACCATGGGCAACCAATGCAGCCTAGCCAGGACTGGAGTAATATGGTCAAACCAACCAATACCTGCAAATAGCCTGGCCACTGCATTTTGCACCCACTGAAGCCTCCATACCAGCCTCAAGGGTAGCCCAACATAGAGGACAGTACAATAATCGATTCTGGAGATTACCACGGCATAGGCTAATGCTATCAGGGATCTCCTATCCAGGAAAGAGCGGAGCCGGGCTATGTGCCTCAGATGGGGGAAATGTAACTAAAAGTTCCCTGGAGCATTATTTACAGGGCACCTATTTCCTTGTGAGTAGCAGTTAGCATCAATGCTCCTTTCTTTTAATGGCCCAGCGTAACTGCTGTGTAATTAGCAGAGTGTAATGTGAGGCACAGTACTAGTAAGAGAAGTCAATGGGTTTTTATTGAAGCTGTAACTCTGCAGCAGAGTGGAAGCCATTCATTGTACTGAACAAAAGCACTTGTGTTTCTGTGAGTGATTGATTGATCAATCGATCGATCGATTGATTGATCGATGCATTTATATAGTCACCCTTCTCACCTAGGCGGCCCAGGGTGGCTCACAACATCAAATTTCAAATATATAAACAACCCCAATACAAAGATTAAAACTATAAAAACTATCTGAAACCCTTTATATAAAAAACCTCCAAATCCTCTTAAAAACCCGGACAGCCCTAGATAAGCCATCAAAGGGGGGGGGGGGTTTGCAACACCCGCAGTACCCCACACCTACTGCCATAACCATGTTTTCAGGGCCTTCCTGAAGGGAAGCAACTCTATCTGGAGGTGTAATTTGAGCAACAGGAGGTTCCACAGGGCCGGAGCAGATACCGAAAATGCACCACCCTTGTCTGACTCATGAATGATGATGTTGGGATTATTTTTGAGATTGTTTATAGCCTTGTGCTCTGTTCAGCAAAGATTGAATGTTGAATTATGTCTCTAGTTGATGAGCTAAGCTCGGGCACGGTAGCAAAAGCATTCAATATAGAAGTCCAATTCTTTGTTCTGACCCTCTAGAGGAGTCCACATAGAATTTCTCTTTCTGTGCTGCTGGGAGTAAGATGGTTGTGGATTGGCACATAGTTCCTCCTCGAGGTGTAGAAAGTGAGAAACAGATTTCACAAATTCATCTTTCAGTTTTTAGCAGGTGCAAATCATCTTCAAAACTCATGGTCTATTCATTCTTCACCACCCCTCCCCCTGAGCCCACACCAACATATTGTATTGTAATATGTATTTTTTGTAAGCCGCCCTGAGTCGCCACAGCGAGTGGGCGGCAATATAAATTTTAACTAATAATAAATAAATAAATAATTCTCATCAATGCAAAGGCTTATCCAAATCCACTTGTTTTTCTTCATACTGTATTATGTATTGGACATGAATGCAGCCATCTATAAAAGCTGGTAACTATACTGGGGCAGTGGAAACTGCCTTATACTGGTGAAGACTATCGGTCCATTTAGCTAAGCGTTCTTTGTGTTGAACTGGAAGTACTAATTCTCATCCGCCCAGGCTTCCCACTGTTGTTGAGCTATCTAAAGAACATTGAATGTGATGTCTTCCCTGCTGTGTGAACATATAGAAAAGCCAGATTAATCGTAATGTAGCCAGGGGGAGTGGGGTCATAACTCATTTGTTGCTTTCACACTAACAACCCTATTACTATGTTATATGTTGAAGTTTAACCCCTGGGGATTTTGCTGCTGGCTTTTCCATAAGGCAGTGGTGATACATGCTCGTCTGCTGATAGTGCTAAGATATTGGGCAGCACAAGGAGAAGTTCACACATACACACAGATGCACAAGGTACCCTTTTTGCTTCCTCAGCAGATGCTATGCTTTACAGCAAGATTTCTAAGGTTATTCCTAACCCCTCTGTGATTTGGTTAACCTCATAATGCATTCCTATTTTATTTTCATTGGAGTGTATGACTATGTGTTCACCAAGAGTATTCTTAAATTTCATTCCTTAGTTAGTTTTCAGTTCTTTCTGGCACTCAAGCATAGTTCATGTTTTGACTTTTTTTCAAAGGGAAATGAGGAGAGAAACCTATAGCAAGCAAGAGTCTAATGTCAAAGCAGGTCAGTTCCTGAGACCTACTTAAATTGGCAATGTCATTTTATAAGCCAATTTTATATTTGTATTACACACACAGACACACATAAAGTCATCCAGAAGTTCCTTTATAAGAATAACATGTAGGATTGAATTCAGTGCATTAAAAAAAATCCATGGGTCTACATTAACCTTAGTGTGTTACCCAAACCCTCCGAGGGAACCAGAAGAAAAATGTGTAGGGTTAGATTTGGAGTGGCTTTTATTTGGAGTCTTGAAGCCTTCATATTGTTCTACAAAGAGTCATACACAAAGATCTTTATGTAACAGCCAACTAGTCGACTAGGCTACAAGGATCAAAAATAGTTCCAGACCACATCCTGATTTATCTGACAGTCTCAGTAATAAAATAACTATTTGTCTAACCCTTCCTGATTAATCTGAAGCATTTTGCCAAGAGTAAGAGGGATGACTAGTCAGGAAATATGGTTTTGTGGGCTTTCTTTGAAGGCCTGTGAAATTTTAAAACTTAAAAAAAAAGGACACATTATTAAGTTTAGTATTTCAATAACGATTGACGGCTGTGATGTGAGTGTTTTCCACACTACCAACAAAGTCTGTTATGGCCAAGTTTACTCTAAAAATAAAAAGACAACCCACCAAAAAAGGGGTGGGGTGGGGAGGAGAAACCTAGTCCATATTGCTTACAGATGTATCCTGTAAAAATAATTGTTTTTCACTGGATTTTAATGTTTCTTTGACTTTGTAAACATAATGCCTAAGTGGTTTTATTCAATAAACATGACCCATGCTATAATTGCTTTCATATTGGCAACATCTTAAATAAGGAGCAGATTTTTGACCAAGCTTCTGCATAGCATTGAAGTTGTTTAGGTTCCTGCCTTGTGGTAAGCTAGTTTTGGTGAGGAACAAGTTCTTTTAAAAATTAAAAGGCCATGGCTTCATAATTAAGAGCGTGAGTTATTCCAATGTAATTAGTGAATGTCAGTTTAGTTATAGTTCTTTAGCTGGTAGCCCTGTTAAACTGGGCAGGTGTATCAGACAAGAAGCAGAAATAAAAATAAAATAAAAAAGAATACAAAGACATTGTGTCAAATTAAAGACTAACTGCTATATTTAATTTGAGCTCTCATGAATCAAGTTCACTTCCTCAGAAACAAGGTGAGACTACATGACAATCATTTATACATGAGCTCAATATAAAGAGACAGTGATTAGTTGGAAGTGGGTTGAATATTGTGTGAGTCAATGGGGAATTTCCCCACCTTGTGATGGATTGAGAACCCGGTTTGATAATCTGTCCTTTTGCAATTAAGATTAGTTCAGTGACATTAATAGGTAGATGTAGGCTATACATAACCACATGAAGGAAATTGCATGAATCAATGTGGCGTTTTCCCAACTAGTGGTATCTCAACAAAACTTTGGTTAATGTAGATGTCTTTTTACTTCCCCTCTCAGTTTAATATTATTAAGTTTTTCCTAAAAGGTGATTAGTGCTCCTCTAGAATAAACTATAGTCTGCCCAAGTTATCCTGCTATGGTAATAGAGTAGACCATACTGCCAGCAACTCAACACTGAGTGTCAGGCAGTGGCTAACTAACCTGACAACTCTTAGGACTAATGGCCTTGAGTGGCAAAGTCCACAGGGAAGGGTGATGGTCCCTAAATGGATTAAATCCCACTTGAATCCATCTTGATGGAGGGCAGCAGCTTCATCAATACTGGCCTGGGGCTGAGGAGGACTTTGTGTGCCAAAAATAGCTCAAGACCAGAAAGTGACTCGTGGAACTGGATCAGTGGTATGGGTGTCATGCTGCAATGCAGAAGGCAGATGAAAGATGTCCTGCATTATATTCTGAGGATAGTATTCGTGATCACCATGAGGATTGCCAATATTTTGATTCAGATATGGAAGAAGAAGAAGAAGAAGAAAACAACTGTAAATACTTTATCAGCATCCATACAAAATAAGTTACTACAGTAATACCAAGATATGCCACAGACAGCAGACTAGGAATCCTACACAAGTATACAGGGGCCATATCCAAAGAACCGATTGGCTCTACTCTAAGGGTATTTGCAGCTCAGATCCTGTGTAAAAGGCCTGTGGAGTAGACCTCCGTGTCAGAAGTGTCTTTTATATTCCAGTACAATTACAAAACAAACTGGGTCCATGTGCTTAATGAGAACAAAGACATCTCTTCCTTCTGCTCTTCCCTGTTGTTGTGGTTTTGGTTGTTGTCTTCATGTGTTTGAAAGCTTTAACATTAGCAAACACTCCGATGAAAACAAATAACAAAATCCCTCTGAAGCTATATTGCTTTTGAGGGGGAGAATGTTTTGTGGCATTTGGCTTAGGCAAAATGTCATATGAGAAAAACCAAAAGCCGGAAATAACAGCAACCTAACACTAATTAGATACTGCATGTCAAGTAAGATGACTTGCAAAGCAAAAAAAAAAAGGCGGGGGAGTGGGGTGGAATCGTGTAAAATTAAAGTTAAAAAATTAAACCAGAAACCACAAGGACTCATGGCTGCGCAAGATAAATTTGCTACAGCTCTCAATAGATGGATTAAATCCAAACTTGTTACAGATTTGCTCTGGCTTGTTCTCATGATTGCCATGGGAAGGAGAGTCACCCTTGATTTTCTGTATCTCCTTGGTTCATAACTGCTTCATTGTATAGTCAGACCCTTTGACAGTAGCTGGAGGTAGAGACACCCAAAAGTTACTCCTGAGGAATTCTCCTATCCTTGGAACTCAGAACATCCTGAACCCTTCTTCCCCTCATTACACTGCATCACAAAAATAAATATTGCCTGCTACTTGGTGTAATCCATATGTCCTATACCAGTAATGTAGCGTTGATTTCAGCTGCCCCGGTGCATAAGCCAAATTTTCCATCCACTGGTGGACACTGGTGCCTGCTCCTGCTAGGGCTTCTGGGAATTGTAGTCCAAGAATACCTATAGCCAAAACATGCCGCCCGGGGCGGGGCTCCCCCCCCCCCCCGCATCTGACACCACTGTCCTATACTAAATCCAAGTCTGCTGAATCCAAATCTGAAGTCCGATTCTGCCTAGGATGTCAGGATCTCAAGTTAATTATACGTATAGATGCGACTGTCCAGTTTATTAACACAGCTGTGCCTACTCATCTTTAGATCAAAACAGACTCACCATGGGCTAGTTGTGCTATCCAATAAGATGGTTTCACACTAGAGACAAACCCTGTATTTTATAACCCCTCTCCTCTGTTCTGGATGTTATTCCTCACTCTTTCCATGAAGACTCAGAAGCAAGTCATACCATGTCATTGCTTTCACACATATTTAAAACACTTACAAAAAGACATTCCTGGTGACCTTTGCTACACATAAAAGGGTTGGCAAACCCATTTAACTGAGCAGATGCCTGCAATTCAGCTATCATCATAGCATGTTAAATCCCACTGCAAGGCTTCTAAAGTCTAAGTCCAGCAGAGCCTGTTTCCTCTGCCAGGACAAGCCGTACAAGACACCCCAGCATGTCTCTTGACTTTTCTTCAACACACTATTCCATCTTTAGCCTGGACTCTGTTTCTTCATCCCTTCGTGCATCTCCTGTGTACCAAATGTGCTTCTCTAGACATCGAGCTTGAAAAATCGCAGCACATTCTAGCTGGTTTTCAGGTCAGCCCTCGCCAGGGAAGCCTTGCAAATGTCTTGGCTAAATTTAGGTAGACAGGTTGTGAAGCAGAAGGATCGGTCTCCCTTTGACTTCAGGGGGTCTCAGGGCTGATATAAACATTTTGAGGACAGCATGGTTGCTGTTTAATGGTACAACCTCTGGTTAGCATTATCTGATGCAAGTAGACAGTCTGCTTGTATCAGATTATCGGGTGTAGAGTGGGGGAGGCACTCCCTTAGTAGAGCCCCTATTCAGAGTTATATTGTCATTGGTAATCTTCACTTGGGTGTGTGTGGGGGAAACAGAATTAGGAAGCTCAGTTAATTAATACAAACCCTGTGGTTAGTAGTTTTCAATTTTAATTTAATTGCCAACAATCATAATTCCATCCACAGGAGTAGGGGAAACACATCTTCATAATTTCATCTTTAACCTATACTCCACATATTGTCTGAAATTTAACTAATCAGAATAATTTCTGCTGGCCAGTAGAGTCTTGCAAATGGCTATGCCATTTATATGTCACTTCGTTAACAACATTTTTTGAAAATGTTAATCACCAACCTGGGGCTGAGTGGAAGGCACTGATGATATAAATATACATTTACTGGGAGTTAGAATTACTTCCTTACTTCAGTGTCACTTTGAAAACCAGTTACTTACTACTTCTTCTCTTCTTCTGTGTCCCGATCGAACCCTGAATTGCCAAAATGAAGCCACTTTTTTCGCCTTGTCATTGCCCAAATCCAAGTCCTCATCTGTGCACATTTCTTGCAGCAATCGGCAGACCAGTAAATGGGCTGGACTCTGTGTCTCTCTACATTCACAACCTTGTGTTGTTGTCCGTCAGCAGTTGGTCTTCCATTTAGCTTCATCTTTACCATTTGACCTTCTGAGGAGCAGTCAGGGTGGATTTCTTCTAAGATTGACCTATTTGTTCTCCTCGCTGTCCAGGGAACTCTCAAAACTCTCCTCCAACACCACATCTCAAAGGCATCTCTTCTTCTGCATATCCAGACTTTTGAATTAAACAATTAAATATTGCTTGAAGATTTCTGCTTTACAGTGTCCATTGACTTAGACTATTACTTGAAGCATCCTTCCTTTTTCTAAATATATGGCCAGCATTTAAAATTCACTGCTCCATTAAATAAAAAAAAGCCCAGCATTTACATAAGTAGAGCTTTTAAACCCTAGATAGAGCTCTTGTCACAGCGGAGCTTATGCCTTTGATCCTACAGGGACTGATGTTGCCAATCCGCAACAAGGATCCCTACCGTTACCCATCCCAGGTGCTTAGATGTTCTTTATTACCATAATACATGGGGACATCAGTATCATGACTACATTGATCCGCGCATCATCCTTGTAAATGAAGAAGAATAAAGCACACACCTCTCCTAGAGGCTTTGAAATATGTAACCTTCGCGATGTCAACTTTCTAAAGGCATCTATCTTTCTGGGAGTTTATGTCCTCCAGCCTATAAAGCCTGCAAATAAGCTGATGAAACACAACACGGTTGCATAAAGCTGGTGAAATCCCAATTGACTTAATTTAGCATGGTCTCCTGCCTCTGTCCCAGCTCCTTTGGTTGGAAAGGTAACAGCGTTCAGTGCGCTCTGGTGTCTAGCCATGCCTGGCACATGACCATGGAAACATCTGCAGACACAGACAGTAAACGGAGATGAGCACCAAACCCTAGAGTCAGATATGACTGGCTCTTAAGCAAGGGCAACCTTTACTAAGAAAAGATGGGGCATTTTAGACTCTGGGGCTGAATTCAACCCTTCTAGGGTTCCAAATCACCTCCTCTTCCAAAACTGCACACCCTTCATATTTGCATGCCCGTTCTGTCTACCAAATAATTATAAAAATGCTTCATGGAGACAACAGGACAGAAATATAATCATTTTTAGAAGGCAGTTGCAATTTACTGCCATTTTACTCAAGGGAAAGCCTGAAGCTTACAAGAAGGAGTTCCTTTAGGGAAGACGCCTTGGCTGATGTGAGTTTCCTCCACAGCCAAGAAGCAAAAACACTGGCACAGAATAAGGCCACTTTGGAGTAATTGGATTATCTAATAAGCAGCTGGATGGAGACCTGTGACATAAATTGAAGGCTTGCAAAAGCACAGCGGCTGTGCCTTTCATTGCGACTCCACTCTAGTGCTGAGAAGGAAGAAATACACTGAAAGTTAGAGTGTTAGCAACAGCATTTCAAAAGTTGTTCTCTGCTTAAATTACAATAGTGCAGTCAAAACTCTGCTCCCAATCTGGGTTTAATCCCAAAGGGCACAAGGTTGACTCAGCCTTCCGTCCTTCTGAGGTCAGTAAAATGAGTGTCCAGTTTGTTGGGGGACAAACTATAATGCATTGAGCAGGGAGTTGGACTCAGTGGCCTGAAAGGGCCCTTCCCATTTAGTTAAGAAGCTCACCTTGCTAGCCTGGAAGACTGGCAAGTCAGCAGTTCAAGACCCGGGTACTGCATGACGGATTGAGTGCCCATCTCTGTCCCGGATCTTGGGGACATGAAAAGATTCTCATTTGGGTGTTCTCTGAGTGGAGTTTCATCTGCAAAAGTACTTTCAACCCAGAATAATTTCTGACACATTATTATTATTTAGTTATTCTATGATTCTCTTATGTTGTTAGCCGCCCTAGAAAGTCCTTAGAACTATGGGTGGAATATAAATGGAAACAACATTTGGATGATACAACAGTATCCTAGTTAAGGAGCTGCTACGTTTTTATGGGTTATGATAAGTAGATGTAGATATAATTTTACCCATGCTCTGATCCTTTCTTGCTCATAAAAGACACTAGAGAAATGGCTACTTGAGAAAAATGGAGAATGACCAGCAAAAATTAACTTGATTTTTCCATTTTTAATTACATTTTATTGACATTTTTTATTTTCTAATTACACTAATCTAGGTACATTTTTACAAAACAGCAGCAACTGACAGAGGGTGCAGTTATGAACAATCATCCATTGAACTGGAAAGGTGAAATCATAATTGATTATTTAAGGGTTTAATCCTAAATGCCATTATAGAATTTGGTCCAATGAACACATTGGCTGAAATCCTGTTGTTTAGTGTAGCAAGCTAACTAAGCCAGTCAGCTACCTGCAGTTTTCTAGGGTAGGCTCATTGAATCCATGGGAATTTGATGAGTCAACTTTTCCATAAATTCTTCTGATTCAAATAAGCCTGCTTTAGTGCAACTTGAAGTAGAGACATGAAGCTACGCTAGTTTCATTAACATGAGGAAATGGTGGGAAAGCCTTTAAACCAGAGCTTGGGGAAAATGTGGCTTTCTGGAACACCAAGTGCTGGATTAGAGCTTCCAGACATTCCTATACTAAACATCTTCGCATGGGGTATCTGGAAGCTATTATCGCCCAAAAGTAAAATTTTCAAGTTCCAAACCTGTGATTTGAGCAGAGCAACACAAATAAAAAAGATCTTATGGGCTTCTTCAGATGTCACTAAGTAAAGGTCAAAAGCCAGTAATATCCAACTCTAGGGTTCAGTGCTCATCTCTGTTTATAGCCAAAGAACCAGCGCTGTTTACCTTCCCAGCGAAGTGATCCCTATTGCAATTTCTTGCTTTCGAACTGCTAGGTTGGCAGGAGCTGGGACAGAGATGGGAGCTCACTCCATCACGCAGTGTCTGGGAATCGAACTTTGACCTTCCAGTCAGCGAGTTCAACATCTTAACCACTTGAGCCACCACAGTCCCTCAGGTGTCACTAGCCTTTGGTTTATAATGCAACTCTACATACTGGTTTTACATACTGTGGACCTTTGGGTAGACTTAGAGGCATAATCCATGCACACACGGAAGATTTCAAAAGAAGGAAACACAAAAAACAGATATGTGAAAACTGGACATGCCTAGCTTGGAGTGTGGACTGAATGTTTGGTGGAGGGGAAATGGGAGAGCAAGACTGAGGAAACATTCAACGGGGTCATTTTTCATTAGACCTTTCTGCTGAACATGCCATATGTTTCTTTAGATTTGGTTTCCTTGCTAGAAAAACTCAAAGCTTGTGGCCTATTGCTATTAAGACATGTACCAATCAACACATTTTGGACTCACTGCTGTTCCTAATTAACTTCTGGAAATTGCATTTGTCTCACTCATTTGCTCTTAAGTTTGAGTTGGATACTCCACTGTATAGACAGAAAGGCATTACTTAAAATGGGGCTACAGTGGTTAAGAAGCCTGCCTTGTTAGCTGGAAGGCTGGCAAGTTCACAGTTCGAGACCCAGGTACTGCGTGACAGATTGAGTGCCTGCTTCTGTCCCAGCTCCTGCCAATCTAGCAGTTCGAAAGCAAGAAATTACAAGTAGATAACTAGGGACCACTTTGGTGGGAAAAGATCTTGGGGACATGAAAGGAGCCTCATTTGGGCTTCCCTTGAGTGGAGTACCTCCAGCAAAAATCCTTTCAATTAAGAATAATTTCTGGCATGAAATTATTATTGTTGTTGCTTAAAATGACTGAAGCATTTAGCTTTGGGGGAAAAAAATATTTCAAGGAGAGGGAAAGTGGGAGCCTTCCGTCCTTCCCATGTTCTCTTCAAAGTGTAGTAGAAATTAGAGTTTAGGTATGAAAATTAAAAAGAGGAAGAGAAATATAGAGCATTAACAGCACGACTGCTCTTGTAACGAAAAGGAAAGAGGCTTATTTTGCTTCTCATCTTGGTTGCTTGCAAGCCTAGAATTGTTTCACTGATAATGCTAATGATTTTTGTATCTCCTAATGAAGTGTGAGATATAAACGCAGACAAAAATCCATTTAACAAATGGATTTCAGAAGGCAGTGGGTGGGAATCACAAAGTCTTCCTGAAAAATAGGCTAATTTCTTGTAGTCCTTAGATTTTTGAGGTGAAAAGGGGGAAAGTGTCATAAATAACGCCATAAATAACCTTAATCTACATCATACCGTACCTCACTGGCCTGGTAAATTCAGCTGTTCTCTTTTAAGATCTGGAGAAAGACTCACCCCATTCAGCTTTCTGAGACAAATGCCATTTGCAATTTGGCTTCCACAAGGGCAGCTTTGAAATCCAATCATATCCAACTCTAGGATTCAGTGTTCATCTCCATTTCCCTGCCCATCTAAGTTTTGAAATGAAGTACAGTAATACCCCGGATAACATATGACTTGGTTCCACAAGTCATGACGTTATCCGATTTTTAGCGTTGTCCGATGCATGCATCGAACAATGCTAAAAAAAAGCCCTGACTTCAGGGACAAACTGCTTTAAAGGCAGGCAGGGAAAGAAAGAGACCTCCCTGCCTTTAAAACCACCCCCCATGTGCAGCGGTCTCTGCAACTGCAGGAGGGTCGGGGAAAGTGATCGCGTCTTTTTTCCTCCCTGTATTTAAACTACAGGGAGAGAGAACTGCTTTTGTCTTTCTTTCCCTCCCTGTATTTAAACTACAGGGAGGAGGAAAGAGAGAGATGTGATTGGTTCTCTAGAGAACTAATCATGTCTCTCTCTTTCCCCCTTCCCTGTAGTTTAAATACAGGGAGGGAAAGAGACAAGGAGTCTCTGCGACTGCAGTACGGTCGGGGGAAAGGCAGGTGCTTTTCCCTGACCCTACTGCAGTCGCAGAGACCGCTGCGTGGGGGGGGGTGGATTGGGTTGTTCTACGCAAACCACCCCACACCCGCAGACCATTGCATAGGATAACGCTAAGAATCATTATCCAGAATTGTTATCCGATGCAAGTTTTTTCCAAAAAACTTGCATCGTTATCCGATTCTAGCTTTATCCAATGCAATCGTTAACCGGAGTATTACTGTAGTCCTAATTCGGGTGCAACGCAGGGCTTTCCCCCTGGCCACACCCACAGTGTGGTAGTAAAAAAAAATTTTTTTTTAGCCCACCACTGATTTTTGGTCTTTGCATTTTGAATAATCCATTTGGGGTGGGTCTGGACTGTTAGAAGAGTCATGATACTCTACTTCAAAATTTACTACTATCTTTTTGCTTTTCTGGGCAGTTTATCTGGAATCCCAAGACATCGGCCCAGCCATGGTGAACTAGAGGTAGCACATGAAACCCACGAAGGAGTTAATGTACTACCTCTTTCTTACCTTCATCACTGTGGTAAAGTTAGACCAGTGGAAGAGAATTTGGCTTCGAGGAGAAGATTTACAGTCAGGTTATAAACCATTTACAGAACTGGTATGGGGTTAAGGATTCCTTACAGACCTGTAACAAGAAGCAATTATGTTGGCCACTATGGTACCTGGATAATCTATAAAGGTAGCAGAACAGTTAACAAAGCCCAGTAGAGCTAACCAATAAAAATAAACTAATCTAAAACCCAGGAGCAACTCTGGGACCCTGCAGCATGAATTTTAAGGATACTCATAGCCAGCTGTGTATATTTATACAACATGTTAGTGGCACGTCTGCACTTTGGGGTGCTGTGAGAACAAGCAGCTATTGTTGAATGCTATAAGTCTTGTCACTTTGCCGTTCCTCTTTCTTGGGGGGGCTGCACCAGATTTGCAGCAAACGTGCTCGAAGGACGAAACTGGCTTTTTGGCTCGCCTCCAGTTATGAAACCCTTTCCTTTCTTGAAAAGCTCCCAAGTTGCCAAAAAGGAGGCCTTCGGTCATAAAAGGAGTCTATAAAATAGAGGGCTGTTCTATACTGCGCCCCCGTACCACTGCTGCCAAGCAAGCACGAGACTGGATTAATTCTTAAAGAAAGGGAGATAAATACAGTGAAAATTGGATCACGGTCAAGTTCATGGTAATCTTTGCACTTCTCTTTGTCGGGCTGAGCAGTTGCCAGAAGGGGAGGATGAGCCCACACAAACAAGTCAGGCAAATCCTATTGTGGTAAGAATCTCCTTGGGGCGACATCGGGGGTGATTGGATGGAAACCATTTAAGAACAGACAGTTTTCTTCCTTCACTAGCAGTAGACTTATCCCCTGACCGCATTAAGCAACTGAAATGTTGCGGTTGGTTGAGAGCACAATGGAAACAGGGCATAGAGACCTCGCTGCGGTGATTTTCATATTTATTTATTTATTTATTGTATATGGCTATTCAAAAATAGCTGACAGCAACCCAGCTTGAATCCTTAAAAAATTCTCCGCCTTAGCTACTTGGCCATGGAACATGTTTCCACATCATGTTATCATAGCAGATCCCTGCACGGGAGGAAGACTTGAAACAGCCTTGGCTCATGTGTAGCTTTACTGCCCAGTTGTTTATTAGCTATCCTGCTGTGCAAAAGCGCTGAAGAGATGGAAGTTTCAAGCCAAGCTCGATTGTTACCAGCTTTAGCAATGGGCCGATTAGTTGGTTTGTCTTGCGGTAATGGTATATTGTAAAGAAAATGCTTATGGGAAGAGAGAGCAAAAGGCAAAAATATTTTAATATGCGTGCAGGAGTTCTGTAATGGCAAGCTGGAGGGGAGAACATGCACTTTTGTAACCCATTTCTTATAGTGGGATTTGCTTGTTATGTTTGTATCTTCTTTCTTCTTCTCTTCGGGTGTCGAGAGAAATACAAGGTCCTTGCCCTGGCATTTCTAGTGGCCTCTACCAATGTTTCTTCTTCTTCCATGTCTAGGCCAAATGTGAAACTGCCAAAATGAAGTCACCTTTTGGTCTGTTCTTCAGTTCCTTTGGCTTGACCTAGTGTGTGAAAGATTAGCCAGCAACCCAAGGGTACCGTTACCAGGGTACGCCTGACTGTGGTTCAGAAATAACACAGTCTTCAAGGAGGCTCTTTCTGTGTACCATGAAGCCTTTCCTGAGAATATAATGCCATGGCCCTTCATCTGCCTTCCGCATCACAGCATGACGGCTGTAACGCTGATCCAGTTTTGTTAGTTTCTTTCTGCTGCCCTTCATTAAGATGGATTCAAGTGGGATTTCATCCACCAGGTTAGTTAACTACCACGTGACACTCGGCATTGAGTCGTTGGCAGTAGGGTCTACTCTATTACCATAGCAGGATAACCAGGCCAGACTCTTTATTGTATGTATGACTTCATAATTTGTCCCTAACCCAACCAATGGAAATGCAAACATGATTAATTACACCCAAACAACACATGATCCTGAGGAACTGGTTTTACACACCAGGCATTGATGCAAGTGTAGGCTAGGGTTTTCTTTCCAATCGTTATTAGATTTATTAGTTTGATTCTCCACTTTTACTCCTGGGAGAGGGAGTCAGCCTATGTGATGTTGAGCAAACTGCTCAGTCCTAGGTCGCCCCCAGAAGACGGGAATGGTGAACCACTTCTGAGTATTGTCTACCTAGAAACACCTAAAATGGGCTGCCATAAGTCAGAATTGACTTGATAGCACACAAATATTATGATTATACATATAAAAATGTGGAAACTGTCTCCCCTGAATGGAGTTGTCATATGTCCTGCTCCACAGTGAAAGGTCTTCTATTTAAAATACAATTTAAGGAGAAAAGAACAATAGAAGTGAAATCGCTATGAAGTTTCCCATTTGGATTTAGTACCTGGAGGAGCAGACTCCGTGGGCGGAGAGGTCAACCATTTTGCTGTTGCCAAATCAGTGTTTGGTCCTTATCAAAGCCTTATCTGCTTATAGCAGAGGAATGGATTTCCATCACTTTGATGACTATGACCCCAGTGTGTATACTGTGACCCAGAATAATTCATTGTTCCTACTGTTCTTAATGTTCTCTGAAGAACACAGTTAACTGAAGCACAAAGAAAGCCATTCTTAATGGCTACCCAACAAAGGAAGATTTTTGCTCCCTTTGGAACTTATTCCAAAATCACAACTTGAATATTTTCAAGGAAGCATCGCAGAAGCTGCCTGTCTGGATTTACATTTAGTGGCTGATGGTAAATCCCCAGGGTACAATTGTTATACTCCTCAAAAAAATGAGAATCATTGTTATTGTTAGAAGCCTCAGCATGGACATGTTACTTTTTACCACTGGCCAGTAGCAATGTTTGCAAGGAATTTCAGGTAGCTATAGGTAGAAGGGAAAGTAGGTTTTCCACATTCTCTTTTACACACAAGAAGTTGTCTAGCTCAGGCTCCGACCTCTGGAAACAATTTTTCAGGCCTGGTTTAGAGTTCTGTGACTTTGTTTTCTGTGCAAAAAATATTTGCATTTCACACAACTCCTCCCTGTTCTTTTTGTTCTTTACAAATCCACTTCTATTACACAACATTCAAATTTTATATGCAAATCCCATTTTCCCCCCTTAAAGATGCTCCTAATGGAAAAAAGGTTGATGGGTTGTTGTTCTTGTTTTAACTCCCATGCAAAAGTGAAACATATCTCAATAGACTATAGGGTTTGGGGTGCTGACCTACCTGAGTGGGCACGGTTGCCACAAGTTGGGGCTACACAGAGAGTCTGTTCGAGGAGAGTCCAGATATTAAAGTCCAAAAGGCAATCCGAGGTCTGATTACCGGTAATCCGAGTCAGTAGTTTAATCCAAAGCATGTCCAGGGTCATCATCAGGGTTGGGAAAGAAATCAGGGTCAAGGCATGTAGATCAGGGTCTTCTCAGGCAGTCTGGAGTCGAGCAGGGTGTCAATCTTTACACGAGAGTTGTACTGATGCTGGAAGGCTGCCACAAGCTTGCTTATAAGCCTCCCAGCTAATCGGTATCAGCTGGGAGCCTTCTTTGGTACTTTGCTCTAGCTTGCCTGCATCTCAGGTGAAGCTCCTTTCTGGACCTTTCCCTGACTGAGGGCTGATCACTGTCAGAGTCAGACCCCTGATCTGATAGATCAGCTGCCAGGGGAAACAGACTTGGGGCAGGTGCAGGCTGAGATACCTGGCACAGGACATCCCCAGGTTTGGGTGCAGGCAGAATTGGGCTGGGCATTGGGGGTGCCCCCTGATCCATGTCATCCTCAGAGTCTGACAAGGACTGGATCACAAGTGGTTTTTCTAATGGAAGGGTCTCAAAGCATCAAAAGATTCCCCCCACCCCCATTTAGGATGAGACAATTGATAAGGATTCATTATAGCCTTCGTAGGGACACAACAGACGGTGAAATGCCAGAATGGAAATTAAGAACATCTTATAAACAATGACATATTCCTGGGATGGGGAACCTTTTCAAGACCGAGTGCCCAAACGGCAACCCCAAACCCACTTATTTATCACAAAGTACCAACATGGCACCAACACAGCAACAGGGGTGGGAGGAAGCACTCCCATTTGGCTGAGGGGCAGGCTAACTCTGTGCTGGGGGACAGAGGAAGTGCTCCCATTGTGTTGCTAGGCTCCCATTGTGTTGGTAGGGTGAACTTTGTGCTGGGGAGAGGGAGGAAGCACTCCCATTGGGCTGTTGGGTGGAGGGGAGGGGCTAACTCTGTGCTAGGGGAGGGGAGGAAGTGCTCCCATTGGGCTGCTGGGCAGAGGGATGAGGCGAATTCTTTGCTGGGGCCACGGTGCACATGCCCACACAGAAGGCTCTGAGTGTTCCCTCTGGCATGCGTGCCATAGGTTTGCCACCACTGACATATTCTGGCTCAGGGTGGACTCTCCCATCCATACTGAACATTGGCCCCTTATAGGTCAGGAAACAATTAAGAGAAGAACACAATAGGTTTGGATTTAGATCCCTATTTGGCTACAGAAACTCATGGGAAGGTAGCAAAGGCAAAACCTTAAATTTCTCAATATAAAACTCTGTCTGGATCATGGAAGTAACTTAATGGCACATAACAGCAGTCTCTCCTCAGTCCCTGAACTGTGGGCTAGCTTTTGTTTCATTCCATTGAAAGCTGACCATTGAAAAGGATACATATTTAAACAGAAGATATGGGCAAATATCTAAATTATCATTATATACTAAGCCATGGTGGCTTAGTAGTTAAGAAGCTAAACTTGATGACTTGTAGGTCAGCAAGTCAGCAATTTGAGACCCGAGTACTGCATGACAGAGTGAGCGTCCTTCATCTGCCCTAGCTCCTGCCAACCTAGGAGTTTCAAAGCAAGAAATTGGATATAGATAAAAAGGTACTGCCTTGGTGGGAATGGTAACAACATTCCATGTGCTCCAGTGTCTAGTCTGGCTTGCCACATGACCACAGAAGCCTCTCTAGATGCAAACAGCGCTGGCTCTTTGGCTGTAAATGGAGGTGAGCAGCACCCCCTATAGTCGGACATGACTGGCTTTTGAGCAAGGGAGACCTTTACCTTTACTTTGAAAATTTAGTGCAGGGGTCATGCTTCGAGGGCTTGATGGCCATTTTGCCCTGCCTGCACGATGGGGGTAGCCATTTTGTCCCAACAGTTTCAAAGGGGTGGCCATTTTGTTTCTTGGACAGGTGGAGGGGCACATGAAGTGGCACCATGGGCCAGATCTGGCCCACAGGCCTTAGGTTGGGAACCCCTGTTTTGGTGCATTATCACAGATGGAATTTATCCGTCTCATCCCAGATGGAAGAAAACAGCCCTGTGACCAAGCTTTTCCTTAGC
This sequence comes from Furcifer pardalis, assembly GCA_030440675.1. Classification (NCBI taxonomy): domain Eukaryota; kingdom Metazoa; phylum Chordata; class Lepidosauria; order Squamata; family Chamaeleonidae; genus Furcifer; species Furcifer pardalis. The sequence goes on from CP126898.1 coordinate 6,393,902, forward strand.
ATGCTTTGACTGGTTTACATGGCCCCTTTAAATGCTAATTTCCAATTTCATTCTGGCTTGCCCAAATATTGCCAGTGGGCTCACATCCGTACAATTAGCTCACTTAAAGTGATGCCACTGGTGTACTAAAGGCGCTTAAAATTAGACCCAGAAGTTAGGCAGTTAATCTGTAAAGCTCAATAAAGTCCCTTGTTTCATCCGAGGGTTGTCAGAAAATTCGTTCCACATCTGTACAGAGAAAGGAGGTGGGGTGGGGGGGGGGGAGAGAGAGAGAGAGAAGAAAGAAGCGAGGTGTAAACTGCCAAGAACCATTTTAATGATGGCTGGAGTAAAAAGGAGCCAGATGGCAGTCTCTGCTGTGGCTGTGGTTGGTATTTAACTGCTTTTTTATTGGAAAAATATGGGGTGAAAAATTGTGTGGAACTCATTAGGCAGCCTGCTGTGATTCTGATCAGCTTGCCAATCTGTTCTGCATGGCAAAGATCCAAACATCCATAAATTTTGAACAGCGGCTTATAATCTATTGCTTGGAGCTTGTTAAATCTTTTCTTCTTCTCTCCCCACCATCCCTCTTTCTTTCTTTCTTTCTTTCTTTCTTTCTTTCTTTCTTTCTTTCTTTCTTTCTTTCTTTCTCTACCATCCATTTTGGTTCCTTCCTTCTTTCCTTCCTTTCATTCTCTCTCTACCATCCCTTTTGGTTTCTTCCTTCCTTCCTTCTTTTCATTCTCTCCCCACCATCCCTTTTCTTTCCTTCCTTCCTTCCATCTCTATAACAAGATCTCAAGTCCTCAAGTTGTGTTGCAATCGGTGTGGGGAAAGCCAGAGATATGAGAAGAGGGCATCGATCACTCCACTGTGTATTGTGTCATGTTTCTCTGCATAGATACCTTCCAAAACATAAGTGTGATATTTCACATTGTTTGCATATTAAGAGTTGCTACATTTCAGTGTTTTGCGTCCAATAGGACTTCTTCTTTGGAAAGTTTCCCATAGATATGCGCAGATCACACACACTTTGCCAGAATAGGTCATACCCTCAATTTGTTCAAGGATGAACCTCCCTGGAGATGCAGATCAGGTTTCAATGATCCAGCTTGCAAGATTGCTTTGGAGCAGATTGCCTGGATGACACATTCCAGTCGAATGTGTTCGCATGTCTGTTCCTACGGGAATCATTCCAGGAGCCATCACAGAATGAGATACAAAATGTGACTTGAGAAACAGCCGGTGCTCTCAACGTGGTTTGAGATGGAGTCTCTGGATTTTATTTTTTAAAAAGAGTGGACCATTTTCTCGGGCATCCTCGGAGCAATGGGACTTCCACCCACACAGTTTGCTTTTCATCTTCAGAAAGTGACAGAGCTGTAAAGTTGTAAGACAAGATGGTTGTTTTAAAAAGACTTCTAGCTCTGCTCTGTTTACCTTTCAGGGATGGGTGGAGATGAAACAATCCCAAAAGTGAAAGAGATGCAGATTTGTGGAATATCATAGCTGGGAGCAAAAATGTAGCGATCACAGAATGAGTGGTGCTCAGGGGAAGCCAGGAAACTGCTGGCAGACTTTTAATTTTCCATCCTAATCGTGTCTGGATTCTGAAGAATCCTAAGAGGGAGAGTAAAGCTTCCTTTTCTCTTAATATTTGCATATTAAAAGAAATCTGTTTCAGGCAAATGAGGGGCGAGGGAAGAGGGATTTCAGGAAGTCATTGTGACATGTTTCCGAGTAAGGCAGACAGAAAACTCCTGGGGAGCAGCCTCCTCCCTCGACAGACACCGATTTCTTTAAAGAAGTCAGAAAATATGCTGTCCAGATTTCTGTCATGAATGGATACACTTTGGTTTTGAAAGCTTTATGGAAACCAGAGGCCAGCTTTAGACAATGCGCTTTCACACATGTTCACAAATGCCAAACAATTTCAAATGATTAGAAATTGCAAACTGCTGAGAATTTGGTCTTTAAGCATTAGAGTTTTCAGTTGGGATTTAGCTATATACCTACTTAGACATAATAAATCTATAGACAGCTGTTTCTGCTTTGTAGCTGATAGGTCCACAAAAGAATTTCTTCTGTCCAGCCCATGTATGTGAAATGTGGTACTGTTCACCCACAAGGTGAAGCAGCTGGTCAACAACAATCTCATATGTATTAAGACATAGCAGTAAGGTAGGTCTTTTTCTTCTTCTTAAATTGTTCAGCCCATTTGAAATGAAACCACTATTTTGTTGAGAGGAGACTCTTTGAGGAGTATAGTCATTCCTTGATGAAATTTGGCTCAAAGGATCCAGTCCTGGTTTGGACATCTCAGTTTCCCAAGTTTCCTGTTTGCATGACCAGAGTTCACTGTGCATATTCACTGTCAGTGCTTTCTAAACTGTTGAGATTTATTTATTTATTATTTTTCAATTTGTATTGCCGCTCATTCCGAAGACTTTGGGCGGCTCACAAGAAAAACAAAGACCAATCAACAATTGAAAGATTAAAAGATTACAAGATTACAAGATTAAAAGATTAAAAGAGAGAAAGAGTATTACCGAATTAGCCAGCTGGTCGATGTTACTGTATTGGTGGTACCCCACACCTGCCGATTCTACCAGACCTCCTTTCTAGTGACTCCACATCCAACTGTGCTGCATAGCAAGATGGAGCATGAACAAAAGACGGACTGGTACAAAGTCTCAAAACAGAAATGGCAGATTGATAAGGAAAGCTGAGCAGCGATTTGAAAAAATGGGGAAAGGGCCGGCCCTAACACTAGGTACCCAAAGGAGCTAATATTTTAGCTGCCAGATTTTAAGCAACAGTTTTTTTAAGAGCTGTGAAAGGGGTTCTCATTGGCTTTGATTTCTTGAGGAAAAGAAAACCTCAGGCAACAAAGAAAAATCCCAGAATGGAGAGAACTTCATGTACATTTCTAATATATGAAGTAGCTACCCCAGTCAAAAGGAAAATAGCACTGCAGTGTAGGAACCACCAAACAGTGTGATTTCTGGCTGGCCTTTATTCTCTTAAATCCAGAAAGGCATTTCAATCAAGAAGGCCTACCCTGGTGTGGAATGGCCGCCTCCATTCTGCAAAAACTTTGGATATATGTGTACATTCTTCTGCTGTCCAGCAGGAATAAACTGGCTGAGGAACCGTCTACCTTTCAAAGGAAAAGCACCTCTTTTCTTGCCAGAATAATAAATAATTCCACCTAAGGGCCTTTTAGTAATGGCACACTGCCTTCTTTATTTTACTCCCGAAAGAATAAAATATGGGACTTTTGTGGGTAAGAGGGTGGTGAGAAAGGGGGCATGTGTGTGCTATTTCGCCATTTATAAAAGAAGAACAAAGCTGAATTATACCTCTGTCTTTCTCTCATGGCCAGGACTTCTGCAGAGACAGCCAATATTTCTTTATTTGCAGAATTTTCTCCCCCATAATGTGAATTTGTCTGTTCATATCTGCATGCATGCATGCATGCACAAACACACACATACACAATTTTAATGGAGCACACCACAGCCCAACCCTGCCCGTTCCCCTTTGGCACATTTCACATTCTTTACAAGTAACAGCAGGACCGTAAACTTTCTCCCCTCCTGCTTTCCCTTTATCACTCGCTTTTCGTGAGTATAGCCGTGAAAACAGCCTTAGCACGGCCTGTCTAGAAATGAGCTCCGTGGAAAACCCTTGGCTATTCACCAGGAAAGTGTTAGAGTGGAACGCCTGTCACTCACGGCAAACCCCGCACTGAGTAGTGAAGGAGAACTCCCTAGCCTCACTTCGTTTTTAAGAGAGATGGGAGGGAGGCAATGGAAAATGGGGTCATTTAATTTGTACAGGTTAATGGAGAAATGCCCCAGGTAGGTGGGTAGGTGGGTGGATGGATGGGTGGAGTGTTGAATGGGGATATCCTAGTTTGGGCTAAATGACCATCTCTCTCACACACACACTATGTGCTGTCAAGTTGGAAAGACATATACAGTACTGTACAATAGTGACCTTAATAGGGCTTTAAAGGGAAGTGAGATATTTAAGGAGCGGGTTTACCAGTTCTGCTCCCCCCAGTGAGTTTTCATGGCTGAGAGGGGATTTGAACTTTGGTCTTCAGTGTCCTAGTCCATCACTACAGCAACCTGGGTGTCCCAATAAGGACAGAAACACATGTCATTATTGTAAAAGTCAAGGTTGCCCTTGCTTGAAAACCAGTCCTGTCTGACTCTAGTTCTCATCTCCATTTACAACCAAAGAGCTGCGTCTGCAGATGTTTTCATGGTCATGTGACAGGCATGACTAGATGCCAGAGATCATGGAGTGCTGTTACCTTTCCCACCATAGTGGTACCTATTTATCTACTAGCAAATTCTTTCTGTCTTTCTCCAGCAAAAATCCTTTCAATCCAGAGTAATCTCTGAAAATAATAATAATAATAATAATAATAATAATAATAATAATAATAATAATAATAATAATAAGAAGAAGAAGAAGAAGAAGAAGAAGAAGAAGAAGAAGAAGAAGAAGAAGAAGAAGAAGAAGAAGAAGTGTCGGTGTCGTCGTCACCACCACCACCACCACCACCACCACCACCACCACCACCACCACCACCACCACCACCACCACCATCACCATCACCACCACCACCACCACCATCATCATCATCATCATCATCATCATCATCATCATCATCATCATCATCATCATCATCATTATTATTATTATTATTATTATTATTATTATTATTATTATTATACCTAGGATTCTCCAGTATAATATATAATACTCGAAGTAAAGAAGCATATAGGAGGAGAGTTGAAAGCCATTTATTCTTCAATACAAACTCCAGGAATGAAATAACACTTTTGGCAAAGGGGCGGGGGGGGACACTATTAGATGGAAAAGATTCTCTGTGTGAAATCAGTCCATCCCGTTGTGATCATTTTCGACCCACATTCTAAGATGTGCAGGCTGCAGCTGTACAATTGAGTCCAGCCCATCAGAAGGGCATCTTTCTTTTGGATGGAAGCAGTGAGTACTTGTGATGGTCTTTGATATTCGTCTAGCTAGAAATACAGTTTGGGCCAGTAGGATTTCCAACAGATACATACAGTAGGTAGCTGGGTCTACTTGCTGAGCAGAGTCAGTCCAAGCAACCTTTGAAGAACCCTCCTGTACAAATATTAAAACAGCTTTGATTGTGACCTGTCAGTCCCCCTTCCAGCTTGGAACAAACCCACATTTCTTGTCCTTCACCACATAATGTGGGACAATCTAATCCGTCTCCTCTTCCCCATCAGTCACTTGCAGTTATGTGTATGCCAAGCCTTTGGAATGCCAAGTTTAATGCACTGCCTCACATAATGGATACGAAATGGAAGTGGTTTCCCTACCCTAAAGTAAAGGACCATTTGGAAAGCACAAGTGAAACTAGCAACAAAATGCTATAGAACAGAGCTCTTCTGAACATGTTCCATTTGATTTCCCTTTATTCTGGTTTTCTTACCCAATCACCGCCTGGTCTTTTTGATGATCAGACAGCATTCCTTGGTCCTTGATCAAGCTTAGCCCTCATTCATTGACGACTCAATGAAGACTGAGCATGCCCTGGAACAAACCCTGTTTGCTTTCCTGTAAGTATTGTGGAGTACCTCGGCCTGCTTCTCATCCCACATATTATTCTCCTCCCACATATTAGAGACAAAGGTCTCCCTTGCTGAAAAGCCAGTCTCAAATACAACTCATCCCCATTTATAGCCAAAGAGCCAGCGCTGTCTGCATCTGAAGACATTTCCATGGTCATGTGGCAGGAGCACATGGAACACTGTTACCTCTCCTGTTGAAGCAGTACCTATTTATCCACTTGCAATTTCTTGTTTGGCAGGAGCTGGAATAGATAACGGGCACTCACTCTGTCACACAATCCTGTGGTCTTGAACTGCTGGCCTACCATCCTTCTGGTCACCAAGCTCAGCATCTTAAAACCATAAGCCACCATGCCTTCCTCTCCCAGTTAAATGGTGCTATTTTGGCTCACCCAAGAGTCTTGATTCCAGCTATTTACTTTTCTTTACTCAGTTCTGAACAAAAACCATCTCTAGCTACGTCCTTCGTTCTTTCACCAATTCTGGCCTTATCTGGGTAGGACAGGTTTCATAAAGAGAGGTTCTGAAGATCTAAAAGGAAGTTGTGCTCAAAGAGGTGCAACCTCAGATTCACCAGGGAGCATGGGCATGTGCTTATCATACAAGAATATGTCTCTTTTCTATATTCAGTTTTTAAAAAATTAAAGCTTAGACAACCTTGGCTGGAAAACCTTGGCTGGAAAATGGCCTGAATATGTTTCCTTTCTTCCCACAGTTTTTCTGAATTTTATGCTTTTTTCCTCAGTGCTTCCCCATAACCAAACTTTACTTAAATCCTCAGTGGCCTTTATTAAAGAGAGAGAGAGAAAATGTGATATGTGTAGACACTGGGGAGGTGGACAAAATGACAGGGATGTGGGAGGAAGAATGAGAGAAAGAAAAAGCATCTTGAATTCTTAAAAAGTGTTGTAGATTGGGGAGGGGTGTGCTCCCCATCTGTTTTCCATGGACATCCCAGGAGAACTGGCCGATTATGAAGGAATTCTCAGAGGCCATTACTGGGAAGAAGAAAAAAGGCTTGCTGCAGACAGCTTAATGGACTAATTTGTAACTGCAAGAGCAGGAGAAATGAGTTGTTGGCTGCGTTTTAATTTGACAGCGAGTGGCAGAACGAATGCAAAATGGGACGCGTGAGCAGGCGTACTGGTTTCCCTGCTGCACTTTGCTGAGGCCTGTTGGGTTTTCCCAAGGGGACTGTCACTGTTATCCCCCACTCCTTCTTCACCCGCTTGAAGAGGGCAATGGGGGGTGGACAAGAGAGGTGGAGAATGAGCAATGCTTAATTTTGTGTGAATATTAGACAAGAGAGGGAGTCAAGAGTATTTGTGCTCCATGTACACAAGGCAGCGTAGGCAAGTCCTTGCCGCCATGTCCCTAGTGCCATGATGGCCAACCCTGGCACTCTAGCTGTTCTTGGACTTCAATTTCTAGAAGCCCAAGTCCCTCCACATGTTCTTGGACTTCATCACTTGATGACTGGAAGGTCGGCAGGTCAACAGTTCGAGACACTCCAACGCATATGCAGTAAATCCATTCATGTGGATTCACAGAGACCTGGTCTTCTGGAAATTGCAGTCCAAGGACACCACAAGTGCCAAGGTTCGCCATCACTGCTCTGGTGCTTAGACCAGGGGTTCTCAACCTGTGGCCCATAGGCCAGACCCAGCCCATGGGACCATTTCATGTGGTACATGTTGCTACTGCCACCTGAATTGGATGCGCTTATGACAGCCATAAATGCACCCATGGCTGTCATAAATGTGTTTACAGCACTTTACAGCATCGTTTATGCAGCATCATGCAGCGTTTATGCAGCGTTTATGCACTGTCATGCAGCCCTCGTGTCTCGAACTGCTGGCCTGCCAACTTTCCAGTCACCAAGTTCAGGATTATTTGAGAAGTGCAAGTCCTACATGGAATGTGTGATCTTATGAATCTCCTCTTTGCACCCACTCTTTGTCACATATTAAAAATAACCCTGCACTAATCTGGAACAACAGCAGAGGTGCAGTAAGTGACAAAGACCAATGGAAATGTTAGGTAATCCTGAGGTTAGCTTGACATTTCATCAAAAGAAGGAAACATTATATTTATTTATTTGAATTGTTGCTTATTCTTCTCACTTTTAAAAAAAGAATCATTTTTTAATTGTAAAAAGTAACCACAATCACCCAATTGTAGTTTTTCGATTAAACTGTAGGTTAAGGGTTCTCAATGTTTTTCAGCCGTAGGCCAGACCACGCCCCATCAGACAGCTGAGTAGGCCAGACTGGTGCCATAAAATGCATCTGTGGATGTAGTAAATGCATTTACAACAGCCACAGACTCATTTACAGCTGTAGTCAGTGCGTTTATGACGGCTACAGACTCATTTACGGCTGTAGTAAATGCATTTATGTGGCCATAAATGAGTATGTGGCTGATTACGGCACCGGCACAGGGGGGCTGGAGCAAGGTTGGGGCCGGATTAATTAGTGCTGCAGGCCAGATCCAGCCCATAGGCCATAGGTTGCAAACCCCTGCTGTAGGTGTTTATTTTAAAAAGTGGAGGGAAATGCCACTTTATTTGTCATAATAATGGATATGTTTTTGTTTGCCTGTGGGGAGAAAATGGCAACTTAATTCAAACTCTTTTTATTGCTTGTCTTCTCTTCTTGAAACATATTAATAATACACAATAGAATTTGATAAGCACATACTTTATGTTCCATGTGTTGGCCTTATAAAACAGATCTCAACATTCCTATCTTTTACAAGGCAGTCACAAACAATATGCAGCACATTAAACTCCTGATAAAAAACATTGAGAATATATAAAGCAGATCAACTTGTCTAGAGAAAGCCCGAAGCTGTGTTCCCATCAAATATTTTCTTCCATATTTCTCTGATTTTAGAAATGCTGGGCTTTTTAAAATGTGTAGTCCAAGAATCTACCAGTTCTTCTTGTTCTTGTTCTTCCATATCTGAATCTTGGTGATCCTCATGGCGATCAGCCATGCAGACTGTCCTGAGAATATAATTCAATGGCCTTTCATTTGCCTTGTGCATTGCAGCATGACACCTGTACCCCTGATCCAGTTCTGCATATTACTTTCTGGTCCTGAGCCCTTTTGGCACACAAAGTCCTCCTCAGCCCCAGGCCAGGATGGATGAAGCTGCTGCCCTCCATTAAGATGGATTCAAGTGGGATTTAATCCACTTGGGGACCCTCACCCTTCTCTTTGGACTTTGCCACCCAAGGTTGTTTAGTCCTCAGGGTTGACAGCTTAGTTAACCACCGCCTGAGGTATGGTGTTGCGTCACTGGTAGTATGGTCTACTCTACTACCATAGCAGGATAATCTGGTCAGATTTGGAAAGAGTTGATTGGATTTTTAAAACCATTTCCTGGAGTTTACAGTTTAGAATGACCTTGGGAGCAATACCATAGTTCAAAAAGTAACTTTTAAATGACTTTTTCCAAGTCATAGGAAATCACGTACAATTCATTTTGACAAGAAAGCATGTCCAGGCCTGAAGGATGAGGAGTTTGGTTGTTCCTCTTTCTTTAAACAGGTAGTCACAATGGTGAAGTTGCAGAAACAGGCTTTGAATAACAAAAAGGAACACATTATGAACCAATCCTACATTCAGTCAAGAATAGGGTTATCAACCATAATAGATTATAGTCTATAGATCTTAAAAATGGGATGAATTTTATGTTATGAAACCTCTCTTCAACCAATTTTCAGAATTCATTACCATTTTGAAATTCTAGTTCTCCATCGCACTTATCTGTAATCAGAAAGTAGAGCAAATTAGGATTTATTAAATATTTGATTTTGCATTAAAGGTGGATATCCTATTTCCTGTGTATAAGTGAAAATTTGGAAATAACAACTCTAGGCTAACTAGAAAACAATATAGTTGTTCTATGATGGGGAAACTGTGACAATGTCACATATATTAGCATATCCAAGCCCCCCTCACTTGATTTCTTCCTAGTCTTCCTCTTTACCCAGGTATTAGGGGCTGCAGTGGCTCAGGGGTTAAGAAGCTCGCCTTGTTAGCTGGAAGGCTGGCAAGTCAGCAGTTCAAGACCCGGGTACTGCATGATGTATTGAGCACCCGTCTCTAGCCCAGCTCTTGGGGACATGAAAGCAGCCTCATTTGGGCGTTCCCTGAGCGGTGTTTCTTCCGCAAAAATCCTTTCAACCCAAAATAATTTCTGACGTTAAATTATTATACCCAAGTGTTCAACTGGATAGCCTTTCAATCAAAGAACGGTTCTCTATACCATCAGGCTGTCTTAAATGGAATACTGGTAGGACAGATTCTTGCCTTGAAATGTTCCCCTTCTTCTGTTTAAAAAAACCTAGAGCCTTTAGCTAAGTGAGGAGACAATGCCATTAGCATTAATATTATTAATCACAATGAGTAGAAGCTTTGTCTGATATCCTTGTTAAACATTGTGAAGAATAAGCTCAAACTCTGGGACACATTCTGAATCTTTGTTCCCTCCTGAGGCAGCTGTGTGCTTTATTGCTTTTTAGGCAACCCCATCACTAAAGTACAGAAAGTATCTCCTAAATGTGTCTTCGAAATTACATATGGAAAACTAGGGCCCCTGATGAATAATATTTTCATCCTGCTTTCATCAGCTTCTGCTCACAAGTTGACCCTCCCTTGACCAAACCCAACGGCCATCGCTCTCTGATTATTTTTCACCTTCTCCAGACGGTGTAGTAGACAAAGGCAGAGCTTGAAAATTTAGGGTGTGGGTAGGGAGGGGACACCACAATTGCTCTCTAAAACTGTAATATTTCCTACCTCTTGCAGCTACCCACCAGCCCCGAACAATAGCAAGCTCTTGCAGCTACCCACCACCCCATTTGTTCATTGTTCTTCCATTTCTGCAGGTGAAACTGGGTGGGGGAAACCTTGCATTTGAGATCAAATGAGCTGCTTAGCTGGGATATATTTTTTTGTTTTGTTTCTCTCTTTCCAGGTTGGCAGTGCTTTTAAACCCAAGGCAAAGCAGTGCTTCTTGTTCCCTGGGTTTCTGCTTTAATGTAGCTTCACTTGTCAAGGCAGGGAGGCCTCTTTCTCCTCCCGCTGTTCCTCTCTCCCTCCCTCTCTCTTTCTCTCTCTCTCTCCCCTTTTCTCTCTCTTTACCTTCCAGCTCACTGCGTCTGTTCCTGGGGGCCCCCAGGAGGCTTTAACAAGCTCTAGATTGTTAGTGACAGTCAGACACTTTAACACTTAAAGTAGAAGGTTTGATTTAATCTCAAGGCTGTCATTTATTATTTGTCTGCTATGTTCCGCTGGGGCGCCCGCTGATCAACTGCCTTTTCCCAAGAGGGCTTTTCCTCCACCACCCCCTTCCCTTGCTTTTTCCCCCTTCCTTTTTGGTTATGTCTAAATCCTCAATACAAATTGCAAAGCTTCTGCTTCTCCCAGTGGGACCCATTACCGCCTGTGGGGCATTAAGGATCATTAATAGTGCTGTCAGCAAGCTAGCCAGTTGGTTAGCTTCTCATAAATAGGAAATTAATCCATCTACTTCATTAATAATGCCGAACGCAGCTATTTTGTTGCTCTCGATGTAGCCGAGGCCCAGTTGCACGCCTGTAATGTGAAAAGACAGGTCTCCAAATTAGCATCAAATGTCTGATTTCAGGAGTGTAGCCTCGATTGTTTATGTTGTTTTAAAGGTTTGTTTTGTTTGTCTGTTTTTAAAGTATTGTTTCTGACTATTTGAAATGTCCTTTGGCTGCAAAAGGCAAATTAAGAAGGAGGAGGAAGAAGGTTTATCTCCGTGGTGGTGATGGTACTGTATATACTCAACGATACGTCGTCCTGAATATAAGTCAAGGTACCTAATTTGGACCTCTAAAACTAGGAAAATAGATTGACCTGAGTATAAGTCAGGGGTGGAAAATGCAGCAGCTGCTAGTGAGTTTCAGTAATTAAAATACATAAAAATACAGTTAAATTAATTAATTTAGACATTTGTGTGGTTATTTTTTTTAATGTTGACCAGAGTATAAGTCGAGTCCCATCTCTGGACCTCATTGGTGGGGGGCTACAAAACTAGACTATACAGTAGTTTTATTATTGAGTGTGATCTAGTTTCAAAGTCTTTCTAGAAAGAATAAAAGAGGGAAAGGCCAATATAGGTTTGAAAACTGTAAAATTAATTAACTAGCGCTGAGATTCATATTCTTCCTTTGCCTTGTAAGTCCATATTTCCTATCTTCTATAATCCTTAATGAGTTGTGGTAGCCATGGAAAAGCCAGAGTTTTGAAATTTTATTTTTTAAAAAGCTGACACAATGCAATTGGCTTTTACTTTAGTACTCAATTATGTTTGTGTTATCCATAGCATATTTGTGATTATTTTAAATAAGAATTCTAGCCTCCAAATCCTACTGAACGGCCCATTAAAATATAAACATTTAGAAATACCAAGTCAATGTAACTCTGTAAACCTTGAAATTGTCACATAAATATTGATTTTATGAAATTAATAAGAGTGTATGTAGGGGCGTGCTGGCCATGCTAAAAAGGCGGTGGATGGGGCAGTGCCTATGGGGGTACTCCATGACATCACAGATTGAGTGCCCATCTCAGTTCCCAGCTCCTGCCAATGAGGGAGCATGACTTGGGTTTAAAAGGTTGATAACTCCTGCTCTGGACTCTAGAGAAACAAGCATTCAGTGTCATTCTGTCTCTGAACATGGTGTTACATTGAACATTCATATATAATCCCATCACTAGGCACAACCTCCACACCTTCGATAATCCCTTTTCAAGTCCATCTAAATCCATGGTTATCACAACAGAACAGCCAAATCCATACATTATTTATGCTCTGTATAAAAAAAGGGTGCTCTTCTGCATATCCACAATGCCAATTTAATTGTGTTCCAATACTGGTGGAGAGGGGGAGGGGGGCAACCTTCCTACATAATGCGTGAATTTATAAATTGCAACCATGTCTTCGCTTAATAATCATAATGCATGTGAACACTATCTTTAGTGGCTGAGATATAGTGGCTTTGTAGGGCTACCAAGAAGCCTGGTAGTGGAAATGTACCAAGTGCTACCAAAAGGGAAGACTGAACATGCTCAATAGCTACGAACTGCTTCGAGTCTATTAAATAGAACTAGGGAGTCGGAACAAACATAGTGGAATATACCGTATTATTGGGAAGGGAGGAATGGATTGGAAGACTTGAGCACTGGGCTGAAAAGAGCAGAATGGAATTTATCAGAGATAAATGCAAAATTCTACAACTAGAGGTGGGGGAAACAGCAAACATATAGTTACAAGATGGATATTCGAATCATATTATGAATGAGGAGGATCTTGAAATTGTTGTAAATCATAAGCTAAATATGAACTTTAAAAAGGGAAATGCTCTTTTAGGCTGTATTAGAAGAAGTGTGATTAAAGCCCTAAATTTGATGACTGGAAGGTCAGCAGTTTGAGACCCGAGTGCTGCACAATGGAGTGAGGGCCTGTCTCTTTCCCAGCTCCTGCCAACCTAGCAGTGCGAAAGCAAGAAATTGCAAGTAGATAAATAGGTACCATTCTGGTGGGAAGGTAACACCATTCCATGTCTAGTCGTGTCTGCCACATGACCATGGGGACAACTGCAGATGCAGACAGTATTGGCTCTTTGGCTGCAAACAGAGACGAGCACCATATCCTAGAGTCAGATACAACTGGCTTCCGAGCAAGAGTGAACTTTACCTTTAGTCTCAGTCTTAAGTGCTATGAAGTACAACCTCCCTTCTATTCAACATTGATTAGGCCTAATCTTGAGTCTTGTCTCCAATTATGGACACTTTAAGAAGGACAAACCGGAACGAGTTTAGAGGAGGGTAACAAGATTGATCGTAAAGCCAAACCATATGAGGAAAGACTGAAAGAACTGACGAGAGATATTACAGGATTCTTCAGATATTTGAAAGGCCATACAGGGGAGGGGCAGAATGTATTTTCAGGCCTCTCAGAGTGTAGGACAGATAATAACAGGCTCAGGTCACAAGAAGCCAGATTTCAGTTGAATATCAGGAAAAACGTCCTAACAATTAGAGCAGTTTTTAACAATGGAACCAATTACCTTGGAGGTGTTCAAGAGAGAATTAGACAACCGTCCATCCCATATTCTTTGATTCCAGCTCCTATGCTAAGCAGGGGATTGGACTCAATGGCACTTATAGACCCATTCCAACGCCATGACTTTATGATTCTATGGCCGATGAATACCAAGAGAGAAACAGAGTGATCGAATTGCCTGTTTATTAAAATTCCCCGTGTATTCCTTCATCAAGGGTAGTATGATGAAGATGTATTCTGGGGAAAAAAAGTTTAGGTGAAAGACAGAGCTAAAATGCTTCTTGGTTTTCTCCATAATTGAATTATAGCCCATGTAATAATAGATTGATTGTGTGAATTTTGCTTCATTAGCCTCCTAAAATGTCTCTAATTGAGTGACAGCCCTGTAATTCTTATGCTGCAATTCTGATCCACTTAACTTGTAGTAAACAAGCCCCATTAAACATTATTGTATTTGGTTTTTAGTAGATACAGATAGATTTTAGCAGATAAAGAATAAAGGTTTTTCAGTTGTTTTGGAGGAAAGTGTGATTACTACCAGTTGGTTTTTCATGGATGTTGCAGACTGTAAGAAATTCCAGATTCAGCAGGATTTAATTAGAGGTTGGTGTCTTTAGGGCAGTAGAACAAAGCCCCTATTCCTTGGTAACCTTTCTTCAGTAGTTAAGATGCTGAGCTGGAGACTGGAAGGTCGGGTTTCAATAGCCTAGGGCTGCACTTGGGGACGTGAAAGGAGCCTCATTCGGGCGTCCCCTGAGTGGAGTTTCTCCAGCAAAAATCCTTTCACCCCAGAGTAATCTCTGAAATGAAGTTGTTGCTGATGTTGTTGTAGTACCTAGGATTATCCAGTATAGTATAAAGGTACAGTATAAGTAAAGGTCGCCCTTGCTCAAAAGCCAGTCATATTCAACTCTAGGGTTCAGTGCTCATCTTTGTTTACAGCCAAACAGTAAATTATAAATTTGAACTAATAAATAATGTATAAATTTGAACATAATAATAATAATAATAATAATAATAATAATAATAATAATAATAATAATAATAATAATAATAATAATAATAATAATAATAATAATAATAATAATAAAACAGCCAGTGCTGCCTGTGTCTGCAGAGGTTTCCACAGACATGTGGCAGGCATGACTAGATACCTGAGTGTGCGGAACCCTGCTTACCTTCCAACCGAAGTGGTCCCTATTTATCTACTTGTAATTTCTTGCTTTCAAACTGCTAGGTTGGCAGGAGCTGGGACAGAGACAGGAACTCACCCCATCGTCCAGTACTCAGGTCTCAAACTCCAACCTTCAAGTCTTCAAGTTCAGCGTCTTAACCACTAAGCCAACAGGGTCCCCCCAGTGTAGTATAGTTTGTGCTATATTTGCCATTATCAAGCAACCACTCTGTGTATGTGTGAATTTTTAACATAGTGTTTTTACATATCCTATTCATCGATTCTCATCATTTCTTTTTCTGGGCTAGGTGGGATGAAATAAAAGGTGTTTTTAATTATCCCACCATAGTTCATAAGATCCAAGCCACATTTAAGCCATTGGTAGCCATCCTTGTGCCCTCCAGATAGCTTAGTCTGCAGTTCCCATTATTTCCAGCCTTTTGGCTAAGATTGATTATATAATTGCCAGCCAATATGATCATGATGATATTGCCTGGGGATGATAAGAGATTGGTTGTACACATCTGGAAGGGATTGGGTTGAAGAACTCTGATATACACTTCTAGTTTGACACCCAGATGTTGACTTGACTTGCTAGCTAGTTATTTATGATTGCTACTAACTCCTTTGAGATCTGTGGCACACACACATAGACACACACACGTACACACACTCACACTCACATACAGGAGTTTAGAGATATGTGGGATGTTTACATATACCAGTGATGAAAGTGCAAGAGTCTCTCTCATCTTCCTTGAGAGTCATGCTGTCATTTCTTGCTTTCCCCAAATCTCAAGGGCTAAGATTCGGTATGCTGATGAGATGGATGTGAAGACACCTGCTAACGGCAATGTCTTAGTAAATCCTCAGATACAGAGAAGGTCTAGCAACCCTACGTTTGGGCAACAGATCAAAATGGATGCCTTTGGGGTGCGGAGTATTTAAACATTAGTGGTGAATTTCCACCTTAATTAGCTGCAATTTAATGTGTCTCCCATTAATTAAATTGGTTCAGGACACTGGGCTTCAGAGAATTCAGCAGGGGGTAGAGGAGTGTTAATGGCATAGTACAGGAAGGGACCACTCTAAAAGTGTTGAAATTGTTAAATTAAAGCTTTCTACTCCTCTTACCTTTCTTCTTCCTCTTTCCGTTAAAGAGCAAAACTGCTGTAAACAAGGTGTAATTTTTTAAATAGGAAACCAGGTAATCTTGGCAGCTTTTGCAACTGTTATTTTATGGCTTTGGCAAACTTTACTTTGTCAATTTTATCTGGGGCGGGGGAGAGTGTGATGTTGAGAAAGTAGATACCCTCACATATGTCCAAGATTTCCATTGCAACTTTGAGTATGTGCCCTGGTTTGATGCACCAACGCAATTTGTCTAAGAGCCATTTTGCTTATAATGGTTTCCCCACCTGGATTTATAAGAGGTTAGTTCTTAAGGGAAACCTTTACCTTTCGTTCTTAAGTAGACCTTTGTCTGTGAAGGTTGCTCTTGCTTGAGAGTAAGTCATATCTGACTCTAGAGTGCTCATCTCCATTTACAGCCAAAGCCCATGGTCATGTAGCAGGCATGACTAGACACCGGAGTGCATAGAATGCTGTTACCTTCCAGCAGGAGCAGTACCTATTTATCTACTTGCAATTTCTTGCTTTCAAACTGCTACTTTGGCAGGAGCTGGGACAGATGACAGAAACTCACTCCATTGCACAGCACTCAGGTCTTGAACCTTCCAGTTGTCAAGCTCACTGTCTTAACCACTAAGCCACCGCAGTTCTTCTCTGAAAGTTACATATGTAAAAATCACATCATGTGCACAGGTTTTGCACTAAACATCCCAGACTGTGCACATGTGCTATAAAAGACTGCATTTTGCATAGTAAAGGGTAAAGAAATCAATCAATGAATCAATGATGATGATGATGATGGTAAAGGTTTCGGCACAATGATAATTCCTATCCCCTTGTGTATATAATGGGATAGCATTAGGCACCCTAAAGAATATTATGAGAGACAGAATCCGGGGGAGGGAAGAATCAAAAATAGAATAACTTTTCCTTTGGTAAGAAATGGCTTTTTAAAAGGGGGTGTAAACCGCACAATTAATCATTTTACTCTTACTCAACAGATCAGACACTCATATCTTGGGAAGAGCAACACTACTCATTAGTGTCAAAATTGATATTTAGTCATGTGCAATCAGGATAAAATTGGAAGAAGAGAAAAGAGATGGGGGGAGGTAGGGAAGGAGGGGGGGCCCTTTCTTTTCTACATCTGTCTCTCTCCCTTTTAAAAAAAACAACTGTTGGTCTCCAGTTTTCCTGTAAGAATGATAAAAGGGTCCATTTCCACAACCATCTCCTGTAAAAGAGATTCTAGTGCCCCTCATGTCACTTGGAAATGTATTCCCCATTCTCCCTGTTAGGCTGTTTGGTGACAATAATTGGGATGCCGGTCTGATGTCTTCTCCAGCCTACGCTCTCTGCCATGTTGGCAGGATCAAAGCAGATCATTTCTGTCTCACACCGCAGCCCTTGCGACAAAAGTCCCCAAGCGACCTACATGGATGGCAACGCTGTGTGACTTTTTGTGTGGCGGAGGTTGTAAAGACAGCGCTCCCTCCAGGCCATCAGGTGATTGGAAAGCGATTGCAAATAGCCCACCAGTTTTCACTGTCAGCCTGACGGGATTATATTGGACAACCCATTGTGTAATTTTGATCAAATGGACGCTCTTTCTACCTGATCTACTCGTTTTTCCGGATCTTACAGAAACATTTAGAAAGTCCCCATTTATTTATTTATTTAAAATATGTTTTGCTCCGCCTTTCTGCATAAAAGGACCCAAGATGGTTTAGTAAAGGTAAAGGTCTCCCTTGCTCAAAAGACAATCATGTCCAACACTAGAGCACAGAGCTCATCTCCATTTACAGCTAAAGAGTTGGCGCTGTTGTAAGTCTGCAGATCTAGACACTAGAGCACATGGAATGCTGTTACCTTTCCTGCCAAAGCAGTACCTATTTATCTACTTGCAATTTCTTGCTTTCAAACTGATAGGTTGGCCGGAGTTGGGGCAGACAACGGACCCTTCACTCTTTCTTGCTTCACTCGTGTCTTGAACCAGTCATCAAGCTCACCGTGTCCCTCCTAAGATTATTTATACCAGGAGTTCCCAACCTAAGGGCCATCGGCTGGATCTGGCCCACATCGCCACCCCACCCTTCCAAGGGCATTCAAGAAACAAAATAGCCACCCTTTGAAGCTGTTGGGACAAATGGCCACCCCCAACATGGAGGCAGGGCAAAGTGACCATGTGGCCCTCAAAGCTGACTGAGGTAACATGACCTGGACCCCAGCTTGAAAAGGTTGGAAACCCATGGTTTTTACACCATTATAAAATATAGCTAAAAACAAAAGTCATACAAATATATTTTAAAAGAATTAAGGTCTTTGGAGGCAAAAAAATTATCAAATTGAAATTGTCCTGTTTTGGGCATATCATAAGAAGCCAAGATTATCTGGAAAAGACCATAAGTCGGATACTTGAAAGCATGCAATAATAACAATAAAAATAATAATAGTATTATAAAATGAGATTTAAAATAACATAAAGATCATCCCAATTTTTGAAACAACTAGTTTCAATTTTAGACAACTAGTCGTTATGGGAAAGACCTCCAGAAGAGAAATGTTATTTGGCAAATTATCATTTAGTACAACCAGGCTATAATTCAACTTAAATATTAGGATGCTAGAATATTATTCAGGCTGGGAGATTTGGGTCACACAAGGCTATTTATTTGAAAGAAGTTCAGAACCAACACCAAATGGGTTCATTTGATGGTGGAGAACCTCAGGCTTTGGATTCTAACCCAGTAGCATGCCTCAAATCTTATTTATCCTTCCCTATGATACCATCATCTGACAGGTTCTAAGCTTTTGTACATGGTTGTCTTCTTTCTTCAAAAGGACTGAATGTATTTACTGGCAGCAAAAGCTTTATGTTAAAATAAGTTAAAACCCCACCCCATTTTCTTCAGCCATCACTAGGGTACAATTCCTGGAACCTCTTCTGAAATTAAATTTCTTTGTCTGGCTGTTTCCACTTGTGGGCAAGCTAGACTCTGATGTCATCTAGCAGGCATCTTGCCTTCTTGAACATTGTGCAAAGTAGCATCGGTTTGTTGGTCTTGGCAAAGAAGGAACAGCCACCACAAAAATAATAATACTCTTGAATTTATCTCTTCCATAAATCGATGTTACCGTCGCTGCAGTTGAGCATTTGGAAGGAGGCAGTAATAAATATTGGGAAAGTGGAAATCCTGTCTGAGCTGAGTGTGGTGTTAGGATTCCCAGAAGCCTAAGTCAACTCCCCAAAACACTGATCGGCCAATGTACTGACTTAGGCTTCTGGGAATTAAAGTCCCCACGTGGGGCCTGCACCCCACATTGGGAACCACTGTGTTAGGGTATACAAAGAGAGAATGCCACTTAGGGAGACTCCGGAGAGAGTCAGAAAGAAAGAAGGAAGAGACTGAAAATGAATAGTAATAGCAAGAGAGGAAGCATTTTTTAAAAACAGTCAATGTGTTTCATGTACTTTTGTATATAGTCACATGCAGAAGGGTTTTTTTGCTTGTTCAAATATGTTGTTCAGATGTTGTTCAAATATTGCTTTTCGTTACCACACTCTATGTCAGGGGTGATCATAATTTTCAGGCCCATGGGCCAGTCATGTAGTTCAGTGAGCTGACCATGTGGTTCAGTGGGCCAGTCACGTGGTTCCTCCCACCAGAAGCGGAAGTAAAGCGCACCTGGCAGTCTGTTTGGTGACACAATGAGATAGATTTTTAAAAGCTGCCATTTTCTTTGCTTAAACCACGGGTGCTCACACTATGGCCCACAGGCCGAATCCGGCCCCTGATGCCAATTCATTGGGCCCGTGCTGCTCTTATTACTCCTGGAAGCGGAAGTAAAACATGCCCATATGGGTGCATTTTACTTCTGCTTCTGGGAGTGATGAGGGTGGTGTGGGCCTGATGAATTGGCATCAGGGGCCGGATTCAGCCTGCAGGCCATAGTTTGGACACCCCTGTTCTATGTGTTATAGCGTGTCTGTCTGTCTGTATACATATGTATAGCATATAATACATACAATATAGGTACAGAGAGAGAATGAGAGAGTATTCATAGATATCTTGAAACCAACCAACCGCTGTGATGTTTTGCTTTTAAGAATTTACAGAGTGTAGCATGCTTTTACCGATAATTGCAGTAATAATTTTCTATAGTTGTCCATTTTAAAATGTTGTATATTTGTTGCTATTTAAAATTCCCTCTGTGAAGAAAACAATATGTTCTGAAATGCACTGAGCAATGTTGAATGCTTAAATGCTTAAATATCAGCCCTATGAAAAAGCACTTTATTCTTCCTTGGCTTTGCTTTTTGCATCCAGTCCAGGAATAGAGAACTGGGCAAGATCAAACCCTCTTATCTATGCTAAGGCAAGGAATAATACCTTACGGCAGGGATTCTCAACCTGTTGCCTGTGGGCTGGATGAGGCCCAGAGCACCACTTCATGTGGCCCCCTCACCACACCCAGAAGTGCCATGTGGCTGGAGGAAGGGCAAAATGGTCATCCAGCCCCCAAAGCTGTTTGAGGGAGCATGACCCGGGCCCCGGCTTAAAAAAGATTGAGAACTCCAGCCTTACGGCATGTACAGAATATAGTTTCTCTCTCTACATACTGGGTTTCTGAGTCTCTCTCTCTCTCACTCACTAATTCTCATTTTCTCTCTCATCTACCAATAGAGAGGGGTTACTGAATTGACTTTCCTGATTTTATAACCATCCTCCTGTCATAAAAATTAGCAGACCATCTTGGGGTTGTAGGGGGAGAAATGAGAACCTATTGACCACTGCTCTATGTGACAAGTGTGAATATAATTCAGTGGCCTTTCTTCTGCCTTCTGCATGGCAACATGACACCCGTACCACGACTCCAGTACTACGAGTCACTGTCTGGTCCTGAACCCTTTTGGCACACAAAGTCCTCCTCAGCCCCAGGCCAGGATGGATGAAGCTTCTGCCTACCATCAAGATGGATCCAGGTGGGATTTAATCCACTTGGGGACCATCACCCTTCCCTGTGGACTTCACCACCCAAGGCTGTTAGTCCTCAGGGTGGTCAGGTTAGTTAACCGCCACCTGACACTTGACATTGAGCCGCTGGCAGTAGGGTCTACTCTATTGCCATAGCAGGATAACCTGGCCAGACAGGATTGGTTGTTCTGCTCCAGAAAAAAACGGTGCTTGTGACCCCAGGGTATAGGAAAAGGAAATGATTAAAACACAGAAGCATAAGGAGCCAACGTTGGACAAAGATAGCGGCATCACACAGCAACTCAGGGTGCGTGTGGTGTGTAGGATAGGGAGAAAGAAGGGGAGAGATGAAAGAGGGCTTTACTAAGGATTTGTTTTTTCCTACTCCTCAATGCTCAGCTCCAAACGTCCCTGGATTGTCAATTCATGAACCTACAGGAATTGATTTTTGTGTCCTGGTTTCCATCTCTAGTGTTTAATGTCTCTCCAGTCAATTAATAATTATTAAACAGTGAGATAAGAGCTCTGAAAGCTCACATTTTACCCCCTTCTTCTTTTGGTTTTGGAAAATTAATTCATCTGAGATGAGAAGGTGGTGGAGTAGAAGAGACGAAGGAGGCTTTTGTTTAAGTGAAGGCTGAAAGAAGTAAATAGAGCATGTGGTCCCTTGTCTTTCCTTCAAGCCTAGCTTGGATATTGCTTTATCAATATCATTCTATCAATAAGCAGTGAACAAACACAAGCCTTTCCAGATTTACTAACTAATCAGAGAGAAGTTTTGACAGGGTTTAAAGGATTGAGCAGCCGCCTCCCTAGTAACTCATTTTAGGCCTCGGCAGAAGGTGGAGTGGATTTTATTTGAGAAAAACAAAGTTACATTCTTTCTTTTCTAGTACAGTATTTGCATTTGCATCTATAGCTTGGCAGGGCGATTTTCTACCCAGGAAGGCGCCAAATAGATTTTTGAGTTGGCCATCAGAAACCCTGGGATCTGGAGCTGGGGAATCCATTAAGTCACCTGGACGTCTTCGGCCCAAAAGTGACATGTAATAATGAATTTAATAATGGGGAAGCAATAAAGAACCTTCCTGGCACTGATTCTGACATGCGTTCAAGGCCAGTCTGCAGTCCAGGTTGACCTTGAACAACTGAGGAGTGACTATAGGATGGAAAACATGTGCAGCTCTAACATACTCCACTTGTTATCTGCATGCAAAGCTTATAAATGGTAAAGGTCTCCCTTGCTCCAAAGCCAGTAGTGTCTGACTCTAGAGGGGAGGGCTCACCTCTAAAGCAAGAATTTGGAAGTCGATAAATAGGTACTGCTTTGGCAAGAAAGGTAACAGCGTTCCGTGCACTCTGGCATCTAGTGATGCCTGCCTTATGACCACGGACATGTCTGCAGATGCAGACAGTGCTGACTCTGGCTGTAAACAGAGATGAGCCCTACCCCCTTGAGTCAACATGACTGGCTTTTGAGCAAAGGAGATCTTTATCTTTTCATTTAATTGAACAGATATACAGGTTCTAAATCTGCCTTCTGTGATTGCCCTGGAAGTTCATCCAGTGCCATGGGCCGCATCCGGCCCCCCTGGGCCACAGGTTGAGAATCTCTGATGTAAAGCCTCAAATGTTGTTAGGAAACCTGGCCTAGAACCTGTAGCAGGATGGGAGACAGGGCAGGAATTCATGGCTGTCATCTCCTTCTCACACGCGCCGACGTCTGTTTATTAAAGTCAACACCATGTGTACAATCTGGCCTCCATTCAGTCTGTTTGACTGCTTGACGCCTGATTTTGCTTCATATATATATATATAAAAGAAGAGATTTGAAATGCTTCTTTGCCTGGTAATTTCTGTCATGAATTCCTCATATTTTCACTTCTTTCTCCCCTGCTGGCAGCTGCCATCTGTAGCAATATTTCTCCTGCCAGGAAGATTGGCAACAAGTCCCTCCTGTACCCATGTCACCTTTCCTTCGCTGACAAGATGGGTGCTTGAAGAGTAGCGCTTCCCGCTTATCCCCCACGCAACAGCCTTGCTCTCGCACATTCACACTTTTGCAGACAATATGTTATCTTGAACAAGGCAGCTTGTCGGTTCCTTGGAAGACATTGTAGACTGAACCCTCCACCTACCCGACACCCTCCTCTCCAGGGTTCAGAGGCATTACTCCTTTCGTTGTTTGTTTGTTTGTTTGTTTTAGTTTTTGGACTTCACTCCCAGAATCCTTCAGCCACTATCCTAGGCTAGCTTCAGGATTTGATTTTCCAATAATAACATTTCAGAGCTCTCGCCATCCACTAGCAAAGACTAAGCTCTTACTCAATGAAAGATTGCAGGGCTGAAGACCATCATTAAGCAACTGACAAATAAGAAAATAAGAGAATATTTTGCTTATCTTTTGATTATCTGCTTGTGCATCTAGGGGACTGTGGTGGTTTAGTGGTTAAGATGCTAAACTTGATGACTGGAAGGCTGGCAGGTCAGCAGTTCGAGACCCGAGGACTGCTTGACGGTGTGAGCACCCATCGTCTGTCACAGCTCCTGCGGTTCGAAAGCAAGAAATTGCAAGTAGATAAATAGGTACCAATTTGGTGGGAAGGTAACAGTGGTCCATGTGCTCTAGTCGTGCCTGCTACATGACCATGGAAACATCTGCAAATGTTGTCAAATTCCAGCAATGATTCATTCTAGAAGCCATGGCCAATATCAATGAATATCCAGATCAACATCTGGAGTGCTCCGTGTTTCCCTTCCCTACTCTTATGTCTTGCTGTCCTACCCCTACATCCCTGGATAATGTTGTCCAATCATGCACCAGGACTGGGCAGTTAATGTACAGCAGCATTATAGCCAGAGACAAGCTGGTGGTAGCATTCATTGCCTTGATGAAGTGTAATCTGTTCCCCAGTATCCGATTAAAGGGGGAAAAATTAAAACAAGTAAACAGATCCTGTTCTGAATATTCCATGTCACATCCATTCTGGCCCATAAGTAACAGCAGAGCCAATGGTGCCCTTTCAATGCTGTCTTTTAAAAAAAACACTATCTGTTTGTGTTAACACATGTTTTTAATCTGAGAAGAAGTGTTTTGTGCATATGTGCATATGAGTGCATGATTGATATGTTTATGCTTTAACGCAAACCAGTCATCTGCTGATTCTTTTCAACATGAAAGAATCACAGATGGGGAAGCAAGCCATTTCGGGGTGTTCAAGCAGGAGGGTGCAAATTTAGCTCTTGGCACATGAGGAGCTGCCAGTCCATTTCAGTCTGATACTGCTTTGCCTGCACACCCAAGCACTGTCGCATTTCCTATAGTTAGCAATGCCTTGGTTCACACTTCCCACCCACTCTTTTTTCCCCAGTCTCTCTTCTTTTCTGAAAATGAGACCAGTTTTGTTGTGTTGGCCACTCAAAAGCCAGTCGTATCCGACTCTAGGGTTCAGTACTGATCTCTGTTTCCTAGCTGAAGAGCAAGCGCTGTCTGCATCTGCAGACATTTCCATGGTCATGTGGCAGGCATGACTAGACACCAGAGCACCCGGAACTCTGCTTACCTTCCCACCAAAGTGGTCTCTATTTATCTACTTGCAATTTCTTGCTTTTGAACTGCTAGGTTGGCAGGAGCTGGGACAAATGAGCTCATTCCATCCTGCAGTATGGGTATCGACCTGCCGACCTGCCGCCTTCCAATCAGTGTCTCAGCCATTTTTGCTTTTTGCTTTATTCATATCTAACAGGAAAACCTGCTGTTGATATTTTTCAGTGGAAACATGCAACCTCAAATAAACTAAAGCCTGGGGACGCCTGTTTTAAACAATCAAAGTTGTTTGGAGTGGCCATCCAAGGCTATAGGGTGGATGCAGAATCTTCCTGTGTGTCATCGTTTATTTCTCCCGCCATCCTTGGTTTTTACACTTATGTGCCATTTCCATTACAACGTCACTGTGAAGGAAACTGTTCGGCACAACTCCCGTCGAGAACATGACAGCACTGAAATCACAGCCATGAGCTCTGCTGTTTCTTTGGCAAGTGGCTTTGGTGTGGGTTGGAGTGAGCCCGGTTCTTCCATCCTTCCCCCCTTTTTATTCCCAGCTGTCAAGGAAACTCGAGGAGGCATTCAAACGAGAGACACATGGATGTTTATAATTCACAGTTTTGCCATTGTTGTCACCAGAGATTTGTGCTTCCTGTTTGGTGACAGGAGGGGGAGGGAAGGAAGGATAAAATTGGTACCATAACACAGCCAGACATAACTTGTTTGAAAGATGGGACTCCAATTATTTACTTAAGGAAATAGTGGGAGATTTATTAATAACCTCTGGCGACTTAAATAGCTCTAGTGATTTCCATGTGTGACCTGAGGCCTCTTTTCTTCCTGGCTGATTAGACACAAACCCCTCAGCTCAAAAGAGCTGACCTGCTTGGTTTTCAAGGGTCTGCTAGTTAACTCCCAGATCGTGAGGCCTAGGAAAAACAATGTCTGTCGGGGCGATTACCGAAGCACTCAGCTACAACAGGTTTAATCTGACTCTCTGATTTTAGAGGAAGCGGTTAAGTAGGAAGGCTGAAATGGCAGTGAAGTCAACATGGGAAACGAATAATGCTCCATGTGTTCTAAAGTGAGCCTGAAAACCAATATTATTTTTTTAAAAACCCATCACTTACTTTGTTTAACTTAGACTTGTATGTTAAATGAAAAATTGGGATCCCAAGGTAGAGATTAAAATACGAATAGAAAAAGCAAGATACAACTTCATAAAAATGCAACACTTGTTATGCAGTAGAGCTCTAACTCTCGCTACAAAGATCCAAATTGTGAGAGGTTACGTGTTCCCAGTGTTGCTACATGGAGTTGAAGCTTGGGCATTGACTAAAGCATCTGAAAAGAGAATTGAAGCTTTTGAAGTGTGGATCTACAGGCGGCTGCTAAGGATATCCTGGGCTGGGCATGTGACTAATGTAGAAATATTGCGCGGGGTGGATAAAGAACTCTTTAAGACCATCAAGCAAAGAAAGCTCCCATACCTTGGCCATATCATGAGGAACGACATGAAATATAGGATATTCCAACTCGCTCTGCAAGGAAAAATCCCTGGGAAGAGAGGAAGCCCTGGACGTAGATGGACTTCATGGCTGAAGAACCTGAGAAAGTAGAGTGGCAGGTCCTCAGAAGAACTGTCCCAAGAAGCTAAGAACAGGAAGACTATCATGATGATGATAGCCAATATCCAGAACAGATACAGCAATTGAAGAAGAAGATTGGTGAAAAGTTATCTGTATGTATTTCAGAGAAGGTCCATTGCAAAGTGGCCAAAGCAGTGTGGTGGAAGGTCATAGAAGCATCTACTAAGTACATTGGCTGAACAGTGTTTGAGGATTGACTTACACTTCAGAGAACTGAAGTCCAAAAACCAAAGATTGGGAAACACTGATTTGGTATTACATCTGTTTAGCACACTTAGGAAATACATATACTGTATATGCTATTTTACGGAAAGTGTCTGAATAATTGTTATATTTCTCTGCTCTCAAGCAGAGAGGATTTCTATGTCAGCCAATCAATTTTCCTTATCTGATGTGGGATGGCTTTGCCAGATGTAAGCTAGATGAGGAAGTTTGGTGACCCTGATTCTTCCTTTGGGAGCCTATCTCTTTGCACCTTTAGCCTTTTATGTCCCAGTTGGTCGTCAGCTAGCTAAATGCTGTTTGCTTTGGGAAATGTTTAAATGTCTTCATCAAAGAAAGAGAGCTTGTTTAGTAAGGAAGGAACCACAGCTGTATTCTTTCCAGGACATACTGTAGTTGGAATGTAAACAGCATGACAAGAAAGCAAATGCTGTTACCCTATTACTGAAAGTGGTTAGTGCTTTGATGGAACATTACCTTTGACATGATGACCTTACATTACACAGGAAATGGTGCAAGGTACATGTATGAATTGAGTAATAGCTTCAGACTTTGAAGGACAGTTGTGGTTGGCTAGATTTCAACAGAAAGCCATTCTTGTAGTTCTGCATCTTCTCTTTTCCTCTGCACAAACCCCAAACCCCAAACTGTGAAGGTTACAGAAACACAGGAAGAAGAGAATATGAGTGTTCTGCATTCATATTATTGAGAAATGAAAACTTTATTAGCTGGCTTGCTGTTGACACCATCTCTGCAGAAGAAGATGGGGAGAGTAGCAACTGTTTGCTGCTCTAGATCTTCCAGCCGAGAACACCTACTAATCCTCTTTCTCCTTCTTCTCTTCCTCTGCATTTCCCTGAAAAATAGAATATTCTTCTGGTGTCAACTGTTCTGTCAGTTTTACTCATGCAGGACCAGAGCTTGAGTTGTGACCTCCCTTCCAACTGGTTAAAAAAAAAGCTGAGCCGTCCCTCCATGTAATATGAGCAGCTGTTTTCCCCATCTTTTACAGCAGGGGAAAAACCCGAAGGAAGCTGAGGGCCATAATTAATGGCAGAGGGAATAGATATCTTTTACATTGTTGTCACTGTCGTCTTGGTTCTTTTCCGCCTACGCAGCTATGAGATTTGCATGTTTATAGAAAACAGTTGATAACAATTTTTTGGCTGAGGAGCCTTTTTGAGAAATACAGGTGAAGGAATTACAACACTGTGTCAATGAGAATGGAATGAATGAGGAAGCCTCACCTTTAGAAATGGAGGCTTTAAGATCAGTTAGCCTGTTCGTCTCTGAGATGTGAGCAAGGTGTTATGTTTTTCTTCTGTTGCAAAGGCTCAGCTTTCTTTTAGTGTGTTCTTAGTACAGTTGTACCTCGTTTACAGAGCATAATGCGTTCCACAGGATTGCTCTTTGAGCGAGTTTGCTCTTTAAGCGAAACACCATTATAAGTGACCAATTGTGGGGGGGGGGATTGTGAACCCCGATTTATTTGTTAAGCGAGTTTTTGGTTGGTTTTATTTGTTAAGCGAAGCGAACATTCAGAGAAAATTCTGCTCTTTAAGTGAGTTACTCTTTAAGCGAGGCAATCTTTATGTGAGGTTTGACTGTACCTTATAAGGAACTCTGGTTAAGGACAGTTACATTTCTCAAAATGCGGAATGAACAAGACTCTGAACTTGACGACTGGAAGGTTGGCAGGTCAGCAGTTCGAGACCTGAGTGCTGCATGACAGAGTGAGCGCCTGTCTCTGTCCCAGTTCCTGCCAACCTAGCAGTTCAAAAGCAAGAAGGTGCAAGTAGATAAATAGGCACCACTTTAGTGGGAAGGTAAACAGCATTCCATGGACTCTGGTGTCTAGTCATGCCTGCCACATGTCCATGGAAAATGTCTGAAGATCCAGACAGCACTGACTCTTTGGCTATAAACAGAGATGAGCACTGAACCCTAGAGTCAGATACGACTGGCTTTTGAGCAAGGGCAACCTTTACCTTTACTAATCAATATCTTTAACAATATCTACACGCATAAATGTCTACATCAGTTGCAAAGACAAGTGTTACAACCGAATGGTGTATCAGAGAATAAACAAAACAGCAAAAAAAGACAAAAATGTTGTGGCAACTTAAAGACAAACTCCTGTATTTAAATATGGGCTTTTGTGGATCAAATCCACTTCATCAAGCTTAAGATTGAGGCCTCGTGGCATTAATTTATACACATCAGGTACACAGGCACATAATGATTGCCCAACTTAACAGAAAAGTATCATTGTAGCTTTTTACAACTGACAATAATGAATGTGCACTGCATTCAAGAAACCCCAAGGTCCCACCCTTGACCTTTATAGGGATCCCAGAGACCTTTGCTGGAGAAAATCTACTACCAGTCAGAGCAGGAAGTATTGGCCTGGATTGACAAACGCATTTTTTAACCATTGTAAAGCAGCTTCCTATGTTCTCTTACAGGGAAAGACCTGTAGAGTATACTGCATTAAAAGATAATGGGGTTTGAATTCAAGAATGTAAATAGAGAGCTAGCTGGCTTAATAATCTTCTGAGCATTTCTTCTGCTACTTTGTCTTTTTATCTCGCTTCAGAGGACATAATAATACCTGTTCTTGCTGCAACTTTGTTGCTTCAAGTGATGTATGCGTATGAGACAGTTTCTGTTATATTATATTTTACTTGTTGCAATCGCAATAATCTACTGGGGCGGGGTGCCTCTCAACATTCAGACTTTGATATGTCACATCATAGTTTGAGGAGGGCTGTGTGTGGAAAGAGAAAGAATTTACTGTACTTTATTGCTACATCAGAACTGGAGTTGCAAGGCACCACATTGCAATAGGATTGCCTGTAGTTTACCGAGTGCTTTGGATTTATTTCACCCTGGGTTCTTCCAGATGGAACAGACAGCGTACTGGTTTCTGAAATGATGCTGTTGGCATTTCCCCACCACCACCTGCACAACACTGGTCTTTCCTGAAATTTTTAATTCCTGCCATAAAATCTGGATTATTTTTGGTATCACTTTCTACCAAGGGGATGGAATTCGCTCCTTGTTGAGGTTCCCATTTGAAGTTGACAGCCACGATGAGGATCTTCTGATCAGATGCAGGGGGGTACAGGGCACCTTGGGAGGGCGGTGGACAGGGAGTGGTGAGGATGCCTATTGGGGGGTTGGGAGGAGAAACCCCATATATTCCTATTACCTACAGCACAACAAACCCCCCCCCCCCATCCTCCCAGACTAATCCAGGGACTCACCAAATAGAGGCAGTAGGCAATAATTTAAGAACAAATTATGCAAACATTATATCTCACATTTAATTAGGAACAATTCTTCCTTAATTAAACAAAAAAAATCTCATTGCCCAGGAAGGAAAGAGGCGGTTTTAACTTTTTCAAGTTAAAATCCACAGATCCCATTGTCCCTGGGGTGATGGAAAAGCTTCTATCTAAATCACTGAACACATATCAAAATGATTTATTACCAATTTACCTACCTCTGGGGGGTGCCAGTCACTGGGGCGCACCAGGATGAGTCCCAGTATCCCTGTGGGCAAGCACATGACTGATCAGATGTTGTCAGTTAGCAGTAAGAAAAGAAAAGGGAAGAAAGGAAAACCTACCCCCCATTGTACAAGTAGGTTCTTAAAGATTTCTTAAAGTGAATTGAAGCAGATTTTTTAAGAGAAGTTTGAGTGCAAATTGCAGTATACTCCACCCACTTTGGAAATCAAGAGGTGGAATGGAGGCTGGAACAATTAAGACATCTGGAGATTGCTGTGTTGTTAACTACTGACAACTCATCACACTTAGAGTCTCTATGAGTTAACAACGTCCAAAAGATCTTACCAGTAACAGCTCTTCTGAGGCCTTGGGAACGCAAGGCCATTGCTTGTGCCCCCCACCCCTCCAAGGGGAATTTAAGAAAATGTCTGTCCCTTTGAAGCTGTTGAGACAAAATGGACACCTCCACCACGCAGGCAGGGCAAAATGGCCATCCGGCCCTCAAAGCTAACTGAGAGAGCATGACCCAATGGCCCCCAGATAGAAAAGGTTGGGAACCTCTGAGATAGAGGCTGCATCAAGCACCAAACTCATGCTTTTGGTCCAGAGTGATTCATGTGATAGAGTGGAATTAATGCTTATCACAGGACTGTAATAAAAAGTGTGTAAAACTGGGCGATCAGTTGAGAGTGATGGTGTTATTACTAATGTGTAGCTGTCTCTCTTTATCTCCCTGCATCCTGCTGGAGGAACATTTCCTTAACGGCATTGACCAACTCACTACCAGTTCCATATGGATTAGTCTCTTTTTTCTAGAAGATAACATAAATGGTTGAAGCAATTCCTGCAGGGTTTTGTAAATAGGTTGGGGCCATGCAGAAATGTGTGGCTAATAATAATAAATAGTAATAATAATGACAGCTCTCTAAAATAGAAAGCGAAAGCATCTCATTACAGATGGAAGGGGGGGAAATCTAACTGAATCCCTCTTCTGCCTCATTAATATGGTATAGCTGGCTGTACAACATTTTTGCTTTTTTTTAATGAATATATAGTTCTCCCCTGGTGTTCCAATTAGCAGCTGCCTTTAAATTAGATTTTCTTTTCCCTTGCTTTTTAATGGAGAAGAGGAGGGGGGTTGGCTTTTCTTATTTGTGTGTGGAGTTTCTTGCTTTTCCCAGAGTATCAAAGAACATGCTCCCTTACTTCAGAGGCAGTTGTAAGATAAGGGAATTCTTTCCTATATCAGTTATGTATAAGCTTCCAGCTGGAAAAAAAGGGGGGAGTT
Source organism: Furcifer pardalis (assembly GCA_030440675.1). Taxonomy (NCBI): domain Eukaryota; kingdom Metazoa; phylum Chordata; class Lepidosauria; order Squamata; family Chamaeleonidae; genus Furcifer; species Furcifer pardalis. Next base: position 6,425,125 of record CP126898.1, read on the forward strand.
TTAAATCCACCCTTCAGAGGAATAAGACAAGCAGGAATGCTATATGACCAATGAGAAAAAGAGAACATTGTTGATTGGGGTGCGAATGAATCAAAAGCGGTTGTACAGCACTGTTCCAATTAGGTTATTTATATGGTGATGTATCCTTACTGATGGTATTCTATTAATAAGTTATGGAGAGAAAGGGAGAGTGGGGGAGAGACTGGAAGAGATTTTGAGACATAGGAAATGGCTGCCTCAGTATCATCCGAACTGGGAGCTGGACCTGGATTTTCCAGACCCTATTCTCACACTCTGATAAATACTTCACATCACAGAACACTCAAGTTTATTGAAAATCTTGACATAAGCATCCTCACATCGTGAAGGAAATGCACCACAGTCTGCTATATATATATGCAAAATTCATTTTGTCTGTGTAACTTGAGGCTCAACGATTAGAACAGTACCCACCAAACAACATTTGTTGATGGATCTCTCTCCTACTAGGAAGTCTATCACAACCCTGGAAGCCAACACAGCATCCATGGTTTATGGGTTGTATGCAACTAGATGGGTCAAAACTCAGTGTTCAGGCACATACTTAGCATACAGGAGGTCCCACAACCAGTCACTAGCCTTTCCATGTGTTTCTCAACCTTTGGTCCCCAAGTGTTCATGGACTTCAATTACTAGAAGCCCAAGTCAGCATATTTGCTGATCGGGGCTTCTTGGAATTGAAGTCCAGGAACATATGGCGTCCCAAGGTTGAGAACCCATAACCTGATATGTAAAGTGGGCTTCCTAAATTTAGATATTGAGGCTGTGAAAGATTTCAGCTTTTGATCTTGGAGATCCCCTGTCAAATCAAAGAGGACTGAGCTAGGAAGACCACAGCTCTAAAATGTTACTTCTGTGGTTCTCTGAAGTAAGGCTGGGGTGAGAGGATCTGGGGATTTTTTGCCCATAAAGGAACATTCTGATTCGAGATAGACCTGGAGTCTCGTTCAGTTTAATGCATCTTGTATTCAAGCAGTTGAGGGCACATCAACTCATGGGATTTGTGAATGAAATGATGCAGTCAAATAGAGGATTGTTATTAAGCTGTGTATCCCTCACATTATTTTGAATAGAAAAATTCTAATTCTGCATGTACTCTTCTTCGTTTCTTTGTGTTGTCCTCCACAATAGAGATTCCAACCTGGAACAAACGATTTTGTTTTGCTGTAACAGACTTTCCCAGCATATGAATGCCATCCCATACTCACAGTGCAAATGACAATTAATGCTGTACTTAAGCTGCAGCTTCTGTGAAATGGACCAGTCTCACAAAAGAGGCTGTGAAATTAACCAGCCAGATCACAGGGGTAGATGAAATGGGTTGACTAAGTAGACTAAGGGCTATAATTGCCAGACATTACAATAAGTGCCTTACAGTCTCTTCCTTCCTGCACTAGGGATTTCATCACAAGATGCTCAGCATTGTCCTAGGGCAGTGATGGTGAACCTTGGCACTCCAGCTGTTCTTGGGCTTCCATTCCCAGAAGCCCAAGTCTCTGTGAATCCACACAAATGGGTTTATTGCACATACGCGCAGTAAACACACTCGTGTGGATTCACAGGGACTTGGGCACCTGAGAACTGAAGTCCAAGAACAGCTGGAGTGCCAAGGTTTACCATCACGGTACAATGGGAATAGTGTTTCTTCACATTGCACATTGTTAAAACAATGGAATCTTTTTCTCAAAGCATGAAATATTTAGAAACGCTTTCCCTCTACCCCAGAACTTTTCTGGGTCTACTGGGTGTGCATTTAGTAAGGAAGGAGGTAAGAATTCAGCGGAGTTTTTACTCTGCAAAAAGGGGCCTGTTCCTTTCCATTTTACCCCTGCAGCTGAGTTGTATTAGGTGCCAAACCCATGCTCAACAGTGATAACTAGTTAGCCCATGTGTATATATCCTCATGGACTGATTAAAAAACAGATCCCCATTATTTCATTGCAGGCTACTCGATACATAAACAAGGCCCCTTGGAAAAGGCAGCATAACTGAGTATAAGCAAATGGTGCAGTCTCATCCATAAAAAAACAATAGGGAATTTATTATAGATTTCAGATGCAGACTCCATCCATCTTGCTGAGAATCAAAGAATATTATTGCTTCATGCTGGATCTCAACAGGCAGGCCAATCCTGCCCCTTTGAAATATAGGAAAGCACATGTGCAGGTGGGGGTCTGGTTCCTGCTGAGACAGCAAATCCACTCCCCTGTTGACCCTCATGTCTCTTGATTTCCATCCCTCCTGCCTAACGATGACAAATGGAGTTATAATATTGGTTGTTGAACCATAAGCTGGAGATAAATGTGCTTCTGAGAACCACCATTAAGTCCCTAAATGGATTATATATATTTGGTTTAGAAACCTAATATTTAATATTGGTATACTCTCCAGTGGTTGGCTTTATTTCTCTTGATAATCTATTCCCACTTCATTTCCTTTTTAGATTCCTAAACTCATTAAATCTTTAATACCACAAGTTATTTTCCATTCTAAACAAATAAAAGATACGCCAACACTTCCCCCCTCTCCTTTTTTTCGGAAGCCTTTATTCCCCTACTCCCTTTTGCGCTGAGATGGTGGAGGCCATGACAGGAAGAAGGGGAAAAAATAACCAGAGAGATAAACATCCTTTTTAAATGATGAACTTTAAGGCCGCTTTACGAGTCAGCTGAAATTGCTAACCATATTGAGGACTGTAAAAAAGCCTGTGAAAGGCAGCATACTAAATGATGCTTGAAATGACGTTTGTTGAATGTGGCACTGGATGCTTACAAAGTGTCTTTAGATAACACGTTTTCTGGTCTGGCACAGCCTCAAACTACGCAGCAGCACTAGACTTCTTCAGATCTGCAAGAATAAGGGCTAATTTTTAAGGGAAAGAGTGAACAAGGATGAGAAGAAGCACATCAATTGCTTGTTGGTGTGTGCTCTTAAGTTGCTTCTGACTTAAGATCACCCTATGAACAAGTGCCATCCAAAAAACTCTATCATCAATTGTCCTTCTCTGCTTTTGCAAAATCATTTGGCCACGCTGCCCTCATCCCTCCCAGAAGCAGAAGTAAAATGTGCCTGTATGGGTGTGTTTTACTTCCGGGAGTGATGCGGGTGGCGTGGGCCAGGTGAATCGCAGTAAACCCATTCATGTGTATTCACAGGGGGCTTGGCCTTCTGGGAATTGAAATCTAAGAACATCTGGAGAGCCAAGGTTCACTATCACAGATCTATTCTGTATTTGGCAAGTCAGTTACTAGAACAATATTCTCTAGTTCTTAACATTGTTGCTCTAGTAGCAATAATGGCCATGTCAAAGATAAAAGCATATCCCATCTGCTCTTAAAAATCAAGTACCAATTCCCTTATGACCAAACCCAGCTTCATAAGGGGTTGAATCAAATCCTGGTTTGCACAGGTCAGTCATCTCCACATTGAGTTTGATTCTCAATAAAGAGGGTAATATAGTTCTTCTTATTCAGGAAGACTAATTGTTGGCTGTTAACCTAGATGAACCAAAGAAATTTGCTTCTTGGCTTGATGGCAAACCCCCAAATCAAAGGTGATCAGAGTACAGACCTACAGTTGTTATTAGACCACAGTTTCTATCAACTCTACCCAGCAATAACAATACAGTAGTGAAAAATCTTGGGTGTCGCCATCCAACAACATCTTGAGGAAAGCACTTAGATCAACCCTACTCATTTATTATACCCTGCAAATTCTACTCTAGATACGTATTGCCTCATTAACCCCATCAGTCAAGAGATGCAAGATAAAAGACTCAAACTCCTGCACAGGGGAGGGGGCATTTGTATAGCACAGGGGTCAGCAAACTTGGCTCTCCAAGTGTTCTTGGACTTCAATTCCCAGAAGCCCAAGTCAGTACACCTGCTGATCAGAGCTTCTGGGAATTGGAAGTCCAAGAACATCTGGAGAGTCAAGTTTGCTGACCCCTGGTCTAGCATAAGACTCCTTTGTAGCTTGGAAGCCCATCCAACAATGTACATCACCTTTCCTGTTTGTTTCCTATTCATATTTCTAGTGGATAGCTTTCCTGTTTCCACTTTGCTTTGCCACATTCAGCAGCATGTTCTTTGATAGGACCCTGGCTGGTCAGCTTTCAGGACCTGTCATGTCTGTTTAGAAGGGGACCAGAATTTATGGCCCTCTTTCCATTTCCACCCACTATCTATAATGTCGTTTTTGATGGGGATAGAGTCCTTGAGTGCACTGTGCTGTAAGAGGATTCATTATTGCAACAAGCCTATTTTAAGCCAATTTCCATCAGGTTTATTACACCCTGCGAATTCATTACACTTCTGCTCACCTGTGTTGGAGGTGTGTGATGGAGTTATCGCCCTACCTTGCAAAGGGCAGGCATGGATGGGTGACTAGCTCTGTTTTAAGACCTAATGGCCTCTTATTTAATATAGTTTTTATCTTCATCCTCCCTCAGCAATCATTGCCTTTAAAAATATAATCCCCATTATATTCATTCTCTTTGTTGCCACAGAACAAATCAATGCTCTTCTCCAATGCTTTGAGATGGTTTAAGTGTGTTGGAAACCTGAGGAATCAATTGCACCCAGGGTCCCGGAGAAATGGCTAAGTGGAGGGTTCTTCCCCCCCCCCCCAAGAGAGAAATGGCTGGCAAGATTGGCTATTTTTTGTTCTCATGACACAGCAGCTTTGTTTCAATTTCAGCCCCTTCAAAAATAGAGCCGTGAGTGCTAAATCTTCCATGCCTGACTGCAGAGTGGAGGGACCCGTCCGAAGTTACATTTCACTTTCGACTGACAGGTGGAAAGCTGTAATCATGTCCCTTTGTTCATGATGAACGATGCATTTTCAAGTGGCAGAGTGGATCCTGGACAACCACGCTGTCAACGGAAGCACAGCCTAACAGCTGCAGACAAGGAACAAGACCTGTCAAGAAATGCCCTTCTTTCTTTCTTTATTTTTTGCCTGGTGTAAGTTAAGAGAAAATGGTTAATGGTTAGAGCAGTACAATAGTGGTGAAAGCATTTGATTCGGATTCCTGCCTCGAGCAGGGGGTTGGATTCGATGCCCTAAAAGTTCCCTTCCAACTCAATGGGTCTATGATTCTAAGAAAAAACAATGACACATTTGTCCTAATACGGAAGAGTGTTTGACTACTAAAGATGCTAAATGTGGGGTGGAGACCAGTTGTTTTGGTTGCTGTAATACCCAACTGGTAGAGTCAACACTTACTCTGGAGATATTTCTGCATTTCTAATAGATTCACTACTATCATATAGACAAGGAGACCTTTTTAAAACAGTGTTCTCCATAATGTCTGAGCATGACAGACACCATTTTAAATGGCAGCTGGAGCAATTTCTCGTGAATATATCTATTTTGAGCATTGGTGACCTGAACTACGATTTTAAATAGCAAGTGGGGAATTGAACCTCTAGCCACAACCAGACACACCTGAACCACTGAGCTATCTTGCTAACTCAGGTCAATGCACCCATCACCAATTAGATCATGTTGCCAGTATTCCAGGCAACAGAATGAGCCAACTTGCCATGAATATATTTGATTGTGTTCCAGTGATAACCCACCTATGTGGCAGACCTGAATAGATACTGGAGCACATGGAATGCTGTTTACCTTTACTTGGCTAGACACTGGAGCACATGGAATGCTGTTTACCTTTACCTGACTAAACACTGGAGCACATGGAATGCTGTTTACCTTTCCCACCAAAGCGGTACCTCTTTATCTGCTTGCAATATCTTGCTTTAGAACTGCTAGGTCCATGATGGCGAACCTTTTCTTGAACTTCAATTCCCAGAAGCCCTGATTAGCAGGAGTGCTGACTTGGGCTTCTGGGAATTGAAGTCCAAGGACACCCGGAGTGCCAAGGTTTGCCATCACGGTCCTAGGTTGACGGGAGCTGGGACAAACAATGGGTGCTCACTCCATCAGGCAGTACTCAGGTCTCAAGCTGCTGATCTAGCGACCTTCCAGTCGTCAAGTTCAGTGTCTTAACCACTAAGCCACAGCAGTCCCGTGATATACCTACCTGCCAGTAAATTCAGGCTCCCGCGTCTGGATTCATGGTCTACTTCATCCTTTCTTTTATTGAGAAGCCTCAGACCAGGGATGTCTGAGCACCTTCTAACATCCTTTGATGTGCTTTTTTAAAATTCAAGCCCCAGGCGCTCAAAGCAGACCTCCGAGGCAGCATTTGTAAAGGGATACATCCGTTTCTCTCTTAACCAGAGCTTCAATCGTTGCAAAACAGCCAGGCTCTCTCCTTTTTCCACAGAGAAGGAAGCCAGCATCTAATCAGGTTTCACTCCTTTGTTGTAGCTATTGATCCTCAGCACTGTACGATGCAAATAGCCAAGCCTGACAGGATTCAGGGTGTTTTATCATCAATGGAGAGTAATTATGCTTGGCTGCACCAATATTGGATTGCTAAGCCCCAGGATAATGCGTAAGGTAAAGACATTTAGAAGGCAGTCCACCTTGGGGATTTGTGTAAATGTGATGGATAGAGTGAGAGAAGATAGCTGAATTACAGCCCTTGGGGGGGGGGGATGACAGATACTGGAGCAGGAGGGAGGAGGCAGCTGGCCTTGGCGATCATGAGGAGGAGGAATGAAATAGTGCTCCCAACATGGACACAAAGCTATAATTTTCCATTACTATCTAATCTTTGAAACATACTGTGCGTTGAGAATCAAAACATGCATGCTGGAAATCACCAGTGGTTCCTTCCACCTTTAGGGCCAGGTCGTTCAACTGGGTGTATAATACCTTTAATGTCACTTTGGAGGGAAGGGATTTGTGGCAGTGAAGGTGGCCCTTCAAGCCCTCAAAGCAGAAGAAGCATACACGCACAAAGAAGTACAGAAAAGCTGGTTGAGGAATTGGCAAGAGGAAGCCCATGCATTCATGGCCACAGGGAAGTTTAGGCAAGATTTGGATCCCTTTGTATAGGAACTAAGGTGACTTTGTATAGGAACTAAGATGCTGAACTCACTGCCTGGAAGGCAGGGCCATAGCCAGGGGGTGGAAAAACCCTCCTCAGCTAACAGGGGGGGGGCAGCCCACCCCGGGATGCCAATGTTACATATGTGAGTGTGACTATTGTTGCTCCTCCTGAAACATCAACCCAACCCCAAGTCTACAATCCTGGCTACGGCCCTGCTGAAAGGTCAGAGTTTGATTCCCGGGTACTGCATGATGGAGTGAGCTCCCATCTCTGTCCCAGCTCCTGCCAACCTAGCAGTTTGAAAGCAAGAAATTGCAAGTAGATAATAGGGACCACTTCAGTGGGAAGGTAAACAGTGTTGCGTGCACTCCCATGCTGCAGCATGCCTGCCACATGTCCACAGAAACATCTGCAGACACAGACAGTGCTGGCTCTTTGGCTATAAACAGAGATGAGGACTGAATCCTAGAGTTGGATACAACCGGCTTTCGAGCAAAGGGCGACCTTTACCCTAGATCCCTTTGTAACTAGTCTAAAAGTGTATTCGTATGTCAATACCTTGGGAATCCATTTTGTGGAGCCCCAGGTGGATTGACTTCATCAGAGAAGCCACAGTCTTGAGTTTACGATTGTTGAGCAGAACCGTTGAAGACTTGACATTTCGGAGATTGCTCGTTTTCATTGAGCTGTCATAAGTTAAGAGCGACTTAACAGCACGCAACCACAACAGCAACAACTGGAACCCAAAAAGTCCTTAAGGCCACTAACCTGCACTCTATTCCAGGGATCTTTCTGACAGAGAAAGATCACTATGCAAACTTGTAACTGAAAAACTAGTGGCTTTTCTTAATTCTTATTTTTTTAATCAATCTAGATCATTTAACACCTCACAGTAAAGACCTTCTCAACCTTTTAAAGCCGGAGGCCAGATCACGCTCCCCGGGACAGCTTCGGGGGTCGGATGGCCATTTTGCCCTTACTCCACCACATGTCACTTCCTGGCATGGTGGAGGGGGGGGGGCTCATGAAATGGTGTTGTGGGTTGCGTCCGATCCATGGACCGCAGGTTGAGAATCCCTGTTCTAAATGAATAAATAGCAGAGTCTCTTATTGACACAAGAATCTGGCTAACCTTTGCAGAGTGCTGCATGAAGTAACTAAGCTGTTTTAGCTGTGGGGGGAAAATGTATCTCTCCTCAGAGGTGCTGTGTTAGCTGGTTAATCCTTCAGCTCTGATCGCAGCAAACCTGTAAGTAGACCCAGGGAAGGAAAATCTTCTTTCTCGGTTGTTATTCATGCCGAATGAATCACATACCTGTCAGAAAGAGACGAGAGAGTGGGTTGAGCTATTTTCTTTCCTATGTTATGTGGAATTCTGGAGATGGATTATTGGTAAAAAGTTTTCCCTGGCTGAGAGGCTAAAGACAAGCCCTTCAGCTGTCAAATGCTGCTTCCTGTGTAAACCTCTAGTAGACAGCCTCAAGATTTCAGAAATTGAACACTTCCCCTGATCATCTGTGAATGAAGTGATGCATCACATCAGCGATGGGGTCGATTAGACTGGGGGGAAATATTTCACTTCCCCAGGCCATTCTCAGACGATCAGGGATCAGGGAGAGTGTTCAATTAGACTTAAACAGCTAGTTCATGTCCAGACTGGAGGAATGTGTTGAATATAATACATTGCTTATCCGTGAATGGGAACCAACCTTTTTCTGGACAAGGCAGTGCTGGCTCTTCAGCTTTGAAATAGAGATGAGCACTGAATCCAAGAGTCAGATACAACTGGCTTTCGAGCAAGGGAAACCTTTACCTTCACAGCTGCTCAGCCTTGGTATACAATTTTAAAAAGGGCCATCAAAGTGGGGAATTGTAATAGGTTTTGTGGGAAATGAAGCTGCAGTTCACTGTGACCAATGAAGTGTTGTGGTCAATTAGCCCATTTGGCATGGAGAGCAAGGTCTACCGGACGATTGTCCATCAAATCAGCATTTGGCCTGTATTGAAAAGCTAATGATCAGTACATTCACACACTGACCATTTTGCAAACCACTGACATTCTGTCCTTATTTAGAGAGAATTAAAACCACAGGTTGCACAAGGAGGTTTTTGTAGCACTCATGGAGTGCCATCCTTGGAAGACCTGTAGAGATTTATAGTCTGTGGTATTTACCATTGATTTAGATAGAACGTCATCCATAGTCTGTTGCTACACAGATGGTTTCCCCTTGAAGAAACAGAGCATAGGCTGCTTCAGATATCCATGGGGGATATGTTTTAAGACCTACTGTGGAAACATGAAACCACCATTAACAGCAAACTGTATATTTCACATTGCAGATAGTGGCCTTTAGTGGCCAGCCATGGTAATGCACCAGGATGTCCAACTGAATAGTTTTAGACCCAGATAACTGAACCCATGGATACTAAACCTGCAGATATATGGGACAATCTGTACTGTATTTCATTTCTTTTTTTCCCCTAATGCACTCTAGTTAACTGTGATCTATGGTTTATGATTTGTGGTTTGCTTAAATCTTTCCAATTGTTGTATTCTGGTTTAGTTGTATTTATTTCCTTTTTGAAATCAAGCTCCATCAGCCAGAGTTTGTTTGTTTGTTTGTTTGTTTGTTTGTTTGTTTGTTTGTTTGTTTGTTTGTTTGTTTGTTTGTTTGTTTGTTTGTTTGTTTGTTTGTTTGTTTGTTTGTTTGTTTGTTTGTTTGTTTGTTTGTTTGTCAGCACAGGAGGAAATATAGATTGTTAGTTAGTTTCTCAAAACAAGGCGAAGCATGAAAGAGGAAGGTCTCCTGCCTCTCTAATACATAGAACGGAAGAATGAATTTCAGCAGGTGACAAACTATATCTGTTGAAATTTCCTTCTTTTACCCAACTATTAAAGCCTTCTCCTTTTCTTCTCTTTTCTTTTAGCATGTGACCACATTCTTTTTTGCATTGTTGTGGAAACATTTAATGAGCACTTTACATTACATTGCAACTTGAAATAAGCAAGGGGGTTGGGGGTCGGATTATTCCACAGTCATCTTTTTTAACTAGGGTTTTGAAAATGAAGCACAGTATGGGAAGGAAATTGGTTTCTTCAGGAAGATGAATCTCTAGTGCCATAATGGCCAACCTTGGCAGTCTAGGCGTTCTTGGACTTCAGTTCCCAGATCAGGGCTTCTGGGAATTGAAGTTCAAGAACAGCTGGAGTGCAAAGGGTGGCCATCACTGATCTAGTGTGTCAGATTTAGATAGATAGATAGACAGACAGACAGACAGACATTTATTAACATGTTTGGTGATAATTTCTTGACATTCCATTTTTCTTTTTTGGGTTAATGAACTAAAAGCATACTGATAAAAATGTTATCGATATTTGCATTCAGTCCTCTCCCCAGTAAGGTGTTAGGATATCCCACTAGCAATCAGAAACAGCTCTGTAGGTTGGCAAATAGATGGACAGTAATTGTTTCAAGCTTTATACACAATGGCAAAGTGAGTTGCTATTTGAATTGTGGTCTTTTCTGTCCCAAGAGCAAGCCTCTGACAGCTTCCAATATTGTCTTGCTGTCTCCAACACACCTAACTCAACTTTTTTCATAATTGCAACAAAACAGCTCCAGTCACCTAGAGAATGGAATATGAGTTTGGTAAGCTATGAGTATACATTCTTTCTCCCTTGTTGGAGAATAATAATTTCGTGTCAGAGATTACTCTGGGTTGAAAGGGTTTTTGCTGGAGAAACCCCACTCAGGGGATGCCCAAATGAGGCTCCTTTCATCTCTCCGAGTGCAGCCCTCAGGTATCGAAACCCAACCTTCCAGTCTCCACACTAAGCATCTTAACCACTTAGCCACTGGGGGAGAAGAGGACAATTGAGTTCCACCATTACAAATAATGATGATTTTGAAGACAAATGTGATGATGTCTTCTTCTAAGCAATGAAATGTCTCACAAACAGCATTTTGGTGAAAGTTCCAGACGTTGTTTGGTACCTCCCCCGCCAGGAGATTATGGATTCTAGGCCAGTGATGGTGAACCTTGGCACTCCAGGTGGTCTTGGACTTCAATTCCCAGAAGCCCAAGTCTCTGTGAATCCACACAAATAGGTTTACTGTGCCTACAGAGACTTGGGCTTCTGGGAATTGAAATTCAAGAACACCTGGAGTGCCAAGGCTCACCATCAGTGGCCTAGAATCCATAATCTCCTATGAGGGGGGTAGGTACCAAACAATGTCTGGTACTTCCACTCAAATGCCATCATAGTTCTAGGCTATATCTCTGCTCTGATAACCCATGTCTGTTCTTGCCACTAGGATCAGCGTGTCCCATCCATTTCCATGCAAACAGAATAGATCGTATCTGTACTCTATCATCGTTTGTGCAATGCTGCATCTAAGCGATGGCAGTTGGCAATGTAGTAATGCCAACCCAAATTGTTACATCAGGGTGGCTTTGCAAGTTGATTCATAACGCTGGCATCATGCCTGGAGTTATGACATTATGCTGGCAGCCTGTTCACTGCACTTCATCCTGGCAGCTGCCTGAAAAGGCATCAAAGTGTCTACGTGCCCACTGTGCCCTGGTGCACAGACTAAATGGTGACAAGGGGAAAGACATGAAGAAGATAGTCCAAAGTATGATGTGTTATTGGTTTTTAAAATCACAGTTGAATGGATGTACACTCCCCCCTGGCCAAGTCTTGTAGAAATGAGTCAAGGAACAATCTTTCAACCGATTGAACGACAAATGCATTTGCTTGTAGTAAAGACAAGAGAAAGAGATGGATGCTTTTAATAGAGATGCGGAACATAATACTAAAACAATGGTGAAGTATTGTAATGAAGGGGTTTTTTGTTGTTGTTTAGTCGCACAGTCAAATCTGACCCTTTGTGACCCCATGGACCACCACTTGCTAGGCTCCTCTGTACTCTTGCCCTCCTCCTCAGCCTGGCCAGATGTTAGCTCTCTGGTTTACGAGAGGTTTGGAGTTTGATTCCCCCCCCCCACTATGCTTCCAGAGAGAAAGAACCAGCCTGTGTAGCCTTGAGCAAACTGCAGAGTCCCATGAGGAAGAAAAATAGTAAATCATTTCTGTGTATTCTTTACCTAGAAAATCCTGGGGAAAGTGCAATAAGTCAGAATTGACTTGATGGCACACAGTTATTATTAAATCTGAGCACTGCATCAACCACAGTAACAAATAATACTATTTTTTATAACAGCTAAAAATGGGTAGAATTTATTAGGCTGCAGAGACCCAAATAAAACATTCAATCAAATCAGAGTAAACCAAACAAAAAGACAAAATATACTCTGGCACCTGAAAGCCTAACTGCTGTATTTTAATGTTCGCTTTTGTGGATCAAGCCCACTTTGTCAGACATAAGAGTGAGACTTCATGGCATCAATTTATACACATCAGGTACAGAGGAACACAATGGTTAGTTTGCATAAGGGATCAGTATACAAATCAATGTGGCTTTTTAGGATTGGTGATAGCAGAAGATTTCCTAATTGTTATTCAGACTTGCTGTGAAGTTTGGCCCAGTTGAGTTGCAACTTTTTAGTAGATGGATGCAAGACAAACATTGTGGTATTACACATTTACTCATGAAGTTACCCTTCAGACCTAGCATCTCTTGACAATGTTGAGTGACCCCAGGCAAAGCACCCCATTCTTCCTTTGTTCTGTGGGGTGGCTTGAGGCTATGGAGGAGAACTGTACTCCAGTAAAACACAGCAGTTAGTCTTTAAGGTGCCACAAATATATTTGTCTTTTTGTTTTGTTTACTCTCTGATATGCTTGCACAGACTAACAGGGCTACCATTTGAGGGAGAGGGGGGGTAACCATTCAACTGCAAAGGCAAGACATTTAGACTGTTTCATGTCTGCTTTTATCCACCATCTGTTTTTCTTGTTTTGCTTGGCTTTAGCACAACCCTTTGATAAAAGGTTTCCTTGCTGCTATACTGTATTTTTAAAAGTATATATTATTACACCTCAAAACTGTTTTTTAGAGGGGGTCAGGAAGTTTCTGACAGAACCTTGCTGTCAGGAAATAGGAAGCTGAATCGTGACTGACACAGGACCAGCCAGTCAATATCATGCACAGCCTTGACCAGAAAGTGAAATGGCCAAGAATTGTCTGATAGATGAGCAGATGTTTCCAAGTCTAGGTTGCTTGAAAGCCAGTCGTATCTGACTCTAGAGGGCAGTGTTCATCTCCATTTACAACCAAAGAGCCAATACTGTGTCTGCATCTGCAGATGTTTCTGGGGCAATGTGACAGGCGTGGCTAAACACTGGAACTCTGAAGTGAAACCTATTTATCTAGTTGCAATTTCTTGCTTTCAAAGTGCTGGGACAGAGAAGGAAGCTCACTCCATCATCCAGCACTCGAGTCTCGAACTGTTGACCTGCCAACCTTTCAGTCTTAACCAGTAAGTCACCACAATCCCTCTGGTTTCTAAGTCTATCCTGGTCTGAAACCTGCCTGAGTGTCCCCCTGGTGATGTAATTAACTCCACAGTTGTCTTGTCATTAATTTTGTACATCTTTCTCCACCCAACTTAGTAGTTTCCTTACATACAGAGCTCTTCCAAACCTGTAGTTAATGCATCTAAATCTCTAATTGCCAAAACACACAATCCATGTTAAATTGGCTTAGTAAATTCATGGTTTAATTCTTTTTTAATTGATTTTTAAGTAATTTTGAACCTCAAGGTTTTAATTTATGAATTTTCTGTAAGCCGCCTAGAGTCAGGTTCGCCTGATTGGGGTGGGATAATAAATCTAAATAAATAAATAAATAGTCGCTGTAAGGTTTTGGGAAAAGCATTACATAGCAAGAAAAGTTGTGTGTGTAGAGGAAAGAGATTTAATATCACCCCTGCTTTCTAGCCCTAAACTTGGAAATATAGAAGACATGCCAGCCGTCTTAAATTCCCATATTTAATACATAGAGCATCAATGCACTGGATATCTATTAAATGTAAAACACATGTGTGTAATTGTATTTGCCATACGCTACCCCAAAGTAGTTATTTCTTTTTATTGGGAAAATTGTTAGATTTGATGGCAGCATGTAATTAGTAGCTTGCCAACCCTAATTATAGGCCTGTGCTCCAACAGAATTGATGTAGCGTTCTTGTGTGAATACTATGGTGTACCACGAAACAGAAGTTTGGAAGGATGCCACGTTCATGGATCATCATCTACTTGCCTTGGTGAGAGGCTGTTGCTTTGATAGTTTGTGTGGTAATGGAAGCAGGAGTGAGAGTGGAGTACAGGGGGAAAACCAGAAGCTTTCCTTGTTAAATGAACCACAATCACAAACCACAAATTACAGCTTCACAAACTGCAGATTGTAAGGCTCTCAGCTCTGTGTGTAAACATAGGCTTCTTTGTGTGCTAGGAAAATGTTCACAAAAGATGGGGGCTGGTGGACAACACCCCCTCAGGCAGCTGAGTGGGCCAGTCTGGTGGCTCCCGTCCCCGCCGTAAATGCTGCCATAAAACACATCTGCGGCTGTCGCGTTTTCGACAGCTGCAGTGCATTTACGGCTGTTGTAAATGCATCTGCTTCTGCTGGTGGTGGCGATGTGGGCCACATAACATGGTGCTGTGGGCCGTGTCCAGCCCACGGGCCGTATGAACTAAGGGTTCTTGTGTGGCATCATTAAACCTCCTTACAATATTTCTTTAAAATATTATACAGTATTCAGAACTCCCATTATTTCCCATTGAAATAACAATGTTTTGACACAGGTCAACGCATTATGACCTCCTATCTGAAAAAGCATTAAGCAGCTTGTTGGAGAAACAACTTTTTGCAACAGAGTGTGGTGTATTTTATTACAGTATGATAAAAGACAGTCAGGATTAGAAACTAGAAGCAGGAAATGAATAGCTCAAGGAAAGGCAGTTGCTCCTTAACCGTTCTGGTATTTCACCAGGGCTGCTACCAAATTATGGACCAGACCATGAGATGTCTCACCCCAAATCACAGTATGATTTCTTATCTGCTTCCACATGGAGTATGAACTTTTTTGTGCTTGTTTTTTGAGCTCTCCTTGACATGCAACCAATTCTGCCCATAAACTCAGCCCGTGACTTTTGGGGTTTTGACTGCTGCACACCCTCTGATGTCTGCATGTCATCTGCTTTCTTTAGAAGGACCTGCCTCTTCCCTCCATCTGCCTTCCCCATGCACAGAAAGCCCTTCAGAGAACATCTGTTGGGAACCTGTTATCTTTTCTTTTCTCTCATTTCATATGTGAAATTGTCTGTTTCATCCCTTACTCCTCACCTCTGGAGAAACGAAGTCAGAAAACACATGACTGCCTTAGTCTACGATCACTCTGTTAAATCTTCCTTCCTTCCTTCCTTTCCTTTCCTCTCATCTCTCTCTTTCTTTCATTTCAGTCCCCCCTCATTTCCCCAGTTCTCCAAAGCTGGATGCCCAATTCATGACAAGAATATGTAAAGGTAAAGGTCGACCTTGCTCGAAAACTAGTCATATCAGACTCTAGGGTTTGGCACTCATTTCTATTTATCGCCAAAGAGCTAGCCCTGTCTGCATCTGCAGATGTTTCCGTGGCCATGTGGCAGGCATGACAAGGCACTGAAATGCACAGAATGCTGTCCCCCCTCCCCCAAGTGTTGTCTATTCATCAACTTGCAATTTTATTTATTTATTTATTTATTTATTTAGATTTATTACCCCGCCCTAATCAGGCGAACCTGACTCTAGGCGGCTTACAGAAATTCATAAATTAAAACCTTAAAGTTCATAAATTACTTAAAAGTCAATTAAAAAAGAATTAAACCATGAATTTACACAAATTTAAAAGATTTAAAAAGGTTAAAAGGTTTAAAAAGATTTTAAAAGTTTAAAAGAGTGAGGGAGGGGTGGCTGTCCCATCATATCAGCCACCCAACATGGGACCCCATGTTCCTGGACCCCCATACCTGCCCTGCCAGCCAGGTTTTTAGGCCCTTCCGAAAGGGCAGGAGCTCTGTCTGGAGACGTAACTCAGTTGGCAGGAGGTTCCAAAGGGCCGGGGCGGCCACGGAGAAGGCCCTCCTCCTGGTGCTAGAGAGATGCGCCTCTCTAGCCGATGGAATGATAAGAGAGCCTCTCCGATCCGCCCTGGTGGGACGGACAGATGTCCTTGGGACGATGCGGTCTCTTAAGTATCCTGGCCCACTACCATGTAGGGCTTTAAAGGTAATAACCAGCACCTTGAATTGCACCCGGAGACATACTGGCAACCAGTGCAGCTCCCGAAGCAGTGGTGAGGCACGAGCATAACGCCCGCACCCCATCACTACCCGAGCAGCCGCATTCTGGACCAGCTGCAGCCTCCGAATGGTCACCAAGGGCAGCCCTATGTAGAGCGCATTACAGTAATCAAGTCTGGAGGTGACCAAAGCATGTGTGATCATGAGCAAGGAATCCCGGTCTAGGAGTGGGCGTAGCTGGCGTATTACACGAAGTTGTGCAAAAGCCCTCCTGGCCACGGCTGCCACCTGCTCCTCGAGCAGTAGTCGTGAGTCCAAGAGGACCCCCAGATTACGCACCAGGTCTGTTTGGGGCAAAACTGCCCCATCCAGAACCAAAGATGGTAACTCCCGAGATAGCGCAGGACCCCTTACCCATAGCCACTCAGTCTTGCCGGGATTCAGTTGTAGCCCGTTGTCCCCCATCCAGACCCTGACAGCCTCCAGGCACCTGGATAGGACTTCCACTGCATCAATTGGATCTCCACGGGCTGAGATATACAGCTGGGTGTCATCTGCATATTGGTGATACCTCACCCCGTGGGAACGGATGATCTCACCCAGTGGCTTCATGTAGATGTTAAATAGGAGAGGCGAGAGTACCGAGCCCTGAGGCACCCCATATTGCAGGGGCCTAGGGCTGGACCTCTCGCCTTCCAGCCACACCGACTGGGTCCGGCCCCTCAGAAATGAAGAGAACCAGGCCAGCACAGTGCCCTGGATCCCCAATCCTTGGAGCCTTCCCAGAAGGATACCGTGGTCGACAGTATCGAAAGCCGCTGAGAGGTCAAGAAGAGCCAGGACGGATGGATGACCTCCATCTCGTTCTCGCCAGAGATCATCCACCAATGCGACCAATGCAGTTTCAGTACCATATCCGGGCCTGAATCCTGACTGGAAAGGGTCCAGATAATCCGCTTCATCCAGGACTTCCTGTAGCTGCCACGCCACTGCCTTCTCCAAGACCTTACCCAAAAAGGGTAGGTTGGATACAGGTCGGTAGTTGGTAAGTACCGTAGGGTCGAGGGATGGCTTTTTCAGGAGGGGACGCACCAAAGCATGTTTTAAGGGTGCTGGAAAAAGCCCCTCCTGCAGAGATGAATTTATAATTGCCTCGACCCAACCGCCTGCCACAGCCTTAGATGCCTTGACTAGCCAGGCAGGGCATGGATCCAATTCACAGGCAGTGGCGCGAACAGATCCAAGAAGCCTGTCCACTTCCTCAGGGCCAACTGGATCGAACTGATCCCAGCAATTTCTTGCTTTCAAACTGCTAGGTTGGCAGGAACTGGGACAGAGATGGGAGCTCACTCCATTGTGCAGCATTCAAGTCTTGAACTTATGACCTGCTGACCTTCCAGTCGTCAAGTTCATCATCTTAACGACGAAGCTATGCACCTATGTGCAACTCTTGATCTTAGCCAGAAGGGCAAGCTGCTATTGCTTCTCAGTCTTTTGGCCAAGAGTATAATCACACAATGAGAGAGGGTTGCATCTGATTGCAGTGGAAAAGGCTGCTTTGCCAAAAATGATGTCCTCTAAAGAAACTCTTCTATCCGAGGAGGAGTCATTCCACCCTGACCCCAAAACATAATAACTCTACTGCTGGACCAAAATTATCCAGGTTGGGCACAGATCGAGGTCAGGTTGGTTCATGATCTCACTAAAGTGCGATCACCAGGAAAGAGGTCACTCTGGACTATGCCGCAAGCATTTAAAGTCAAGTATGGGATCCCTCTTGCTCTTCGTCCTTCTCTCTTTATGAGGTTGTCAGACAGTTCTGCAGTGTTTCACTCTTAAAATGAAAGTTCTCAGATCAAGGGCGGCAAACAATCTGGAGGCAGGCTAGGAACAACAAACTAGGTGCAGGATTAAATGGCTGGGAGGTTAGAGGGAAGAAAATTCAGGAAAGACACTAATTGCATATTTTGAGCACTAAATGTTCCAGCTTTAATCCCTCGATGCTCTGCTTAAAAGGAAAAGAGCAGATGAGGGGAAATATTCCTTTCCTCGGGGCCTCTTCCAGTCAGAACAGCTTGCCTGCCATAAAAGCAGCTTCCTAAATCAGCTGGAGGGGCTGTGGTGGCTTAGTGGTTGATGAACTTGATGACTGGAAATTTGGCAGGTCAGCAGTTCAAGACCCGAGTGACAGAGTGAGCTGTCATCTGTTCCAGCTCCTGCCAAAAGCAAGAAATTGTAACTAGATGAGCAGGTACCACTTTCTTGGGCAAGGCAACAGCATCCCATGAGCTCTGACATCTAATCATGCCTGTCACATGAACACAGAAGCACCTGCAAACACAGGCTCTTTGGTTGGAAACGGAGATGAGCACCATACCCTAGAGTCGGATACGATTGGCTTTTGAGCAAGGGAGACCTTTGCCTTTACTAAATCATTTGGAGGCATAAAGGAAATATCTTCAGATGACCTGTTACCCAGGCAGAAAGCAAACCTGTCTATCTACATAACTCCAGTTGCCCCTGATGGAGACTTCCTGGTCAGGTGAATCAAAGCCTACTTTGATCACCTGTAGGTCAGAATCTGCTACAGTTCCATTCATAGCCAACAATTCCCGGGAAGTGAAAAATCAATTGTTTAACCCTTAAACACTTCATAGCCATTAATTGGGAAAGATCCAGTCTAACAGATCCATGATACCACGGGGGTGCCACACTGTATGCCAGATCCAGAAGGATTTATGGCCCACCGGGAATCAGCTTAGCTTGGCACAGCCTCCCCCTCCCCCCCATCCAACATGTTGTGGTAGTTCTTCTGTAATCATCTGTGTGTGTGTGGCGGGAGAATGCATGTGAGGCCAGCGTGTCAAACATACTACAGTGCTGTCGAAGCACAAGAAAGCGGTGTGCTTTTGTGGCAGCTTGAGATACCTGCAGCAGCACATATGGTTACCAGGTTTTATCTGCGACAAGCAACTGTTGTTATTGTTGTTGATTTTAGCAAAGCACACGGGGCGTAAGTGAAGGGTATTGTGCATCAAAATGATTTCTGGAGAAAATGTGAACTGGAGCCATAGGGTACTTCAGAATGAAACATGTCGTTAAAAATCTCTTTATGGTGGGTAGAGGGAAATTGACTGCTTAATATGAGAGGTGCACTGCGGTTGCACCCAAGGACTTTTTCACTGAGATTGCCTTCTATTACCTTCCAGATCATTAGCGTACCCAGCATGATTTTGAAATACATCATTTTGGCAGCGGCAACAAGCTGGGGATGGGTTTCTGTTAATATCTTGCCTTTAGTAATACATATTTTCTCATGCAGAGTGCTAACGCGAAATGCAATTTTTATTACGCCGGGCTTAAAAACAAAGAAGCTTTGATGTCTTCACATTATGCATGTTGCTTGCGATTCTCACAGTCCTCCCTGTGCTAGCATATATTTAGAAGCCAGGATGGGATTTGGGGAGGCCCAGTTTTTACACAGATGCACCCCTAAGAGAGAGAACCACACAAACACACACACACACACACACACACACACACACACACACACACACACACACACACACACACACACACACACACACACACACACACACACAAGTGCAAAATATGTGGTGGTGGACGGGTTTTGATTGCATTGTTTCTGTGCTGTTTGTCTAAAGAGAGTACCTTTGGCCAGTAGTCCAAAACTAATCATCTCTATATAGTAAAGGTAAAGATCATCCTTGCTCAAAAGCCAGTCGTATCCGACTCTAGGGTTCAGTGCTCATCTTTGTTTATAGCCAAAGAGCCAGTGCTGTCTGTGTTTGCAGACATTTCCGTGGATATGTGGCAGACATTATTTACCTTGCCACTAAAGTGGCACCTATTTATCTACTTGCAGTTTCTTGCTTTCGAACTGCTAGGTTGGCACAGTTTGCCATTGTCTGGGTTACATCCGATTGCGGTTCAGAAATGCCACCATCTCCGAGGATGCTTTTTCTGTGTACCCCAGCAGGTGGTCCTAAGCAAAGGGGTTTTCTGCCCTGGGCATGACATCCAGCTGAAATGTCAAGTCCAGCCTCTTTTCCAGCATTCATTGACAACAGGATGTAACCGTCTTCTCTCCCTTCCCTCTGCCACCATCCCCTGCTCACTGGCTGTATTGATAAAATCAAAACTCAGTGGAAAATCTTTTAAAGGCTATCTAAGGGTCAATAAACACACGGCGGCTGCTTGGAGGCCATTTTAAATCACTCCCCTGTGGCATGGCTGCTCAGTAAGGCAAGCCATTTGTACGGAGCAACCCACTGTGCTTTCGAAGCACCAAATCTCACAGAGAAGTGGATTCGTCGATGGCTTCAGGAGACAAATAGTGTCTAAGACACAGGGGTGTGGAGGGAGCCATCCTGGAAGGCCATCCTGCTGCCAATCAGCATGCCTTGCTGGGAATTGTGTGCTTTTCTGCTCCCCTTTCTCAACACTTGTTACCTTTCCCGCAAAACCTGAACCTGTTTATCTACTTGCAATTTCTAGCTTTTGAACTGCTAGGTTGGCAGGAGCTGGGACAGACGACGGGAGTTCACTCCGTCAGGCAGCACTCGGGTCTTGGACTGCTGATCTGCCGACCGTCCAGTCGTCAAGCTCGGCATCTTAACCACAAAGTCACCACAGCCCTTCTTCCACCATTACTTCCATCCAATGTGTCTTGTTCTTCTAGACTTCCAAATCTGCTGATACACAACCTGGGTGTCCAAAATCTTACTAGTAGCTGGATAGCTCCGTGGCTTTAGATATCTGGTGACAAAGCCAAAGAAGAGGATGGTAAACAACTTCTGTATATTCTCTATCTAGAAATCCCTGGAAAAGGGTCAGAATTGACCATAAGTCAGAATTGACTTGCTAGTATACCACCATTTCACCATTACAACCATCATAATTTCTGTTAAACATAAGGGAGGGAAGAGATTGGCTGAATATTTTACAACTAGACTCATGAGAAGCAGTAAGAAATGTACACATAAATTGCCTTTGGAGCAAGAAACTGGAGCTGCATTCCTGATAAAATTGAGGCTATAATCACAACTCGGTGTATTACCCACACCCATAATTCCATGGATTTAGCCGGAAGCTAGTGCATTAATCCATTTCAGGAGCACATTCAGTGGAGAGTCCTTGAAGCTCCTTGCCTGGTACTTCTCCCTCATCCTCTGAAAGGCAGGTCGGAAAGTACTGTATATTCCTTTCTTTCTCTTGTCAAAGAGTGACCATAGGCAGCAGGAAAATGAACAAAAGAGAGAAAGGAAGGAGTATTCCTACTCACAGTGGGGTTAGGGGTGTTGGTTGGTCAAGATGAAGCACTGTAATGAACATTTAAATAATGGGGAACTAATGAACTATAGTATAGAAATAACCAAAGAATAAATGTATGTATTATACATACTTGGTAAAATTCAATAAGCAGTGACAGAAGCAAATGTGGAAAATCATCTGTACTGGAAAAAGCTTAATACTGCAGACGATGCTTTCTGTTTGCATCTGCTATTGTTTAGTGCATTATGCCATATGTTCACTTCTGTCATGGTTATTGGGTTTTCTTAAGGATTTATATTACATATATTTATTATTCAGGTTTCACATGTGTATTAGATTTCATTAGCTATCCAGTGCTTTAATGATCATTGTGGGGGGGGGGAGAGCCTTTCCTTTCCTTGTGATTTCTTACAGCAATAATAGCCAACAATAAACAGGGTGTAAGATGACAACAATCGCACACATGTTTTGCATGTTGAAAAGTCTGGCTCTGACCCGTGGTATCTCAAGTAGTAGAGTCAGGTATGAGGTGATGAAGAAGAACTGCACCTGAAATACTGGAGAGCAACAGTCAGTCAGAATAGGTAATAAAGATAAAGATCTCCCTTGCTCAAAAGCCAGTCGTATCTGACTCTAGGGTGTGGTGCTCATCTCCATTTACAGCCAAAGAGCCAGTGCTGTCTGCATTTGCAGATGTTTCTGTGGACTTGTGGCAGGTGTGACAAGACACTGGAGCACACAGAATGCTGTTACCTTCCCCTGTTTATCTACTTGCAATTTCTTGCTTCGAAACTGCTAAGTTGGCAGGAGCTGAGACCGATGTTGGGCACTCGCTCCATCGCGGAGTACTGTACTTGGGTCTCGAACTGCTGACCTGCCAACCTCCCAGTTGCCAAGTTCAGCTTCTTAACCACTCAGCCACCACAGTCGTTTCAGAATAGGTAATACAATCTAGCAAATGAAGGCACTGACCTTTTATGTCACTGCATTCATCATTGTAAAAAAAAAAAAGACGCAAATGAAAAAGAAAGCTTTTCAAGAGAGTCACCTGTAAAAAGGTACATACTGTAATTGTTTGGTCCACATCCAAAGTGAATGGCTGAGCAGCCCTCAGCATAAACAATTGAACATCCAACTATATTATCCTTTGAAACCATTGTTCAAGAAGCCCTGAAGCTTGAAAGCTACTCTGGGCCCATGTATGTACTTGAACATACACAAACACACACATACACACAGAGATTTCCTTAGCATTTGTTATTTAAGGCTGCAAATCTCTACAAAGTATTCCTGGCTACAAGTCCCCTTTACTGCCAGATAAAAACATCTTGAAGTCCTGAAGTGTCTAAGAGGCTCCATATGTGGAAAATATGGATCATTATAATGGGCTTTTTTTAAAAAAAAGAATAGAGATCATTACAGTTTGAGGAGCAACGAAGAATATTACTTAGCATGCATGTAACTGCTGCACAGAGTCAAGCTAAACTCAGCTCAGCTTATTCTTGAATCGTTACGTTTAGGATAGCCCAGTTACCTTTGGCTCCTCCACTTGAAATCTCAGGACCAAAAAGATGTAAAAAGATTGTTTATCATCTTTATCTGACTTCGCAGTTAAGCGTTTTCTCATTCTGATGCCAGTGCGCTGATTTTTCCAGGCAACTTGAAAGCCTACATTTGCCTTGAAGCTCAGCAGTAGCTTGCCTCTGATTCTCCTCTTATGTTCTTTCTTTAAAGGAATTATTTTATCTTCATAAATTAATGCTGCCAGGGATATTTCTCTTTCCAGGGTGCTTGCCATGTCATATCTGCAAGAGGCCAATGGGATGTGGTTGCAAATGCTTATTAGTAGAGCTGAATCTGCTTTGGCTATAAAACAAGAATTCTCAACCTGGGGCCCATAGGCCAGATGTGGGCCTTGGCATCATTTCATGTGGCTCAACCACAGCCGGAAGTGCCATGTGGTGGAGGAAGGGCAAAATGGCTGTCCGGCCCCCAAAGCTGTCTGAGGGAGCATGACCCGACCCCCTGCTTAAAAAGGTGGAGAATCCCTGCTATAAACAGAGTTCTTCTTTGGCTATAAAGAGAGATGAGCACTGTGTCAGATATAACTGACTTTTGAGCAAGGGCAACCTTTGCCTTTACCTCTAAGCAGGAAGTCCAGTTGGATTAAAACACCCTTAAAGCACAGGACCCCATCCTTACATAACAGTTTCCTTCCTACAAAGGGTCCTTTGTTGTCAAAGTGAAATCATCAGCGACACAGATTCATTTATTGTTGTGGACAAGAAGCCCGGCTCAATCGTGGAAGGTCCACACTCCAATCTTATAACACTTACTCTATACTCCTGGGTGTATAACACTTTTGCCTCGATATCTCCATCACAGGCTCCTCACAAGGATATTGAAGGGATTGTTGTTTGCGTATAAAGCCTTTGAAGAGCTTGGGACCAGTTATCTGAAGGAATGCCTTCCCATTTATCAACAGATTGGGGCATAGGGCGTCTTACAAGTTGTTCTTCAGTTGCACGGTCAAGTCAGGTCCTTTGTGGCTCCATGGACCAGGCCCCCCCAGGCTCCTCTATCATCTGCCAATCCTCTGTAGTCCAGCCAGATCTACGCCCACTACGTCAACGAAGCCATCTAATCCTCTGCCATCCCCTTCTCCTTTTTGCCTTTGATCTTTCCTAGCATCAGGGCCTTCTCCATTGAGTCCTCTCTTCTCATTTGGTGACCAGTCCTTGAGATTCAGCCTCAGTATTTGTCCCTCCAATGAGCAGTCAGGGTTGGTTTCCTTCAGGATGGACTGATTTGATCTCCTCGCAGTCCAGGGGACTCTCAAGAGTCTCCTCCAGCACCACAGTTCAAAGGTGTCTATTCTTCTGTACTCAGCCTTCCTTAGGGTCCTGCTCTCACGGCCATACATTACCACTGGGAAGAACATCGCTTTAATTATGCAGACTTTTGTTGCCAGGGGGATGTTTCTACTTTTTATTATGCTGCCTGGGTTTGCCATAGCTTGCCTCCCAAGGAGTAAGTGTCTCTTTAGACATCGCTGTCATCTTCCTCTCCTCGTGGATGTCCGAGGGCAACCAGGAAAAGGCGGCTTTTCTGTGGAAATCCTTTTGGAATTCTCTTTCTATTGCAGTACATTCTGGGTGACATTTCAACACCTGTTAAAACAAAAGGACCTATTGGCAAAGCATTTGTTGATTCTAAATTGAGTCACATTGGGATTATTTTGTTTATCAGTGGGTACTTTAATTGTTGCATGGTCATATTTCGTACACTGTCACTTGTGTTAATGAAGGGTCGTATATAAATACACGGAATGAGGAAGTAATAAGTGTGGTGTCGTGGTTAGAATGAACCAGTGTGGTGTCGTGGTTAGAATGTCAGACTTGGAGTCCCGGGTTCAAATCCCTGCTCAGTTGTTGAAACTCAGTGGTGGCAGCATTGGAACACCTCAGATAATTCAGAAATTCCTACAAGAATCATGTTAAGTTGGAAGGGAGTGGAAAGCAATACAACATCAAGAAGTTGTGAAACTCTGTGTACAGCATGTTTTTTTGGCAAAAATGCTAGGAAAACATCTTACCTTGGCTTTCTCGAGTTCCAAGAAGCAATGCTTGTTTTATTACTTTTTCATGAGTTCATTGCTGAGGAAGGAGTTGCGCTCATTATTGCAGGCTTTTGCCTAAAGTCAGCAGGAATTTGTTTGGTACAGGAGGGACACAAAGATCTTCCATCCTTTTGCAAGAGATTTATATTAAAACATTCCAAAAAGGAAAGACATTTCCCTTACATCCTCCCCAGACAGGGAAGCTGACCCTTTTGATGTTTGTATTTACAGTTTGCTGCCATCTGGATGTCATTTGTGACACCGGGTTTTCTCCTTCCTCCTATTGCTAGGTCTTCCTGTAAAACTCATTTCAAAATTTGTAGACCCCAGGCAGCTCTCCCGGTGCTGTGGCAAGACAATCTATTTAGCAGACAGCTAGCTAGTGCAGCCATAAAGAGGTGTACTCCAGAGGTCATACGGCATGCTTTTGTAAATTTATCCCAAATTAACCCTGATTGGCATCCTGCTCTGCACAGTAGAGAGACAGATGTGGATATTCTTCAACATCTGTACTTTCATGAACACCCCAACCCATAAATTCAGGAACTTCAGTGACCTGGTTCCGGGAAAGGAGCTTAGACACTTTAACTGCCTGGCATTGACTAGGAATCTGACAGTCAGTATTAATTATACTGAGGGACTGCGGTGGCTTAGTGGTTAAGACATGGAATTTGATGACTGGAAGGTTGGCAGGTTAGCAGTTTGAGACCCGAGTACTGTATGATGGAGTGAGCTCCCATCTCTGTCCCAGCTCCTGCCAACCTAGCAGTTCGAAAGCAAGAAATTGCATAAATAGGTACCACTTTGGTGGGGAAGGTAACAGCATTCCATGTGTCTAGCCATGCCTGCCACATGTCCACGGAAATATCTGCAGCTGCAGAGAGCGCTGACTCTTTGGCTGTAAACAGAGATGACCACTGAACCCTAGAGTCAGATACGATTGGCTTTCAAGCACAGTCAACCTTTACCTTTACTATGACTAGAATCAGATTGCTTAAGAAAACATAAATTTTGAAGTCCACATCTTGGTTCAGGACCAAGATGGCATGTGCTTAAATGTGGCATGTGCTTAAATGTGCTTGACTCGCTAGTGTGCACACTCTCACACACACACATACACAACCGTCATGTTATGCTTTGTCTGTACAGATGCAAAGTGAACAGTAAGCAGTCAACAGGAAAAATTATCGGAGGCATTGATTTCTTTTGGTCAGGAGCCCAGGCCAACCTTCCTTGGCTGCCTAAGGCAACACACAGGCAACAACAACAACAGCAGAAATACAGGATTTCTTTATTTCCCTTTTTATGCCCTGAAAACATTTCAGTATTAGTGAAATTTTGATCATTTTCTTTATTTAATTTATACCTTGCCTTTTCCCTCAAATAAAAATTAAATAAGTGGTTGCAACTGATAGTAACTGTATTGAAAAAATAATGAAAGTGTAATTAAACTATTTAAACACCATCAGTTAAGCACACAGTAATTAATGCAGTTGATAAGAAAGAAATGATGCTCAGATGAAAGCTTGCTCCAAAAGATGAACAGGCTTAATTGCCTGTATCAAGCTTGTGGTGGAAAAGCAGGCCAGGATGGATGAAGCTGCTGCCCTCCATCAAGATGGATTCAAGTGGGATTTAATCCACTTGGGGACCATCACCTTTTAGCTTTACTACAGTGGCTAGATTTTACACTTAGAGGAAGCTCAGCAAGATAATGGCCTCTGAGTAGAGTAAGACCAATCCCTTGAATGTTATAATGAGCCCAGGCAGGGAAGGCTTTTTGCTTGAAACCCTAGAAGGAGGAGCTGCCAGCCAGAGTTGGAAATATTGTTCTGGGTCGACCAAACAGTACAAGGGCAGTTTCCTCGCCTTCCTGTAATTGCTCTTGGTATGTCATCATTTCCATTTCATCCCTTAATTGCTTGATACAGGCAATTAAGCCTCTTCATTGGGCACTGTCTCAGTTTAAGCCCTAATAATAAATGTAAAGGTCTCCCTTACTCAAAATCCAGTCATATCCTACTCTAGGGTACAGTGCCCATCTCTGTTTACAGATGCTGTCTGCATCTGCAGACATTTCCATGGACATGTGGCAGGCATAACTAGACTCCAGAGCGCAGGGAATACTGTTACCTTTCCAACTGAAGTGGTATCTGTTTTATCTACTTGCAATTTCTTGCTGACTAGCTGCTAGATTGGGAGAAGCTGGGACAGATGATGGGCACTCATTCCATCGCACAGCATTGCTGACTTGCCGACCTTCCAGCCATCGAGTTAAAGCATCTTAACCAGGGAACCACCATGCTGCTCTAAACTCTAATGCAAGGCTGCCAAAATATTCCCTTCCCCCGCCACGAAACGGATGGAGGATCCCTCTCTCTTTGCCTCCAAGCTCCGAGAGAGAGGAAAGAAGAGGATTTGGCATCAGATGGGGAGGTGGGTGGGAGGCAGATGGGATGGAAGAGAGAAGGCGAAGGGTTTGGTCCCCGTGAACCTGCGCTGGGTGCTCAACTCAGTGTACAGCTCTGCCTCTGGAGTGCAGACTGGGTTGGAAGGGGGGGGAGGGAGAGAGAGAGAGAGAGAGAGAGAGAGAGAGAGAGAGAGAGAGAGAGAGAGATCGGCTTCTCTTGGCTGGATTGGTCTCGCCTGGGCTCTCCTTTCTTTCTTCCCTCTCTCGCTCCTTTTTCTCTGCTGCATTTCAGTCGCTCGCCGCCGCCCGCGCGCGGAGCAGTCGCCTCCGGAGCGGCTTGGCTGCAGACGCCCGAGCGGCGGGGGGAGAAAGAGAGAGAGAGAGAGAGAGAGAGCGGCGGCCGCCTGGGCTGGAGGAAGGAGGGAAGACTGGAGAGGGGCGATCGCCTCCCGCTTGCCTGGGCGTGGGGCTTCCGCAGCCACCGACGCCTTCTCCTCGAGAGGAGGACGGAATTCTTTCCCAGCGGATCGAGATTTCCACACCGGCTTGGTTTATCCTCCGGCTGCGTCTCATCCTTCTCTCTCTCTATAATTTTTTTTTCCGTGGCTGGGAATAATAATGGCTACCAAGACTTGAAAAGAGAGGAAGAAAAGAGGGATAAAAGGAAGGAAGGAAGGAAGGAAGAGCGCGCCTTGCGCGCGCCCCACGGCAACCAGAGCCCTCTCCAAAACCGCGGAGCTTTTTGGCGCACCGTCTCTAGCTGGAACCCGGGCCTGGGGAGCAGAGATTTGGGCTTATTTCCCCACCCACCCCTCCAGCCGAGCTGGCTGTGCCTCCCGATGCCCATCGGAGCGCTTTCTTTCTTTCCCCCTCCTTCTCCTCCGGTTCTTCTTCTGTCTCTTCTTCGCCGCGATGCCCCTTTCCGTCTGGATGGAGGCGGCGGCGCTGCTTTCCGCGAGGCTGTTGAGCCGGGCTTCTTCTGGACCACAACTCCTGTAGGCAATCGGTAAAGGCGGCGGCCGTGGGCTTTGGCGGCGCTTCGGATCTAGCCCTGGAGTGAGAGAGGACCCGAACAAGGACGAAAAGGAAGAAGAGGGGTTTCCAAAAAGGTGCAGGAGCGCAAACGAGAGGGCGAGGAAAACTTTGGGATTTTTGTGTTGTTTCCAAAGGGCGAGGGGGGAAAATCTGGGATCGTGTCCCCCGTTTTGCCCCGAAGAGCCGAGCCTCTCCTTCGCCCTCCACCGGAGGTCTCCGCGGGAGGAAACCGGGGCGAAAGGCGAGGCCAAAAGAGGGAGGGGGACTCTCCGCGATTGTCTCGCCCAAGGGGGGGGATCGTTGTCTCGGCTGCCCAGCGAGGAGTGGGGGGAGACGGATCGCCCTCGGGGCAGCCTCCTCCTCCTCCCCCGCCGTCTCTCCCTCTCTCCCCCCCCCCCGCCGGCCGGCCGGAGGTCGCTTCCCCGCGCGCTCCTCTCCTTGTCGGGTGGATGCCCCTTTGTGCCGGGGACGCTCACGGCTCCCTCGCCTCGATCGCCCGCCGAAGCCGATCTCGCCCATGGAGTGAAGGAGACTTGCGTCTGGATCCCAGCCGCCCACCCACCCACGCCCCGATCCGGGTCGCGCACGCTGGAGTCGTTGCGATCGCCCTGCTCCTCCTTTTGCGTCTTGTGGATTATTATTATTATTCTTCTCTCCTTTTCCTTCCCTTCCGAGTCGCCGCGGCCGAGCTGGTTTGAACCCATTGTAAGGGAGACGCCTGGCTTGAACGGAGACCCGGGGAGAGGGTGGTAAGTAGAGTCGTGGAAAGAGACCGACGACGACGCCGCGCACAAAGCCAGCCTCTCCCCACCCCCCCACCCCCACCTACCACCACCAATTTGTTTATCCTGGGCTTATTGTGTGTGGGGTGGGTGGAGAGGTGTAAAGAGGGTGAATAAAGGGAGGAGTGCCTTTAAAAAGGTCCCTTTCTCCTTTTACGCTGCTGGCTTCTTTCGGCATTTTTCTTGGACTCTAAACCCCGGTGAGGAAAACTGGGAGGTTGCTTTGAGCTCCAGAAAGGTGAAACTGCGAACAAAACAGAAAGAAAGAAAAAGAAAGAAAGGGGAGATAGATGCTGCCTTTTCCGTTTCCTTCGCTCGCTTGCCGTTGAACAGATCTTTATTTCTCGCTCGCCTTTTGGATGAAATTGACTCTAGGATTTCTCTTTCCCCACCATCGCCTGATCTTCCTTCGGCTCCTTTTCGGTTTCTCCTTTCTTGCCCATCGCCGGATAAAATTGCATTCTTTCCACCCGTCACCCTCTCCCCTTCTCTCCCTCCTCTCTCCCCAACCTCCTATACGCACAAAAGGGAAAACATTGGGTGTTACGCCTGGCGCAAAACTAAATGGTAGTCACACTTCTTCTGGGGAAGGAAAGATGGAATTAATAAAAAGGAAGCCAGACAGCCAGTTTTTCTGCGTAGATCCGTTTGGGTGGGTGGTGGTGGTGGGAAATGAAGTTTTAACGCTGATCTAAACCAGATCTTAGTGGCACAGAAAAGGTTGCCGAGATGGTGGAAGGAGCTGAGACTGCTTGTGTGAAGTAAGAGTGGTTCTCCCCTCCCTCCTTCTAATTTTCCAGTCTTTTCTACAGCCAGGCATTTTCCCTCTCTTCCTCTTCTCTCCTCCTGGTGGGGAAAAGGGGGGGGGGACTGAACAGTTGCCTTCACTGGAAAAAAATGGGGGGGGGGGAGCCAGGCTATATTTTCCAGGATTAGTGAGAAATCTGGAAGGAGAATGTGCTTATTGTAAACAATTTGAGTGAGATGTGTTTTTTTAAAAAAGGTGATATGCCTTTGTAATAACCTGTGTGCTGTTCTTTATAAAGATTTTTAATGCATATATGTCTGGAAGGCACCCTGGAGATCTTTCGGGACCATCTTCTGTTTTTCAAGTTAAGTTTTCTTTGAAACAGATATTTACTGCCAATTTAAATCCACAGTCTTACATTTTCTGGGGAATATGTTCCCCCATTTCACTGTGTGGGGTTGGAAACTGGTTGTTTATGCAAGTGTAATAAATGTAACACTGCTTGGGTCTCTCAGTGGTTTAGGGATTTGGCTGTCGAGGCCAAGGTTGAGAGTTCAGTTCCCCGCTATGTATCTCAAAAGAGCCAGCCTTTGTGGCTTGGGGCAAAATGTACAGTCCCAAGATGTCCCAGAAGAAGGCAAAACAACTTCTGAGCAGTCTCTACCTAGGAAAAAACCAAAAGGATCACCATTAATCGGAATTAACTTGACACAACATGATTATTATCATTATATGTAACCTTCACCACCCACTAAAACCAAAGTGTGGGCTATAATCCCCATTTAGCCATGTTGAAATCAATAGGGTGGAGCTGAGTTTTCCAGGATAAGTCCTAGGATTTAACTGGGTTT
This sequence comes from Furcifer pardalis, assembly GCA_030440675.1. Lineage (NCBI taxonomy): Eukaryota > Metazoa > Chordata > Lepidosauria > Squamata > Chamaeleonidae > Furcifer > Furcifer pardalis. The sequence goes on from CP126898.1 coordinate 6,456,115, forward strand.
AGAAAGGGAACTTTAAGATGGGTTTGGCATTGGAGGCATTAAACTGACACCTTCTGCAAAACTGATTTGGAAGTTTGTAATTAACTGGTAGGCGGTTATTGCAGAATTAGATGCATTTGTGGTGGCGCTTCAATCCTAATCAATGCTCCTGTTCAGTTTTATATCTCCCTTTGGAATCTTAAGAAGGATTTCAATATAGAAGATGTGTGTTGGAGGAGAGGAATAGTCTCTTATAAAGGAAATAGGTAAAGGTGGTTTGTACAGAGCCCTTCATAATCATTTGATCTAAGATAGTGGTTCCCAATATGGGACACCGGCAACACAGAGTGACTTCAATTCTCAGAAGCCTAAGTCTCAGTCCATTGGCTGATCAGTGCTTTGGGGAATTGACTTAGGCTTCTGGGAACTGAAGTCCAGAAGCCAAAGATTGGGAAACACTGGTCTAAGAGAAGTGCCAGAAGTATTCTGGTGATCTGTGGAATTGCCCAGGTATGTGTTGTTTGCGTAAAAGGCCCTAGTTGTGTAGTCAGTGAGGTTTCTGCCTCTGTTTCCTTCCTATGAACCTGAAAGCAACAATTGTGTATTTAAGATTGGTTCTTGAAGGATGCAAATTCTGAAATGTGAAATGAGCATTCCCCATTCCCTGGATGAGCAAAGCCATTATTGTGGTGAGACGAACAGAAGGGCATAAGGTGAGGGGGAGAATTTAGGTCTTTTTAAAATTAGCCATTTCTGTGGCGTGAAACATTCAAAGGGAATGACTAAAAGCCGTACAAAGAACTTTGTGTATTTATCCGAGAACATATATTCCATTCATTTATGTGCCATTAGTGCCAAGAAAACCTTTTAAAGAGAAACATCAGAGGAGGGAAATAAACAGTTTCAGATATTTAAAGAAAAAAATATATTTGTTGCTATTCCCAGCGACTGATGTGGTCATGAAGTCTTTTATACAAATCCTCGGCCGCTGTCTTTTCTATGGTACGACACAGAATTATGTATTGTTGTTATCCTCTTTTGGAAAGAAAGCCCATCTCAGCTAGAAAAGACGGTTAAGGTATTTCATAGTACCACAAAACCTGCCTGCTCTGATTTCTAAGAAGTTAAATCTCTGGTCATCCCTACTCAGAATTTTACTGCAGTGGTTTATGTTTATGCATTAAATCCGATTTTCTCCACATGCGACTTAGGAGGCAGAAAAGCTCCGTTAGGACATGCATGCATTAATGTCTTTAAAAATGCTCCTCTTTCCCACCACCACAGTGTCCTTTCCCCCACATGGTTGATCTGGTATTTAAGCAACCAGAAGAAAATAATAGGCTCTGAGCCCATTTTGTGAACTTTTCATTTCAACTCAGCTGGAGAAAGAGAATGATCAGTGTGAATTTCCATGCAGGTGAGGCTAATCCCCCGCCCCCCCCCCAACCAGATTTGTGGAGAGGCAGGATGTGTGCAAACAAGGAATTCCAGGAAGTATAAGACCTGTTTCTCATGAAATTCAGATTGATTCAAATCCAGCTCCCAAACATATGCATAGTTTCATGGCATGTATTTGCTCGGTCAATATGACAGTGGTGGAGGGGAAAACCCACAATTTTGGAACTGTTTTGGTTTGGAGGTGGACTTCTGGCTTCAACGGCAAATTATTTTGCATGGAAACTGCAGTTCCCTTGGCCGTGACTGAATATGAAGTAAGAAAATAAATTCTTGGCAGACAGTGGATGCTTTTGGAGCAAAACAACCTTGGAGGAGAGCAACGTTGATTTATATAAAAGAATAGTGATGGAGGGAAGTATATTGGTACAGCTTGGAGCCTGAGAGCTGAAAAGGGGGGGGGGGTGTAACCTTGTTTTTGCTGTGAAATAAATATTCTTGACTTTTACTCATCCTTGAAGATCATGAATCTCAGTAAAAGGCTTTCCACCCTGACATTGTGTATGTGTCTTTTAAGCACTCCCCAAACACACATTTTCCTGCTGTGAATTCTATTTGCATCTATTTTCTCAGCTGTCCCTGCATGGTTACCCCTTTGAGATAGGTGTGGAGGAACAGCAGCATTATCTCATCTCTTGCCATGAGTAGGTTTGCCTTGCAAATTAGTTTCCACTCCATGGCTCTTCTGGTGGTATTGGGTCCTTACAAGCTTTTTGTGTGTGTCTCAATATACGAGGCAAAGACTGCTCACACAGGTGTTTTGTCCAGGCTTCTTTTCACAACAGGCCTCTGTTGTGATCCACTTGTCAGACACAGGATTGCCTGTGTGAATGCTGAAAGGAGTATAAATTCGCTTTCTGCAGATGTAGGCATGCATTAGCTTTTTTAAAATCCCTCCACAGATATGTGTTGTAACACACGAACAGGCAGCACAATATGAATGCCTATCAAAGCAGAGGCTCATACAACCCAGTGCTCATCTGCTCAGGCTGGACCAGGAGAGAGGTCTGTCACAGCCTTGCTATCCAAGATCTATGGTGTGTGTGTGTTTTTGCATCAGAGATTACTCTGGGTTGAAAGGATTTTTGCAGGGGATATTCTGAGGTTGTTTTATATTCCAACCAATCATTTCCCATTGTGCTATAGGCCCCTTGTCTAATGTCTGCTGAACAAAACACAACCAGCCTACACACACTCCTTTTTGTGGTGTTAATAGCCAGGTAGTAGATATCTCGCAATAAGGTCATTGCTGTGCACGTCAGCTACTACATATCCTTTCGGCTTCAGTTCAGTTGCCTCTGTAGCAGCAGAGATATTTGTAAATATCCTTTACTCTTCATCTTTAGCTGACTGAGTGTGTTCTGAAATTCTGGGAATTTCAACTACCAGTATTCTCTCTTATTTCATTTTGGTACGCCTCATCATAGGCTTTTCTTGACTCCGTGAAGAAAGCCCACAAACTTAAGTTTGCAAAAGCTGAGTAGGGCTGTTGAAGATGGGATGTTTCGGAGATTTCTTGTAGGGTTGCCATAAATAGGAGGTGTCTTGACAACATGTAACAACAGCAATGACAATAGATCTCATGAGCAATGCCATGCCTAAAAATCAGTGCAGGCTGTTTACAAGCTCAAAACATATGCAGATCGTTATGTATGAACTACCCTGTAATCATTTTTATGAGAGTACTAGCAATGAACATGTGCTTTAGAAGGGCAGAATAGACATAACTGAACCATGAAAAGCTGTTTCCTTATGCATTCCACTTGGCTTATTGCAAGAGAGGAAGACACTACTGCCTCATCTTTTACTTTTTGCAGTATTTTGCTGTCTGGATGAGACTCCTATAATCATCATCAAAGGTGTACATGGTCCACCAGGTGTTTGGACCGGAGTTTTGAAACCTCACTGCTTGAGTCCTAGTCCTGGACCTAAGAGTCATTGAGGTATCACCTGATAATGTAGCTGGTACCTAGTACTGCTACTTCCTGGATCTGCTGTGTTGTGATTTTATCAATGCCAATTGCACTCAGATGTTTTTTCCACTCCTTTGAGATAGCTCCCACAGCTTATCCACTACTGGTAGACCTATTGCTTTTTTTCTCCGAGAGATGCTGTACCTAAGTTCTCAGATCCTGGTATCTCATCATAATAATTTTGTGTCAGAAATTATTCTGGGTTGAAAGGATTTTTGCTGAAGGAACCCCACTCAGGGGACGCCTGAATGAGACACCTTTCATGTCCCCAGGATCTTTTCCCACCAAAGTGGTCCCTATTTATCTACTTGCAATTTCTGCTAGGTTGGAAGGAGCTGGGACAGAGACGGATGCTTAATCCATCATGTAGTATTCGGATCTCAAACTGCCGACTTGCTGACCTTTTAGCTAACAAGGCGAGCTTCTTAACCACTGAGCCACTGCAGCCCCTTCTGGTATCTCATGATCTTTTCCTTCTCTTTTTCTTCCACCCATTTGTCACTTAGGATCGCCACATCGGTCAGCTCAACCAAATCCCACCCCACCCCAATCACAGTAATATCTGGAGTGTTGTGTTTGAGCTCCTTATCTGTTTGGATCTTAAAATCCCACCAGATCTTAATATCTAAACCTCATTGTCAACCACCTTTCCAGGTTTGAGTTCCCACCATTGAGGACGATATTCCATAATTCTTGCACAGATTCCAATATAACTTTGCAACAAAGGCTGTCTTTTGTTGTCAGTCTGTGCAATTTTACTGCATCCACTGATAATGTGGTCCACTGTACCATCCATTTCTTTACAAAGCCTACACTGTCAGTTCCAGCCCCCCCCCCCAATGTTTGCTTTAATTATGTTGATTCTTCATGCTTGTTCTTGGACAGCAAAAAATAATAGTGATGATTATTATTCTGATTTATGGTGAAACCCTTTTTCTGATGGTGTCTTGGGTTTTGCCCAAGGCTATGCAGGCTGGCTCTTCTCCCTGGAAGCACAGTGGAAGGTCAGCTGAGACTCTTGTGTGTGATATCAATTATATAGATCAGCCCCGAAGTGCCTTCTTAGCTTGATCCAGTTACTAGAAGACATGATGAAAAACATGATCTCTTGGGAGGATAATAATAATTTTGTGTCAGAAATTATTCTGGGTTGAAAGGATTTTTGTGGAAGAAACTCCACTCAGGGAACACCCAAATGAGGCTCCTTTCATGTCCCCAAGAGCTGGGACAGTGACGTGCGCTCAATCCATCATGCAGTACCTGGGTCTCGAACTGCTGACTTACCACCCTTCCAGCTAACAAGGTGAGCTTCTTAACCACTGAGCCACCGCAGCCTTGAGAGGGAAAAGGTAGAAATGAAAGAATTGTTCTTACATAATAGTGTGATGACTACTTCTAGAATATATATCTAGAGAAGTGTTGTGTTGAAATACTGTATCCGTAGTGTTGATTTTATATCTTTAGTGCTCATGAAGATACATCGCTAGAGATTGAGTGCAGGTTTGGACCCTGAAGAATAAGAAGGGTGTGGAATTGTGTGTGTGTTGTCTGAAGAATGATAGGCTTTACTGAGATGACATTTTTGCAAAAAAAAAAAAAATCTCCCAAGATGGCAAAATGACAAAAATCTTAATTCTTCACGAAGGGCTTAATGCCAAAGATATAAAGCATTAAAGACTTATCCTTCAATTTTTTGCTTTTACTCCATTTATTTCATCAACTGCAGTAAAATACCCAGTGGAAGGAAAATCCCATACGATATACTCAACCAGTAATAGTCTTACAGGGGAAAAAATATTTATATCTTTAGTATCGCTCTGTTTGAATTTCCCAAGGTCTGTTTATGCAATGTGTTGGCCAGAATCCTATTGCTGTTTTACACTTGTGTAAGAGAAATTGTGCAAGTCCTGTGGCAAAGGGTTGCTCATTAAAGAGGAGGTGGTTGTATTCTTGGTCATATACTCTGTCATGCGATGCATCAACAAGATTTAACACCTTATCCCTTATGCAAGCCTAAATCAACAAAAGGAGACTGGCTGTTGGTTTAATAATTCACCTCACCTGTAATATTCCCGTCATGTTCCTCTATGGATTTTTTTCATTAAAGAACACTGAAGATTTAAATCTTGCCTAGAGAACAATATAGTATTTGACACTGGGCAACTTTCCACTGCATTCCTCTACCTGCCTCTTGTCATTGGCCTCCCACAGAGCCCCGTAAATACAGACTCAAAATCTAAGCCAGGAATTCTCAACCTGCAGCTCACCGGCCAGATACGGCCCACGGCACCATTTCATGTGGCCCACCTCCACCACACCAGGAAGTGTCATGTGGTGCAGGAAGGGCAAAATGGCTGTCCAGCCTCCAAAGCTATCTGAGGGAGCGTGACCCAGCCCCTGGCTTTAAAAGGTTGAGAACTCCTGATCTAGGCTATTAAATCACAGCATTCACTGTTAGAAAGGGATTAAAAGACATTCAAGATGACAAGAAGACTTACTTGTGCATTAAAAGTTCTGAGCTAGATGAGAAGCCATAAAACTTCTGAGCTAGATAAGGAGAAATGCTCTCATTTGAAAGTTAATATATATGGGTAATGCTTGTGAACAATAGAGGACTAAATGGATGTTAGAGAGAGATGTACAATTCTTTAGCTTTGCAAGTATACTTTTTTTAAAAGTTAAATTTGAATTATTATTGATTCCTTAACTAAGACTCACAGGAGGCACAATGACTTCTGGTTGTGGTTTTGGTAAGGACAGTTTTTCTTCCCAGCTACACTTATTTTCCTTCTTGGCTTTTTCTGCATTTGGGAAATTTATTGCTGAAATAAGCTGAACATGCTCTTTAACATTCATTTAAAAAAAAACCTACCCCCGCCCCCATAGTCTGTATGCCATCTTGTGGCTATTAAAATACATGACAGTATCAGTGTTTGAAGTTTATAAGACTTGCTAATTGCCAAGAGCTAAACAAGTGAAACTCCTGCATGACAGACAGGGAGATTCCTCTGTGCAGTGCCGAACCATTGGCATGCTTACATCTACAGTAAAAAATTGGTCAAGGTCCATTCCTGTATTAGTTACCACCCTTCTTCCTCTTTCATGCCCAGGTTTAATGCCAAAATGAAGGCACTTTCTTGACCTTCTTGTTGGCCAAACTTATATCCTCATCAGTACATTCTTCTGGTAATAATCTGCAGACCAGCAGATGAGACAGATTCTGTATCTCTCCACATTCACACAGCGTGTTATTGTCCACCAGCAGCCCCTACTTGAGCATGTTGGTCTTACATTTAGGGATTCCAGCCCTCATCCTATTCGGGATCTTCCAAGGGGATCTGGGCCCCCCAAATTTTTAACCATTGATGAGAATCATCCCGATGGGGAGGATAAATGCCAGACTGATCTTCTGTGCAGTTACCCCTCTGTATCCCCACTTTTTCCCAGATATTACAGAACCTTAAGGCCAGTGTCTAGTTCGGTGTTTCTCAACCTTTGGTTTTGGACTTCAGTTCCCAGAAGCCTAAGTCAATTCCACAAAGCACCGATCAGCCAATGCACTGACTTAGGCTTCTGGAAATTGAAATCCCCCCCCCCCCAAATGGGACGTGGTTCCCACATTGGGAACCACTGGTCTAGTTAGAAGCCTTGGGAACCTTGGCTCTTTGATTTCAAGGTACAGTAAAACCTCATATAACACTAAAACCTGGTTCCACAAGTCTTCGTGTTATATGATTTTTAGTGTTATCTGATCCTCTATGGGATCCATAGAGATACATTGTAACCACACAGGCTTTCGCGGTTGTTATCTGAAGCATCCCATAGGATCTTAATGTTATCTGATGCAATTCTTCCCCCCAGATTCCTTGATGTTATGCGATTTTAGTGTTATTCGATACTAATGTTATATGAGGTATTACTGTACTGTACTTTGCATCTCTGGGCTTTAACAGTTACATCAGCCGGGTTTCTCCTCAATGAACAGCGTTTCTTCTGCTTCTGTCCCATGCATTGCTGGTTGCCTCCAACTTTAAAGGATGATTATTATTTTTTAAAAAAACTTTCTTGATTTTACTTTCCATTTTAATTAAGAAGGTCCCTTCTGTCATGACATAAGCAAATCTAGTGTTAGTCCTGAATTCTGAAATATGAATTGTAGCCCTATCGTGTTGGGTCAACTTGCTGAGCTCTTTATAGTAAGTGGAACATACTTTTAATATTTGTGTCTGTTTGTTTTTGAATTTTATGCTGTAAGCTGCCCTGAGTAGGAAAGTTATTCTTAGAAGGGCGGGATATAAGTAAGATAGATAGATAGATAGATAGATAGATAGATAGATAGATAGATAGATAGATAGATAGATAGATAGATAGGAACTAAGAAAGGAAGAGATAGAGAGATAGGAACTAAGAAAGAAATAGAGAGATAGAGAGAGAGATAGGAACTAAGAAATAGATAGATAGATAGATAGATAGATAGATAGATAGATAGATAGATAGATAGATAGATAGATAGATAGATAGATTAACAAATAAGGGCGGTTGAGTTCTTCAGCTATATATATATCCTTCTTTAATATTATTCTTTGTCCATTGAGCTCCATCTAATTTGATTTTACTCTTGCATAAACAGAGATGAGCACTGAATCCAAGAGTCTAATACATCTGGCTTTTGAGGGCAAACTTTACCCTCAAGAATGTTTGTTCTTGCCATAAAGCAGTTACTACTAAGTCGGCAGTTCAAGACCCGAGTACTGCATGATGGAATGAGCACCTGTCTCAGTCCCAGCTCCTGCCAACCTAGCAGTTCGAAAGCAAGAAATTGCAAGTAGATAAATAGGGACCACTTCAGTGGGAAAAGATCTTGGGGACATGAAAGGAGCCTCATTCGTGCATCCTCTGAGTGGAGCTCTTCCAGCAAAAATCCTTTCAACCCAGAAAGCACCATTGTGTGCTTCTGCCATGATATTTTAAAAAGTTACTACTCTGACAAAGTAGAACATAAACCTACATATTATGTGCTTTGACTGCTGATGGTACCCTGAGTCACATCTCACATTTGTTGACTGGTACACAGAATTTGCAAAGTTACTTAAAATTTAGTCAGGCCATTTTCTTCCCTTCCTTCGAAATGTAGGTTCTAATAATGTCTGCTGCCTGGATAGCTCAGCAGCTGAGGTATCTGACTGTAGAGTCAGAGGTTGAGAGTTCAATTCCCCACTGTGTCCTAGGGAAAGACCCAGCCTGTGTAGCCTTGGGCAAGCTGCACAGTCCCAAGAGTTCCTCCTAGTGAAAGGAAATGGGGAACCATTTCTGTGCATTCTCCCCTAGAAATCCCTGGAAAGTTCTGATTTGACAGCACACAATTATTATAATAACAATGTATCTTTTGGAATTGGTGTTTTCTTATTGTGTCTTTCATTCTTTAACATTTGTATCTGCCCCTGCCTTGCAAAAAGGAGCTCTCTGCCTCCTTACTTAATCCTCAGCCCAGCCCTGTCAGATAGGTAAGTTGGGGTTGACCAATCCAAACTCACCTGAACATAGTTTGGGTTGTTCCAAGCACTATATCACATCTGGCTTTTACACCTGAGTGTACAACTCTCATAGGTGAATCTGGAATGAAGAAAGGCCCAACTGGATGAAATCCAAGTTTTGTGTTTTACCTAAATAAATGAAGACATGTTAATAACAGTTTTAGAAGTCAGTTTTGTACAGCAGTAAGAACTCAGTGATTATTTAATAGATGAGAGTCTTATCCTAGTCTAGACAAATTATCAAACTCACTTAAAAACAGCTTTATATAATTGTATTTGATTGTACAATTTCCCCCAAGAACTGGGACTTGGGATGGGAATGTTTACACATTGTTGTTTTTAATTTTACAGTATTCTAATAGAAAGGAGAACCTAGCTCATTGCAAAATTGAGTAAATGAGTAGCCTAATTCATAAGAACTTATATAACTAGTAGTAGACTCATTGACTGTCTGTATGCATACACGTAAAATATCCCCCCCCAAAAAACCCACTCTTCTTGGTCACAAAGGTTCCTGGGTGCACTTTATGTTTAATCCATAAAAGACAACCCATACTTCCAATCTTAATCTAAAAATACATGATACAGTGGAGAAAGAGGTAGGAAAAGAAAGGGCTGTGTGTCTTTCATCAGGGCTTTTTGCTACATTCAGAATATCCAGAACCTATCAGGCTTTTCCCCCTCCATTTCATTTTGAAAAAGACCCCCCTGGCACATTGTTTAAGCTGTATTGCAGCCAAAATGCTGCTCACCGTCTTGACGTCCATCTCAACAGACTCAAGGTTGACTCAGCCTTCCAAGGTCGATAAAATGAGTACCCAGTCTGATGGGGGCAAATTGTAGTTTCTATAATTACCTTATAATCCACCCATAGCGTGCTTTGGTGTTAAGGGGAAGCATGTAAACAACTGGAGTTGTTGTTGTCATCGTCTTTTTCTTATTCCATCCCAGGTGGACAGGTGGTTTGACTCAGTAGAAGACTGTGTGATGGGTTTGACTGAAAATCTTTGTTCTGGTGGTTTGGGGGTTTTCATGGAGGTCTACATTTCATTTGTTTTTTTGTTTTTTTTTACTTATTTATTTATTTAGTCATACTTGTTTATCACCCTCCTCCCCGAAGGGACCAAGGGTGATTTACAGCATTTTAACAACGACAATTTAAAATCAATTAAAAGACTAAAAAATTAAAAGAAGCTTAAAAAATTAAAAACTAGGCATTGTAGCTAAGAGACACTGGGTGTCAAACCATCCAGCTGGCTGGGAATATTGATCCATCCATTCCCCAGATCTGACCTGCCAGCCAGTTTTTTACTCCTTTCCTAAAGGACAGCAGCTCCGTCTGCAGGCGTAGTTCTATTGGGAGGAGGTTCCATAGGGCCGGAGCGGACACAGAGAAGGCCCTCCTTCTAGTGCCAGAGAGGTGCACCTCTCTGGCCGATGGCACAACCAGAGAGCTTCTCCGGTCCGCTCTGGTGAGACAGACAGATGTTCTTGGGGTGATGTTCTTTGTAATTAGCCCATTATAACCATGTTAAGTGATTGGTGATCGTGGAATGCATTCTAACTATCAGGGAGTGGTAAATGAGGAAAGCAAGAGATGGGTGGTAGGATAGAATATCTTTGAGAAGCCTGACTTGAACCCTGTAAACTTCTGTCCCAAGCCCCACAGGTTTCTCTAGGATCGTACACCATCAGGCAGGCAAGGTTTTACAAAACTTTACATTCTTGCACTAAGGAAAACAAGAAAAATGGAAGGGAACCTGCAGTGTAAACCTAATACATTCTACTAGTGAAATTAACATGAAATTAATTAACATAAAATTGATTCTCTGCATGTGATGAAGGCACACGTTGAACACTCGGCAGGCTGTGGGTGAAGGGGGGAGCATGTTGTGTGTTTAACTTGCTATTCTCCATTGAGTTGTTGGCAAGATGAGTGAATATTGTTTCTTTTGTGCTATTGAGAGACTTTTAAGTAGCTCCTCCATCCACAAAGTTGGAGAGCACATGTGTGCATGGATGTGTGTGTGTGTGTGTGTGTGTGTAGGATGATTGGAAATCCTCCATAAATACCTCTCCCAACACATGCCTCCTTTAGAACTGTATAATTGGCTCCTGAAAGGCGGTCCACGAAGACAGCTCGGTAATCCTTTTATGTTACTTCTTCAGTAGAGATTACGCAGCAAGAAATAATTAGGAGATTAATTTTCACCTGTCACTGCCAGTAATAGATAACCTTGATATAGTGACAGGGCTAGGACTGGAAGGGAATGGAAAATCATTTAACCCCACTATGGTGGCAGTGGAAGACGAGAAAGAGCCGGAAGAAGAGAAATCCCATTTTCTGCTCACCTCTGTCAAATGTTAGATGCATTTTCCTTCCAACTTTATGAAGTGATGGAATTTCTACTATGCATATCTTCCTCACCATTCCCCTTCTCTAGAAAATAGAGTTAATCAGAAATGGCCATTGGTATTTCTTCTTTGTTTTCTGATTTCCTTCTCTTGTCTACCATTTTTCCTATGCAACTTGAGTGAATCTTATTATCTTGATAAGCACAACATGTCTAAAAAAACCTATGGTCTCTGGCAGAGATTAGAAAAGTTACTTTTTTGAGTGCATTGTAATGGTGGCTGAATTTTGTAGCCTCAAAAAAGTAACTTTTTCCAAGGTCTGACAACATGCTGCATTGTGAAATCCATTTGGGTGAAAAAAAATTTGTAGGTCAGGATTTAATCCAAAATGATGCCCAAATATTTTTGGATAAGGCAGTGTTCCAAAATCTTGCCTTCCAAGCTAACTTTTAACTTCCCCTCTGTTTTTTTGTTCTCTAAGCAAAAGGTGCAGACCTGTCTTTTTAAAGAGTTTGGTTTCATCTGGTTGTTTTTAAAATATAAAGATAGATCTGTAGTCTGGCCAGGTTATCATGCTATGGTAATAGAGTAGACCCTACTGCCAATGACCCTACTGCCTAGTGTCAGGCGGCAGTTAACTAACCAGACAACCGTAAGGACTAAAGCCCTTGGGTTGCTGAAGTCCACAGGGAAGGGTGATGGTCCCCAAATGGATTAAATCCCTCTTGAATCCATCTTGATGGAGGGCAGCAGCTTCATCAATCCTGGCCTGGGGCTAATGGGGACCTTGCGTGCCAAAAGGGCTCAAGACCAGAAAGTGACTCACGGAACTGGATCAAGAGTACATGTGTCATGCTAGGATGCAGAAGGTAGATGAAAGGCCACTGTATTATATTCTCAGGACAGTCCTCACAGTTGATCGCCATGATGATCACCAATATTTGGATTTTTATATGGGAGAAGAAGAAGAAAGATAGATCTTCTAAAGTGGAGATTAGCTGGGGCACTTGACTGCTCCAGCCTCCAGTCTTGACTGCTGGTGAAACCACAAGGAGCTTCTTGACAATGAGATACAGGATTTTCAGTGGATTACAGTCCACTTTATTAGATGCAAAAATAAGCGTATGGGGAGATTATCTCCGTGTTAGCGTTGTACCAGAAACAACAGAGTTTTCTGGCACATTAAAGACCTAATTTGGCATGTACCTTTGTGGAATTGAGCCCATTCATCAAATGAATAAAACATAGTGAGCTGTGTGCTGCCTGAAAGCCAACCTTCACATTATTCTTCAAATACCACTGGCTTCTCTATAGCTGTTGCTGCAGCCACCTAACACAGTGGCAACTCCCCCATGCACACACACAAAATTTGGCTTGCTGTTATCACCTTTGTACCACATAGCTTTGAGCTTTTCCTATACAGTTAATGTGGCACATCCATAGAATTTAATCAAATGTGAACTGTCAGCAAGAGACACATTCTTCTATTCAGCCTTCATTTCCATTGTCATCCTCTGACTCTAGCTTCTGTACACGCCGAGGGAGAAGAAAGAGAGAGAAAAGAATGTCTAATGAAGACAGCTTTATTAGGCTACATACAGCTCTAAGCTTCTTCCTCCCTACCGAATGCAACTAAAAAAAAAATCTCTAAAAGTCATAGTATGCCCGACCTGGGGATTTTCTAAGAAGCTGAACCTTGGCTTTTTCCTCCTCTCTTTCAAAATTAATTGCCTCCTCAGTTCAGGTAGGCTTAAAGTACACCCTGGAATCTCAGGCTGTGGAGCAAAAAGAAGGTAATTTTTAGGGGGGGAATCCTTATTCTCTCCCCCCCACCCCTTTTGTGCCGAAGTTTAAATCTACAATCTGTTGAGAATGTAATGGGAAGCCAGCCTACAGAAAATGCCATTATTCATATCATCCTTAGCTCATTTATTTTATCTGCAATAGGACTGATAAGGAAAGCTGCTTGGCCAATGGGGCTGATAAGCAGGGGAAATATCTTAGAGCTATTTGTAAAAGTTAAAGCAGATCTTGGTACAGAGCGATAGTGGGATGGGGTGGTGGTGGGGAAAAGGAGGATACTGACAAGCTTTTTGGCAAGCCACTGAGCTGGAAGCTAATAAAGATTTTAATGGGGAGGCCTCATTAGGATTAAGCAGGCGATCTATTATCTTGGATTTACACAACATAAATGTTGAATCAACTTGGTTTTTTCCCCCCTCCTCCCTAAATGGTGCTATAGAAAGGGAAAGCCTTTAAAATTCAGATTGAATTAGTAGCTGCTCAAAAGTTGTTGCCAGCTGTTTGCTGGGCAAAGACAGAAGAACCATATGATTTGATTTTCAAAAGACAAGCTTATGGTGTTTCCGTATTCGCTTGACTTGCCCAGTCTGCAGATAATGGTATCTTTGAATGTTTTCAGTGCTTTATTCCTAGTTTGGGGACATGAATATTTGTAGCTTCACAAAGGGGATTCAGTTCAGAAGTAAGAGGTTGCTCCAGTAAACCATGGCGCAGGCATGGAAAAAATGGGCATCCTGGTTCATTTCTAGGTGGTATTTCATATCTCTGGTTCCATTCCAGATGTTGTAGGTTTAAGCCACATGTTCTTAACATGACTGGAGGAGTTGTGCTTCAGCTCCAGGCAATTTGCTTTGTGAGAGGGGCCAGCTTCATCTCAACCAGTTTTATGCTGGAGAGGGAATTATCCATGAGCACATAATTTGGGCATAAAAGGTCCCCTGGGGTGCTGATATAACTAGATAGGGGGGTTGTGGTGGCTCAAGTGGTTAAGATACTGAATTTGTTGACTGGAAGGTCAGAGTTCGATTCTCAGGTACTGCATGACAGAGTGAACTCTGGTATCTGTCCCAGCTCTTGCCAACCTAGCAGTTCAAAAGCAAGAATTTGCAAGTAGATAAATAGAGACCACTTAAGTGGAAGAGGGAATGATCTGTGAGCACATAATTTGGGCGTAAAAGGTCCCCTGAGGTGCTGATATGACAAGATAGGTCTAGTAAAAAAAATAACCACACTCATTTTTGGAACCTTGGGAAGAATTTGCCAATTAGTGTAGACAATATTGACCAAGATGGATCACCCAAAAAAAACCTTTATTTGTTTGTTTGTTTACATTTGTTTATCGCCCTTCTCCCCGAAGGGACCCAGGGCTATTCCCAACAATCATCAAGACAACAATTTAAAACCAATTTAGAAATTAAAAGTTTTAAAAAAGACCTTTCTATGTTGTGTTATCTTGTGGTGTTGTATTCAAGTTGCATCCAACTTATATTCGCCTTAATAGGATTTTCAAGGTTGTCCTCCACCTTGCCTATGCAGGAACTTGAACTCAGGTCTGTTCTTTACATGAGATGTTTAGGAGCAGCCCATCGCATTCTCTAGACCATGGGTGGCCAACCTTGGTGCCCTGGGTGTTCTTGGACTTCACTTCCCAGTGCCCTGATCAGGAGGTGTGCTGACTTGGGCTTCTGGGAATTGAAGTCCAAGAACACCTGGAGTGCCAAGATTGGACATCCCTGCTCTAGATGTCGGACATTCCTTACTTTTATCTGATGAGTTGTGCTCCGTGAAATGGCTTCCTTGCTACAGCTGCATCTGTTCCCTACATTTTCACACATGCAATGTGTTTGGAGCAGTCAAATATCCATAAGGAGCCTTTTAGGAGATGCTACACATCATTTTCCACAAGAGTATATCACATGGAATGGATTCTTCTTGGCTTAAAACCATACCTCCTGTTGTGCTAGTGTAGAGTCACATAACTAAGCCATACTCTTTTGTGTCTTGTTTGCAAATCACTGACTAGTTTCTTATTTCTAGTCTCAGTTTGACACTTAGGCCAACTGAATCAGCTGCTGAGAAGTAAATCAAGACTTATGTGAGTCCAATATGTCAGTGGGTCTTTTTCTAGATGGCTTTAGCAATAGGATACTGTTGTTTATTGCACCAATCTTCCAATGCTATTTAAATCTTTCTAGGTGCCTTGCATTTTGGGTGTGTTTTTGTATTTTTGGATGCAACAGCCTCTCTAAATCTTTAAACCATCAGGTTCTGATCGCTGATTTAGGTGGGAGACCAGCTGGTATGTCTGTTTGAGTTCCTTGAAAGTAGGGCAAGATATAGGTTACGGTAAAGGCAGCATGTCACCGTACTCTAAAGTTTTGCAAATCTGTTTTTACTTGTGCCTTTTATTGGAAATCCCATCCTGTTCCAGGAAATGAAGGAAGGTACAGGCTGCCTTAAATCCATGATCACCTTTTGCCCAGATAGAAAGTGTTGTGTTGGGAAAGGGGGGAAAGTTTCTACTAAGAGTGTTTGATTGTGAACAGAACTTTTTGTTTTTACCTGTAGAATTCTGCTGACCTGGAGCTGCCGCGCATCAGGAGTGATTTGATAGCAAGCAAGGTATGAGATAAGAGTCTCTCCATTGTGTGCTTCTGGGAACTCCCATTTTGGTTTGGGGTTTCTAAACCGGAGTTGCAATCCTTTCTGTTGGCTGTTCATCTTTTCCCTTTTCTTCTTCCGAATCCAAATATCCTCAGCCATGAGGACTCTCCTGAGAATATAATGCAGTGGCCTTTCATCTGCCTTTCACATCGCAGTGTGACACCCATAGTACCACTGATCCAGTTCCCCGAGTCACTTTCTGGTCCTGAGCCCTTTTGCTATGCAACGTCTTCCTCAGAGTTGTTGCCCTCCATCAAGTTGGATTCAAGTGGGATTTAATCCACTTGGGGGCCCTCACCTTTTCCTATGGATTTTGGCACCCCTAGTGCTCAGGGTAGTCAGGTTAGTTAACCGCCACCTGATTATTGGCACTGAGTCACTGGCATTGTGGTCCACTCTATTACCATAGCAGGACAACCTGGTCAGACTAGCACTTTATTTGGCTTAATAGGCATGTTGTCTGTTGTATGTCTCTTTCTCTCATCAGTCCAATAAATGAAGGCAGTACATGGTGCCTTAAATCTATGAACTCCTTTTGCCCAGATTTTTTTTTTTTTTGGGGGGGGGGGAATGCTACCTCTTTCTTTTTGCTTTCTATGCCCACTTGTGTTGTAACAGGATGTCATCTCTCCGATCCAAGGGTGCATGCCTGTTGTAAGATCAGCATGATGCTCTGCACCTTGACCAAATGGTTTTTCAGATTACAAGCAGAATAGTGAATTAAATTTTGCAAACTTCTACAGTGAGAGGAGGAGGCATTTGTGTTCGCTTTGTTTGATCTCATTACTGACAAGGTTATTTGGGTTGCTCTAAGACACAGTTTTTGCCAATGGAAATTTTGCAGGTTGAAGAAAAGTCCTTTTCTTCGACTGTTGCAAGCTGACTAAAGGGTGGAAGGTTAAAAAAAACTTCTTTATTTTTAGACCATGCTTTGTCCCCTGCTACATTTTTGCGTTAAAGCAGGGGTTGCCAACTTTTTTAATTCAGGGGCCGGGTCACACTCCTTCAGACAGTGGGGGGAGGGGGCAACTGGTGGTCCTTCCACTGTAAACACTGCCATAAAACGTATTCGTGACTGTTGTAAATTCATTTACGACAGCCATGGATGCATTTATGGCTTTATGACATCTGCAGATGCATTTACATCTGTCATAAATGTGTTTACGGCTGCAGTATCCGGTGGGACCAGCAGGCCAGATTATTTGATGCCATGGGCCGGATCCGGCCTGCAGGCTGTAAGTTGACTACCCCTGCCTTAAAGTAAATAAGAAGCCCATCCTTGATGTTGTTTTATGCCTGGGTTTTTGCTGAGCAAATGCAAAAATGAGATGAGGGGAAAAACTGGTTTAAAGGGGAGGGTATAAACCTAATATTACAAATACATGATCTTGACTGTAGATAATGCATGTTATAACTGTAATTCAGAACCTAAGGTACTGTACATCTGTTATCATAGTACCAGGAAGCTAGTGATTGCCCAGCCGTGGCAAGAAAATGAAAGCCAGCAAAAACAATAAAACAAACGAGTTCTTTGTTCTGCCTTTTTGACAGTAATGTAGGAGGGTCACCATTTCAGCTGACAGTAGTGCTCGCTTTTGTGTTCCAGTCACATGTTCCAGGTCAGTGGCAGGGCGAAACCTTGACACCCGTTACTGATGACTGTAACTAGGTTAGGATAATTATTTCCCTTTATCTCCGAGCTGTAAGTTCATGATAAATGGAATTTGGCATCAAAAGAAACATGTCCCACCCCCCCTTTACCAGCATATTAATATAGGCATATCCACCTCGGTGGATTCTTCTTTTTGGCTTGCCGTGGGCTTGAAACTTAGTTGTGGGCAAATGGGTTTTGTGGTCAAGAACCAGGAACTCCCAGTATAAAATTCAGCAACAAGGAAGAAATCCATTTAATAACACACCGTCTTGTGGTCAATCTTATTGGTCTTTCTGCCTTTCAAACTGGATCACACAACCTCTGGGATCTACTCCAGATTTCCTGAATTTATTTCAGCATCATGTGCTGGCTGGATAGATTGTTGAACCATGTTTCTGGGTGCAGAGCCAAAATTAGGGAGTTCGATCCCCCACTTTCTCCCCCCCCCCCCAAAAAAAAGAAAATGATCAGCCACTTCTAGGACTCTATACTTAGAAAGTTCCAAAAAGGGTCTATATAATTCAGAATCCACTCGGCTCATTTGTAGGTCTTCCAGTTACTACCAGAAACGTGTGCCAACGAGAATTTAATTTTGGCCAATGGCAAAGCCACGAAGGTGTCGTCATTTGGTACTTCAAAGTTTCATTTGGCCACAAAAGAAGGAGAACTTGAAGGCAACTGGCTTCTTAGGAACTTTCGTGCATTCAGGATTATGTGCCCCACCCAATGTATATCATAAATGGTTTCATCATGTGTGTCTGTTTCACTGGGTTACACATACATTAGGAAAGTTCTGACAGTTTGTGGCATCTCCAAACTATCAGTGGTGTGATGAAATTGCTTTCCCATCATGCCTCCCAGTCAGCCAGCCTGGCTAGAACTTATATGGAATTATAGATCGCTTGGAGGACCCTGAATAGGCTGAGGGTCGGAGTCCCTAAATGCAAGACCAACATGCTCAAGTGGGGGCTGCTGGCAGAGAATAACACACAGTGGGAATGTGGAAAGATACAGAATCCAGCTTATGTACTGGTCTGCCAATACTGCCAGAAACGCGCACTGATGAGGACTTAAGTTTGGCCAATGACAAAGCCAGGCAGGTGGCTTCATTTTTGCAGTTCAGGGTTTGATTGGGACATGAAAGAAGAAGAAAGATCGGCTACAGCAGCGATTGTTCTGAATTTTGCCCCCTTAAATTTCAATCAAATTTCATATAGGAGTAAATTTCTGTTGGGGGTTGGGTGGGACACACTGCAATTTGTTGTCAAGAGATTAAGATGGTTCATCTAAAACAGGGATTCTCAACCTGCGGGCCGGCCCTGGCCCACGGCACCATTTCATGTGGTCCACATCGCCACTGGAAGCGGAAACAGTTACAATAGCCATAAATGTGACCATGGCTGTCGTAAATACGTTTATGACAGGCACAGATGCATTTTGTGGCAGTGTTTACAGCAATGTTTATGGCAGGGGGGACCACCAGTCTGGCCCACTCAGTTATCTGAGGGGACGTGGTCCAGCCCGCGGCTTCAAAAGATTGAGAACCCCTGATCTAAAACAATCCTATTTTTAAAGAACAATTTGCTTTTTATTGTGTGTTTCTTTTCTGTAAATAAGAGTAAGCTTACACTGTCTTAGCAGTGGATTATCTGAAGAATTGTTATGTTCAAGCCATTTCTCAGTTTTCTAAGTTCTCCATCCCTCCTCTTGCTGTATTTATGTCAGTTGTCTATTCAATGGCAGATTGTAGGCACTCATTTTTGCTTGCTTTTGGCACTAAACCTGCTTTGCGATCCTATCATGCGCAATGTTGAGGTCCTTTTTTGAATGCTGAGCTTTTGAATTCCAGTAAAATGTGTCTGCCGCAACCTCCTTTTATAACAGCTAGCTCATCTCCCAGAAATTATGCCCTAATGAGGTTTGGTTTATATATTTTACCCATCTCCTCATTAAAGTGCTATCTTTTTTTGGTAGAAGCGCTTTGTGTCTTGAAATATTGCATGGTTAAAATGAAGGCAGGTTTATAAGGATTTAATGTACTTGGGAGCCAAGGTTTTGTAGCTTTATGGCAAAGCTGTTGTAACAAAGGACTTTATGGGTAAGGGCGAGTTGTATTTTACCCATGCAGTTGTTCAGGAGAAGAGAAAAACACAAGCGAACACTATCTAGTCAAAGGGGAGAAACTCTATGGAAGAAAAAGGCCCCTCTTTTTAGCCTACGCTGAGGAAGAAGGTCAGCAGTTCAAAACCCAAGTACTGCATGACAGGAATGAGCACCCGTCTCTGTCCCAGCTCCTGCCAACCTAGCAGTTTGGAAGCAAGAAATTGCAAGTAGATAAATAGGGACCACTTTGGTGGGAAGGTCTAGTCATGGCTGCCACATGTCCTTGGAAACATCTGCAAACGCAGAGAGCGCTGGCTCTTTGGCTGTAAACAGAGATGAGCACTCAACCCTAGAGTCGGATACGATTGGCTTTTGAGCAAGGGTGACTTTTACCTTTACTTATATCATTAAATCATTGTTTCCCAACCTTTGGTTTTTGGACTTCAATTCCCAGAAGCCTAAGTCAATTCCCCAAAGCTCTGATCAGCCAATGTACTGACTTAGGCTTAGACCTATGTTCCAGGGTTCCGTGGAACATAGTTTAGGAAATGCTATATTAAATCCTCAACAGGAATATAGTTTACCCACTTTTTGAACTCAATGTTGGCAAATTCTGTGCCAGCTTGTTTATTTCAGCAGGAGGCTGATGGCATGATGGATAATGCTGCTATGGGGTGCTATTCGGCATCATGAGTCGCAGTAGACATTTAATGTTGTGTGTTCTATAGTTATATTGGCCTTCCTTGAATATTGTTATTCAATAGAATTACAGGTTTAAATCTAGTTGCTAATTTTAACAAGAGTGGACTATGCACGGGATATTCAAATTGTTCAAATTGTTTGGATTGCCAATCCCTGAATTCTCCAGGAATTCCCCCAGATTTTGTCTTTTTGAAAGGCCCATCAAAGGAGAGTACAAAAAGCTCCTTCTTAAACTACCCTGGTATAGGCTGCAGTTATCTCGCTGGGAATTCCTGATAAATTTTGAGATTTGCCAACCAAACCCCGCCACCACCAAAGTCCCACCCTAAAGCAGACTAACGGAATCAGTGAGATTTATGTAAAATAAGAGTGGCCAACATTTTTATGCCGTGGGCCAGACTACACCCCCGGAAGTAGAAGTGGGTGTATTTACGACTGTTGTAAATTCACCCACTTCTGCATTTAAAACAGCCATGGGCACGTTTGCACAGACACATTTTACGGCTGACATAAGTGTGCCCTCTTCCACTTCCAGGTTCAGCTGAGATGGCAACAGACCGGATGTAATGGTGTCATGGGCCAGGTTTGGCCCACAGGCCGTAGGTTGTGAACCCCTGACATAAACGTTGATTTGGTGTTCAGCCATTGACTCAGCAAATAGATATAGGTCAAAAAATCTACCATATAACTGGTCAGACTATCCAAGCGAAGAATGAGCGAAGTCCAGCTTGGAGAGCTTCTAGATCTCTGCTACCTTACATCCAACCCTATAAAATATTTCTCGTGTGGCTCCTGAAAGCTTCCTGGGAAGAATCATTTTGTAGTTTGAAACATAGAAACCCTCTTCCCCAGACATTCCTCCTTAGGAACTCTACAGTCATAAAGTTGGGATAGCAACTGGATTCCCAGCAACATTCAATTTTGATTTTTCATAATTTTTGCTCCTTTTTGAGGGCTGAGAATGTCCTCAGTGGGTTCAGTGAATGGAGTTGCCCCCTTTGTTGCAAACCTAGGTTGCTGTTTGTTCTTCCTCAAACTGGCCCTTTTGGGGTGTTTTGGTCAGAAAGAAGTCTTTCTCCTTGCCTGCTGCCTGTCCTTCTCTTAACATTTTGTGTTTAATTGGACAGGCCAGAAATTGAACCCTCGGGGCCTTTCTACACAAGGGCAGGGCCTCTGTATGTGAACTACAGTCCTGCTGCGAAGGGTTATGCATGGATCAGATTTATGCCACAGAGGGGTGTGAGTCTGCTGTCCAAGAACATGACATGACTTGGGAAGGGTTATTTCAGGTAGGAGGAAAGCTACTCAGTTGCTACCCCATTTGCAGCCTTGAAAGCAAGCGCATCTGAGACACAGCTTTTGCAACCGTGGTGAGAACTACATCTAATTGGAAAAGAGAATAGAAGGGGAAACCTCCAGGGTCGATGCCATCAAAATGTAGACAGGCACTCCAAACAGTAGTGGCACCAGCAGCCGTCGTCCCTTTCACAGGGATAAATCAAAGGCTTTGCCTGCACTCTTTGTCTGACAATTGTTTTCAAACTGTTGGCAAACCACCTGTCGTGTTAATTAACTCCTGTTGGAAGAATATACATGACCAAGAGTTGTCAGAAATGCTTCAGTACTAGGAAATGGTTGTACTCCTGGAGCTGGGAATCCTTCTGATACTGTACCACTGTACCCACCATTATTCATGTTTGTTCAAGAAGCCAACAATTAGCCCAGGCACTTCATTTATCAACTTGTATGAGAGAAGGAGGATAGAAAAGAGATATATTTCTGTAGCTATTGTTTTGCTCTTTCTTTCCTCCCCAGAAAGACAGAATGAGAGAGAGAGAGAGAGACTTCCAGCCCCTCAGCTCTCTCACTTGGTAATAGTTTCTGGAAGACATCCAGGCTGTCGTAACTATGAACTTTGATCAATATCCCCCCAGCTTCTGTGGACTCTGGGGTGGGCTTTATTAGCTGAAGGTCATTCCATTATGTTCTTTGCTCTCTGGAGACATTAGATTCTATTCTGAAAAGGACAACCATCCAAGGCCTTAAAAGCCAAATCCCCCCCCCCCCATTTCTCTTTAGAGGTCTGGGAGCTGATAAGCTTTAGGCATATATTTCCTCCTCTTCCTTTGTTGTTTATAATTTCTAGTTTCTTCCCATCGAACCATAGCTAAGTGTGTGCAAGAAGTAGGAAAGTGCATGTAAACACACTCTCCTACACTCATTCACAGGCTCTGACAATCTTTTGGGCAACTTTATTTCATTTCAGGGCCCCTCAAAGTATTCAAAAGCAAGAAATTGCAAATAGACAAAATAGGTACCGCTGTGGCTGAAAAGGTAACAGCATTCTGTGTGTTCCAGCGTCTAGTCGTAACAGACAGCTTTGTGGTTAAGAGGCTGAGCTTGATGACTCAGGAAAGGACTTTTTAGTGATTTCTGCTTTCAGGGTTTGCCATAGGTGATCTGAGACCATGTAACAATAACAACAAAGCACAGCCTACAACAGTGATGGCGAACCTTTTAGAGACTGAGTGCCAGGGAGGGAGGGAGAGCTCCCATTGGGTTGCTGGACAGAAGGGTGGGATGAACTTTGCACTGGGGGAGGGAGGAAGTGCTCCCATTGGGCTACTGGGCAGAGGGGTGGGATGAACTCTGGACTGGGGAGAGGGAGGAAGCGTTCCCATTGGGCTGCTGGGCAGAAGGGCGGGGTGAAATCTGTGCTAGAGGGGAGGAAGAAGTGCTCCCATTGGGCTACTGGGCAGAGGGGTGGGATGAACTCTGTGCTGGGAGGAGGGAGGAAGCGCTCCCATTGGGCTGCTGGGCAGAGGGGCCGGGTGAACTCTGTGCTGGGGCATCAGCGGGTGTGTCCACAGAGAGGGCTTTGAGTGTCCCCTCTGGCATGCGTGCCATAGGTTCGCCACCCCTGGCCTACAAGCCAGTGGAGAGTTTCTACTGTGCACAGGGCAGAGAAAGCGATGAAGGAAAATGAGTAGCTACACTGTGTAAACAAAATAGAAGTAAAAGCAGAGATTGCATTTGGATAGGGCTCCTTTGAAGGCAGGCAAATAGGTGTGAAAGGAAATGTCTGGAGCCGGAAGAGGGTTTTACCCGCTAAAGAAGGAAAATGTTTCCTTTTCTTTATAGAACTTATTACTTTCCTTCTCACTGCAGAACTTATTAGCCAATCACTTATCACCCATCTGGTTAGACTGGTCTGGGGAACTAATCAGGCTTTGTGGGGCACAGAAAATTAATTTAGTTGAACAGAGGGAGGCTTACACCCGCATTGGGTGCTCTTGCTAATAATCAGAGTCCTGCCAAGTTCTCTTGACTTTCTCTTCTGTGTCTCGTTCTGAGTCCTTTTAAACCAGAATGAAATTCAAAAGAGTGTGTGCTTTATGGGGGGGGGGGGGAATTAAAGAGGTACTTTTCTCCAGCAGCAGAGAAATGGGGGGTGGGGGAATCTTAAATTGGATCTCTGCATTCATGAAAAGAGGGAGGATTTTTTAAAAAAAGGTTAAATCATGCATGGTAATACCCACTATTGTCCTCTTTACCCCTCTCTTTTCATTGCTTAATTTACCGCAAACAAAGAACCTGTAACCATTGTGGTAAAAATAATCCGAGCGTTTTAACTAGAAACTTGAATCCTCTAAAAAATAATCCCACGCAAAGGTGTGTCTTTGAAGGAGCGATTTATAGATTGTCTAAACATGCTCTAACAGCTGTCACTTTTTTAAGAAATGCATTTTGATGATGTCCTGGTAAGCGGATCTGGGTATTGGGGGGGAAAGTAGGGCTTTATCTTTTCAAAGCAACTAAACAGTATGCAGAATCAAAATGGTATTAGTGGAAAACGAGTTGTTATCACTGAGTGGTTAGAGCATTAAAAATGGAGCTGTTCTTACTGTTCAAAAATCACATTTTAGATGTGAACTTTTAATTGTTCCTCCAGTGAACTAATCAGCATAGTTAAGTTGCTTCCGTATTTTAACTACATCATTGCCTGAACATACTGCTGCTCTTGCAGTAAGCAAGAAGCTATCCTATGTCTGTAAGACTAGGATCCCACGATCCACAATAGCAAAATGACTCTATGCACTTTACAAGTATCATGGAGATCCTACATTCGGGGTTCCCACCCTTTTCAAGCCGAAGGCCGGACGGCCATTTTGCCCTGCCTGCATAATGGGTATGGCCATTTTATCCCAACAGCTTAAAAGAGGGTGGCCATTTTGTTTCTCAAATGCCCTTGGAGAGGTGGGGGCCGCATGAAATGGCGCCAAGGGCTGGATCCAGCCCACGGGACAGGTTGGGAACCCTTATCCTACATTGTTAAGAATACAGAAGTAGCATTTTTGGTATATATAGGTCATCCCTACCTACCCTATGTCTGCAAGGAATACATTCTGAGATCTACCACTGATATCTGAAACCGTGGATAGCAGCAAGCCTATATGTTTTACATTGCAGACAATGGCCTCTAGAGGCCCGCTCTGGTAATGCAATATAGAAATATATATACAGTAATACCTCATATAACATTAGTGTCGAATAACACGAAAATCGCATAACATTAAGGAATCTGGGGGGGAGAATTGCATCGGATAACATTAAGATCCTATGGGATGCTTCAGATAACAACCGCTAAAGCCTGTGTGGTTATAATGTATCTCTATGGATCCCATAGGATTTTAACATGCATCAGATAACACTAAAAATCATATAACACCAAGACTTGTGGAACCAGGTTTTAGTGTTATCTGAGGTTTTACTTTTAGAGTTTTTAAATTTTTTTTAATTATTAGTATTTTATTGGATGGGTTTGGGTTCGTGGGTGTATTTTTATCTTGTAAGCCGCCCAGAGTCGGGTATCCCCGATTGGGGCGGGATAATAAATGGGAATAATAATAATAATAATAATAATAATAATAATAATAATAATAATAATAATAATAATAATAATAATAATAATAATAATAATATCCGATTTTTAGTGTTATCCGATCCATGTTAAAATCCTATGGGATGGATCGGATAACATTAAAGCTCCATAGAGATACATTATAACTGAAACTATGGTTACTGAACTCATGGATATCGATTGATTGCATATATATCCTGTCCATCTGCAATATTTTCACACTTTAGGCACCTTACAAAAAATTAAGAAATTTTTACACGTTATGATATAAAAGTAAACATAAAATGATACACAAAAGCAACAAAATACATTATAGACAATAAGAAATAACACCCTAAAACATATAATTGTGGGGTGTGTGACATAAGTAGATAAATAGGTACCGTTTTGCTGGGAAAGGTAACTGTGTTCGATGCACACCGGTGTTTAGTTGTGCCTGGTACATGACTACAGAAACATCTGCAGATAGCACTGGCTCTTTGGCTGTAAATGGAGATGAGGACTGCCCCCCAGAGTCTGACACAACTGGTTTTCAAGCAAGGGAGATTTTTATCTTCACTGAGAGGAGTACACTAGATTTTTCTTCCAGAAAACAGTAAGGACATCAAATTGCTAATAGCAGGATTCCCTAGATTGAAACCATAGCAGTTAAAAGTGGTACTAAAAAGGTTGAAACGAATGCTATTGATCATTTGGGAGACGAACCCCATTAGGCACCTTCATACAGTTCTCTGTGCAGTTATGGAAGGAATAATTTCTTTAGCATTAAAGGTAAAGGTTTTCCTTGCTTGAAAGCCAGTCGTATCCGACTCTAGAGTTCAGTGCTCATCTCTGTTTCATAGCCAAAAAGCCGGCGCTTTCTGCTTCTGCAGACATTTCTGTGGACATGTAGCAGGCATGACTAGACAGAACCCTGTCTACCTTCCCACTGAAGTGGTCCCTATTTATCTACTTGCAGTTTTGAACTGCTAGGTTGGCAGGAGCTGGGACAACGACGGGAGCTCATTCCGTCCTCCAGTCCTCAGGAATCAAACTGCTGACCGTCCACCTTCCAGTCAGCATCTTAGCCACTTGAGCCACTGCAGTCTCCATTTCTTTAGCATTATCAGAGAGTAAACAAAACAACAAAATACATAAAATAACAATAATTGCTGCACCTTAAAGAGTCACTCCTGTATTTAAATGAGAGCTTTTGTGGATCAAGTCCACTTCATCAGAGATAAAACTGACCTCATGGCATCAATTTATACACATCCGGTACCATTTCTTTACAATTGTGTGTTCATGTTTGTATGGGGGGAAATGAAATTTGGATGCTTAACATTTTGGATCAGCAGTATAATTACACTTCACCATGCTACATAATTATAGGTGTTACATAATTATAGGTGTCATTATCCATTAAAGCTTCACATTGCAGTGATGACCTTTGACAGATTGTGGTCTTAATCAGTAACAAAACTGTCTAAGGTTTCCAACCATCCATTCTCCCTGGATATGGTTTTTTACTTTCCAGTATTTGTCAAGGCTTGTTCTCTCAACTGGGGTATAAATTAGAGGATCTTGTCATTGTGTATAGGGGGGAAAAACATGTTATGTTGCAAAAAATGCCACATTCTTTAGAATAATTAGGTCAGCAGGAGGAGGACTTGCCTTTAATAGCTAACGAGCAAAGAGCAGTCCTGAAAGGCAGACTTTATAACTTGGAAACATTCCTCCCATTCTTGTTATTAATGTTTCAAAGCAAATGGTTAATCACTTTACTCAAGAGTTCATTCTCCGCACCCCCAGTGAGGGATCAGGGAGGGTAGACTCAATTCTCTTGGGAGTTCCTTACAAAGAGATTTGTCCTCCGGGCATGCCTTAATAAGCCATCTCAGCCTGTGCCATTCCAAAAATAAGACAATAGTGGCAATTGCCTTGCCGGTGAGCACCTTTAATCTTGATCCACCCTTAATCATCACCAGGGATTAGAAAAACAAAAGGCCTTCCCATCCCTTCTCTTTCACTCCCAAGTTTCAGATATCCTTCTAGCACTTTGTCTCTCTTTATGAAAGAACTAGTTGTGTTTTGTTCACCTAAGGCTGTGGTGGCGAACCTATGGCATGTGTGCCGTCAGCCAGTCGACAGAGTTCATTTTTATTCTGCATTGAAAGTATATGTGACCACTGTGTAGAGAAGGTCCTTTCTTAGTTGTTTGCATCTCCCAGTTTCCAACTAGCACGGGAGTCACAATTTTCAAAAGCTTTGCCTCTGACACAAAGTATGGTCGGCTTAACATTTGCAAGTAAACACAGATGCCTGCCTCTTACACCAAAATCCCCCTGAGGTCCAGTGCTTTGGCTTGCCTTCTGTTGACTGATAATTACTTTTAAAATATCTCCAGCATTGCATGAGGGCAGTAAAATGTAGAACAGTGGGAAATCTGACCTTCTGAGATTCAGCAGCATGGAGTAAGGAAAGGTAAGCTGGCAGGCGCTTGGTGCTGTTTTTGCTAGCACTGAACTTTCCAAGACATGTTTTATACCATTGGCCTTTTAAATCTCCCAATTTATTTCTCATGGATCAAGTCTACTTCATCAGACATAGGAGTGAGACTTCGTGGCATCAATTTTCCTACATCAGGTACAGAGATGCAGCGTGATTGCTTCGTTGGCACAACAGATAAGTGTACAAATCAATATGGCTTTTAAAATATTAATTTGTATACTTATCTGTTATGCTAGCCAATCATTTTCTATCTCCACACCTGATGTATGTAGGGACTGCAGTGGCTTGGTGGGTAAGATGAGAAACTTGACAACTGGAAGGTCGGCAGGTCAGCAGTTTGAGACCCGAGTGCTGAATGACAGAGTGAGTTCCCATCCCTGTCCCAGCTCCAGTTCGAAAGCAAGAAATTGCAAGTAGATAAATAGGGACCATTTTGGTGGGAAAAGATTTTGAGGGCATGAAAGGAGCCTCCCTGAGCGGAGTTCCTCCAGCAAAAATCCTTTCAACCCAGAATAATTTCTGACATGAAATTATTATTGTTATGACAGCAGAAATGGGGACTCATTTGTGGACCATCATTTCTAGTGGTCTCTGCCATTTGCATGTTAGACTCGAAGACCAAAAAATAAAACATCCAGTCTCCACTAAAAATAAATGAATTTTGTGTCAGAATTACTCTGGTTTGAAAGGATTTTTGCTGGAGGAACTCCACTCAGGGGATGCTCGAATGAGGCTCCTTTCATGTCCCCAAGATCTGTCGTGTAGCACTCGGGTATTGAAACCTGATATTCCCACCTCCAAGCTCAGCATCTTAACCACTAAGGGGTTAAGCAAACAATTGGTATGAAAATTAACATGCATTTGAAAAAATTAAAAAGGATTCTGAATAGCAGGATTTGGGGGAAATATCTTGGAGAGCATCCTTCAATCAGATTAGGAAACTCTTCTTGGAAAGATAGCAAACAAACCGAAATGGAAGCAGAAGCTGTTCAAAACATTTCCACCACCTCCCAGAGAAGAGTCAAAAAGCAGTAATGCAGCCCGGTTTTATTTTTATTTTGCTTTACAACCATTCCAGTATCTAGAAAACATTGCGAAGATTGATATTTCAGCTGGCAACAAGAGGGGACTGAACGTTAGCTGGGTAGGCAATACAAATGAAAATGTCAGTGAAATGGCAGCTGTGCTATAGAACAGAAAAAAAAACACCCAAGTCTTTTCTCGTGTTTGGAACTGGACAAATTAAATGCCACTCTCACAGGGCAGCAAAAAAAAAAATAATAAGCCAGTAATCTGGAAATTTTGGGTTTGGAATGTTTTTCTCCTCAACCTGCTTTCTCATATTTTTGTGCAATTCAGCCATGTTTTAGAGTCCTGTTGAAGATAGGAGAGGCACAGACCAGATGGGTGGATATGGGCTAAATGAAACTCCAGCCATATCTTTCTCCCCTGCCCTCCAAAACTGGTTTGAAATGGCCTGCGTTAACGTGCAGCAACCACGCTGCCGATCAGCCTAATGGCGCTTGCAACATTGCAAGTATGCAGTCATTACTTGGTCCAATTCATGCACACAGAGGTAGGCGGAGGAGGTAAATTTCAAGGGAAGAAAGAGAGAATTGGAGGCTGAGCTGATGGAGGGAAAGGGAGGGGGGAAATGGTAATACAGTGACAATACAACATAAGGTAGTCACACTAGAAAACTTTCTCCTTCATTAGCAAGGATCTGTTGAGTTTCTGCTCACATTAGGGTAATTAACACGAGTACAGATTGTTGAACATCTGTGCAGTTTAACTATATGGCTGGCTCCCAGCCTTTTAACAGGGCTGTGTTCAGCCAAATGTGGAGCAGAATACAAAGCCCACACACTATTCATTTTACCAAAATTAGTATATCTGGATGAAAGCTGGCTTTGCAGCGTGACAAGAATTCATTTGATCCACGCGCCCGCTGAGATCCATTGCCCCCGTTGGCTAATGATCTGAGATCAATGTTAATAAGTGTTTATTTTTAAAATAGATTTTTGTTACTGGTTCTGAAGTCGTTCCTCCTTCCCCAGCCAAAGTGTGTTTTCTGTTTCAACCTATGTGGCTGCTTTGTATTTAAATAAGCTTTTAATCAACGGCAAGGAAAGCCCCTAAACCTGTGATGGTGAACCTTGGCACTCCAGGTGTTCTTGGACTTCAATTCCCAGAAGCCCAAGCCAGCAGTCCTCCCAAGCAGGGCTTCTGGGAATTGATGTTCAAAAACAGCTGGAGTGCCAAGGTTGGCCATCACTGTGCCTAAACGAATTGCGATTAGAGTCACTGCAACGGTGTTTCTCACCCTTTGGTTACTTGACTTCATTTCCCAGAAGCCTAAGTCAATCCCCCAAAGCACTGATCAGTCAATGTACTGACTTAGGCTTCTGGGAATTGAAGTCCCCCTGCAGGACGTGGGGCCCATGTTTGGAACCAATGCTCTACAAGGACGTTTTGGCTTGCTGAGCTGTATCTGTTTTATGATGTTGACAGCAAAACTGCTATTTTAATTCCTCGGGTCTTGTAAATGACTGAAAGGCTACATCTTGCCCTAGCTGTATACACTGAGAGTAGCCTTGTTTAAGTAAAGAATATAAATGGCTCTGTGTGAGGGCAGTGCCTTGAATGTATATGCAAAGATGGCTTGGAATTAGCAAAGAGTGCACTTTGGCTCCATGGAAAGCCGGCGTAACCCAGTGAGATCTTAAACAAGCAATGCAGAAGGCACAAGGTCACCGCTTAAGCAGGCAGTCCCTTCTCAAACTTTCCTTCCTTAACAAACACATAATCCCCAATCTTTTTAGCATTAAGAGGTAAGCTTACCTATCCTAGATCAGCCGATGCTGCAAAGCAAAGTTGAGGAAGACTTAGCATCCTAATTGTCCCAGTGAATCATGTGTTATGTTATATATTGCCGAACATAAGCGTCACTCAAGTTTCCCGTGTTTCAGGACAGTTCTTGTGTTTCTTGTAGCTGTGCCTTCCAGTGTTGTACCCCCAAATAAGCATATAGATTTATTGATTTGTATTTTAAAAAAATATAGCCTGTTCTATATCACAAGATATCAGGACAGGTTACAGAGCTCCAGTGCGTTCTCTCTTCTCAATTGGTGGCGAAAGTACTTGAGCTTCAGTATCTGTCCTTCCAAGGAGCAGTCAGGGTTGATTTTATTTTATTTATTTATTTATTTGTATTTAATACCCCGCCCCACTCGGGAAGACCCTTTAGGATGGACTGATTTGATCTCCTTGCAGTCGAAGAGACTTTCAAAAGTCTTCTCCAGTACCACAGTTCTACAGCTGGCTTTTACACTTTGTTTGTCCCCCCCCCCCCCCATCATGTACTCAACCAGTTACCCGTCACCCAGAACACCCCAGTCCAGGGGTTCCCCACCTTTTCACGCTGCAAGCCAGACCAGGCCCCCCAGACAGCTGAGTGGGCGGGCCACGTGGTTCTTCCTGCCATAAACACTGCCATAAACCACATCCGTGGCTGCCGTAAACACATTTACGACAGCCGCAGGTGCATTTACGGCGGCATCTATGGCAGGCATGGGTGCATTTATGCATACATGGGTGTGTTTTATGCTGTCATAAACATGCCCACTTCCACTTCCAGTAGCGACGAGGGTGGCAGCAGGCCACCTGAAATGGTGTCACGGGCCAGAGCTGGCCTGCAGGCCATATGTTGGCGACCCCTGCCCTAGTCCATGACATACAGATAGGAGGATTATGTACACTATCCACAGGTTTCTGGCCACGAAAGAGAAGAAGCTGAAGTGGGTGGAGGTGCAGCCATAGGCAACTCCTGCCTCACTCTATAAGCTGTTCAGTAATAACAGGGCAGCCGCTTTCCTCAGCATCTTTTCAGCTGCAGAAGTAGTAATATAATAGTGGTAATTTAAAATACGGGAACTGCAAATGGGCAGTCAAGCAGAAGAGAAGCTTACAACTCAATTGTTTTTGAATTCCACAGCAATTTCTACATGGTGATTGTTAAAGAGGTGAATGCAGGAAGAGGTGTGATGGTAGTGTTACACACTCCACGTTGTGTACAGAGAGAGCAAGGAAGGGAACTGTCTTTCTCTGTGGATATGTGCAGAGATATTTTGTTGAAGTGTTGGAGTTGAAGGGTAGATCCAGTGATTTATGTATTCAAAGCTGTCTGGGTGGCTGATGTACTGAGCCAGAGGTTGGACTTTTTATTCCCCCACTGTGCCTCCTAGGGGAAGACCCAGACTATGTAGCCTTAGCCAAACTGTACATTCACAGGAGCTTCCCCTAAACCAGGAAAATAAAGAACAGTTGTCCGGATTAGATGGTACCCATGAATCCAAAGCAGCATGTGGTGAAAGAGTCACCATTTGTGGCTGCAATTTACATGCTTTCCTTTCAGCAAGTGTAAATTGCTAATAGGATTCTGGCCAGGTTGTCTCTGGCACCACACACACAATTTGATGGGATTCTTAGTATGTACAAAGGAAATCCTGAAAACAAAACAAAGTAGCAGCACAACCAAAATATTTAATTGATGCACCAAGAGATTTGTGCAACCAGGTCGAAGCAAAGATTATGTGAAAGATCATTATTTTGTAAACATTCTCAGTGTTTACAAAAACAAAAAGAACTGGCAACCAAATCTACAGTGTTTTTTGGGAGGAGAGTTTTAAGCCTTAAGTGCTACCTTAATAAATAATAGCTGGATAATGTCAAGAATGTTTATGGCAACTTTATGAACTTTATGGCAAGAAAAAGCATTCTTGAAGATACACAAGAACAAAATCAGGTTAGAAGATGGAAGAAGGTGCTCACTAATAAGGAATGACATTAAAGGTGGATATGGCTGAGGAACTCAACCTCCCCAACGTCACTTGAAGGACCCCAAGTAGGCTGAGGATCAAAGTCCCTAAATGTAAGACCAAAATGCTCAAATGGAAGGTACTGGCAGATAACAACACACTGTGTGAATATGGAGAGATACAGAGTGTGGCTCATTTGCTAGTCTGACGGTTAATACCAGTAACATGTACCAATGAGGATTTAAGTTTGGCCAACGACAAAGCCAAGATGATGGCTTCATTTGGGCGGTTTAAAGTCTGACCTGGACATGAAATAAGATAGTGTCAAAACAGATCTGGGTTATGGTGACCTTTTCCAGGTTTTTCTAGGTAGAGAAGGGAGAGGAAAATATGAACTTTTTTTGGTTGAAGGTGGGGAGAAAAAAGCTTGTTTCCTAGGGGAAAATTCAGCAAAAGTTTGCCATTCTAGACCAAAAATTCTACTGGATATGGGAAGACTAAGGGACAAGCACGCATAGTGGGAGATGTATTGCGCACTTAAGACCTGCAAGAAGAGGAAGCCAAGCTGTAAAATGAAACCAGACATATTAGCTGTGTCCTGCTAGCAAGTGAGGTTTATGTTCTTCTGGAAGGGAGTTTGGAAGCTGTCACAGAACACTTTATATTCCAGCCTGTTCTGGCCTTGAATTATGCATGCCCAATTTATCATGCCCCCAGCTGAAAAACTAATTGTGTCCCTAGGATATATTTTACTAGAAATTGTAGTTTGCTGTGTTGGGTCCCCAGGGTGTCCAGAACAGCAGATGAGTGGGAAGTTCCCATTCATTCCTAGCCTTGGTCGTCTCCCACTCCTGGCTTTTGATTCTCGGAATAAGGTTAGAGACCTCTGAGAGACATTTCTGGTTTTTGTTTTAGTATTGTTGGTGGGGTTTAAAAAAAGCTCCTTGCTAAGGGCTTCTATCTTGCTGGTTTTCCCCCTCTTGTTTTCTTAACCCTGCTTCAGAGGTTGGCAACAGCAGGCGTGTGGTTTTTCATCAGCCTGAAATATTAAAAACGAAATTGCACCAACATAACTGCAAAGAAGAGATTTGCTAGTCCTGCTGTGTTCTGAAATGTGGAACATTGCCTTCTCTAATGTCTTGTGCTCCCCCCCCAACCCACACTTTGCTGCTTCTTTTTTTATTGAAAGCCTGCCCTTCTTTGAAATTATGAGCTTCTCCTAATCGCCATCATTTAAATGATGAATGAGAAACAGGATTTCTTTCCCTCTAGAAATTCCTCCTCTGAGGGTTGTAAGGGTTTTTTTAAAAAATGCAAGTGCAGTGGCTGGCAAAAGAGCAGAAAATGCCCCAAACGTCAATTTTCAAAGAGAAAATGTCAGCAATATAAACATAGAACCAGGGCCTGCAGATGGGTAGAAAGGAGGCAGGAATCATCATCATCTCCTTCTTCTTCTGCCATATCAGAATACTGGCGATCCTCATGGCAATCAGCCGTGAAGACTGTCCTGAGAATATAATGCAGTGGTCTTTCATCTGCTTTTAGCATCGCAGCATGACACCCATAGTACCACTGATCCAGTTCAACTAGTCACTTTCTGGTCCTGAGCCCTTTTGGTACACAAAGTCCTTCTTAGCCCCAGGCCAGGATGGATGAAGCTGCTGTCCTTCATCCAGATGGATTCAAGTGGGATTTAATCCATTTGGGGACCATCACCCTTCCCTGTGGACCTTGGCACCTTTTGCCCTGCCTGCATGATGGGGGTTGTCAATTTTGTCTCAACAGCTTCAAAGGGGTGGCCATTTTGTTCCTTGAATGCCCTTGGAGGGATGGGGGGCCCTCACATGAACTGGCCCCACAGGCTGGATCCAGCCCATGGGCCTTAGGTTGGGAACCTGTGTGATAGCAGGATAACCTGGCCAGACTGGGAGGATAACCTAATTAAATTAATAGCAATTTCTCTTCAGCACTCTCCCAAATTCTTAAAATTGGGAACTTTTCTGGGAATTAATTTTAGCAGAAGAGCCAGGAGCTATAATGTTCTCAGTTGTAGACCGACCCATTGAACAAGGTGATGCCCCAACATCTAAACAGTCTTCTTCCTGCATGCATGTAGTGCATATCTTACTATGTGTACAATAGAAAACCTAGCACAGCATTCCCCAAACTATGTTCCATAGAACACTGGTGGACTTCAATTCCCAGAAGCCTCAGTCAGTACATTGATTGATCAGTGCTTTGGGGAATGACTTCGACTTCTGGGAATTGAAGTCCAAGAACCAAAAACTGGGAAATCCTGATCTAGAAAATGGTCATGATAACACTATTGATGTAGACTACTTTTGGTCAAAAATAGTCTAACCCAAAGTTTCTCAACCTTGGCCTCCCAGGTGTTCTTGGACTTCAATTACTAGAAGCCCAAGTCAGTACATCTGCTGATCAAGGTAACTGAAGTCCAAGAACATCTGGGGGCCAAGGCTGAGAAACCTTGGTCTAATCAGAATAACATTTTAATTTGTTTGAATTTCATCAAGGTTTCATATAGGCCCATAATTTTAAATGGTTAAACACGCTGATAGGCATGCAAAAAGAAGATTCTGTAGTCCAAGGGAGAGGGAAATCTAAAAAGGTCTTCTACCATGAAACCTTTTGGTACAGAATTGGCCAAATATAAAACCACTCAAATGCAAATTCATATGTTCTCAGCTAAAAAGACAAAGATTTTCTTAAGATTATTGATGGCTCATGTCCAGCAGAGCAAACTTCTCCCCTTCTGTGCTTGTCAGAAGGAAGGACTTAATGAATGGAGGTGGATCCATTTGTAATTTATCTTGTTCCTAATTCTTCTGAGCAGTTAAGATTAGTGTTGGGTGCAGATCTTTGCCAAGTTGAATAATTTTGCCAGCCCTATGTGAAAATTATAAGAAAACTGTGTTTATAACAGTTTGCTGCAGGTTACAATTTGAATCCTATAGAGGAAAGAAGTAAGAAAGAGGAGATGAGCTCAACAGAACTGTTATGTCATAAAGAATAAATAAATGGTTTAGCTGTTCTTACCAACACTTAACTGAAGAGAATGCAGAACAGGAAGAAGAATGAAGTTGTGTCTTTATAAGAGATCTTTTTGATGGTTATTGGCTCCACTTGGACTAGAACGGGTCACATTTAATCATGTTTAATGTAGCGATGCTTGTTTTTATCAGTAAAGAAGTACAGAAGAAGAGGTAGGTTGTAAATATCCACTTGTAAAGCAAATTGATACTGTAGGTTGAGTGAGTCCTTGTAGAGCTAGAACAATGGTGGTGGATATTTAGTTTCCTAAAATATTATTCTCTCCATAAATTGCTTCCTTTCCGTGAAAGACCACCGTTCATCAATAGTGGTTTTCTAGAAGTACTGGTGATGAGTAATGAGGTCCAGTGTTGAGTGTTCAAATGATATGGATACATGAAACTGCCCATGAGTGATAACCTTTTTAGGGATATTTGAATAAGTGGACTTGATCCATGAAAGCTAAGATTAAAATATAGGATCTAGTGACTCGGCCCTCAGCTTTAAAAGGTTGAGAATTCCTGATCTAAACCACCGCACTCCCTCCATGATTAAGTACGTAGGGCCATAAGTGAAATGACAATATACCTTTTACATATAAGTTCTACGATGGAGAGGCAGCATTGGGGAGAATCTGTTGCCTTCATCCCTTGCTTGTCAGCTTCCCGGAAGCATTTGGTTGCCTGCCAAGATGGCTCCGGGTACTGGAACTCAGCCCGTGGATGTTGAAAGGTTGGCAGAAGTCTTGAGAACACAAGCAGCCAAAGCAGAATAAGAAAGAAGGCTTGAGAATAGCCCTCTTGTCCTGTAGTGGTTGTGGCTGTCAAGAAGAAAAACGGAGGCTGGAGAGTGGATTTCAAATTGCCGTTTTCCCTGCGATCCCATTTTCAGCTTCAGCCAGATTGGCGTCTGTGGATACTTTTGCCCTTTCATTATTCAGGAATGAGGCACATTAGCAAGGCCAAGTTAGCACTCCCTTGCTAGTGGCTCTATTAGCTTGCTAATGATCCTCCCCGAGGCTTTAAATATCTACAAATGGGTATTCAGAAGAGCTTGAATTTTGGGGGTCGGCCAGACACTTTGGAAGCCACCCAGACTCTACCTTCAATTTCCTTTTCGCATACCAAGGAAACAACCTGGCTGTTTGTCATGGCAGAAGAGGAAATATATACAGGTTTCCGGATAGCAATGCCTGGTCCTCCTCTTCATGTTTCTGAGAGTCTTTTCACACCCTCTGGATTAGAAGGAGTCATTCTTGCCTCCTGTGTTGTAGGTGGCCTGCTGGTATTTATTTGTCATTCCGTCTGGAACGGGTTGTAGTTATGCCAGAGAGGTGCTGCTTTTTAAAACATAGCATCCTGAAAGGCTTTGAACTGCCACAATTTTGGCCCAGTGAGTGGAGGAAGAACCACTTCACTATTCTGATACCCAACGGTCATGAAGGTGGAAGAGGCCACGCCAGATGGGCTGGCAGTGAAGGCGCACCTTGTCAATATCCTCAAGGCTGTGGCAGTCCATTGCAGTCCTGCATGGCAAATCCTGCATGTCTCATTTCATAAGTGCCACAGAAGATGGCTCCGAGATCATAGTGTGTGGGTCACTTCGTGGCAAGCTAGGATCCACCTTAGACAAATTCATACCAATGGCATTTTTCTTACATCAGGGGAAAAAATGCATTCTTGGATACAAGACAACAACCACTTGACCTTCTGGGAATTGAAGTCCAAAAACCAAAGGTCGGGAAACACTGCTTTAAGCCTAGAAAACCCTAGGAAAGGGTCACTCTCAGTTGAAACTGACCTATTGGCACCCGGTTCCATTTTCAAAGAAGGAAGATACAACATTTTGCTCTAAATCAGCATCCTCCTCTGGGCTGGCTGTTTAGGCATTTTGAGTGGCAGTTGGCACATGGGAATGACCTATAGCCCTCCGGCGATTTCCCCCTGAAAATCTGATGCGCTGAGAGGCATCCGGGGCCGATCTGACACCTCCTCACTCGGCGTGTTTTGAAGGCGGTTGGAAAAAGCTTATCGGTTTTTGCCGGAGTCTCTTTGTCTCTCTCCATCACAGACCCGCAGCCTGCCTGCTTTCCGAGTGCCCCCAGCTTCAAACAAGGGCTTCACGCTGTCCTTACAATCTGCCTTTATGCAGCGGAGTGTGGAGCCTTCTAATTACCAGGCCGAGATGCGCGGCGGGTGGGCGTGCGTGCTGAGCCCCCTCAGCCTCGCACCTGATTATCCGTTCCCGAGGTCGTTAGGAGGGGTGACTCCTGAGTTTTAAGCCTGCATGGCAAGGCCCCTAATTATGCGCCGCTCTGCATGTCGCACCGAGAAAGAAAAAAAGGAAGAAAGAAATTGTGGGGAGGGGGGAGAGAGAGAGACAAAGGACAGGATAACATTTCCTCCTGCTGTCTCGCCCTCTCTTTTGCTGTCTATAACGTGCACAAATGCACACACATGCATTTGCTCACACACACACATATATATCCCAACTCTTGCCCGCTGGGCTCGGAGCTGCTTTTCACACTTGACTTAGTACGGTCTCTGATCAAGCCATTGAAAGAGGCAGGAGGGATGCCCCTGTGCGCCCTGGGATGGAAGGAAGCCGGAGAGAGGAAGCCAAAGGAAAATGACCCCCCGCCCAACTCGGCCCGGCCCTGGCTCTGCCGGTTGAAGGAGTTGCCCCGCAGAGCGGAATTAGAGGAGAGATTAAGTGGCCTTTAGTGTTTTGTTTCTCTTCCTAGGGAGCAAATGGAAATAGACGGCTCCCCCCACTTCTCTGGCCAAGAGCGCCAGCCAACCTTCAGCCACAAGCCTGAATGGCTGTAGATAAACACCGTCGTGATTTTTCATCTCCACGGATACTGGAATAATAAGGCATTTCCCTCCCTTTCCCTTCTGCTTTGCTTCCTCTATTACCCCATCGGGTGTCGAGAGAGATACAAGGTTCTTGCTCTGGCAGTTCTACTGGCCCCCACCCACATTGTTTGGTGTTCTTGTAATATGTCTTTAATGATATCGTCTTCAAAATGGGCAAACCTCTTTATTTGTAGTCTCTGTATATAAAGATTGGTTCTGTTCCGATTCTTTCCATTATAACCTTATTCCTGATTTCATCCCTTCTAGTCACGCCAGTAGCCTTCCTCAGACATCTCATTTATGCAGTGGCCAATTTTCGTTTATGTTTTGTTGTAAGTGTTCAGTACTAAACTTTTTAAAAATGCAGTTTTTGTGCACTTGCCATTTGTAATGTCCACGCTAGATATGCACATATGTTAACTCAAGTTATACACATTATAAATTGGTGGCTGAACAGTGGTGCATGCACAGTGGCAGGTCCAACTGGACTTCTCTGTTGCTCAGCCCCACTGTTGTTCACAGTGGGTCGCCCTAGAGCCTTGGTCTGCAAATGTGGCTCTCCAGATGTTCTTGGACTTCAATTCCCAGAAGCCCCAATCAGCAGGAGTGCTGACTTGGGCTCCTGGTAATTCAAGTCCAAGAACATCTGGAGAGCCACATTTGCAGACCACTGCCCTAGAGCAGCAGTGGCGAACCTAGGGAACACATGTCAAAGGGGGCAGTCAGAGCCCTCTCTGTTGGCATGCGCACTGTCCAGCACAAGAGTTTGCCCCGCCCCTCTGCCCAGCAGCCCAATGAGAACGCTTTCTCCCTCTCCCAGCACAGAGTTTGCCCC
The DNA here is from genome assembly GCA_030440675.1 of Furcifer pardalis. Lineage (NCBI taxonomy): Eukaryota > Metazoa > Chordata > Lepidosauria > Squamata > Chamaeleonidae > Furcifer > Furcifer pardalis. Next base: position 6,495,309 of record CP126898.1, read on the forward strand.
ACCCCTCTGCCCAGCAGCCCAATGGGAGCGCTTCCTCCCTCCCCCAGCACAGAGTTCACCCTGCCCCATTGTTTGGGCACTCAGTCTCTAAAAGGTTCACCATCATTGCCCTGGAGATTTTCTCCCTTGGATGCCGTGTTGGCAGCCGGCGTTGTTCCCTCACTTGGAGAACATATTTTCTTTGGGAATCTTTTAAAAAGTCTGAACTAGGGTGGTTGTTTTTCTTTCTCCAGAGGCAAGAAAGAACATTTTCATTTCATTCCATTTTTCATTGAAGCTGGCATTTGGCAGTTGGATTGGGTCTAAGGTTATAATAGCTGTCAGTTGGCTTCTTCGTACTGTATATTTTTAGATCATTCTACACTTTGTGATGTGTGCTGAATTTGCTGTCATTTCCTTTGATCCAAAGGGGTAGATTCCCGTAGAAGTTCCCTGTAGGCAGATTCCGTCATCTTTTTAATTTGGTCATCCAGATGGTAGGAATGGGTTGTTATTTCTTTTAAAGGGAAAAAAAATAATTTCATCTGCCATTTCCACTGTTTTATTTCTTGCTGTGTCTTCCCATCTTCTGTTCTAGTCATTTGAATTCGTATGGAGTGGGAGGACGGTTGCATTTACATTCAAGTAAATTGACAACAATCCAAGCCCGATCCTACATTTAACCCTTGTGAATGTTTTGGAAAGCCCTTAACCTGTATTAAATAGATTGTTTGTTAAATGGGTTGTATTAGGACAGCGATGGGAAACCAGGACATTCTAGCTGTTCTTGGACTTCAATTCCCAAAAGCCCTGATCAACAGGTGTCTTGACGTGTGTTTCTGGGAATTGAAGTCCAAGAACATCTGGAGTGCCAAGGTTCACCATCACCATATTAGGATGACACATTTTTCCACCTTGTTCTTTCTGGACCTTTAATTAGAGTGTCCCATGCATTTCTGAGCATGGTTTGTGTTACCCCGGGGCGGGGGGGAGGTATATAATTGTCTAGTTTCCTTCCTTTCTTAAACTTTTTGTACTCATGAATGCTCTTTATACATATGTTGGTTTATAAGTTAGACCTAGAATTTTTAAGGCCAGGGGTTCTCAACCTTTTCAAGCTGAAAGTTTCGGGGGCTGGACGGCCATTTTGCCCTGCCTGTCACACATGGCACTTCTGGGTGTGGCGGAGGCAGTGGGGGCCGCATGAAATAGTGTTGTGGGCTGCATCAGGCCCCTGGGCCATAGACTGAGAACCGTTGGCTTAGGTAAAGTTTGTCCTTGCTCAAAAGCCAGTTGTACCTGACTCTAAGGTTCAGTGCTCATCTCTGTTTATAGCCAAGGAGCCGGCACCTTCTGCATCTGCAGACATTTCCATGGACACGAGGCATGATTAGGCACTGGAATGCACAGAACACTGTTTACCTTCCCACAATGAAGTCATACCTATTTATTTATTTGTCATTTCTTGCTTTTGATCTGCTAGCTTGGTAGGAGCTGGGACAGAGACGGAAGCTCAGTCCATTGTGGAGCACTCAGGTGAGGTTCGGCATCTTAACCACTAAAGCCACTGCACTCTTCTTCTTTTTTTACCCACCTCCATTTTCTTGTTTTGTTCTATCTGCATGTCTGCCCTAGAAGTGATCAGTTTAAAGAGCAGAGCTGCAGTCTGGGGGGCACCGGCTGTTCCACCCAGATTACAGATCCATAATACTCATGTAGAAGTTGCAGAAGGTGGTGGTAAGAGGTTGCAGAAAGCTAATAGAAATGCTGGCCTGTGTCAAAGTCCTTTTTAAAAAGGAGGAGGGGATGCAGAGCAAATCTGTAAAGAACAAAGTCTGTTCATTCCACTGGCCTTTGTGACGACCAAAGTCCTATTGAGATTAGGGTCAGAGGTAGGGGTTATCTGTGCTGGTGGCCTTACGGCAAGGACCAACACACCTTGAATCCATTTGCCCTCTTTATTTATGACATGAACAATTTACCTTGTTCTTCCACCAACGGCTGAAGTGTCTCTGAAGCCATTTCCCATCCTTGTACTTTACATAATGTAACCAGCAACGATGCCCCAATAAGATTTTTAAAGGATGTGAGATACTTAAAGGCATACAAGTTGAATGAATGAATGAATGAATGAATGAACAGCTAGCTAGCTAGCTTACTATTGCCACCCACGGTGGAGGTTTCTGTGGCTGAGCAGACATTGAAGTTGTGTGTGTTCCTCATCAATGCTCAATTTGCTAAACAACATTGGGTCTCATAAATGTGTGTTGCCGCTCCGAATTGTCACTTAGTCATAACTTCATTGTACTTTTGAAGCTTTCCAAAACATTGGGAAAATAAATCAATTCCTCTACTCTGTCAATGGCTAGAACAAGGGTTCCCAACCTTTTTGCACCATGGGTCAGACCATACCTCCCGGACAACTGAGTGTGCTGGTCCCATAGTTCTTCCTGTTGTAAATGCTGCCATAAAATGTGTCCACAGCTGTTGGAAACACGTTTACAACAGCCATGGATGCATTTACGGCAGCATTTATTGTGTGTTTATGCATGCACGTTTTACATTTGTCTTAAATGTGCCCACTTCTGTTTCCAGTAGCAGCGAGGGTGGAGGCGGGTAACATGAAATGGTGCTGCGGGCCAGGTCAGGCCCACGGGCTGTAGGTTAACCACCCCTGGGCTAGAAGGATCTGTTGAGGCTGAATGTATCATGGACAGCAGAGATAAATTTCCAATGGCAACCCCTCTTAGTTAAGAGTTTAGAAAGCATGCTTTAAAGCAACGATTCTTTTTACTCTCTGTATTGATTGATTAGGCCAGATAATTTCCTCCCCTTTACACAAAGGAGGCACTTAATTGAGCTAATTATCTGTGCTTAATTGCCTGCATAACTAGGATTGCATAAAACTGATACTACAGATTGACAGTGCTGTTGAAGGCTTAAATTCCCTAATTTTTTACGTTGCCGTCTCCAATTGATATTCATTCAGATGCATTCCAGTTTAATCAAAACACACAGCAGACTGCTATTGCCATGGCTTTTTCCTATGTCTTCTCAACGGCATTTCCAGTATGATTAGAAATATGTTGTGTTTTTGCATCACAGCCAATTCCTCAGGCCAGCAGGTTTGTTGAGAGCAGGGAGATGACTATAGAGATCAAGGCAAAGCCTTGAAATCCATTTCATTTTAGGGTACCAGATGGTTAGGGACTAAACCATCAGTGAGAACAGACAATCCTTCAAACCTGCCTCTGTGTATGTGTGTCTTTCTCTCCTTTTTTAAAACAGAAATATTTCCCTTCCACTTCCTTGTGCATTTTAAAGCATCCTTTATGCACACATTAATATATAAGGAGGGAGAAATGTGTTGCTTTTCTTCCACACATGCACAACATTACGTGTTAAACACATGGTCGTTCCTCGTTTTTCTAGGATGCTAAAACAAGGAGTTGGTAATAGAAGAATACATTTATTATTACATTTTATCACTTTTTTCCTCCCAACAAGATTGAAGTTGCATGCATGCATGCATCTATCTATCTATCTATCTATCTACTATCTATCTATCTATCTATCTATCCTCCTCCTCCTTCTTCAATAATATCCTACTTATTAGTTTTCCTCCTTCTGTTTCTGTTTCTGAATATTGGTGATCCTGAAGACTCTCCTGAGAATATAATGCAGTGGCCCTCCATCCTTCTGCATTGCAGTGTGGCACCCATACCACTGATCCAGTTCCGAGAGTCACTTTATGGTCCTGAGCCCTTTTGGCTCATCAGCCCCAGGCCAGTATTGATGGAGCTGCTGCCTTCCATCAAGATGGATTCAAGTGGGATTTAATCCACTTGGGGACCCTCACCCTTCCCTGTGGACTTGGTCACCGAGGGCCATTAGTCTTTAGGGTTGTCAGGTTAGATAACCGCTGCCTGGCACTTGGCATTGAGTCACTGACAGTAGGGTCTACTCTATCACCATAGCAGGATAACCTGGCCAGGTGATTCTCTTATTCCTCGTAATAGTGCTATGGAGTAGCAGAAGCTGAGCTGTGATGTCTGTCTCAAAATCACTGGGTGAATTTTATAGCTGAGTCAAGATTTGGACTGAAGTCTCCTTCCATCCTAATGCAGCATTCAAGCCATCACAAGAGAGCCATTATGCTATGCCAGTATTCTGTGTTTCAAGCCTTCAGTCTGAGTTATGAAAGCAGCCCTGTGCTATCAAAGGAAACTTCAGTTCCCCCTTGGGAAAGAAGCTTCAATGTAAGGGATAAATAACGATCTGTTTTGTAATTTTTAATTTTTTAGATCTCCCTTCTTAAGCAGCACGTCTGGCTTTATGTTGAACTGACAGTGCAAAAAGATTGGAGGAAAACTCTGAATCTATGCTGCTTGTTGCATTTGGGTGGGGTGGAGAGTAGGAAAAGCCCATTCCTCCCTTCCCCAAGAAAAAGAATTTCCATCCCTCTTCAACAGACAGTTTGCTAAGTTGTGAAATGATTAGGCCAAAAAAATTAGGCACCCCCCTTTTCTTTCCATCCATCCATCCATCCATCCATCCATCCATCCATCCATCCATCCATCCATCCATCCATCCATCCATCCATCTATCTATCTATCTATCTATCTATCTATCTATCTATCTATCTATCTATCTATCTATCTATCTATCTATCTATCTATCTATCTATCTATCTATCTATCTATCTATCTATCTATCTATCTATCTATCTATCTATCCATCCATCTATCCATCCATCCATCCATCCATCCATCCATCCATCCATCCATCCATCCATCCATCCATCCATCCATCCATCCATCCATCCATCCATCCATCCATCCATCCATCCATCCATCCATCCATCCATCCATCCATCCATCCATCCATCCATCCATCCATCCATCCATCCATCCATCCATCCATCCATCCATCCATCCATCCATCCATCTATCTATCTATCTATCTATCTCGGATGTGTAACCTACAGCCCTCAGGCTGCCATTTCATGTGGTCTGTCACTCTTGCTCCCGCCACTGCCTGTTTCGAAAGCGCCGAAAACGCATGAGAAAATGCACCTGCGGCTATCATAAATGCGTTTACGACAGCCACAGACACATTTTACAGCAGCGTTACAATGGGGGGAACCACGTGACCATCTGTCAGAGCAGGAGTGGTCCAGCCCATGACCTGAAAGAGTTGAGAACCCCTGATCTGTCCATCCGTCCGTCCTCTATCTATCCATCTATCCATCCCAAACTTTCTGTTTTTCTCCACAGAATGACAGCCAATTGATGAGAATTCAGGTCTAAGGTCTTTCATATCTTCTGCTTTCTCAACATTTTTAAGTGGAGGTGGATGTTGAGCCTTCGGCATGCAAAAGATGTGCTCTACTCCTGAGCCATTATAACTTTGTTTAGCAACTTGGTGGCGAGCCTTTAAAAGTTGCTCCAAGGTTGTGATAGAAACCCATGTAAAAATATCTCTTCCGAGTGCTGGTATTGCTTCATACGATGGAGACCCAAATGCAAAATCTCCAACTATATTTCCCTGGAAGGGGGACAGCCAAGATCATGTGAGGCATATGTGTAGTTGATGGACTTACATGCCCTACCACCTTTGTGGACTTTGACAAGCTACTTGGCTGAAAAGCAGCCTGGGGAGTTCTGGTGGCGCAGTGGTTAAACTGCTGTCCTGCAACCAAAAGGTTGTGAGTTTGATCCTAGGGTTCAAAGTTGATTCAGCCTTCCATCCTTCCAAGGTTAGTAAAATGAGGAGCCAGCATGGGTGAGGAAATGCTAATTAACTCGTGAGCCACCCAAAAAGTGCACTAAGCACTATAGAGTGGTACATACGTGTGATTGCTTTGCTTTGAGAAGGAGAAATTGGTAAAACACTCATAAATTCTTTGTACCTGAAAAACCCTGGGAAGTTTATTGTAAGTTTGAAGAAACATGACGACCCGTAATTATTAATTTTACAAAAACCTCCTGCAGCACTGCTGTAATGTATGAAAGCTAGATAACTCAGTGGTTAAGAAGCTCGCCATGTTAGTTGGAAGGCTGGCAAGTCGACAGTTTGAGAGCCGGGTACTGCATGATGGATTGAGCGCCCGTCTCTGTCCCAGCTCTTGGAGGCAAGAAAGGAGCCTCATTTGGCCATTCCCTGAGCGGAGTTTCTTCCACAAAAATCCTTCCAACCCAAAATATTTTCAGACATAAAATTATTATCCCAGTACAGGAATGCAAATCAGACATTTAACTAGGATTTGAAAGCCATCTTGACTTGGTTTTCCTCCTCTCCCTCCTGCTTCCCGTGTTTGTTTCCACCCAAGTGTGTGTGAGGGGATGCATGGAAAGTCACTTTGACTTGAGTAGGTAGAAAGGTGGCTTTGGTTCACTGGGTAGAAAATCATTCCCTTTCCTACTTCAGTAGTTTTAAAGATACTGGTATGGGTTCGTCATAGCCATTGGAGTGGTTAAAGAAGCAGTCAGCGAGAGAAGCAGAGGAGCTGTGATAGTAGCCTTAGCAAGCAAGCGACTTTGGAAGAGAAATGAGAGCAATGTAAAGCCAAGTGAGAAAATAAGAATCCTATTTTCCGCACTCTGCCCCGGCTCCGAAGAACAGATGGGTTGACTGCATGGTGCCAGATCCATCAAGGTATATCTGGCGTTATTTTTGAAAGACCTGCAATCAATTCTGACTTTCAGTTGATGGAAGAGTCGGATTCCAGAGGGAACGATGAATGATGGAAGTCATTTGCTTGGGAAACCAGCCTCCGTTTATTTTAAAGGCGTTATTTGTACTTTTGTATCCTTGTCTTCGGAATTGTTAACAGCAGAGATATTGTGCTAAGGTCTTTCTGAATTGTTTTCCTATATTTTTTCCCTGGTTATATAGAGGGAAAATTAAGTTCGACATAGAGCAAAAATCTGGTGTGTGCAGTATTGAGACCGTATTCAATTAGATCTTGATGACAGGAGACCTCAGGCTGTGAAGTCTGGAAAGACTGTGTTTTAATCCAACACGCCCAACACCAAATTGCCCTGGAGCCATACTACATTAGGGACATTGTGTGAGACACAAATTGTTTGGTCATCAGAATCGTACCAGCAGGAATACTGTCATCACCGTCTGTTTATTTGTATCCCATTTTTCCATGAAAGCAACTCGCCACATGTCAAATAATAACAACACTTTGACAACAATAAAATGGAGAGGTAGCCATTACGTGAATAGAATGCATACATACATAACTGTCGGACAATACAGTATTGAATACAATACAAGTATACTAACACAATGTAGCAATTTAAACACAAACACAGATATGAAAATAAAATAGAGATCAGACTGGATAGATAAAGATTCCACACAAAGGCAACATTGGTCCCACAACATTAGTCTACACACTTTGGTACGTTGACACACCTCTTGCTTGTGATGTAGGAGATTGTGATGTGGGGGGCTCAAACCGACCACTGGCTGAGACTGTAGACCCATGACTGTGGGTCCATCTCTGTTCTCCAGCTTTGACAGAGCTGTACTGCTTATTGTGAGGGTTATTAAGATGCACTTTGGGTGAAATCCTGTTCATGCAGCTCTGTGTATCTAAGACTGATGATGTCATCAGCCAAGGACTTTAATCTTTAATCAAAGGTTTCCCGTTCCCCACCTTTGGTCCTGAGGCTCCCTAAGGATCCCTTTTGAACTGGGGAAGTCTTTGGGAGCTTCAAAATCGGTGGGGAGGGAGACCTTTATGTCTCAAATTTGTTGCTGTTAGTCTTGGTGTGTGTTGTTAAGTGGCACAGTAGAGTCTGATGCTATGCTACTCAATGGACCACAGCACACCAGCCTCCTCTGTCATCTAACATCCTCCAGAGTCTACCCAGATCCATCCCCACCGCATCAACGATGCTGTCTAACCATCTCATCCTCTGCCACCCCCTTCTCCTTTTGCCTTCAATCGTTCTTAGCATCAGGGCCTTCTCCAGCAAGTTCTCTCTTCCTGATTGATCCCCAAAATATTTGAGCTTCAGCTTCAATATCTGTCCTTCCAATTTCCTTCAGGATTGACTGATTTGATCTCCTTCCAGTCCAGGAGACTCTCAAAAAGTCTTCTTCAACACCACAGTTCAAAGGTATCTATTCTTCTGCGTTCAGCCTTCCTTATGGTCCAGCTGTCACAGCCATCCGTTACTAAGTCTTGGTGTGTATTACTTAAGAAATAGTCTTGAGAGGGACACCTGAACTATTAATATTAAAGAGGTCTAGAAAGAGCTTCAACTTACCATTTCTTTCAAAGCTGTACACTCAGCTTAAAGACAAATACCGTAGAGAACACAGGCACACTCACAAAAACCAGTAGAGTCTTGAGAATTCAATAATCTCTAGATGTCATCTGTTTGTTATGAGTTAACTTCTTAGTCCCCCTGGTAACACTGATGAAACCGCCAAAAGTAATCTCGTTAAGCTTTCTTGGAGGCTACATTACTTGGGATCTTTATTTTCCTGTAAACATTGGATTTATCTCTCACTTTTCACTCCAGAAATGAAGCTCAAGGCAGCCTACAGTATTAATATTGCATAAAAATTATGATTAAAACAGAAAACAAGACCGAACATTAAAACAGAATTAAAGGCATAATTTTAAACAGATTTTAGAATAATATTAAAATATGTTATTAAAGAAAATGTCACACCCAACTGGTGAGAAGCTTAGTTGCAAAAAGCTTAATAGGGGTTCCCAACCTTTTCAAGCCAGGGGCCAGCTCATGCTCTCTCAGTCAGCTTCAAGGGCTGGATGACCATTTTGCCCTGCCTGCACAATGGGTGTGGCTATTTTGTCCCAACAGCTTAAAAGGGTGTGGCCATTTTGTTTCTTGAATGCTCTTGGAGGGACGGGGGAGCACATGAAATGACACCGTGGGCCGGATCTGGCTGACAGGCCTTTGGATGGGAACCCCTGTTCAAGTCAACTCCGAATGTCAATAAAATCAGAGTGATTTTACTAACTCAAGTACAGTAGATTTAAAATTAAAATCTGACATAGCTTTTCATGAAGCCACACCTCTTTATATACTCCAGATGTGGTTCAAGTGAGGTTATAAATTGCAAAAATGTTAACTGCTGATCCATCAACTCACCTGTCTATTGGGCTAGCCAGGGCCACACATATACTAGCATCATAAAATATAATAATTGTGTGTCATCAAGTCAATAATGAGATATATAGATCTTTTCTTGGGTTTTCTAGGTAAAGCATGCCACTTAAACAATTTTCTGTTCCCTTCTTCTCGGGGCACCCTGGAACTGTGGTGCTTGCCAAAGTAGTCTCTTCTGGGATGCACAGTGGAGGAATCAAACGCCCAGCCTCTGGCCCAATACCTAAACCACTGAATTCTCCAGCCAGCTATAAAATGCAGTGGAGTATATAAACACAATCTAGTGAAACCAATGGTTAGGACGCTGAGCTGCAAAAGCAGGAAGACCCATTTGCATCCCAATTCTGCTGTGAACACATTAAGCAGTCTTCAACAAGGTACCGTCTCGCCTTACTGTACTCTGGGTAATAACAGTAACGTCTCCTAAAGGGCTGTTGGAAGAATTGTGTATAAGATGTTTCGCATGCAATACATACAAAGTGCTTGGAGCGCTCGGAAACACTGTATGTTATTAAAAATTGATGTAAAACAGGTTATAGACCTCCAGTCAGGATTAGGAGCATCGGTGATGAGATCTGATTTTTATTAAAGGCAGCATCTAAAGAAGCCCAAGGGATGAACGGTCCCTAGGAAGTGTAGATCAGAGCTTCCGGAAAGTGAGGTCCAGTGGGTCAACACATGTGGCTTGTTTGTTTACACAAATATGCACAAACACACACAGACAGAGAGATTCCTCCTTTGATCTAGGGCTTTCTTGTTTACACCAATATGCACAAACACACACAGAGAGATGTTCTTCCTTTGATCTATGGCTCAAAATGCAGGAGTGCCAATCTCCTCTCCTCTGTATTATCATCAGTCATCATCATCATCATCTCCTCCTCCTCCTCCTTTATCTCCTTCTTGTCATAGCTGACTGTATATTGAAAATAGGTTTGGCCTGACCCAGTGTACCTTCTATGTTTTTGGCACATTCAGGATAATCGGGGATAAAGAACAGCCTCATAGGAGAGTGGTTTCCAACTATCCAAGGCTCCCTTTATTCTTTTTTAATTGCTTATGAATGGTCAATCAAGCAGTCCTTTTGGATGAGAATAAAGAGCCACTTTCCCCACCCACAGTGACCGGTCAAATACTTCAAGAAGGACCACAGGCAGTACCTCAATATTGCGTTTTGTGCAAAAATGTGTGTGTGTGTGTGTGTGTGTGAGAGAGAGAGAGAGAATGAGAGAATAGCTGCTGGGGTTGTGGCCAGAGCTTGTCGTTGCAGTCAACTCTACCACAACCGACACAGCCCCTCTCTAGAGCTTACTTGGTTGGAAACGGCTTCAGGAAGACCGGTCCTCAATAGCTTTCTACCTCATTTAAGAGAAACAAAAGCAAACGGGCTCCATAGCAGGCCTTGCTTCCATTGGCCACCATCCAGAGGGAAAGGCCTCTCTTGAGGGACTCTGCTAAAGCAATTGACCCTTTGCTCGGAGCAAGCAGCCCCAGTTTTGCTTTTTTTAAAATGCATTTAGCCATTGGATTGCCTCCCCTCCCCTCAAGAACGCTCCTTGTTAATGCTTTTAGCAGCGTTACGTGTTTAGCTGTTATTTGTTTAAGCATCCTCCACTGCCTTTGAAGGCCTTGCTTGATGGGAAATGGAGTGGGGAAGAGTCAGAGGGGCCGGCTGAGTGCAAAAAAAAAAAAAAAAACCCCGAGCAGAAGCTCCACAAGAGCTTTGCCGTAGTCTAGGACGGCTCTCTCTTGGCATGCAAATGAGCCTCGTCTTTATTCAACACGCTGTGCCCGTATAGGGGCCTGGCAGGGCTTCCTCACACCTGGTATTAAATCAGCGGAAAGCCTTCCACCTTCTGTTGCCGGGAGTTATGCTCTTTAGAGCCCGGTTCGACAGTTGTTATTGCAATTTTGTTGTGCTCTTTTGATTTACAGCTGTTTTTACGACCATTGAGACAGCCACAAATCGAGAAAATCTCATAAAACAGAGAGTAAACGTCTCCTTCCAGAGCCTGGGCAGAGATTTTGGCATCCGAGCTTATTCCACAGAGCAGGATGTGTAAACAATATTGTGTCCCCTGAGTGGCTGATATCAGTACAGTTAAGTGGTAACAGCTTGAAAAATGCATTTCTCGCATATTAGCGGTAAAACTCAAAATGGGCCCCCGGGCTAAAATAAATTGGTGACATTTTGCAGCAGAAGGGGGGTGGGGAGAGAGAGAAGGAAAGGGCAGGGATTGGAAATGCTCGGAGCCCCAGCTTTCAAAGCAGCGGGACGGGAGCCAAGAGCCAGGCTCATTTGCATTATTTCAGCATGAAAGTAAATGGATCCACCACACTTTTGTCGCCGAAGCTGTATTCGTAATTGGTTGACAGATTGCAACGTCCGCTTTGGAAAAACGACAAGACAACAACAGTCTGATGTTCTTTCAGAAATATATATTGAGAGATGCCATGTTTGAGTTGGAGATTGGGAACCACTCGGTGGCTAAATGGCAGAGAGAATTAGAGAGAGATGTTCGTGCTCAAATATGACACACTGCCCTTTGTGTCACTGGTTTGATGGACGATTTGACCATTGTTTCCTTTCGGTCTTCCCTGTTACTAGGTTTGGGGCCGTGGCCACCAGATAATAGGCATCAGAGTCCATCTGTTGGCTACAACTGTGTTAGGAGTTGTTGTCAAACTACAGTGATGAATTACCCTGCAAGATCCTTCAGACAGCAAATAAAATCCTCCCCTTAGGCCGACTAATATATGTCCAAATTGTTAATGGTTTAGATCAGTGTTCCCCAACCTTTGGGTTTTGGACTTCAGTTCCCAGAAACCTAAGTCATTTCCCCAAAGCTCTGATCAGCCAATGTACTGAACGTAGGCTTCTGGGAATTGAAGTCTAAAGCCTGAAGACTGAGGAAACACTGGTTTAGAGGGCAAGATTTTAGCCAATGTTGGGGCTACCTTGTTAAACTGGTCCCTAGACATGAGCAATAGCAACCTTAGCACAGCATGCCAGAGAGAATTGTAAGCCAATGGTAGGAAAACTAAAACCCCTCAGATGTTGTATGTTAACAACATTCCTCACCAATGGCTAGAGCTGATGTCCATGGCAATTAACATTTGGAAATGAACTTTGCTCGCCTTTGCTCTAAACGAGATCAGGTGGCTTGGCCCAAGAGTCCCTAACAGTTTCCCAAAGTAGCCCATATAGAGGTGCTGGAAAGCATCATGGGAAAATAAACATGGCAGATAGATATAACCACCCAGAGGCCTATCCTTTGCCCATCATTGGCTTACAATTATCTCCACCATGTTGTTGCCGCTAGTGCCAATTTTTCCAGAACTGTTTGTGTTCATTGACCGAAACAGCCCAGTTAGCAAAGCCTGGATCAACACCGGCTAAAATGGCGAAGCACGATCCAACCCTCAGAAACATGGCTGGGACAATGTCAGTCGAACCTGGGGGCCAATGTTCTTTGCCACCTGCAGGATTCTACAGGACACAACTCATTGATGGTCCTAGTTTTGAGGGGTGGAAATGGAGTATTGCTTGTTGTCTACATTGCCTACCACAACCCATTCAGTATTTCTGTTTTAAAGCAAGCAATGTGAGTCTGAAACTGGAGGAAAAGGTACTGGGTCCTGCTACTTTGTGAGGTATTGGAATACCAGCAGCACTGAATTGAACCATTGCCTGCGTTATGCTGGAGTGACTTGTTCTGGAATAATGTGAGATTGTCTTGTAGCAAGCACTCAACTGTAGATCTGAAGACGCTGAAGTGGAAAGTCAAAATGTAAATGGCAGAAAGATACTTTTTAACGACCTGTGCCCTACAGTTTTTGCTTCCAGCTGGAGCTAAGAAGGGAATGCCAGTTGCCTTTTCCCTTGCCAACACTGGTTGCATCTCTACAAAGACATGCTCATTGTTTTTGAGCCATGGGCACCAAGCCTGTAGGCTGCCTTCGTGAGACCCAGGTGTTTCCAACTGGTTCTAAGAATCCTTTGTTTATTAGTCAGGTACAGATAAAGTGCTGTTCTCCTTTAATGCCAAATCAAACAGACAGGAACAGATTTCATAAGCAAACACACCAAAGGAGAGAAGAGTTATAAGGCCAAGCCATCAATCTGGGCCAACAGATCAAGGTTTGGTAGAGGACATGAGAAAGCCAATGTTATTGCAAAACTCTCTTTTAGTCTATATACAGTGGTACTGCACTTAAAGAGCATAATGCGTACCATGGGATTGCTCTTTAAGCGAGTTTGCTCTTTAAGTGAAACACCATTGTAAGAGACCAATTGTGATTTCTCGTGGTGGGGATTGTGAAACTTGTTAAGCAAGTTTTTGGTTGGTTTTATTTGTTAAGTGAGGCGACCATTCAGAGAAAATTCTGCTCTTTAAGTGAGTTAGTGTCTAAGTGAGGCACTCTTTATGCGAGGGTTTACTGTACAGTACAGTAAAACACCGGATAATGCTAAGACTTGGTTCCACAAGTCTTGGTGTTATCCAATTTTTTAGTGTTATCCGATCCATGTTAAAATCCTATGGGATGGATCGGATAACGTTAAAGCTCCATAGAGATACATTGTAACCGCACAGGCTTTAGCAGTTGTTATCCGATCCATCCCATAGGACCTTAACGTTATTCAATCCAATTCTCCTCCCCAGATTACTTAACGTTATGCGATTTTAGCGTTATCAGATCCAATCGTTATCCGGTGTTTTACTCTACTTGAATTATACAATTGGTGCATTATAATCTACCAGGTATCCTCTTCTTGGAAGGACTTAACCTCAAAGTTTATCCTACTCTTAATAGGCCAAGATCTTTTCACATTTGAAGAGTAGTCTTTCTTCTCGATGAGCCATATTTAGTAAGGTTTTCATTGGTAGAAAACCAGTTACATCAGACTCTAGGGGGGCTCGCCATTTTGCAGACAAAGAGCTAGCTCTGTCTGCAACTGCAGATCTTTCTGGTCATGTGGCAGGCAGGACTAGATGTTGGAGCACACAGAACGCTGTTACCTTTCCTGCCATGGTGGTACCTATTTATCGACTTGGGAATTTCTTGCTGCTAGGTTGGCAGGACTGCTAGGTTGGCAGGAGCTGTCTCTAACTTGTATGTAAGTCACACATGGAAATGTGTGGAATTTGTAGTCCAAGGCATCAAGAACTCCCATCGCTACCATAGTCAGTGCTGGGTAGAATAACAAGTGGGCAGAGAGAAACTTGTCAAACGGGAAGGCATCTGACTGTAGAAGGCTGAATTAGCAATATTGCCACGTTACGCCGAACCTGATTTAACACAGTGACCTGAATTACCAGACTGCAATCTGAAAAATGTAGCAAAGAACAAATTTGATAGAACTCAGATTTTCTTCTGTTTAAGCATCACAAGGGTTATTCTATTTTATGTTAAATGGAGTGCATTTAAATCTTTGTCTGAAACGATACTAAAAGAGAGAGAGAGAGAGAGAAAAGACTCCGAAAGAAAGAATTGTACTGTCTGTCTTTAATACACTCAGTATTTATTGTCCTCTGGAGCATAGAGGCAATAGGCTAAATTACAGCCTTGAGGGGGAGAAAGCAAGAATCAGGAAGGTCTAGGTTGTTAATTATCATTTTTGAGCTGTCATAATGTTCTTGCTTTGCCCTCCAGCCTACCCTCTTCTCCTTCCATCCATTAGCTCTGCCATTCCCTATCTCGACAAATATCTGCTCCCTTTGCTATTCTCTCTGTCTCTCCCCGCTGTCTCTTTCATTTGTAAGATATCTCCAACCTCCTGAGAGATTTCTTCCGTCTTCTGCAGCAGCCGCTGCCAGCGATAAAGGCGGCCCCCTCCGAGGGCCGCTCTCTGATTAATCAGCCCTTGGGCAGGCTCGATAGGGTGTTAATTTGTAAAACTCTGTGGACCGGGCCAGGCTTGTGATAAGCCTCAACAGCTGCTTCGCGTCTGCTGGGTGGGGCGTAGAGGCTGAGGATAGAGCAGATAAGGCACTAACCTGGGACAGTGCCAAAAATATTTGGGATTAATGAAGGAGAAACCCAACAAACAATGTAGGTATTATTATTTTTTTAGAAGGAAAGAATATTTCTCCTATGAAACAAGTCTTTGCTGGGGCAAACTGAGATCTTCCTCCTTCTTTTGTGTCCTGATCAGATCCTGGACTGCCAAAATGAAGCCACTTTCTTTGCTCTGTCATTGCCCAAAGCCCTCATCGGTGCTTGTCTCTGGCAACTATCAGAAGACCAACAAATGGGCCAGACTCAGTGTCTCTCCACATTCACACCGTGTGTTGCTGTCTACCAGCAGTTCCCACTTGAGCATGTTGGTCTTGCATTTAGGGACTCCAACACTCAGCCTATTCAGGGTTCTCCAAAAGATGTAGGGGAGGT
Organism: Furcifer pardalis; assembly: GCA_030440675.1. Classification (NCBI taxonomy): domain Eukaryota; kingdom Metazoa; phylum Chordata; class Lepidosauria; order Squamata; family Chamaeleonidae; genus Furcifer; species Furcifer pardalis. The sequence goes on from CP126898.1 coordinate 6,510,842, forward strand.
TGAGTTCCTCAGCCATATCCTCTTGTAATGTTATTCCTTGTCCAATGAGCTCCTTTCTCCATCTTCTAATTTGGTTTTACTCTGGTGTACCCTCAAGAATGTTTGTTCTTGCCATAAATCAGATCAGGCCAAAACACCTTGTTTTGCTTTTCACTACTATGTCTGGAATGTGGCATGCCTGTGGTTCTACTCCGGTTGTTGTCGTGTGTCGTCAATTTGTCTCCAATCTAAATTAGAGGATTCCAAAATTGCCTATCCTCAATAAGGTCTCCCTTGCTTGAAAGCCAGTCATATCCGACTCTAGGGAGCAGTGCTCATCTCCATTTACAGCCAAAGAACATCTGCAGATGTTTCTGTGGTCATGTGGCAGGCCTGGCTAGACACATGAGAGCACAGAACGCTCTTACCTTTCCTGCCAAAGCAGTGTCTATTTATTGGCTTGCGATTTCTTGCTTTCGAACTGCTATGTTGGCAGGAGCTGGGACAGACAACAGAAGCTGGACTCAGGTCTCAAACTGCTAACCTGCCATCCTTCTGGCCTTCAAGCTCAGCATCTTAACCACTAAGTCACTAATACTTTTTAAATAACACAAGCACTCCCATCTCGCAGGAAATTTATTTCTTTTCCCTGTTAGTTGGGTGCATAAGAATTGAAATATTCTTTGACAACCACAAGGAGTAATGTTGTGTGAATTAAGTTAAATAAATTGTGTAACATCTCTATGTGCCCATATGAAGCTGGTGGATATTTAGATTGTATGAATGTTCCACAGACGGAACGTGAACACATAAAATCAACACACACTAATCTTTTGGATGGAGGAGGGGTCAGTTTCAAGTTTCAAAACTGAACCTGGGTGAGCTCTTCAGAAGAAGACATGAGTTGCTTAAACTTAATACTTGAATGAGTGCCCTTAATATTAGTCAAATCACTCCTGTTGAGCTTTCTAAAAATAGTAGGGCTCTTTCTGTCTCAGTGTTTCAAGCACTGTTTAAAAGAGGCCTTTATGGGTATATTTATCCGTTGTTGGTCTGAATGTATACCTACTATATTGGAAGACTTCTAGACCTGGAAAAAAAACCCTTAAAGACAGGGTTCCCCAAGTTGTGGTCCTGAACGCTTTCTTTGCATCCCTCTGAATGTTTATTTTTACTTGTTGACCTCTGAATGTTTACTTTTGACATTAAGTTGCTGAGATTGACTGAAGTTAACAATTTTGTTCCCATTTTGATTTGATTTGAGCAGGGGTTCCCTACCTTTTCAAGCCAGGGGACGGGTCACACTCTCAGTCAGCTTCGAGGGCCGGATGATGGGGTGTGTGGCCATTTCATCCCAACAGCTTCAAAGGTGTGGCTATTTTGATTTTCAAATGCCCTTGGAGGGGTAGAGGGGCCCCACATGAAATGGTGCTGTGGGCTGGATCCGGCCCGGTCCTTAGGTTGGGAACCCCTGCTCTAGAGTTATTGGACGGTCTATTGTGGCCTTCAGCGTCCCATAAGGTTGGAGACGCCCTTCTTTAAGATGAGGTGGGAGTGAGAGGAGGAGACAGGACATTTTGACATCTCGAACCTTTGAGAAGGGTTTGAAGCCATCAGGCTTTTGGAGGCTTCTGGTAAGTCAGAAAAGATGAAATAAAGCCACGCTTCCCCTGCAGGTATGGTGATAACAGGAGGTGTTAAAATGAATTGCCTGGCAGCTTCAGCCAGGCCTCTTTTCCTCCCCTCCTAACCCTCTCTCCTGCTCTTCATCTTTTGCCAAGCCCTGTCTGGCAGGCCGTTACAATGATAAATGCAGGTACTTGGCAAGGATCACAAGTTGGGAGTTTGTGTTCTCGCGTGCCAAGCCCTGTTTGGCATTTCCCGTCAGTGCCAGCCTTTGTGCTCTTAGCTTGACAGAAACTGAGAACCAAGGTGTGATTTTTATGTCCGCGTCTCTCTCTGGGTGGAAATATGGTGGTGAGAGAGAAGGTGAGTGAAAGGTCTGATCGAATGAGATCCAGCCTAGCTCTGGGTTTGGAAATTTAATCGTCTGCCACCTTCTCTCCCCAGCTTGTCTCATCTTCCCCTCGCTTATGCCTGATCCTCTCCTTTTCCCCTCGCTTTGCCGAGCCATTTGATTTATAAGACTTTTCATAAAGTGCAGGGCTTTTTTTGTTTCTTTTGATTCTTTAGCTAACTCGCAGCCACTGCCGCCGAGCTAACTAGACGTTGTTTTTTTGCTTCAGAGTAAAATCATACCTGCTCAGGACCTGACAAAAAACTGCTCCAGGCTTTGCACATACTTTGATTTAGAACACTTGGTCTCCTTGTTTCATTAGTAAAAGGAGAAAGAAATGTGGATCTGTTTTAGGAGGAGGATAAAGGTCTTCCTTGCTTGAAAGCCTGTCATATCCAGTTCTACTGTGTGTGCTCATCTCCCTTTACAGCCAACAAGCCAGCGCTGTCTGCGTCTGCAGACATTTCCTTGGTCATGGGGCAGGCGCGAGTAAATGCCAGATAGCACATAACACTGTTACTTTTCCTGCCAAAGGAGTACCTATTTATCTACTTGCATGTTCTTGCTTTCGAGCTGCTAGATTGGCAGGAGCTGGGACAGACGACAGGAACTCACTTGGCCATGCAATACTCGGGTCTCAGAACTGCTGACCTGCCAAACTTCCAGTCGTCAGGCTCTGTGTCTTAACCACTGAAGCCATCACGGATCTAGATAAAGAGTAACCCACCCTTATTTCTGAACGGTATGAATTTTAACCCATTATAAATTGCATTAACCTCCCAGGATTTGTTCGTGTTATTACTGTTACAGTTTTATTTTGTTTTTAAATTTTGCTTCATTTATATCTCATCGTTCCTCATAGGGAGCATAGGATGACCGTTGAACTACAAGGTTGCATACAAAGTACAAGGCAACATATTTAGTTCTCCAAGCTCCATCTTTTCCCTTAAGAAAAACCTTGTATCATAGGCTAAGTTGAGGGGCAGTAACCCCTAAAAGAAACACTGTGTGGGAAAGGACAAAGGTTTATCAGTGTGTTCTTCTCCTGTCGTATCCAAATCCGAATATTGACGATCCTCATGACGATCAGCAATGAAGACTGCCCTGAGGATATAATGCAGTGGCCTTTCATCTACCTTCTGAATGTAACACACCCATACCACTGATCCAGTTCCACAAGTCACTTTCTGGTCCTGAGCCCTTTTGGTGCGCAAAGTCCTCCTCAGCCTCAGGCCAGGATGGATGAAGCTGCTGCCCTCCATCTAGATGGATTCAAGTGGGATTTTATCCACTTGGGGACCATCACCCTTCCCTGTGGACTTTGGCCACCCAAGACCGTTAGTGTGTTAATACAATGAAAACAATTAATATAGTTCTTTCTTTTATTGCTACATGTATTACTTCCTCATATTACTTTACAACCGTGTCTGTAAGAGTTGGTTTGAGGGTCCATTTAGGTGGCCCTTGCCCAGGGCACTAAAATTCTGATTACATCTCTCACCTCTTTAAAGATTAGAGGTTATAATGTCTGGATAATCTTAGTTCAGACAGCACAGTTTAAACTCTTGACCCAACTACTTCCAGGTTGACTTTCACCTGTATTCGTACATAGATTCAACAGTCCTGCCATTGCCTTTCCTTAACTTAGATCCCGCTGGGGTGGGTCATGACCTGACATGCTCCACCAAGATGTTAGCCAGAGGATGTTTGTAGCCACAGTGTTCCCCTGGTATCTCCGCTAACAGGAAACTGGACTCGCCTTTTGTATACCAGGTCAGCCAGAGGCAAGAGGTTTTTCCTCGCTAGAGCTTCCAGAAACTAAAATACAGTAAAAGGATCACTCAGAAAAATATGGGAGAATTTGTGTCTTGGCCATTTATCACAAGGGCAGCTAACATTTTAATTAGAGAAATCAGCAGCAAAAGTTGGTTGCCAAAGTAAACCTTTACAGGACATGGTTAGTAATTGTAGGCTTTCGAGGCTGCAGTGGTTCAGTGGTTAAGAAGCTCCCTTTGTTAGCTAGATCACCAGCAAGTCGACAGTTTGAGACCCGGGTACTGCGTGATGGTTTGAGCACCCGTCTCTGTCCCAGCTCCTGCCAACCTAGCAGTTCGAAAGCAAGAAATTGCAAGTAGATAAATAAGGGACCACTTTGGTGGGAAATGATCTTGGGGACATGAAGGGAGCTTCATTTGGGCGTCCTCTGAGTGGAGTTTCTCCAGCAAAAATCCTTTCAACCAAGAATAATTTCTGACATGAAATTATTATTATTGTAGGCTTTGACATCAGCTTGGCATCTGTCTGTAAATACCGAGCCATACAAGAAAAGTTCCTAAATCTCACTTTCTTTGAAATATTCTGCCTTCAAAAATATTTACACACATGGTAATTACCTGCTAGATGGGAAAGAGAGAAAATTGCAAACCAGGCTCTTTCCTTGCTCAGCCTCCAGGCTTTGCTGCTCATGGTCTATCATATTCTTTGCTGGGAAAAGAGGCAAAGCACAGCAAAATGGCTGCCTGTAAAATAAAATTAGTGCCAACTGGAAGAGGAATGTAGACTTTCAGGATCCAGTGGAATTCAGTCAGAGAGTCTGGATGATGTTGGTACATTCCTTCCTCTTGGAACGGATCCTATTCTTTGGGGGGGAAACTGTGCTGGGAAAGTCACACCTCTAATACTTGCAGAAGCTGCTTACTGGTTGTCATCTTAAATGCACACTGTACAGTTCTTGCCATTGTTTTAAATAAATAAATGGCCATGTCCCGTTCGTCCCTTTCTAGGTCTGGTGTACTTAGCTGCCAAAAACCATACTGGCATTATAGGAGGTGATTAGTTGTTCCTCTGTTGGTCCAGTTCTTCTCATGGGGAGGTTTGGCCAACAACGAAGCCAAGAAGGTGGTTTCATTTTGTCAGTTTAAAGTCTGAGCTGGACACAAAAGAAGCTGCAGCAGCAGAAGAAGAAGAAGCTGAAGAAGAAGAAGCGGAAGAAGAAGAAGTGGAAGAAGAAACAGAAGAAGAAGAAACAGAAGTGGAAGAAGAAGAAGAAGAAACAGAAGCTGAAGAAGAAGAAACAGAAGAAGCTGAAGAAGAAGAAACAGAAGCTGAAAAAACAGAAGAAGAAGAAGAAGAAGAAGAAGAAGAAGAAGAAGAAGAAGAAGAAGAAGAAGAAGAAGAAGAAGAAGAAGAAGAAGAAGAAGAAGAAGAAGAAGAAGAAGAAGAAGAAGAAGAAGAAGAAGAAGAAGAAGTTGGATGAGGATGTGGAAACATCATCAACTCCATGTCATTTGGTAGACATCAGAAGCAATGCAAAAATATGGTCAGCCAGATGTTTAAGCAAGTCATTGCAAGTCTCCTGGCTGTTGGGAAACTTCTAGACCGGTACAGGGTATTTTGGTTTGCAATAAACAAAGATGCGCTGAGGTGTGGTGTAAAGTCTTTTTTGGCCTTCTTTCACAGGCACAGCTGGAAATATTCCTCTCTGGACCCTGTCAGTAAGAACCGCTGAAGGGAACATTCATAACTGCAGAGGCTTCTGTGGCATCTATTCCAAAAACAAAACATGTTTTTATATTTGCTGGCTGATGGAGATGGAAGGGCCAGGGAAGGAAATGAGAAAGAAGTATTTGCTTCTCCCCAAGAGGCAGAGGCATGAAAGAGTAGCTAGAGGAGGAAAGGGGGACAAAGAAAGCTGTTGTGAGGGGATCCTAAGGGTTTCCAAAGCCTTTAAGTGTAGAAGAAGGACTTTTCTGTGTGGAGAGAAAGTTTGTAAGAACTACAATTCCTGGGACCTGCATCACAAACTGAACAATCCTGCAACTATATTTCAGTTACCATATATACTCGACTATAAGCTGAATTTTTTAGCCCCCAAAATGAGCCCCCAAAAGGGGACCTGGCTTATACTCAGGTCAACAACCACGAGGGTCCCAAGACCAGATTGAGATGCGCCAACAATTTAATTAATTTTACCATTTTTGAGGTATTTTTATTATTGAAACTCACTAGCAATGGCTGCATTTCCCACCCAGGCTTATACTCGAGTCAGTCTATTTTCCTGGGTTTTCAGGTCAAAATTAGGTACTGGCTTATATTCGAGTCAGCTTCTACTCAAGTATATACGGTAAGTTGCCTGTTTCTATGATGTTTGGTATCATCAGTGTTGCAGTATGCCGAATAAATCTTAGAATTATAAAATCTTGGAGCTGGATGAGGAGGTCAAAGCATCTTCGCAATAGCACTGACATTTGTATACCACCCCATAGTGCTTAGTGCACTCTTACTGACCTAAGGATGTACGGCTGAGTCAACCTGTTGTCCCATCAGGATCGATCTCATAATGCTTTGGCTGCAGTACTTTGAACTTCTAGCCGAGTGTTTCTTAACCTTTAGTTTTTGGACTTCAATTCCCAGAAGTTGAAGTCAGTTTCCCAAAGCACTGATGAGTCAGTCAACTGACTTAGGCTTCTGTGAATTGAAGTCCCTCAGTGTGGGCAGGTTCTAGCCCCATACGCATCCCTAACAATGTATCTGTTCCTTAAAGTAACCCTGTTAGCCTTATAAACCTTCGGTTGAACATGTGTTCAACACATTCGAAGATCAATCAATGGGAAGGCAAATGTGTTGACCATAACAGGCCAGCTGCAACCTTCTCTGTGCAAGTTTTTGAGATAGCCCCATGGTTTTGTCAAGCATGAAGTTACACAGAAGCAGGCAACGGAGCGAAGCTGGTGGTGAAGTCATTGTCCTCTGCGTAATTTCTTAAGGTTCAATGGGAAAGAAATGGGCAGGCATTCAGAAGGAGGCGTGTGAGCTGTTAGATTTCACACTGGATGGCCTTTAGTTTTGCCAGGAACAATAAACAACAAGCAACACATGGCACTCCTCCAGTTTGAAAATACAATCCACCCCATGGAAACCTCAAATTGTCTTTGCCCAATTTGGGAATTCACAGTCACTCTTTGTAGCAATGAAAGCCATAAGCATTGAGGATGGAGATGATTTTAGATGCTAGATTGACTTACGTTGAAGAGACATCCCGTATAGTGTTGTTTGCCATATTCCAAACACATGGCCATGGGGCCTTGTTATAGGCATCTCTCTAGGGAAGAGGGTGGAAATGCAGAGGGCCTCTGCCCTGAGGCTGCGATAACAGCCTTGCTTATAGGTCAGGCATCCTGTTGTTCCCTAGAGCATCAGGTCAGCCAAGCTTCTGCTTGTGGCTGGAGGGGAAGTAGAGAGGAGGGGGGAACCACATTGGTTGTAAACCTGCAGATGCAGTTGATCCCAGGAGTGCATTAGGGCTGTGTAGGATGCAGAGCCTTAGGTTGCTTTGAGGAAAGAAGGGGGTGGGGGTGGGCGTGGACAGGGGATTTCTGACATCTGTTTACAAATAGAAAACAGTTCTGTGTTTTCAGTATGTTGAAGAGAAGTTTTAAAGAGTTAAGTGTTTGCAACACATTGTGTAATTGCCAGATTAAATTCTTTTAAAATTGACCAGTAGCTGTTAATTTTTTTTAAAAAAATCTTATGATGTCTTCCCCACCTTTGATCCCATTTTCCTCCTCCTCCTCCACTGTTTTTATCCAGTCTTTTCTTTATATTTTGAGCATTTGCCCCCCCTCACATTTTATAGCATTTTGAAACTTGTTGGTTGGTTGGTTGGTTGGTTGGTTCCTACCTACTTTCCTTGGTTTATTTAATTTATATACCAACCATCTGGGTCGGTTAGAAAAGAAAATACAAACAAATAAACAGTTCAAAATGAAATTACATATATAATGAACTTCCCTCCTTGCAACGTCATTGTTTAAAAATTCATTAATGAATACAAAGTTAATCCCAAATCTCATGCCTGGACAAGCCAGTATAAATAAACAATAGAGCTAAAGGATAAATGGAACAAAACCAGAAATAAATTTAAACTGCTGTAAGTTAATTGTCTATTGGGATATATGGTTATATAGAATAATGTAATTTCTTTATGGATAAAATCCAATTAATAATAGCTTTGCTGAATAAATGGAACTTTTTACATCAACAGTTATGTGAGTCCTTGAATCTAGTGCAGGGGTGACCAAATTATGGCCTGTGGGCCATATCCAGCCCACAGTGCCAAATCATTTGGTCTATGCCACTCCTGAAAGTGGAATTAAAGTAATATGTTAATACTAAGTAAAGGTAAAGGTTGCTTGAAACCCAGTCATATCAGACTCTAGGGTTCAGGGCTTGTCTCTCTTTATAGCCAAAGAGCCCGCGCTGTCTGCATCTCCAGATGTTTCAGTGGCACTACTAGTCTGTTAGTTTTCTGACAAACAGATGTGTTAGTCTGTTTCCATATGCATAACAAAACAAAAAGGGTAAGAAATAATTTCATAGGACTGCTAAAATATTTTGCACAAAGTTCTCAAATCTAGCAGGACCTTTCATCAGGTTGGATGTTACTGAACTGGGGGGGGAGGGGTGTTGGGGAGAAACTCCATCCTGACCAGATGTTACATTATAAAGATCTGAGCTAAAATAGGGCCCCAATATGGAAACTGTGAGCGTATTGAGGTATCAGCTTCCCCCCAAAGGCAGTATAGGATGAATTGTCTTTCTGCGCAGAAGAGAGATTCTAGTGTTGAAGCAAATGATGATTGCTTGGCTAAGTAGGAGAAACACTCAAAGACCAGCCAATTCTCTTCTCGGAGAAGTAGGAAAATAAATTTAGTTGAGGCACTAGGCTTCGATTGAAGCCAAACTAGGAGTAGGGGAAGATGAATTCCACAGGTGGAACAACCCTTCCTGAGCACGAGTAGACATTCACTGCTCTTGTTGTCGATCAGCTACCAACCAGAATTTTTCCATAATACAGCAACAAAACCACACTGTCTGTTCACAAATTCTGTGTTACTAACATTATTGGACCAGAAAATGTTAAACACAGACAAGCTTTCAAGTCTAGCAGGGCCCTTCCATCAGGTGAAAACCAGAAGCACCATCATGACATCATGTATTTTAGTGTCAGGAGATTGTAATCTTCAAACTCCGATTTATGAGATGCTATATTTAGGACCCTGGGAGCGTGCAGATGACTGAAAGGCCAGCAGTTCATCAGTTTGAGACCCAAGTGCCAATTGTCTGTCCCAGCTCCTGCCAAAAGCAAGAAATTGCAAGTAGATAAATAGGTTCAGCAGGAAAGGTAACAGCATTCAGGGGTCTAGCATCTGCAGACACAGACAGTGCTGAAAACAGAGATGAGACCACCCCCTAGAGTTGGATATGACTGGATTTCAAACAAGGGAGTCCTTTACCATTTTGTTTAGGACCCAGCTTGATATTCAGAAGTGGCGAGCACTCAACAGGATGCTGAAGGCAAAGAGTTAACATGTTTACTTTTTAGAGTGTTCTCTCCAGCCAGTATTATCTGGGACAAAGTTATATCACTCATCTCTTGCTACTTACTTTGAAACAGAATAGGTGTATACTCTACCTTCAGGATGCTTATGCACAGCAGGAAGGAATGTGCTTGCGATTTCATGACTGGCATCTTAAATTATTCAAGTAGGTATTGCTTTAGCCCTGGAACCTGTTGGTGAGCTCTGAAAATGAGAAACCACAGAACATTTACCTGTTGGGTAATTAATTGTCAAGGGAAGCATGGGGTGATGGAAGAAAAACGGTTCTAGCCTAGGATCCATGGAATGAAAGTTGTAGATGTTGATTGGTGCATCTCCGCGCTGGTTCACAGCATACTTACCTGCCTAAGGTGATACAATGGTGTTTCACTTAAAGAGCAATCCTGTGGAACTCATTATACTCTTTAAGCGAGGTACTTCTCTTTTGAAAAGTGTGATGAAAGGGAAGGACAGGAGGTAAGAACAAGGCGGTTCTTTTCCTTTCATCTCAGAGCATTGCACAATGTAAAGTTAAGGACATAGATGAAAAATTCAAAACAATTAAGACTATTTTTGACCAGAAGTGTGCTGCTTCAATAGTGTTCTCTTAGCCGTTTTCTAGATCCTCTTTTATACAGATCTTAGGGCATAAATAATTGTCGGGCCCTTTTACAAAGAAAGGAGGAGGAAGAGTTGTTGGAATACAAGGTTCTTTTCATAAAAAAACAAGATAGTGTATGTGTGTGTCTGTGTGAGAAAGACTGAGAATTTTATTTTGCAGTTTCTGGAAAAAGCGACATATTAAGAGCTATTGCATATGCTAGTTGGCCTATAGGGTTGATATTCAGTAAATAAATAACCAAAGGCTACCTAAAAAGTCATTCTTTTGCCCGTAGTGAAATTATCTCTCCTATGGGGAGAATCCCAGTCTGGTTATCCTGCTATAGCAGGAGTTCTCAACCTTTTAAAACTATGAGCCAGGTCACACTCCCTTAGACAGGTTTGGGGGCCAGACGGCCATTTTGCCCTTCCTGAACCACATGGCAGTTCCTGGTGTGGTGGTGGTGGACCACATGTAATGGTGCTGTGAGTTGCATCCGGCCATGGACCGCAGTTTGAGAATCGCTGTGCTATAATAATAGAATAGACCATATAGCCAGCGACTCAACCCCGAGTGTCAGGTGCCAGTTAATTAACCTGACGACCCTGAGGGCTAAGGGCTTGGTTGGTGAAGTCTACAGGGCAGGGTGATGGTCCCCAAGTGGATTAAATCCCACTTGACTTCATCTTGATGGAGGGAAGCAGCTTCTTCCATCCTGGTCTGGGGCTGATGAGGACTTTGCGTGCCAAAAGGGCCCAGGACCAGAAAGTGACTTCCCAGAACTGGATCAGTGGTACAGATATTATGCTGTGATGCAGAAGGCAGATGAAAGGCTACTCCATTATATTCTCAGGACAGTCTTCATGGCTGATCGCCATGAGGATCGCCTTTATTTGGATCTGGATCTGGAAGGAGGGGGAGGGAGTTGTTCACAATAGTTAAAACAATATAATGATTACAGTTTTTAAAATACCATAGAAAAAGACTACTGTATTTTTTAAAAAACACAATTAAACATTTATGAACACTAAGACCAAGATTTAAAACCATTTTGAAAATGCTTTACAAACATGTATACATCTTACATTTTTCCTCCTGCAGTTTTTTCCCCCTTCCTGTCTTGCCTTTCGTTTATCAAAAGGAGAAAATTCAACACTTTAACAAAATCGTCTAGTGGGAAAGAAGGTTCTCCCCCTTCCCCTTCACAGAAGTGACAGCTTTAGTAAATACATACCTTTCTTTGTGCTGTTGTATCTAACGTAAGATGAAAGAAGGGAGCAGTCGCAGGGGAGGGGAGAGATACTCCCGCCAAATGCACGAGACAGAACAGAGGTGTCTTCTGACTTGAAGCTCCAGGCTGGACTTGTCAGCCTACATCAGCCATTAACGGAAGAAAATGTATTTGTACAAGCAGCAAAACACTGGAGGGCTTTACAGAGTCATTCTGTGCTTTGCGCTCCATTTTAAGAGATTTTCCTATGGGTGGTTGCAGAAGGAAGGGGCGAGAGCTTGTAATGGTTGGGAGATAGGTAGAACGAAGGAGGATTTCTCTTAACTTTCCACCTCGGTCTCTACAAGTTCATGTGGAAGCAAACATGACCACAGCACAGGATGACCCAAAAGTCATCACACGTAGGGAAAATGAGAAATTGTAGCTAAATGGTGCAATGGCCTCTTTCGTGTCCAGGTCAAACTTTAAACTGCCCAAATGAAGCCACCTTCTTGGCTTTGTCGTTGGCCAAATCCTCATGGGTACATTTCCAGCAGTAATCAGCAGACCACCAAAGGAGCCGGGTGCCTTTTTCTCTCCGCATTTACACAGTGTTTTGTTGTCTGCCATCTGACTCCACTTGAGAATGCTGGTCTTGCATTTAGAGACCCTCGGCCTATTCAGGGTCCTTCAAGTGACATAAGGGAGGTTGACTTCCTCAGCCATATCATCTTTTAATGTTATTCCTTATCCAGTGATCTAACTCTTCCATCTTCTAATTTGATTTTGCTCGTGCGTACCCTCAAGAATCTTCTTGCAGTAAACTGCTGTAAATGGATTATAGCAGCAAGTCACCTCCTCCACAAATAGCCAAAACAAGATCTGCCATCTCTTTTGCAGTGAAAAACTTGGTTTAGCATTCACTACAGTTAATTTTTAAAAAGTGCTTCAAACCATGGTTTTCCTAAACCTGGATGGCTTGGTTGCAAACACCTTCTCTAAACCATGACGGGTTGTGGGGCATGAACGCAACTCTTACTAGACTTCATTTTTCTTGGTCCAGGTTCTTCTGAACCATAGTTTTGTTCCAAGGGTAGAAAATTGTTACCCTCCAGATGCTACCGTTGACGTCCCAGCATCATCGCTACTGGTGGTGTTAGGAATGATGGGAACAGTAAATGGGAGCTCTTCCTGCCTCCCCCCAGCACAGAGTTCACCCCTCCCCTCTAGCCAGCAGCCCAGTGGGAGTGTTTCCTTCCTCCCCTGTTGCTGTGTTGGCACTTTGCGATAAATAAATGGGTTTTGGGTTGCAGTTTGGGCACCTGGTCTCTAAAAGGTTTGCCACCACTCCTCTATGTGTTGTCCACTTTGTTTCTACACACACACAAAGTCGTCTTCTTCCCTACTCGTGGTGAACACGTTCCAAGATATTTGTTGTTATGGAAGTCTTTTGAGCCACTGAAAGCAATTTCACAAGCAATGGTTAGCACAAGGCTATGACTTCTACTCTGTGATTTGTCTACAGATACATGGGGTTTGGTAAGGGAATGTTTGGTCTGAGAACACACTTTGTAATCCTAAGGTACTGTTTCATAAAGGCATATTTAACATAGCAGGATGTAGATCTGGCTGGTAAACATCATAAACTCACTGTAGACACAGGGCTTAATATGCTGGAGATGGTATTGTTCTAACGAGACATTTCTCCGCATAAGCTTAACTGAATTACTGGTAAGAATGTGGGTCAAAATCCTTTGAGCTGGACATTGTAACTGTTGACCATGAGCAAAGCCTCTAGCTCTCCTGTATTTTTCGCTCTTTGTCCAAGGTTCAAAGGGCAAGGTTTGCTGATGTGTTGTTCTGCATGATGCACTGAGCCATGACACATTTTTGGTAGATGAGTCCATTAAGGTTCCAATTAAGCAACACCATATTCACTAACCATTTAAGGCATTGATATGTCAACAAAATGACTGTGGCCAATACATTGTCATTTATATATCAGTGGTCTTAAATGACATGTTCATTACACCATGGTATGCTACCTATGCGGCTAGCTCCTCTTCATTGTAGAAGGTAGGCATTATGGAAGGCTGTTAGAACAGATGCTAGTAATTTCCATCTCATGGCAGTCACCAATTTGGCTAAGACGTTTCTACCATGTGTAATCCCTAGTGGGGTACTTGTTTCAACCCCAATAGGTGAGAATATTTGTGATCCTCATGGGAATCAGCCATGAGGACTATCCTGAGAAGATAATGCCGTGGTCTTTCATTTGCCTTCCACACCGCAGCATGACACGTGTACCACTAATCCAGTTCCACTTTGTGGTCCTGAGCCCTTTTGGCACACAAAGTCCTCCTCAGTCTCAGACCAGTATGGATGAAGCTGCTGCCCTCCATCAAAAGCGATTCAGATGGGATTTAATTCACTTGGGGACCATCACCCTTCCCTGTGGTCTGTGCCACCAAATCTGAAGTCCATCCAATTAATATATACAGTATATTCTTTTAAAAAAAAATTAAACCCAGGTTTTTGTTTGCAATATATGTCTATATGTCAGTATGTATATATTTATACATTACCCCATAGCACCAGAGGGTGTTAAGCATGCAGATAATGAGAACCTAGGATTGTACTCTGAGTTCTCTGAGCATTGCTGCAAATATGTTCACTTTGACAAGCTGGTATCAAAGAACACCAATTCTGTTTCTGGAAGAGCAGCAAAAAGTAGCTGTAACACCAGCTGCTGGTGACAGAGTATGCTAAGGTAACGAGGGAGGAAATGGCTGGGGAAATAGAACAATTTTGGCACCGGCAGAATGAACAAATATCCGTCCTTGATCTGATAATTAGCATGGGGTTGCTTTGTGTGCTGCTAAATCTGGTATTAGAGGATGGCATATGTGCCTCAAAAAAGGGACTTCTGGTACAAAGAAAGCAGTGATAATCCAAGAGAACAAAACAAAAATCACTAGCAGGAATACTTTTATTAGCATCAACTAAAATTCCTAAAAAGTGTGTGTACATTTCTGCGTACTACAAAACTCTTTATCAATCTGATATATTTTTTAATGTGTAGTAAGAAATCCACTACTTTGGTCATGTGTACCAAAGTCAGAGGTTTGCATTTAAACCTTTCAAAGAATTCAAATATACTGTGGTTCTTCTGCTGGTGCCAACAAAGAAATAGAATACTTTGGCCAAAATCACCCAGCAAAAGAGAATATTTAAATTTGCTGAAAGTTAGATTGCAGATTGAAGTCTTGGCCCTGGGGGAGATTTTTTTTTGGCTATTAAATCTGCCCCTAATCCTAAAGCTTCCAAAGAATTCTCCATAGCAAAAGAAAACCCAAGGGAACTGGGGGCATGCGGAAAGGAAGCTTTCAGGTAATTTAAATTCAGTATTCCTGTTGCCAGATGATAACGTCATCTGGTTTATACAGTATAAATGCACACAAGAGAATTTCACACACACACCCTCTGTGTGTGTGTGTGTGAGAGAGAGAGAGAGTGAGAGAGAGAGAGAAGGAATATTGTATTTTGCAGTTTATGGCGGAAATGACTTGTTAAGGGCTATTTATTGCATATACTAGCTGGCCTATACGTTTAGGTAAATGTAAAGGTCACCCTTGCTTGAAAGCCAGTTGTACCTGACTAGGGTTCAGTGCTCATCTCTGTTTATAACCGAAGAACCAGGACTGTCTGCGTTTGCAGACGTTTTCATGGACATGTGGCAGGCATGACTGGACACTGGAGTACACGGAAACACTGTTTACCTTCCCACCAAAGTGGTCCCTATTTATCTCCTTGCAATGTCTTGCTTTCGAACTGCTAGGCTGGCAGGAGCTGGGACAGAGACGGGAGCTCATTCCGTCCTCCAGTACTCAGGAATCAAACTGCTGACTTTCCGCCTCCCGGTGAGAATCTTAACCACTTGAACTACTGCATTTTTGGGCCTAGATATACGATTGATGTTCAGTAAATAAACAGCCAAAGGCTTGCTGGCCCTTTCTTTCACTCCTGTTAGAAAAGGTGGAATAAAGTCTCATAACTCAAAATAGGCTTGTATCCTTGAGAGATGCGGTATCTCCCATATAATTTCCATGCATATTCTTTTCAGGAGCCAGAGACTAGCTTTGTGGAGAAACACATGCTCAATATGTGCTTATCATATAGATTCTGTTTTTTCATCCACTTGTGGCATCCTTTGTTTGTTTGTTTAATATCCAGGACTCAGTAAACTTCTGCTTCTTCCATCCATCTGCTTCTTTTTGCCTGAAGACCATCATAGTTTAGGAATAAAGGCTTCCAGCAACCATTTTGGGTTGTAGCAAGTCCGGTTAGATTTCTTTCACCTTTATTTTGTTCCCTGAATCTCTGCTTGTGAAGCTCATAGTGTTCCTGTTACACATTTCATAAGACTCTCAATAATGCAAACTCCCCTTAGCAGAACAAAATTAGTGGTTTTGTGGAGGGGGATCAGCTTGTCTCAATCTTGAGTTGATTTTTTTTAAAGGAAGAAGTAAATGTTTATGTGCACATAAAGTTAACTTAAACCCAGTAGCAGGAAATCTGCACAGAACGCATTGAATTGGGTGCTTAGTAAATAAACATAGCATTGTGCTGTCCCATGAACGCTTCTCTGTTTATCTGTACCACCTATGTTCAGTCTCTTCTGCAAAATGAATCAATCCCACATGTTTTTGACATCCAGTTCTTGCAAAAAAAAAAATGGCAGTAATTTTGCAATAATGGGGTTTTTTGGTGGTGGTGGGGATAGTGTCCATGTATAAAGTTAGTCAGTTGCAACTAAAAATAAAATACAGTCAAACCTCACATAAAGAGCGCCTCGCTTAAAGAGTAACTCACTTAAAGAGCAGAATTTTCTTTTATTAACAAATAAAACCAACCAAAAAAACCACTTAACAAATAAATCAGGGTTCACAGCCCCCCCCCCCACCAGAAGTCACAACTGGTCCTTTACAATGGTGTTTTGCTTAAAGAGCAAACTCGCTTAAAGAGCAATCCTGTGGAACACATTATGCTCTTTAAGCGAGGTACAACTGTACATAAAGGTGTTGAAACAGCATTGACGTTTGTCTGTTAGATCCACCATTTCATAATCGCTTGGTGGAATCCTACAGCCATCCCTCAGTTAACCCCATGCCAGCAAATTAATTATAAAATTTGCCCAAATGTTAAAAACCGTCAGTTAAAATTGCATCGATTTTCATGCAAATGGGAAGCAGTCGTTCCAAAGAAACATATTTTGTTTGTTGGGTGGTAAATACATTTTTTTGGTTTAGAAGAGGCATTGCTCATTCCTTCCCACTTAGAACAGAATGCATCTTTTTTTTTTTTTAAACAGCTTTTGCCATTTGTAGTTTTGATATGTTCTGATACTAAACGCAAGTAGAGACCTTTGGCTGATTAATTGGGGACAATATTTTTAATCTGCTCATGGATGAAATCTCTGAAGAAACTAAATAAATGGCACTGCTTCAGAATAACAGATGTGTAGCCTTTGCACCTGCTCTTTGCCGAGATGTCTTTGTGCTCACGGAGGGAAGGAGACAGATGTGATTTTGTCAAATCCTCCTGCAAATGGATTTTTATTATTCCACGGTATATGTTGCTATCAGCCTGGTCAAAACCCAGTGCCCCATCCCTGATTACTGTGAAGCTGTTTACAAGGTTTAGGTTAATTGGATTTCTTAACTACTTCCCAGGGCAAGTGTACAGCATGGATGGAGTTCAAAAAGCAGAATGTAGCTGGGATATAAACAGGAGGAAGCGGCTTTACTTAATAATCGGCTAAGCGCAAAGTGATCGTGGGAGGGAAGATGAGGTGGTTTGACATTGGTAAAATAATAATGGGGGTCTTTTTCTATTTTTAATGTGCCACTGGGTTAGCATCTAGATGTGGCGTTATTGTCACGGTCTTCTGCCTAATCATCTTAAGATAAGACTGCATTTCAAAATGGGAAGCTTTGACATGGCAATGACTTTGCTTTGACAGGTATTTCATGTAGGGCAGGGGTTCCCCTAGGCCAGATCTGGCCCACAGTGCCATTTCATGTGGCCCCCACCCCTCCAAGGGCATTCAAGAAAAACAACAGGCCCCCTTTGATGCTTTTGGGACAAAATGGCCACACCCATTGTGCAGGCAGGGCAAAATGGCCGTCCAGGCCATGAAGGTGACTGGGAGAGCGTGACCTGGCCCCTGGCTTGAGAAATTTGGGAACCCTTGATGTAGGGCTTTCTAAGGTCAAGATCATGGATATGGCTTGCTGTTGTGGCATTGTGTGGTTGTTTCAACAGACAGAGAAGATGTGAACGCAAGACCATGTTTCCTCTCCATGTACTCGTCAACCCTTGTTCATTTTTCACAGCACAATATTGCACCCTCCAGCTGTGATGCTCAACATCAGTGCTCAACCTCACATTGACTTGTCTCATTATGATGTTGGAGAATACCAGAGCATCTGTCCTATTCAATCCTCTTTTCTTTTTCTGTTGTTTTTCAGGCATCTGAAGGCTCGGAGAAGCTCTTTGCCCCTGCAGCAACTAAAGGTAGGTGATTTTGAAGAAACACGCTTCTTGGACATTTTGTAGAGCTTGTTGTTATCCACCTGAAAACATCTGGTTGTAAGGCAGGGACCTGGGGGATGTCTTACAAAGCCAGCATTGAGTAATATTCGGCTTCCTGCTGTGGTAGATTAAATGTGGCTGGTTGCACTTTTAAGAAACTATTTGGAAAATTCTGCAATCACTCAAGCAACAGAAAAGTGGGATCAAAACATGGTCTAGTTTCTTTGTACACAGTGACAGCGACTTTATCTCCATCCCAGTAATGGCTCGGGGAAGATATTACTCAAGTAATTCTGAGAGTAACATTTACATCATGTAACCAAATATTATTTCATACTCCTTAATAGACTTTAAGTTGACAATTCTTTTATGGCCCTCTTTACCTCTATTCACCTCCATTTATACACCTGATGAATAGCTGGCCATGTTGGCTGGGGGGAGGTCACGAAAGTTGTATCCCCCCCCCCCGTTATGAAAAATAATATCACCACTCACTGCTGATGACTTAACATCAGTGCCACACCCAACAGGCCATGGGCCATATCATGCCCCCCCCCCCCGACAGCTGAGCAGGCCAGATCGATGGTTCCCCCATGATAAACCCTGCCGTAAAATGAGTCCATGGCTGTCATAAATGCATTTACAACAGCCGCGGCGTGCATTTACAGCTGTTGTAAACACTTCCTCTTCCAGCGGTGGCAGTGCAGGCAAAATGAAATGGTGCCATGGGCCGGCCTGCAGGCTGTAGGTTGAGTACCCCTGCCTTAGGTGGACTTTTTCAGGGCCCTACCTGCTAGCAGTTCTTGATTTTGTTCAAAGCTGAGTTTGAAGACAGCATTTTCTCATATCTTTTATTCTGATGTCATGCAAGGCAACTCGTATAAAGTTATAAAAGAGGCAAATACATGGATAACATAAGCTGGAATGGGAAGGATACAGTGACTCCTAGTTTTACCCGGAACATGTTTAGCTCAGAATAAACCACACAACATTTGGCACCTTTTCGTTCTGAGCGGAGCCGTACAAAGCAGCCCTAGGTTTACACCAGGCCTGAGCAGACTTATGAAAGGATGCATTCTTCCAGAAAGCACATGTATATACAGTAATACCTCGGATAACGCTAAGACTTGGTTCCACAAGTCTTGGTGTTATCCGATTTTTAGTGTTATCCGATCCATGTTAAAATCCTATGGGATGGATCAGATAACGTTAAAGCTCCATAGAGATACATTGTAACCGCACAGGCTTTAGCAGTTGTTATCCGATCCATCCCATAGGACCTTAACGTTATTTGATCCAATTCTCCTCCCCAGATTACTTAACGTTATGCGATTTTAGCGTTATCCAAGGTAAACGTTATCTGAGGTATTACTGTATTGATAGCGGTATAAAAGCAAAGGCATAAATCTTGAGTTTCAACGAGATATGCCATTCTGTCTTGAGTCCAACTCTGAACACTTAAATTGCTTGCTGTGCTTTGTACGTAAAATGTAGATCACTAAGAAACCTGGAATGATGTCTGTCCTCAGTGGCTGTTGCTGTGTAATGTAGCCAGTGGGCTGGATCCGGCGCACAGGCCACAGTTTGGGCACCCCCTGGTTTAAACAGAGAAAATGGCCGCCTAAAATTTATCTCATCCTGTTGCAAAACAGATTGCAAGGCATGCTTTACTTCCACTTCTGGTGGGAGGAACCACGTGGCTGGCCTGCTGAACCATGTGGCCAGCCTGTGGCCCAAAACGTTTGGGCACCTGGTGTAATGTGTCAGGTTCACAGAGCTGTCAGCCATACAGAGTTGCTTTCCCTTCCCTAGCCTTGGTTTCTGCCAGAAAAAGAGTAATAAAGCATAGAAAAATATAGAAGACTTTCCTTTGCCTTGGTGATCAATGGCTGTTTGTCTCCCGTACAAACATGTCTTCCATGTGCAAAGGGAGAGAAGCATTCCTTTGAGGTGTTTACAAGGCACCCTTCCCTACAAATAAATCAATAAACCAGCAAGAAAAAGCTGCCTGTTTTTTGCATCCAGCTTTCTCTCAATATTGGTCTTTTAAGTCAGTTTGCCTTTTGCATTCTCTTCTCTCATCTTAGAGCCTTCTTTCTGTTGAAAGCCAGTTCTCTCCCCTCTCAGTGGTTCAGGTTGGTGCCTGGCTGCAGAGCCAGGAGTTTGGAGTTTGATACCCCACTGTGGCTCCCGGGAGCAAAGCCAGCCTGTTTAGCTTTGGGCAAACTGCACAGCCCCAAGAAACCCCCAGAAGAAGAAGGGAAGTTTTGCATACTCTGTGCCTAGGGCCATGATGGAGAACCTTGGCACTTCAGATGTTCTTGGACTTCTATTCCCAGAAGGCCAAATCCCTGTGAATCCACCTGAATGGGTTTACTGTGCATCCAGCTGTTCTTGGACTTCAATCCCCAGCAGCCCAAGTCCCTGTGAATCCACATGAATGGGTTTACTGCACGTACAGGAAAGGGAGGGAGAGGAAAGGAACCAGAGCTATAGTAGAGGTCGGCATCGGTATTGGTTTACCAAAGTCTGATTGGTTTAACAGGCTTACAGTAGTTTTGGCCAGCCTCTAGGTTTATTTTGCAGTGTCTATTGACATGTAAAATAAATTTTGTGTCAGAAATTACTCTGGGTTGAAAGGATTTTTGCTGGAGAAACTCCACTCAAGTTACACCCGAATGAATCTCCTTTCATGTCCCCAAGGTCTGTCATGCAGCACTTGAGTTTCGAACCCTGGCCTTCCAGTCTTCAAGCTCAGCATCTTAACAGCTAAGCCCCACTGTATTTCTGACACAAAATTCATTGACATGTATTGCAAACATACAATAGGACTAATATGCACCCAACCCCAAAGGGGAGAGTGAGCCTGTGGTTGTCCATTACTGTATAAATGTCCTGCCCTGCCCCTGGCTCTAAACTGCCTTGCTTCGCTTGTTTAAAGAGGGTTGAATGACCCTTCTATTAAAGGAGTCCTCTCACATTACAGCATTTCATGGGGCTGTGGACGTTATCCAGTCCAAATCACCTTTTCAGAACCCAAGACACGTTCAAACCACAACACGAAAACGCTGTCCTTCCAGGCACATGACTTAAAACCATTGTCAGACAGAAACTACATTTCCTCCGCCAGCAGCCTACAATTGTAAAGGCTGCAACCCCCTGGCAGCTGCTCGGCCCGGTGGGCAAACAGCTTGCCGTCCTTTCCTTCAAACTTCTGTCTTGTGTTTTATTGTCTTTTCTTTTGCCTTCTTGGCCACAGCGTAGAGCCCTCCGGCTAGCAAGAGAGATTTCTTGTTAAGAGCAGACTCTGAGGTTTCGACTAGCATGTCTGATCTAGAAAAGAGATCTTGTTCAGAGGGGATGAGGGCTGCATAATTTTGTTGCCTTAAGGGGACTGAGTCTTTTTTTATTATTATTATCCCCTCTCCTTCTCCTCCTCCCTGCTGTGCTAAACTGTCACAGTAAATCATTTTAAAAACTAGAAATGCAAAACCTCCAGAGATGGGGCATGCTGCTTCTGAACGGATACCTTATTATTTCAAGAAGGGACGGGGAGGGTTTGGGAATGGAGGTTTCACCTGGCTCCTGGCAGGCTCCCGGCGTAATGGAAGTGAACGCGGGCCAAGCTGCTCTCAACATAATCAACGCTGTGAAAAGCCTCGCTGTTTCGTCTAGGGAAATGGCCGTAGGGAGTACAAGGGTCCAGGCCTCGCCCCTGCTGCTCTCTGCGGTTTGCCCTTGCTCAGGTCCTTTTGCTTCTGCGTTGCCTGTTTTCCTCCAAGGCATGGAATCTGTCATGAGATGAAATGTTTTATAAGCTGGAGCTTTGCTAATTAGATTTTCTTTGGTCTGAGAAGTGGGTGGTTCTGACTGGGTCTCCAGTTACAGGAACGAAGAGCAACTTGGAGAGGCAGACCAAAACAGTGTCTTGCCATTAGCAGCTGTTTGAGCAGTTTCATCAGAAATTAAAAGTTGCGCATCTGACAGCCATCGCTTTCCAGCAGCCTTTGGAACTGTGTCAGTGCTAGGCTGGCTCTGTGATGTATCATAGTCGAATTGCTCAGACTTGTGAACGAAACGAGTGCAAAGGATTGGCAAAGCTCTTTATATCTGGCGAGAGACAGTGTGGTGCAATGGTTAGGATTGGATTTGGACAGCCTGAGCATTGAGAGTCTCCCTCGACATGAGGAAGTGAAGAAGTTGAGCAGTAAAAGTGACCTTGAACCAATCACAATCTGTTTGCCTAACCCAGGGCTGGCCAAACTTTTTGTGCCACGGGCCTGACCCCGACCCCGGAAGCAGAAGCCGCCACATTTACGGCTGACATAAATGCATCCACTTCTACATTTATGACAGTCGCTGGCGCATTTCCCTATGCACAGGCACGTTTTACAGATGATGTAAATGCACCTGCTTCCACTTCTGGGTGCAGCAGAGGCAGCGATGGGCCGGATGAGATTAATTAATTCTTTCTTGTAATTCTTTTAAACATTTTAATCTTTTAAACCTGTATGGGGTTGTCCTTGGTTTTTATTGTTGGATTACTGTATTATTATTTTTTAGATTTGGCTCTGTAATACGGTGTCAGCCACCCTGAGTCGCTTTGCGAGTAGGGCGGCATACAAGTGCAAACAATAAATAAATAAATAAATAAATTGAGATGGCGTCAGGGGCTGTGTCCAGCCTGCGGGCTGTAGGTTGTGAACCCCTGGCCTAACCTATCTCAGAAAAGTGTTGGAATGAGGATAAAAAAGCTTGCCCTGAGCATCTTGAAGAGAACAAAGAAGTACTAGATAAGGTAGCAAAGCTAGATTGGCTGTCTCTAGGACAATATTTCTCAACCTTGGGCCCCCAGATAGGCTTGGACTTCAATTCCCAGAAGCCCTGATCAGTAGGTATGCTGACTTGGGCTTCTGGGAATTGAAGTCCAAGAATACCTGGAGGCCCAAGGTTGAGAAACCTTGCTCTAGGTCTAGGAAGTTTACAAGCAGTTAATGCTAAAAGGCAAGACTACCTCTTGTTGTTCCCCAACAACTGGTATTCAGAAAGGATTCCATAAAAATGTAGGTTCCATATACGTATAGGTTCTATATCGGGAATTTTCACCCCATTAGAAGGTCCATCCTTGGGTGGGTCATTTCATGTATGTGGAAGTTCCCTATATCTCATGGAATGCCACCACCGCCATGCGGCAAACAGTTCCATAACACAATTGAGTCTCCTGTGGATGGCAAGTCACTTAAGGTTACTGGCCGCCCTTCAGCCCTTTCCCACTGCATTCGCGCAGAAATTCCTGGCCTCGTCCATTCAACCATTTGCGCAACTGATCTCGCACCATCGTAAGGCTCAATGGAAAATTCGTAAGGGCACCCAGTGGGGTCAACTTTCAATCAGCGCTGTTTGTCTCATCAGTAGAGCTCAACTTACACGAGCAAGAAGTGACACCAAGAGAGCAGCTGATGGAGTGGAACAATTTATAGCTTTAATATCAACACCAATCTAGTATCATCTGAGACAAGTTGGCAATATCAAACTTCTCCACAACTTAACCCGGCTGACTGTTTCCACCACTAAGACAGTATATAGACTCCCTTTGTAATATCAGGGTGAAAAGTTGAGTTGTAAACATTTCCAAGCTCTCCGGGGGTGTCGGACTGTTATTTTAAGGTTATTGGGGTACCTCCGTTACATTTCTGTCACAGGGTTAAAATAAATAGAAGCAATACTGTGCACGATAGAATGTGCTTAATTATTTATTTGAGCATTACAGACTGAAATTGCTTTTTGATTTAAAGCATTCGAGCTGTGGCTGCGCGTTTGGAATTGAGAAAGAAGCCGCCTTGTGCTTCCCCACAATTATCCCGGGTGGCATAAATGTGTCTGCGTAACTGCCATTCCTTGTTAGAATGGGTTCATTTCTTTAAAATTATTTTACATTTTAAATGTGGCACTGTTAAATATTCTAGCGCGCTTGCCAGCATAAGAGGCTTTCAAGATGAGGAAAGCTCTTAAAAAATAAATAAATTCTTCTTGCTAGAGTAAATGCTGTAGGAAAGATTATTTGTTTTCGTTAATTATACACTATATTTCCTGGCCCCGGGTCGAGGTAGGAAGGGGACTGGTTACAAGTAGAAAAAATAACCATCGCCCACTGTTTTGCCTCAACAGACAAGTTTTACATTTTCTGTTTGTGTGAAAGTCAATTAAAAGGGGCTATCGGGTTATGAGCAAAAGCCATTTTAATAAATAATCCCAGCCATTGACTAATAACAGTTTACATTACCTTGAGCTAAAAGGCTGGTTTTTGTTTTTAAAAAAATACCAGAATCAAATTAACTTTTCATCTTTCTCTCTCGTTTGTTTATCTTTCCTTCTTCATTTGGTTCAATAAACATTTGCTTCTAGTAAGGTTCCCTTTATGCTTCTGAATCCAGGTTTAAATGCTCCTCAGAGACACTCGAGCTGAACCGGTCTCAGACAGCTTCTCCCCAATCCGTGGTTTATATATAAATATATATACTGTTTTAAAAAATTAAAAGATTTGTTTTAGTTAAGATTGATTTTCTTGGGCTTGTTCCAGCCACTCTTTGGTCTGGCTCAGATATAATGAGAGGCGTAGCCGCCTGCTATGTGAATGAACAGAGGCAAGCTTGAATCTTGAACCCTCACAACTTCCTTTCTTTTTCACAACCCTAAGGAGACCAGAGGTTTTCATTTCCACTGTGAAACAAACCATAGTTCCTCCTGGCACATGACCTTATGGTACCATAGGTTGTTTAAGCTATGGTAGGTAAGAGGAGGCCTGAATCAAACTACAGTTTCGAATCTTGGCTTTCCCCATCAGTCCATAGTTGAAGAGACCACACCGTTTGCAAGGTTAAGCAACGGGGGAACTTGTGGTTTGTTTAAAAATGGAAATCACACCTTCTGAACTGGAAGCTGTGGAAGAAGAGGAAAGTGGAAGGAAAGTATGCCATCCGGAAACCTGGTGCAGTTCTCTTACGTAGAGGTCTTCCTTGCTTGAAAGCCAGTCATCTGCAGACATTTCTGTGGTCATGTGGCAGGCATGACTAGATGCTGGAGTGCGCAGAGCACTGTCACCTTTCCCGTTGAACTGGTCCCTATTTATCTACTTGCAATTTCTTGCTTTCGAACTGCTCGGTTGGCAAGAGCTAGGACAGAGACAGGGGTTCACTCCGTCATGCGGGTCTCGAACTGCTGACATGCCAGCCTTCCAGTCATCAAGCTCTGCGTCTTAACCACTAAGCCACCACTAACATAGCAACAAAAACAACATGTGAGTAAGGCTACTTAGATTCTCTTCTTTTGCCATGTTTTCAAGATGTGCTTATTTTACTGCAAGGATAGGAGGGCTTATCTCCTGCTCATTTCAAAAACAGATAAGAATTTCCAGTGATTTATGGTTGCATGAGCTGTGGCAGGGCGGTGGGGACTAGGAAGAAAACATTTTAATCTATGTCTACAGCCTGGAGTGGGTCCGGGTAAAATTGATCTACAGATTGCCAGAATTTACATTCTTGTCTTAGAATATTAATGCTTGAGACTTCGTGAAATGCTTTGAAAAGTTGAGGTCACACCAATGTGTGATTTCATGAATTAGTGGGATAACAATTTCGTGTCAGAAATTATTCTGGGTTGAAAGGATTTTTGTGGGATGCCCGAATGAGGCTCATTTCATGTCCCCAAGAGCTGGGACAGAGACGGGCACTCAATTCGTCATGCAGTACCCGGGTCTCGAACAGCCAGCTAACAAGGCAAGCTTCTTAACCACTGAGCCACCGCAGCCACAATTAGTGGGATTAATTAAATGTTTGTTTGTAAGTAAGTTACATACACAACCGTGTTGGCTTAGTGGCTAAAACACAGAACTTCCGTATTCAGCATGTTGGGGCAAAATGCTAATTAACGTGTGAACCTCCCAGAGAGTGCACTAAATGCTATATAAGTGTGATTGCTTTTTTATTCTTTGACATTCAGTGATTGTCCACTAAAGCCATGCACATATATTTTGAGAAGCAGATCAGACAAGCTACATCAGAGCCAGTAGTCAGGCTCTTCCCCAGAAATAATGTTACTAATTAAAAATAAAAAGTAAGGAACAGATTTTCCAAGAAAGTAAACAAATTAAATAACCATCGGATCACATACAGTAAATGCACGTAGGCTTGTGTGTCTCTATATAATCTAGCCAACATCAAAAGCAATTTCTGGATCTTCTTAAAAAGGCATGTGCATTCTGATTCCTTGTGCTTTTGTAAATCCCTTTCAATACCATCCGGTTTTGGTACCCCTTGCCTCTCAGCATTTACTTTTGTGAAATTTCGACCCAAGTTCCCAGCATTCATCTGGGCGCAAGAATGGGTTAGGGGTTCCTGGAAGCCAGCGTGGTCACCACATGCCTGGCGCAGGTCACTGGCGTAATAGAGGCCAGACCAGCAATTGACAAGTAATTTGACAAGTCAGCAGAGGGAAGACTTGAAGGGATGCCTGGGTAAAAAGGGGAAGCGCTGGGGTTGAACTCCCACCCTCCAGGTCATGGTGCGTTTCCTTCTGCTCAATCAATGAAAGTGATCGATGCAGCCGCACCAGGCTTTTTAATTGCAAATGGCTCCAGTTCTCCCTTTTCTCAACCTTTGTGGATCCTTTTGAAGCAGAGATTTCCCCTCCTCTCTCTTGTGGCAGCAAGGTCAGCTTGAGCAGAGAGAATACTATTAGCCGAGCTGCAGCGCCAGGGCCCCCTACAGACCCGTGCCTCGTTCTTTCCCCCCCCCCTTCTCTTCCCTTACAACAAGCCCTCCCTGGTCTGGGAACCGTGGGGCGTGCAGTTGATGAACAGGAAGCCTGCGCTCCTGATCAATCTGTGCGGGCGAGCAGTAATAGTTCATTCGGCACAGCCATCCCGGAGTTGACGTGTGGTATGTTTCAGTAATTGATTTTTATATTAGCTTCGTTTTGAGATGTGTAAATCCCTATATTGTTCACAGCAACCTGTCCGGTCCTATCCTGAGTGAATGAGGCTGGATCGAGAGGGCATCTTTCATGGCCTGACAGCTCCTGCAATTTCATTTTGGTGTATAATTTATCCTAGAAATGCATACTCATGTGTACGCACAAATACACACTGCATACTTCAGTTCCCCTGCCGCTCAGGCTGTTTCTCTGGCTCGGCTCGCTCCGCCTGTGATTTTCATTGCAGGTACGATGATGGCAATTTTGTGTATGGTTTTGCACAGGGAGGTGCAGTAGTTTTAAACCAGTGGTGGCAAACCTATGGCCCGTGTGGCAGAGGGGGCACTCAGAGCATTCTCTGTCACCCCAGCACATGGTTTGCTCAGTGGTGGGCGCCAAATTTTTTTTTACTACTACACTGTGGGCATGGTATGGTGGGTGTGGCCAGGGGGAAAGCCCTGCATTGCACTAAAATTAGGAATACTTCATTTCAAAACTTGGATGGGTGGCGCCAGCCAGAATTTCTGCTACCGGTTCTGGCAAACCATTGCGAACTTGCTGATACCCCCCACTGGGTTTGCTCTGTCCAGCAACTCAATGGGAGCACTTCCTCTCTCCCCCCTCAGCATAGAGTTCACCCTGCCCTCTGCCCAGCAAACTAATGGGAACACTTTCCTCCCTCCCCTCAGCACAGAGTTCGCCCTGCCCCTCTGTCCAGCAACCCAATGGGAGCACTTCCTCTCTCCCCCCCAGCATAGAGTTCGCCCTGCCCCTCTGCCCAGCAAACCAATGGGAACAATTTCCTCCCACCCCTCAGCACAAAGTTCACCCTGCCCCTCTGCCCAGCAGCCCAGTGGGAGCACTTCCTCCCTCCCCTGTCTGGGGTAAGGTGGGCAGCTCACGTGTGGTGTGAGGGTGTGACGCAGATGGCAGCCTGTTGAGTTTGGGCACATTGTCTCTGAAAGGTCCACCATCACTATTTCAAACCATGAGATATGGGAAATTTAGACACTGGGGCGATGGGCTTTCCTGTTTGCCACTGGACGAGAAGCAGAAAATGCATGGAATTCCTCTGTGCCAGAAATCCTACCACTGACACCATCTTTGATTACTTGTCTTGTTGCACACTTGTTGCTGCGACAGTGTGATTGCTATACACAACCACTGTACCTGTACCCCCTGTAGTGCTTGGGAGGGGGGAATGTGCATCAAATAGGCTGGGTGGACAATTCCACCATCGACAAGGCTGATGGTGCAAAAATCCAGTAGGTTCTACCCATCTAATTCACTTCTAGTGTCAAAACATTATCTGCAACCACATCTGGGTGTCTACAGTGAGAAAAGAAACTCAGCCCTCTCAAAAGTATAGTACAGGTTGGTCCCTTATCCTGAGACTTGCCACATGTGAATAACAGCATACCTATATTTTACATTGCAGAACATGGCCTCCAATGGCCAGCTCTGGTTATCTGCCAGAGAAATGCATTTTGTTGTTGTTCTTCAGTCGCACAGTCGAGTCTGACCCTTTCCGACCCCATGGACCGCCAGACGGCAGGCTCCTCTGTCATCTGCCAGCCTCCACAGCCCGCCAAGGTCTGTGCCCACGGCATCAACGATTCCATCCATCCACCTCATCCTCTGCCGCCCCCTTTTTCCTTTTGCCTCCCATCTTTCCTAGCATCAAGGCCTTCTCCAGTGAGTCACGGAATGCTGTTTACCTTCCCTATTATTCTACTTGCAATTTCTTCCTTTTAAACTGGCAGGAGCTGGGACAGAGATGGGAGCTCACTCTGTCGTGTAGCACTCGGGTCTTGAACTGCTGACCTGTCGGCCTCCCAGGCGCCAAATTCAGCGTCTTAACCACTGAACCACCACAGCCCATTCTGTGCATTGGTATTTTTTAAAAAACAACAACAACCAGATTTCTACTATAACAAGTGATCCAGAGGATTTTCCCTGGGCTAAAACAGATGTGCAAGTCAGCTGTATGCTTTCCAGAGTTTGAACTTGAACACACGTCTGCTTTCCCCCCCCCCCCAATCCTCAGCTTCATTTCCTGGAGGCCTGGGCATGCCACCCAGGTATCCGGGTAGAGAGCAGCCGCTTGCTGAGTCTGCTTCTGTTGCCGCTGGCCAGGGCCGTCTTCGCTTGTTCCTGCCAGGCTTCCAATCGCAGCGTGTTAATTTTAAACAAACAGAGCAGGGTGTTGTCATTGCGGAGGGGTTTCCCGTCAAGCTGTGTTTAGATGGCAGGCCAGGCAGACCGAAGGGCTAAGGATTTTTGTTTTATTTATATCCAGATGCGCGTTTCTCCGTTTAAAATACACACGTCTAGAGAAGGGCAGTCAGCTTCGGTTTCCTTGAAGCCTTGACTGGCACCATTGCTGATCGTCCATGAAAATGCTTCAGCTGCCAGGACATTTGGATATTTCAGACTGAGGCCACGCCAGAGGAACTTGCTCAGAAGAAAAGATTCCATGTATACCTATCCTAGGATACAAGTCTGGCTAGGTCAGTGATGGCCAACCTTGGCACTCCAGCTGTTCTTGAACTTCAATTCCCAGAAGCAAGAGTGCTGACTTGGGCTTCTGGCAATTGAAGTCCAAGAACAGCTGGAGTGCCAAGGTTCGCCATCACTGGGATAGGTTATCCCTGCAATGCTAATAGAGTAGACCCTACTGCCAGTAAGCAGCAGTTAAGTAACCCTGAGGACTAACACCCATGGGTACTGAAGTCCACAGGGAAGGGTGATGGTCTCCAAGTGGATTAAATCTCACTTGAGTCCACCTTGATGGAGGGCAGCAGCTTCATCCATCCTGTCCTGGGGCTGAGGAGGACTTTACGTGCCAAAAGGGCTCAGGACCAGAAAGTGACTCATGGAGCTGGATCAGTGGTACTCTGGGTGTCATGCTGTGATGTAGAAGGCAAATGGAAGGCCAGTGCATTATATTCTTAAGACAGTCTTCCTGGCTGATCACCCTGGAGCCTCATTTGGACGTTCCCTGAGCAGATTTTCACCCGCAAAAACCCTTTTAACCCAGAATAATTTCTGATACGAAATTTTTATAATACCCAGAGGATCACAGATATTTGAAATTGGATACAGCACTTGAAGAGGAAGAGGAGGAAAAGGTAACCATGTATTGCAGCTAAATGTGAAGATGGGGTGGCAGAGACAGGCTCATTATAATAATAATAATTTCATGTCAGAAATTATCCTGGGTTGAAAGGTTTTTTGCCTCAGAGGATGCCCGAATGAGGCTCCTTTCATGTCCCCCAGATCTTTTCCCACCAAAGTGGTCCCTCTTTATCTACTTGCAATTTCTTGCTTTCGAACTGCTAGGTTGGCAGGAGCTGGGACAGAGACAGGCACTCACACCGTAGCCCCACAGGCCCATTCATACGTTAGGACTCAGAAGGAAGTCTTGGCTGGACCTCCCACCAGACCTCATGGACGTCTCCTTCCCTTTACGTCATACTGTGTACCCTCTGAAGACTCAATGGAAGCATTAGCTTTGCAACTTTCTCAGGCCCGCGGTTGGAAGTTCTCCTTTCCAGTGACTGTGCATGGATATATGTGTGTGTGCGTGCAAGAGGGAGGGAGGGAGGGAGAGAAATGCCTGCCTGTTTTTCTCCTCTCCTCACTCCTGCCACCGGCTGAAAATTCACAAGCCAGCTATTAAATAATTAACGTGCCCAGTGGGACGCAGGGAATCAAAAGCTGTTGTGTTCCAAAGTTTTCTCTGGCTCTGAAACGCACCGTTCACTGTGTATTCTGGCACCTCTGAGCGGGATTTTGTGGGTCCCCCCCTCCTTTCCCCCCGGCTCCCCTGTTATTATCCCCTGTGCGCACTGGACCGGGAAGTGGCGTTCCCAGCCCAGTGGGGGATGACTGTTATTTCAGACCAAGATTTGGCAGGGTTTGGGGAAGGGGGGAGAGAGAGAGAAAGGAACAGCCTGTTGCCTGATTGATGTTTGTTTTTAATGGACGGACACCAAACGTTCATTAGAGCAACTCAAGTTTTGAGGGACGGAGCCGGGCGGGCCATGGGGGTGGATAGACTCGAGCGCTCTTAAGGAACCTTTGTACCCGCCCGATGTCCTCCTCTCAGCTTCTGTAGATTTCTTGGCAGCATTGCTTGGGCCTCTGGAGGCTTAAATAAAATATACACACCTTGGAGAGATTTCAGGAAAAGCTTTGTTGGCGGAATGAGGGGGAGAGGAAAAAGACAATCCAGTTTAATTTTACAATAATTAATTTCACATGTGCATTTTCTCTCCCTCCCACCCTTTCCACTAGTGCTGTATTGGGTTTCATAGAGGAACGAGGAGGCAAACGGGGCTTTGTGAGTGCAGGATCTGCTCCGCCGCCTGATGAATAACCCTGCACTTTCCCTCTGACGCCTGTGGTTTCCCCTCCGGCACTGATTAAGGAGAGAGAAAGAAGCATTTCTAAGGAAATGTCGCATAGCAGAGAATACACTTTGGATTTTTGACATTCTGCAGCTCCAGTGATTTCTTAACAGTCTCCTGTCCCTTCTTACGGCCTATCTATTGCAGGGATTCTCAACCCATGGGCTGTAGGCCACCTGTGGCACCATTTCATGTCAGACACACACACAGCCCCACTGCCTCCATCACACCACTAAGTGCCATGTGGTGGAGACAGGACGAAATGGATTGCATGGTGAATGCTAATAATTTGATGCCCATCCCCTACTTGGTAGTATCACCAACATCTCTGGACCTGTATTTCTACATCTTGCAGAACTAGCATACCATTGTAAGGGTAAAGGTAAAGGTCTTGCTTAAAGCCAGTTGTGTCCAAATCTAAGGAGTGATGCTCATCTCTGTTTACACCCAAAGAGCCAGCACTGTCTGAGTCTGCAGATGTTTCCGTGCATGACTAGACATTGAAACACACAGAACGCTGTTACCTTTCCTGCCGAAGCGGCACCTGTTTATCTCCTTGAAATTTCTTGCTTTCAAGCTGCTAGATTTGCAGGAGCTGGGAAATGTGACAGGAGCTCACTCCGGTCATGCAACAGTTTGGGTCATGAACTGCTGACTTGCCGGCCTTCGGGTCATCTAGCTTGGTGTCTTAACCACTAAGCTGTCGTGGTTTCCATGGTGCTACATAATTTTTAGGGCAGGAGCCACATCAGCCTGTTACATGGTAGTGGACCAGGATCATTAAGAGACCTCATCGTCCCAAGGACATCTGTTCATCCCCCCAGAGCGGACCGGAGAGGCTCTCTGGTTGTGCCATTGG
This sequence comes from Furcifer pardalis, assembly GCA_030440675.1. Lineage (NCBI taxonomy): Eukaryota > Metazoa > Chordata > Lepidosauria > Squamata > Chamaeleonidae > Furcifer > Furcifer pardalis. The sequence goes on from CP126898.1 coordinate 6,542,863, forward strand.
CCAGAGAGGCGCACCTCTCTGGCACTAGAAGGAGGGCCTTCTCTGTGTCCGCTCCGGCCCTATGGAACCTCCTCCCGATAGAACTACGCCTGCAAATGGAGCTGCTGTCCTTCAGGAAAGGATTGAAAACCTGGCTGGCAGGTCAGGTCTGGGGAATGGATGGATCAATTTCCCCAGCTGGCTGGATGGCTTGACACCCAGTGCCTCCTAGCTACAATGCCTAGCTATAATGACTAGTTTTTAATGCTAAATTTTTAAGCTTCTTTTAAAACTTTTACTTTCTGAACTGGTTTTAAATTGTTGTCTTGCTGATTGTGTTGGGAATCGCCCTGGGTCCCTTCGGGGAGGAGGGCGATAAACAAATTTAAATAAATAAAAATAAAAAATACACAAGGAGTTTATTGTCCTATGACACCTTTGGTACCCAGTGATGTGTCGTGGATAGAGTGATAGACTGTAAATCACTGTTCAGTCAAGGAAACTCACTGGGAGTATTGGAAGATATTCCTTAAATACCTCACTTACCTTGAAAGCCTTACTAGGTTCTCTATAAGCTGGTTCTCATTTGATGACATATAACAATAGCAACATGACAGCTTTAAAAGTAGTGTACGAGAAGTTCCACGCGCATCAAGTGGGCTGGAGGGTTGGCAAAACATACATTATAGCTTTTCAGAATCTGTGTGTGTTACAACATGTAATCCAGCCAGTTCCACTGCAGCCTCAGTTGTAATTCAAATCAAAGCGTCCCTCATCGCAAGAGCCCTGATTTGCTTCTTTCAAAATTATTTTCAAATCTGTGCCAGCAGCACTGGATTTGTCTGTGATTCTATGAGTAGAGAGAAGAGAGAGGTTGCAAATCCATGTAATCATTCAATATAGCTCATACTTTGCCAAGCAACGGCGCACACTGAGTACATCAGAATTTTCTTCCCTTCCTAGATGCTAATTCTAGTTGCCTGTCAAACATCAGTCGTGGTAAAGCCACAAATGACACCTCTTTCAAGTTTGTCAGAGCTGTTGGGCTTCTCGGAAGCCAATCCACAATGTACACACCCAGTCCCGTGGGGGCTGTTTTGGACACCGGGACACGTCCCAGTGCACCACAGGGTCTGGTGCCCCCACCAGAGGCAGGCAGAAGTATGACACCAGGCAGCTACACAATGACGCGAGTCAATTTCCGCCCAAGCCGGAACCTTTGAGGCAGCAGGGCGCTGTTTCTGTGGGGCGGGTATTGCCGTGCACCAACCAGCCCAATCCCCCACCATGGCTTCTTGGTGCAACGGCAATGCACCAAACCTCACCCCCCCCCTGGCCTCGGTCACTCCGCACCCAACTCCATAGGCTCCCCCTCCCTCTGTCCACCGCCCTTTTAGCATAGCCAGCACGCCCCTGTACACACCACTTTCTTTTATAAAGAGGTAGGAAGCAACAGCTGGCTGGATACCTCAATGAGTTAGGTGTCTGGTTATGGAGCCACAGGTTGGGAGTTTGATTCCTCACTGTGCCTCCTGGGAGAAGAAGAGCGAGCCTGTATGGGCAAGTTGCGCAATCTCGAGTTGACCTCAGAATAAAGGAGTAGTAAACTACTTCTGTGTATTATCCTGGGAAAGGTTTGCCATGAGTCAGAATTGACTTGACAATGCACAAGTAGTACTATTACAAAGCCACATCTTACAGGTATCTTGGTCTAAATCTAATTGTTGGTCTGAAGTGGTGCACATACTGTACATAGAATCCATGGGAATTTGTGAGTCAGCACTTAAAAGCCAGTTTCACTTTAAAGTTTCTGTTCTAGATGAAGCTTTCAAGTGGATTTCCGCCAATGCCTGTAATAGCATGTTAACACCATTACAACTCCTGAAAAGTTATACAACTGCTATTTATGGCAATATCTTCTTTACTGTTAATGTGTAAAGGGAAAGGAAGGATACAGAGAAAGGGTTGTCATATGGAGAAAAGAAAGGAAGGCCTGTACCATTTCCAGGATTGGTTGGCTGTCCTCTCTTCAGAGGAAGAAAGAAGGCTTCCTTTTCTCATTTTTTAACGAGCAGCAATTCATCACATCCCCCGTTGTCCCTGTCCCCTAAGTTTTAATTGTATTTTGACAAGCTTTTAATGTTTCCTGTGGGCACTTGTATTTTTGATAACTATGTCCTTTGCAAGCATAACTTCAAAGGGCTAGAGAACAATTGTGGTTCTCTGAAATGTTCATAAAATTGATTCTCATATTTTAGAGTTTCCCGTATAAACAGAATGTTGACAGCCATTTACAGATGCATTAAGTAGATTTCCTGTCTACTAGTTATCAGTCCTCGATATAATAATAATTTCATGCCAGAAATTATTCTGGGTTGAAAGGATCATTGCTGGAGAAACTCCACTCAGGGAATGCCCAAATGAGGCTCCTTTCGTGTTCCCAAGAGCTGGGACAGAGACAGGCACTCAATCCGTCATGGAGTACCTGGGCCTTGAACTACCAACTTGCCAGCCTTTCAGCTAACAAGGGGAGCTTCTTAACCACTGAGCCACCAGCAGCACCTTATTGATGAGATATTTCCTACACGTCACCTGGAATGTTCTCATGCCATGATTGTCTACTTTCACATCTTGCACAAGTGGTATTCACCATTTCCTTATGTGTACCTAGGCTCGGCTGTAACCTGTGGTGCCAACTTCTGACTCACACAACAGCAAAGAGAATCGTGCAGGACACAAGTGTTAGAGTGTTATATTCCACCCACACTGCCAGAAGAAAATTCTGGCCATTGTTTGCATTCTCTAATGTTTAATTCTGGACATGGTTGTTTCTGTCTCCTTTCTTTTTCTGCGGACATATGGTCAAATCCAGAGTTCATAGATTCTTTCAGGACAAGATTAGGGCACAGAGTAAGTAGCCGTTTCTAACAGGTGATGTACAAAAAGGGGATAAGGTTAAGCATTGAACTATTTGCAGTATTCCAATGTTACTTTGGAATTTCATATAAAAATATGGGGGGAAAGAATTGTCAGTACATCTCACAATGAAACTGCAGTATGTGATCATGTATGGTCAAAGTGAACGAGGAATATTATTTATCGAGAGGGTCCAGTGTCGATCTTTGGAACAGTGTTGGTGGTAGTTCTGGTTGTTGTGTTGTATTTTCCTTTGAACTTTATTTAAAAACAAGGACACGTCTAGTCTACATGTCTAGTCTTGAACATTGACAGTGTTGAGTTGGTTTATTGCAGCTGTGCCCTACAGGAGTTACAGCATTTTAAATTACAATTAATGTAATCATGGAAGCCAAGCTTTGGTGTAAAGGTGTTTTGCTTATCTTGGAAAACACATTGTTCAGTGGTGAAGAGAGATTAATTTAATACAGTATATCTATTTTCTACTGTTTCTAAGGCAGTGAAAACAGAACACAATGTAATGCATTTTGGAAGTCTTGGGGCTTTTAGTTCCACAGGAGAAGTTGAGAAATGGAGTTCCACAAATGCCCCAGCAGGAAGTCAAGTAGTTAATAAAACCTGAGCATGAATATGCAAGAAGAGACATGGTTTTTGATGATACAGAACAGTGATGATGAACCTTTTAGAAACCGAGTGCCCAAACTCAACAGGCTGCTGTCAGCGCTGCAGAGGGGCAGGGAGAACTCTGTGCTGGGGGGAGGGCGGAAGTGTTCCCATTGGGCTGCTGGGCAGAGAGGTGGGGAAAACTCCGTGCTGGGGTGATGGCACATGTGCCCACAGAGAGGGCTCTGAATGCCGCCTCTAGTTCACGTGCCATAGGTTCACCACCACTGATAAAGAAGAAGTTGGTGGTCTCCTTTCTTCACATCAATTGTGCTGGGAGATACTCTGAACCCACATACTGAAAAATGTACTCTATAAAATTACTGCCTCAGGTACAGTAAAATACCAGATAACGCTAAGATTTAGTTCCACAAGTCTTGGTGTTATCTGATTTTTAGTGTTATCCGATCCATGTTAAAATCCTATGGGATGGATCGGATAACGTTAAAGCTCCATAGAGATACATTGTAACCACACAGGCTTTAGCGGTGGTTATCTGATCCATCCCATAGGACCTTAACGTTATTCGATCCAATTCTCCTCCCCAGATTACTTAACGTTATGCGATTTTAGCATTATCCGATCCAATCATTATCTGGTAAAGCTGCGTAAACATAATTTCTGCTCAGTCCAGTATTCATCTCCTTTAAAGAATAGTTCCACTTTCCCATCCACCCACCCCCCCAGTACTACTTTACCCACATCCCAATACATTTTTGAGAGAGAGAGAGAGAGAGAGAAGTGAGGGAGATTTAGAGAAGGAATTGCAATTCTTGCTTTGGAATTCATGATGGATGAGGAAAGAAAGGGAAAGCCCCAGGGGAGAGACGTGATAAAACAAATGATTTTGTTTCTTTCCTTGTAGAGCATCAAAACGCCCTAGGCACGCATGCACTCTTCAAATAACATTTGAACATTTGCATGTCTTGTTTCTTGTGTTTCATTAAATAAGGGAGAGTCAATCCTGCTAGTCTGGAAGGGAAGAGATTATAAACATTGGGCATCCTACTTCGTTAAATTATATGTCATTTGTTCCATAAAGGCAGAAGAAAGAGCAGTATGGAGGAAGTAGACTTTGACTAAATGAACAGAGACAGTTGTTACAGCTCATGCTTTGCATACATTCTATCCTTTGCGCCTCCATTTACAAAGATTTCAAGGAGCCAGTAATGTAAAAGACTCCTGCCTGTAAACCTTAGTACAGTTAAAAAAAACCTGATTTACGTAAAAAGCCCATTTTGTAGGGTTTTATGTAATATGAGTTTTTATGTAAATCAAAGCAAACCCACAGGGAAAATGAACTTTTATGCAAATTGAAGCAAACTCATAGGGGGGAAATGATATATTTTTATGTAAATCAAAGCAAACCCATAGGAAAAGTGAATTTTCCCCGTAAATCAAAGCAAATCCATAGGAAATCACATTACATAAATTGGGACATTTACGTACATCGGGACATGGTTTTAGTGCAAAATCATTACGTAAGTCAAATTTTACATAATTTGAGGCATAGTAAGTTGGGGTTTTAGTGTAACTGCTGCCAATCAGAACAAGTATTATTGAGGTAGGTATACCAACAGTCCCAGCAGGTATAAGGCAGTTGCCTTTGCTTTCTGTGTTAAAGGTTCTTTGCTGTTCAGTGGAGAAGATAAAGATTTTATTGTTCCTGTCTTTGCAACCTGTAAAACTGGAAGCATTATTTCCCCGTACTTCAATTTTGTCAGAAGCACCTTTTAAAATATTCATGTAGGTTTATGTGATTTTGTAGTTCTTTGGAAGCAAAGGGGGAAAGAGTAGTGAGATCAGCATTATTGTGGATTCGTAGAACTCAGTCATGGGTTTCTATAGCTACTCTTAGCAAACCTACTTCTTTCACGATGCTTTTTTTTATTTATCCCACAACAACATTGTGAGAGGTGACAGGGTTATTATGAGGATGAGAAGCGAGAAAATCTTAAGATTATTGGATGAAAGATGGGATATAAACCCCATAAATAAATGAGTAATAAATGTTCAGTCGCACAGTTGATTCCGACCTTTTGCGACCCTATGGACCATTGCCCACCAGGCACCTCTGTCTCCCGCCATCCTCCTCAGCCTACCCAGCTTTGTGCCCATTGCATCTACAATACCATCTAGCCATCTCATTTTGGCCATCCCCTTCTTCTTTGGCCCTCCATCTTTCCCAGCATCAAGGTTTTCTCAAGTGAATCCCCTCTTCTCTTTTGATGTCCAAAGTACTTTAGCTTCATCTTTACTATTTGACCTTCCAAGGAGCAGTCAGGGTTGATTTCTTCTAGAATCAACCTATTTGTTCTCCTCGCTGTCCAGGGGACTCTGAAAACTCCTCCAACACCACATCTCAAAGGCATCTATTCTTCTGCGCTCAGCTTTGGCCATGAGTCAATGGAAGCTGCAGTTAAGTACCATTTGTAGGGCCATTGGTTCTCCAGTCATCTGTCTTGTCTAGTGTTTACCACTCTGACTTACAGTGGTTCTGTACACTCTTCGAAGGAGGTCTTTCCAACCCCTGGTAGCCTGTTAACCTGAGATGGTTTGGGCCATATGAGGGTAATTTCCTCCTCCAAGCAAAATGTACGTTCTAAGATGGAAGGAAGAAAGGAAGTTCAAGAAAAGTGGAAATCCAACAGGTCCTCTGCAACCCTCACCGTTTCCTCAAATTAGAATTCTGTAGCTTTTTGAACTAACAGTGACCCACAAATTTATTTTGTCTGGGTTCTAGACAGTCAAGGTTACATGGCAGCCACTGGCAGATGGATCACTTTTAGTCACAAACTCTAGCTGTGTTGAATGATGCCGCTGTAAGTCCTGGGGTGTGTCTCCCTTCTGGATATGTCTACTGCATCCTTTTGTAGTGAAATGAGTGTATTTTCAGCTCCCACTGGCTCCATCTTCCAAAAACAACTTCTGCCGTATCTGAGTCTGAATATTGGTGATCATCGTGGTGATCAGCCATGAAAACTGTCCTGAGCATATAATGCAGTGGCCTTTCATCTGCCTTCCACATCACAGCGTGACCCCCGTACAATTCCGTGAATCACTTTCTGGTCTGGAGTCCTTTTGACACTCAAAGTCCTTTTCAACCCCAGGCCAGGATGGAAGAAGCTACTGCCCTCCATCAAGATGGATTCAAGTGGGATTTAACCCACTTGGGAACCATCACCCTTCCCTGTGGACTTTGACACCCAACGCCGTTAGTTCTCCGGATTAGTTAAGCGCTACCTGAAGTTGAGTCGCTGGCAGTAGGGTCTACTCTATTACCATAGCAGGATAGCCTAGCCAGACTGCTTTAGTAAAACAGTCATTACAGGGCGTGGAAGATCTTTATTCTTTGACTCAACCCACAGTAGCCTCAAGTTGTCATAAGGAGAGCTTACCTATTTAAGTAGCCTTTGAAGTGCCCACAATGACTCTGCTTCTTCATGGAGCCTGAGTTCAGTGTACAGAAAATTCTCTTATGCAAGCAGAAAAGCTTGCCATCCTGTGTTCTGAAAACTGGGGTAAAAAAAACCTCTGGTATTTTTGGTATCTTTAAACCACAGTGTAATTTGTCTGCTCATGCGGCAAACAGCTGATCCTACTTACAACTCACACTTAAGAACACACCATTCATATTATACTGAAATTATAATCTTGAGACCGCTCCGGGAGCCCAAAACAACAGGTTTTCCAGCATATTCCTTTCATCCAAAAATAAATAAATAGGTATCAATTTACTTGGAAGTGTATTCTGCGATTATACTTTATCCAAGAACCTTTTATTTACAGTACCCACTAATGCACTGTTATTTTTCTTGGTTTACCAGTTGGGGACACAGTTAGCGCGGCCAGATCGCCCACCTACTTAAATTCCAGACCCTATCATTTGAGATGTGAAGGAGATGATTTGTTGCTGTAGGTGCAACCACTGGTTGTGGCTTTTGAGAGGATAGTTCTGAGAAGCTGTGGGTACAGCACTGAAGGAGCCCTAGTGAGTCAAGTCAGAAAATGAGATGAACCTGAGCCAAACATATGCCAACCACTTGAGGATGGAGCAGGCTGGCCTCCCAGAAGTAAATCTCAGGCATGGATAGCAGCACGCTACAGTCTGTGGTAGCAAAATGAATGAACAGACTTGTGGCATCTTGAATTCCTGGTGAATTAGACCAAGGCTCCATTGTGGCCAATGTGCTGATAGTGGAAGGCTGGTTTTGTGGGAGCAGTGAATGCACAGTAGTCTGGCCAGGTTATCCTGCTATGGTAATAGAGTAGACCCTACTGCCAGAGACTCAATGGTGAGTGTCAGGCAACAGCAGTTAACTAACCTGACCACCCTGATGAACGGCCTTGGGTGGCGAAGTCCACAGGGAAGGGTGAGGGTCCCCAAGTGGATTAAATCCCACCTGGATCCATCTTGATGGAGGGCAGCAGCTTCATCCATCCTGGCTTGGGGCTGAGGAGAACTTTGTGTGCCAAAAGGGCTGAGGACTGGTAAGTGACTCATGGAACTGGTTCAGTGGTACAGGGATCATGCAATGTGGAAGGCAGATAAAAGGCTACAGCATTATATAATCAGAATAGTTCTTCATGGCTGATCACCATGATGATTGCCAGTATTCAGATTCAGATACAGCAGAAGAAGAAGAACTGAATCTACTCTGTCTGTCAACCCAGACTTTAATGCTGCTAAGATGCTGGACCTATTGGAAATGGGGTTCAGCACCTTCAGTAGATCTTATACACACCGTCTATTCTAAACCTGGAGTGGATTCACTACCTCTGTTAGGTGGTGGAGTCAACCTACAGACTTCCCTGCCTGTTCCCTCTGAAAGATCCATACATTTCTGCTATTTTCTCCCATAACATGCTATTAGGATTTGCATCCATGCAGTCATATCTCTAATTCCTTTTCACACCTTGTTCTCCTACGCCAGGAGTTTCCAACCTAAGGCCCGCAGGCCTGATCCAGCCCATAGTGCCATTTCATGTGGACTGCCCCACCCCTCCCAAGGACATTCAAGAAATAAAATGGCCCTTCTTTTTAAGCTGTTGGGACAAAATGGCCACCCCCATCGTGCAGGCAGGGCAGAATGACCATCTGGCCCTTGAAACTGACTTGAGAGAGTGTGACCCGGCCCCCGGCTTGAAAAGGTTGGGAACCCCCTTCCTTACACTGTGGAAAGATTTCCATCTTTCCCTTAAAGAACAAATTGTTACACATATACCCAGAAGGTAGATCTTGTGGAGTGCAGAAGTATTTACTCCAGAGAAGGGACTTCCCCTGACCCTGTTATGTTTTAATAAAGCCAGGGGTTGTTTTTTGTTTTTTGCAGATACCAACAGCAAAAGGAAGTGTAGGTGCAGTGCATAGGAATCGCACTGGGAAATTGCAGTCTGCATGCTACAGAATTAACTTGTCAAGGAGAAGATTTTGGGCTAGCCTCATCTTTCTTGGCATGCTGGCTTTCTGTGTATAATCGGTTTAAAAACAAATAAGGAAAGATGCAACCACTCTTTCACAGTTTACCATTGCAGTGTCGGAGGAGGATTCTGCTTCCGCATTACAAAGCCAACCTACATGGTATAAAACCTAAATGGGCATGACTCACATGCCATTAATCTTCCTGGCAGGTACATTTAGCAAAAACATAAGCCTCTACATCCTCATGTAATGCCGTTTTTAAAAAAAAGAAATCCTCCCTGACTTCATCTCAGCTTGTCAATAGCTGCATGTATATATTCTGAGCCTGCCGAGCTGAATTAAGACATCATGGCGAAGGACGTCTATCATGGTCTTTTCGGCCCATCCTTTTGGATCGAATATTCAGTTGCCATAGGAACCGACTGGAAGGGGCACAGGCCCTATTCCATGCCTCCTTTCCGCTTTCCTTTTTGAGTGTGTTAAGTTGCAGCATTCAGAGCTGATTTTTAATACAGCTGGATGGCCTCGGTAGTTCTCCTGGCTTCTCAGTGGGAGGAGAAGGCCTCTCTTCTGACAAATCACAAGCAGTTGTTATGGGAGACAGCTAGAAGATGAGATAAGTGCATGGGACTTGCTTTTTGTGTGACATATCTAATCAATCTACAGATCAATAAGGTGGGATAAACACTTTAGAGCAGGGGTGGCCAAACTTTGGCCTGCTGGTTCGACTCTGCCCACAGTGCCAAATCATCTGGCCCTAGGCACCCACGCCGGAAGTGGAAGTAAAACGTCCCCATGCATGTGCAATCGGTGCCGTAAATGCACCCACGGGTGTCGTACATGTGTTTTATGGCAGCATTTACAGTGGGAGGAACCATGTGACCAGCCCACTCAATCACATGACCGGCCTACGGCGCGAAACATTTGGGAACCCCTGCTTTAGAGCATTGTTGTCCATCAAAATAAACAGTGCCAAGTTAAATAATCCTTGCACATTATATATGCCCAGATTTTAAGCTTTTGGTAAACTGAAACCCTTTTAAAATTTCATTCTTTTTAGAATATTAACTATCAAACCCTGGAGAATTTGAGGAGAAAGCATGGTGAAGTAGATGAGAATATAATTGTAGAGAGGCTAGAAGATGTTATGCAGCTGAGTAAACATGCCCTCCCTATTTTCTTGAAGAAATGTTGAGATACATAATGAGACCAGAGGTGGTTATTCATTTAAAAAAAACCAAATCAAATATCATCCACCCTACGATGAAACTCAATTTGTCTGTGGTGGCAAGAGATTGTAAAGGGTGCGACCCTGTATTATTTATTTATACAGTCTCTGCTGCATCACTGAAAGCTCCAGTGATGACAATATTTCAAATTCAAGGTCCATTAAACTACCCTGCCTTTCTCCAGTAATTTTTCCCCATCATTGCCTCCTGGCAGAGCAGCACTCTCCCTCTAGCAAAATCACTGGCGGTATCTACCCCCTGTCCTGTCATAAATCATTCTGCTATCATCTGAGCCTCTTTCTCTGTGGCATGGCTGGCCAGTTAAAGTCAGTTATAGACATGTTTATAGGCTCACATCATTAGGAGTCCTCTTCTTACATACAGTGTATCTAGAATGTTTTCTAGTCTTGGCATGCTGGTGTTCTGAACTCTGTAGACATTAGAAGTCTTGCTGGTCTCAAATAAAGTCGGAGGATTGGATAAGGAGTCTTGACACTAAATATTAAGGCTGCCTAGCAGAACTGTTGAGTGCAACAATAATAAGAAAAGGATTTGGCACTTAACCTCTTAAAATTAAAGCAAGTGTTAACATCAACTGCTTGGTCTTATCACAGCTTTGTTATAATAAGAAATTGTGATATGGTGCAGTTATGTGTGCTGTATGACCTTGAGAGCTCGATAGTGGTTGTGTGGAATGGGTATCTGTTCCCATATGTGAGAAATCATCCCAGTCCTGATGGATATCTAATTTTAAAGTGCTTATTTCCACTCTCTTTCATGCACTCCTTGAACTAAAACAAGTTCATATGTTAGTTTTTACCAGATGTGGGAGTTTAGTTGCATGAATGTCTCCCTATTTTACCTGGAATGCTTCCAGACAGAAGCCTCGTAGCACTAATAATACCATTGATTTTCTGACTGTCCATTTTCTAGTATATTTGTTTTTACATTCTTTCCAGACCAGTGCCTTTCACACTATTGTGCTGTCATTTTAAGGTGAATGCTTTTCATATGGGTAGTGACTTGTTAAGCAGCAGACTCTGTCTCAATTCAACAAGCATTCAGTATTCATTTTGCTCTGGACCCCATTTTTAACCACCCATTTATTTTTTTGTCAAGTCATCTCCAATTTAGGGCAACCCAACAAATGAGACAAATGTATTGCCTTTTGCTTGGTATCTTAAACATGGAATCAACCTTTTATAATTTCATGTCAGAAATTATTCTGGGTTGAAAGGATTTTTGCTTGAGAAACTCCGCTCAAGGGATACCGGAATGAGGTTCCTTTCATGTTCCCAAGAGCTGGGACAGAGACAGATGCTCAATCCATCATGCAGTACCTGGGTCTCGAACTGCAGGCTTGCAGGCCTTCCAGCTAACAAGGCGAGCTTCTTATCCACTGAGCCACCGCAGCTTCTTAATTAATGCGAAAACAAGTTTAGGTATTAAAACATACTGATGTTGAGTAGGGATATAATTTATATTTGCTGAATTATTGTTTAAGGTCCTTGGTTTGAGTCCAAATGACTGCATCTTCCTTGTCGATGCCATGTTGTTTTTCCATATTGTAAGATACCAAGGAGAGGGGAGGAGAGAGGCTGAAAGACGGCCATCGACAAGACCTTTATTCCTCTGTTGTTGTTAAATGTCATCAAGTCACTTCTCCCTTGTGGCAACTGAAATAGGTATGCAAGATGTGCAGGGAGAGATCTATTATTGCCCCACCCCAACCCCCATTAAATTGGCGTGGTTGAACAGGGTTTGAATGCAGCCCTTGTCTAGCCCTCCATACCTGTATGGCGTAGACCGTTCAGCCAGAGACTCAACGCCAAGTGTTGGGCGGTGGTAAATTACCTGACTCCCTAAAGGGGCCAAGTGCTATGAGTGACTGAGACCCTTTAGGTGGGGCGATGGTCCCTTCAGTGGAGAAAATGTCACTGGAAACCATCATATTGGGACAAATGGCAAAATGAGCAAAGGAGGAACTATTTCACTATTCTGATTCCCAATGGTCATGGAGGTGGAAGAGGCCATGCCAGATGGACTGGCTGTGAAGGCGCTCCTTGTTAATACCCTGAAGGCTGTGGCAGTCCATTGGAGTCCTGGTGTCAAATCCTGCATGTCTCATTTCATACATGCCACAGGAGATGGCTGAGTGATCACAGTGTGTGGGTCACTTCATGGCAAGCTGGGATCCACCTTAAATGAATTTACACCCGTACCATCTTTCCTGCTTGTCATTCTGTGAAAATGATTTCCAGGGGAAATGTATACTCGGAAACAAGTAGCAGCCAACGATGATGACAAGCCCTCCATGGACCCCCTCCAGTGAGGGCAAACCATGGCACTCCAGTTGTTAATGAACTTCAATTCCTAGAAGCCCTGATCAGCAAGAGTGCTGACTTGGCATTCTGGTAACTGAAGTCCAAAAACACTTGGTGTGCCAAGGTTCGCTATCACTGGCGTACTCTCTCTTGGCATTCAGTTGGGTTCTCTTGAGACTTCTCAAAAAGAGTCTCCCTCAAACCTAGACCTATTTCTCTTCCCATCCAAATTCTGGATTGGTTTTGTGAGTCAGGGACTATGTCTGAGATGCTGCCAGGAGAAAGTCTTCAAGATGAAGAACGAAGGTCATGCCGTGGCTCATTTTGGAGAAAGAATTGCCCCCTCATGCACACTCCTCAGTTTAGTTATGGATATATGTCTCCCTCTGCGGGTGTGTAAATCTGCATTTTCCTCTTCTCCAGCAAACAGATGGTCCAACTTATTTGCTGCATCTGGTAAAAGTGGCTGGAGTTTCGTCTGAACAAAGGCTTCCTTCAGCTTTTCCAAAGCATGGCTTGTTCTCTTAGGGTGAACAGTAATTGCTCCTGGAGGTTCGTGCTATTGATCAATTGGTGTGGGTTCAATTTCAGTGCAAAGAGTTGTGTTTGGGATTTAATTGGAATGATTAATAACTCAACAACAGCCGGCTGGGAATCAATATAGATTTCAAACAGCAAAAAATGAGCACATTTTCCTCCCGTAATGTGGCAGCTGACAGTTTGTTATTTGTACTTACCTGGCTAATTAAAACCACACAGTCACTTGATAAATAGAAGGCTTGGGTGTTTTTAGAAGGTCTAGGCTTTGACCTGAATACTTGATTAAGTTGGATGTGAGCGGATGGTGCCCTTGTTTATTTGCTCATTTTAGTTATCTGTCTAGACCAGCGGTGGGCAACCTATGGCCCATGACCCAAGCCTGGCCCACGGTGCCAAGTCATCCGCCCACTGCGCCACCGGAAGCGGATGGGGATTTATTTACAACAACCATAAAATGCATCCACAGCTGTCATAAACACATTTACAACAGCCACAGGCACATTGTATGGCAGTGTTTACTGTGAGGAGGACCACCAGTCCGGCCCACTCAGCTGTGTGAGGGAGCCTGGCCTGGCCCCTGACTTTAAAACGCTGGCAACCCCTGGCCTAGACCCCAAAGTCTTCTGAATGATGTCCAATCTATTCTATATAAGACTATCCTTGCTAACCACACAAAAAACCTTTTGTATCATTGTGTGTATGTATGTGTGTGTGTGAGAGAGAGAGCGCGCGTTGTAGATTGCCTCTTACGTCATTGATGGGGAGCCAGTCCGCTTAAGAACAGGGCTGTGGGGATTTAGCCCTGCTGTGTTTGATCTAGTGTCCAAGATTAAAAGCCTGCATGAAACTTCCAATCTCATTACAGAACCAGCATCCATAGTAGATGATGCTGGTGTTGAAAATCCTCTTCCACCTTTGTCTTGGATTGATGCCAAAAGGTTGCCTGATGGAGCAAATATAGTGTGACATAATTTTCCTTCCACCCCCCCTTTTCTGGGTTTTAGTGGCAATCCTTGTTTTTTATTATTTGGCCCCAATCCTTTGGCCCCGGGCAATTTACATTTGTCATCTCTTTCTTCTTCTTCAATCTTTTTAATGAGGTCGTTTTGGTGTGTTGTCATGCATGCTTGTAGCTAACTTCCCTAGATACAGCGTTGCAGCGTCCAGAAAGCAAAATTATCCCTGAAAAAAGCCACAAAAGTAGCAAATCACTTTTAAGGCAATTCAACCTTAATCCTGTCAGGGTCCTTTTCTTCAAAATAAAGGACAATTTATTAATCTATTTATTTATTTAGATTTATATTGCCACCCACTCGCCGAGGCGACTCAGGGCGGCTTACAGTCAAAACAACAACAGTACAATAAAAATTATAAAATGCAACCACATAAAACAACCAAACCAGAACACAAACTAACTCCCGTCAGGCCATTGTTGTGGGCCCAGAGGAGTGGGCAAGGTCCCCAGCCACTGCTAGGCCTTGGCATCTTCTTCTGCCTGCAGATTTCTGACTTCATATAAATATTTCCCAGGGAGACTTTTTCTGCCTAGCAACCCGATAATAGCGCTGCCCTCTATCCATTTAGCTTGCATATGTATTTAATTGCCCATTGTTTCAGAGGTAATCTCATTAAGAAAATGAGATTAGATTGTGGTGAACTATAATTCCAGGGGTGTTTGAGGCACTTTGCTGAACTCTTAGCTCAATCTGCTAGACCCCAAAATAGCAAACTTTTCATGTATTACAGTGAAGCAAAAGGAATTTTATGAAGGTCTAGAACTAGTGCCACATGACCACAGAAACGTCTGCAGAAGCAGACAGCACTGGCTCTTCAGCTATGAAACAGAGATGAGCACTGAACCCTAGAGTCAGATGCTACTGGCTTTCAAGCAAGGGTGACCTTTACCTTTACCTAAGGGAGAACATATTTTAAATAAGAGAGCACTTGTGTTAATTGCAAGAGTTGTAATCAAGTAATTAATCCATATTTGCCACATGCAGAATTCCTAGATTTTCTGCATGTGGCAAACCCATTTTTTCATCCATAGTTTGGAAGCTAAATGTTTTCTGACGATGTGAGTAAACAGCTAAACGGTGGACATAATCTTGGAAGAGGTCCCTGCCATCTGCAGCCTTTACTAGTACTTAGGCTAAAAATAAACAGCATTTTAACATGTGGTGCTCAACTAATTGAGGATGCCTTTGTAGTCAGGTTTTAGTCAATTAAGCAATTAGTCAATTGATGGGTGTAGCCATAACTTAAAAGCCACCGGCTTACTGGAGTGATCTCCAAGCTGTGTAATTCTGTTTTAAGCATGGAGGGCCGCTCTCAAATATAGCATCTTAAAGCATACTAGATCAGGTTCCCTTTGGCGATTTTAATGTTTCGGAAATCATTACAGGAGAATAGGCTGAAGGGTTTGGAAGCTTGAATTTAACTCAGTTCAGCAGAGGATCAAAAGCAAGCAAGCCCTCTGGGTGGGCTTAATCTAATCCCAATTTAACCCACCTTGGACAACAGGTTTTTTTCCCAGGGTATAACACATTCATGAGTTCCTTGAGGAAACTGTAAGGTTGCAGGTGTAACTGAGATTCTCCTTCGTGTTGTTTGGGGATGCACACTGATGGGTTCTGCGCCTGCGCTGAATCCGGAGCGGAGCTGGAAAGCTGATTGGATAAAGAGTTTTGAATGTGGGACCGCCCACCATGCCCAACCCCTTTAGGCGCCATTTCGCGCTCTCCCCTCAGTTTGCTTTTTTCCGCTGCGCAAGCAGGAGCCTGGAAAAAAAGCTGTGAGTACTTTGCTGAGATTGTCTCAGAATCTTCCAATTTTTCCTACCTTACAATTTTTCTCGGACTAGGGGACTTGTTCCCTTGGTCCTCGTGTGGCTGGGGCTCGCCCTCAGCCGCCGTTTAAAACAAAAAAAAAAAAAAAAAAAGACCAACATCTCGTGTCGGGGCCTCCCGGCCGGGATAATTTTTTCTCTTCGGCCATCTACTTCGGTGGATGGCCTCAGCGGCAGCGTTCAAGCAGTGTCCGTCCTGCAAGAGAAAGTTCCCTAGCTCGGACGGGCACGTGCGTTGTCTTCGCTGCCTCGGGGAGAGTCACCAGGTCCAGACCTGCGAAGTCTGTCGCGGCTTCTCGAAGGCCGCCATCAAGAACCGCCAGTACCGCCTTCAAGCCTACCTCATGGAGGCCGCACTGGCACCACCGGCTCCCCCAGCTCCAGAGCAGGCCGCTTCCACGTCTGCTCCTTCAACCTCCGCTTCTTCTTCCAGGCCCTCGGCCTCTGAACTGTTCAGGCGGAAGAAAGAGCAGGAGAAGAAGAAGAAAGACAAAAAAGAGAAAAAGAAGCGCCGTAGCTCTTCGTCTTCTCTTCCTCCGACCCCGGCACCGGCTCACCTTTCGCCGCCACGCTCCCTAGCATCCGCCCCGGTCGCAGCTCCACCTACGCCGGGTAGGATGTCGACCGAGGCCCGGGACGCCACGCCGGAGAGGGCCCACAGCCCTCCACCGCCGCCGGAGACTCCTCCACCTGTACCACCGCACAGGTCTTCCTCCCTCCGCAGTCCTTCCGTGGTTCCTGGTCCGGCTACCGAACCGCCGCCCCAGTTGAGCCTCATCGCCCCGTACATCGAGGCGATGGTGCGGAAACTGCACACCGAGCTCTACGGCCCGCAGACGACACCGTGGGAGCGCCCTCTGCCCTCACCACCAGCCACGGAGGCACCACCGCTCCGTGAGGAGGGCCCCGCACCGAAGCGGCAGAGGGTGGAACAGGCGCGGTCGGAGGCCTCTCTCCCTCCGTACCAGCTGCCTTTGCCGGGGAGCGATCCGAGATCCGCCAGGCCGTACTGGTCGGACTCGGACCCCGAGGTCTACCTGCCACCGCCCAGCGTCTCGGAGCGGTCAGGAGACTCCGACTCGTCGGATCAGGAGGAGGAGCAGCATCAGCCACCGCCGGTTGCGGTCGACAAGTCCCCGGACGACAACATCGGCGCCGTCCACGGATCCCAGCCGGAGGATTTGAA
The DNA here is from genome assembly GCA_030440675.1 of Furcifer pardalis. Taxonomy (NCBI): domain Eukaryota; kingdom Metazoa; phylum Chordata; class Lepidosauria; order Squamata; family Chamaeleonidae; genus Furcifer; species Furcifer pardalis. Next base: position 6,559,967 of record CP126898.1, read on the forward strand.
GACCTACACCGGACTGATCACTCGCCTCGGATCCACCCTTGGGATTCGGGCGGAGGCTCCCCTGGACGACTGTGAGGATGTCGTCTGCGGCTTGGCCGACCGCAAGGAGTTGGTCCCCGTCCGCCTCGGACTGCTCCCTAAGATTGCTAAAGCGGCCAAGGAGGTGTGGAAGAAGCCGGTTTCTTCGCACTCCGTATCCAACAGAGTGGACTCTATGTACAGACTGCTGGACGATTCCAACTTTCTGCACATTCACCCGGCACCGAACTCCCGAGTGGTCAAGGGCTCCCAACACCGGACGCCGATCAGCAGCACTCCCATCCCGTCGACCCAGGAAGGGAAGAAGCTGGACGCACTGGGCAGGAGGTTCTACGCCAATGCCTCCTTGTCCTTCCGTGCGTCCAACTACGCGACGGCCATGGGAGGCTACCAGTGTCGACTCTGGGAGCAAGCGGAGTCGTTCAAGTCCCTGCTGCCACCTGATCGACAAGCGGACTTTGAAAAACTCTGCATGGAGGGCAACCACCTCGCCCTCCAGCAAATCCGCACCGGCCGCCACGTCACCGAGTCGGAGGCAAAAAACTTGGCCTCCGCCATCCAGCTCCGTCGCCACGCCTGGCTCCGTTCGGCTAACCTGCAGGACGATGTCAAGCGGCTCGTGGAGGAGCTTCCCTTCGATGGCGAGGGCCTCTTCGCCAAGGAGACCGACACCTCCTTGGGAGAGCTGAAAGGGGACTACGCCACGATAAAACAGCTCCGCCCTCCACACCGTGGGTCCGGCCGTTACCATCAGGACCAGCCGTCGACGTCTCAGGCGGGCCCATCCTATCAACCTCGCCCGCCACAGAGACAAGGGGACTACTCCCGGTACCAGCCCTACCGACAGCGCCAACAACCCAACCGTCCACGCTACCAGCAACGGCCTCAGACTGGCAAGCGTACGGAACGGAAGGGCAAACAACGTGTTTGACTCTTCCGTGACCGAGACTCTACCCTACCGCCCCCTTTCCGACTACCTATCGGCGTGGTCTGCCATCACCACAGACCGATGGGTTTTAACCATCTTAGACTCTGGCTACGCGATCGAGTTCGAGAGATGCCCTACTGTCGGACGGATCCGCATCACCGATCCATCCCCACCGCTCCAGGAGGAACTAACAGCTCTCCTAGAGAAGGGCGCCATAGAGCCGGTCGCAGCGTCGGAGTCTCACGAAGGGTTCTTCTCCCGATACTTCCTTGTGGACAAAAAAGACGGGGGGGCACGTCCCATCCTGGACCTCCGTCTTCTCAACAAGCATATCGACGCGAGGAAGTTCCGGATGGTAACCCTTCACTCCATCCTCCCGCTGATCAACCACGGGGACTGGTTCACCGTCATCGACCTGAAGGACGCCTATTTTCACGTGTCCATCAGGAGGGAACATCGTCGTTTCCTCCGATTCCAGGTGGGCGGCAACATCTACCAGTACACATGCCTACCCTTCGGCCTCTCCACCGCTCCGAGGGTATTCACGAAGTGCATGGCACCGGTGGCTGCTCATCTGCGACTGCAAGGCGTCCAAGTGTTCCCGTACATAGACGATTGGTTGATCTGCTCCCCGACCCAACAAAAAGCCAAGGACGACGTTGCACATTGCCTCGCCCTTATGCAGAGCCTCGGTCTGCGGGTCAACTTCAAGAAATCCCAGTTGACCCCCACTCAACGAATAGAATACATCGGAGCCGTTCTAGACTCTCTGGCTCTAAGAGCCTACGCCCCAACCAAACGTCTGCTCGACATCCGCACAGTGGTGGCACGGATCCAGGGCAGACGTCGGGTCCGTGCGAGGGACGCCCTCCGTTTGCTAGGACTCATGGCGTCGACCACGGCGGTGGTCTCGCACGCCAAACTCAAGATGCGCTCCCTCCAGTCGTGGTTCCTCTCCTCCTTCAACGGCACCCACGACAACCTCGGGAAGTGGCTCACACCGACTCCCGAACTCCGAGACCAGTTAAACTGGTGGACAATGGACCAGAATGTGACCGCGGGGAGACTCTTCACCCTTCCCGCACCGTCCATCCAAGTCACCACCGACGCGAGCACCCACGGATGGGGTGCGTGCTGCCGCGGACTACGGATTCACGGCATATGGACGCCCGAGGAAGCCGACCACCATATCAACTTCCTCGAGCTGCTAGCGGTGTGGAAGGCGATGAGGTCCTTCAGACCGTCGATCGCGGGCAGTGTGGTGCAGATCGCCTCGGACAACACCACGACACTAGCCTATCTCAACCGGCAAGGAGGGACCAAGTCTCTCTCCCTCCTCTACCTGACCGTCCAGATGTGGGAGTGGTGCCTGAAGGTACATGTGTTCCCCATAGGTGTCCACATCCAGGGCACCCTGAACTCCGATGCAGACTCCCTGAGCCGCAAAGGGACGGCAATGCACGAGTGGGAACTGGACGAATCGGTGTTCGACCGCCTGTGCCGACGGTGGGGCACACCGACCCTAGACGTCTTCGCGTCACAGACCAACTCCAAGTGCCGCCGTTACTGCTCCCGAGCAGGGATCGGCCACGGATCGGAGGGCGATGCCTTCATGGTGCCGTGGCACCAGGAACTGCTGTACATGTTTCCACCGATCCCTCTCATCCAACGGGTCCTGATACGGATCCGTGCGGAGAACGCCTGGACGATCCTGGTTGCCCCGTCCTGGCCGCGCCAGCCGTGGTTCCCACTACTCCAAACCCTGGCTTGCGATCGTCTCCGCCTACCCACCGATCCGAATCTCCTCCGCATGGAAGACGGTCGGATCCTTCACTCGGATCTGCCGAGCCTACACCTGACGGCCTGGCTTATCCGCCCAACATAGCACGGATCCTTGATCTGTCCAGGAAACCTTCCACACGGAAGTCCTACGATGCCAAGTACCGTCGCTTCACTGACTTCCTAGCATCCAGCGACCGCACCGTGGACTCCGCATCCCTGCAGGATGTCATGTCCTACCTCCTGCACCTAGCCGAGTTGGGATCCGCACATTCATCATTGAAGGTCCACCTAGCTGCTGTGGTCGCCAAGGCCCCACCTTCTTCAGTATTGTCCTCCGCCTTCAGAGACAAAACTGTTAAGAGGTTCCTTCAAGGGCTACGCAACGCCTATCCTCCAGTGAAGATACCACCCCCTCAGTGGTCCCTCACTACAGTGCTCACCGCACTCACGAAGGCACCCTTTGAACCCATGGCTTCGGTGGACATTAAGTTTGTCTCCTACAAGACTGCTTTCCTTGTAGCTATCACTTCTGCCCGACGGGCAGGGGAGCTGGCAGCCCTTCGGTCTGACCCTCCTTTTCTCAAGTTCTACCCTGACAGGGCAGTGTTGCACCCAGATCTGACATTCCTGCCCAAGGTCCTGACTGAATTTCACCTGGCCCAAGCCATCACGCTTCCAGCATTTTTCCTGAATCCCTCGTCTCCACAAGAGAGAGTGTGGCACTCGTTGGATGTCAGGAGGGCTTTGCTGTTTTACACCCAGAGGACTGCGTCCTTCAGGAGAGCAAAACAACTGTTTGTGGCTTATGGTGGCAAGACTAAGGGACAGCCTCTGTCTGCCCAGAGACTATCTAAATGGATCTCAGGTACCATTTACCTGGCCTATCAGATGTCATCCCTGCCACCTCCGCCTCATGTCCGGGCTCACTCCACCAGGACACTGGCTTCCTCCACTGCATTCCTAGAGGGCATCCCGATGGAGGATATCTGCAAGGCTGCCACTTGGTCCAGGTCCTCCACCTTCATCACCCACTACCGGGTTGATACAAGGTCCGCCCCTGATGTCAGACGGGGCAGGTCCATCCTGACGGCTGGTCTCCGATCCTCTTCGCTGATGACCGCCCATCCATGATGCCATCGCGCTCTCCTACATCTCAGGACGCCGGCTGCCCACCATCCAAGTAAGTGAGCTTGTTAGTCACCCATCAGTGTGCATCCCCAAACAACACGAAGGAGAAGGACAGGTTTCACTTACCAGTAACTGTCGTTCTCCGAGTATGTTGTTTGGGGATTCACACAACCCAACCCTGCCTCCCCTCAGGGCTGCCGGCCTGAGATGGCCTTAGGCTTAGCGGGCAGCTTTAATATCAAACTGAGGGGAGAGCGCGAAATGGCGCCTAAAGGGGTTGGGCATGGTGGGCGGTCCCACATTCAAAACTCTTTATCCAATCAGCTTTCCAGCTCCGCTCCGGATTCAGCGCAGGCGCAGAACCCATCAGTGTGAATCCCCAAACAACATACTCGGAGAACGACAGTTACTGGTAAGTGAAACCTGTCCTTATAGATGTTTTTGTCTTGCAAACCTCTCAGAAAGGGATGTTGCTTGAAACCTCAAGTGCTTCCAAAGAGGGGGAGACAAAGGTACACATGGAAGAACGGGGCAAGGACTACACGGTCCCCTCTGCGTTACAGTCCCTTCCTTTAACAGGCTTGAAGGCTTGTTACAGCTGCAGCGTGCAGCAATCTAGCAGGTTAAATGACTTGGGCAACACAGTTTATTAAAACTGGCAAGTGCTCGCTCCAGTTCTTTTCCTGATAGTCAAGGCTGTCGGAGAGAATAATTGACAGTGGCAGCTGTTCTCGGGGTGTTTTAGATTGTTGCAAGACAATTTGACTTGACAGACAGCTGGGTGCAAATGAACTGCAGTGGTAGAGGCTGGATCCATTGGGGTAGGGAAAGGAGCTTCCTGTTGTAAGAGAACACGCCAAAAGAAAATGTCTAAGGCAGGGGTGCCCAATCTGTGGCCCATGGGCCAGATCCAGCCCCAACACCAATTGGGCACCCATGGTCTAAGGGCAGCCAAAATTATGGTTTGGTGATGCCCAAGTGAGTTCCATTTGACTCTGATCTAGTTCCGTTCGTTCCGTTTTCAAACAACAATGTGTTGCAATTTTCCTTGATGTGCCGCTTCCTCACCCCTAACCGAAACGTCAACATGATTTTGAAGTCCATGCACACACATAGGTGCCACAGTTATGTGCACATAATTGACATATGTTGGAAGACATAATATATCAGGAGTTCTCAACCTTTTAAAGCCAGGGGCCGGGTCATGCTCCCTCAGTTAGCTTCAGGGGCCGGACGGCCATTTTGCCCTTTCACCACCACATGGCACTTCCAGGTGTGGTGGAGGTGGTGGTGGGGCCACATGAAATGATGCTGCCGGCCAAATTCAGTCTGTGGGCCACAGGTTGAGAATCCCTGTCCTATATTGAAGAAGACTTTTGCTTGGCATGCTTCCTGAAGGGGAAGCAGACACAAGCTCATTTAAATGTACTTTCATGTCATAAAACAAATAGTCATGTCCACTGCCTTCTCTTTAGCAACTCAGTAATAAGATTGCCACCAATTGCTATCAAATGAGTGTTGTATTAAGGAAAGGGAGACACATCATTTGTCTTTTTTTAAAAAAAACTTTTTGTAAGTTGCATTAGCAAAGGGGGAGCAGACACTGTAGCGTGATGTATATCCCTCTTAACCTTAAATGTACAAACCAAGTTAATTGATTCTTGGAAGGGGCAAGACATTAATTAATGTTCCATTCCTGTAGCTACATTATTCTGAGCACTAGGTAGTACAGAAGCCAAACTGTGCATGTTAATAGTTTCCCATTACATGATATTCATCGGCTTGTCAGCATTTTGGGTTCTTTTTTTTTTTACAGCCTAAGTCTATGAATCTGAACTCAGAAGAACCCCCCCCCCCTTGAGTTCAGGAATGCAAGTAGGTGTGCATTAAAGATCGCAGTGTGTTTTCTGGGCCATGACCAGATGCACAGGAGTGGAGGTTGCCATGGTAGTCCTAAGAAAAAAGCCCAATGTCTTTAAAGGGCACAAAAGTCACAGTTCCTTCAAGATCTTTGGGTCTTTCCATCAGACAAAAAAAACCACACCACATCACATTTGTGTACTACCACTGAGATGTGTCCATTCATTAACAGACACCAGGTTTTAATTGACATTACAAGAAAAGACCATCTGTCAAAGACACTGCCTGATTTTAATTCACCAAACAGATTTAATTTGTATGAATATATTTAGTAGCAGTAATAATTGCATGCCGTCAAGTCAGTTCCAACTTATGCTCCTCCCTCTTCCCAGGGTTTGAAAGTCCTCAGAAGTTGTTCCCATTGTCTTCCTCTAGGGGCGCCCTGGAACTATCCAGCTTGCCCAGGGCAACACAAGCTTGTTCTTCTCCCCCACCCCACCCCCAGGCATAATGGGGGATTGAACTGCAGGTCTTTGCCTCCACAGCCAGATACCAAAACCACTGAGCTTATCCAGTGCATATAACTTACCTATGCATATTACCAGTGCATATAACTTACACTGCATATAATTTACACTGCATATAACTTACCTATTCCATTTATCTGCACCTAAAGATTAAAATAAATACAGGTACACTTGTACCTCGGATAACGTTATGACTTGGTTCCACAAGTCATGTCATTATTCAGTTTTTAGCGTTGTAGGCCCTGACGTCAGGGACAAACTGCGCAGTTTGTCCCTGTAGCGATGAAACTAGGGTCAGGGGAAAATGCACTGCTGCCCGCTTTTCCCCGACTCTAGTTTCATCGCTACGGGGGTGGTGGAGTCGAATCAATCCACCACCCCCGTAGTGATCCATCAATACAGGGGGAGGGAGTGGGTGGATTGGACCCAAGGGTGCCAGACGCCTGAGTTTCGAGCATCTGGCACCCTTGGATTCAGCGCCTGCCTGCGCTCACTCCAAGGTTGCTGGATGCCCAAGTTTCGAGCGTCCAGCAACTTTGGAGTCAGTGCACGCATGCGCTGACTTGGATTGCTCTGGGGTGGGTGTCTTGGACCCAATCCACTCCCCCCGTAGCGATCGAACGAGGGTCGGGGAAAAGCAGGCAGGCACCCACTTTTCCCCGACCCTAGTTTCATTGCTACGGGGGAGGCGGATTAGACCCAATCTACCCCCCGGTAGCGATCCATCGCTGGGGTGTTGGTGGATTAGGTAGATGTTCTACCCAATCCACACACACCCCCAGATGATTGCCTCAAATAACGCTATGAATCGTTATTCAGAATAGTTATCCGATGCAAGTTTTCCCCAAAAAACTTGCATCGTTATCCGATTCTAGCGTTATCCGATACAATCATTATCCAAGGTATTACTGTATGTCAAAGATGAGGAAGGAGCACCTTTTTGTTCCTTTAAGAAAACAACAAGAGGAAAAAGACGGATGAGATTCAATTCTACCCTATCCCACCTTTATATACATTGACCAGCAGGCTGTGAAACATGAAGAATCTCCAAGAAAGTAGAGAGGCAGGATGGCCTTTGGGAGGAATTTTGGCTTGAAAGGTGTTTTATTGGGGGTCCTCAAAAATCGCTCCTTGCAGATTTTTAATCTCCTGCACTTGAGCAACATGTAATGAGATCTGGGGCAAATTTCTAAACCCATAACAGGTCTAATTTATCTTGGACACCTTTCTCTGTTTCTTAAATCTTATTTATATGTATACCAAGGGTATACCCTGCCCCCCCTGTGGGTGCATGCCTGTTAGTTTTGCAGGAGGAATTGCCAGAGCATAAGATGCATCCTGCGTGCATCATTTCTAAAGTTTAGAGCCAGCTTAAAATGCCCAGGTTGGTTTCTCATCAGTTGCACTCAGCAGTTTTCATTTGGAATTGGCCAAGCACTTGAAGAAGTTGCCTTTCTGCTGAGAAGTCAGTGTTACAGGCTAGCCAGCATCCCTCCCTCCTAAATGTATGTAATCTTTCATTAGAGTGATGAAATGTCCACACAAGAAATAACCTGATCTATTTTGTGGACCTTGAAGTTTTCTTCATTTTTTTGAAATATGCACTTCCTATTTGGACAAGTCCAGACCAGCAGTCTTGCCTTTAGGGCAATTTGCCACAAAAAAAGACAATTGCTCTTTACAAGGAATGAGATGGTCCAGTGGTCTTGATTTAGTAGCCAGCTATTCCTTGTGTTCTTGTGTTTACTGGCCATTGCTAGAGAAGACACTTGTTTTTCTTGACCCACCTTATTTTTTTCAAACCCTACATTGTCACCAGGTTTTCCTCCATCAGTTAAGGCAGCAATGAGCCTAGTGCGGCTTCTAGAAGGCATTTATGTAGTCTGACTCTGAAGAGCTCGAATTAACTTGCTTATAACTTACCTGCAGTCTGCTCTCTAGAAATTTTACAGGACCAGACCTGATTAGCTTCACTTAACAGGGTTATGTTCCAATCTGCATAGCGGTAGATATTCTTCATGGTGGGGGCAAGGGCCAGCCTGGTTGGCTATGGCAGAGGTGCCCAAACTACGGCTTTACAGTTTGAACTTTTTGATATTAGCTGTGAGCTGCTCGGAGTCGCTTCGGCAAGGGAGGTGGCAATATAAATACAGTAATTAAATTTTAGAAAGCGGCATTCACCCCATTGAAGCTGTTCGGACAAAATCCCCCCCCCCCAATCAATCATGTTGGTAGGGCAAAATGGCCAGCCAGCCCTCAAAGCTGACTGTGACCCAGCCCCCAGCTTGAAAACATTGAGAACCCCTGGTTTAAAGCTCAGTGGACGTAACCTTCATCCTGAACTTTCTCCTTTACCACTTGGTGACCATTTCATTCCTGTCCTCTTATTTTCTGTGGCTTTCTTCTTCTTGGCTGTCATCTGGCATCAATCTTTCAGACTCAGGGCATCTTTCCTCTGCTTCCACTTCTATTTCATTCTAGTAAACAGCCCACCCCCAAAAAATAATAATAATAATAATCCCGCTTATAAATTAAGCTAGTTGAGCACCCTGTTCAAGGCTAGCACCCAGGATGTATGTCCTATTCACGTGGGAGATGTGGTGGCCTTGAATGCTGTTATTCTTCCATTTGTAAAATGAGAATTATAGCCCTTCTGTGCCTGGCAAGAGTGTCAGAAGGACAAATGCATTAACAGTTTTGAAGTGTTCAGATTTTGCCATAAAAGGAGGCAGGTTCACATAAGAGAATGTGATAGAAACCTTGAGGGCTGATAGACACAAGTGTTTTTATAATAACACTATACTCTTTGTTAAGTTACATCATCCTTCCTTTGCCTATCTGTTACATCTCTGGGATTATTAAAAGGAAAATCTTGTGTGAACTTAAGTATTCTTATATGTTAAAAATCAAGCAAAGTGGACTTGTCAAATAGTGGGCTAAGGGATCCCCCCCCCCCCGCCCACCTACACGCAAGTGAAGAGGAGAAAAATGGCCACTCTGATCTATCCTTCTGTATAGCTTGTCTGAGATACAAATCATTGTAAATGTCAGATACTACCTTGTGAAGGGAAGAGTTGAGCTGAGTTCAGCTTTAATTAAGGTTGAAATATTGGAGGTGACTGTTGAGTCTTAGGCAAATTGGCTCAGCCTGCTATCAGGAGGCGTGAAAATTAACTGCCCTAGAATTTGGTAAAAATAAACACATTTTCTGTCATTGAAATGTTCCAGTATAGTTTGCTGAATCTCATGCTTGTATATTTCGGGGCCAGGGGGTCAATGGCGTAGAGTTTGTGCAATCAGATACCAGAGCGAGTCTGCAATCTTGTTCCCGAAAGCTCATAGGAAAACTTGACACAGTTGTCTTGTTGCCACTATAATTCTGGAAAATAAGAAACAAAATAACATTGAGTGATTGGATTTTATCTCTTTAACAGCACTTGGATTGTTGTCTTGAGAAAGTGGCTGTCATGTCGGCTGCCAAACTTTTTGTGTGTGAAAGTTTCTTTGCCTTAATGCTACCTGCAAAATATTTTTTTAGAGAGCCATCAAGGGCTAATGGTGGTAATACAGGCTAGTTGGTTACAAACCTCTGGTTCCTGGGAGTGCAGCAGCGTTGTACCCTTAGCAAATGTCAGAAATAAATTAAATTAACGATAAACGCTATTTCTGTGCTTCCCAAGAGTCCATCCTGTTGATAGTTTTAAAACAGGAGTACTCAACCTTTTCAAGCTGGGGGGCAGGTCATGCTCTCTCAGTCAGCTTTGAGGGCCGGATGGCCATTTGGCCCTGCCTGCATGATTGGGGTGGCCATTTTATCCCAACAGCTTCAAAGGGGCAACCATTTTGTTTCTCAAATGTCCTTGGAGGGGGTGGGGGCCTCATGAAATGGCACTGCAGGCCAGATCTGGCCCATGGGCCTTAGGTTGGGAACCCCTGTTTTAAGAGATCACCTGGAATAGCTGTTGACATACTTCTGTGGCCCTCAAGCATTAGAAGTGGTGTCATTCCAGTGCTGCTAATTGATAGATCAATTCCCAAACTGCTCCAATAATTGGATATGAGTTTTGACCTCCACATTATTCGGTCTAGTATTTCTTGCTGAGATGGGAAGTTTTTTGCATTTCAGAACTGCTGCTGAGTCTTACCTAACTGGAATGTCCCACCATTAAAAATAAGGAATGCCGCCTATAAATAGCAACGAGAAAGTTTCTAGCGATGCCTTCTTCTAACATGTTAATGATATTCTAAATGCAGGGTGTGGTTTTTTTCCTGGTGCAGAAAAATGCTGTGTTAAAACAAAAAGCTCCTTGTTAAAGGCAGAAGCCAATAGACATGTTGAATTCACGTAGGCATTAAGTTTGATCCACGTTGACCATAGAACTCATCCAGTAGGTGTTTACATCCAGAAAAATCTGCTTGACAGAAGATATTTATGAAGCCAGAGGTTGTTCATTGCCTTATGATGCTGGGAGATGCATATTATTGGTGGTTGTAAAGCTGCAAGATACTGTTGCGATATTGATGCTTGTACACAACATAATACGAGAAACCCAGAAGTGGGGACCGAGAATGACAAAAAGAAGCATGGAATGGAGTCTTTGTAACAGAGACTTTCGAACTGACCTGCTTCCTCATGACTCTTGTCTCCTGTTGCCCACTGAAATTCTCCTAGAATAAAATCTGGCAATAGATCTGAGTTGGGGGCAGTGGGCCATCCCAGTAGAGTTTTGATTTCTGTGTGGAGTTACTGAGAAATAGTTCTGGGGGAATTGAAGGTAGACATCTGGGGAAGGGGATCTCTGTTTTCGTGTTTGATTGGGATGAGGAGGACAGGTCTGGAGTAAACTAATTAAAAACAGACAAAACATCCACATTTTTGCATCGAGGTCTAACAGTAAAACAAAGAGAGAGAAAATAAGTTTTAAGAGTCTAGGGAAACAATGTCATTACAATTAACCATCTATTGTTTAGCATCTTCTGGTTATTTTCTTCTCTTGCATTTCCAAATGGCTTGGTTTAATTCCAGTATTTAAGCTGGGGTTCCCAACCTATGGCCCATGGGCCAGCCCTGGCCCATGACGCCATTCCATCTGGCCCGTTGCCACCTCTGCTGCACCCAGAAGTGGAAGTGGGTATGTTTACATCAGCCGTAAAACGCACCCGTGGCTGTCATAAATGCAGAAGTGGGCACAGTTATGACAGCTGTAAATGAGCCTGCATCTGGGGACGTGGTCTGGCCCATGGCAGGAAAAGGTTGGCCAACCCTGGTTTAAGGAGTGAACTTTAGTTCTCCAATGAATCGTTTACTATTTCAACCCCTCCCCGTTTCTCTCATCACGAAGTCAGTTTCTTTATGGACGCTCTCCATTATTTATTCTGTAACTGTAACTGCATCCAGATCAGTCTTGAACCTAGATCCAAATGATGGAGCTCAGAAGAGGTGCTAAGTCAGTCTGTGAGAAACCTGAGCCCATCTTGAGTCAGCGATGAAGGGATGTTGTGAGAATTCTCTTTGTTAAAGGACAGGAACAAATATGGGAATCCAGGCTTGCCTCGAGGTCATGTTGGTGGTGCTTCTTGTATGGAACAAGGTGCTCCTGGGTCTCTGAATCCTTTAAGCCTTTGCACTTCCATTTGGGGTTGAATGCGCAAAGCCAGCCAGCACGTTGCCAGGATGTTTTTCCACATAAGTTTTGCCTTATTCTTTCTCTCCTCCAAGGTCCGGCCTTGAATGACAAAGCCGAAGCGAAAGCAGGAGGTGTCCCCAAGGTGTCTGGGCTGGAGCGCAGCCAGGAACTGAACACTGACGTGCCCTTTGTGCTGCCACTCCACAGCCCTCCGCCGGCCACCACCGTCGTGACTTCCAGCTCCTCGGCACCCACGTCGAGCGCTCGCGCCAGCCCGCTGCTGAAAAAAGAGCCCTTGACTTCAGCGCCCGCTCCGCCAAGGCTCACCCCGCAGCCTCGGCCTCAGTCGCAGCCTCACCCGCGGCCTCAGTCGCAGCCTCAGCTGCTCCCGGAGCTCCGGACGCAGCCTCCGGGCCACCTCCCCCCACCTCTTGGCTACCAAGTGCACCACCAGCTGGCCCACAACGGACTCAATAACATCAGGTGGGCAACGTGTGTTGGGTCAGTGCTCTGCTCTCTGTAATTCTTCAGCAGCTGCTGTGGTTTCAGTCTTACATACTTGGGCTTGCTTTTAGACAAGAGGTACCCAAACTACAGCCTGTGGGCCAGATCCCACTGGGCCAGATCCAGCCCTGATGCCAATTCATCCAGCCCATGCTGCCCTCGTCGCTTTTGGAAGTGGAAGTAAAACACGCCTGTTTTACTTCAGCTTCCAGGCATGACAAGGGCAGCGTGGGCTGGATGAATTGGTATCAGGGCTGGATCTGGCCTACGGGCTTGTAGTTGGGGCACCCCTGGGTTAAGCAGAGAAAATGGCAGCTTAAAATCTATTTCATTCTGTTGCAAAACAGATTGCAAGACACATTTTACTTCTGCTTCCGGTGGAACCACATGACCGGCCCACTGAACCACGTCACGGGCCCATGGGCCGAAATGTTTGGCCATCCCTGTTTTAGACTCTTTCTTGGATGCTTGAAGAACCTCAAGAAGCTTTTCAAGCTCACAGATCGTTTTCACAGGGCTATCTTTTCCCCTTTGATGGGTTTCAAAACATCCTCTCTGTCCTCAATTACCTTACCCTTTGTAAAGCAAACAGTGGAAGGAGGAAGCACTCCCATTGGGCTGCTGGGCAGAGGGGCGGGGTTAAATCTGATGGGGGAAGGGAGCAAGCGCTCCCATTGGGCTTCTGGGCAGAGGGGCGGGGTGAACTCTGTGCTGGGGCAACATTCCATGTGTCTACAGAGAGCTCTCTGAGAGTCCCCTTTGGCATGCGTGCCATAGGTTCACCACCACTGGTTTAGAACATTTTAAATAGATCTGATCAACAATATTTTGCTGAGATACTTTGAGATAGGCTGTTGTTTTGCTGAATGTTACTATCAATCTAATGGCCATGTCTTATGTTTTCTTCCTCTCTCTTCCCCCTCCCTCTGCGTTTGTTTGTATCTCCACAGCAGAAGCAGCAGCGCCAGCAGTGCGGCAAGCATCAGCCTCCCCAAGCATCTCCCGCTCTCCCCACAGATCCCTCCCCATCATTCCTCCGGGCCAGCCTTGCCCCTCTCTATCTCTAACCTTGCTGCCTCCCATTTCCCTCTCCGATCGCAGTCCCAACTCCAGCACCATCCGGCCATGTTCGCCACCCCTCCGACGCTGCCCCCTCCTCCAGCGTTACCCACCAATAGCCTTGTGATCCCTGGTCACCCCGCAGGTAGGTTTGGCCATTTTTCACTGTGGGTTTCATGCCAATAATGTCTTTTTTCCTCCTTCCTTTTAATGCACTGTAAAACCATTGTTAGACTGAGGAGAGGTAAAAACGGCAGAGCCAGTCGTCAATTCTAGTTAGCAAAATTAAGCTGTGTGATCCATCCATACAGTCAAACAACTGCAGAACGGAGATGATACCTTTTATAGGGTCACTCAAAAAAATGCAAGCTTTGTAACGCTCAGGTCAATGTACATGGCATGGAGAATGAACATGCCTGAAGAAGTGACCTGTGAGTTACAAAAGCTTGCATTGTTTCATTGACTCCAGTTCACCTTTCCATGATAACAGGAGGATTGTGGTGACTAACAAGGCATGCTGAAACAGACCTTAAAGCCAGGTGGCTATAAAATCAGTTCTGTGTGCCAATCCTGGTCGTGCTCTCCTCTAGAGCAGGGGTGCCCAAACTTTTCGGGCTGTGGACTGGTCATGTGGTGCAGTGAGCCAGTCACATGATTCCTCCCACTGGAAGCAGAAGGAAAAACCCACCTTGCAATCTGTTTTGCAACAGGATGAGATAGATTTTAAGCTGCCATTTTCCCTGCTTAAACCAAAGGTACCCAAACTATGGCCCGTGGGCCAGAATCTGCCCCTGACACCAATTCATCCAGCCTGTGCCACCCTCATCTCTCACAGAAGTAGAAGTAAAATGCACCCATACAGGCGCGTTTTACTTTGCTTCCATGAGCGACGAGGGAGGCACAGGCCAGATGAATTGGTGTTGGGGGCCAGATCTGCCCCACAAGCCATAGTTTGGGCACCCCTGCTCTAGAGCGTAGCTGAAATCATTGCTTCATTAGTGGCCCATGCATTACAGAGGGCTGAAGAAAGAAAATGAAATGAACTTTCTATCTGTTAACATCTTAAGTGTGTGAAAGAGAGGTGGGAGAAAGGGATCATTAAACCAGAACTGGCTTCAAATAGAGAGGGAAACAGAATGAGACGAGGAGGGACGCCTAGAAACAAAGGAGCTGCAATATCTCGTCAGATTAATTGCCCGTCTAGCTTTGGATTGTTTTCCAGCGGGCTCCCTCTCCCAAGGGTCACAAGTAGAGAGCGATTGTTCCTGTCACCTGCTACCTAATCCTTTTGGCAGGAGATGCCAGAATGCAACCAGAGACGTACGATGTGCACACATGAGTTATATTCCTTTCCTGAACCTGAGATAATTAGCCGAGAAGGTTGAAAAGTCAGCCTTGCAAAGGCAGACAGAAACCAAGCAAGAAAGATCTATGCCTTTTCATCTTGAGACTCCTCAGAGAGAACTTGTGTAAGATGCAGGGCTATTACCGGAAATTATCTCTCTGTGTTTTTCCTGCCCCGTAAGGTGTGGACTTTCCCTGATCTCATATCGTTACGCTGACACGTGCGCATTATCCTGACCTCACTCTGTATCGCTTTTGTCTGCTGTAGGCTAGGTAGGGTGATGGCCAAGCCTAGTGGCTTACAACACAGGGACACTTCAAGGAAGGCCATTCCATTTTCATAAAATAATCTCCCCATTCCATTTAATTCACTGCGCACACTTTTTATTTAAAACAGCCTCTTGCCCCTCGGCTGGCTTTTTAGATGCCTCCTCTTCTTCTTCATCATATGAGCTCTGGAGCGTCAGTGCTCTTTAGGATATATTTTTTCAATGGAGAAAGTGGCAGAGCACACGGTTCGCCCTAGGAGTGGTTGAACAGGAAAGGACGGGATTTGCTTCTGGGTGAAGCATAAAGAGGGCAGCGTAGCTGGACAAGAAATATTTTCCTGTTCTAAGAATCTCCATAGTACTTGGTGATCCTGGCCACAAAAGACAAATGAACTTCAACGCCTATGTCTGGCTCGGGGTCATAATTTAAGCTGGGGTGCCCAAACTGTGGCCCGGAGGCCGGATCCAGCCCTGATGCCAATTCATCTGGCCTGTGAAGCCCTCGTTGTCTGGAAGCGGAAGTAAAATGTTACTTCCGCTTCTAGGAGCAACGAGGGCTTTGTGGGCCAGATGAATTGGTGTCAGGGCTGGATCCGGGCCCCTGGCCATAGTGACAGGCTCCCTGAACCGCCCCAGGGCCTGAAAAGTTTGGGCACCATTGGTTTAAGCTGTCCTCCCTCCCACCTACCCCCGCCCTTGCAGGTCAAGCTACTTGGCTTTCTTGGGAAGACAAATATTTTCTTCCAACTGCCTTTGAGGAATTTTCTACATGTTCTTGAAAATGTACATCTGCTTTAGCTTGTTAAACACCCCTTTTATAGTTTTCCCATTAGCTTACAGCTGTTGCATTGGCAGCTGGAGCTTTCTGTAGTGTTAGCGCCCACCGGGCCCCCTTTTGATCTGGCATTTGACTCTGTAACTAACCCAGCGGGGATTAGAGTGGACACACATTTACACCCTAGAAAACCCTCCCCTTTCTGTTTCCCTACAAAAGCTAGTTGACAAGTCAAAGGAGTGTGTGTGTGGATTTCTCAGTGTCAAAAGCAACTAGGCTTTCCCTTCCCCCTCCAAATCCCTACTGGAAAGTTCTGGATCTAAAGGGTGTGGAAAACGAAAGAAGAAATAAAAAGAAACTGGCCACAGGGGGATCTTAAAATGGATGTAGCCTGAATTCTCCCAGCTTTTGTTTCATCCAAGAATTGGCTGCAGGAAGGCATGTCTAATAATAACAACATGCCATGAAGTCAATTCTGACTTCTGGTGACCCTGTCCAGGGTTTTCTAGTTAGCGAGTACTCAGAAATGGTTTGACTATCCCCTTCCTCTAGGCAACAACCTTGGACTATGCAGCGGGGATTTGAACTCCCAACTTCTGACTCTGCAGTCATATGCCTAAACCACTGAGCTATCCAGCTAGCTCAGTATTTGTCTAAGACACTATCAAATGGAGCCAAAATATAATTGGAATGCTTATGGGGTGTCCTTCTCCACCCACAGTTTCTTCCCACGTTGATCATAAAAAGAGGCATAGAAACACAGGGAAGGCTCCCCTGTAAAGCAGCATAGCCAGGACAGAAATCTTTAAAATGTTCAGTTGTAACTTGACGTTATCTTAGAACTTAATTATTTTTGCTGTTGGTCGGCTGTTCTGTTTGAATTTATATAATAGGTGCCACTAGCTACAGGCTATGAAGCTGTAAAGTTATGAAGCTACCCTACAAAGATGAGAAACAGCTGAGTATATGAAAAATGAAAGTACAGCAGTAGTTCAAAAATGTGCTTTGCCTGCTGGCTGGCTAGACCCCAAAGACAAAGATCTGTTGTTGTTAAGTCGCGCAGTCAAATCCGACCCTTTGCAGCCCCATAGACCATTGCCCACCAGGCACTTCTGTCCTCCTCCATCCTCCTCAACCTGCCCAACTCTGTGCTCCATTGCATCTACAATACCATTGAGTCATCTCATTTTTGGCCACCCCCTTCTTCTTTTGCCCTCCACCATTCCCAGCATCAAGGCTTTCTCAAGTGAATCCTCTCTTCTCATTTGATGTCCAAAGTACTTTAGCTTCATCTTTACCATTTGTCCTTCTAAGGAGCAGTCAGGGTTCATTTTTTCTAAGATTGACCTATTCGTTCTCCTTGCTGTCCAGGGGACTCTCTAAACTCTCATCCAACACCATATTTCAAAGGTGTCTATTCTTCTGTGGTGAGCTTTCCTTATGGTCCAGCTCTCACAACCATACAAAGATACAGGATCTTAACTCTGGTGACAAAAAAAACCATAGCTTCATGTGGTTCCTGAAATGGGACTGTATCATGGGTCTGGGCCAGGTCATAGCTATGGGGGTCATACACAGATCTAGATCTAAAGACTACATTCTCCAGCCCGGACCAATGACTTGAGGTATGCAGTGGAAAAGGTTTAATGAAGCTACTTTAAATATAGTATTTATATTGTAGCTGGCTGTGTTGTATGTTTTATGCTCCTTTTCCTTCCATTTATGGGAAATATTGCATACCTCCCTTCCCTCTTATGCCAGTGTTGCTCCCTTACATTGCTTTGATATAGCCACATTTTGTGTCTTCATCACAGCCCCTTCTGTTGATGCCAGGATTGCTATGACAGCAACAATACTGATCTAAAAGTTTTAAGGAGGTTCTTTGGGAAAGAAACTCAGGGTCAGAATGGGTGGAATTGTCTAAACAAGATTGCAGCTTCAACTCTGGATGACTCCACTTCAAGCTAAGCCATGTCTCTCCGACATCTGGTAGAGAGATGATGTCACTAGGTCAGATATCATCTCTGCCACCCGTGCGCTAGGTTGCCTTAGTTATGCTTTTCTCTCTAAGCTCCAGGCCATCTGTGATACAAAGGTAATAAAACAGATTTGTCTCTGAAAAAAAGATTATTCCAGCATGATAATGTTTGGAGAGGCATTGCAGTTTAGTAGTAGAGTATATGTTTTCCATACTCACGATGCCAGGCACTGCCACTTAAAAAGACACAAAACATGCACTGTATCATGGAGCTATTCTTCTTCCTCGCAGTCAGGAGACAAGTAGCAAGTGATGGCAACATGTTTTGCCCGAGGCCCTGGAAAGCTGTGGCCAGTCAGAATGAAATCTACAGGCCTAGATGGGCAAACCATACCACCGGGTCTACAGTAGCTTCCTGTCTGTGAAGCAGTTTAAAGAGTCCAGATTGCTCTAGCATTAAATATTGTGTTACCCTCCACTCACCGTTTGGCTTGCACTCATGCAAATGGCCCAAAGCCAAAGCTGTCTGGAGACTCAGCGCATGGCAGTTCAGTGATTGAGTGGGGAATCTTCATTGAGAATGCCGACTGTTTCCCCTTTATGGCAAATAGGAAAGCAACCCCTTAGCAGCAGCCAGCCATCAAAGCAGCAGCTGGAAAAAGCTGCTTTTGAATCCTACAGATGCAAGTTTGACTCCACACATGTTTAATCATCAGGCTACCAGTAGTCTTGCCAAGTTAATCAGTTCCTAGTTTATTTAAAAAGTTTTGAAGCCACCCTGATGGATCTGCAGCCTCCCCACAAATATGAGGCAGAAAACTGGTCTTGGCTGCCTGCCACCTTGCATTCCGGTTAGAATTTCTCCGTGCACAAATGCTTTGCCACTGGATTTGCTGCCTCGGTGTCCCCGGCAGACACCTGCTCGCTCTTCTCTTCACCGAAGCGAGGAAGCGGCTGTGACATCCTGAAGTCTAGAGTGAGCTGCTACAGAGCCAGCAGGGGTGGCCTCAAGACTTGGAAAGAAACTCAAGACCGAGTAACTCGGCAGCTGTCAACTTTTAAATCCCTTCTACCCTCACCAGCAAGAAGACAAAAGTGGATTACCTTGATGCGAATAGAAGTAGAAATGTCCAGTTGCTTAAATAAGGCCAGATTCCGCCGCCCCCTCCCAGTTTTCTATCAAGAATTTTTAATAAGTTTTTGTTTTCTTCATGGAAGGTGACATAAAAATACTGTGGAAAAAGGCAGGTGTGTCTGAGTCCATGGCTAACCATGGCTTTCTTCCCCACAGTTCCATGCACACGCGCATGCACACATGCACTTCACCTCAATTGAGATTTGTTGCTTGAAGTGAACTTGATGTGGGGCAGCACATGGAAAGAAAGGCAAAAGCAGGATTCAAACAACCTGGTGCACAGCCAGTGACGTGGAAAACAGGCCCTGTTAGTCACAGCCAGCATGCAGATGCTTAGTGATCCCCCCCCCCCGGCAAATCTACAAGTGTGGTAAATAGTGTGATATAAAGTTATCCCTGCCTGCTGTTACAAACCCTCATAATCCTGGAGGAGCCTCTCTCTGTTGAAAGCAGTATCTGACCTTACAGGCTTTGAAACAAAACTTTAAATTGTATTTTACCATAAACCATAAGTATATAATTACTGCCCTATAGCTACACGCTTTCCTTTTAGAGACACTGGCATCCCTCTCTCCCAGTAGCTTCTTTCTCTCTTTCCCCTTCCAGAGACCATGCAAACCTAATCCAGCAAATTATTTTAATTGTGTTGGAAGTAATAGGAGCTGAGAGTTCTTTGAACGGTAAAGGCCTGTTGTGTCAGGTTTGGTTTTCAGAAAAATACACACATCCATAGCTGTTAGCCAGGAAGAAAAAGGGGGTCCAATGCTGTGCTAGGACTACATCGGCAAGAATTGTGTTGCTTTAGCCCTGGAGCTTAGTCTTCACTCCTCTCTTTGGTGGAAGGGAGATTTAAAGGAATGCAAATCCAAACTCTGAATGTCGGTACTGTTTTGAAAATGTCTTTTGGGTTGGACCATGTGTGTGTTCACCCTCAAAAGCCTTTCCTACCGGTGTACAGAAGGAGTGCTGAACTCAGTGGCAACTATTTATGTTATGCTTAGGGAACAGAGCATGGAAATAAAAGAATATGAAGGAAGGCAAAGATAAAGAGTTATTGATTATTTTCCAGAAGCATTTGGCAACTGCTTCCTCTATTTATCAGGGCTACCCGTGGCTTTCTTTGAACTTTAGTTCTTCTAGAGTTAGAAATATATAGCTAGATAAACAGCCATGTAAGTGGCAACTTATATTTGAATTTTTACCTCTAAAAGAGCAGAACTAGAGACAATTGAATTATCCAGCCAATGTCATGCCATTTTGGTCTGAATCTTCCCGGCCACTTATAGGCCTTGTGCTTGTTTGTATTTTGGAATGCTATTTTCACGTCTTGCTGTAGGTACATTTGAGAAAGCCAAGACAGTAAGAAAGATGACCCATTCATATAAGTGATATCTTTTATTTATAACCTTGCAATATATTTTATACTTAGGAGATCTTGTTTATGCTTCAGGAGTCCTAAATTAGGTTGCAAACAATGAAAAAGCTAGGGCATTAACTGCTTTTAAAAACTGTGCATTTGGGAGATAACCAAATTGCTTACGAAGCATTAGTGGCTGCAATCAATACCTGCCTTTTTTGCTTTGACCAAATCAGCTCTGGACAGAATTGCCACATAGTGGCAGCCGGTGGTGGTGGTGGTGGTGGTGGTTACAAGAAGCTGCAACAAACTGGATGTTTTTACCTGTGTAGCAACACAGAATGATATTATGAAAACAAGGGAGGTCTTTGCAATACTCATACACAGTTGGTTATATTGTTATTACTTTAGTAGTATGTAAACAGGAAACATGATTTTCAGCTTCTTGGCACTGACAAACATTACATTTTAAACCCAACATCTGGGAAAATTGCATCGAAGGTTTGTTTTTCTACATTTATTGTTGTTCTTAACTTTTTGGAAGATGCCCCAGGAGCCTGCTTAAAGGGTGTGATGGAAAGCAAATAAAGAAATACACCTGACAAGGATATGCAGAGGGTTCAAAATGTATACACACTTTGAGAGATGTTATTTATGTATTCCTTTTTTGACGTTTGCATAAAGCCAGCTACACTGGCAGTACTTTGGGAAGACATTGAAACGGCATGCACAGCAATACAAGTAGACATTTTGGTCCATATGTGTACATTTTGGGCATCTTCTGTATATATAAATGCATAATCTGTCTTGAAATGCAGTAAAACCCCGGATTACATCCACCTCGGTTTAAGTCTGCTGCGGTTTACAACGGCAAATCCTATGGAAATGCCATCCTGATTTACAAATTTTTAATGTATTTTTTTTTTCAGTTTACAATGATCAATTCAGGACTGTTTTTATTATTATTATTATTATTATTATTATTCAATGCATCCCTATGGATGTTTCAGTTTACTTTTTTTTCTCCAGGTTACAATGGAGGCTGTTGGAATAGACCTCCGCCGTAACCCGGGGTTTTACTATACTTGTAGAAGTGTTGGTGGGATGGGAAAAAAGATGGGGCTGTTTTTAGATAACACTTTTAAAATATATATATATATATGATGTATCCCTGTTTCTTGGGTTGGATGGAGGGCATAGCAGGGTGGGGGTGGCTTGTTTAATTAGCCCCAGTACTTGTTTATTTATTTATTTATTTATTTTTCTGCTGTGATGACTCATGGTGTTCTTTCTTGTCTTTAGATACCAGCCTGTTGATATCATTCAACCAACCAATCATGTATTGCCAGCCTCATTCGGGGATTCTGATTGGTACTTTGTCACAGGCCTCTCTCTTACCTCCACCAATGAGTCCTCACGTAGAAAACCACCACAGCATGACCTGCAGAAACAGGGAATGCCAGGTGAATATCTTGACTCTTTTATGCCTCCTGTGTCTTTGTGAAACTCACTGGCCCTTTGCTTTGTGCCCTTGTGTCTTCCTCTCCCTCTCCCTCTCTCTTTGCCCTTCCACCACCCGCCCTTCCTCTCCCTCCCTCCCTCCCTCCTTCCCACCCCCATCGTTCTTCCTTCCTTCCCTTCTTTCTAGATCACGAGCTGCTCAGGCAAGAGTTGAACAACCGGTTTCTGGTTCAGAGTTCGGACAGGGCCGAGGCCGCTCTTGGCCCGGTGCCGCTGCTGAGGGCGGAGTTCCACCAGCACCAACACACCCACCAACACCAACACACCCACCAACACACATTCACACCTTTTCCACCCGGCCTGCCCCAGACGCCACCTTCCGCACCGCCCCTGGTGCGTAACCCCTCCCAAAATGTGAGGATAAGTAGAAAGCACCTCTGGTTCGGGGGGGGGGGGGATCCCACAGAAAAGGTCCTTCCCACACTCTTTGCAGCTGTTGTAGCACCAGTAGTGCCCCTTCAGATTGTGCACAGTACCAGCAATTGTTGTGAGTAGATGGGGTGGAGATTTGTGCTTTTGGACAACTGCCCTGGGGAAAATCTCCTCCCAAATTGTAGACCAGAAAGCCCCAAATTTGGGCAACACTCATTCTTAGGTTACAACCTGCTACTTTTTCTCAACGCTTTTTAAGCACTCCCTCATCCTACAGATCTGTTTCTATAGTAACCCATACAAAATGCCACGATGGGTCTAGACATGCCTAATGTGATAATTCCCTGGCCTGTGTACCGGAAAGAGAGCACACTTGCATATGTTGATGTGGACCGCTGAGAGTTATGCCATTGTATGAACTCATGCATCAAAAAAGTGCCACTTAAGAAGTAGCTTCCTTTGGTGTCTGTAGACATGAAAGTCTGATGTGGGCAATCAAAGGAATGAGACATCTCTGGGGTCTTCTGTCTCCAGTTTAAAATTTGCTTAAGGTGCAAGCAAGGAATTTGTTCAGGTATTCAGATGGTTTTTAACATCACCTCCCCAGATAAGCCAGCTAGTAAGTTCCTTTTACTTTGTCATATTACCATCTGCCGGGGAAGAAAAGTCCACCCAAGTGACTAAAGGTTCACCTTTGACTGATCAAATAAGGACTTGGAATAGTGAAGTATTGTTGTTGTTCAGTCGCAGAGGAGTCCAACCCCTTGCCCACCCCATGGATGATAGCACTGCTGGCTCCTCTGTCCTCTGCCATCCTCAGTAGTCAGTCCAGAGTCCGCCCAGAGAGTGAAGCATTAACAAGGTCTATATGCTGCAAAACAACATCAAAAGTAGGGTTACCTGGTCCTCCATTTTCAGGTTTTCTTGTGATACAGTTTGGTTTATCCCTTCTGTAATGCTGGACTAGCTAAATTCTTTTACAAAGCTTTTTTTCCCACACAAGGTGGTGTTTATTCTTTGTACATTGCATCAAGTAGGATTTAACTTTGCCTCCTTTTGTTAAGGAGCACTTTTATTTATTTTTTCTCCTCTTCTACAAGAGGAACAAATGATCCAAAACACCATTTTGGGACAATCTCATGGGAAATGACATTTCTTGCCTTTCTTTCCTGCTGTTATTGACAGCGCTAGGACATTGTTCTGTTTTTAATCCTCTTAGCTGTGGAACAATGAGAGCAATTTCTGCCATCCCAGGTCTGTCCCCAGGTGCAAATACCTTCCTCTCATTTCCCCCCATCCTCTGTAAAGCAATCTCAGAGCTGTTCCTTGAACGCCTGACAAAAGTTGTTTGAGAATCTTGATATCTGATCCCCTGAAAAAGCTCCCGTAGCCAGTCAGATGTCAGGCAAGGCACTGGAAACAGCTTTGCCTCACCCTCTTTTGTTATATTTGAGCTCCCATCATCTTATATTCCACTAAATGAATTTATTAATCCTATTGCCAGAACGGGTGGCGTTGAAACCGCCAGCTGTATGTGTTTTAGTAATTTATGGTATTTACACTGGAGGGTACATGACTCCAGTAATAACTGTAATTAACACAATTTCAAATCTGCTCTCCTGCGTGGAGGAAAGCGCACGACAACAGCTGGTTTGCTGAATGAGTGGCATTTCAGAGGGGTCACTGCTTATCACCTAGTGTCCTCCCCCAACACATCTCCCTATCACTTAAGGCTGGATTGCATGCATTCTTCAAAAGACATGGTAAGAATAGTGGTGGAAGTACAGGGCAGGTGCCCGGTGCTCTCAAAACACACCACACGGTCGTGAAACACTGGGGCAAAGAATAAGGTGGAGGATGAGCCCTTATAGCAACCTTGTTTTAACATTTTTATTATATCGCTTTTCAAGGAAGAGACTTAAGCAGTGCAAGGAATGTCTAATAAAAATGGGTTGGGGGACTGGCGGTGAAAGATGATGTGAGTTATAAAGCATTCAAAGTGGAGCAATGATGCGGATAAAGTCTTGGGCCTGGATTAAATTCAGTGATTGATTCACCAGATGGCCTTGGGGCAAATCAGACAGATGCCTCTTGGACTGCTGAAATGGAAATCGCAACTTACCTCAAAGGCTTGCCACAGAGACAAATTACAAGAACAAAGTTGTAAAGATTAAAAATGAATGCCTACATGAACTTATGGTTGGTCAGGGATCTACATGTCCTCCTTCACCTCAAGGGGGGAGACGAAATCTAACCTTGGAAAATTAATTGGGATGTTAGTCAGTTTCTCAAGAAAAGACATGGAGGGAGCAAGATCTACTCACTGACTAAAGTTGCTGCATCACATTGGAGAGTTTAAGTTTAAAATGGTGGGTACTGGTCTGTAGACCAAGGGTTCCCAACCTTTTCAAGCCAGGGGCCGGGCCATGCTCTCTCAGTCAGCTTGGAGGGCAACACAGACATTTTGCCCTGCCCGCATGATGGGGGTGGCCATTTTGTCTCAGCAGCTTCAAAGGGTGGCCGTTTTGTTTCTCAAATTTCCTTGGAGGGATGGGGGGGGGCACATGAAACGGTATCATGGGCTGAACCTGCCCCACGGGCCTTAGGTTGGAAACGTCTGCTATAGACAGTTCAACAGAGTTATTTAAACAACAAAACTACCTGTATTGTTTTCTGCATTACAAAGATATGTTTTAAACTGCATTCAGTTGCCTTATAAAAGCAAATTCACCTTTTGTCTTCTTTTTGTTTTCCTTCCAGTTCGACAAATATGCTCCCAAACTGGATAACCCTTATTTTCGACATTCCAACGTGAGTGCTTTTTGTGGGGACTGGCTTTTAAAGGCATGATCACCTGGTGATGTTTTTCTTCTGTATATTTGCTGCTGCATATTTCAGATATCTTTGTGGTGTTTTTTTCTAGCGACTACAGAACTCAATCCTTTTAACTTTAATCAGATACCCACTAGTACAAAAGTAGCCAATCAGGTTAGGCATTTGTGAAATTCCAATAGATAGTTTCTTCTAATATGGCATCCGTGGCTGAAATCCTGTTCCTAAGATGCAACTAGGCACACTGAAGTAATAGAACTTATGGAGAGCTGACTCACCAAATTCTCCCTGGGCCTCCTCTAATTGTGACTTACTATGCTAAGCAACAGTTCAGCAAACTTAACAATCACTTTTAAAATGTATTGTTACTGTAACTGGTAAGTCCTTTCCACATCTTAAACATTATCCAGTTACCATATTTAGCTGTCATAAAAGACAGTTGGGTGGAAATACATCCTCAGTTTTCCTTAGTAACGGTAAAGGTTGCCCTTGCTTGAAAGCGGGTCATATCTGGCTCTAGGGTTCAGTGCTCATCTCTGTTTATAGCCAAAGAGCCAGCGCTGCTTGTTTCTCCATAGCTTTCCATGCATATGTGGCAGACATGACTAAACACTGGAGTGCATGAATGCTGTTTATCTTCCCACTAAAGTGGTACCTAGTTATCTACTTCCAATTTCTTACTTTCCAACTGCTAGGTTGGCAGGAGCTGGGGCAGAGATGGAAGTCACTCCATCATGCAGCACTCTGGTCTTGAACTGTTGACCTGCTAACCTTCTTGTCATCAAGTTCAGTGTCTTAACCACTAAGCCACTGCAGTCCTCCAGTTTTCTTTACACTGTGATAAATTATTATTTGATTGATTGATTGATTTGATTTGTGTACTGCCCATTCAAAAAATAAAGTTACTCTGGTTGCTTAGCATTCTTCTCACAAGGTCAGAACTCTCTTGTATACAGAAAAAGTTCTTAGAAATCTATAAATATTGAAAGTTCTCCCCTCCTTGATAAGCTGTTCAGAAGCATTTATAATGCTTTGACAAATGGACCAAACGGCTATTGCCATATCAGTGCCAGATTCTGATGTGCCTCAGCAATCATGGCATGTCTTTTGGGCTGACTCTGCCGGCCAGTCTAGCCAGGTGGCCCAGCGAGATTTCTTTGGCAAGTTTAGCCAGTGGCCTTGCCAAAGTCTTTGGCATGAGGAGACCCAAACTACTCTTCATTTGCTCCCTTATGTCCTGTGCTGAAGAACAGAGATATTTCCTATTCAGAGTTGATGAGGGGTGTAAAATAGGTGGATCTTATGCTTCGAATGCCAGTAGCAAAAGACTTTTAGCAACCAAAATCAAACACAAGGTAAGAACGCCATCAGTGGGGTATTTCCAAGTAGCAATCATGCAGAATGTTCATAATTACATCCACACTTTATGTAGCAAGATAGTCAATCAGCAAAGAACATTTTTCGAGTCATTCCAGCAGAGCTTTAAAATCCACTTATTTTGCTTATAGCTCCCAAAATCCCCCAGCCAAGTAACCTGAGAGGTTACTTAACTTTTCTAAATTCTGGGTTCTGGCATTGAACTGCCAAACCCGTCTAAAGCTTGCTGTACATTCTACTGATTAAAATCACTGATATCTGAACCAGCCTGGGATACCACAGTTTTACCAGTCAGAAGCAGAGGCAGCTTAGAACCTGTGTAGCCAGATTTTTGTGGCTCTCCTCTAGCTTCTGTGATTCAGTGATGCAATCCACCTGCCCTTCTTGGAAATGTAAAGTGTATGGCATCTATAGTGTACCAGTTTTACACACACGCGCACACACACACACACACACACACACACACACACACACACACACAACTATAGAGCCTTCACACACACACACACACACACACACACACACACACACACACACACACACACACACACACACACACACACACACACACACACACAACTATAGAGCCTTCCCTTCCCAACTAAATTTAATCTAATTTCTATAGGTTATACTCATGTGCCCAAAGTATGTGAAATCTAACTGGTGAGCATAAGAAGGAACGCATTTGATAAGTGATTTCCACACATGTGGAATTCTTGTACTAGTAATCTGTGTGAGACCAACATTAGGTAAAGATACGAAAGCCAGTCATATCTGACTCTAGGATGCAGTGCTCATCTCTATTTATAGCCAAAGAGCTAGCACTGTCTGTGTCTGTAGATGTTTCCGTGGACATGTGGTAGGCAGGACTAGACACCGGAGTGCACAGAATGCTGTTTACCTTCCCACTGAAGTGGTCCCTAATTATTTACTTGCAATTTGTTGCTTTCGGACTGCTAGGTTGGCAGGAGTTGGGACAGAGATGGGAGCTCACTCCGTCGTGCAGTACCCAGGAATCAAACTCTGACCTTCCAGTCAGTGAGTTCAGTGTCTTAACCACTTGAGCCACTGCAGTCCAGACTTGCAAGCCTCCAAACTGACATTAAAGGCTTGCTCATGTTGAACTGCTTTTAAAAATATTTTGCTGCTATTATCTGATATGATTAATTTGCTGTGTTAAGAGATAGCAGTTTATTGCTATGCTTTTTTTGTCATTGATTCATCTTTTATTTTGTCTGTTTTGTGGTAGTTTAGTTTTGGTTAGATTTGATGTTTTTATGTAAAAAAAATCCCCTTTAAAGATCTCAGCCCTAAAGGTGGCCTGAAAATATAGAAGCTTTCAGGCTCACGGGATTCTTCTGCCTCCCATCCTAATAAATGAGTGTCAGAATTCAAGCCAGCTTGCCATCGCTATAGTGGTGAGCTTTTTGCTGTTCCCTTTTTATCAGCCACTGCATCAGAAGCAGCATTCTGGGACTGCAGACTGTGGAAAATTAAAAGCATGTGCTGATAATAGTGGACTTCATGGCTGGCAACTGTGGCAATTACCTTGTAACTGGAAGGCAGATAAAGATTAAAGATGCCAAGCAGGCTGCTTTCACACTTGCTAAACTGGCATGTTTTGTAGCAGGCCTGTAATAGCAGAATTAGGAATGATAATAGTGGCTAATTTTCCCCCTCTGGTTAAAAAAAATGGAACCATTTCATTCATGTCAGAAGGATTCCAGTTATGTTACAGACTTGTTCCTTCAATGGAAATCTAACACAAGTGGGGTTTTCCCCTCCCAGTAGAAATGTGGAAACCTTTCCTTGAGGACTGGGTACCCAAGAAGAGAGAGCTCTAACCTGCCATTATTACAGTGAGAGGGATATGTTGCTCAGGCCAAGTGGAACCATTACTGGATATAACCATTACAGAAAGATTGCTCCTATATAATTAGGTTTATAAGCATAACTGTGTGCCTTGTAACGCGTGAACTGCTATCACAAATGCATTCTGAGAATCTCAGCTTCCTTTTGTGAAAACATCCAAGTCAACTGTTAAGAATTTTGAGGATACATTTGAATTTATGTGTAGAAGCCAGATTGGAACTTGGACGGAGTTTCTTCCAGTATCTAGAGCAGGGGTTCCCAAACTACAGCCTATGGGCCAGATCTGGCTCCCAACCCAGTTCATCCGGCCCATGCTGCCCTCATCACTCTCAGAAGCAGAAGTAAAATGAGCAACGCGGGTGGCGAGAGCCAGATGAATTGGCACGGAGGGTGGATGTGGCCTGTGGGCCATAGTTTGGGCACCCCTGGTTTAAGCAGAGAAAATGGCAGCCTAAAATCCATCTGTTGTAAAACAGATTGCAAGGTGCATTTTGCTTCCAATGGGAGAAACCATGTGACCGGTCCACTGAACCACATAACTGGCCCATGGCTTGAAAAGTTTGGGCACCCTTGATCTAGAGAAACAGACTTAAGGTGTGGAGTCCTGTTCACTCTCTAAAGTAGAATAAGCAGATACTCTTAATTCAGCATCTGCCAAGGTTGGCTGTTTCTCAAAGAGAGGCAACGAACCCTATCCTGTGGTCCTGATGTGATGCCTGAGGCATCATACCATGCTAGAGCAATAGGAAAAGTCAGTGATCTTTCTGAAGAAGGTCATTTTAATCATCTTACAGGAAGGCTGAAATGCCTTCTACTATGCAGTTCACCTTTGTTTTATTGTGGAAGGTAGTTAATGCACTGGGTAATTTTAAAAAAATGAACCCTCTAATGGCAGCAGAATGTGGTTCACAAAGGTAGTAAATAATGGCCAGAAACTGCCCACCCCAACATATTGTCTTGTAATGAAATGTAATGTATTTTTTGTAAGCCGCCCTGAGTCGCCACTGCGAGTGGGCGGCAATATAAATTTGAACTAATAAATAAATAATAAATAAATAAATAAGATCATACAACATAACTGGCCAATCATAATAGCAACCCTGTCTCTGTATGTCACACACACCCCATCATCCACCCAAACTCCTCTAGTTGGCTATACAGTGGCTGGCAAGAGAGAAGGACAAATAGCTAACCCTTTTGCCCTTATGCACAGAGTTTTCCAGTCGGCCTTTTGACCAGTGGTGTAACTTGCAAATGTTGAGATGAGATAGAGGCCATAGAGATTGGAGAACTAACCCAGACACAAGATTTGCACATCTGCGTGACTGAAAGTGGATTATTTCTTTAAGTAAATTTATCCTTTTGTCATTGAAAAGCCTCTGAAGAGTAGGAAAGCATCTGTTGGTTTTCTTTAAAAATATGAAATTTAACTTTAGGATTCAAAGGCTTCAAAGAATCATAGACTTTGGGCCAACTTGTTTCACACATCTATTATGTATTTGCAATGTAAGAAGTAAGCACCTTTTTTCCCTTCTTCTTCTCTCCTAGTTCTTTCCAAGCTACCCTCCAGCAATGCCTGGAATGCCACCCATGCTTCCACATTCAGGTCCCTTCGGGTCACTTCAGGGAGCATTTCAGCCGAAGGTACAAATTTATTATGGTTGCATTACCCATGGGCTTCGTTCTTGATCCTCCTTGGAAAGAAGCACAATTAGAATATCTCACTGCAGTGTTGATTATCAAATGGCAAAGGGGAGCGTCTTTCAAGACAGTATTTCCAAATGGCCTACCTAGCTATTAATGTGGATGGTGTGAGGACACACACGGCTGTCCGTGACCCAAGTCTTTCTAGTAACACACCATTTATACAACTTGCTGAGGGATAACAGTGGGAGATGTCCTTCAATGCTCATCCTTCAGTGCTCACCCCCTCTTTGTGGGCTTCTCATTCGTATTTCCTTAACTGCTATAAGAAAAAGGATGCTGGACTAGGTGATACATCTGTCTGGTTCTGTCTAGCTCTTCTACTCTGAAAGAAAGCTGCAACCAATGAATTAATGCTGTGGCATTTAAGTTACTTATATATCCTACAGTATTTGTTATATTTTAATTTATGGATATACATTCATCCCCCAACCATTTTTCAAGTCTCCTTAGGTCACCACTTTGGGAGGAAGGCAAATTATAAAAGAAATGAAATGGAAATCATGTTGAGTGCTGATGATATAACATGATAAACTTCACTCACTAAGACAATGTTTCATAAAAAACTGGTGGACCTCAATTCCCAGAAGTCTATTTCATTACATTGGTTGATCCGTACTTTGGGGAGTTGACTTAGGCTTCTGGGAATTGAAGTCCAAAAACCAAAGGTTGGGGAACACTGCACTAAGACATGGTCAGAAAGATACAAGGTGACAACACCATGGGTTCCCCCATAACACCTACTTAAGCTATAATAGCTGGGATGGAAATCTATAGAGGAAAATCTGACAGGCAGTCTTTGTGGATAACAATGTGCATAGGCTTTGCAGGTGATGGGATACCTGAATACTTCTCCAACTCCACACAGAAACAAAGCTATACTATACAGTAATACCTCATATAACATTAGTATCGAATAACACTAAAATCGCATAACATTAAGGAATCTGGGGGGAAGAATTGCATCAGATAACATTAAGATCCTATGGGATGCTTCAGATAACAACCGCTAAAGCCTGTGTGGTTACAATGTATCTCTATGGATCCCATAGGATTTTAACATGCATCAGATAACACTAAAAATCATATAACACCAAGACTTGTGGAACCAGGTTTTAGTGTTATATGAGGTTTTACTGTACCTGTTTAAAATCAGGCACTCTCAAAGTGCCCATTGAAGAGAGGGCTGCAGTGAAACTGACCAACAGAAAAACACTATCTGTGAAACTAATAAAATAAGCTGCAGCCTCTGTTTGCAATTAGCTCATTTTAGCTACCACTACACAACAAGCTTCTGATAGGAAAGCAGAGGGAAAGAATGAAGGCAGCAGGCCCTGTTTTCTAGAAATGCAGCTTGAAGTTTTAAAAGGAGGCTTAATCAGGTTGCCATATATGACCTATGGACCCCCCCATGTTCCAGTCATCTCTTATAAAAACTCAAATCCTGACACAATCTGCAAAACTGATCATTCATAGAAGCATAAGCTACAGAAATTTTAGCTAATATGAAATGAGAACAGCGTGTGAAAGATGGACCTTGCACACCTGAGTGGAAACGGCTTAGGTCACCCTTGCTCAAAAGCCAGTTGTATCCGACTCTAGGGTTCAGTGTTAATCTCCATTTTTAACAAAAGAGCCAGCGCTGTGTGCGTCTGCAGATGTTTCCATGGACATGTGGCAGGCATGACTAGACACTGGAGTGCACGGAATGCTGTTTATCTTCCCACCAAAGTGGTCTCTACTTATCTACTTGCAATTTCTTTCTTTTGAACTGCTAGGCTGGCAGGAGCTGGGGCAGAGACAGGAGCTCATTCCCTCCTGCAGTACCAATGCTGTCTATCATTCCTAGACATTTTACCAAGGATTTTAAGTGCCCATAAAACCATTTGTTTCCATTAATCCGGTCAGAATCCTTGTATGAGTATCACTCTGTGAATGACAAAGCATCTATATGGCTAGTGGACAGAAGGAAGATTCCCTTCACTATATTATGCAGAAGGCACATATTACCAGACTAGCTAATGTTTTCCTAACTGCACCTTTCCCCAGTATTCATACCATTATCTTGCTATCTATGGCTGAATTGAGAGCAGGTGGACACTCCTAAATTATCTATAACTTGCTGCAATAAAGATTCATTTCCTTAGAGAAACGATAAAACCAAAGTCTTTAGATCAGGGCAAAACCACACACAAATCAGCCTAACCTTTTTCTTCTCAAACTTTCCCCTGCCTCCCATGGGGCTGCTGCCTTAAGCCCTAGATCATCATGACAGACTGCATGCAGTGGCTGACCGTGGCATAATGAATTCTGCCCTCCCTGCCCTGTGAAGCAGAGAATTTGTTTTTATTTCCCTCCCCACTTCTCATGTCACTTCCCGGAGGCCTCGTATGTAAATCCCCACCCCATGAATCCAACCTGACGGCAAACTTCTTAGCCACTTTCCCAAAGGCCATCTCTCATGAGCTAGGAACTTGAAAAGGTCAAAAGTATTCAATTTACTTTGCCAAAGGAAGCATTTCCATCTGTCTTCGGGGTGACAGAAGGACCAAAGGGCACTCTATCACTCACACTATTAATGTGATGTGACCTTAAAATGCATCATAGCTGTTACTTTTGCCTCCCTACCCATCAGTTTACAAAAGGGACTTGACAGGCCTTCTCTTCACGGAGAAATTAGGGAGCCAGGACTTTCCTTCAACTATCCCTTTTTCCTTCTATTCACCTTCCAAAACAGTTCTTAACCTGTTACACCTTAACTACAGAGGTACATTTACAGGTTGCTCCTGCAGCCTGTCTGTCTGGAATATTACAGTAATTTGGCTTGCAACGTGGGTTAAAATGTCTAGCTAGGGAATTAGCTAAAATTTCGCACTCCTCTAGGAAGATAACAGGTGCCATGAGAAGGAAAAGCGAAATCACTGGCTATGAGACCATCCCATCCAGCAATTTAAAACAGTGCTGCTGTGGCTGATGCAGAATGGGAGTGCCAAGTGTATGAATAGCCTAGTGCTGTGATGGCAAACCTTGGCACTCCAGTTGTTCTTGAACTTCAATTCCCAGAAGCCCAAGTCTCTGCGAATCCACACAAATGGGTTTACTGTGCATTCATGTGGATTCAGAAAGATTTGGGCTTCTGGGAATTGAAGTCCAAGAACACCTGGAGTGCCAAGGTTCACCATGACTGGCCTAAGGGTTTAGTTAACCATTGTTCTAATTATTCTGCAGAATTGCAGGAATGAACTTTGGTGAGATGTCCTATTTTGTAGTTGCCAAAATTAGCTCCCTTCTGCTCCCCTCCCAAATAGATTTCCAGGCCCAGATTTTTAACTTTGTAAACTATAAACATGAGCAATTGTGTCCACGCAGCCCTGACAAAAATATAATGTATCCTGCTACATACGCAGGGCTTTGAAACAGAATAATATACTAATCAGTGTAGCTTCTGTGGAAAGGAATAAAGAAAGAAACCAGGAAAGTCCAGTAGTAAATGGAAGAACAGCAGCAGCAGTGCAAATCCAGATGGTGTTTACAGTGGTGCCATTCTTCTAACGATTAAGTAAAATTCATCCAAGCCATCTCAGTCAGTTTTGTCTCTTTTTAATAAAGCAATGTTCTTTTTTGCCAAAGAAACTAGAACGTGAACTGTGGCTTGATTCAGAGAGGACTCTTGTAACCATAAAGGAAATGGTATAATAAGGAACCTTTGAAATATACAAGCTGTTTAAAACAAGACACACATGCGGTGACGGCTAGTATGTAAAATTAAGGTTCCAAAATATGAGACACACATGCAAGCTCTTTGGGTAGCCTGAGACCTAAAACATGGTGGAGAGATGGCACCATGCATCCCACATCTTAAATAGCAGGCTCTATTCCTCTACTCAGTTCCTTGAGTTAAGCAAGGCAGCTTTGAATGACGAGTTTCTATTCACATCAAAAGTGAATTGGACAGCCACCTGTCATATCTGCTTTGATTCAGATCCCTTCATTGAGCAGGGGGTTGGACTGGGTGGCCCTGAAGGCTGCTCCCAACTCAGTTATTCTATGATTAAATAGAACCACATATGCACATCTATATCCTTTCTCTCCTATTTTAGCATTCCCATGTTCTTTGGAAGAAGGCTACCCACACACCTTTATCCTCGTATACTGAAAGCTTTGCTACACAGTCACGAGGACTGGAAGCTTTTACAATTAGAAGCTGGGATTCTCAGGATAAAGCCCATGTGTCCAATGAAGGCAGGGAGGGGATCAATCTCTTCTTAGCAGAGTTGAAACATATTCTGTTCCTTGCTTTGCCACTGACCTCAGCAATTCATATCATTATGGGGAACCTCTCCTTTACTGTCAATACCATAATGTGAGTTTACAGCAGCACTGTACCTACTGCCATAACCTTAAACTAGTGTATGTCATTGTTTAAGTGCACAATTTGCTCTTATTGCATCTAAGCATTACAGATGCCTCTGTTTTTCCTTTTAGACTTCAAACCCAATTGATGTTGCCAGTAGGCCTGGTGCGGTACACCACTCTCTTCTTCAGAAGACACCGGGGGTAAGTGCAGTAGAGTGCTTTATTGCTTCCAGTTTGCCCATATTTATTTTGTTTGAAGGGAGGTATCTTTTTTTTTTAACAAACATTGGTTTTAATACAGAATAAGAAAAGATTTTCCATGTGAAAATCTAAAATTGCTTCTTTTTAATTACATTTCTTAATTTTCCTTTATATGGGCCAGTGTCTAGGAAAAACTAATCTTTTTCCTCCATCTTTTTCTTTAGGTATCTGATCCTTATCGGACTCCAGTACGAGTAAGTAAGGTTTGTCAGGGATTTTTAAACTCTCCTTTCTACCAAAGTAAATACCATGTAGCTATGAAAATGGACATTACTTAATTTTTTAAATACTTAAAAAGAGAAGCCACCCCACACACACACACACACCCAATAATCCTTCAAATTGTTATTTTGGAATAATAAGTGAAGCTTGCCAGTCAGAAAAGGTATTTCATTACAGTGTTTTTACGCCAAAACGCAACATAATACAGACATCTTGATGGTTGTCTGGACACTCCACATTGACAGGCAGTAGGCCACTGAATGCCACCTCATGATGAAGAAAAACAGAACAAGAATATTACATTTATGCTACCTTTATGAGTCTCTCAAAGACATCTGGCTGCACTTCCATGACTTTCAGCCTGATCTAGTAGATGTTTTAATTATTTGCCACTATTTTTTTCTTTAAATCTATTTTTGAATGTTGCTTTGCAATCTATTAAAAAACCATGACATCCCAAACAATGCAGCTATCACAGGCATTATGGCAAAAACAAACATTCTTGAGGGTATCCAAGAGCAAAACCAAATTAGAAGATGGAGGAGGACGCTCACTAAACAAAGAATAGGCTTAAATAAGGAGGACCCTGAATAGGCTGAGGGTTGGGCCACCTAAATGCAAGACCAACGTGCTCAAGGGGGGGCTACTGGTGGACAACAACAACACGCTGTCTAAATGTGGAGAGTTACAGAATCCACTCATTTACTGGTCAGCCAGTTACTACCAGAAACATGTACCGATGAGGATTTATGTTTTGGCAACAACAAAGCCAAGAAGGTTCCTTCATTTTGACAGTGTAAAGAAAGAAAGAGAATCAGTGGCAAGATAAATCCTCAGTAACTACCATTTTTGAGGGACTAGAAAATTTATTTATTTATTCATTTATTTTATAACTAAAGAAAGGAAGTTTTAGGGTATTTGAACCTCCTAT
The DNA here is from genome assembly GCA_030440675.1 of Furcifer pardalis. Classification (NCBI taxonomy): domain Eukaryota; kingdom Metazoa; phylum Chordata; class Lepidosauria; order Squamata; family Chamaeleonidae; genus Furcifer; species Furcifer pardalis. The sequence continues at coordinate 6,595,727 of CP126898.1, forward strand.
GTTTCTTACTAATTCCAATCACATATCTACAAAATACACTGTGTAGAGTTCACATCTTAAAGAATGGAACTAGGGCTGAGTCATAGGGGACCAATGTTCTTCCCGTTGTTTTAACATTATCCTTTCTATAAAAATAATTACTACTTTGTATTTCCATATTATCTAGACATTTTATTTCAACATTCAGCTATGTGAGTGGTTGTAGTCTCCTTTTGTAAGCCAGTTAGTTTTTAGAGGAAGACCACTTTGACCCTGGGAAAGCTGGTGTTGAAAGTTAAACCTCAACGTTTAAATCCTTTCCATTGCAGAAGCCTGGCAAATGGTGTGCTGTTCACGTACAGATTGCATGGCAGATCTACCATCACCAGCAGAAAATAAAGGTAAATAAATGCTTTTATACAAGAGATGAGAATAATTTTTCTTATTTTTGGCTTACAGGCTATATTCCCACTGTCACCCCCTGTTTAACAAGCACATCATAGCTTCTCACAGTGTTTCTTTCACTTGTAAGGTGTGGAATTAATTATGCCTTTCTGTCTTTTAACATCTGTCATAGAGCTATAAATGGCTGCGCTTGTCTGGTGGGGCAGGGCAGCCTGGTAGCAAAGTGAGTCAAAAGATATTAACTATGTGGCCCAAAGGAGAAGATCAGAAGAGAAGCTGGGAGGTTTGTGGGGAAGGTGGGGGTATACAAAGCACGCGTGTTTAATATCATTTCCCTTCTGCACTAGTACCTCCTGTGGAATATGGAGTGTTATCCTGTTCAGAGTGAAATGAGCGGTACGGTGAAGGACATTTTACAAAACATAGAGCAGGCGAGTAGAATGACAGTCCTTGTGTCAGAGGTGCTTGGGGGTTTTCTTCGGCTGTATTGTGTGGAGGGGAGGGATGGAAGGGGGCTGTGGAACTGGAGAGAGGTAGGAATGGTAGGGCTAGTTGGTTCCCTTTGCTAACTCCATTCAACTCAAGCCCTAAGACTGTGGTGGAGAACCTATGGCACACGTGCCAGAGGGGGCACTCAGAGCCCTCCCTATGGGCATGCGCGCTATCATCCCAGCAGAGAGTTTTCCCCACCCCTCTGTCCAGCAGAGCAGTCTCATTTCTGTCAATACCTTACTGAAGTCTGCAATTAATTTCCACAGGAAGAGACCCAAAGAATGCTTAGCTAGAGCAGATTTTGCAGGCTGGCTTAAGTAAAGTGACTGAAACTCATAGACATTCATTACTGTTTGGAGGAATGCTGGTGAAACCATTAGGAGTGGTTATAAACATGCTGGCTGGGATGTAGAAGGGCGACCAGTGACGGTACCTTCGAAACTGGGTAGGCCCATCAAGAGAAGATGTTGAGCCAGTTTTTGCAGCATTTAGGGAAGGACAGAAAATAAATGATGAGCCAACCAAAGAAACTACCTGTCATTCAAAATCTTGGTTTTCACAGCAGCCACAGACACAAATGTTTAATACTCTGTGGTCAATTAATTTCTGTATAAGCTGTTAGGTAACTTCTAAATGAAACACAAATAGTTGGGGATTACTGAACCACACATGCTTCTAGATGACTTAAACAGAAGCAGACTGAGAAACAAATGTTTCTTTATCCTTATCACCATTACCACAGCCATTTTGTGTTTTTTGCTCTTTAATTTATTATGACTATTTACTGCCACAACTGAGTGGCCATTGTCAGGGGAAAAGCCAAACAATGAGTTCAGTCCACATTAATTCTAACTGACAGGGAAATTTTCCTGATTTTAATGAAGCTGGATTGGAAGCACAGTCTGTTTCAATGACAACTAGACACATCCATATGTTCTTGTTAAAACTTATTGAAGTTAGGAGTGGCTGTGCCAGGTTTTCTATCAGTCTTCCTTCTCTAGTATGGTATGTATCCCATAATGTTTCAGAGTCACTGAAGGAGTTAAGGCAGACTAGCTGTTAAGGCCCAGCTGCAACTAAGAGAGTATTATGACCAACATGGTTGAAGTCCCACTGTTTGAGTTGAGTACCAGGGTTTGGGGAAGCAGCTGGTTTTTGTTATTGTGAATGGTAGCACATAATACTAAACATGGTTTTCACTGGACAGCCTAGGTCAGTTGTTCCCAACATGGGCCCCACGCCCCACAGGGGGACTTCAATTCCCAGAAACCTTTTGGCTGATCAGTGCTTTGGGGAATTGACTTGGGCTACTGGAAATTGAAGTCCAAAAACCAGAGGTTGGGAAACACTGGCCTAGGTGGAACTAGATGCCATAGGAGATGTCTTTCTAATGTCAGAGGCCTCCAGTCTTCTCTTCATCCACCCAGCAATGTAGGAAGTGCCAACATTATTGCCAGGAATTTCCTCACCCCCAGTAAACAAGACTTAGTGAAATCAAGAATACTGTACCACAATGCCTGATCAGTGTGTTCTTTTCCTAGAGAGAAGAATAAGTACAGAGTAGAAAAGCAGTAGTTGGCTTGATGTGTTTTGAAAGCAGCCCTACAAGTCCCACAGCATTGCATGAGTTCTGCCCTCTGCAATCGCAGAACAAATACCACATTCCCATGGGACATTTATAGTGAGAAAAGGAAGAAGAAGCCAGGGCAGGTTAAGGACTTTGCCACCCCTCCCCCTGAGCCCCCATCAACATATTGTATTGTAATGTAATGTATTGTTTGTAAACTGCCCTGAGTCGCTACAGCGAGTAAGCGGCAATATAAATTTGAACTAATAAATAAATAAATAAATAAAGCTACTGTTCAGAGGGGCACTCTCATTTTCTGCTCGTTTCACTTTAAGCAAGTTTTGAAAGCCTACGATGGGAAGCTTCTTGGACTCAGGACAGGGTGGTCTCCTCAAGCCTCTGTCATCTTCTATCTGTGTCTTTCTGTCTCTATCTCTGAAATGAAGCAACTGGGCACATAATTTTTGTCATCTGTTTCCTTTGAGGGTTAGTTCTGTCTGCAGCCTCCAGCCTGAGGAAGAGTACTGTGTCAGGATGAGGCTGCAGACTGATCTGAGGGATGGGGGTCACCTCCCACTTGGCATCTTGTGTTGCATTTTTCTGCTGAGTTAAGGCCATGGGCTAAGTCAGAGCTCACTGCTGACCTTATCTGTGGAGAAGGCCAACAGCTGAGAAGCTGTAGAGTGACAATGGCCTGGCAGAGGCGGTGGTCAGAACTTGACTTGCAGTATGTGACCACAGACGCTGCTGTCTGACTAATCCTCTCTGGCAGCACTAACCTATGTGTGAAGCGTGCGCCTTTTCTTGTCCATTCTCTCCCCTCCCCTTTCTCCTGGAAAAGAAAAGAAAGCATGTCTAATGAGATTGTTGTTTGTATCCTTTGATAGCAAATGCAGCTGGATCCCCACAAGCTAGACATTGGTGGGAAGCTTGACCTCTTCAGCCGACCTCCGGCCCCTGGTGTTTTCCCAGGGTTTCATTACCCTCAAGATCTTGCCCGGCCACTGTTTTCTACTACAGGTGAGAAGAATCAACTAAACAAGTGTACCATTAATTAATGTAGGAGCATGATCAGAAAGGGTTGTTTTCCTCCTCTTAAAATTGCTGGATTAGCTTGTATACAAGAACAGGTGATGGGATGGGCTTAATAAAATCTGATTTAGGTATAATTATGAACATTTCTATTTGGGAGTAGACCTCCTCCTCAGGCCAGTGGCTATAGAATCATGATGGTGAACCTTGGCACTCCAGTTGTACTTGCACCTCAATTCCCAGTAAACCCATTTGTGTGGATTCACAGAGACTTGGGCTTCTGGGAACTGAAGTCCAAGAACAGTTGGAGTGCCAAAGTTTGTCATCACAGGTATAGGGCCACATTGACAGAATCATGTTTAGTGACACAATTGAACTATGTGAGTCTCAAAATAATCATTCCGTGGCAAGCATGACTAGACACCAGAACGCTCAGAGCACTGTTACCTTCCCACCATAGTGGTACCTATCTACTTGCAGTTGCTTGTTTTTTATCATCTAGGTTGGCAAGAGCTGGAACAGACGGCAGGAGTTCAACCTGCCATGCAGCATAAGGGCCTCAAACTGCTGACCTTCCAGTTGTCAAGTTCAGTGTCTTAACCACTAAGCCACTGCAGTCCCTTAGAATAGAATCAATACACTAATTTGAAGGTTGCAGGTATAATGTTGTCAACAAAGTTTTTGTATACAGTAAAACCTCAGATAACACTAAAACCTGGTTCCATAAGTCTTGGTGTTATACGATTTTTAGTGTTATCCGATGCATGTTAAAATCCTATGGGATCCATAGAGATACATTGTAACCACACAGGCTTTAGCAGTTGTTATCTGATGCATCCCATAGGATCTTAATGTTATCCGATGCAATTCTTCTCCCCAGATTACTTAATGTTATTCGATTTTAGTGTTATTCGATACTAATGTTATCTGAGGTATTACTGTATTTCCTGTCAGAGTTTTTTCCTTGCCAGGATACTTCATATTGGCCAGGTGTTTTCCTGGTGTGAAAGACAGAGAACACATGGCCTTCCACGTGTCTTGGACTGCACTTTTCACCATCTTTCACTATATTACTTTCCGTCATCATGGTTTGCTCCCCAAGGATTAAACAAGGGCTACTGTGCTCATTCCACATGTGCTGTGACATAGCTGTGATCCTCCCCTCTCAATATACCTTTGCAACTACTGGCTGATGCATGTAAGGCTTATACAGCATATTGTTTATTATGTCTGGAAACAGGAGTCTCCAAGTAAGCTTTGGATGTTTATGTGGTTGATTGAGAATTGTGCCATTAAATACAGAAAGACTTAGTTCCAAGTAAACAGGGTTCTATGGTTGTGCTGCCAGAAAAAGAAAATTAATAGAATCCTTTCTTTTGGCTCCAGATAAATAATCCCTTTACAGTTCTTGTGAGAATATTAATCAGGGAATTTGTTGCACAGTAAATCACAGTAGAATTTGTGGTTAGAGGGGAATAGCGTGAACAAACATTGTAACTCTTAGAGATGAATATATTTTTTACTTTACGGTATCTGAATATCTCTCCTTGCTTTATCAAGTGAGAAAGTATTTTGATGTGAATCATGGGTCCTGCCTTGTTACAGCACAAGTCATAAGTTATCTTAGGCTCCCTTGTCCCTGGGCTGGATGTTCACCTGCCTTGTAAATGTTATATTTCATTACTACCTGACAGCTCACAATCTTATCCCTAGATTCCTCTGCAGTTAGTTTTAATACTAACATCTTCAGCTCCATATAGTCAAGTTTGTATGCAATCTTCTCTAGCTAAATCTCCCATTTACTATTGGGAAACAAAGCGGTGTGATCCATATTCAAATTACAAAAAAATGAACAAACTGCAGGAGGAAAATGATATGTTTATTGGATCACTGGAAATTAAAATGCTGCAGGCTTTTGAGATTCAAAATCTCTTCAGGCACAGCACAATGTCTTCTTGCCAGTACAAGTCTTAGAAATGCATGTAGAACAACAGTAAAAGGCTCCCAACCCACAGGAAACCAGGCGTTTCTTCCTCCCACATGCCCCCCCCCCATGAAGCATCAGCTTTCCTTTGTGGCCAGATGCAGGGAACACAAAACTCCATGTTCCTCCATTGAGGAGCAATGGTCTCAATTTGGTCCAAACACTAGGTATGCCCATTGCAGTCAAATCAAAGTCCAAACAAAGTCAATTAGAATATTACCCAGTGATCCTGTGTTTCTTGAATTTATGGTGTTGTTCCGATGTTAAAAAGTTCATGCCAAGAAGCTATTCATGGTATCAGGTGGTTCCATAGGCAAACAAAGCAGATTTGCTATGCAACTTCTGAAATCCTACAACAGTGATGGCCAACCTTGGCACTCCAGGTGTTCTTGGACTTCAGTTTCCAGAAGGCCAAGTCAGAATTCTTGCTGATCAGGTCTTCTGGGAATTGAAGTCCAATAACATCTGGAGTGCCAAGGTTAGCCATCACTCTCCTAGGATATTAGAAAGATAACAGCCTCCGTCCCTCTCAAAACTGCCAAGCAAGTTGCAGGGTTTAGAGACAACACAAGGTTCCCTTAGCTGTGGAGACATGTCTCTCTGGGATGTCCTTAAATCATCTTTCACTTGCTTGAAGCCACAAAGAAGAATCACTTAGTAATTTTTTATATCATCCCATCATTGCGTTCCAAACTGCCTTGCAGTTTAATAGGATTGGTCATTACTAAAGATCATATAATGAAAAAAAATAAGAAATGGCAGCAGGCACTCCTGACAGTTTGATCATCCCTAATTCTCTTTCCCTGTAATTAAAAAAAATTAAAGATGGGTATTGTCTAGACCTTGGCATTCCAGCTGTTCTTGAACTTCAATTCCCAGAACCCCAAGTCTCTGTGAATCCACACGTATGGGTTTACCGCGCAGACGGTAAAATGGGATAGGATTAGTTTGGATGTTATTAAGATAAAACTAGACTAGATGAAATGGGTTTAAACCAGATCAGAATGGATTAAATAGTATTAAAATCAGGTGGTATGAGATTAGATTGTATAGTACAGGAATAGATTAGATAGAATTAGAATAGGTTAGAGGGGATACGGAATGGGTGGATTGGATTAGATTAGATTAGACAACATGAAATTATACAAAGTAGAATGCAATCAGATGACATAAGATTAAATAGTTTATGTAGGTTTAGGTAAAATCAAATTAGATGTAATACTATACCATACTTTAAACTGGAAAAGGTTAGATTGCATGATAGGATAGATAAAATCAGGTAGGATTGTATTAGGCTGAAATCTGGTCTAATCCTATCTCACCTAACCGAATTCAGTGTAATTCTATCAAACCTAATCCAGTTCTAGATAGGATTAGTGTGGTCTGGCTAGGATAGGAACTGAGTAATGGCACAACTCATTTACACAAACTTGCACATCATTTGCTGAATCAGAATATGTAGTTGCATTGACAATGAATATCACAGTATTTGGCTGTATAAATGTGGGAGAGAATATTGTGTGTATGGAGATTCATCACTGGTGGTAGCCCATTCACAGATCTATTTATTTTCAGGTCATCAACATTTAATGCTTAAAGGTCATGTGAATCCCTTTGGAGGCAAATCTTTATTGTAATTTTATAACACACTTTGCAAAACAAGAAGCCCTGTCAGTCTTCCCAGTCTCTAGACTCCCATCACACCTAGAGAAATGATAAGAGCAAACCATTGTAATCTGATGCATGCATGCATAGTATGAATTTCCCTGTCCTAGACCCCTTGAAAGCTTTGTCACCATGATTTGTGGAAGCCCAGATATCACTGCCTGACCACACCAACTGCTAACACTGCTGGGGAATATGAGTGAAGAAAACAAGTACTTCAGAGGAAAATGACCAGAACAAATGCAAAGATTATATATAACATTTTAAAAGCTGCAAGAAAACAGCTAATGCCTGAGATTATCTGTGTTATCAAGTGCAGTTGATCATTTTGTGTTTACAAATCCATGCTTTTTAAATTTCATGTCAGATTCTGCCTAATACAGATAAAGGATGTTAGCTCAACTATCCTCCTGCTTACACTGCACAACGACAATTTTGCTGCTGGGAATAAAACATGTGATTTACATGATATTGAGTGTGCGGATTCCAAATCTGAACTCAAAATGTGCCCATCATATACAGAATTTAAGTTATAGGTGTGCTATAGCTGTTCAAGTGGTTGGTCATTGGGAACATTATAACTGTTGCAGCTACCACCATGCCTGCTGTGGTTTCATCTTAATCACGTCCCCTGGTGGCATGCATATTCCAGCAGTGGCCGGGCAAGTCAGTGAGCTGACATCAGAAATAGATATATAAGGCAAGATGGACCAAGGGCTTGTCTCTAGTGTGACATCATCTTATTGGATAGTACAGCTAGGCCATAATGAATCTGTTTTGAGCTAAAGATGAGTAGGTGCAGCTGTGAGATAATGTAGCTAATCACATCTATACATGTAATTAACTTAAGATCCTGATGTCCTAGGCAGAATTGGACATCAGATTTAGATTCAGTGCACTTGATTTAGTATAGGACACATGGATTAGACTAAGTCACAGACAGTATTTTATTTTATTTTTGTGATGCAGTGTTAACAGCCTGCTTTCCGAGCTACAGCACTGTCGGTCATCTCTACACATAAGACTGAGGAGTGGGTTCATAGATAGGTCCACATGAATAAAATCTTTTTAACCAGCTGTCTCTTTTGGAAAAGGGGGGTGGGGGAGCCAACCTTCTGTATTTCATAGGTGTCTATTCTTTCCCAGTAGTACCTATGTCACAAGTCTGTTATTTTAATCCCTTTGATGAAATAAAGCAGAAATGAACCAGATTTGGAACAGGATAGTAAAATGTTACTTTCATGTGTGAGACCTGACCAATATTTCTCACATAGATTCCTGAAAACTTGTCTTTTTACTGTTTCATATCAGGCGGTATTTTCCCATATATGCTAGATTTACACAGTGTCCTTCTGGCAGGAGAGGAAGGTGTGAAAAGAACTCTGGTACACAACTGTAAATAGAGAAAATAAAATGTGTTAGCAGATAGCTAAGCAAAGTACTGTGGTGAAAATCAGTACAGGCGTTTTCATCCTTCTAACCTGGAGGATAATACCCAAGTTTTTCACATTTCCCGAATGTTTAAGAATAGTGTCAATTCTTAACTATATTCATCAAGGTGCAGGCTAGGATTCTCATCCACGCAACAAAAGAATTAGAGCACTTCTTGAAAGTTACTGTTAAGAAGAATGGATGTAGTCAATCAAAACTGAGTGACAATCAAATGATTCCCTGGAAAGGATATTCATTCTTCTTAAAAGGAATTTTCCAACACATTTGCATTTATTCAAATTTGCAATACAGGGACATTTGTATATACCTGGGGTTCCCAACCTATGGCCCATGGACCAGACCTGGCCTGCAGCACCCTTTCATGTGGCCATCGCCACACCAGAAGCAGATGCATTTATGACAGCTGTAAATGTGTCTGCGGCTGTCATAAACATGTTTTATGGCAGTGTTTATGCTGGGGGAAACCATGTGACCAGCCCGTTCAGCTGTCTAGGGGACGTGGTCTGGCCTGCAGCTTAAAAAGCTTGGGAACCTCGGTATATACTATTCTGTGAAGAAAGACAAGAGCAAGAAGTAGTCTAGGGTTGGTGTAAGGTAGTGTCCCACCTAGACAGCTGAGTTTTGCAGCTTCAGTCTTGTTTGGTGTTTAGACCTGCAATTTATCTTGCATAGAATGAATGATACTTTTCCATCCTAATATTTGTTCCAACCTGCCTAACTAATTATCAGTGTTTGAATTAGCATCTTCCTCTGTCAGTAGATACTATTCCATACTCTGATTTTTTTTTCATTTGAATCCACAGGTTCTGCTCACCCCGCCACTAATCCTTTTGGGCCCTCACCACATCACAGCAGCTTCCTGCCTACTAGCCATTTGGCAGGTAAGTGTAAGTAAATCCTACTTTCATACTTTATGCTTTATGTATGCCGTAGTTTGCACCAGCTATGTTCAGTAGCTAGAAGCAGTGTGACGGGCTTTATTTTTGCTAGGGCAACTTCTAAGCAACATTCCCCAAGATCAGAAAATCTGTTTATATATATCCTGACAGAATACAAACAAAACAGAAAGATTATTCTCTTTAGCCCTACAGAGAGTCTGACGTACTTCTGCTGCTTTCTGACACACTTCTGCAGAACTTTTCAAAAGTAGTTGCTTTGTTTCAAATCAGTTTATTCAGTTATTTCAGTATCTCCAATAATTCTAGTCCCCTTCAACTAAAAGTAATTAGAAGGTGTGTCCTTTTCAACTAAAAAAGATTCTATAAAGCTCCATTATTTATTGTCAGGGAAACCTTTAGCTTTAGCTTTACTAGTTTTAAAAAAATTCCCACCCCTTCAACCTCACCACTTAAGATGAGAAAGGGAAGAGAAGTAAGTGGACAAGGTTCTCTCAATTGTATGTACAAAGTGTAATGAAACAGCAAATTGGGCTACTTGTGTAGTTTTCCATTTCCACAGCATTGATAGAAAGTAAAACAAAAAGAAAACTGGCATTAGTATTAATTTCTTACCATTCATCCCCCATATTTAATTTGTAAATTCCTTTTGTTAGCTGCCCTTGCTAGCAATCTTTAATGAATCTGCCCTTCTATGAATTTGCCCAATAGAAGCTTAAGACTGTTCGTTTTCATTTTTACATATATTCTAAGCGCTCCTATTGAGAAAAACAGATTTGGGTATATGACTTATAAATTTTCTAATTAGTTTTCCCTGCTGGAATGTCTGTAATAATACATAGATATTCATGCTTGAAGCTGTGATGGCTTGTTTGAATATGTAATAGCACAGGCTTGGAAAACTAATTGCTGGACCCACTCCACTTGTTACCAGTGCTGGGGCAGGTGAAGGACAGCAGTAATTAATTCCATTAGCCCAATTAAGTTAATATATGAGATCATCGACAAAACATCCATATTTAGCAGAACTGACAGGTCACCCTGAAGCTTTCCTTGCTGGCCAGAGATCTTTGGACAGTATTTGTAGGCTTATGCAGAGACTGTAGATATGTTATAGAACCATGATGGTGAACCTTTGCACTCCAGCTGTTCTTGGACTTTGATTCCCAGAAGCCCAAGTCTGTGTGAATGCACACAAATGGGTTTACTGCATGTACACACAGCAAACCCATTCACGTGGATTCACAGAGACTTGGGCTTCTGGGAACTGAAGTCCAAGAACACACGTGCAGTAAACCCGTTCATGTGGATTAACAGGGACTTGAGTTTCTGGGAATTGAAGTCCAAGAACAGCTGGAGTGCCAAGGTTCGCCATGACTGGTATTGAATCTACAGATACCAATACTCTTGACTGTCTGAATTAATTTTAAATGGAGCATCACAGTTTGGCAATAAGTAATGTTGATATGATATAATTCCGTAACAATTACTTTGCTAACTTGACACCATCTAATCAATAAATAGACCCAGAATAGTTATATTAAAACTTATGGATACGAGGGGACCATTGTGTGCTAGATTCATAATATGTCATACTGTGTGGTTTTATAGGATAGCCCCACCATGAGTTAAAAGGGTTTTGAACCTTTTATCAGAGTAGAGGGTATACTGCTTGGTGTTAGTAACTCACTCAAAAAATACTTTTACATGTTCTATTTGTACTACTAGAACAAACTGCATGTTTTTACTAAACACCCCTTTTAGCCTTAGACAGTCATTTGCAAAGTTTTAGCTACTCTCAAAACATGCAAGTTTCATAGTTGACACCTAGAAAAGGTAGAAGAATCACTTAAGAGAAAATAGGGAGTGCAATATCATCCGAAGAATCTGATGTCAAGATAATGCATTAACCCTTTGTATAGTAATCTGCAAGTTTCTTGCTTCATAGTTCTGCCTATATAGACACACAGTCCATAGCAGAGAGTTGAAGAGATAGGATTAATCTATCAAGGACAATTAAAGGAACTTCTAGGGTTTCTGCATAAGCACCATTCTCCTGCCTCTTTGCCATGCCCCCCAATAAATAAATGAAACATCATATTGGAAATCAGCTTCTGGCATGTCATGTTGCTGTTGTGATTCCAAAGGAAAATCAAATTCCAACTCAGTCGGGGTGCCTGTCATTTTTGCTCTTTGGCTGTTAACTTTTAGCTTCTCTCTGTCTCTCTCTCTCTCTCTCTTGGCACACACAGAGCTTAACTCCAGCACCTGTTTTCGTGGAGTAAGTGCTGAAATCCCTTCTCCATTTTTAACATGCTGGAAATGTTCTGTGCAAAGAACCTTGCAGTGAGAAGGATCAGCTTAAAGTCTGGCCTAATCCTACTTGGATTCAGACCATTAAAAAGAGTAGGGGGAGGGGAGCAGGGGGTGGATTTCATTCTCCAGCATTCTTGGCTAAATGCCGGCTAAAACCCTGTTTGCCTTTCCAGATCCATTTAGCAGGTCAAGCACCTTCAGCGGCCTTGGGAATTTAGGCAGCAATGCCTTTGGAGGATTAGGCAGTCATACTCTGAGTAAGTACTGGCTGGGTTACTGCAGACAAACCTTCTCTCCAGAGAAACCACAGGCTCACATTGAAAGCAGCTGGTGGTCGTTTGTTTACCAAACTCTTTATCTCCTATCCTCCATTCTCCTTTTTGAGAAGAGCAAAACAAAATACTGCCCCTAAGTGTTCCCAGTCTCTGTGGCAGGAGCTTTTTCCATAATTTGTCCAGAGAAAGCAGGCCCCATGAAGTCTTAAACACCCTTAATCTTCGTGCATCACAGTTCCACAATTTGTCGAAGGCATGTCTGTCCTCTCAGGATTCACCACCAGAGTGGGAAATCCTTGAAAACATAATTTTAGAAAGAAACCATGCCAACTCTTACCCTGTATCAATGATGTCAAACCTTGACACTCCAGATGTTCTTGAACTTCAATTCCCAGAAGCCCTGATCAGCAGAAGTCCAAGAACACCAGGACTGCGAAGGTTGGCCATCACTGCCTTAGATCTTATTTATATGAGCTTATTCCAACATAATGAGCTCCATTCAGAATGGGAAAATAAATGCAGGAATATATATGTTCATGAACTTACTTGAAGTAAACAAAATTTGAGTCACAATAAAACACAAGTAGCCCTTTGATAGCACAAATCTTTTACTCTAAGGTAGAAGAAAGCTCACAGGATGCCCAGTGGACAGTGACAGGTTAGGATGCTGGAGACCAGGGTGCAAATCCCCAATCAGTCAAGGAGAATCACTTGTGGTGTGGAACTAGTAAAATCACATTTTAAATATCTCATTTACCTTGAAAGCCCTACTAGGATTTCTATAAGTCAGTTCTGACTTGACAACACATAACAAAACAGGAGAAACCATAGACAACTATATTTAGTTCTTTCTGCACCCTTGATCATGCAAGACAATCTGATGGCTCATGAATTGGACTTTTGAACTTTCTGAAATTTAGAGACAAACTTTCTTTGCATTTGTTTCACTGTTTGCTTATTGCTGGGTATTTATTCAGTGACATTTTAAAAATAACCACGAGAATTTAAACAAATGAAATGAGTTGCATGTGGATGTTTTATACTTGTATCTTATCCACGACATGTCTATAGAAAGGCTATTAGAGCACCCACATGAACATAGGATGCCATCTTATTCTGAGTCAAGCCTTCCATCTGTGTAGCTCACTACTGTCTACACTGACTGGCAACAACTCTTCAGGGCCTCTTTACTGAGTCTTTTCCCAGGTCTACCTGAAGATGCCAGGAATTAAACTGCAGATCTTTTGTATCTGTTTTAGCACTGAATGTACAGCCTTTCAGAGTATGAGCAGCTGACTAATTCTAACAGAATTTGTTCCTTGCATGTACTCAGAAGATTTGAAAATAAACTAATTATTAAGAATAATAATCATGTGCCATCAAGTCAGTTGTGATTTATGGCAATCCTTTCCAGGTTTTTTTTTTAGGTAGAGAGTACCCAGAAATGGTGTATCATTCCCTCCATCTAGGAGCATCTTTGCTGCAGCTTGCCCAAGGTCACACAAACGGGCTCTTTTGGGATGCACTGTGGGGAATTGAACTCCCAACTTCTGACCCCACAGTCAGATATCTAGCTTACTGAGTTGTGCAGCCATCTTAAATATCATTAAATTATGATAACTGTAAGGAGATTGGTTGCTTAAAGTTTACCATGATCTGACCTTGAAAGGTCAGACTAGCGAATACAGAAGATGTGGGTTTTTCAGTAGTAGCACCTCAACTGAGGAACCCTCCCCAATATTATTATTTATTTATTTATTTACACTTATATCCCACCCCTCTAGGGAAAGTCACATGGGTTCTATTCTTTGTTAGTTTCTGACAGACAGTCAGAGCTATATTAATTTAGCATGCCTTTGGCTTCTACTGTTTTAACCTGTTTTGAAAGAATGTTTTGGTCTTACGTTGTAACTTAACTGTGCATTGCTATGAATATTCTGGTGCAAAATGAATGGAATGAATATCAAAATATAGCTAGGTATGTTTTAGTTCCAGTCCTGTCCATTTGTACTCTCTAAGCGTTGCTGCTTTTCCCAAGAGCAAACTCCCATCTTCCAAAAGCACCTTGTAGAACTAACCAGACAAGATACAAAAGGGGTTCATTGAATTAGACCAATCTTTCTAAGAAGAGAGCCTGCTAGATTGGGGCTCATTACAGTTGAATAAATGCTCACAAAGAACAAAATGCAAACTTCTTGAGAGAAAAGTTGGTATAACTCAAGGAACGCTATTGGGAGGGACTTCCTGACAGTAATATAATAGACTCTCTTTCATTGGTAATTTCTTAATAAAAAATGGATGGTCATCCCTCAGGTATGCTTTAGCTATGGGTTTCCTGCAGTGACAGGCATCTGGGCTTGCTGATCTTTTGAGTCCCTTCCAGCTCTATCATTCTGTTGATTTCCAACAGAACTATGCTTTCTTTTTAGCCTGGAAAGTGGCAGACTTTTTCTACTCACACATCAGAAACACCATTTATCTTCATTCATTCTTGGTGTCATTTTCAGTGTTACAACGAGCAGTCTATTGGTTAGTGTTTTCTGTAAGAGAAGCTACATGCAGAAGACCTGTGAGTTAGGACATTGTTTGACTGGTGAGCTAAGCAGACTGACTGGTCCATTCCCAAGGAAAACTGCTACATTCAAGTCTGTTCATCCTTTCATCATAGGTTTCAGTGACAGCACCAAGTATAGATGTCTTATTATCTCTAATCAACAGCACCTTCTTAGTTTATAGTGACAGTAATGCAAACAGGACATGGATTTCGTAATAAAGAAACTGGGTGATTAGGGAATGACCTTTTGATCTTCAGCCAAAATGCCCTCATCACTTTCAGAAAGTTACTCAGTTTTAGTCTTTCCTGGGCTGATGTCCCCAAAGTAACCATACATAGGGAAAATGGAAAATTGTAGCTAAATCAACCTTTATGTACAAAATTTTCATCCCAATTATCTCTCCACACACACACACACTCATGATGAACAGATTCCTAGATATCTGTTGTTATGCAATTTTGCCTACATATATTGACTTTTGGGACATCTTGTATTTATCAGAGCTACTTTGTCATTAATACATTTATTTGCCTTTTACCCCCTTTCTCTGCAGCCTTGAAAGGGTAACCTTCCTAGTAGCTGTCACTTTTGCACAATTTATTTTGGGGTGGGTGGGTGGGGATACTTTCTTTTTCATTTCTCCACCTTAACAGAGAATTCACAGATTCTTTCTGCTTTACTCCTGGTTCTAGGCCACAATAGCATTTTTGCTCACAAAGAAGGACCCAACATCCAGAGCTTCAATAACCCACATGAGCCATGGAACAGACTCCACCGGACACCACCATCCTTCCCGACACCTCC
Organism: Furcifer pardalis; assembly: GCA_030440675.1. NCBI lineage: Eukaryota > Metazoa > Chordata > Lepidosauria > Squamata > Chamaeleonidae > Furcifer > Furcifer pardalis. The sequence continues at coordinate 6,611,149 of CP126898.1, forward strand.
ACAGTGGCCCAAGCCTGGTGAATCTGAGCGTAGCTCCTCTGTGACAAATCATGATAGAGACAGAGAATCAGAGAAGAGGGATATTTCCTCCAGTAAAGAAGACAGAGACAAGGAAAGGTAAGTGAAACTACGGCATCACAAAATATGTATGCTTCACTTAGAACAGTGAAGGCGAACCTTGGCACTCCAGCTATTCTTGGACTTCATTTCCCAGAAGCCCAAGTCCCTGTAAATCCACACGAAGGGGTTTACTGTGTGTACACAGAGGACAACCCTGTGGATTCACAGGGACTTTGGCTTCTGGGAATTTCCAAGAATAGCTGGAGTGCCAAGGTTCGCCATCACTGACTTAGAACTTACTACGCTATGCAAATCTGCATCTGAAATTTAAATTTTTGTAATTCAGTTAGCATCTTAAAGTCAAGGTTCCTAAGACTATAGAACGGCATGGGATGTTGTAGCCAGTTTACGTATCATAAGCCACTCTTAAATTGTCACAAGGAAAATAGTTCATGGAGCAGGGATAGGTAACTTACAACCATCCAGCTATGGATAGACAGCTTTTCCATTTAGCCCTATCTGCCACAGCAGTATTGAAAGATGATAGGCATTTCAGTGGAACAACACTGAGAAAGAGATGTGCTGTTACTTTGCTGAGTGAGCAGGTCTCTGAGCCACCTTAAACACTGAAAAGAAACAGCAAGGCTAGAAGCAACAAGGTGAAAATTACCCAGTTTATAAGGCAAGATGCTGCCTATCTGTCAGTAGCTTATTTTATGACAGAAATGTTTTTTAAAATGAACCCACGCAAACTGGCCCCAGCAAGGATGGATGAAAAGAAAGTCAAGAAGATTGGGGTTGGTAGAGGTATAAAGAACTAAAGGAAATTTTAAACTTACAGTTTAGGTTTAACAGTTTCTAAAGGGTTTCTGACATAAAAGTCAGGGTTGGTTGTCCAACCAAAGATTTCCCCACATTCTTAGAGCAAAGTGGTTGATCCACTTAGAGTTGATCCACTGTGCTACCTGTGAGGGGAGAAGAAATGTGTCCTTGGTCCAGGCTAAATGCCACAGCAGGCTCATCTCTTTTCCGATCTGTTTCCTTCAAACAGCTGGGCATGGTTGTGCAAGGATCTGTGGCAGTCACAGCGAACCTTGACACTCCAGCTGTTCTTGGACTTCGATTCCCAGAAGCCCAAGTCTCTGTGAATTCACACAAATGGGTTTACTGCATGTACATGCTGTAAACCCATTCGTGTGGATTCACAGAGACTTGAGGTTCTAGGAATCAAACTCCAAGAACAGCTGGAGTGCCAAGATTCGCCATAATGGATCTATGTCCTGTTGGCTGCAGTGTTGAGACCTGCCATCTACTGCTCTGGTCTCCTTTCCCTCCCAAGTCTAGTAGCTTGAGCAAGTAGTACCAGAGCTGTTAGTATTTCCATACTACTAGGATTCCATACTGATACTCCAGCCAGCATTCTTTCTATCAGAATCTGCTGTGAAATGTACCGTATATCTAAAAGCCAAACAAAAAATTAGCCTTTGGTTTTCAATTTAACCTGCATCTAAAATGTTCCAATGGTTTTTAAATTCTATACTTTATAACGCTAAATTCTACAGCTGGAACCAATTTGGGGGGAAAAATCACAGCTTTATCCTAATTGCATGATTACCCCATCTGTTAAATGTTACTAACAGAATACTGGTGGGTTCCTGGACCTCATTATGCTACATAGTGAGGATGAAGAGGAATTGTTCTGGGATTCCATTTGAAGAGATTTTAAATTGAAGTGTCCTCATAGGAAAGATATTTATAAATTTGTTCCAGTTCCCAAGGTCATACTTTGCCATCCTATTTCATTGATTGCCAAAAATAATCCTGGAAAAACCCCAAAGGACTGCTATTGGGGAAAATGAACATTAATTAATTGCTTTTTTAAAGATAATTTTAGTCATCTGCTCCAGTTGCATCAACTGAAATTCCTTAACACAGAGATTTCCAAGTTACTTAAGAGCACATATGTAATGTTTCTGTTTGATTACCATGTCCTACCATAGGCATTCAATTCTACTATTTCATCCATAGCCATGTAAATGAATTTACCAGCAGAACTGCTGGATAGCTCCGTCAGTGGTTTAGGCATCTAGCTGCAGAGGCAAAGGTTGGAAGTTCAATTCCCACAATGCCTCCTTGACAAGGGTTGGACTCAATAATCCATAGGATGCCTTCCAGCTCTACAAGTCCAAGATGATGATGACGATTAAAATATTTTCTTCCTTGCCAATATGATTAATGGGTTAAGGAAATGTTACAAGCTTTCATTAGTAAGAAGTCAATAAATAAAATTATAAGATAAAGACAAATCTAGATTCAGATAAACACTAAATAATATATTTGTACAAAGTTCCATATAACTATGATTAATTGGCCAAAAGAGTGGTATATAAATACAATAAATAAATAAATGATAAGTGACAACAATATTACCAAGTATATAAGTCAGGAGTTCTCAACCTTTTTAAGCTAGGGGCTGGGTCACGCTCCCTCAGACAGCTTCAGGGGCTAGACAGCCATTTTGCCTCTCCTCCACCACATGGCACTTTCTGGTGTGGTGGACGTCAAGGGGCACATGAAATGGTGCCACGGGCCACAGGTTGAGAATCCCTGATACATTATAAGTAAAATATAAGACTTGAATGTGAAAAGAGAATGTTCACACTGCATTATATTTTCTTCATTATATTTTCTTCCAGAGATCTTCTGGATAAAAATAGACATTCAAATAGATCTTCACCAGCTTCAGCTCCAGTGACTCACCAGATCAGCAACCTCATTCGCAGCAACAGCCAGACCTCCAATGATCCTACCAGGCAACTGGTCCTCAGTGACAGAGAAAGGTCTAAAGAACCAGAAAGGGAGATTCCCGACCAGCTGAGGGATCCTCCTCCTATTTTGGAGCACAAGATCAAAGAAAGCCGTTCCCCAGTGAAGGAACCACCAAGCCATGAAAAAAGGTCCTCAGAGGACAACACAAAGCCAGTAATTCAGTCTGTATCTCCCTACAGCAAACCTGCACTGAGCGAGAGTTTAAAACTCAGCAATCTAATGAACAAGGACATTGAAAGAAAGCCAGAGCTTCCAGCTGACCTTCAGAAGATTAAGAATGATATCAAGGTGAAAGAGGAGCGCAAGGAGGATGGTGATGTGTTGGTTGTGAGCTCAGAACCTTCACAGCATTCCAGAACAGTTGAACACCCCCCACCATCTTCTTTGCATGGGTTACCATTGCCCCATTCAATGGCAGCCACCATGCCCATCTCCATGGGTAACGTCCATCAGATGAACAACATGAATGTCCTAGATCGTAGCAGAATGATGACCCCTCTAATGAGCATGAATCCATTGACAGGAAGGGAAAGACTTCCCCATCCTGGCTTTTCCTGGGATCCAATGAGGGATCCATTACGAGATGCCTATCGGAGCTTAGACCTGCATCGTCGCATGGACTTCCAGCTCCGAGCAGATCCCATCCATAGGTTCCCCACCACTTCTGGATTTTATGATAATGAGCGCTCTTACCGAGATCGAGAACCCCACGACTACAGTCATGAAAATCTTCTTGAAGCAAGGCGTGAGCAAGAGCGGCTCAGGCAAGCAGAGGAAAGGGAGAGGTTGCACTTACGCGAAGAACTTGAGCGGGCCAGGATGCATCACTTGCACTCATCTCCTATTGAAAGCCACCTGGCACACATGCCATCCTTCATGCCTCATCTCAGTGGGATGCATTATCCCAGACTCAGCCCCTCCGCCGCCATGCACAATGGAATCTTGAATAGGAACCCACCTACCGCTGCTTTGAGTGCCCCACCCCCTTTGGTACCTGCCAGTAGTACAAGACCTTCCTCCCCACGCCGGACTACTCCACTCACAGGTTCAGAGTCAAGAGACTATTCTCCTTCTAGGAACCCCAAAGAAGTAGAGGCACGATAGTCCCTATCTAACGAACAGGATGAATTTTAAAACTCACCTGTAAATATAGGAGGGGGAGACCTTTTAAAAATGCACTGCTGTAAACTTTTTTTAAAAACTGTAAAAATTTGTAGAAATTAAGCACAGTTCCATAAATAATTTGGGACAGGGAGGGAGGGTCAAAGGTTACAAACCTTCCAAACAGATGGTTGCTGAAAATTGAAATTTAATATATAGGTCTTGATTAATTTTTTTGTTTTGTTTTTGCTTCTGTGCTGAGTTAAAATATTATCAAGTTTGTACATTTTCCCCAAATGTGAGAAACGTTTTTAATGAATTTGAATTTTTTTAATTTTGTGCTTTTTATTCGCATAAAAATAGTTTCATTTTTAATTTGAATTTAATGGCCTCAGATCCTTAAGTAAAAACAAAACATACCCAGGGTTTCTTAAAGTATTATTTATGGAAATGCTGTAGTTTCGTACAGTCCACTGTGAGGTTCCCAAATTGAGGCCACTCACTACTCTTGGTACTTTGGAACTGAAGTTACAGATATATATTAAAAATAATAATAATAATAATAATAATGTACAAAATGGTTTGTTTTTTGCCTTATATTATGGATAAATGAGAATTTTTTTGACTTGTTTTAAATAACAAAAAAAAGAAAACAATATGTAAATATTCTGTTAATATAAATGTACACCAATATTGAATTCTTAACATAGGTAGACTTTATAAAAAATGGTTTCTAGAACCACTCTCTGGTTATTTGTTAACGTTATTCCAATTCATCCATGTCACTGGATAAACCCGCAAACTTAAAAAAAAAATCACCAACTAATTGTGGCACATATATTTCAACTATGCAAAACAAAAAATGTGGAGGCAGGTCCTCATTGATGTGAGGGCAGGGGGATGGGAAGAAAAGTATTTACAAAACAACCCCCTCCCCTCAAATCTCCTGAAAACATTCACCAAACATTCAGCTTTAGAGAAAGAATGGCAATAGTTACAGTTAGAGGTAAGATTATAGGATACACATAGCAACCTACCAAAAAACCCTAATCTGATTTTCAAATTTGTGTGTGTTTTGAACAGGCTAGTCAGTAAGATAAGAAGCTCCAGATTACCTATATCAGTGGTGGTGAACCTATGGCACACATGCTAGAGGGGGCAATCAGAGCCCGCTCTGTGGGCACGCATGCCAGCGCCCAGCACAGAATTGGCCCCACCCCTAAGCCCAGCCGCCCAATTGGCATGATTCCTCCTTTCCCCCAGCACAGAATTCACCCCTCCCCCGCAGTCCAAAGGGAGCGCTTCCTCCCCCAGCACAGAGTTCGCCCTGCCCTTCTGTTTGGGCACTAAATCTCTAAAAAGTTCACCATCACTGACCTATATGGAACGTTACACTATGCAGATGGAACCCGACAAAGTAACGTACTGCAGATCTTCCCCCACCCCAGCCTAATTTCCCCCAGTTGCATTCAGACACAAAGCCAATCAAAGACTTTGTTACTGGAAATCCCTTGTGTTCACTGTGCAACCTTCTTGTCAGAACTGGTATAAAACGATGTTAGGAATACAAAAATGTCAAATGATTTATCCAATATGTTCTCCGTCGTTTGCAATGAACTATTCAAATGTTTGTTTCAATATGAATTCCACCTTGAAAACCCATACACCCTTTTTTTCAGTTTGATTTGTAAATTACATGTTTCCTATATAAGCTTTGCTATGCCTCCGTGAAATGGAATACTTTATATGCAGTTCCTTTTTTACATTCAGTCCTTCAAAGTGGTTGTTTAACAAGGAGAGTAGAATGGGAGAGGTTTTTAGTGCCTCTACTCTAGAATAGCTGGCTGGCAGGCATATTCTTTCTTGTAAGAAGTCCCTGCACACGGCAACACAAGGAGCATAACGTTGGATATGCAGAGCCCTATTCTGTTAGTGCCGTGATGGCGAACCTTGGCACTCTAGATGTTCTTGGACTTCAATTCCCAGAAGCCCAAGTCTCTGTGAATCAAAGAGACTTGGGCTTCTGGGAATTGAAGTCCAAGAACATCTGGTGTGCCAAGGTTGGCCATCACTGTGTTAGGGACAAAGCTATAGACGCTGTCTGCTGCAGATACAGTGCTTGATGTGCTACTGTAGCACAACCTCTGTCTTTTTCTTCTCCCTCTCCCTTTCGTCTATCATTTTCACATTTTATATTAGTCGACTAGGCCACTTCTGTCTGGGCAACTCAAACATCTGCGGAGATTTTCTCCCTTTCTGTATGTCCTTCCGCAGCCCACCCTCATTCTCTTCCCTGCATCCCTGCAATTTTAAACATTTGGTTTCTTTGTAGATCATTGAAGATAAATACAACATTGATTTTGGATGAAAAAAAGGTAGTTAAGTGTTTGTGTGTCAGATCTAGTCAGAGCGACTGCCGGGAGGGAGAGTAAATGGTTTATTGATGAACGTGCTCAGCCTATTAACGCTGCTAGACCTTTGGCAAATCTGGATCATTAAAGAGTCATGCAGTTCATCTGGGAGTTTTTGCTTTTCTGCATGTAGCTTGCTTAATCCAAGGCTGCTCCTGGCCCATGTTAGTACACACTGCACACCTTCCTGGCACAGTCATAGAAACTGGGCCAAGGATGAAGTGCTACAGCTGCACCAGATGTTGAAGAGATTTCATGGGAGAGGGTGGCAGAAAATTGATTTGATTTCCTAGTACTATTCCCTCATTACTCAAGAACTTTCTTCTCTTCTACCCACAGAAATGCCCTGTTTCAATTGGGTATTCTAAGAACAAGTCTGAAAATATGAGAGACGTTGTAAAACTAAATGTCTCTTAATTTTTGCCTCTTAGTTTGTGTAGCCAAATAATGGGGTCATGTTTTTTTAAGCACCTATATGTTTATTATCCAATATTGAATAATATCTACTATATAGTTGTGTCCAAATAGTGCAGTTCTGTAAACCTGAAAATGTGGACTAGATTAAAATATTTGCCTTTTAATTTCTCACTACACTAAGGTTGCATAGTAGAAAACTTAGGAAGACCCACAAAGGGTCGGAATCGAATGTGCAACTGAACAACAACAACAATAGGTTTAGTTTAAGTACTATTTGAGAGCTGAGCCAAATTCTTATTAGACACTTCATGTTCATCTGTGTTTGTTGCAATTTTGAGCACAGATATTTGTTTTCTATTGGCTTTACTACCCTTTGCAAAGAGTGAAGTGAATTCACAATACATAGTCCTCAAAAGAGAATTTTTGCAGGCTGTATTTTTACCCAAGAAATCCTGAAGGAAATCAGACAACTTCAAAGGCCAAAGCCCCTACTGAGTTCACAACCCCATAAAGCTGCCACAATCAATATTTTATCAGGAATATGCCATTTCTACTAACACACTGTATTACAAGGAAGAGGAGGAGGGAGGAAGAGGGCAGGAGAGAAATGACAAGATGAAATTACAGACTTCCATTTCAGAACATAATGGAAAAGCCAAACAGTGGTCTGAGGCCTTAACTGATGGTAGAATAGGGGCCAAGGGAAGGGAGAAGACAGAGCAAAAATGAATTTATTTTTAAAAAACTCATCAAAGCCACAGGGGAGTTAAACCCAGCTGTTACTTCTGGGAACTGCTGTTGAAAGAGAATTCAAACTACAGTACAAGTTGCTCCTACCCCCAGTATTTGCGATTTCAGTTATCCGGAGGCCTAAAAATATTCAATTAACTATCCCTCAAATACATAATATATGGGACATTATCAGAGATGGCCACTAGAGGCAAAGGATGTAACATTTTTAAGAAGAAATAGAGGCTCTTGTAGAGTGATGACATATATGACACCCCCATTTTTGTGACTCAGGTGTATTTTTAAATATAAAGTTTGCTGTTATCCACCATTTTATATATACAGATCTCAGAATGTACCTCCTTATACAGGGGGAGTCCTGTAATATGGAAGACTGACTGATACAATGGAATACACTTGTGAAGCTGAGTGTAAGGTGGTCTCTCAGATTTACTGTACAGTATTATACTGTACATGAAATAAACCACAACTCCGGTTACAGACAGGAAAGCCTTAGTGGAAGATGCTTAAATGAGAGAACAGGCAAACATAAACAGGCAGTTGAGCTAACATTTCAATGGCATCCCAGTGGCAAACCCTAAATAATTTACAGACCTTGATCCAAGCATGGTCTAGATAGAAAATTTAATTTTGAATGGGAGAGTCTAAGCCAGGTACTTACGAAATAAGATACTAATGGATTTGTATTGTCCCCTCTTGCGAGTGATTTCTTAGCTTCTCCTTGGTGACATTGTGGTTGCCATCTGGCTCAGTTTTAACCAGCCATCCTGACTTATCAATGCCTGGTACAGCCAGATGCTCTAGACCAGTTATTTCTAATGTGGGGCACACACACCACAGGGGGACTTCTCTTCCCAGAAGCCTAAGACAGTCCACTGGCTGATCAGTGCTTTGCGGAATTGACTTGGGCTTCTGGGAATTGAAGTCCAAAAATGAAAGGTTGGGGAACACTGCTCTAGACACTGAAGTTAGCAACTGAGTCAGTGTCTTTACCATCTGGGAGGCACTTTGCCAGCACAAAACTGTTTGACAAAATGATTGGGGGGGGGGGAGAGAGCTGCATTTAATTCTGGTATTCCTGAAGTACTGGTGTTCCTTAAGTACTATGTTGCCTCAAACTGACAGCACCCATCAGCTGTTGGTATGAGACTCCAATTAGTAGGATAGTTTTCCAGGACAGCCATGCATTATACCACAGAATACTGTTACACAGTGGGAGAGGAGAGCTGTCCATCCGTGCTTCCCTTGCCCTTCCCTCACAAAACTATGAAAAGGTCACATGTTCTCGTTTTGGTTCTCACTTTGCTGGCTGGAATATTTGATCCTCTATAACACTTGCAGGAGATGACAAGGAAGAATTGGCTTTCCTCTTGCCACCCTCAGGAGCTCCATTACCCGGGTGGTGAGCAACCGGCATGCTGACAAGTGTCACAAAGATTACAAGTCAAGCAATGTGCAGCTGGAGCAGCGTCTTCTGAAGAACATGCTCCCAGCTTTGCTGTCAACACTCTGGCTTAATACAGATAATTCTTTTCTCGAGCCAAGACAAGGAACAATCACTAGAGGCAACAGTAAAAATCCCTCGGTATTTGTTATTTGAAAAGAAAGGAAAAAATAATAGAGATATACATGCTTTGGGGGAAGTAATTCTCCACATTTCATTTCATTCCAGTGTGTTTTTACTATTGGCAAGTACTAAACTAGATGTTCAGTTTCAGACTGGGGCAACCATAGTTATAACTGCAAAAGGAAAGAGCTAGACCAAGGGTGACCCAACTACAGCCCATGGGCTGGATCTGGCTCATGCCACTACTGGAAGCTGAAGTAAAATGCACTCATGCATGCATTTACAACAGCCGTGGGTGCATTTATGGCAGCTTCCTTCACATGTGCATGTGTGTTTTACTTCCAGTTCTGGTGGGAGGTAACACGTGACCGGCCCACTGAACCACGTGACCGGTGTGCAGCCTGAAAAGTTTGGGCCCCCCTGATCTAGATAAAGCAAATTTGCAGGATGAAGCAAAAAAGACACCTGAGACCTCAAGGCCGAGGAAACTTGAGGCACAATTACAATAAAATGTAGCTGAAGTGCCGATGCAGATGAATGTGGCTCAGAATTCATGGGCATTGGGCTGCAAAGGAGAGGTGCAATTTGAGTGTAACCTTGGTGAAAGATTAACCGTGTAACTATCACATAAAAGAGAAAATATATCCCAGAAGCTCATCCTTTACAAGATTACCTTCTAGAAGATGTGAAATTTGGTCTAGAGAATCCCATGTTGAAAGATTCACGTACAATCTCAGAAATTTCACACTGTGCAATTTATCTGTGTGTGTCAAAAATTAGTCTATAATGAGAGAAAAAACTTGAGTTCAGGCTTTTCAAATCCTATGCAACTTTCTGTTCCTGGACCACAGGCATGCAAACACACCACCTGACAATCTTCTACATTAGCTTAGACCCATGATGATGAAATTTAGCACTCCAGCTGTTTTGGAACATCAATTCCCAGAATCCCAAGTCTCTCTGATTCCACATGAATGGGTTTACTGCACATACAGGAAAGCAAGGGAGAGGAAAGGAACCAATGATATAGTAGAGGCCAGCAGCTTTTTTTAATCAGGGGCCGGGTTCAGCCTGTGGGCTATAGGTTGCCAACTCCTCACATAGTATGTCTAGCAAAAACAAGAGTTGGGGCACCTTACAGAGTAAGTGATACATTTATTACAATTCAATTCATCTCAGCTATGGTGCTACAATTCTTTGGTTTTCATTTTTGTTGACCCTGCTGAAACAGGCTTACAACAGCCACTTCTTTGCAAACTTGCTGCGATAAGATTGCAGTAATTTTGTAGCTCATCATGCATTGCAACTTTGATCCAGTCATCAAGAAACAAGACAAACTTTGTTTGGAATCAATTTACTTATACAGTAACAGGCTATCTTGTAGCTATTACAATTTCCAAGGACCCCCCCCCCCCCCAAGCATCTTAATGATAACATTCACCGTGAGTGTGGCTTGACTAAAGGTACAGACAGTCTCACAGCTGTGGAATTCACTCCTTTTGGGAGATGTTTTTGAAGAGTTGTATTACACATAACAACAAGGGGGGTGCTAACAGCTGCTTCCACATGATGCCTCCGACACACTTCAGTGGAAAGTGCAACAGGAAGTGGAGACCTCCAGCAGCAGCATAGCATTATCAAAACCTCACCCCAGCACTAAGGAGATAATTTGTTGAATTTGTTCCTTGCCTTGAAAGCCGGGTTGATGTTTCTACAACTTAAAACCGTGATAGTGAACCTTGGCACTCCAGATTTCTTGGATTTTAAATCCCTAAAGCCCAAGCACCCTGTGAATCCACATGAATGGCTTTACTGCGATTCATCCAGCCCACACTGCCCTTGTCGCTCCCAGAAGCGGAAGTAAAACGTGCCTGTACAGGTACATTTTACTTCCACTTCCAGAAGTAACAAAGATGGCGTGGGCCAGATGAATTGGCATCAGGAGCCAGATTTGGCCGGTGGACCATAGTTTGGGCACCCCTGGCCTAAAGTCCCTTGTCAAATGTCCTTCATCTTTCTGCTTTTAAAAAGTAATGATGCCACACATCTTAAATGAATACACTTATGTGCAAATGTGGTGGGGATGTTCAGGAGTCATCTCTCAGAACTCATTCATCGTGTCATTTGTCACAGAAGCAAGAGTCCACCATTTCCCCTCTCTTTTCATTCTCTCTGTGCCCTAATTATAATTAAAGGATTTCCCAGGCGGAAAGTCAGTCCTGCATCATCCATCTCCATTCTTCTTCTGTTGGAATAAATCATGCTTCAGTACACTGAGGGTGTTAAGTATATAAACTATCGACTCTTTAATGGTCATGCAGTATGTTATTACTGTTCAGGCAGCCTCTAAAAAGTTTGTTTTTATTACAAAGTCTGCATATCAGATTCAGGCTTACCTGCTGTAAACTATTAAGAGGTTTGAAATAATGGCTCATTCCCAATTAAAAAACCAGGGGAAAGGAACATCGGGGATTTAGAATCATCTTCCCCATAATGTCATTTTAATAAAAGATTTCTGCATATAGAATGTTAGCTTGCTAGTAACAAGTGCTCTAGTTTAACCTTTCCTTTGACATGCTAGATAACTGGGCATGTGTCTATTGCATGTGCTTTTAAATCCCCTGCCACTTAAGATATGCCATCCACACAATGGAACACAATTTAGACTACAACTAACAAAGAAAAATCAGGAAAATAGCCTTTGTGCAGAACATCATACATCAAGATTTGAGCCAAGCTACAAACCACAGACCAAGTCCAACATGTTATGCTCTAGAAATACATAATCACATAATTAAACATGTAGATATTATTTATGAAGTTTAGAAATGTGAAGCATTCCTAAGAGACTTGTGCAGTGTGATTGTTCAAAAAATGTCTCTTCTAAAACAGCTATTGCCAAAATCCTATCGCCACTAGCACAGGATTGGCATAACTTGTCACATCTAACTGCAACTTATTGTCAACTAGTCAAGCAACAACATGCCCCGTACCTTATTGGCTAGCTGAAATTTGCTTCAGCAATTTATGAAATCCTACATATGTCAATAAGAATCCAGCCTGTAAAGATTTTATTTATTTTTTATCTTTGCCAGATAACAGATAAGCGATGACAATACAAAGAAAGGTAGAAGACATCAGGAAAAGAAAAAGATTAAATATGAGATGGATTAACTTCATGAAAAAGGCTTGAGTTTACAAGAGCTAAGCAAGGTTTTTGAGAACAAAACATTTTGGAGATTGTTCATTCTCAGGGTCACCATAAATTGGAGAGGACTTGACAGCTCATAACAACAGATAAGAGATAACAGTAACTGTTTTAAGTGTTAAATTAAAGGAACACAATTCTTAGTGCTTCTTAGTGTACTGAAAATCACTATCATTTGGAGGCAAGACACATAAAGTAGCACTAGGCTTGCTTTGCTATGGAGAGGATCCTATAAGACAGCCCTTTCCTTGATAACAACCCGCATCATCTGCAATGAAGTAGGACCACCAAAGACTGTCAAAACACTTAAGTAGGTTAACACAGAAATAAATGATTTGTTCTAAGAACCTGTAGAGAGATCTCAAGAACATCTGGGCAACCAGCAATGGAATCCGCTTACCTAAAAACCTGTAGAGAGTTGGAATACATCAGGGTGAGTAACGTGCACACCTAGGGCATTTGTGGAGCTCCTTGCTCTCAAAACCACTGACCCCTAGGGTTTGTGCATTTTTTAAAAACATTTCCCTTGCAAAGTACATTCTCTGCCATTTTAAAGAACTTTGAACATTTGTTTGTTTGTTTGTTTATAATTTGATTTATATACCGCCCTACTCGGTAAAACCAACTCAGGGCAGTTAACAGAACAAATATATAATTACAAGTTACACACAATCGTAATAAGCATCACATGCTTATTAATAAACATGCTTGCAGACCCCCACAACCCCACAGCATTTCAAAATGTTTTCTTAAAAAATGGCTACTAAAAAGCACAAAGGGCTATTTTTAGTTAGGGGGGAATTAAGCTTAAATTAAACCCCCTTTTCTGTTATTTAAAAAAACACCTCTGTCCAGTGGTTTGGCCATGACCTTCTGCGTTAGCATTTTACTCTTAGGCGTGTAGGGCCTTTGGGTTACTGGCAAATGGGGCGAAATGGCCCTCAGCCAAATATTCATTTTTCAGCTATTCCTTAAGCATAAAGAGGAGGAATCTTACACTTTCGTTAGCTACTGAAAACTTTATTCACATTCCAGCTGTTGCTTTCCAGATATGAGCTACCACCACTCCCTGGTTGGAGTCTGCCCAAAACACAAGAGGCAGAAACTTTGAGGCCTGCTTCAAACACATAAAATGGACTTACCGTACCTTATCAGGAATAGCCAGTACAGGATAAGCGGGTCTTATCTTATCGCTGCCTATATTGATGTCAAGGTTTAAAAGAGCTTGGGATTGTTACGCTACATGGAGCAGAACTCCTATGCTGATAAACACTGATAAAGCAGCCCCATTCTGCTCTACACACCAACCTCCTTCTTGCTGAGATAGACACAACAGGAGGAGTGAGAATGGTTTGTCCAGGCACCATGAAATCCTGAGATTCTGTATTTTCCCTCCGGTAGCATTTATGGAGCAAGGCAACCAATTTGCTTCATTTATTCAGACGGCTACAGTTTCATACAAAAACTAACTTTGAATTTACTCTGCAAATGTGGAAATGGGACGTCTAATCACGCACCAAATCCAGATGCAAAATCACTGAAGCAAATAATCTTTGTGCCATGTCAATGAGAAAAGAAAAAAAATTACCATCTGACACCTCCAGCTTGGTAAAAAAAAATTGACCTCATGTTTATTATTTCCCTGTTGCAGATGTTTTTACTCTAAAGAGGAAAATGCTGTGTATATCTGCATTAAAGTCACTGCTTAATGTGCACAAATAAGAAATAATGGGGTTGACCTGTGCAAAACCAGTATTCTTCCTGTATGTGCAGCAAATGGGGAAAATAAATAGTTAAATGAATATATCTTGTTTAAATAATGATCATAGATCAAAAAGGAAAATAATCATATTTCTCTGTCAGCAGAAGACAATAAGATAGTTGAAATGTTTGAAGTGATAGCCGTGTTAGTCTGTGCAAGCATATCTGAGAGTAAATAAGAACAGCAAAAAAAGACAAACAATATTGTGGCACCTTAAAGACTAACTCCTGTATTTTAATGTGAGCTTCCGTGGACCAAGCCCACTTCATCAGGTACACAGGCACACCTGATGTGTGTATAAATTGATGCCATGAGGCTTCAGTCTTATGTCTGATGAAGTGGACTTGGTCCACGAAAGTTCACATTTAAATACAGGAGTTAGTCTTTAAGGTGCCACAACAGTTTTTGCCCCTTTTTTTGGCTGTTCTGTTTTCTTTACTCTCAATAAGATAGGTTCCACTGGTTTCACATATCTGACACACCGCATAGAAAAGTGTACTGAGGCATAGCTCTTGCGATGTGAGTTCACACTATTTGACCACAATTCTATTTACCAGGCAGACATAACAACCACAGTGAAGTTACACCACTTAAAGCCACGTAGAGTCTAAAATTCTGCCTTCTTTTGTTTGCTATACTGTAGCAAAAACATTGTTTTAGCAGATAAGGTAAACCATGAGTAGGGAACAGTCATAAGGCCTTGGTAGCGGATATGCTTTTTCCAACCAGATTTCCAGTAGGTAATGCTTCACTTGCAGTAAAAAAACAAAAACAAGAGTATGGTTAGCAAACAGGACATAGTGGATCTCACCACACTGCTAGAAGATTTTAAAAAAGGATCTGCCCCATGTATCAAAGTGCACATCTTAGCATTGACAGGAAGAATGTACAGCTTCTGGATGGGGGATATATTAGATATTTTTTGAAGGATGGTATCTATTACTTCTTCTCTGTCTAAGCCAGATGTGAAATTGCCAAAATGTGGGCCACTTCTGGGAACAACGAGGGCGCAGTAAACCCATTCGTGTGGATTCACAGGGGCTTGGGCTTCTGGGAATTGAAGTCCAAGAACATCTGGAGTGCCAACATTTGCCATTACAGCCTTATACAAACCGCACAATCCCAGGATGCCCCCAGAAGAAGGGAATGGTAAACCACCTCCGAGCACTCTCTACCTAGGAAGCCCTGAAAAGGTTTGCCATAAGTCAGGACTGACTTGACAGCATAAGGCTATTGTTTATTAGTATTTTTAGGTAGTGACAAAGTACCAGAATGCAACAGGTAAGGTTGGAGGAGACTTGTAATGTCACTGCCATTGTCCAACAGACGTCGAAGAACACTTTGCCTGCATCAAAAGACTGAATCAAATATGCTTGTTCCAGCAGCTCCTGCTGTTAAGAATGGCAAATCTGCCACAAAAGGAATTCCTGTAACAGCAACATCCTCTTGATGCTCTGGGGGGAACAAGAGTGCCTGTGATGCATCCATCCATAGTTGATACACCACAGCGTGACTGTGCAACGCAACAGTGGGAAACCATAGGGGGGAAAAAACATGTTCCCAGCTGAATGCCTTCACAGCTCACAGATCAGAACAAGCTGCTCCAAACAAGGAACAGCCACCCACCCACCCTGAAGCTGTAAATATAGGATGCCGCCTTAACCAGCTCACACTGTTTGTCCATCGAGCCCAGTGTAGTCTCGTCACATTAGTAGGAGCTCTTTGGAGTTGGACAGAGGATCCTCCTTTGAATCACCTGCTACGTGAGTGATGGTGAACCTTGGCATGCCAGGTGTTCCTGGACTTCAATTCCCAGAAACCCAAGTCTCTGTGAATCCACAGGAATGGGTTTACTGCATGTACACAGAAACTTGGGCTTCTGGGAATTGAAGTTCAAGAACACCTGGTGTGCCAAAGTTTGCCATCACGATCCTACATGATTCTTGGGGCCAGAGATGACCTCATACATACAAGTAGGTACTTGACCATCAACCTGCTGGGCCATCCCTGAATAATACACAACCCTCCTGGAGTGGAATACACCGTATTTGCTGGTGTATAAGACCTACTTCGCCCCTTTAAAATACAATGGAAAAATGGAGTGCATCTTATACTGTATATAGTGACCTATAGTGGGCTATTTTCGTAATAATGGGGTGCGCCTTATACTGTGATGCATCTTATACTCCGGCAAATACAGTAAACTGGCCTGGCTCTTTGCCTCAAGCCTCGCTGGAAAAACTGTCTACCATAAGCCAAGCCAGGTAGTGCACACCAGATGTTCAACCTGATAGGCAGCACGGATCCTGTTTATTTTCAACGACAAAAAAATGGAATAAAACAGAAGGCAAACAGTTCTGCTGAACCTGTTCTTTTAAACAACTCTAATTGTTCACTTTCATCTTTCACAAACATAAATAATAAATGTGGCATTTTCCCCACACACACACATTTCCTGCCACATTATTAAAGCAATAAAGCAATTTCAGAGGTGTGGTTCTTATGAGCTAATAGCTTCTCCAGGGTATTCCTACTGCCCCAGGAGTTTTCTTATCTTGTACTGTACAGTATTTTGAAAGAAGAAAAGAAAAATGCCCTTCCTTCCATTGTCACTCCCCATTAGTTTATTTGAGAAAATGAATGCACAGAACTCCTCATTTGCATGTGCCACAATGAGTATACAACAACTTAAAGCAATAGATACTATAGGCATAATCAGGTCAGAAGATGCTTCCAGGAAAATCTACTTTACTAATCTCAGTTTCATGCAATAGTCTGAGGAATGAGATGCTCCACCTACTTCCCAGACTCAAAGGTTATGTTAAAATGGAGCTTGCTATATTACTAGTACTCTCTCCCCAGTATAGGGAAAGAGAGGAGCTCAGGTGCTGCACACCTATTGTTAAAATATCAAAGGTTAGCATCCTAAAATGCTTTGTCTCCTTGATTTCAAAAGACTAAATTCCTAGTCCTTTGCACTACAAAATGTCCCTGCATTGAGCAGGGGATTGGATTCAATGGTTCCAACTCAGTTATCTATGATTCATAGTCATCTGCCATGTGGGTGTTTAAAAATGTAACTCAGCTCTAAGCGTCCTATACCCTGAGCAAAGAATTAATTCATCCACTCTGCCTAGGACAGTGATGGTGAACCTTGGCTCTCCAGGTGTTCTTGGACTTCAATTCCTAGAAGCCCAAGTCTCTGTGAATCCACACACAAAAATGAGTTTACTGTGCTTACACAAAACCCATTCGTCTGGATTCACAGACTTGGGCTTCTGGGAATTGAAGTCCAAAAATACCTGGAATGCAAAGGTTTGCCATCACAGGCCTAGGACTTGAGCTAGCCAGCAGCACCAGTTTTAGTGCGGTTGTGATTCCACTTCTGTTCACACGGTACTGCAAGGATTGTTGCTGGGAGCCAGAGCAGGATGGGATTCAGCCTCCCTTTTGCCTCTTTACGGTTTGTGCTGGCCCACAGATGGATCATACAGGAAAGGACAGAATGTTCCTCTGTCTACAGGAACAGAACTCCAACTTCTTTGCAACAAGACTATTCCGTTGCTGATAATATGCCAGACCTGTAGGATTGGCCCCGTAGGATGACAAGTGACGGTCCCCGCCTGACAGAACATCTTCCGCCTTCTTATAAGTAGCAAAGAGACAGGCGCATCATTTACAGGGAGAAGAAGGTGACTTTGAGAGAGTCATCAGCTGCCTGGGAGCGTCACTGGATGAGATTTTTAAATCTGTGTTGACAGAAAAGCTGGCTGCAGAGACAGGCTTGCTGCCTGCCACAATGAATAACAGGAGGGTGTCTTCTCCCCTCCCCCTTGTAACTACCCTCCCCACCCACCTGACAATCTCTATCATTTTGGCATGCCCTCACCAGGAGTTGTCTTAGCATCTGCAGGGGTGTGGAAGCCTGAGCTATTTAGGACATCAAAGCACACCTCAATTTAAGGTAATTATGCACCAAGGAGATTCCTACATCATCGTTCATCTGGTCTGTTTTGTTCTCAAGCCAGTCTCCCAGAGACCTCAGGTAAAGGCTTCCTCATCTCATCAGAGGGAATGAACAACAGAAAGGGTAGCAAGATTTTCCAAAATGTGGCTGTTTTGTGCATAAAAATAGATGTGTGGAATGAGACTGCAGATTGAGGTGATTTATGCATATTCTGAGCAGACTAAAGAGGCAAACCTGTGCATAGACTGGATTCAAAGCAGACAGAGAGGCTCACAGGATGCAGTAGGGGCTGCGGTGGCTCAGTGGTTAAGAAGCTCGCCTTGTTAGGCTGGCAAGCCAGCAGTTCGAGACCTTGGCAACATATGATGGTTTGAGCACCCATCTCTGTCCCACCTCTTGGGGACATGAAAGGAGCCTAATTTGGGCGTCCCCTGAATGGAGTTTCTCCAGAAAAAATCCTTTCAACCCAGAACAATTTCTGACACGAAATTATTATTACAGGATACAGTAGTCTAACATTTTAAAATAAACACATAGAAAATGAGCTGACAAAGAAGGATTTCGGTTCAGGCTCTCCCCACTCAACAACAGCCTAGTCTTCTACATGCAGGAATGGAGATGATTTCTCTCTACCCTGCTGGTGAAGCATTCTGTCACATATGCCTCCATCCCCACAAACTGCAGACAGAACCTGACACTGAGAAGACAACCCTTGGGGAAGGGGAGCAAGGATGGATCACTAGGTAAGTAATTATGACTGTATTCAACTTTGGAAACCTGACTCAAATACTGCTACTGTATATATGTTGGTATGACCTTTACTGACAAAATATTCATTATAAAGTCTTACAAAATATTTAGAAAATATTATCTACGTGTTGGCCACCTCTTTCTACGCACATATTAAGTCTTCTCCCCCACTCATGGAGAACACGTTCCAAGACATTTGTCGTTATGCATGATGAACTTTGGGACCTTCTGTGTATCACCCATTGAATGTAGAGAAGAATATTAGAAGTCAGATGGTAACAAGGAAGATCTGTCAGTTAGATACCTGTACTGAAAATTCCTTTTGGTGAATCACAGCAAATGCACAGGTAAAATGAGGCTTCTGTAAAATGGGGTTTTACTGTACAGTACTTTGCTGATAAAAAATGAAATGTCAAGTTAATAATGCTTAGAGCTTTAGAATTTAACTCCTAACTTCCAACTCTGTTGACAAGTGAAGATAAAAACAAGCATAATTGCTGAAGGGCTAACTCAGAACAGTTCCACTACAATATTAACTTTCAATTGCTTTTGTTGTTCAGTCACACAGTCGATTCCAACCCTTTGCGACCCAATGGACTACTCTCCGCCAGGCACTTCTGTCCTCCACCATCCCCCTCAACTTGCTCAGCTCTGTGCCCATTGTGTCCACAATACCATCTATCCATCTCATTTTTGGCCACCCCCTTCTTCTTTTGCCCTCAACCCTTCAAAGCATCAAGGCTTTCTCAAGCGAGTCTTCTCTTCTCATTTGATGTCCAAAGTACCTTAGCTTCATCTTTACTATTTGCCCTTCTAAGAAGCAGTCAGGGTTGATTTCTTCCAAGATCGACCTATTTGTTCTCCTTGCTGTCCAGGGGACTCTCAAAACTCTCCTCCAGTCCAACACCACATCTCAAAGGCATCTATTCTTCTGCGCTCAGCTTTCCTAATGGTCCATTTCTCACAACCATACATTGCCACAGGAAATACCATTGCTTTGGCTATAAAAATTTTTGTTTGCAATTTGATTACAAATTGCTTACAACCACTTTAAAGAAAGAGGCCGTCTACATGGTATGAGTTCCTTTTCGGAGGTGCCTTTAATAAAGGTATAGTCCAGGGGATCTGGCCCATGGTGCCATTTCATGTGGCCACCACCCCTCCAAGGGCATTTGAGAAACAAAATGGCCACCCCTTTGAAGCTGTTGGGATAAAATGGCCACCCCCATCATGGTATAGTCTTTGTAAGAAATGCAATATTTTCTGTGGCCACTAACAGAAAAATCTAGCCGTAGTTCCAACTCACAAACAGGCTCCTTGGATTTCTTTATTTTCTAGTAGGGATTTTGACTTTCCGTGTATGCCATATTCTGTTCGTCGTCTTTGCTTGGAGAAGGAACTTATCTTATTCTTTACTGGAAACTTTTAAAGAAGCTCTAAATGACAGCTGCTCAGGATGCAATTAAAAGTGACAAGCAGAGGACAGCTTTCTCCCTCTTCTCCTATCTCCAGAGCATATTTGTACTTCTAACACATCTCTACCTTATTTTTTAAAAAAGAATTTTTTCTTGAATATTTGCCCTAGAGAATCAAACACAACCCAAAACGCAAGTCTGCTGTGCTCCCAGAATGTCTCCCCCGCCCCCGTACCAAGGTTAGGCAACTGTGTCTGCTTATATGCTTCCCACAATATAACCCTCTTCCCAGAGTGGGAGATGCCTGTGCAGGTATGGTGAATAAATGAAAGTGGAATGAAGTGTACAGACAAAGCCACACTGCACGGGTGAGGAAGGACCAGCAGCTGTAGGAAGCTCTGTAGGGGAATTACGCCTTCAGTGAATGTTGTGATGCCAGTCGTGGGAGCTATAGTCCAGGGGGTCCCAACCTTTTCAAGCCGGGGGCCGGGTCATGATCTCTCAGACAGCTTCGAGAGTCAGACAGCCATTTTGCCCTGCCTGCACTATGAGGGTGGCCATTTTGTCCCAACAACTTCAAAGTGGTGATTTTGTTTCACAAATGCCCTTGGAGAGGTGGGGGCCACATGAAATGGTGCCATGGGCCAGATCTGGCCTGCAGGCCTTAGGTTGAGATCCCCTGCTATAGTTCCTTAGCATGTATACACTACATCTGCATACAAGGAAACAATATAAGGAACACTAGTCACTTATAACAAACAGACCATCTTTATTTAAGGGATTTATTCCCATCTTTCACATAGATTGTCAAGGTAGCGACACTTATTTTCATTCTCTTGCATACGGAGCTGCTTTCTGTGTAGGAAAAAATATATCTCAGAATCAAATCACAAGGGTTCAAGAAAACAAGCTATAATATGTGGCAGACTGGAACAAGGAGAGCAATGTAGAGAACCAGTCTTTCTTTGCCATTATTTTAAAACCTTTTTTTAGTACAAGGCAGTAGAGCCAGAAGGCTGATGAAATCTGAAGATTATACTAAATTGGGAGATGATGAACACACTGGAGAAAGAACACCTTAGAGACTAAAGAAGTTATACATTAAACAGGAATGAAATTAGATTCATGTTAGAAAGGAATAAAACTGCAAAACTATTTCATCCCAGGGAAAAAGAAAGGGAATAATCTACAACCCAGATGTTCAGTGAGTAAATGAATCTGGAAATGTTAAAAGGGAGGCTGAAGGTGTAAATAGAGAACAAGCTGCACATATGACTTGCAAGACAACATAGAGATAAAACTAGTTTTGTACGGAGAAGACACAGATTGTGCCATCATTGCCATTACCACCATCACAGAACTACAGAACTTGAAGAGGTCTTATGAATCATCAAATCCATGTCCTGTCAAGGAATCATAGAATAAGTGGATTTGAAGGGGCCTTTTAGGCAACTGGGTCCAACTCCCTGCTCAATGCAGGAATCCAAATCAAAGCAGATCTGACAGATGGTTTCCCAGTTCTCTCTTAAATGTTTCCATTGTTAGAGCGCTCAGCACCTTTTGATGTACTGCTCTAAACACAGTGATGGGATGTAACAGGTTCTCACCAGTTCACGAGAACTGGTAGTAACGTTTTCCAGTGTCTTGGAGAACCGGTAGCAGCTTTTTTTTTTTTTTTGGGGGGGGGGACCTTCAAGGTTTACCTTTTCACTGGTTCCCCCACTGCGCATGCACACCAAGCACTTGGTGTGCATGCACGCCTACAGTGCTTAGTGCGTATGCACAGCCTCCTTGCTGTCCTCCCAAGCAGGGAGGAGAAAGAGAAGCTGCTAGCCTGAAGCTCCCTCTAGCCTGCTCCCCAGGGTAAGTGACTCACCTTTGGATGTGGTGTGTCTGTGTGTATTTTAATGTATATTTAATACCTTTACCTATATTGACGTACTACCACAGTTCCTAAAAAGGCCTGGCGGCCTGGCTTGGGGTTTTTAAGCAAAGTCTTGGAGTTATCTCATCAATAAGCTACACCTGTGCTGTTCCAATTGCTGTTCCAATTGGAGAACCCTTAAGGAGGTACAGCTGTTTTACATTTACATTAAGGCATATTATCCTAGGCAACTGGTACGATGACCATATCCATCTTGCAACATGGTGCAGCCCAGGCACTTATACTAACTGGTAAGTGATGGGTTTGTGTTTGAGGTGGGTGGGTTGATTTTTGTTTGGGGGGTGGGTGGGTGTATTTTAATGTAATTTTTATTTTATTTATTTATTTAATTAATTAATTAATTTACGGGTTTGTGTTGTTGGTGGGTTGAAGGGTGTGTGTGCGCGCGTGCGTGCGTATGTGTGTGCTTATTTTTATTTTATTTTATTATTTTATTTTTATTTGGCCCTGCACACAACATCATGATGTCATCTCCGCCCACACTGTGATGACATCATGGCGGGGTAGTAAAATATTTGACATCCCACCACTGTCTAAACATTAAGTTACTCCTAATATTCAGCCTATATCTGGCTTGGAGGCACAGTAGGGAATCACACTCTCAACCTCTACAGTCAAATACTGTACAGTAAAACCTCATATAACACTAAAACCTGGTTCCACAAGTCTTGGTGTTATATGATTTTTAGTGTTATCTGATCCTCTATGGGATCCATAGAGATACATTGTAACCACACAGGCTTTAGCAGTTGTTATCTGAAGCATCCCATAGGATCTTAATGTTATCTGATGCAATTCTTCCCCCCAGATTCCTTGATGTTATGCGATTTTAGTGTTATTCGATACTAATGTTATATGAGGTATTACTTGTACCTAAAACACTATACAAGAGACTTGCTTTTCATCTATGGTTCTTCAAGAAACTTGTTCTCTTCAGATTCTTGTGTTCTTTACTTCTGACTTTACAGAAGTACAAAACTGCAAATCAGCCTCTGGTACAGCAAAGTAGGAATGGTACCTCCCCTTCCCCATCAACTAGGAAAAGTGAATGAGGAAAAAAAAGCAGGTTTTAAGGCAGGGATTCTCAACCTGCAGCCCGCAGCACCATTTCATGTGGCCCACCACCACCTCCACCACACCAGGAAGGGCCACGTGGTGGAGGAAGGGCAAAATGGCCGTCCAGCCCCCAAAACTGTCTGAGGGAGCATGACCTGAGCCCCAGCTTTAAAAGGTTGAGAACTCCTGTTTTAAGGAGTTCCAAAAAAGCGAAAGGATTGCCATTTACTCTATCAAGGACAACAAAGAATGATGTAGCAAAAAACTTCTATTTCACCCTGATTGTACATGTTAGGAGACAGTGGAAGCCATGGAGTCTTCTGGGAGTCTACTTGCAGGCCCCTCTAAGAGCTGTCAGACTCCATTGCCTTCACTGTTTTCCCCTTGCTGACAGGAGAAACATACTTTCCAAAGGCCAATAAAAGATGTCCCTGTTTGCCTGTGGTGACTTTATCAGTAACTATCCATTCAAAACACACAACTGGAAGTCAGGAAATTGCCACATTTCAGATCTGGGACCACCTACCAAATAACACTGTTCACTCAAAGAGAAGCAACACAAGCACAGATGCAAAAAAAAAAAACACCCAATAACCACAAACTCCAATGCAATGTTTATCCTGGTCGTTTGGATAATGTCTCTTTGTCACCTATATATGGCTCTTCTCAGTCACCATACAAATTCTACACCAGGGGTGCCCAAACTATAGCCTGTGGGCCAGATCCAGGCCACACTGCCTAATAATCTGGCCCACACCACCCTTGCCGCTCCCATACGCAGAAGTAAAATGCACCTGGGCATGCGCAAAATGCTGCCATAAAGCACCCATGTCTGTCATAAACGCATTTACAACAGCCATGGGTGCATTTGCGGCAGCGTTTTGCACACACACAGGCGCATTTTGCTTCTGCTTTCAATGGCCCACACAACTACGTGACTGGCCTGCAGCCTGGAAAATTTGGGCACCCCTGTTCTACACCTCCACTACAGCCAGTTACGTAGGAGTAAATATAGACATCCTGGCCCTCTGTGCACACTGCCTTGCAAATGTGCACTGGGCTACATGTTGCAGCTTGTCATTACCACATGTCAGTCTGGTTGTCAGTCTGGAAGCTGCAGCTTTATTTTACAGACAATCGGGTAAAATCCAATTTGAAAAGAAAGGCAAAATCTGTAGTTGTTAGAAAGATGTGATAATGGAGGCCGCTGGAGAGATCCAGCCTGTGGCTCACCCCGCCACCCCCACCCCACCCCAACTTCCTTTTCAGGTTTTATCTGTAAAACAGCCTGAGGGCTTACAAAGAGTTTACAAGAGTCTGGGTGGGTAGGAGAAGGGCTGCAGATAACAGCAGCAAGCACAAAAGCTCTACACTGAAATCTCCAAGTTATCTGCCTGTGCCAAATCTTCAAGAGGGGGAAGGGGCAGAGAAAGAGAAGGAGACATTCCTCTGAAAGAACAACATTGCCATCTAGTGTCAGGACACCTCACTACACCTTTGGCTTTCAATGTGAGAATAAATTATGTATATGTATATGTATATGTATATGTATATGTATATGTATATGTATATGTATATGTATATGTATATGTATATGTTGAGGACTTTGCCGCCCCGCCCCCCTGTGCCTACACCAACATTTTGTATTGTAATGTGATTTATTGTTTGTAAGCCACCCTGAGTCGCCACAGCGAGTGGGCAGCAATATAAATTTGAACTAATAATAATCTACTCAAGTATAAGTCTAGTTTTTTAGCCCTGAAAATGAGATCCAAAAAACGGACTCGATTTATACTCAGGTCAACAACCCCGAGGGTCCCAAAACTGCAGTGGTGCAAATTCAAACATACATTTTTAAAAAGCACTAACACTGCTGTAAAAACTTCAAAAACATACCCACACAAATGTATGAATAAATTAATTTTACCATATTTTCATGTACAGTTGTACCTCGTTTAAAGAGCATAATGCATTCCACAGGATTGCTCTTTAAGTGAGTTTGCTCTTTAAGTGAAACACCATTGTAAGTGATCAATTGTGACTTCTGGTGGGGGGATTGTGGACCCAGATTTAGTTGTTAAGCGAGTTTTTGGTTGGTTTTATTTGTTAAGCAAAGTGAACATTCACAGAAAAATCTGCTCTTTAAGCGAGTTACTATTTAAGCAAGGTGCACTTTATGCGAGGTTTGACTGTATTTTAATTACTGAAACTCACTAGCAACTGCTGCATTTTCCACCCCTGACTTATACTCGGGTCAATCTATTTTCCTAGTTTTAGAGGTCCAAATTAGATAACTCGATTTATATTTGTGACTATTTATAGTTGAGTATATACGGTAAGACCTTCTGGAGCACCAAGTAGATCAGGGATTCTCAACCTGTGGCCTATGGGTCGGATATGGCCTACAGCGCCATTTCATGTAGTCCCCCACCGTATCCACCACACCAGGAAGTGTTCCATGTGGTAGAAGAAGGGCAAAATGGCTATCTGGCTGCCCAAAGCTGTCTGAGGGAGCGTGACCTGGCCCCCAGCTTTAAAAGGCTGAGAACTCTCGAAGTAGATTAACAAATTTATCATAGCGCCAGCTTTCCACACAGGCTCAAGCTATAATAATGTGTTATAAGGTTGCTGTTATTTTCAGACACCATAGACCAGTGATGGTGAACCTTGGCACTCCAGGTGTTCTTGAACTTCAATTCCCAGAAGCCCAAGTCTCTGTGAATCCACACAGACGGGTGTGTGCAGTGCTGCATACACACGGTAAATCCATTCATGTGGATTGACGGAGACTTGGGCTTCTGGAGATTGAAGTCCAAGAACACCTGGAGTGCCAAGGTTCACCATCACAGCCATTGACTGTTTGTGGATTGTACAAAAAATAGATGAAGCATAACTATTCACCACTGTGGAAACTGGCCATATATGATTATTTTGTCTATCTCTGATAGAGACTGCCATCTTCCAAACTCAGCCTACTCATCTATCATACAATGAAATCAAAAGCTATCTTGTATGAAATCAAATTGATAATCCTTCATAAATCAATGCTGACAATCAGCATTCTCTAGATCACTTTATTTTAAAATACTCACCTTAGCAATAGGTTAGTGATAGTGAACTTTTTAGAGACCAAGTGCCCATACTCAAGAGGCACTCACACCGCAGAAGGGCAGGGTGAACTCTGTGCTGGGGGGAGGGAGGAAGCACTCCCATTGGGCTGCTGGGCAGAGGGGCAGGACAAACTCTGTGCTGCAGCAGTGGTGCACATGCTCACAGAGAGAGCGCTGAGTGCCCCCTCTGGCATGCATGCCATAGTTTCACCACCACAAAACACTATGTGAATCAAAGATTGCACCCATAGCAGTATTCCAGGAAGATCTGGGTAAACCACTCAAGCCTGATGCTATACCACTGAAATTGCCATCTCTAACAATGTCCCCCACACCCCAACATGCACCATGCAGTTTAACTGAACAAGCCCTGAGTATTGCTATCAGATCTGATGGTACTATATTAGATACATCACTAGGTAGCTGCTAATGGAAAGTTCCACATTTCTTCTGTGCTGACAACCTGGTTACTTTTTGGTCACATGCTGTTATTGTACTTATTTTATGAGAGTTACACCACCTTTGCTTCAGTGAGCTCAAAGCAGCAGACGTGGCTTCACTCCTCCTCCTCCTCCTCCTCTATTTTTATATCAGACCTATGAGATAAGCCATGATGAAATAAAATGAGCTACCCAAGGAGCTTCATGGTTCAATGAAGACTAGATCTTGGATTTCACACATCTCACTCCAGCACTCTAATTCCTATCTCACAATGGCTCTTTGCATCCTGGGACACAATAAGTTAAAGGCAGGGGTGAACCTGTTTAATCTTATAGAGCAGGGGTTCCCAACCTAAGGCCTGTCAGCCGGATCCAGCCCATGGTGCCATTTCATGGGGGGGGGGGGCGCCCCTCTAAGGGCATTCAAGAAACAAAATGACCAACCCTTTGAAGCGGTTGGGACAAAATGGCCACCGCCCATAGTGCAGGCAGTGTAAGATGGCCATCCAGCCCTCAAAGCTGACTGGGAGATCATGACCCGGCCCTCGGCTTGAAAAGGTTGGGAACCCCTGTTACAGAAAGGATATTCCAACCCCCACCAAATCAGCATTGTATGCCAAAGGAAGATGTTATGCTGTCAAGTTGGAACCAATTTATAGCAACCCTAACAAGGCTTTCAAGGTAAATGACATATTTATGAAATGGTTTAATCAGTAAGTTTTTCATGGCTGAGCAGAGATTCAAACCCAGGTCTACTGGGTCCTAGTCTGTCACTTTTTCCACTACACCACATTGAGTATCATCAATGGAAAATAGTAACCTTTTCAAAAGTACTGTCTTGGGGTTGGGAAGGAGGAATGCTACATAGCTAAACAGAGCTCAGAACTATCGTGTTAGGAAAAAGGAAATAGCAAAGTGAATGGAAATAATTGGATCAAGACTAGTTGCTGGATTACCAAACAGAGTAGATCTAAACCTGTGAGAAACATCTGCAGCACCAAGCAAGCTGCTGGAACATGTCACAATAAATCCAAAGGTGAGCAAAGGAATCTACATTGCCAATCTGCAAGTGCTTGTAATGTATTTAAAATGGCATGCTTTACAAAGAATACAGAGTCTGGATCCAAAACACATAATCCGCAGTTGCCATTCTCTAATTACCCATTTTAGAGCACCTAGTGTTTACACAGTGTGTTTTGAGCTCCAGGAATTGATATAATGATATCTATTCCATATCTTTATAACTCACAGCCCTATCTTTACTGCCATACAGGGTGGATGTTCAGCCATTACTTTACTCTGGAAGCCATTATAGTTGCTTGCATTAGGTGTTATATCTTCCCATCAAAAACTGTCAAGTAGAAGTCAGGGTGTTAACCTTTATGTTCTGGATGGTTTCCAGCTCCACAAAGAAAGATATAAATTTAAACACCAAAAAAATTATGAATTTTTTGAAGTGGTAGCCATGTTAGTCTGTGCAAGCATATCGGAGAGTAAACAAAACAAAAAAGACAAAAATGTGTTAGATAATGATCCAGCTGGTTCTTTTTTAAACATAATCACAAAATGTAAATCAATAGCAGGTAAGAGTAAACAGGTTGTTGTTGTTCAATCGCACAGTCAATACCGACCCTTTGCGACCCTATGGACCACTGTCCGCCAGGCAGCTGATTCTTTTTTAAACATAATCACAAATGTAAATCAATAGCAGGTAAGAGTAAACGGGAAACGTCACATATACGTCAGTGCACCATATGCTTCTTAACATGTATGATGGAAGATATTATATTAGCTGCCCAAATGCTCTTGACGTGCCTGTTGTTGAGCAAAAATTATCTTGATATGTCCATGAATTCTGCTGTGGTGATGCTGACATGAACAAAGAAGGAAAGAATAAAACCTATGATTCATTTAGTACAATAATAGCTAGATAATTGGGACAGGGTCAGGTCCATTCCCTCTCCAAGTCTATGCCATGTTTTTACTTACTGAATTTTAATCCCATCATTAATCTAATGAGCTCAGGGCAATCACCACCAGTTCTCCACTCCATCTTCTGTTCACAAACATCCAGGTCAAAGATCAATCAATGACCTGAACTCTGGTCTCCTCTACAAACCTGGTCTAACAAACTAACCATTATGTCACAGCAGTCTTTGTGCAAAACACATTCCTGTATCAGTAGTGAAAAAACCCTTCTGTCAGGCACATAGTTATGCTGAAGATAAGAGATCAACCCTCAGTATTTCTGTGTGAAACTTCAAAACAGAGAATAAAACATTATTCTTTTCTTGCTGCTAGAAAACATAAGGATAATCTCAGTGTGATGTAATACCACCACATCACCTGAAGCATCTCATTTCTGAATCCACAGAATCTCATCACATCAAAATAACATGCAGACTATATGACTCCAAGATCACCTTTATATTACACTTGCTTTTTATCATATCTCATCTGATGAAGAAATCTGATTATTTCAAATGCTTGTGCACATTTGTGTCCCTTTTATAGCACTTATGCAATATTACTGCAAGTTAAGAATTATCGTAGAACTGCATTTTTAATAGCAAAGCAATCACACTTATATACTGCCCCATAGTGCTTAGTGCCCTCTCTGGGGGCACACGTGAGGGGGCACACGTGATGTTGCTGGTACACCTCAACACTGGAAATCTGTCTCTAGAAAAGGTTGCTGCCTTTCTATCCTTTTGTGGACTTTCCAATGGCATGTGGTCACAAACTAAGGCAAAACAGGATTTTGAAAGGGCTCTCGCATCTCCTCACCGAGGGGTTCTCAACCTACACCTTTGCTCTTGCCGCCATTGCCGCTGCCACCAACACTGTCACCACCGCCCTTGCCTGGCTCGGCGTGTCCCTAACACCACTCCATAGCAGGACAGATGTTGTAAGACATTGGCACCAGCAGCTGAAACAGCAGGTGCACACAACAACCCACTTCTTTCCCAGGTGCCAATCTGCCCGGATGGTAAGCAGGGAAGGGGTGGCGGCATCAGTGTGGGGGTGAGTATTTGTGGGCCGGACTGGTGGCATGGGGGGGGGGAGCAATGGTGGCAGCTGCAGCAGGGGACACCAGTTCTGTCAGCCAACAGTCAGAGGGGCATGATCCGGCCCCTGGCTTTAAAAGGTTGAGAACCCCTGCACTAACTCATTCTGTTCATCTTTTAATTTATTTATCAGGAATGTTTCTAAAAAAAGTTTATCTATTTCATCATTACCACTTTCTAAGGCAAAGGCAACCCACACAACACAGCGTTGCACTGTAAAATAACCATTTAAACCAGCACTCTGTAATGATCCATACCGTTATAATTCACTAAAGTAGGAAAAAATAGTTTGTTCAGTCCACTGAGACTATAAGAGAAAACAACCATAATAGATAGATTTAAAGTAGGGCTGTTTCAAAAGCCAGTACTAACACAAGTTAGTAAAAAGAGAGTTCTGCAAATATAGGGCTACCACTCAGAAGTCCTGTCTCTACTACAAACCAGTTTCATATTTTAATTTGTTGATTGGATTTATATGCCACCTTTCTGTCAAGGCAGACACCATTCAATAAAACTGAATTAAGTGCATGCAATTATAAAAAGCAAGTTCAAACACAAAGGATGAAAAATACAATTTAAAACATATCAATGAAAGAAGACGTACAGCCAACACAGTTAAAAAACCACTCCATATCAACCAAGGTCTGCTAAAGAGACACAAGAAGAAAGTTTCAGAGCCTAATGACAGCTACTGGGATAAACATCATGTATCCCCAAACAAATGTATCTCTGAGGATGGCAGAACCAAAAGAAGGGTCTCCCTTCAAACTCAAGTGATCCTGAGCACATATCTGAACACACTTTATAAGGCCTTATTTCTGCTGAATCTATTTATTTTGTTTGCTAACACGTGTGTGTGGAATAAAATGAGATATCAAGAAAATTTAGGTTGTATTCCTTGAACAATGAGGGCTGAAGAAAACATCTACCATTAAGTGAAACTGACTTTTTATCTCTTTGTGTCGCCCTGCTGACACTACATTAGAAAGGCTGACATCATAAACCCCCAGAGGTCCAAATCCAATTTGAAATCAAATGGAAAAGACCAGCCGGGACAAGACAGGGATGAATTGGTTTTGCCACAACACAAATTAGCACAGTAACAGGTCTATCTCCAACCAATCTCTTAAAATGACTGCCTTGAGGCTTTAATGAGAGGGGTCAACCTGATCCGATTTTGAAGCTTAGCAGGGATTCAGAGCCCGAATTGACCAATCTATATAAGGTTTTACATTCATCAATAGACCAGTTGCTGGAAAAGTGGTGCTCTATGAGCACTGTACCATAGTTTGCAAGAAGACACATCATTCCTTGATATCCCCAATGTGTAGTCACTAAGCTCTGATTAACAAACCACCACTTACAATGTGTCTTTCCTTATCTATCTTTCTAATACCACAATGATCAAGCACGCCTTTGCTCACCCAAATTCAAAGTGATAATCATCACAGTTTCTCATATTACTGTGAATGCTGAAGCCACAGAGTAAGTGAAACAACTGTGAAACTATAACTTGTAGATCAAGGACTTCCTGGAGCATAGAATGCATTTTAAAACACATCTACTAGCTTTGGAATAGAATAGAAGAATACTGTAGATGCCTTTGAAATGTAATACTGGAGGAGAATTTTGAGAGTACCCTGGACAGTAAAGAGATCAAATAAGTCAATCCTGAAGGAAATCAACCCTGACTGCTCCTTGGAAGGACAAATATTGAAGATGAAGCTCAAGTCCTTTGGCCACCAAATGAGAAGAGAGGACTCACTCACGAAGGCCCTGATGCTGGGAAAGATTGAAGGCAAAAGGAGAGGATGAGATGGCTAGATGGCATTGTGGACACAATGGGCATAGAGCTGAGCGGGCTGTGGAGGATGGTGGAGGACAGGGGTGACTGGCATGCAATGGTCCATGGGGTCGCCATGGGCTGGACTTGACTATTCGGCTGAACAACAAAAACTGGCTCCAGTGCAAAGACTGGGTACACAGAAAGAGCCTCCTCTATGATTGTTGTATTTTTTAAACCACAATCAGGCGTATCCTGGTAACCGCAACCTTGTGTTGCTAGCTAATCTTTCTCACACTAGGTCAGGCGAAAGGAACTGTTGAATGAACTCACCTAAAAGTGCCTCCATTTTGGCAGTTTCACATCCAGCCTACACGGGAGAAGAAGCTGCTGTTCTTTTAAATACAAGCCTGACTTATTGCAGAGCTAAGTAAACTCCCACTTATCAACAGTACAACAGATTTAATGTCAGTCCAATTAAGCCTTACAAACTTGATTCACAGGATAAAAGATCATGTGATCATATTTACAGACAGGATTTATGAGCACCTATAAAGTATGGAAGGAAAGTGTCCAAACATTTACATCAGAGCTAGCTGGTCATCATATGATCACGTGGTGGATGTGTGCTGTACATCTAGATATTTCATTTACTTTATATGCCACCTTTTGATTACTTTATATGTCATCAGTACAAGTTGCTGCAAGAGGAGAACAACAGTATTAGCAATTGTGCCTGTGCTGACCTACCCCAGCAGGCACAGTCACCACACAGCTGTGCCACACAGAGAGTCTACTCAAGGAGAGTCCGTCTTTGGTAACTAGTTCTAGCTTGCTTACATTGCAGGTGTAGCTCCTTTCTGAATCTTTCTCTGACTGAGGGCTGATCACTGTCAGACTTCTGATCTGACAGGTCATCTGCCTGGGGAAACAGAGCTGAGCCAGAAGCAGGCTGAGAGTCCTGGTTCAAGACATTCTCAGGTTCAGTTGCAGGCAGAACTGGGATGGGCCTAAGAAGTGCCACCTGATTCAGGTCATTTTCAGAGTCTGATGAGGACCGGATCACAACAGTGCCGTAGTTACTGTACTCTCTTTGTCTCACCTGGAAAATTATGCATTCTAGCTCTGCCATCCATATGATACAAACCTTATTTACTTAAACATAAGAATTGTGATCTTTCTCCTAGCTCACCATATGCCTTTCCACTGAAAAATACTATCAGCTTCCCATAGGATCCTTAATCCTGTAACATGGAAGTAATTAAATAATTCCCTTGACATTTTAGAAAGGGTCACCTACTCCATCTAATGTACTTTGTCACAAAGTAGTTTCAAGGTCAGCCTTCTGATGTCCTCTTCTCTATTCTCTCCACTTCATACACATGCCCCCAGCAGTTTACAGAGCCCAGTATTCTTTGAGATTAAATGTGGAAAAGCTCCCATCAAGCAATATTTTTAGATTTTCAATTTTCTTTCTGATCGCCTGGGGTTTTAATATGAAACCTTCCTGCACATTGTTAGGGGAAGTCATATAGCATCCGGAATTACAGCCAGTTTTCTTTTAATGGGCACAGCAGGTATTTTTTACTGGATCTTCAAAAAAAGAATATAGTCTAGCAAAGCCATCACCATGGGCTGATGAGACCAGCTTATGAGAAAAAGAACAGGGGGGAAAAGTGACTGGACTGTATCCCTTGGCTCCAAGCTATACTTAATGAGCTCATTCTCCCTTTTCCTGGAGGCAACACACACCCAAAATCAAGAAAAAATGATAGACTTAAAATCTGGACTTGTTTCAAAATGGAAATTGGAGACTGAAAAGGCTTGGCTGGATAGAACAGGCAGAAAAAGCTGAGAGGAATCAGCTGCTTTTATGGGGAGACACACCCTGGCAAAAGAATTCTTGGGCTCCCAAACAAGCAACACCACTTGTCAAAACTGGCACAATAAAGATAGCTATGCTCCAGCAGTAACAACAGTTGGGTGGGGACAGAGATACCGATCTAAAATTAAATTTTATTTCCAGCTCAAGTTGAGCACTAAAATCAATGGAACTTTCCCAAATGGTAATGACTAAATCTCATCCATTTAAATGGGCTTAGTTTTGGTTTAGGATTTAAATTAGGCTAAAGGAAAGGAAAATAAACAGTTAACTCTCAGATGCCAGCTCCCCTAAAGTGCCTAGGAATACTTGCATTTTGCCCCATTCCAATAACCATAACCAGCAGGCATGTGCATATAAACCTACAGACTGAATGCTGTACTCTGTGCTTCTGAACAAGTGAACTAAGCCCAGATGTTCCGGCCGAATGAAAACTTGTTAGTCATAAAGTTGCTGCTAGATTCTTTACTCTTTTTACTGTTATTGACTCTGCTACTTCTTTGGAAAGTTTCAACATAATACTGTAGTTCCTCAAATTCTGTGTACCACTAATGGGGTCCCAGGGGTCTTTGGCCTGCTTCTTACCTGTTAGGCAAACAAGGAAGATTACCCGTGGGATCCATATTCAAATTGTAAAGATGCAAAAGATGCCGGAAACAGGTGATACCTTTATTGGATCACTAAGAAAAGCAAAATGTTGCATGAGCTTTTGTGGCTCAAGACAGCTTCTTCAGGCATTTATTAAAGTGTTTATGGTGTGGTGGTCTGCCAGGCTCTCTTCTTAAGGACAGCAAAATATTTCATGGAGTTAGGATTTTGCTGTCCTTAAGAAGCCTAGCAGACCACCACACCATGAACACTTTAATACATGCCTGAAGAAGTGGTCTTGAACCATGAAAGCTTGCGCAACATGGGTTTTTTTTTAAAGTGTTCCAATAAAGGTATTGCCTGTTTCATGCATCTTTTGCATTTTTACAATTCTTATCTGTTCATTGGAAAATTAATCATTGCAACACCACAGATGTATGTCTATTTTATTTTGTTTTGTTTTGTTATCTGATATGTCTCAAGGGAAGTGTTACACATTGCACATATTGTCTACAACTGTATATTACAGTACTATATGCCATACAGACAACACACTTGAACTAATCTGGCTAAAATACAATGTGTTTTAAATTATCCTAAACATCACCATTCATTAATGGCAGCAGAATAAAGGCACACAAGCTGTAATAAGTGTCGGTTGCTAGAGGGTTGTTTGTTTGTTTTTGCTCTTGTTGAGTAAATACAACATCAAGGGTTTATTTTGCTAGATGTTTACTTTGCAGTCAAAGTAATTATATCAAATATGTCACCTCAGTCAAAGATCTCCCTAAGTGCCAAATCTTTTCACTTTTCCTCATGTAGACACTTCCCATGTCAATCAAATAATCGCCTCTCTTTTAAAGGGAAACCAAAAACAGAGTTATTATTCTGTTCTTCCACCTCTATACATCCACTAATATCTTACTTACCTTGATTAGCTTTATCTAGCCACGGCCTGGGCTTCCTGTCAGTCTCATGACGAACTTCCCAAATTCTGTTCTTTCGATATACAGTGATCATCAAAGATGTTGTAGTGTTCTGTATGTCAGAATCTTTCTTGTATTTGTCAAGAGCTGGAAGCAAATGAAACTCAGACTTAACACCTCACACAAGACATGAAATTAAGGGTCCCTTGGTTGCTATGAGATAATCATAGACCTTAATTTAAAAAAAGATACACAGAATCACAAAGAGAAAGACTAATGCTCTTTCCCACATGCTGCTTCTCCGTGTCTTTCAAAATTGAGATACTGTACAGTATTTAGATAGGACAAAAGAGAAGGCCTTTTTGGTAGCTGAGCTTTGTCATTCTGTACTAGAAAGTCCTTGCCTCATGTAATTTAGTTTTTTAAAAAATTTTTAACAAACAATGTGTGCTTATGTTACATTGTTAGAAATTAAGGGCACTGTAAATCTGTTTTACTGCAGCTTCAGAAAGCTTCATTCACAGAGATGGAGGAGCGCCTAAACATTACTGCTCTCAATTTATAGCCCTCCAATGCTTGGCCTAATTTTATTCTATTTTTTTCTTACCATACATGGGCCATACGCACAATGCTCTTTCAATGTAATCCCTAAAGATTGTCTCGTACATGAGTACAGTTGTACCTCGCTTAAAGAGCATAATGCGTTCCACAGGATTGCTCTTTAAGCGAGTTTGCTCTTTAAGCGAAACACCATTGTAAGTGACCAATTGTGGGGGGATTGCGAACCCCGATTTATTTGTTAAGCGAGTTTTTGATTGCTTTTATTTGTTAAGCGAAGCAAACATTCAGAGAAAATTCTGCTCTTTAAGCGAGTTACTCTTTAAGCGAAACGCTCTTTATGCGAGGTTTGACTGTATTCAGAAATTAGTGTCTACCATATAAGCATCTACTAAGAGGGGCTGTGGTGGATCAGTGGTTAAGAAGCTCGCCTTGTTAGCTGGGAGGCCAGCAAGTTGGCAGTTTGAGACTCGGGTACTGCATTATGGTTTGAGCGCCCGTCTCTGTCCCAGCTCCTGCCAACCTAGCAGTTCGAAAGCAAGACATTACAAGTAGATAAATAGGGACCAATTTGGTGGGAAAAAATATTGGGGGCATGAAAGAGCCTCATTTGGGTGTCCCCTAAGCAGAGTTTCTCCAGCAAAAATTCTTTCAACCCAGAATAGTTTCTGACACAAAATTATTATTATTACTGTATCTACTAAAACATATTCACTAAGACTAAACTAATATATATGCTTTACAGCAAATTGTACACACCTCTAGAATTAGGCTACCCAGTTTAATACTCCCCTTGTAATTATTTTTCTCTTTGTAAATTAAAGGGGAGGGGTGAAAAAAGAAAAAGACAAAATATTGTGACACTTTAAAGACTTTGCTAAATGTGGATTTGTAATGATAAAAACTTATACTGAAATAAATCTATTAGTCTTTCAGATTAGCACAATATTTTGCCCCCCCCTTTTTTTTTTGCTCATCTCCTTCCACCTTCTTTAATTTTCCCAACATGCTGAGGGAAACAGCTATTTCTTTAGAAACTGATTTTTTATATGGTAGTTTTTATTTATTTTCCCAATAATTTGCATTTATACTCTTTTCCATAAAAAAGTCTCTTCAAATAACAACTAGAATAACAAGTGTCATATTTGCAGTTTCCAAAAAATAATAATTAAAAGTGTCTGTCTGTGTATAAATTTAATTGAATATTTCTGAATTTTAAATGATTATTTGATTATATAATTTTCCTTATGCATCTCATTTTGATACTAACTATACCACCCCACATTTATTACATTTTAACTTGGTATGATTAGCTGACTCATCAACTAATAAGTTCAACACTACAATTATATCCACTATGTGTATACTATGTATATCCACTATGTGTATACTATGTATATACACTATGTATATGAATATACTATGTGTATACTGTGTATATACATAGTATACACTGTGTGTATACTGTCCCAAATGTAGCATAAATTTTAAAAACTGATTTTATTCTATTTTGTTTTAAGTCAAACAAATGTGTTTGTGGTGGTGCATTTTGACAGTGTTTCATGCACTTAAACCCTTTTTGCTTCACTGGTCATCAACTGCAATAAAGTTTGATTTGATTTGATTAATAAAAGAATTGAAATGTCTGTGTAAGCATATCCTGACAAAAATTAAAAAAAAAATCACACAGTACATTGTGGTTAACTATTAAACTTCAGAGTGAGCTTTCATTAATACTTAACATTAAACAGAAAACAGATTAAGAGGACATTAAAATCCCAAGAAAAAGGAAGCCAGTTAAAAACCTAATAAAATTTAAAATACAGATAAAATAGGGGGGGGGGATGAGCTAAGAAGCACCTGCTTAAATAAGGCTCCCACGCAGCTTGCCAACAACTCAGTTAAAATAAAAGGTGCTGAGGTAACAGCCAACAATTAAAGATTGATTGTTGGCAGCTGGACATTATTACATCTATTGGCTACTGCTGGCCTATAGCTTTTTAAATTAATGTTAGACACCTTGAGGGCAAAATATGAAAAAAGCAGATATAAAAATATTTTAAAAACCACTTATTATTATTATTATTGGGGAAAAATAAAAATATAGTAAGAAAATAAATGATATAAAATAAAATAATTCTGCACTTCAACACAAACTGGCAGGACTAAACAGAGTCAGGAGCCTCGAACTCAAGAACACTTATTAAATAGTCCTCATTTAAAAAAAAACATTATTTAAACGCAATAAATTAGGAACTTTATTCGTTCCCTGATAACTAACTAATAACGGCTCTTTTTTAAATTGCCCCCAGCGTTCCATTCCAGCAACCAATAGAGAGGCAGGATGAAACCACGTGAGCAGGCGGCCGCCTGCTCCTCCGCAGGGTGAAGCGTGGCCCCTTTGCCCCGCAAATGGAGGCTACTTGGAACGCTAATGGAGAACCGGAATAGTTACAGATAGACGAACTCTTTGTGTTTTTAAGAGCCTCTTTCCATAGAGAGCTATCACAGAGAAAGAGACGAAACTGGAGAGAGAGAATGAGATAACATTTCCGGCGCTCGCTTGTTCTCAATATATTTAAAGTGAAAAGCCCTATACAATTTATGCTAAACTTGAGTCCAAACAAACCCTGTTCTAGATTTTTATTTTAGAAATAAAGTTTGTTTTGCTCCATATTTTAATCACCAATTCAAAGTGAAGGGTCCAACTCATGTTTTTCAAATTCTTAGAGCTACAACAAGTTGAA
Organism: Furcifer pardalis; assembly: GCA_030440675.1. Classification (NCBI taxonomy): domain Eukaryota; kingdom Metazoa; phylum Chordata; class Lepidosauria; order Squamata; family Chamaeleonidae; genus Furcifer; species Furcifer pardalis. The sequence goes on from CP126898.1 coordinate 6,649,489, forward strand.
TATCTGAGATTAAACCAAACAGAACAACCAAAAAGACCACATTCAAATTTAACAGCTAGTCTTCAAGGTGCTACAACGTTTTTTGATTTGATTTGTTTATTCTCTGATATAAATAAAAGGGGTTTTCTTTTAGGCGCACTAAATAAGCAATAATGAAAGAATAGTTAAATGAAGGTTTATTATAACAGGAGTTCTCAACCTTTTAAAAGTGGGAGCCAGGTCATGCTCCCTCAGACAACTCGGGGGCCGGATGGCCATTTTGCCATTCCTCCACCACATGGCATGTCCGGGTGTGGTGGAGGCGGTGGTGGGCCACATGAAATGGTGCCATCCGGATTCCGGCCCACAGGCCACAGGTTGAGAACCCCTGGTTTATAATGTCCCACTGGTGGTGGGTGCAGGTAAACTAGTTGTTTTATATAATGTTGTTAAAGTTTATTTATATGTATGTGTGTGTGGTTTTTTTTTTGTTGTTGTTTGTTTATTCATTCATTCTTCAAATTTTTATTGCCGCCCAACTCAGCAATGTATTGTATTGTGGGAGTCTCTTTGTGGGAGTTGGTAGTAATTTGTGATGTTGTTTTTGTATACTATGGAAGCCGCCTAGAGTCAGGTTTGCCTGAGCAAGGCGGGGTATAAATTTGAAGAATAAATAAATAAATAAAAATGACTCTGAGCGGCTAACAAATTAAAAGCTACATCAAAACTAACTAAAAGCCCTTAAAAACACCCATTAAAAATTCGAAATATTTTTTAAAAATAAGATGTAAAGAAAAAGAAAAAAATCTTTATTCTAAGAAAGGACATCTAGTAGCTGTTTGGCTTTCTAGCACACACCACTTCACAGCCGCTCTATCCTCCCCCCGATCTCTATGCTGCGTGCCGGACTCTCTAGCCACCCGCTCCGTTTTCTACGGCTCCTGCTTCCGGGCTGAGCCTCTTCCTTCCTGTCGCCCTTCCCTCCCTTCCCCACTTCTCTTCCGCCCCGCCCGGGGGTGGGAGTGACGTTGCCTTCCCAGCCAGCCAATGGGATGGCCGGAATGGCAAGGGCGAGCTCCGCCCAGCGCCTGATCAGCTGAGGGCTGGCAATGTCTGTTGACAGGAGCAGCAGCAAGACTTGGGTGTAAGAGGGGGGAGGGGGAGAAAGGGGGGAGGGAGGGGGGACTTAATAGAGGGAAGGGAAGGGGGGGCTCTGCATGGGGAGGGGGGAATGCAAAGGCCTGGGGGGGTGAGATTCTGGGGAGGGGGTGGATGGGGGGGGGAGAATTGCATTGAGTTGGGGGGAGGAGAATGTGCTTCTGTGTCTGGTGGGAATGGGGGGGGGGGCCTTAGGGTACATAGATAGGTGAAAAGGAGGGTTATGCATGGGGAGGGGGCGAGCCTGGCAAGGAAAATGGGGCTTTTGAAGAAGGTTTACCACCACCCCTCTCACCCCACATACAGATGAACCCTAGTCTATGCAAAGGCCTGTGGGGTGGGGGGAGATCCTAGATTCCCCCCCCCCCCAAGGCTTGTAGAGATTGCATTGAGGCTGGGAAGGAGGGGGCTTCTGGAATTTGGGGGGGTGTCATATAATGTAATGATCTGAAATCAATGTTAATAATTGTTTGTTTCAGTATACAGCCAAACCTTGCATAAAGAGTGTCTCGCTTAAAGAGTAACTCGCTTAAAGAGCAGAATTATTGATGTATATTTCACTGTATTGTGACATTGTGTTGTTCCATTGAATTGTTACATTGCATTTGATTGTACAGTATGTTGTGAGCCGCCCTGAGTCGGTTTTCACCGAGTAGGGCGGCATATAAATTGAATAATAATAATAATAATAATAATAATAATAATAATAATAATAATAATAATAATAATAATAATAATAATAATAATAATAATAATAATAATAATAATAATAATAATAATAATAATTTTATCTGAAAGTTTGCTTCGCTTAACAAATAAAACCAACCACAAACTCACTTAACAAATAAATCGGGGTTCACAATCCCCCCACACTCACAATTGGTCACTTACAATGGTGTTTGGCTTAAAGAGCAAACTCGCTTAAAGAGCAATCCTATGGAACGCATTATGCTCTTTAAGCGAGGTACAACTGTATATATTTGTTACTGGTTCTGAAGTCTTTCCTCCTGCCCCCAATGTGTTTTCCATTTTAACCTATGTGATTGCTTTATATTTAAATAGGCTTTTAATATAATAATTTCATGTCAGAAATTATTTTGGGTTGAAAGGATTTTTTGTAGGGGAAACTTCGCTCAGGGGATGCCTGAATGAGGCTCCTTTCCTGTCCCCAAGAGCTGGGACAGAGACGGGTGCTCAGTACCGTCACGCAGTACCTGGGTCTTGAACTGCCGACATGCCAGGTTTTTAATCCAACTGTAAGGAAAGCCCCCCTAAAATAATTGCAATTGGAGCCTCTTCAACAGTGTTTCCCAACCTTTGGGTTTTTTTGGACTTCGATTCCCTGAAGCTTAAGTCAATTCCCCAAAACACTGATCAGCCAATGTCCTGACTTAGGCTTCTGGGAATTTGCAAAGGCTGGTGGGAGGAGGATAGAGTCTGAATCCCTCAAGTTCTGGGGAGATTGCATTGGTGAGACCAGATTTAAACCACCACCACCCTGCTTCCCTTCCCCCACCCTCTCTTCCATCCTGTTGTTATCTTTAAAGATAGGAAGGGGAGGTAGGTGGCGAAGATTGGAAAAGTTTCAGAGTGCAGGGGTAAAGAGATAGCTGTGTTAAGCCTGTGCAAGCCTATCAGACAGTAAACAAAACAAATAGGACAAAAAAAACACCTTTGTGTCACCTTCAAGACTAACTGCTGTATTTTAATGTTAGCCTCATGGATCAAGTCTGATGAAGTGCTTGACGAAGTGGACTTGATCCATGAAAGTTAACGTTAAAATACAGCAGATGATCTGTAAGGTGCCACAAAGTTTTTCTGTCCTATTTGTTTTGTTTACTCTCTGTTGTGAGTAAAGAGGTTGGTGGTTTGTTTGTTTTTTAAGAAGTAGGCATGATTGTAATGCAGAGTCAGGTTTACCTGAGTAGGGCGGGGTAATAAATTTGAAATGAAATGAAATGAAAAAAAGTGTTAGTCTGTGGGGACCTATGCCTACCCCAGTGTGGAAAAACAAATGGAAAAAACCAGAGGCAAAAACAGACTTAACAGATATTTATTTATTTATTTATTGTTCACATTTAGTATGTTTTAGTAAGAGGTTCAAATGGTAAAGATGCTGAACTTGACGACTGGAAGGTCGGAGTTTGATTCATAAGTACTGCAGGATGAAATGGGCTCCTGTTTCTGTCCCAGCTTCAGCCAGCCTAGCAGTTCAAAAGCAAGAAATTGCAAGTAGATAAACTTCGGTAGGAAGGTAAACAGAGTTCCGTGCACTCCAGTGTCTAGGCATGCCTGCCACATGTCCACAGAAACATCTGCAGACGCAAACTGCGCTGGCTCTTTGGTTAACAACAGAGATGAGCACTGAACCCTAGAGTCTGATAGGACTGGCTTTCGAGCAAGGACAGCCTTTACCTTTAAGAACAAGCTTTCCTATGTGAAGTGGACTGGTTCCTTGATTTTTATCACAGATTCTGGTTTTCCTTTGAAGAAAGTCCCAACACTTTATTATGCACACTTCCAAAGGAATTCTGTTGGGTTTAAATACTTTTTCCCCCACCCTGGAAAGAAAAAGTTAAGACCTCTTCTGGAGAAGTTGTTGATAATATCTGGGAGGAGTTGAAATTCCAAGTAAATGTGCTTAGGCTCCAGGCTAGAAAATACTTCACCTTCTGGTTTATGTTCCTTAAGTGCTTTGTATTTGCTTCCTCCATTTCCCCCCCAACCTTCCCTCTTCAGATGTAAATCCAGATGGATCACTCAGAAGCCAGAGGCCAAAAACAGCAGCAAAATCAACCACAGCCTTGGGGGAAGCTGATCCGGCTAGGGGTAGAGGAAGCTGAACCACACATATTGTTGTTGAAGAAAGAATGGACCATTGGGAGGAAAAAGGGTGAGTTTTAGGGATGATGATGATGATAGTAGTAGTAGTAGTGATAGTGATGATGATGATGATGATAATAATAATAATAAAAAGGAATTATTCTGGTTTGAAAGGATTTTTGCCAAAGAAACTCCACTCAGGGAATGCCCAAATGAGGCTCCTTTCATGTCCCCCAAAACTGGGACAGAGATGAGTCCCCAATCCGTCATGCAGTACCCGGGTCTCGAACTGCTGACTTGCCAGGCTTCCAGCTAACAAGGCGAGCTTCTTAACCATTGAGCCACCGCAGCCCCTAGTTTTAGGGCTTAAACTAAAGGATGCTATTATGGGGAAATATAAAACTATGCATATTAAACTCCTTCCTTGGTTGTAGAGCAGGGAGTTCCTAACCTAAGGCCCATGGGCTGGATCCAGCCTGAGGTGCCATTTCATTTGACCCCACCCGTGACCCCTCCAAGGACACTTGAGAAACAAAATGGCCACCCCTTTGAAGCTGTTGGGACAAAATGGTCACCCCCATCATGCAAGCATGGCAAAATGGAGCTCTAGCCCTCGATGCTGACTGAGAGGACGTGACCCAGCCCACCCCCCACCCCCCCCCCCCCCGGTTTGAAAAGGTTAGGAACTCCTGTTGTAGAGTTTTCTACCAGCCAAAAGGAACAAGTCCCTTTATGGCAATGTTTATAAAGTATTCTAATATAAAGTCCAAAAGGATAATGTATCGATCACCAAACTTCAACAGTCAACATACTTTCAGCTGTATTTTGAAATACACCCTCTCAGGTTTCCACTTTGAAATGTTTGTATCATGCCCAAAACATTACAAAGGAAAATGTTGGTAAAATGGAAAAGGCTGTGAAAACAAATTGCTTTAAATATCTGAACTTATAGAAAAATAGTAAACAAATCAGTGGCTGAAATCGTGTTGTTCATGAGAAATCATGAGAAAATTAGTAACCTTTGGGCCTTTTCTAGCTAGCCGATAAAAGTCTTTGCTCCGAGTCTTTACAGAATCACTTACTTATTTTTCTCATTACTTTTCAGTGTAGACTGAAATATTCTCCTTCTACTGTACTAAGCAACAGGATTTCAGCAATAATATAAGATATTGGCCTTTTATGGCTGAAATCCCATTATTTGTTTATTTATTGTGTGATGAACTTCAGTTATCTGCATTAATGTTGATATATACAGTAAGCACAACTTGTCCATCTCAAGTTCCTAGATAGAGTTCCACTTTCAGGTTTGAAAGCCATTGGAGGGCTTCATCTGTGGCTCTATGCAAGTCCTCCAATGTGCCTCCAAATGCACATAAAGGTCCATGATTGGTCTTCTTCTCCACAGTCACATTGGGGAGAGGACTTCCACCCCCATGTGGACAGTGTGGCTTCGCATCTGCCACTCCCAGTCCTCTCTCTGTTCAGCATCTTCCACTGCTGTCTCTGAAGGGGAACTCTAGATGGCCATTCACAGGGATTCTTGATGATGTGATGCTGGGGGATTAGAGATAGATGTTGCCAGCTCTGTCCAAGCATCTGAGATATTGAAATGGTTATTCTGTAGGTTGATTGCAATAATAGGTCACAGCTAGATAAGGGCCCATTGCATCAAAGGAAATTACACAGGTGTTGGCTCACCGAATCTCTATTGATTGAGTGGGCTTACTCTAACCATTAAAGAAGTCAATTGCTCATGGCTTGTTAGTTAAGACATACTCAAATCATAGGAAAAACCAAGGTTTGGGGAAACCAAGATTAAGCCCTACCTACCACGGACATCTTCCCAGCTGTGTTGAAAGAAGGTGGCAGGGGAGAAGGCGCATAAGCTTGAAGATGATGGTACATAGAAACTGAGCCTGTTGGATTTTTTTCTTTTCTTTCCTGGGTGACAATTTCAGGGAGTATCTTCAAGCTAAGCGAGATTTCATATTTTGTTTCAAAGGTTGTGACCTGTCCTTTCCTGGCAACAAACTGGTATCTGGAGAGCATTGTAAAATAATAGTGGATGAAGAATCTGGACAAGTATCACTAGAGGATACCAGGTCAGCGTTGTTTAAGACTCTTTCTACCTTGTTTCCATGGAGCAGATTGGATTCCCCTCTAAGCTTTCCCAAGAGCTGATGGAAATTTCATCCAAGACAGTCGGGGTTCTGTTTTCTCCACCTTCTTTTTCCCTTAGCACGTGCTTGTTTGATGTACTTAAAAGCCAATTTTGTTGGGTGTCCTTACATGCCAACCATTTCGTTTTTCATTTCATTTATTATATTTGTATGCTGCCCAATCTATTGTGAGACTCAGGACGGCTTACATACATCACAAAAACATTCAATGATACAATAAAAAAATTAACAGTGTACAAAAACAGACAATAGCAAGCAATACAGTCAATGGAGACGATAGCATGCAATATGATCAAAAATGCAGAATATAACCCACCCACCCCAGCGGGGGAAGCGGCGAGGTCGTCAGTCTGGTGGCCGCAGCATCTTTTCAACCCTCCGGGGCTGGGGCTTTGCTGAAACATGACTTCTCCTGAGTCAATGCCATTTTTATGTAAGTCGTCTATATCTTGCCACTGCAAACTTTTAGAGACACACTTCCTATTTAGCCTCCCAGTACAGTGGTTAAGATGCCAAGCTTGACCACCAGAAGGTCAGCTGGTCAGCAGTTTGAGACCAGAGTGCTGCATAGATGGAGTGAGCCCCCATCATCTGTCCCAGCTCCTGCCAACTTAGCAGTTGGACAGCAAGAAATTGCAAGTGGATAAATAGGTACTGCTTTGGCAGGAAAAGTAACAGCCTTCTGTGCTCTCCAGTCCCTGGTCATAATTGCCACATGACCAAGGAAATATCTGCAGATCTAGATGGCGCTGGCTCTTTGGCTGCAAATGGAGATGAGCAGCGGCCTCTAGAGTCAGACATGGCTGACTTTCAAGCAAGGTGGATCTTTACCTTTACTGGTTTCTTAGTTGGACTGGATAAGTCCAAATCTCTCCTTTGCATGAGTTAGGCAAGCATCACTCACCAGATGGCAGCAGTGACAGCAATTTTAGGCATGGTTTCATCCTTTCTTCTTGCTTATCGACAATGTAACAAAAAATGAACAACAGAAAAGCCTTATGATACCTTGAAGGCTTTATTTATTAACATCAGTTGTACAAGGGTGTGATAGTTTGCTGAATAGCTTAGTGAGTGAGTTAGATATCTGGGAGTTTAGTTCTCCATTGTGCCCCCTGGAAAGGGTTGCCATAAGTCAGAATTGGCCTGATGGCACACAATGACTAATCCATGGGTTTTGCATATACAGTACAGTACAGTAAAACCCCTACTTAGGTAAAAAGTCTGTTCCATAGGCTTTTATGTTAATCGGTTTTTTACTTAACTCTAAACAAACCCATAGGAAAAATGATTTTTTTTTACATAACTCTGCTGAGGGAAGGAGAAATTGCTCCCATTGGGTTGCTGGGCAGAGGAGCAGAGTGAACTCTGTACTGGGGGGGGGGGAGTGCTCCCATTGGGCTGTTCGGCAGAGGAGCAGGGTAAACTCTGTGCTGGGGGGAAGGAGGAAGTGCTCCCATTGGGCTGCTGGGCAGAGGAGCAGGGTAAACTCTGTGCTGGGGGGAAGGAGGAAGTGCTCCCATTGGACTGCTGGGCAGAGGGGTGGGGCGAACTCTGTGCTGGGGGAGGGAGGAAGCGCTCCCGTTGGGCTGCTGGGCAGAGGCGGGGCGAACTCTGTGCTGGTTTGATGGTGCACATACCCACAAAGTGGGCTCTGAGTGCCCCATCTGGCATGCATGCCATAACTATGCCACCACTGGCATAGGAGAAGGCATGGACACCTTAAGAGCAGTTGACAGTGTTCAACAATCCAGATGCAACCAATCCCTGGTCTTACTAACTATAGGGGTACTTTATTTGTTCTTGGCAGCACTAATGGGACGGTTATCAATAAACAGAAAGTGGTGAAGAAACAGGTTTCCCATTTGCACACTGGAGATGTGATCTATGTTGTTTACAGGAAACATGAGCCAGAAAACAGTAAGGAAATGTTGATCTTCCTTCCTTCTTTCCTTCCTTCCTGCTGGGTTGAAAATAGCAGTTAACCATAAAATTCAGTCCTCAAAATATTGTTGCATTTTTCCATACCATGTAAGCAAATGAACAGATTGTCCTTATTGGGGGGAGGAAAAAAAGGGGTGGTGGTGGTTCATTTTGTTTTTTTGTCATGGTGGGATTCAAGTTCATTTATCAAGCAGTTATTAATAAATACAATGTGAAGAGGAATCCCTGGGGAAAATCTTCTTGCTTAGCTGTGTGTCTCTTGCTCAACATGATGCCCGCGGCATCTACAAAGCACCAAGACATGGCGTGTCTGACCTCACAATCCTCTGTTGCCAACTGCAGTGTCTAGCATATTGGCACAGGCTTAATATATCATTAATCCTGATTAAACAGGATTTTACCCATTGCATTAATGTGCCTGTTTGGAAAGTGGACATAGCTATAATCAAGCAATTTACTGTATGGTCACAGGCCTGACAAAAATTAAGATACTTCATTTTTTTTGTGCTAAAAGAACTGCACAAGTTAATCATGACAAGATTTGGAAATGAAGGGAAAAACCCACAAACATGTACTTAAGAACCTGCCACCCCTAGCATTAAGAAGAACATGTCGCTTCCTTTGGCAGGTCTGTTTTGCCACTCATGAACTGTTGGCTCAAACCAGTGATGGCAAAACTTTTAGGGGCAAGGCGACTCTGTGCTGGAGGGAGGGAGGAAGCGCTCCCATTGGGGTGCTGGGCAGAGGGGCAGGGCAAACTCTGCTGGAGGGAGGGAGAAAGTGCTCCCATTGGGCTGCTGGGCAGAGGGGTGAACTCTGTGATGGAGTAGAGAGGAAGAGCTCCCATTGGGCTGTCAGGCAAAGGGCCAGGGTGAACTCTGTGCTGGTGGAGGGAGGAAATGCTTCCATTGGGCTGCTGGACAGAGGGGCCGAGTGAACTCTGTACTGGGGTGACGGTGCACGTGCCAACAGAAAAGGTTGGAAGTGCCCCGTCTGGCACGCGTACCATACGTTCGCCACCACTGGCTGAAACCATCTTCTCTTCTTTCAGATGTTGCATATCTTTACGAATCTTTAAACCCAAAACAGGACCAGGCTGACGAACCAGTAGGTAAGTACCGGGTCTGGTTCAGGACTATCAGGGTTGGGTGGGAAGAATAAGCCCATAAGGTTACTTGCACCTCTTTTCAGACCACCTAAGTCTGCAGAAGCAGACGGCTCTTCGGCTATGAAACAGAGATGAGCTCTGAACCCTAGAGTTGGATACGACTGGCTTTCGAGCAAGGGTGACCCTTACCTTTAATTTGTAGAGGATCTGGTTGCTCATCTCTCAGCCTCCTGGTCATTCAGGAAATGCCAGAGAGACCTTCTCCCCATCCCCTTTTTTCCTTTCCCCACCGCAGAAGCCAGTGTTGAAAACACCTGCCATGTGACCAAAGATACCTCAAATACTGGACAAAACCATGACGGGACCTCAGTTTCATCAGCAGCGCCAATGCGTCAGCCTAGCTGTGATGAACCGCAGCCATCCACCTCTAAGTCAGACCTCTTTAACACTGCTGCTACCTCTGTCGTTGAATCTGTATCTACTGAACAGGATAATCCCTCAACGTCTGGTAAACATTGACCAAACATTTAATAATCCTTTAGGCAGTACTGTATATACTCGAGTATAAGTGCTGGCTCTTTGGCTGTAAACTGAGATGAGCACTGAACCCTAGAATTGGATACGACTGGCCATTTCCATTTACAGCCAAAGAGCCTGCGCTGTCTGCATCTGCAGAAGTTTCCGTGATCATGTGGCAAGTGTGACTAGACATTGGAGTGGACTGAATGCTGTTGCCTTTCCCACCGAAGCAATACCTATTTATCTACCTCCATTCCCTTGCTTTTAAAGTGCTAGATTGGCAGGAGCTGGGACAGAGTAGGAGCTCGCTCCGTCATGTAGCACTCGGATCACAAACTGCTGACCCGGAAACCTTCTAGTTGTCAAGATCAGCATCATAACCACTAAGCCACCACAATCCTTGTACTCTGTAATGTACCCCAATGCACAGTAAGTGAGATTTTAAAGGAGTAGATTTACCTCACACAGTTATATTATAAGCCGGGGTGCCCAAACTTTTCGGGCTGCAGGCCGATCACATGATTCAGCGGGCCAGTCACGTGGTCCCTCCCACCAGAAGCGGAAGTAAAGCACGCCTTGCAATCTGTTTTGCAACAGGATGAGATAGATTTTAAGTTGCCATTTTCTCTGCTTAAACCAGGGGTGCTCGTATGGGTGCATTTTACTTCCACTTCCAGGAGCGATGTGGGCCAGACAAATTGGTGTAGGGGTGTGTGGCTGGCCCATGGGCCGTAGTTGGGGTTCTGTTATAACTGGATTGGGTTATATAGTGGAAAATGTCTCATGTTTCTCATTTTTTCTAGGGTTGCAATCTTCTACCTTTGTTCTTGCATCTACTCTGCCTTCTTTACCACCATGCGGTCCGGAAGCAACACTTGAATATCAGCAGCCCAATGTAAATACTGTTTCTTCAGGGGACAAATTTAAAAAGGTGCTGGCTCTCCCTGTGCTTCAAAGCAGAGATGAAAGGGATGCATTTGAGCCGGTTAGAAAGAAAATTAAAGGAGGTAAGTTAGTGACAAATGTTTATTTGTTTGTATTTTTTAAAAACTTTTTTTTAAAAAAATGTATTTTAATTTTCAAAACACAGGGAAAAATACACACAAAAATATAAGAAAGCAAAACAATAGAAAAACAACGATATTTGGCTAATTACAAAATTTGCATTTATTAGTCATCCTCTTTTATAATATACATATAACATTTAGCAATTGACAAGTACTCCACATATCTTAATTATCTGCTTTTATTTTTATACTTTTTCCTCTTTCCAAAAACCAGTACTTTCTTGACCTGGCTTAAATCCTTTAGATTTTTTTTGAACACACATCTGTAAAAATTAATTGTTTTTTATCATCCCCCTTTTTGTTTGTTTTAAGAGATTAGCAGTCTGGTTGATTTGGCTGGCTTTCTCACAAAAATTAATTAATTAATTCCTTGTTTTACTTACTTATTTGTTTAATTTTTTTAATTTAAATTTTCAAATGAAAATACAAACATTACACTACAAAAAAACCCAAAAATATTTTCTCACATTTTTACAAAAACACAGTAATAAACTCAGTACACAAAAAATGCATACAATATATAATAAAAAGAAAAAACTAACTTAAAATACACACCTCTGTGAAATATACATTGCTGGGAGGATCGCGGTATACCATATCAATCTTCTTTATTTCCAAAAACTCATTTGATCTGGTACTGGCATTGTTCCACCACTCCTACCTAATGTAGCTTCCACAAATGGTTGCCAAATTTTCCAACATTATTTTCTTGCACTATACTTATTTATTTATTATTTATTACTTATTTATTACATTTATTTATATCCCACCCATCTGAAATATTTTCCCACTCTGGGTGGCTTACAAGATATTGCTCTGCCCCTCTGCCCAGCAGCCCAATGGGAGCACTTCCTCCCTCCCCCCAGCACAGTTCGCCCCACCCCTCTACCCAGCAGGCCAATGGGAGCGTTTCCTTCCTCTCTTGTTGCTGTGTTGGCGCTTTGAGATAAATAAGTGGGTTTGGGGTTGCAGTTTGGGCACTCGGTCTCTAAAAGGTTCTCCATCACTGGATTAGGGCCTTAACATGAGTTGTCTTCCAGCTGTGATGCATCTGGGTCGAGAGAGAGACAGAGACCTTCCCTCCATGGACAGCTCCATGCCAACAGAGCTGGCGGGAAAGCATCATACCCAACAACCGCATATCTTGATTGTTGAGCAACAATGTCTGGGGGTTCCATCTTGGCTGCATGCCATGAGTCTTCCTTTTGCTATAATGACGGCAATCCTTTTGCAGGTGGCGATGCCAGGCCCTACCTTCAGGTGCTTCCAATGGCGTGTGCAATGAAAACGGGTGCCGACGATACCAAGTCAGCAAACGAGAAGCCAGATAAAATGGAGGAGACGCTGACTTGCATCATCTGCCAAGAACTGCTGCATGACTGCGTCAGGTATGGAGTAGCTGGAGGTCCAGCCAGGCATGATGGTGACAGTCCGACATGTCAGGGCTGGTTGTCCACTGGATTCTTGTACAATGAACACAGAGGATGGCTTGGCATTAAAATCGTATTAAGGGCAGACAGGAAGGGGGGTATTTGAACACATTCGTGCCCATCCTTACTATTGTCCAGCTGCTTCTCTGCCTTTGAGTCTCCAAATATCAAGGAAACTAACTTCCTTCTTATTGTTCCATAGACAATTCCGAATATTGGCTATCCTCATGGTGATCAGCCATGAAGATTGTCCTGGGAACAATATCCGCATTTGCCGGCATATAAGATGCATCAAGTATAAGATGCACCCAGTTATTACCAAAATAGCCCACTATATAAAGTACAAGATGCACTCCATTTTTCCAGTGTATTTTAAGGGGGGGGGGGGAGTGAGTCTTACACGCCAGCAAATAAGGTAATCTGGTGGCCTTCCATTTGCCTTCTGGATTGCAATGTGACACCCATACCATTGCTCCAGTTCTGAGAGTCAGCTTCTGGTCCTGAGCCCTTTTGGCACACAAAGCCCTCCTCAGCCCCCAGGCCAGGATGGATGAAGCTGCTGCCCCTCCATCAAGATGGATTCAAGTGGGATTTAATCCACTTGGGGACCATCACCCTTCCCTGTGGACTTCGCCACCCAAGGCCATTAGTCCTCAGGGTTGCCAGGTTAGTTAACCGCTGCCTGATTATTGGTGTTGAGTTGCTGACAGTAGGGTCTACTCTATTACCATAGCAGGGTAATCTATTACTCTAAAGCAATGTTCCCTAACTTTTGGGTTTTGGACTTCAATTCCCAGAAGCCGAAGTCAATTCCCCAAAGCACTGATCAGCCAATGTACTGACTTAGGCTTCTGGAAATTCAAGTCCCCCTGTGGGGCCTATCTGGGCCCCACATTGGGAGCCACTGCTCTAAAGGAACCTTTACGAGACAAAAACAGGAAATTCGTGCACCTCGATATATAAAGCATGCAGTTTTCTCCCAATCTTTTATAGTGGTGCTCAAAGAATCCAAAACATTAATTTTCAGCCCAGCTAGTGGAATTTAATGCCACCTTTCTTTATTTGTTTCTTCTCAACCTTCGTGAGTTCAGTTTAATGAGTAACTCTCCATTTTCCTCCAACCCATAGTTCGCTCGACCAATCTCCATGTTCAGATAAAGCATGGGCTTGTTCTTGACCTTACAGCCAACACTGTAGGTGTGGGATTAGAAACATGGCCTCATATTGTAGCCAAGTCTCTTCTGGCTGTTTCAGTCTCCCCCATTTCTCCCCACCCCCCTCCTTTTTAGCCTGCAGCCCTGCATGCATACGTTCTGCGCCGCTTGCTACTCAGGGTGGATGGAACGCTCCTCTCTCTGTCCAACGTGCCGTTGTCCGGTGGAACGCATCTGCAAAAATCATATCTTGAACAACTTGGTGGAAGCTTATCTCATCCAACATCCAGGCAAGGGGAACATTTTATTGTTTTGTTTGTTTGCTGGCATTCCTCACCCTCACCCCACCCCAGTAACAATGGTGGTCGTGATCATGACCGCAATAACAACCGTCATAATTTAGCATCCTCCATAGATATGGTCATGTTTTTCCTTTACCAAAAGGAATAAAAAGCTACAAGGTTACTTTTCTGTTAGGCTGAATAATAATAATAACAACAGTAACAGTAGTAGTGGTGGTAGTGGTAGTAGTGGTGGTAATAGTAGTGGTAGTGGTAGTAGTGGTGGTAGTAGTAGTAGTAGGGGTAGTAGTGGTAGTGGTAGTAGTAGTGGTGGTAGTGGTGGTGGTAGTAGTAGTAGTTGTAGTGGTAGTAGTAGTAGTACTACTGCTACTACTACTGCTACTGCTACTACTGCTACTGCTACTAATACTGCTACTACTGCTACTGCTACTACGTTTACCTTGAGATACCAGGGATTGAACCCAGAAACTTTCTATATATAAAGCATGATTAAGTCCTGCCCTTAATCATGCTGCCATTCAGAACGATAACTTGCACAGGCCAGGTCTGCATCTTCATTTTTAAAAAGTAGCAGGCGTTTTCTCCTGTCTCTAGATAAGTGCCGTAGCGAAGAGGATGTGCGGAGCATGGATGCTCGGAACAAAATCAGTCAAGACATGCTTCAACCCAAGGTGCGCAGGTCATTTTCTGATGAAGAAGGAAGTTCAGAAGATCTCCTAGAATTATCAGATGTGGATAGCGAATCCTCTGATATTAGGTGGGTCTCCAAATTCGTGAACTTGTCCCATTCAGAAACCCACAGTTTTCTGGATCGTTACAGTTAAAGTTCTAGTTCAGGAATTTAATTGTGTCCACTTTCCAGTCAGCCATACATCGTGTGCAGACAATGTCCGGGATATCGGCAACAGTCTGTTCTGGCGCTTAACTCCTCAGTTCCAGAGGGAGAACAGGAGTCAGCACAGGCATTCGGTGATGCACCCTCTACTTCTTCTACCCTTCCAAAAGGTCAGTATCATAGAGAATTCGATTCTAGGGTCAGCAATTAAAGGTCTGCTTGCTGTTTTATGCACAAGCTTATTATCCACAGTTTCACTTATCTCCAGGTCTAAAAATAGTAACAAAAAACCCTGAAATACATAATATGTATGTATTTCTATAGCACATTACCAGGGCTGGCCACTAGAGGCCACTGTATCCAATATAATGTTTATAAGGGATAGAAGCAGACATTTTGGTAGCTCTGGTGTAGAACGACGGACACATTTGAAACCACTCACCCATTTCTATGACTCACGTATATGTGTTAAATATAGAGTTCACTGTAATCTGCAATTTGATGTACTGCAGGTCTCAGAACGTATACTCGGAGGATGTGGGGTGAGACCTGTACTTAGGAAGACTCTTTCCCTTAGCTTTTGGTTACAGTTATGCCAATTCAGCACTGAGAAACAATCTTGAACCTAAAAGAGACCCACATGAAGTTCTAATGAAATGAAAAAGGAAAGGTCTGGAGTTTACAACACATGGACTCATTGGTCTTTGGGCTTGTGAATAACTCTTGTGATGTTTCAACCTTCACTGTGCCTTTCCAGTTATATGCAACCCTTTTCTGTCACACTCTCTTTCTTGACTGCCTGCTTTTTTGATCCCTTCAGCTGCCCAGGAGTATGTTTGTCCTCCTCAAGGGAGCCACGTCATTTGCACTTGCTGTTTCCAACCCATGCCGGACCGCAGAGCCGAGCGTGAGCAGAATCCACATATCGCCCCTCAGCAATGTGAGTTGACAATCTGGTTCATGCGAAGGTGCCTTTCAAACATTGTGCTATAAGTTCCCCGAGCAGAGTTTCTTCCACAAAAATCCTTTCAACCCGGAATAATTTCTGACACTAAATTATTACTCTGACCATGGAAACATTTGTAGATGCAGAAAGCACAGGCTCCTTGGCTGTAAATGGAAACGAGCTCATGGAACGCTGTTACCTTTCTCGCTGAAGCAGTACCTGTTTTATCTACTTGCAATTTCTTGCTTTTGAACTGCTAGGTTGGCAGGCGTGGGGCAAACAATAGATGCTCACACCATCATGCAGAGCATAGTTGATATTTTCTTCTTTTGTCTTTTCAGGTACCATCTGCCTGCAATCTTTCTGTCACTTGTACTGGGGCTGCACTCGGGTGTCGTGTTTTGGCTGCTTAGCACCGTTCTGTGGTAAGGTGGACGGCGCGTTGTGTAAGAGTCTTTCCAGAATCAGCTACGCCACCCTCCCCTGCAGAAACCCCGTAAGGGATTTGGGAGCACTGACCCATTAAAAGCGAAAAGGATTTTGCTTCCAGATTAAGTCTAGCAAGCAAAACGTCTCATTTTAGTTGAGCTTTGCTGGGTACTTGAAATTGAGAAATTAGGTTACTTTTTTGGTGGGTGCTATTGCAGAACGTAAGGTCCACCTGGCCATGTTGTATATCACAGAGGGGACCAAAAATGTATACACATTTTAAGAAAGTGGGGGGGAAACTATTAAAATTGTAACACTCAGTATATACCGGTAACAAAAGATGAACCCAAGTCACGTTTGACGTCTGCAATTACGCAGGCTCCTGCCAACCTTGCGGTTCAAAAGGAAGAAATTGCAAGCCGATAAATAGGTACTGCTTCGGTGGGAAAGGTAACAGCATTCCCTGTGCTCCAGTGTCTAGGCATGCCCGCCACATGACAACAGAAACGTCTGCAGATGCAGACATCTCTGGCTCTTTGTCTATAGATGGAGATGAGCACTGCACCCTAGTGTCGGATACAGCTGGATTTCGAGCGTAGGAGACCTTAATTCCTATATTGTTGTTATTTGTTAATTTCTTTACAGAAATAAACCTTGGCGACAAGTGTCTGGATGGAGTCCTTAATGGCAATAACTATGAATCGGATATTCTCAAGGTACGTGTTCCATTTAAAAAGATGTCTATTGAGAAGGTAACAGGGCTTGAAAATCTTAGTGCTGTAATCACAGCTCTCTATGGTGTCTCCAGTGATCGAGGCCTCCGTGCTTGTCTGGTACAAATCTGGAGCTTAGAAAAGTCACTTTTTTTTGGCATTACAACTCTAGAACCCATTCTGAAAGTTCTCTTCCAAAATACAAACTATGCACCAGGCACCAGAGTCCTACATAATCTCCATTTTTGGGCTCTGGGAAGACTAGCAGATGAATCAAGACATCCCTTTTTGAAAGAGAATAAATCATGACGCCTTTTTTGAGGATGGACAGCAAGAGCATCAATTTATTTCCACTTTCTGTTCTTCTCTCTGTGCTTTCTCCTCTTCTAGGACTACTTGGCATCTAGAGGTTTGACATGGAAAAATGTATTAAATGACAGCCTCTTAGCTCTTCAAAGAGGAGTCTTTGTCTTACCAGGTAAGTCTCGTTTCTTCTTGTGGTTGTTCTACCGTATCCAAATCTGAATACTGTATAGGCGATCAGCCAAGAAGATGTCCTGAGAATATAATGCACTGGCCTTCCATTCGACTTCACCATCACAGTGTGACAACCAGTACCACTGATCCAGTTCCACGAGTCACTTTCTGGTCCTGAGCCCTTTTGGCACTGAAAGTCCTCCTCAGCCCCAGGCCAGGATGGATGAAGCTGCTTCCCTCCATCAAGATGGATTCAAGTGGGATTTAATCCACTTGGGGACTGTCATCCTTCTCTGTGGACTTTGGGACCCAAGACCGGTAGTCCTCAGGGTGGTCAGGTTAGTTAACTGCTATTGCCTGACACTTGGCATTTAGTTGCTGGCAGTACTGTATGGTCTACTCCAGTGATGGTGAACCTTGGCACTCCAGCTGTTCCTGGACTTCAATTCCCAGAGGCCCAGGTCCCCATGAATCCACACGAATGGGTTTACTGTGGTCTTCTGGGACCTGAAGTCCAAGAACAGCTGGAGTGCCAAGGTTCGCCACCATGGGTCTACTCTATTACCATAGCAGGTTAACCTGGCCAGACTGTATGTCATCTCTTCTATTTCAAAAAAAAATTAGGATTATTTTACTTGATAGACTTTTGACTATCTGAACCTAATCTTGACATTGTCTCAGTTGTCAGCCAGGGTCTGGTTTTAATGTTTTCAGTAACATGTTTACTGCTTTCTTATTGTTTTATCGCTTTATTATAATAACATAATAATTCTGACATTTGCAGGGGTCTTAAAATGAAAAAGGATATTGGTATGTCTTTAATGAACACAACCAGGACACTTAGTTATGTTTGCTAAACTTTGGAAGAGTCCGTAAGATGCTATGATGCTTCCAGGCTCCCTTCCACTGTATCAAAAATTGTTTCCCTCAGTGGAAAAGGTGAAATGCAACATCTGGAATCCATCAAACTTAGGAATTCACTTATAAATCAGTCATCATTTTCAGTTCTCCAGAACTGGATGTAGACTTCCTATCCCTTCCAGGCACCCATTTTTTACTTTTGCCTGTCTGTGTAGACCAGGAGTTCTCAGCCCTTTTAAGCCGGGGACTGGGTCACGCTCCCTCAGACAGCTTCCGGGGCCGGATGGCACTTCCTGGTATGGTGGAAGCGGGGATGGAGCACATGAAATGGTGCCACGGGCCATATCTGGCTCGTGGGCCACAGGTTGAGAATCCCAGGTGTAGACCCTATAGGATCCAGGTGTAAAAAAATGGGTCACAAAGCCAACACAATTGTCCACCCCACACTGTGCTAATAACCAGTAAGAAACATATTTGCAAGAAGCATTGTTTGAATTGCTTTGTAAAATAACCTTTTTTGCTCTTCACCTTTGACAACTCTGATTTTTCCCCCTCTCCAGATTACCGAATTACTGGAGAAACAGTTCTATGTTATTGTTGTGGCCTCCGTAGCTTCCGAGAACTTACTTATCAATACAGGCAGAATATTCCCACTGCTGAGTTGCCAGGTAGGGAAGAAAAGGTATCTTTAAGCATTTTATTTGGTCATAATCCTAGAACACAGGGGTTGTTTGGTACAGTATATTTCAGGTAAGATCATATATTTGCACATTACTAGGACTGGCCACTAGAGGCCACTGTCTGCATTGTCATGTTTACAAGGAATGGAGGCAGACAATTTGGTAGCGCTCATGTAGAACAACGGAGGCATTTGATACCCTTTCCCCTGGTTCTGTGACTCAGTTCTGTGTGTTAAATATAGGGTTCATTGTTGTCTGTGGTTTCAAGTTGCAAGAAAAGATGTCAGAACATATGTCCTTTGGAGATGAGGGGAGAACTGTATTAAAATGATGAATTTATATTCAACAGTATTGCTAAAATGTTGAATTATTAGTTGTTGTTTTTAATTATATTTTTATTTTCTCAATACGACTGCTGTGTAATATTCAAGGTCCCTAAAATTAACAGTAGGTGAAAAATGTAATAGCAGAATAGCTTGTTGCTTGTAATTGTCCTTGGCGTAAATGAGCTTTCCTTGTTTCTATTGTGGAGGGGATGGAAATCTATTATTCTTTCACAGAGCAATTGGAGGGTTGTAAGAAAGGAGTGGTTGAGAATCTCTGCTGTACATCAACCTTGCATTCCAAGTGCAATTTGTTTCAATTTGCACGTTTTGAGGGACTTTTAAAAAAACCTAACGAAACACCTTTCAGCTTAGCAGAGGGCTCACTGCGCAAGAAACAAGAAGGAAAAAAATGAGATTGTATCCTTTCCAGAAATGGCCCCGGTGCATACATTACAGGACAAAAATTACCTCATGTAATTGCAGACGTCAAAGACGACTTGATTATTTATTTCCTCCCCACAGTGGCTGTCACATCCCGTCCAGATTGCTACTGGGGGCGCAACTGTCGGACTCAGGTGAAAGCACATCATGCTATGTGAGTCATCTGCCTATCCTAACAGATTTTTTTATTTATTTAGGAAAATAAAACTATCTGCATTTCAGGATGCAATTTGTTCCCCAAAGGATACTAAAATTCTATGCAGTTACAGTAATACCTCAGATAATGTTTACCTCGGATAACGCTAAAATCGCATAACGTTAAGTAATCTGGGGAGGAGAATTGGATCGAATAACGTTAAGGTCCTGTGGGATGGATCGGATAACAACCGCTAAAGCCTGTGCGGCTACAATGTATCTCTATGGAGCTTTAACGTTATCCGATCCATCCCATAGGATAACACTGAAAATCAGATAACACCAAGACTTTTGGAACCAAGTCTTAGCGTTATCCGAGGTTTTACTGTATCTGAGAAAAGGGACTGCGGTAGTTTAGTGGCTAAGACGCTGAACTTGATGACTAAAAGTTGTCAGGTCAGTTTGAGACTTGAGTACTGCATGATGGAGTGAGCTCCCATCTCTTTCCCAGTTCCTGCCAACCTAGCAGTTCCAAAGCAAGAAATTGCAAGTAGATAAACAGGTACCGATTCGGTGGGAAAGGTGACAGCGTTCCATGCGCTCTGGTGTCTGGTCAGTCCTGCCACATGACCACAGGGATGTCTGCAGGCACAGACCGCGTTTTGGCTGTAAATGGAGATGAGCATTGACCCCTAGAGTCAGATACGACTGGATTTCAAGCATGGGAGGCCTTTACCTATCTGAGAAAAAGATGGGTTTATTTATACCTCTACCCGTCCCCTTGCTTTCCACACTGGTTGCAAAAGAAGGGAGACAGATCCACAGTGTTACCCCTCCATTTTAACTGAAATGTCTTTTTCCTTGCCTGCCATGTGGCCAGTAATCCCGTATTTCCATGCAATTCCCCAACTCTATGACCCCACCGCCACCATGAAAACACAAACTAGTCCTTTTTTTAAAAAAAAAATAGAATTACAGGCTAGCAACTTTAATTCCAAAGCTATATGTTTTGCTGCTGTTAATGAGGATTGATTTGAATTCAACATTTTGTGTAAGGTTCTTATGGCAACCTGCAAAAGTACATGTACATTTAAACCAAGGGTTCCCAACCTTTTCAAACTGGGGGCCCGGGTCATGCTCTCTCAGTCAGCTTTGAGGGCCAGATGGCCATTTTGCCCTGCCAGCATGATGGGGGTGGCCATTTTGTCCCAACAGCTTCAAAAGGGGTGGCCATTTTGTTTCTTGAATTCTGTTGGAGGGGGCCACATGAAATGGTGCCAAGGGCCAGATCCGGCCCATGGGTCTTAGGTTGGGACCCCCTAATATAAACAGTACTTCCAGGTGTTTTTTTAAATAAGCTATGCGATTTAAAAAGTTTCTTTCCTGTTACCTCTTCTACAAAACTGACTCTTCTTTGCTTTCTTCTGTGTGTGTGTTGTTTTTTTTAATTATTGCAGGAAATTCAATCACATTTGCGAACAAACACGATTCAAAAACTGAATGTTTTCTGGGCATTTAACAGATCCGAATACTTATCGCCTGTAAAAGAAAATAGAGAGAGGTGGTGGATTAAACCTGAAATGGTGACTCTGCAGTAACGGTTTCATTGTCCCCTCAAAGCAGGGAGTTGGTAATGCTTTTGCATCAGGTACTCTGATGTGTGTGGTTTGTTTTGTTTTTTAAATCTGTAAACATTTGCAGTTTGTGGAGAGGACAGAAGAATTTGCCTTTGTTTTGTTTCATTTTCTCGTTTTTGGTTTTGTTTTCATAAAAAGGGAATTGAGCAAGCAATCCCAGATTAACCTTATATCCCTATTTCGTCCTGGTTTTGACTTATCAAATGATTTAGGAGTGAAGTGAAACTCCGGAATTGACTCTTAAGTAGGATGGAGTTACAGTGAGCGAAAGATTCTCCGCATGAGAAAGTTGTTGTTTGTGGAATCATTGTGATGTGAGCCAAATTTTTGAGAGGAGCCAAATTAGAAAACATTTATTTTTATTATTATTATTATTATTATTATTATTATTTGGGTCCACTCTTTGCTGGCTGTGGAATTCTCTGAGTTATTGTCCTATCTATGGAGGGGAAAGAAAGTACAGTACAAAGCTCATCCACTTCTACTCAACAGATACAATGCAGTAATTTACCATATAGTTCTTCCTGGGGGGGGGGGGGGGTCGTTGGACAGTCTTCTATCAATCAACATGGTCTTCTGATGAACTCATTATGAGCCACCCAATCTTCATTGACAAGTCTTCCTGCAATATTTTGCATACTCCTTTACTGGGTATAATGAGGTCCAACTGGCCAAGTTTGGGAACATTATTTTCTTGGACTAAAATTCCCAGTCTTCCCCTGACCAGTGTGACCCCTTCCCCCATCGATAGCAATGACAATTAGATAAATTAGATTTTCCTTTACTAAGTTACATCATATTCTTTCCCTAGCATCCCCCCCTTTTCCCCCCCTCCTTCTTCCTGATTTGATGTTTTGTCTTCTGGAACCTGGGATAAATAAGGGTAGAAGGGTCTCTCCTGGTAATTTCTAATCACTCAACTTTAGATGTGCGCTCCCCAATGATGAGATTTGAGGGTCTTTCTCTCACGACGCAAATGTATTCGTGCATTCCATAAGCCATTAAAAGAGAAGTGACCTGGTTATATTTTAGAGCAACTCTTGTGTTTGGTGAACAGTTTTTTCGCCCCTTTTCTTAGCTGTAGGATTCTCAAAAATTTTCATTTTCCCTTTCCTCCATCATCACCACGTTAAAGCACCCTTAAGGTGGGCGCATGGAACAGACATGATCCACTCAGTCGAGCATTTTGATATCCTGCTGTTCTCAGTAGGAATTAAAGTTTGTGGCTTTCATTGAATCTGTTGATAGTTTTGCATTATCTGAGCCTCTTCTGCTTTGACAAAGAACTAGAGTAGGGGGTGGATGTGTTTCAGTCCCTAATATACAGGCTAGGGTTTTTGTTGATATTTTCGTAGGCTGTTCTCCTGACTAAAGACTTGACTAACATAAAGAACAGCACAAATAACTTCCTACGTCAGAATTGCCTTTGTAATTATTTGTGCACAATTATTGTTCTTGCTTTATTAATTGTAGAGGGGGATGATAACACAAAAAGATCAAAGTAGCATTTTGAGGATGTCCAGCCTGTCCTCTTCCTGGAATTAATTACGTTGCCCAGGTAGCAATATCACTGTTCAGCAATAAACTAAATGATGCTTCTTAGTGTACATTTTTATAACCTTGAATAGTTAAAAAAAACTAGATTTAATACCTTGGCAAGAGTCCTTTGTCTTCCTTTGAATCTAATGGTTATTATACATCCCATTGAGTATCCGCTAATATTGCTCCTATTAAGATCAATGGGATTTGAACTACTGGATAGCTCAGGTGGTTTAGGTATCTGGCTGCGGAGCTAGAGGTTGGGGGTTCAATTCCCCACAGTGCGATCTTGACAAAGGCTGGATTTAATGATACATAGAAGCCCTTCCAAGTCCGCATTTCTAAGATTTGATAATGGCCACAGCTTTAGGGTATCGCCCAGCCACAATTACACTGCATCACATAAATAAATATTGTCTGCTACTTGGTCTAATCCAGGAGTTCTCAACCTTTTTAAGCCGGGGGTTGGGTCACGCTCCCTCAGGTAGCTTTGGGGGCCAGATGGCCATTTTGCCCTTACTCCACTGCATGGCACTTCCTGGTGTGGTGGAGTCAGTGGGGGAGCCACATGAAATGGTGCCGCAGGCCGCATCAGGCCTGTGGGCCACAGGCTGAGAATCTTGGTCTAATCCATGTGTCCTTTACTATTTTCAAGTGCACTGAATCCAAATCTGAAGTCCGATTCTGCCTAGGATGTCAGGATCTTAAGTTAATTACATGTATAGATATGATTAGCTACATTCTCTCATTTCTTAACTGCTCATCTTTAGCTCAAAACAGACTCAGTATGGCCTAGCTGTACTATCCAATAAGATGGTTTTGCACTAGAGACAAGCCCTTGATCCGTCTCGCCTTATATACCTATTTCTGATCTCAGCTCACTGACTTGCCCAGACATGCCTGGCCGCTGATGGAACATGCATGCCACCAAGGGACGTGATTCAGCTGAGGCAGCAGCAGGCATAGTGAGAGCTGCAACTGTTACAATGTTCCCATGTAAAATTTCATTACCCAATTACCGACCATTTGAACAGCTATAACACGCCTATAACTTTAAATCTGTACATGACAGGCAAATTCTGAGTTCAGATTTGGAATCCGCACACTTGATATGTAAATCATACATGTTAGTCCCAGTAGCAAAATCATTCTTGTGCAGTGTTCTTAAGCTAGACTTCATTCTGCTTTAGATATAGAAATGACTTTTGAACGTGCTTCCATATCCTAAAATGCTAACGTGGGAACCAAAGAGGAAAATAAATACTAAAAAACATTGATTAATCCCATCTGAAGGAGCTTCTTAGCCTTCTGGCTGAGCATGAAGTAGGCAAGCACTCTCCAATGTGGGTTAAAGATGGGCTTGAAAGAGGACCACTTCAGTGTCTGCAGAATTCATTTTGCCACTTCTGGTGTGTTCTTTTCTTTAAAAATAACTAACATCAAATGACAAACTTCCAAAGTGTTATAAATTAGCCTACCTGTCATTTGTCTCCCATCCTTCGGACTCTAGTGAGCCTAATAGGTTTCTTCAATAATAATAATAATAGTAACCTGCTCTCTGTATTTATGGACCATTTTAGTGGCGTGTATGTCTCCCTTGAAGGGGCTGTGGTGGCTTAGTGGTTAAAACACTGAACTTGATGACTGGAAGGTCGGCAGGTCAGAAGTTCAAAACCCGAGTACTGCGTGACGGAGTGAGCTCCTGTCTCTATCACAGCTCCTGCCAAACCTAGCAGTCCTAAAGCAAGAAATTGCAAATAGATAAATAGGGACCACTTCGGCGGGAAAGGTAACTGCATTCTGGGCACTCCAGTGTCTAGTCGTGCCTGCCAGATGACCACGAAAACATCTGGAAAAGCAGATAACCACCACGCCATGGAGTTGCACACAACTGGCTTTTGAGCAAGGGAGACCTTTACCTATGTTTTAAAGTTACACCTGCAAAGGTCTTGCAGCCGTGGGGATTGATCTGGCTTTAGAATGCCTTCGGTGGGGATGAACAAACCAGCTATTACATAACACGCTGTTTTTTTATTTAACTTTGCAGCACAACCAAAAATAGTTTGGAATAATCCTTGAACCACAGTGCAAATTGGAAAAATGTAGGCTTCATTTTGTTCTTGCCCTGGTATCTGCAGAGTGTTTTCTCAGCGCTTGAAGTCTTAGAAGACAGCTAAAAATGCAGAGGATTATCCTCTCAGGCTGGCCCATTCCCAGCCGCCCTGGTCTCCGTTTTCAACTCTGGCCATGCATGTGAGCAAATTTTTGGCATATGTGGACGAAGAATCCCTTTGCACATCGCTTCCAGAGGAATGCTCCGCATTCCGTTTTGCTTTATTCGGCATTCTGGATTCACTTCCAATAAAGGCGTGCTAGTTGATCGGTGGCTAGTTTAGCATTTATGGGAAACGTTGGTGTGGTGGCTTTAAAAAAAAAATAAAGTTGTGGTTTAGATTTTGCTTGGAATGATACTGGCTGAGCATATACACACACACACACACACACACACACACACACACATGCACACGCACAAACGTCTGACGAATAAGCATGAATCTGAAACAATTGGCTGGACCGATACTACCTTTTAACTTGGAGGACTATGAATGTCCTTTAATATCCCCCACCTCATCCCCTTTATAAAAGACTAAATCTACTTTTCTATGCATTAGGACAGGGGTTCCCAACCTAAGGTCCGTGGGCCAGATCTGGCCCGCAGTGCCATTTCATGTGGCCCACCTCCACTCCTCCAAGGGCATTCAAGAAACAAAACGGTGACCCCTTTGGAGCTGTTGGGATAAAATGGCCGCCCCCATTGTGCAGGCAGGGCAAAATGGCCATACGCCCCCTCAACGCTGACTGAGAGACCGTGACCCGGCCCCCGGGCTTCAAAAGGTTGGGAATCCCTAAATTAGGAGTTTGAAGTCGTGCAATGGAATGAAGGTTTTTCTTGCGTGTACATTGTACCCTTTCTTTAAAAGAGTGAAAATACTAATTTTGCCAGCGTTGGTGGAGCTGAATCAACCTTTAATATACTCTTTTGAGAGAGGGTAAACACCATTGTTTCTGGGTATTACATACTCTGATACGTTTTAGTCCTTTTTGGAAAAAAAATGAAAAATTGAATGTTTGGCCAGGTGATGATTTAGTTAATGCGGTCATTTCATTAAAAAATTGTTTGATGTTTAAAAACTGTAAATTGTTTGGCATCTGTTAAGCTCTCTAAAGCACAGGCTTCCACATCTCTGTCCCTTCAAAAGAAAAGAAAATCTAAGGAACTGGGTCTACTCGTGTTTTTTTAGAATAAGTCTTGAGTGGGAAATATGGAGCATTGTGTTGTTGGTGAATAAGGCAGAAACATCTCTGGGATTTTTTTTCTTCTGTAAAGAAGGTGAAAAAAATTGCTCTTCCAACTCTCTGGGGTGCTTTCAAGGATTAAAATGTTTACTTAAGGAAAAAAACACCTTGTTTTGTGTTGTCTTTTTTAATAAAAATAAAATTAACTGGAATTTTATGCAACAAAACACCAGTTTTTTTTTCCATTTGCAATAGGTTGTCCAGTTTAAACAAACACAATGAGCTATACCAGTGGTGGTGAACATATGGCACATGTGCCAGAGGTGGCACTCGGAACCCTTTCTGTGGGTGCATTTTGTCCTGTCCCTCTGCCCAACAGCCCAATGGGAGCGTTTCCTCCCTCCCCCCAGCACAGAGTTCATCCCGCCCCCTCTGCCCAACAGCCCAATGGGAGCGCTTCCTCTCTCTAGCACATTTTACCCCACCCCTCTGCCATAGACAGCAGCCTGTTGAGTTTGGGCACTCGGTCTCTAAAAGGTTGTCACCACTGAGCTAAACTATTCCTTTTTAAGTGTGTGTGCTGATAGGTGTATTTTTACTTGCCTCGCGGGGCAGGACGATGGGAAATCATTTCCTCTTAGTTTAGAAATCCTCTTAGGGGGCTGTGGTGGCTCAAGTGGTTAAGACGCTGAAGTTGACGACTGGAAATTAAGCAGGTGGTGACCTGAGTACTTCATGATGGAGTGAGCTCCCATCTCTGTCCCAGCTCCTGCCAACCTAGCAGTTCGAGAGCAAGAAATGGCAAGTAGATAAATAGAAACCACTTCGGTGGGAAGATAATCAACATTCCGTGTCCTCCAGTGTCTAGTCATGCCTGCCACATGACCGCAGAAACATCTGCAGATGCAGACAGCGTTGGCTCTTTGGCTATGAAACAGATGAGCACTGAACCGTAGAGTCGGATACAACTGCCTTTTGAGCAAGGGCGACCTTTACCTTTAACAATGATTTTGCTAATGGGAATAACGTGATTCACATGATATCGAGTGTGCTGATTCCAAATCTGAACTCAGAATTTGCCTATCGCATACATATTTTAAATTGTGCTATAGCTGTTCAAAAGGTTGGTAATTTGATAATGTATTTTTACATGGGAACATTACAACAGTTGCAACTACCACTAGGCCTGCTACCGCCTCAGCTGAATCACGTCCCCTGGTGGCATGCATGTTCCAGCAGTGGCCGGGCATGTCTGGGCAAGTCAGTGAGTTGATATCAGAAATAAGTATATAAAGTGAGATGGACCAAGGGCTTGTCTCTAGTGCAAAACCATCTTATTGGATAGCACGGCTAGGGCATAGTGAGTCTGTTTTGAGCTAAAGATGAGTAAGCGCAGTTGTGTTAATAAACCGGACAATGTTTGCTACATTTGTAGCAAATATTATTATTATTATTATTATTATTATTATTATTATTATTATTATTATTATTATTTCGATTTATATGCTGCGCATCAGCAACGCAAGAACCTAACCAAGAGGGTGAGATTTGCTATTTTAAGATTCTGGCATCCTAGGCAGAATTGAACTGCAGATTTGGATTCAGTGCACTTGATTTACTATAGGACACATGGATTAGACCAAGTAGCTGACAATATTTGTGTGTGTGTGTGATGCAGTGTAATTGTTCCCATGGCTGCATGACAATGTGTGTTGTAAACTGGAAAGTGCCCGATTTCTGCTACAAAGTACTGAAAACACTGGCCTACATTCTTATGCCGGTGCCCAACTAGAGAAAATCCACTGAATCAACTGTTGAGCGGTAAGTCAACACTTATGTAAACCCCAGTGTTATCCTGGGACTTCTGGTTTCATTAGGACTGTCAGTTGAATTCAAGCCAGCAATTAAGCTAAACAAACATTATAGATGTTTTGTACCTACCTCTCCAATCCCATCTATCACTTAAAGATCCCACATAATTTGAGATTCAATCAATCAATCACTTTATTACGGTATACAACCAGCACAGTAAAATGCAAGGTAAAATTTAAAAATATTTAAAATATAGTTAAAATATTTTATTTTTAAAAAATCTCTTGGCCTTTTGGCTAAGATCAAGTGTAGTGTCTTATCAGTTTAATATTTGAGATTAACATTTTTCAAAGTGAGATCTGTACGTACAAGCTGTCTTTCCAATGGATGGGGGGAAATTATAACCTGTAAGGGACTGTGGAAGCTTAATGGTTAAGATGCTCAACTTGATGGCTGGAAGGTTGGCAGGTCAGTTCAAGACCCAAGGACTGCATGACAGAGTGAGTTCCCATCTCTATCCCAGCTCCTGCTAACCTAGCAGTTGAAAAGCAAGAAATTGCAAGTATTATTTATTTATTATTCGTATTTGATACCCCGCTCCAATCGGGCAAGCCCGACTCTGAGCGGCTTACAGACTAAATATCGACATCCTAAGACCTGATGTTAAAAACTTTAAAAAATTCATAAAAACATTAAAATCACACCAAATGAACCGAAGGGTGGCTGTCACTAGATAAATAGGGACTACTTCGGCGGGAAAGGTAAACCGTTCCGTTCACTCATGCCTGCCACATGTCTATAGAAACATCTGCAGATGAAGACAGCGCTGGCTCTTTGGCTATAAACAGAGATGAGCACTGAACCCTAGAGTCGGATATGACTGGCTTTCAAGCAAAGGCAGCCTTTACCTATAACCTATGAACATGTGATAAAACACTAAAAGTTATTTTTTTTAAAATGGCAAAATAAGCTTTTTGATTCTTTGGGTTCTTTTTTTAAACCTACTTTTCCAAAGTTATAAAATATGAATCTCTTTCATACATTGACCAACCGAGTCCCCTCCCGAAAAAAAAGAGAGATAACAATTGGTTCTGTTCAAAGATCATTTAGCAATCTTGAGAATTTCTATGTGCTACAAAAACAGATTTCTGGTTCAGAGGCACACCAAACACTGTTCAAAATATTTCCTCTGTCACCATGACCAACGCCAGTGTTCATTAGTTCTAGACAGAAACACTTGACTTAAAATAAGCACAAAGTCGAGCTGTCTTGGAAAAAGGTCTCCATATTAAGATAAAGAGCAGGTGGAAGCTTAGAAGAACAGGTGAAAATTGTAAATTGGGCTGGGCCAAATCAGGGGGAAGTATTTTAGGAAGCAGACCGAAGGCGCCCAGCCGTAGCAAAAATGGAAAAAAAAAATAACCTGTCTACTGGATAGGGAGAGCTTAAAACAATTTTTCCACCCCCACAGCTGTTTTGCAAAAGATATCGAGAAGGCTTTGTACGAACAGTTGTCTGGGCTAGATGCAATTGTAGAAGTCTTTGAAGCAAGCCCCTACTGTTTTATCTACACAAAACAAATCATTTTGAGGTAAAGGGTAACCAGACAAAATCGTACTGCAATTCCATCAAGAGCCAGTGTAGAAGAATGAAGGCGCAAGTTACTAAATGCAGCTATTACTATTCGCAAACTTTGCTTTGGTTCCTATCCAAAAACGTGCCCCTCTCAAGAGAATCGTAGTTTTGCAGTTGTTGCGACAGATAAACTTGGACTGCACGGGTGGCAACAGAAAAATATAGTTGGTTAACCAAAAGGGGACTGAGAGAGCCACCGAAAAGCACCTCTTAAGGAAAATGAAAATAAGGGTTAAATATTAAACATCCAGCATGACCAAAACAGAATATTCATTGCATGCTAAGAAAGTCTTCCTATGTTCGCTACAACCTTAAACTGATCCTTGCTTGGAAATATGACCACGTTGCAGTTCCATTGCTTCTGTGATGGGTTCGCCTCTAGTGTGACCACTTAACAAGTTCCAGTGTTTGGAGGCAACAATAATAATTTTGTGTCAGAAATTATTCTGGGTTGAAAGGATTTTTGTGGAAGAAACTCCGCTCAGGGAACTGGGACAGAGACAGGCACTAGAGACAGCATTTACAACACAAGTCAATACTGACATCACAAAGAAACACCTCATACAAAGCATATTCATCCCCACCTTATGTTACCAGTGCCAAACATGGACACTTACAACAAAACAAAAATGAAAGTTGGTTACCAGGGAAATGAAATGTCTGAGGAAGGCTGCTGGAGAGGCTAGATGGGATGATATCAGGAATGAGATTATAAGGGAAAGAACTGGAATAGAACCAATCTTAAACTACATACAGAGGGAACAAATAAAGTGGTTTGACCCCAATACAATTAAGATATTACAACTCAAACTATGACACGAAATGTTGGAGGTGCAAGAAAGAAATGGGAACCTATCTACATTTATGGTGGGGTTGTACCTCAATAAAAGTAATTTGGGAAAGAGTATTCATAGAAATTGGACAAATCCTTTCCATACCTTTGCAACAGTGTCCTAGGGAAGCTCTATAGATGGATTTTGGAAATATAAAAATAAAGAGAAAAGAAAGATATGATTTGTAATTTGGTAACCGCATTGAGATTAATCATAGCTAGGAAATGGAAATCAGATACTTAAGTAGAATTAGAACAATGGTACAATTAAATATGGAATATGGCAATAAATGATAAATTAACACTAGAATTAAATAAAGTGGTTTGCCCACTTGGAGAGAATACAAGACTTATTATGTAGGAAGAGAACTATAAAGAGCACGAGGAAGACCCAGAGGAAGGTGGAGATCTATTACAAGAACACCAAATAGTGTCGGTGGAGGCTGCTAGAAGTGCCAAAGCAAGAACTTTGTTTCTTCCTTGACACTCGATGGGGTAAAAGAGGAAGTAAAGAAGAAGAGAGACAGCACACTTCAGCCAACCAGCTCATGCAACTGTGTAGGGTTTCATCCACGTGCATACACTTCATTTCCAATGCCACCTTTGGCTGCATAGTGCTGAAATACACTGGATGAGCACAACTTTTTCAAAGAACAAAGGAAATCGAGGCCATTCTTGAGCAACTTTCTAATACACCAGACCCAGATACCATCCAAATCTCAATTCTCGGTGCTTCCAGGCATCTGTTTTAAGGGAATCAACATCACAGGATTCGATCAATGCCATAGAGGATGTGGGGGCCTGGTGTGTGATGGTCCATTGGGCCACAAAGGGTCGGACTCAACTATGCAACTGAACAACAACAACGAAAACATGGAGCCTAGTAGCAGAAGGAGACAGACCACACCGGCAGAAGGCAAACCAAAAGACCTGCAATATTTCTGGCAATTTATTTTCTGGATGAAACAGTAGGACTCTATATGCATTTCAGCAGACACAGCGCTGAACTTAGACCTAAGTCAACTCAGTAATAAGGATTTATTTGTGATTTGAATACAAATCCCATTTTCCATGTAGATTTTTTTTTGGCAAGGCAAAAATAACAGCAACACAGGAAACAGATGTGTAAATATGTACCAACAGGGATTTCCCATGTGCCTCCGTCCTTACGCAACGTGTCTCTGTGTTTTTATGATCATTGTAATTATTAATTGACCAAAAACAGGTGGCAAAAATTCTGTGTCAGAAGACATTAGTGACCGTTTTATTACTGTAGCAAGGAGAGGTACAGATGGGCAGACAGTGTAAGATCTACCACAACAGTAATTTAGGTAGGCAAGGTGAAGTTTTGTTTCATTAGGTAAAGGTAAAAGATGCCACTGCTTGAAAGCTAGTCGTATCTGACTCTAGGGTTCAGTGCTCATTTCTGTTTATAGCCAAAGAGTCAGCACTGTCTGCGTCTGTAGACTTTTCCATGGTCATGTGGCAGGCATGACTAGACTAGAGTGCATGGAACACCGCTACCTTTCCTGACGAAGTGGTACCTATTAATCTACTTGCAGTTTCTTGCTTTGGAACTGCTAGGTTGGCAGGAGCTGAGACAGAGATGGGAACTCGCTCCCTCGTGCAGCACTTGGGTCTCAAACTGCTGACCATCCAGTTGTCAAGTTCAGCATCTTAACAAACTGGGGAAAAATATTTGCCTCCCTAAAGCGATCAAGAATTATTCTTGCTTATCTGTTGTTGTAAGCTGAGAAGAGCATTTTGCCACTGGTGGTAAACAAAATAGTCAAGAAGTCGTAGTAAAGGAAATAGCTTTCTGCAACTATACATCTCTATCGTAAAATACTGTAGTTTATAAGACTAGCAAAGTCATTGCTTGTACCCAAAGGCAGTGAAAAATCAATCAAGGCTCCATTGCATTTTGTTTTGTGCTTATTCAATTTATTGTTGATCTCTTTGTATTTTCTCCTGTTAATCACATTGCTATCGTCCGGCCATTGTCCCGCCTAGCCACAATCAAACTCGGGTAAGAAATTGTGCGATTGTCTCCAACAGCGGCTAGACTTTGGTCAACCTCCTGCAATACATTTATAGCCAAAACGGTGTGTCCCCAGAAGCATGGCTGGGTTTGCATCCTGGCAGCTGTTTTGGAATTGAGCAATATCCCACTATTCAAACAAACAGAACAAAAAATACACACACACACACACGTTAAGAAAGACCCACTTGAGGATTTTGATCAGGCGGCGTCCGTAAGCCGACACAAACCTCTGGGTAATGCAAGTGTTGCCATGGCCATGAAATGCAACTTAAGAAGAGAGGCATCAAGGCAGCCCAGTCCAGCTTTCTCTCCTTGTATGTGTTGCGCATCTTTGTCTCCTTATCATATGATTCTTGTCTTTATTGTTTCCAGCACAAGCGCGCCCAAACAACCGAGTGTCAGTTGGACTGCAATATTTGGAAGAATTACTGGACCGAGGTTTGACACAACCTGTGTGAAGCTAGGGAATCAAAATTCTGACCCGGATTGCTGATGTCTGGAACCGGCACATAACTTTGATCCTCGATCGTGCTATTGCATTTCAAGGGGTCTTTGCACGAATCAGGGTACCCCCTCCACAAATCAAGGTCTGTCCTGATATTATCTGACTCAACCAAATCTCCTTCGTGAAGAGTTAATGCCACCGGCTGTTCATCTCCGATGGACATCCCTAGAGTGTGGACCAGGCCGCCTGGTTCAGATAAAACATCTGTACATTGATTCATATGCTCGGCTGACACCAGTGGCTGCTGGTCATCTCCTTCTTCGGAAATGACAAAAACAGGTTTGGGGGTGTCCATTTCCAGCGGAAGCTCCTTAGATGCCGAGTTTGTTGCACAGTTTTTAAACTGGAAGGGACCTTCGGGGTTGTCTTTGAGTCCCTGGCTTGAACCCTTGCCCGGCGATCTCATGCCAGCAAACCTCGGGGGATCGGGAAGCCTTTGGTGACGGCAATCAGGAGAGCTCGTTAGGAAGCCAAAGTAGGGGTTCCCAAATCGGGATTTTTTCAGGTTGCAGCTGCTGCTCAGCTTGCGTTCCTTCTGAGCCGAATGCGTCAGTGGGTACGATGCAGTGCTGCCGGATGAATCCGAATACGTTTGCTCACAGATTCCCTCAATTTCTGCAGCCGAGGTCACTTTCCGAGTGATGGCAGCAGACTGGTTTCTGACTGATGTCGAAAAACCCTGTTAGGAACAATAACAACATTAACTTCTGAGAAGCAGATCTTAGGGTTCTTCTTCAAGTGCCATATCTGATTCTCAATATTGGTGATCCTCATAGCAATCAGCCATGAAGATTGTCCTGGGAACAATATACAGTGGATCCTCGGTTAATGTAACTAATGCATTCTCCGGGATGTGTTTCTTACAGCAAAAATTACTTTAACTAAATTTCCCATAGGAATGCAGTGATTGCAATTTACCATAGGAATGCATTGAAAACCAAAATACTTTAACCAAAATGCGGTTCCCCATAAGAATGCATTGAAAATGAATTAATCCATTCTGGGGAAAATTCCGTAAACCGAGCCACTATTTTCTATGGTTTTCCTTTTGTTATGCGAACTCTTTCATAACCGAGGTTCCACTCTAATGAAGTAGCCTTCCATTTGCCTTCCACATCACAGTGTAACATCCGTACCACGGATCCAGCTCTGCGAGTCACTTTCTGGCCCTGAGCCCTTTTGCCAAACAAAGTCTTCCTCAGCCCCAGGCCAGGATGGATGAAGCTCCTGCCCTCCATCTAGATGGATTCAAGTAAGATTTCATCCACATGGGGACCATCACCCTTCCCTGTGGACTCCGCCACCCAAGGCTGTTAGTCTTCAGGATGGTCAGTTTAGTTAACCGCCGCCTGACACTCAGCATTGAGACACTGGCCGTATGGTCTACTCCAGTGGTCTGCAAATAGTGGCTCTCCAGGTGTTTTGGACTTCAATTCCCAGAAGTCCAAGTCAGCACTACTGTTGATCGAGGCTTCTGGAAATTGAAGTCCAAAACACCTGGAGAGCCACTATTTGCAGACCAAGGGTCTACTCTATTACCATAGCAGGATAACCTGGCCAGACTGATTCTAGTCCTTTGGCCCTTCATGTCGCCCTGCTCTATACCTGTTCTAGTTTGTTTGGATCTTCCTTGAAGTGTGGTGCCCAAAACATCACCACATTATTAGGGAAATAGCCTAGATGTGAAGCAGATGAATCAAACCTTAAGACCATCAACTGCTACCTCTTTGAGCTCCCTTGGAAACACTTACACCGTTGTTCACCAGCTTGGTGAAAGGGCTGTTGGTGGTCCAGCTACACCATTTTTTCTGCAGGTGAGGTAACGGGGCCAATAGGTCATGAAAGGCGCGTGTGCTCCAGGTCCGTTGGGCCGCACGGTGGCTCTCCGTCTGCACCAGCCCTCCCTCTGTGGGGCTGAGGTCTGGCTCCGTTCGGTCTGCAGCCACCCAATCACACACCGACCCCGGGCTTGTGATGCTTCTCCTTAGTTTTTTATCCTAAAGGCAGGCAGACAATAGTTGGAAATGAAAATATTGCATGTGACTTAAATGAACCGCCAGCATTACCTCATAGGCTTAGTAGTAGATGTAACATCATTAATCTTATATATTAATCCAATTCTCCAATAAGTCATTTATTACTGGTCCCACATCCCCATGGCTGAGCAGGCATTAGGCCTTCTCAACCCTAGCCCACCACTTTGCATCCCTCCAGTGGAATGAGGCTCCTTTCATGTCCCCAAGAGTCCCCACCACCACCAAACTGGTCCCTATTTATCTACTTGCAATTTCTTGCTTTTGCACTGCTAACTTGGCAGGAGCTGGGGCAGACGATGGACGCTCAAACCGTCATGCAGTACCCAGGTCTCGAACTGCCGACTTGCAGACCTTCCAGCTATCAAGACGAGCTTCTTAATCACTGAGCCACTGAAGCCCCTCAACATTTCAAGTCACATTAGCAATAGGAATACCAATTGCACTTATATACTGCCCCATAACACTTGGCACACTTTCTGGATGGGTCACAAGGCAATTAGCATTTTGCCTCCGACATGCCGGGTACTTATTTTATCAACTTTCAAAGGGTGGAAGGCAGAGTCAACCTAGAGTCCCATCAGGATCCAACTCACAATGTCAGCAGTAAGTACATGTACAAGTAACAGTACACATACAAGTAACAGTTTTGGAAGCCACAATGTCATAAAGGAAATTTAATTGCAGCATGGGACATGGTCACAGGACAAGAAAGTTCAAAGAGACCCAGAATAAATGAATGAATGAATGAATGAATACTAGCTTGCCATTAGTTTAGAAAAACCACTGGTTATAAGGGATAAAAGAATTGGGAAGGCTTCCAAACATTATCAAGGATGAGAAGACTTTCAAAACATTTAATAAGGGGTCTAGCTATTTTTTTGGATGATATATCAAGTGTTTGTCCTTTTTGTACTGGTAATAAATAACTCTGATGATCAGACTCTAGGAAGAAACTGTCTTAACAAGCTTCTAAAAGATAAGAAGCAACTGCTAGGAGAACCCTCCACCTGGCTACCAAATAAGTCTAATGAACAAGTGTCTTTTTTAAAAAAAAATATATGGGGTAGATTGGAAAGTGTTTTCCTTGACCAATGAGGGGAAAGTGGGAGCGAACTGTGTGGTCTAGGAGAAAAGGATAAATATACATGATATTTACTGTTAAAGCGCACCTTTTCTATATGGAGCCTGATTTCTTGCAAGAAAACGTAAATAAAGCTACTTCGTATTACCTTGTAATAAAGGGATTCTCAATCTGTGGCCTGTGGCACCATTTCATGTGCCCCCCCCCCACCTCCAACCACACCAGGAAGTGCCATATGGTGGAGGAAGGGCAAAATGGCCATCTGGCTCCCAAAGCTGTCTGAGGGAACATGACCCGGCCCCTGGCTTTAAAAGGTTGGGAACGCCTGATCTAATAGAATGTCTTAAATTTATTTTTGAGAGAGGAAAACCATTTCTCACACACAACATATTGCTCACCACCGCTGCCTTTGGCCACCACCCTCCTGAGTTTCTCTAATCTCTGGCAGAAACACATCCCAGAATTTATGCATTTCCTCTGTGATCAGGCCCTGAAGTTTCCCACCAGACTCCAGACTATTGATCCTTCCCATTGATCTCAAAATGTCAAGAAAGAAATTTAACAGTTTGAAACAACTTGTAAAGCTGCTTGCTTAGGTAAAGCTAAAGGTCGCCCTTGCTCAAAAGCCAGTTGTAGCCGACTTTAGGGTTCGGTGCTAATCTCTGTTTATAGCCAAAGAACCAGCACTGTCTGTGTCTGCAGATGTTTCCATGGACACATGGCAGGCAGGACTAGACACCGGAAGACACAGAATGTTGTTTACCTTCCCACCGAAGTGGTCCCTATTTATCTACTTGCAACTTCTTGCTTTCAAACTACTAGGTTGGTAGGAGCTGGGACACTCCATCATGCAGTCCTCGGGTCTCGAACTCTGACCATCCAGTCGTCAAGTTCAGTGACTCAACCACTTGAGCTACTGTGCACTGGAGGACAGGGTAAAATCTTCCTCCCATATCAAAGCTCAGACTCAAACTGACCCACTGTTGCTTGGAAGGAAAGGGATTTAGATAATCTCCCCCCTACCCCAAATCTACTTTCCCTTGTCTAGACAAGCATTTCAAAGGCAAATGATCCTGGGAACTTTGCTTACTGTAAAGGCTAAATACTTCACACCTCCATGAGCATTGGTTAGAGGGAATGGCTAATTAAGGCTATTACAGGGGAAACAAGTAATTGCAGTAAATCTCATCAGCTAATTATATTACGTCAGGCGTTCTCAACCTTTTTAAAGCCAAGGGCCTGGTCACGCTCCCTCAGACAGCTTCAGGGGGCTGGACGGTCATTTTGCCCTTCCTCCACTACATGGTGTTTCCTGGTGTGGTGGAGTCATATCTGACTCTAGGGTTTAACGCTCATCTCTGTTTACAGTCAAAGAGCCTGTGCTGTCTGGATCTGCAGATGTTTCCGTGGTCATGTGGCAGACATGACTAGGCACCGGAGTGCACGGAACGCTGTTCTCTTTCCCGCTGAAGTGATACCTATGTATCTATTTGCAATTTCTTGCTTTTGAACTGTGAGGTCGGCAGGAGCTGTGACAGAGACGGGAGCTCACTCTGTCATGCAGTACTCGGGAATCAAACTCTGACCATCCAGTCGTCGAGTTCAGCATCTTAACCACTTGAACTACTGCACTTGTGTAGCCTTAGGCAAAAAATGCCCTTTGGTTTAGGAAAGGATGCACCATTCTTGGCTTGGTCAAGATTCAAGCCTTGAGCAAATCACTGCAAAATACAACACTGGGGTCCCTTTTGCTAAATTAAACAATCATCATCATCATCATCATCATCATCATCATCATCATCATCATCATCATCATCATCATCATCATCATCATCATGCAAACAACAGGCTCTCCTACCTGTATTCGATAGGAGGTAAAGCTCAGGCCCCCAGCTCCAGGGCTGGCTGAAATAATAAACACCTCATCACTGCCAGACTCAGTGGTTATGGCTGACAATGAAGAAGGTCCGTCTGGATCCGTCTGCGGAGGAGAGCACTCCATGCTGTTGCCACCAGATGTAACTGGAAGAAATATGAGGATGCATTTATTTACCCATCTGTATCAGAGGAAAGGTCACCCTAGCACCAAAATCATGACTCCTTTGGAGTCTGGAAGCCATTCTCTGCTTCAAAATGAAGGACCCACAGGGAGCAGGGCATTATCCATATTCCATACCACGTATGTGGAATCTGTGGCCCCTTTGGATGCCATTGAACTGGTATTTCCATCATCTCTGCTGGCTAAAGGTGATGGGAGCACTTTGGGTTAATAAGGGGGAAGGGAAAGGTCAGCCTTGCTCAATAGCTAGTCATACCCAACTCTAGGATTCAGTGCTCATCTCTGTTTATAGCCAAAGAGCCAGCACTGTCTGCATTTACAGACGTTTCCATGGTCATGTGGAAGGCATGTTGTTTGTTGTTGTTCAGTTGCACAGTCGACTGACTAGACACCAAAGTGCAAGGAATGCTATTTACTTTCCCACTGAAGTGGCACCTATTTATCTACTTGCACTGTCTTGCTTTCAAACTGCTAGGTTGGCAGGAGCTGGGACAGAGACGGGAGCTCACTCCATCATGTACTCGGGTTTTGAACTGCTGACCTGCCAACCTTCCAGTCGTCAAGTTCAGTATCTCAACCACTAAGCCGCTGCAGTCCCTGGGTTAATAAGAAAATGGCATAAAACTAGAAAACATCAAATTAAAACCCTTCTTAAAATGTCCTACGCAAGTGATATCTGAAAGTGGCTAGAATATACTTGTTATTCCAATAAAGTAAGTTTGGTCCCAACTCTTTACATTCAAAATAGAACTTCATTTCCCCTTTGTTACCAAAAAAAAAAGTAACTAGTTACAGCTGATAGCCTTGCCTGCAGCAACCATGGCAAATATAAATAGAAGCCAAAGACACTTGGGAACGGATGAAGAGGAAATTTAATTCTACTCTCCAATTGCAATTCCTACCCTTGAAACTGCTATTTGCATCCTTTATCAGCTTCTC
The DNA here is from genome assembly GCA_030440675.1 of Furcifer pardalis. Classification (NCBI taxonomy): domain Eukaryota; kingdom Metazoa; phylum Chordata; class Lepidosauria; order Squamata; family Chamaeleonidae; genus Furcifer; species Furcifer pardalis. The sequence continues at coordinate 6,688,409 of CP126898.1, forward strand.
TTGAAATACGAGTAGCAGCTGCAAAGGACTATGGCAGAAACAGAAAGCCAGGCTGTCTTTCATCGGTGTGGCTGTGGATTACATCAGATTTTTAAAATAATAATAATAATCTCAGATTGTTATATAATTTGTATAATTTACTGGAATATCTTGAAGTTAGTATGCGCTGTCCTCAACAGTACAGGGCATTTTAGAGATCTCTCATTCATAGTGTTGCCATAAATATTTTACAGAGTGGCAAATCTCAGTGAGATAAATATTTGGTCGTAGAGTTCAAATCCCCATTGTGTTTCCCAAGAGAAGAACCAGCCTGTGTAGCCCCGGGCAAGCTGTACAACCCCAGAGTATCCTAGGAAGAAGTAAATGGTAAACCATTTCTGATGTTCTATACCAGGGGTGTCCAAACTATGGCCCGTGGGCCAGATCCTGCCTCTGACACCACTTCGTCTGGCCCACATGGCTCTCGTTGCTCCTGGAAGCAGAAATAAAACACCACCACTTTACTTCCATTTCCGGGAGCGACAAGGGTGGTGTGGACCAGATGAATGGGTATCGGGGGCAGGATCTGGCCCACGGGCCATAGTTTGGGCACCCCTGGTTTAAGCAGAGAAAATGGCAGCCTAAAAGCTATCTCATCCTGTTGTAAAACATATCTGTTATTTCCGCTTCGGGGGCGGGGGAGGAACCATGTGGCTGGCCCACTGAATCACGTGACCAGTCCACAGCCTAAAAGGTTTGGGCACCCTTGTTCTATACTTACTACAATTTTTTTTTTTTTTTGGGGGGGGGGGTCATCACCGTGAGTTGGAATCGACTTGACAGAACATGGTCTTAACTATCAAGGAGAAGGAAATGCAATGGAAGTTTGTCCCTGCAAGTCCTACCTGTAAAAAACGTGACAAAGACACATTATTTTGCTACTGACCTGCCCCATTTCCACCAATTGAGTGGTTGTTGTTTTCATTCTCTTGACTCGGTATCACTGGACGGAGCTCGTTGATATCCGCAGCCGTGTTCTGGATCCCATTCTACAACTCAAAAATATTCCACAGTCGGCATCTTCGGAGAGAAACAATGGGTGGGGAGACTCTCCCCAAAACTGAAACCTGAGCTCAGTTTCAGAGAATTTCCCAGTGGGAAGGTCACACTCTCAGTGGTGGGTAGTACCAAAGGCAGGACAGATCAGGTGAAAATGCTTATGGCCAATAACTAAGGCAGGGGTTCTCAACCTATGGCCCACACGCTGGCCCCGGCCCACAGCACCATTTCATGTAGCCCATGTCGCCACCGCTGCCACAATCCAAAGTGGAAGTGGACACATTTACAACAACCGTACATGCACCTGTGGGTATAGTAAACACATTTATGATAGCCGCAGACACGTTTTACGGCAGCGTTTACAGTGGAGGGAACCACCGGTTCAGCCCGCTCAGATGTCTGAGTGGACGTGGTTTGGCCCGTGGCTGAACTAAGGCTTAGAATAGCAATAGAAATCACACTTATATATCACCCCATAGCATTTAGTGCACCTTCCGGGCGGTTTATAAGTGAATTAATATCGTGCCACCAACATGCTGGGTACTCATTTTACAAACCCCGGAAGGATGGAAGGCTGAGGCAAACCTTGAGTCCTGGTCAGGATCGAACTTGCAACATTGTGGCTGCAGTGCAGCAGTTTAACCACTGCACCACCAGGGGTTAGAAGAGGCCACGCGACCTGTGATAATGGTTGGGAGAAAAGCTAGCACATCAGTAAATGCTAGTGCCAAAGAGGAAATTGGGTAACAGGAAGGTTAGTTTTGACTGCATAGCTACTCTGACACATAGACCAGCAAAAGCATCAAAACAAAGAATGCAAACCAAGATCCCTACACAGATTGCAAATTAATTAGCACTGACCTCTTGATCACAACGTACATTCAAAGCACTCCTTTTGGGGCATAATTTCTGCCTGAGAAAAAGAAGGACAAAAGGAAACATTATTCACCGATGGATTGTCTTGTTTATTTAGTGCACTGTAATCCTCATCATCAACTGTGATATTCCGCAATTCCACTAAAAATAGCACTCGAGGCGGTACAACAGAGATAAAAGAAGAGAGACACCCAAGTTACAAAACATCAGATTTTAGAAAGGAAAATAAGCAAGCAAAACAAAAAAGGAAGGAAGAAAATCACCCAGAAATAAAACACACCAATAAGAAACATGGAATAGCATCCACCGACTTGAAAGCTACTTCAGCAGAAAATCAATTTAGACACCTGTCAAAATAATGTCATCTTTTCCTGCTGGATGACCAAAAAATAACAAAGATTGAGCCAATCTGGTTTTGGTTAGCAGGATTTCCAGAGCAGCCAATGGGTAAATTTTCTCTCTCATATCACCCCTAAATTAACAGTGGGTGGGGATCTGAGACAGAGAGAAAAGCTTTTGAAAGCTCCCTTTCCTAGCATCTCAGAACCTGAGCTAGAGGAAGACTGTCTTTCAAGCAGCCCAATTGCTGGGTTATTCTACATCACATTACTGTACACTTGAACAGACTCTTCAGTCATCGTTAGAATGGTGAAGACACAACGAAGAGATCTCCAACACCAAGTTGAGTGGTGGTTGTTTCCGTTTGCTCAATTTGGCATCTTTGGGTGCAGCTTGTTGATATTGGCAACCGTATTCTGGATCCTATTCTACAACTCAAAATATTAAGGTTACACAGACACCCCTTACATTTGAGGTAATGGAGTAGACCGTACAGCCAGAAACTCAACGCCAAGTGTTGGCCGGTGGTAAGTAACCTGACTCCCTAAAGTGGCCAACGGCTATGGCGGATGAGCCCCTTTAGGTGGGGTGATGGTCCCCCTCAGTGGGGAAAATGCCACTGGAAATCATCCTATTGGGCACAACAGCAAAATGAATGCAGAAGGATTCCCAACGGTCATGGAGGTAGAAGAGGCCATGCCAGATGGACTGGCTGTGAAGGTGCACCTTGTCAATATCCTCAAGGCTGTGGCAGTCCATTGCAGTCCCGGTGTTAAATCCTGCATGTCTCATTTCATGTGTGCCGCAGGAGATGGCTCCGTGGTCACAGTGTGTGGGTCACTTAATGGCAAGCTGGGATCCACCTTAAACAAATTCACACCAGTGGCAATTTTCCTGCTTCAGGAAAAAGGGCTTTCTCGGATACCTGTTTCAGCCGACGACAATGTATGGGTGAGAAAGATGGGCAATAAAGAAAGCTGACATGGGGGCCTTAAAAACCAAATTCCCCCCTTGTGGGACATGTGCCCAGGTTGGGAACCATGGCCCAAAAAGGAAGCCACAAGTTTGAGCTTACAAGAGGTGAGCAGGGCTCTTGAGGATAGGATATTTTGGTTTTTGGGCCACCATAGGCTGGAAGAGTCCTGATGGCACATAAGAACCGTGCTGTGGAAGACAGGTGGTAAAATCATGTTTGAAAGCAAGAACAAAAATAAACTAAAAATCCACCCTATTTACACAGAAACCCAGCAGGTCACAGATAAGAGTTCCAGGATAATCTTTCTGCCCAATCTAGTACCTCTGGGTGTGTGTGTGAGAGATGGACGTATCTGAGACTATCATTTGTTCTTCATCACTACCAGTTCCTGGGGTTGAGTTTTCAGAGAGTATATTTTCGTTTCAAATCAGAAGCAGAAGGCTTCAGTCTTCCATGGCTTGTGAAGAGAGACAGTATCCACATAACATATAACCACAGTTTCCTGTTATGTATAAACCAGGACTTTCTATTCCAGTTGTTTCACAGCAGTTCACTTGTAATAGTAATACATATTTTGAAATTTTTGCTACCATCCAGAAGACATATGGGTTGAATTGGTATTGACAGTCACACAGAGGAACAAAGCGCTCGACTGTTGTTGACTTTTTCTTTTATTAAAATGTGCTTTAGATGTGGTTTCGTTTCACTTCGTACCCAGCAGAGGTTGGGTGTTTTTTATCTAGTCGACTGAAACAATAACAAAACCAAAAATCCAGCCGAGAAGATGATTTTCAAAGGTTTCTTCAAGCTTTTTTTTTTTTTTTTTTTGAAACAGTTATTTTGAAAAAGTTGATTTATGAAGTGGATTAGCAAAAGAGTGAATATCCAACGCTAAGGATTCCGGTTAGAAGCTTTCATTGATAGTGCCAGCCTATTCAAAGAAACAATAGTCCAGCATCAGGGGTTCCCAACCTAAAGCCCGTGGGCAGGATCTGGCCCACAGTGCCATTTCATGTGGTCCCCCACCCCTCCAAGGGCATTTGAGAAACAAAATGGCTGCACGTTTGAAGCTGCTGGGACAAAATGGCCACCCCCATCATGCAAAGGCCGTCTGGCCTTTGAAGTTTTACTGAGAAAGCATAAAAGATTGGGAACCCCTGGTCCAGCTCATAAAATCATTTTTCAAAGTTTTCATCCAAGTTCCTTCGAAGAACAGCTGACTTCTAAAGCCGATTCCTAGCAAAAGCTTTCAATGTTAGCATTGATAAATAAAACAAAAACAAGCACAGAAGGTCATTTTAAAAGCATTTCTAAAATTGGTTCAAATATTTTTGAATTGATTCCTTTGAAAGATGGTGATTTTGTAAACAGAAGGAATAAACATGAGATGGATTATTGGTTTCATGAGGGGAGCTACTGGCTTGGATTTGCAAAGGCTGAACAGGTCTGTGAAGGGGCATTTGGGGAATTTCTCTTTCATAGGGTCCCTGTAATGACTTGATAACACACAGAAACAGGTAAAGGTTGCCCTTGTTCGAAAGCCAGTCGTATCTGACTCAAAGGTTTGGTGCTCATCTTTGTTTATAACCAAAGGGTCAGCACTGTCTGTGTCTGCAGATATTTCCGTGGTTATATGGCAGGCATGCCTAGACACCATTGTGCACAGAATGCTGTTTACCACCTACCGAAGTGGTCCCTATTTATCTACTTGCCATTTCTTGCTTTCCAACTGCTAGGTTGGCAGGAGCTGGGGCAGAGATGGGAGCTCATTCCATTGTGCAGAACGCTGGTATTGAACTGCTGACCTGCCGCCTTCCAGTCAGCATCTACCCAAAATCGAATTCACCCACAGGTTCCTCAAGAAATTGGGGCTCTTTATGCTGGTGACTGCTGCTGTTGACTTTTTTGTGGACAATTTAGGTTTGTTGCCCTAGAAGACCCATGATGGTGAACCTTGGCACTCCAAGTGTTCTTGGACTCCAATTCCCAGAAGCCCAAGTCTCTGTGAATCCACATGAATGGATTTACTGCAGTACCATGACCCCAGCTCGCTGGTTAGTTTGAGCTCCCTCTCTCCCCTGGTCTTTTAATCTTTTATCTTTAAGTTGTTTTTAAATTTTTAATTATTATTGAAATCTGTTGATTTTTATATATTTTAAAAACTTTTAAAATTTTTATAATTGTAACTTTGAAGTTTTTGATAATGGGTTCGGGTTGTATTATGTTATGCTTTTATTATGTTGTAAACCGCCCTGGGTCGCCCCGGTGAGAAGGGCGCTATAAAAATGTAAATATATAATAATAAATAAATACTGCGCATACATGTGGATTCACAGAGACTTGGGCTTCTGGGAATTGAAGTCCAAAAACACCTGGAGTGTCAGCGTTCGCCATCACGGGTCTAGACCAGGGATTTTCAACCTATGGCCCACAGTCCAGACCCAGCCTGCAACGCCATTCCATCTGGCCCATCACCACCTCCGCCACACCCAGAAGTAGAAATGGGCACATTTACATCAGCTATAAAACACGTCCATACATGCGCAAACACACATGCAGCTGTCGTAAACACAGAAGTGGGTGCATTTACGACAGCTGTAAATGTACCCACTTCCGCTTCCAGGGTGCGTGGTCCAGCCCCCTCAGCTGTCCGGGGACATGGTCAAGCCTGCAGCTTATAAAGGTTGGCCACCCATAGTCTAGACCAGGAGTTCTCAACCTTTTGGAGCTGGGGGCCGGGTCATGCTCCCTCAGACAGCTTCAGGGGCTAGACAACCATTTCGCCCTTCCTCCACAACATGGCACTTCCTGGTGTGGTGGAAGGGCACATGAAATGGTGCCATGGGCCACAGGATGAGAATCCGTGGTCTAGATGGATTCTCAACCAGAGACTTGTTCTGTTGTTGCTTCTTCCTCCTAAGAGCAAAGCAAAACAAGGTTGGGTTGCTTTTGGTATTTTCCATGCGGAGGTGGAAGGAGAACAGCAAGGTCCTTCTCTTCTGGGGAGATGAAGAGATAAACAGAAGAGGTCAGTGTAGAAAGAGGTTCCTTAGCAGGTCAGGTATTCCAACATTTCTGGGTGGGCAAATTCCTTCTTCATCTTTGGCAGCCAAGGAAGGAGGGAAAGAATAAATAACACGCCACAAACTCCAGACTCTGCAGGGCATGGCTCGAATTAAATAAGAAACATTAAATAACATGGATAAACTGCTTGTTCTCAGGGACCTTGGAGAAGGGGTGGAGCTGGGAAATAACCTCTCTGCTAACTCAGGCCTGGCCTCGTGGCCAAAAGTAATTAGAATTTACTGGACAACCAACAACCGAAGCTTTCATTCCTTTTCTAGCCAGTAAACAAAGGCGACAGTGTGGCAAAGTCTTGGAGTCTCCCCAGACACGGCTAAAGGGGGATGAACCTCCGGCAGACATTTGCCGATGAACCCTACTCTCAAAACACACAAACACGGTCATTAGAAATGCTTAGAGGTCCAATCTAGCCAGTGTCGTTCAGATAATGGTTTAGGGAGTTGGGCAGTGTGACATTTACCATATATACTCGAGTATAAGCCAAGGGTTTTAGCCCCCATAATGAGGTCCAAAAATAGGACTCGACTTATACTCGGGACAACATAAACACTCAAAAACATACCCACACAAATGTCTAAATTAATTAATTTTACCATATTTTCATGTATTTTAATTATTGAAACTCACTAGCAGCTGCTGCAGTTTCCATCCCCAACTTATCCTCAGGTCAATCTGTTTTCCTAGTTTTAGAGGCCCAAATTAGGTACCTCGACTTATATTTGGGATGACTTATAGTCCAATATATACGGTAGTCAGGATGGGGTAAAACCAGTTTAAAACAGCAGGTCAAAAAGGAAGAGAGAAGATGATGGCAAGAAGACAAAGATCATCCTTGCTCCAAAGCCAGTTGTATCCGACTCTAGGGTCCAGTGCTCATCTCTGTTTATAGCCAAAGAGCCAACGCTGTCTGCACTTGGGACATGAATATGAATCTTCATTCTTAGGTTTGTGTCACCAACTTATCTGTTTTTTAATTCACCATAACCCTGGATTTAGGGTAGAAAGCTAAGAAACAAACCATAAACAATATTGTATATCTTATAATAATGAGCCAAATAAGAATGCACAATTTTTACAAAATTTGGTAGCAAAGCACAAGTTTTATTTTCACTTGTACAAAGATCTCAACAAAAGGAATTCAAAGTAAATGAGCAGTCCCTCTAAAATGCCCTATTGAACCTTAAAAAAAGAGCTTCTTGATATTCAAGGTCAAGTCTTGGGTCTTGAACTGCTGACCTTCCGACCTTCCAGTCGTCAAGCTCAGCATCTTAACCACTAAGCCAGTGTAATAAATTAAATCTATAGGAAGGTTAGAGGGCAGTAAAATGCTGCCACCGTCTCAACCCTTGTGCGATGCTTTTAGGTACACAGTTGTGAGTATTCTCACACTTACGGCAAAAACAATAAGGTTGGAAAAAACATCAGCTTAACATCCTCCGCAGCTCACAAAAAAACTCTTCCTTCAAGAAAATCAATGTTAGTAGGTTAATTATATGAAATTCAGTTACTGTAAATGATTTAATCAATTAGATTTACATTTATTTTAAACAAACAAACATTTAAAAAAGAGAAAATAAGTTATTTTCTTTTCACCTTTTTTTGCCAACATACTGAGACAAAATGACACAATTATTTTTGGGGGGAATAAATATTAAAATCATTTTTAAAAAATTGTTTTTAGGTGGTTCGCATATCATGGCATGCCACTGCTAGACTGTATATGAGGATTCTAGTTTCATTCCAGGGTTCCACCGGCACATCTTGACCTCTCCTACAGAGTCTCTGAAGTGTACAAAGTTTGCACTTCGGCAAGCTGTCACTGACATGACAAAGTACCCCAGATACATCCAAAACAGGTGAATGTTTGAAAAGTTCACAAAACAAGACGTATGTATTTCAAATGTGAGCAAAACACTGCTGAAACGCTTCTTTAAAGAGGCAATATAGTCAAGATCTTACAATCTGCATTTTTCAATAAGTACTTAATTTTTGTCACTTATCTATGCTGGCCAGTAAGTCAATATACCCTTCTAGTCAATAGAAGTGTTTTCAATGCATCAATTTAACTGATCAATCAATGAAACACAGGACTAGTAATATTGCTAGCAGGAAGGCAGCTTGTGCAAGAGAAACTGAAATTGTAAGATGAAAAAATAAAACAACAGAAAGCAAACAAATCATGAGTCCACCATGGCAGAACTTACCTGCAAGCTATACAGAGTGAGGACAAAAGGACAAGGGCAAAGAAGATTATTCCAGTTATGATGACCAGCATCATAATATTTTCTTTCCCTTCTTTTGAGTCATTCAGGTCAACCAGTACAGTGTCATTCTTGTACTCAAAGAGCATTGCAAAGCCCCGTCCACGATCTGTGGTCGTAATCAACTCCACAATGACTTCAACCATCTTACGGGAAGATCCAAAAGTCATATTCTTGTTCAGCGGTGATTTAGACCCACAGAAGCGGGAGGAGAAAGCAAAGAGGTCGGAGACGTACAATACATCGTGGGGACAAATTTCAGTTGCAGGCCCTATAGTGGAAGAGGAGTCACTTGGCAACACTGTTGTCGAAATACCTGCATCCTCTATTGAACGTTGATTGTAGTCCTCAGAATCATCACCTCTACCCCTAGCTGTGAGGTGAGCAAACATTATTTTATCCTTTGGGTTTCCATGTTCCTCTTGTACTTCACCGTCCATTTGTCTTCGAATTGTGACATTGGTAGGTCCCAAGAATTCACTTGACTCTGTGATGCCCGACTCTTTGGGTTCGTTTATTTGCTGGAATGAGTTAGACTCAAGTTTTTGAGAAGTAGCCTTTGGAAGCCCATCATGATTGTTATGAAAATCAGTTGAGTTAGAGTCTTGGAGGGTGGAACTGTTTGTAGGGAAAATGGTGGGGAAGTCCCTATTTTCCTCATTGGGGATAAAATCTCTATTGGTGTTTTCTGGAAGGGAGAGAAAGCCATCCCAGGAATCAGAGTGCCCACTTAGGCTTTCAAAGACATCAAAGTCAAAAATTTCCAACATTAAGTATGTCCTAGCAGGGATGAAGAATTCCCAAATACAATGGATGCCCGAGGAATAATTGTTGGGGAAGCCAGGCGATAAAATTAGACCTCTTTCCATTGATTTGAATTGGGCACCACAAGAATAGTATACCTGAAACAAAAACAGAAAAGGATAGTGGGAGATGTCTTGTTTTTTTGGAATAAAAAGTACACATTAACATAGCCAACCAGGTATTTCACCCATCAGACTTAAACCAGCTTGCAGCCAACATCCATCCATAAGTCCCTCTCTGTCCCTCTCTCAAAGGCTGCCGACATGGGCATATAGCATACTATTTTTGGGTGGGTTGGTCCAATTGTGTACAGATGTGTCGTGTGCTGGATAAGGTGAAAAAGTCCCAACCTGTTCCCCTTTGAGACCCCACCTGGGAGTTCTACTAAATAGAACCAAGCAACCAACCAGATAGATAGACGGACGGACGGACAACCCTAAAGACTTAGTAATGCAGACCTGGCAACATTCAGAAGTGAACTGGACAGGTGGCTGAATTTTACTTTCAAGACAACTTCCTCTGCCATATCAGAGTGGTAGCAGTCCAATGCAAGAGATACAGGAGGGATCCCGTGGCAGGCTACACAACCTTTGACCTCCAATAGAGGATGATTAAGTGGCTGCCATAATTGCCCTCCAGTGCCTGAAGCAGTAACCTCTAATGCAGAGGTTCCCAACCTAAGGCCCATGGCCTGGATCCAGCCCACGGCACCATTTCATGTGCCCCTTCTACCCCCCAAGGGCATTTGAGAAACAAAATGGCCACCCCTTTGAAGCTGTTGGGGCAAAATGGCCACCCCATTGTGCAGGCAGTGCAAAATGGCTGTCCAGTCCTCAAAGCTGACTGAGAGAGTGTGACCTGCCCCCCGGCTTGAAACATTTGGGAATCCCTACTCTAATGGAAGGTTTTGCCCTTGATGAAGTTATTGCATGGAGTTGAATTTTGCGTCTTTCTTATAGATCTACATAATATTTTTTTTCCTCTTTCAGTAATTATACTGCGAGGAACCCCTCACTGTTTCTATGTTTTGCCTTCTTTAAACAAAGAAAAGCTGCCATTTCTATAGTTCTGGTTTACAGGTACAATCATGCTGGTGTGTTTGTTAGAAATATTTCCATGTGGAGGAGCCAGGCTTAGTTTCAAGAGAGAGCAGGACATATTGACCTTCTCTTCCATGGTACTGCTTGGAAGTGGAGGAGTAAATGAACTCATAAGACATCAATGCAATTCCAGCATTAACTCAAGGAACATAAATCTCACCACCCCTACCTTGGAAACAACACAGTTATAAATTAACAAAGCACTTGCCCCCCTGCAGTCCCCATTCATTCTCTGTCATTAATTGGAAAAGAAAGGGGATTTATTTTAAAAACAAAACTAAAAGGGATTAAGTCATTTTGCGTCTGTTTAAACACACAAAAAAGATCTTGGCAGAACAACAGACAAATCTCACAGAGTCTGTGAAAAAGGCACAGATGTCAAAATACTCTGGATTCCTTCTTCCTACCAGCCCCAATCACTTTGGCTCACACTGCAATTAAAAGGTTTGAAAAGGATCATAAATTATTTGTTTTCAGCCTCTTCCACTGAAATATATAATAATAATAACTGTTTGCTATCAAGTCAAGTCTTACTTATCAACACTGGTGCAAGGCATAAATTAAATTAGATTGGGGCATGGAGGGGGGGTGTCACTTTGGACCAGAGAGAGAGATACATTCCAAACCCCTGAACTGGTATCCAAATGAGATTGGAGGATCCACACGGAGACCTACAAAGAATCTTGAATGCTAAAGGGGTAACCCTCACCCATTGTGTACACTTTATTTTAAGGAGGAGGACTCAAAATATAAGGGAGCCATAAGGATGATGGTCTCCAAGTGGATTGAATCCCACTTGAACCCACCTTGATGGAGGGCAGCAGCTTCATCCATCCTGGCCTGGGGCTGAGGAGGACTTTGCATACCAAAAGGGCTCAGGACCAGAAAATGACTCATGGAACTGGATCAGTGGTACGGGTTGTCACACTGTGATGCTGAAGACAAATGGAAGGCCACTGCATTATATTGCTCTCAGGACAGTCTTAATGGCTGATTGCCATGAGAATAGCTAATATTCGGAATTGGATAGGGCACAAGAAGTTGAAGCTTTCATGTTATATTGTAATGTAGTGTATTGCTTGTAAGCCGCCCTGAGTCGCTATGGCGAGTGGGTGGCAATATAAATTTGAACTAATAAATAAATTATAACAAATATAGAAGACTTTGCTATGGATTGATATCTGGGCACCATCTTCCTTTGGTTTCCACTATATGGGCAGATAAGTAAATACTGTATAATCATAATATGTTGTTTGTTTGTAGTTCTCATCTTTTGCTTGAGAACTGCCAGAGGAACCAGCAGGTAAGAGCATAGAAATGGACCTTTACCTGAATGTCTGGGGAAATACAAAACTGCTTGTTTGGAAGATGGGCAAAAAATCAGCCACTCTTTTGACTAAGGACTGAGAATGTTGACTTGTGTCAATGTTGTAGGCCTGGTCTTTCAGTTCTTTCTAGCAACAGCCACACTTATAGGGCTCTTAATTACTATTTTCCCTCTTAGTTCTCAAATCCTCTATTTTCCACAACTGTGCAAAAGTGAAGCTCAAGCATTTGGTAGATGATGGCTTCACAGCATAATTATGTGATATGTTAAAGGCTTCATCTTCTGATAAAAACCACAGCTGCCAAGAGTTCAATAAAACAGCTGATGGTATAACTTCCTAAGTTGCAGTTGCTTTCTCTTTAAACTCAGCTTCTGGGGGTAATTAGTTCTGTTAACCCTTAATTACCCAGGCTGCTTCTGCCAGTATAGGCTCTCATCCAAAGATGTAAAACTGGAGTCCCTGGAAGAACAGTCTTTGAAGCCAATATGAACCACAGTAGTATCTGCAGAACCTGGGTTGGGCGACTTCCTAAGATTGTACCCTCTTCATGTCTGACCGGACATCCTGCTATGGTAATGGAGTAGAGCATACAGCCAGCAACTCGATGCCAAGTGTTGGGTGGTGGTAAATAACCTGATTCCCTAAAGGTGCCAATGACTACAGGAGGTTGAGCCCCTTTAGGTGGGGTGATGGACCCCTCAGTGGAAGAAATGCCACTGGAAACCATCCTATTGGGCACAACGGCAAAATGAGCAGAGGAGGAACCACTTTTTGATTCCCAACAGTCATAGAGGTGGAAGAGGCCATGCCAGATGGACTGGCTATGAAGGCGCACCTTGTCCATAGCCTCAAGGCTGTGGCAGTGTTAAATCCTGCGTGTCTCATTTCATACATGTCACAGGAAATGGCTCTGTGATCAGTGATCACAATGCGTGGATCACTTCATGACAAACTGGGACCCACCTTAAACAAATTCAGGCCAATGGCATTTTTCCTGGTGAAAATTATTTCCAGGGGGAAATGTACACTCGGATACAACTAGTAGCTGACGACAACGACCCTCTTTAGCATGAGGGACCATATTTTTAAATCTTAAAAAAAAAACTTTCTTGCCATTTAGTGTTGATACTTTTCTTATGAATTATCAGGATGCAGTTAGATGCATATTGGTCCTGCAATTTGTTCCTGGCTGGCAACAGGATGGTTTGCTCATTTTCTCAGGGACTCCACAATATAAGTGCTATTGAGAACCAGTTTCCCCCTACTCAATGCTTACTTACATCTTTTTGGATTTCTATTAGGGGTTACTGTTCTTTTTATTTTAATGTATGCAGGATCACTTTGTTTTGGTTTCATTCCAACATATGTAATTGCTGAATTTGAACCAAAGGAGGCTCACTGAAGCTGTCCTTTGGCTTAAGCCACTTAACAAGCATAAGAAATGGAAAACATCCTTGTTGCTCACCTTTAGAGGTAAAGGGAAAATAAATTTTCTATTTCACTTTCATTGTTGTTAAATACATCAGCAATGTGTTGAAAGTGCTTTTTTCAAAGTCCTTTCAAAGCATCAAGGATGCTCCATATATCAGTCAGCAACAATCGATTGCCTTATTGTTGGACTTTGATGATTGTCTGTATACTTATTATGTTGTACACCGCCCTGAGTTGGTCGCACCAAGTAGGGCGGTATAGAAATCTAATAAATAAATAAATAAGAAATAGAAAACTCCCTCCCCCCTTCCATAGATGACTGACAAGAAAGTTTTCAATTTCTCAATGTCAATAAGTAGCAAAGCATGGATAAGGAAACAGAATGGGGATTTTTTCACTTTAAAGCAGGAGTTCTTAACTTTTTAAAGCCGGGGACTGGGTCATGCTCTCTCAGATAGCTTTGGGGGCTGGATGGCCATTTTGCCTTTCCTCCATCACATGGCACATCCTGGCGTGGAGGGGGTGGGGTCCACATGAAATGGCACCATGAGCTGCATTCAGCCCACAGGGTGCAGGTTGAGAATCCCTGCTTTAAAGGGAAATAATATCAGTCTAGTTTGCACTAAACAGAAGCATCTAAGTATAGTCAACCCTTGTATATGGATGGAAGAATCACACCAAATGGCATACTGTATTCAAAGTGACCTTGTTCAACATAATCTAGATCAAGGTTCCTCAAACTTGGTTCTCCAGGAGTTCTTGGTCTTCAATTCCCAGAAGCCTAAGTCAGTACACCTGCTGATCAGGGCTTCTGGGCATTGAAATCCAAGAACATCTGGAGAGTGAATTTTGCTGACTCCTGACCTAGACTAAACCAGGCTGGGATACTTGAGCCATCTGCACTCTAAGTCAAATTGCACATCAGTGGGCTGTTTTTTTTAACTCAGGGAACATTTGTGTTTCTTCTCCCTCTGCCTTTCTCATGCAGCCGCGCGCACACAAACTCCTGCATTCTAATCTCATACACTTTCAGAAAACTGTTTTAATGGACAAATTCCTTGTTACATCTTATTTTCCCCTCTTCTGCCCATTTTCTAACATTTCCCTTTCCAACTCTCATCCTGGAAACAGCAGGCTTTTATCTCTTTCCCATCCTAACTTCAACAGGAAAGATCATCATAACACTTCTTCCAAAAGCCTCAGCAAAGCCCAAAACTTTGTAGCTTCTCTTAAAAAAACCAGGCTGTTTTTCATGTCAGCTCACCACCTTCCAGAGCAGCATAAGGAACCTTTCGTCCTCTTCCAGCATTGATGTTTCTTGGGTAAAAACATCACCCATAATCACTATCATGTGTTTAAACTTTTAACTTATTAAAAACAGCAACCATACTTTTTTTTTAAAAAAATGAACTCTTTCTCTAGCTTTGCTCTGAAACTTAAGAAGGATTTTTCCCCAGTAAGAGAATATTGGTGCCTTTAATACAGCCACAGCAAAACAGTTGTACAAACCAGGCTTCTGCAACTCTTGCCCAAGAGTCCACCCATTATCCCATGCCTAGAGCATGTTCTCTCTGACATCACAAAATATGACTTTGGGGTGTTTTTTTTATGTATGTCAGAGGCACACAAAGGTGCTTTCTGGGTTGAAAGGATTTTTGCTGGAGGAATTCCACTTAGGGGACACCCAAATGAGGCTCCTTTCATGTCCCCAATATCTTTTTCCCACCAAAGTGGTCCCTATTTATCTACTTGCAATGTCTTGCTTTCGAACTGCTAGGTTGGCAGGAGCTGGGACAGAGACAGAAGCTCACTCCGTCATCCAGTACTCAGGTATTGAACTGCCAACCTTCCAGCTAACAAGGCAAGCTTCTTAACCACTGAGCCACTGCAATCCCACAAATCATAGGTAATGGAATATGGCCTTAATTCTCAGATGTATGGGGTAGGGCAGTTTGAGTTGAATTGACTGTCCAAGGGAGCTTCATAGCTGAATGGAGTCTTCTTCGTCTTCAATTGCCATATCTGTTCCAAATATTGGCTATCGTTGTGGCAAAAGTCTTCCTGTTCTTAACTCTTTAACAATTCTTCTGAGGAGATTCTTAGCACCCTCTGTCCACTGAAGAGCTGCTGGAGACTGAGAACCATGTTTATTTGACTATCAGCCATGAAGATTCCCCTGGGAACAATATTATGCAGTGGACTTCCATTTGCCTTCAGCATTACAGTGTGACTCTTGTACCACTGATCCAGTTCTGTGAGTCACTTTCCAATACTGAGCCCTTTTGTCACACAAAGTCCTCCTCAGCCCCAGTATTGACGAGGCTGCTGCTCTCCTTGCTTGATGGATTCAAGCAAGATTTAATCCACTTGGGGACCATCACCCTTCCTTAGTTAACCACCACCTGGTAATCAGCATTGAGTTGCTGGCATTATTACCATAACAGGATAATCTGACCAGACTAGTTAGTGGAGACTGGAGTCTGGATTTCCAAAGCTCCCGTCCACGTTCTTAACCGCTCTGCCACATTGGCTTATTTATTTATCATATGATGAGCTTCAGTTGTCTACATTAATGTTGGTATATATACAGTAAACACAAATTGTCCCTCTCAAGTTCCTAGCTAGAATTCCACATCCAGGATGAAAAGCCATTGAAGGTCTTCATCCGTGGTACTATGCAAGTCCTCCAATGTGCCTTCAAACATGCTTAAAGGGCACCTAAATATAATGTGGTTCATAGTTTGGTCTTCTTCTACACAGTCACATTGAGGAGAGGACTTCTATCCCCATGTGAACAGAGTAGTCTTGCATCTACTACAGCCACTGTTCAGCATCCTCCACTGCCATCTTGGAAGGGAATATCCAGCTGGCCATTTGCAGGGATTCTTGATTATGTGATAATAGGGAATCGGAGATAGATCTTGCTAGAGTTCAAGTCCAAATCCAAGCATATGATTTCTACATCAAAGACCTCAGTTGAAAAACATCATAGATGGCAAGTAAAGCATACCCTGAATGAAAAGAAACGTACATCTTGCCGATCTACCGAATTATCTTCCCCATTTGAAACACAAGAAACCAAGTAGGCCATGGAAAGGCAGCAGGCACCGATGGCATATATGCAGAATTCCTTCTTCATCTTGGCTCAGCAGCTACTAAATGGCCACACTGGCTGACAGTCTTTGATTGCAATAGTATAGGCAGAGTTTTCTATTAAAACAACCAGAAAAGCAGGGAATGAGAAAGATTTAGCCAGAGATCTTGTAGAGCCACCACCATCAGTCAAGGAGGAAGCTGATCCAGACTTGATGGACCCACAGTTCCTTTGGAGGACAACAACACCCTGTGTGAATGTGGAGAGATACAGAATCGGGCTCATTTGCTCCTTTACTGGTCTGCCTATTACTGCCAGAAATGTGTAGCAAAGAGGACTTAAGTTTGGCCAATGACAAAACCAAGAAAGTGGCTTCATTTTGGCAGTCTAAGGCTTGATTGGGACACGAAAGAAGATGGACCCACATACCAAAACTCGTGACTCAACGCTGAGCATTAGGTGGCAGTTAACTAACCTGACAACCTTAAGGACTAACAGCTTTGGCGAAGTCCACAGGGAAGGGTGGTGATCCCCAAGTGGATTGAATCCCACTTGAATCCATCTTGATGGAGGGCAACAGCTTCATCAACACTGGTCTGGGGCTGAAGAGGACTTTGTGTGCCAAAAGGGCTCAGGACCAGGAAGTGACTCGTGGTGCTGGATCAGTGGTACGGGTGTCACGCTGTGATGCGGAAGGCAGATAAAAGATGCCCTGCATTCTATTCTCAGGACAGTCTTCATAGCTGATTACCATGATGATCGTCAATGTTCGGAATTGAATACGGCACAAGAAGAAGAAGTTGAAAGAAGTAACTTTCCAAAGATGTTTTGAATATGACCTCAGGTCCCCTCCATGCAGTTATGTTCCTGTCCTGCTCACAAGCTCCCCAGAGGCACCTTCTTGTGGAAACAGACGGCTGAACTCAACCTGCCCGTTGCCCAACCCAGCATGGATTTTCTTACGTTCTCACTTCACCAGTTGAACTAGTTACTGGAACAGAGTTGAGCAAGCCTCTCTTCCTCTGCTTCCCAGCATTTCTAATTATGATGGCGTTCATTTGGCCACAAACCGGACTCCAGAGGTTACATGCCAAAGCACCTATTTTGCTGCATCATTTACTGTGTACGGATTCCGCTTGCATTATTTGGTTGGCTGATCTGGCAGGAGACCTTAGCGCAGCATACTGTGATTCTGTCCCTGCTGCCAGTTACTTTACTGAGTTAATAGCTGAAATGTCATAGACTTTATTAATCAGACTGCATTCTTTGCTAATTGGGGGACATAGTTTTGGAGTTGAAATTCTTCAATACTCCACTGAGCTTGGGAGTGATCTTGAGTGGAAACAAAATACATGACCAACTTTCTCATTTGCTTTGAGGGCAGCCACCTCCGAACTGCTTATGACATTATATTTCCCCCCCCTCCTCCTTTGCTCATTCACCATGATGATGGTGATGGTTCGTGACATTTTTATTCCAGCCTTTGTCCGAACAATTCAAGGTCAATGGCCCTGGCTGGCTTGGGACTTGAAAGATCCTTGTTCCAGTCTCTGCTGAGCCCTAGAGTTCTCCAGATGACCTTGGGCCAGTTGTTTTCGCTCAGCCTGGCTAACTCACAGGCTGTTGTAAAGATCAAGTTGGAAGAAGGTGAGCCATGTCTTAGAGCAGTGATGGCCAACTTTGGCACTCCAGGTGTTCTTGGACTTCAATTCCCAGAAGCCCTGATCAGCAGGAAGTCCAAGAACACCTGGAGTGCCAAGGTTCGCCATCACTGTCTTAGAGGAAAAGTGGAATTGAAACATAATCAATCAAGCTGTGATACAATAGTAAAAGTAAACGTTTCCCCTGCTCGAAAGCCTGTTGTATCTGACTCTAGGGTTCAGTGCTCATCTCTGTTTATAGCCAAAGAGCCAGTGTTGTCTGTGTCTACAGATGTTTCCGTGGAGAGGAGCGGAGTGGACTCTGTGCTGGGGGGAGGGAGAAAGTGCTCCTATTGGGGTGCTGGTCAGAGAGGTGGAGGAAAGTCTGTGCTAGGGTGATGGTGCGCATGCCCACAGACAGGGCTCTGAGAGCCCCCTCTGGCATGCATGCCATAGCTTCGATCTGGTAATGCTAGTTAAGGGTTGTTTGTTTGTTTGTTTAAAATGTTTACACCCCATCTTTCCTCTCAAGAGGATTTGCAGTAGCTTGCAATATCAAAACCAACGAGGTTGAAATATAAGAAAGCAATATATTATGATGATATTTTTAAAAAAAGAATTAAAAGAAACAAATTAAACAGTGGAGGAGAAAAAGCAATTCAAAACAGTTCTAAAAACAGACTAAAACTAAACTGAAGCCCTGTTGTTGAAAATCCTTTAAAGGTCTTGGATGAGGTGAGATGTAGCAAAGATGATTTAAAAGTGGTGGTTGATGTTTCAAAAAAAGGAACGTATGAACATTTGTTGTAATGATTATTGGGGAATACTGTAAACTCAAAGCTCATCCATTGAGCAGTGCAGGAGAATAGCCTGCAGAATCGGGGAAATGTAATTATTTCTTTTTCTTCTTCTTCTTTTTCCATATCAGTTCTGGATATTGGCTATCCTCATGGCAAAAGTCTTCCTGTTCTTAACTCCTTGGAGTTCTTCTGAGGTCATTCCACACCAGTCTCTCAGGTTCTTTTGCCACGAAGTCCATCTATGTCCAGGGCCTCTCTATGTCCAGGGCCATTGTACAGCAGGTTGGAGTATTCTATGTTTCATGTTGTTCCTTAT
Organism: Furcifer pardalis; assembly: GCA_030440675.1. Lineage (NCBI taxonomy): Eukaryota > Metazoa > Chordata > Lepidosauria > Squamata > Chamaeleonidae > Furcifer > Furcifer pardalis. Next base: position 6,707,496 of record CP126898.1, read on the forward strand.
GCCATACCCAAGCCATTGGAGCTGTCTTTGCTTAATGGTCTTAAACAGGTCTTGTTCTTTATCCATCTGGTGCAACACTTTTACATTAGTCGCATGGCCAACCCATGATCTTCTCTTTTCAGATGCTTTAGTCCGGGGTTCCCAGCCTGTTCAAGTCAAGGGCTGGGTCACACTCCCTCAGACAGCTTCGGGGGCTGGACATCCATTTTGCCCTGCCTGAACGATGGAGGCGGCCTCTACATTAAAAAAGGAACCACATGTGACACTTCCGGGTGCGGCGGAGGCAATTGGGGGGGGGCACAAGAAATGGCACCATGGGAACCCCTGCTTTAGTCAATGTCCAAGCTTCAACTCCATAGAGCAGGGATTCTCAAATTGAAGCCCTCGGGCCGGATACAGTCCACAGCTTCATTTCTTATGTGTCCCCTCCCCGCCCCACCTCCAACCACACCAGGAAGTGCCATGTGGTGGAGGAAGGACAAAATGGCCATCCGGCCCCCAAAGCTGTCTGAGGGAGCGTGACCCAGCCCCTGGATTTAAAAGTTTGAGGATTCCTACCATAGAACAACAGCCATAAAAGTCTGTACCTGGAACATCAGGAGTATTTATGTAACCTTTTTAGTCCACATATTCCCATGCTGCCTGGAGATTATAGAAACCGCAGTCTTTAAAAAGGTAAGCACTCCAAGCTCTTCATAGTTGACATTTTTGAAGTGCTAGCTGTGTTAGTCTGTGCAAGGATATCAGTAAACAAAACAGGGGGGACCCAACCCCAAAACTTTGTGGCACTTTTAAGTCTTAACGTACGACATCAGAGATCAGATCATGAAAAGGCAGCACTTTCTTAACTATTCTTCTCATCACAGCATTTCTGCTTCTAGTGCAGGGATTTTCAACCTGTGGCCCACAGGCCAGATGTGGCCAATGACACCATTTCATATGGAGCCCCCCTCCCCTTGCCTCCATCACACCTAGAAGTACCATGTGGTGGAAGAAGGGCAAAATGGTCGTCTGGCCCTCGAAGGTGCTGAGGGAGCATGACCCGGTCCCTGGCATTAAAAGGTTGAGAACTCCTGTTCTAGAGGAGATGGAGGAATGCTTGAGGGTTTTTTATGGTTGGCTTTGGGGTACCATTTACTATTAGTGGATATGCAAAAAGTGCCATTTAGTACTGTGCCTCAGGCAGCCAGAAGTCTTGGGTCAACTCATATCTTAGAGTCCAGTGGTGGCGAACCTATGGCATGTGTGCCCGAGGGGGCACTCAAAGCCCTCTCTGTGGGCATGTGTGCCATTGCCCCAGCACAGAGCTTGCCCTGCCCCTCTGCCCAGCAGCCCAATGGGATTGCTTCCTCCCTCCCCCCAACACAGAGTTCACCCCGCCCCTCTGCCCAGCAGCGCAATGGGATTGCTTCCTCCCTCCCACAACACAGAGTTCACCCCGCCCTTCTGTCCAGCAGCCCAATGGGATTGCTTCCTCCCTCCCCCAGCACAGAGTTCGCCCCGCCCCTCTGTCCAGCAGCCCATCTGCCCAGTACTCTGTGATCTGTCTTAAGCACTTAGTTGATCTTTTTCTTACATCTGTGTCCTGAGATGTTTTTGTCAAGATATAATTCCCAAGCTTAGGGCCATGAACCCACCTGGGAAACCCTGGGCCAGGTGTATCCTTAGGCACAGTCAAGGTAAAGGTCTCCCTTGCTTGAAAGCCAGTCCTGTCTGACTCTACGGCATGGTGCTCATCTCCCTTTACAGCCAAGGAGCCAGCGCTGTCTGCATCGGCAGACATTTCCATGGTCACATGGCAGTCATGACTAGATGCCGAAGCATATGGAATGCTATTACCTTTCCTGCCAAAGCAGGCCCTATTTCTCTACTTGCAATTTCTTGTTTTAAACAGCTAGGTTGGCAGGAGCTGGGACAGATGACAGGAACTCACTCCATTGTGCAGCACTTGGGTCTCAAACTGCTGACCTGCCAACCTTCCACTGTGAAGCTGAGTGTCTTTACTCATACTATTAAGGAAAGCCATATTCCCCTACCCCTCACTCCCAACGCATCTAGAGTCTCTTTTGCAATTCCAGTGAAAAGGATCCAGTAACTGTTAATGGAAGAGATGATGCCAGTCGGAGCAGGATATTGGGATGTTGAAGAAGGAGATTGAGTCTAGTCTAACCTGATGAAAAGGAAGTTACAGTACTGTGTTTGTTATTAGAGATGGAGGGCAGGTGAGCTGCAGCTGATAAGAACTTGAGTCCAACAATATCATATCCCCAATTTTGGTTCTGTGGTCTTCTCCATTTACAACTGCCTTGAGCTAATACTTACCTACAGGTAAAGGTCACCCTTGATTGAAAGCCAGTCATGTCTGACTCTAGGGTTCAGTGCTCATCTCTGCTTATAGCCAAAGAGCCAGCGCTCTCTGTGTCTGCAGATGTTTCCATGGACATGTGGCAGGAACACCTCAACACCGGAAAGCACGAAACGCTGTTTACCTTTCCATCGAAGTGGTACCTATTTACCTACTTGCAATTTCTTGCTTTTGAACTGCTACATTGGCAGGAGCTGGGACAGAGATGGGAGCTCACTCCATCATGCAGTACCCGGGAATCAAACTCCGACCTTCCAGCCAGTGAATTCAACACCTTAACTATTTGAGCTACCACAGTCCCAGTGTTTTTAAACCATTTTCCTTTGAAGACGATGCTCTACCTATCACTTTTTCTCAGTGTTTACCAAGATCAAGCTCTGCTGTTCTCTACACTATATAAACCATGAATCAGTTCCACCTTCTAAGAAAGTACATCTCCAGTCTGTTGCTCCAGATATCTTCAACAACCAAACCTCTGCTCTGGTACAAGCCCATGATATCTACCTCTTCCTAGGTAAAGGTTGCCCTTGCTTGAAAGTCAGTTGTATCCGAGTCTATGGTTCAGTGCTCATCTCTGTTTATAGCCAAAGAGCCAGCACTGTCTGTGTCTGCAGATGTTTCCATGGACATGTGGCAGGCATGACTAGACGCTGTTTACCTTCCCACCAAAGTGGTCCTTATTTATCTACTTGCAATGTCTTGCTTTCATGCTGCTAGGTTGGCAGGAGTTGGGGGAGAGGAAGCTCACCCTGTCATGCAGTGCTTGGGTCTCGAACCTTTGACCTGCTGACCTTCCAGTTGTCAAGTTCTGCATCTTAACCACTGAGCCACCTTGTCCTAGTCTGCTTTAAAACACCGAGAAAGGACAAAAGATACCTTTTTTTAATTTTGTGGAACCAAACAAACTTGTTTTGAAGAGCTCTAGAGGCCAGAGAAATATTCCTCCAGGCATACAAACACGCTAAGAAGAAGGAGAAAAATCAAACAGGGCCAGCAGGATTTCTGAAACTCCGCAGAATCCTGATCCACCTGTTTTGCTCAGAGGCCAAGACAGGAAGAAGGTTGCCCACAGCCAGAATCTTTGCTTATTTTCTCCAAAGGAAGAAGAAACAACCACCCAACTTGGTCTTGAGTGAAGATTGGAATTTATCTAATTAATCAATCCACTTCTTCTCTCTCTCTCTCTCTCTCTCTCTCGCTTGTGCCCATTTAAACAGGACTTGACCACCTTGATCCTGGAGGAGCATGAATTTCCCCTCTCCAATTTGGGGTGGTCAAATTCTTGCAACTTTAATTAGAACCGGGGAGGGGGGAAACCATGTGACAGATCAAAGGGATGAAAACACTCCCTGCATCCCTGCAGGGCTCTCCAAGCAAGCCTCCAAATATTCTTTAAATGATTATTATTATTAATGCTATAAATTGGAAAGCGGGGGATCAAAAAGGGGGTGACATCTCTCTAGGACAGGGGTGCCCAAACTTTTCAGCCCATGGGCCAGTCACATGGTTCAGGGGGCAGGTCACTATGGCCTGGGGGTCAGATGCGGCCCCCAATACCAATTCATCCACCCCACAAAGCCCTCGTCGCTCCCGGAAGTGGAAGTAAAACGCGACAGTGCGGGCACATTTTATTTCCACTTCCGGGAGCGATAAGGGTTTTGTTTGGTGGGTGAATTGGTATTGGGGGCCGGATCTGGCCCCCAGGCCGTAGTTTGGGCACCCCTGCTCTAGGGGTTTCTCTCCCTTTTCTTTCCCAACCCCATTAAATTACAAACATCTCCCCGGGGTTGACTTAAAAGGTGGGAGCCGCTCTCCCCCCCCACGCCCCCCATTTCCACCTCCCTCCCTCTCTTTCCAACACATGGGCACAATTTGCAAATCAAAGCGTTGCCTTCGCCTCCAGATCCTCCCACCCACCCACTCACACACGCACGCACACTCACTCACACTCACACACACACACACTTTCCACCCAGCCACTGGAAAAACAAAAACATCCTGGCATGTCTGGACAAGCTAAACCGCCCCCCCCATCCCAAATTTAAAAGGGAAAAGGCACAGCTACATCAAACACACACACACACACACACACACACACACACAAACACCGCTTCCCAGTTCATCCCGATCGCTTCTTTATATAATATTCCCAGCAAGCGCCGTCACTACCATCCTCATCATCCTCATCATCCTCAAACAACCCCATCCACCCCATCATCCCCAGCAGGCAAACGAGAGTCCAGAGTTGCGGCCGGGAGGGTGGGTTGTTTTCGTGCTGTCTGGCTCCTCTTCCCCTCCCCGGACCATCCAAGGAGATGGTTCGCAAGCCAACCAGCCGAGATCGGAGCCCCAGCAGCCCAAGAAGATCTCCCCCCACCCCACCCCACCCGGGGGTAAGAAACTCCCCCCACCCCGTCCTCCTGCCCCACAAGGGTTACCTTGGCATCTGCCCCCCAGAGCCCGATGGCCGAGGCGAGGAGGAAGAGGAGGAGGGCGGCTGCAGTCCAGAGAGGGAAACCCGGAGCCTGAGGTCTCCCCATCTTTGGCTCTGCGCTGTTTCTGTTGGTTGGGGCTTGGCTGGGTCGGATCTCGGGGTGGGTGGGTGGGTGGTGGGCGAGAGCCCAAGCGAAAGCAGCTGTTCCTAATACCTTTCCCTCCCCTCGCTTTGGTCCTTCGCTCGCTTTCTGTGTACCTTTTTTTTGCGCTCTCTCTCTCTCTCTGGCTCTCCCTCTTTCCCCCCTTTCTTTCTCACTCCTCCTCTACTTACTTACTCACTCACTCGCTCATTCACTCCTCCTGTGGTCTATGTGTCCTCTTCTCCCCCCCTCCCAGCCTCATTTCTCTCCCACCCACCCCCTCCCTGGGATGGAGATGTGAAGGGGGTGGTCTCCTCGGCCGCCCCCCCCCTGGTTCCCCACCACCTCTTGTCCACAATGAGGTGGGTGCCCCGACAGCCAAGGACCAGAGTGCCAACTGACCATTCCTTTCTGCTTCCTTTTCTATTTATCCCCCCCTTTAAAAAAAACCCCAGTGTCCTACCAACCAGATTCTGAAGGGTTCCTTGACTTTTTCTTCTATTGCCACATAAAACCCACCTCTTTCGCTCAATTCACTTTTTTTTTTTGCCCAGCTAGCCACTGGGGGGGGGGGCGTCTTGACAAGTCTGGAAAAGCCCTTCCCTAATTATCATAGTTCCCCATTTAAAGAGAGAAATGAAATTATATACACACAGAGACACAGAGAAAGAGTGAATGAACTCATATCAACTCATCCCAATTCTTCTAAAGCAGTGATGGCCAACCTTGGCACTCCAGGTGTTCTTGGACTTCAATTCCCAGAAGCACAAGTCAACGCTTCTGCTGATCAGGGCTTCTGGGAATTGAAGTCCAAGAACATCTGGAGTGCCAAGGTTGGCCATCACTGGTCTATAGCTTCTTGGAATTTTTGTAGAATATGAGTCAACAGTGCAGGTAAAGGTTTCCATTGCTCGAAAACCAGTCGTATTCAACTCTAGGGTTCAGTGCTCATCTCTGTTTCAAAGCCGAAGAGCCAGTGCTGTCTGCTTCTGCAGACATTTCTGTGGTCATGTGGCAGGCATGACTAGACACCGGAGCGCATGGAACACTATTTACCTTCCCACTGAAGTGGTCCCTATGTATCTACTTGCAATTTCTTGCTATCAAACTGCTAGGTTGGCAGGAGCTGGGGTAAAGACAGGAGCTCATTCCGTCCTGCATTACTCGGGAATCGAACTGCTGACCTCCCACCTTCCAGTCAGCGTCTTTGCCACTTGAGCCACTGTAGTCCAAGCCAACATTCTTGTAGGCTGTATCAACAGAAGTCTAGTCTCCAAAACCGGTGAGCTACTAGCAGTTTATTTATTTATTTATATTCCTTGTGTCTGTTGCCCCCCAACTCCGAAGACTCTGTTCAGGGTAAAAGGTGTTATATAAATGGCAGGCTGGTTGGATGGATGGATGGAGTCAAGTCAAGTCCCAGTGGCAAAGTTGTTCTTCATAAGAGCCAGTACTTCCAAAGGTTTTGTGGTGTGATACAGATGCATCTGTTCTTATCTTCATCTGCCCCAGACAGCTGGCTTGGATCCTGCACCAAAGACCCTCCCATCTTCTTCAGCTTGTCCCAGTTCTCTCAGAGAGCTGCTGGAACCTCTGCTGAGGTCTTAATCTGTTCTTTCAACGAGAAGGGAAGATGTGCCTTGCTCTCTCAACACACCCAGCTAAATCCTACTGTGATTATCAACATTAATATGAATTGATTTTGCCGGCGGGAAAAACATCTGACAAGGAATTCTAAAGGATAACAACCCTGAGCCCTCAAACCACACAGAGTTTTAAACAAGAATCTTAATTTGACAGAAGCAAAGCTTCTGATGAGAGGGTTCCCATCCTTAGGATGCGAGCGGGAGTGGGTGGGGATCTCAGACAACCGATTAAGAGGATTGGGATCACTTGACAAGCAAACAGCAAGAGCAAGTGGAGAAATTATAGTAAAGGTAAAGGTTGCCCATGCTTGAAAGCCAGTCATATGTGTCTCTAGGGTTCGGTGCTCATCTCCATTTACAGCCAAAGAGCCAGTGCTGTCTGCATCTGCAGATGTTTCCGTGGACATGTGGCAAAGCATGACTAGACACCAGAGTGCACGGAACGCTGTTACCTTTCCCATCAAAGTTGTACTTGCAATTTCTGACTTTCGAACTCTGAGGTTGGCAGGAGCTGGGACAGAGACAGGAGTTCACTCTGTCATGCAGCATTCGGGTCTCGAACTGCTGTCCTGCTTAACTTCTGCTCACCAAGTTCAGCGTCTTAACCACTGAGCCATTGCAGTCCCGGAGAAAGTTTTCATGAAACTAGCATGTATATAAGGCAATTTTAAAAAGAGGACATCTTTTCAAAATTGCCTTATATACATGCTAGTTTCATTTCACTCCACTCTAATATGACCAACGAAGTGGATTCATCCATGGAAGCTCGCAGTGGAATATAACATAGATGCCAATATGTTTGTGTGTATTGTATTGTGTTTTCGTCTGGGGTAAGCTTTTCAAAATACCCTAACTCCTTTGGGATCTTTTAACTCCTATTATCTGGACTCCTTTTCTGGAGGTCATCTGAGTACATTCACCCGTAATCCCGTCAAGAAAATGCCAATTTTGCTGCCATATCAAAAGCAAGGATTTGGAGCAACCAGCCTTGATCCAACACATGCTGTGTTTGTACCCCTGCTTAAATGGCTGGCAGACCCAGTTTCACCTCTCTAGTAATTCCTCTCTCCGAGTGGGTTCTGCTGTTCCCAAGGATTTGAAAGACTAATAAGTCAAGTTCTTTGGAAACAACAAGACTAAAGTGTGTCCTAAGCAAGGTTAACAGAGTCTTGTTTACAAATGCTGTGGGTTTTAATTATTCCTTTCTGAACAGTAGTGTAGTGGAATGAGGGCTTGAAGGTTAAGGCACAGGAAGTCTTTGATTAGGAGACAAACTAATCTTTCCCCACCTTTCCCCAATTTCCGTGGCCACTCTAAGCTTCTGCTGGAAGGAGCTGGAATTACTGGAGAAGGATAGATCAGCATGCTACCACTGTTCCAGTTTAAAGTATTTTGGACTGATACTGTCTTCACATAAGTGTGTATTTAAGATACATTTGTCTTACAAAAACCACACTCCAGATGCTAGTGAAAACTAGACCAGGTTTAAAATAGACAGGAGCTCACTCCATCATGCAAGCACTTGGGTCTCGACCTGCCGACCTTCCAGACGTCAAGTACAGTGTCTCACCAAGCCACCACAGTCCCCTGTTCTTTATTTACAAGTTATCAATTTCATTTTCCTTCTAGCCATTTAGGAGTGGAATATATTTTCTTATTCACAAAATTCTCATCCCCCCCCCCCTTTTTGGCACATCAACAGGTGTTATAAGAGGGCAACCACCTGTAAATTCCATAACGTGTGGGCTTTTAACTTACTTTTAACAGCCTTTAAGTACTGTTTTATTTATACAATATAGTACTATAATGTAGCAAAAAGATAGTACTTTCCATTTCACATACAGTAAAACCCCGGGTTACGGCGGAGGTTCGTTCCAACAGCCTCCGTTGTTACCCGGAAAAAAAAAGTAAACCGAAACATCTATATGGATGCATTGAAAAATAAAAAATGGTTCTGAATTGATCATTGCAAACTGGAAAAAAATACATTAAAAATTTGTAAACCAGGATGGCATTTCCATAGGATTTGCCGTTGTAAACCGCAGCAAACTTAAACTGAGGCGGTTGTCGCCCTGGGTTTTAATGTACATTTAAGGGAACATCGTCCTTTGTTAATTGTGCTTAATTCTAGATACTTTAACCTAGAATGTCCCTTCAACTGTCAACATGGATTAGACTCTCAGAATATGAAACACTGTACAAAATAGTGAATATGTCTATTTTTTTAAGCCTGTCTTTAATGACTCAGCCTGTGTCAGCAAAAGAACTGAAATCAAAACAGAGAAAGGGTTAATTGCTACTTGCCCTCTGTGATTTTGTACAAACATTCTCTCACTTTTGCACATCGGGGTCAGTCTGGGTCATGTTTCCAGCCTGTTTTCTTCCCCTATTAAAAAAAAGGAGTATTTAAAATTGAAAGTTTGGGTTTTGTTCCCAGGATTTAGAGCTAACTTCAAAGCCATCATGAGATGGGGAGAACAATCATATTAGCAAGCAATGTGACAGTTCAATTCCTGCCATAATTTAGACTCGATTCTCCCCTCCTCCCTTGCATCAACAACACAGTTTCCTTAAACCAAAATGTTTGACCTGAAAGAAGTCTTATTGTCCGTCCACGGATACAAATATTACAGCATTTTCATGCACGCATATTGGAGCATCTGGAACAGACCAAAATCTATTTAGTAGTCTAACATCCTATTTCATACAGTGGCCAGGTAAAATGCCTCAAAAGAGGCCACATACTAGATGAAAGTATCTTCTTCCAACCCTTGTCCCCTTTTCAGAAGATGGCATTCAACGTCATACTGTGTCCCGTGTAGCTACAGGAAGCAACATCAGAGTACAGTCAAACCTAGCATAAAGAGCGCCTCGCTTAAAGAGTAACTTGCTTAAAGAGCAGAATTTTCTTCACTTAACAAATAAAACCAACCAAAAACTCGCTTAAATAAATTGGGTTTTGCAATCCCCCCCCCCCCCACAATTGGTCACTTACAATGCTGCTTCACTTAAAGAGCAATCCTGTGGAACACATTATGCTCTTTAAGCGAGGTACAACTGTATGGAGAATTTACTGCAGTGCTCTAACCAGAAAATAATCATTTGCTATACTGGCTAAAAGAGGGATGGGAATTGTAATAACTTTCTAAACTCCAAACGTTATGAGATTCTGTCAATAACATCTGATTAGGTAGGTTTCTTCTTCTGTCGTATCCGAATCCGAATCTTGGCAATCCTCGTGGCAAGCAGGATGTAATGCAGTGGCCTTTCATCTGCCTTCCGCATTGCAGTGTGACACCCATACAACTTATCCAGTTCCTCACATCACTTTCTGGTCCTGAGCCCTTTTGGCACACAAAGTCCTCCTCAGCACCCAAGGCCATTAGTTCTCACAGTTATCAGGTTAGGTAACCCCTGCCTGACACTCGGCATTAATTAATTTTGAGTCAGAAATTATTCTGGGTTGAAATGATTTTTGCTGGAGAAACTAGGCTCAAGGGATGCCCAAAAGAGGCTCCTTTCATGTCCCCAAGATCTTTCCCCACCAAAAGTGGTCCCTATTTATCTGCTTGCAATTTCTTGCTTTTGATCTGCTAGTTTGGCAGGAGCTGGGACAGAGACGGGAGCTCATTCTGTCATGCAGTACCCAGGTCTTGAACTGCTGACTTGCTTGCCTTCCATTTAACAAGGTGAGCTTCTTAACCACTGAACCACTGCAGCCCCTACACTCGGTGTTGAGTCACTCGTAGTATGGTCTACTCAAGTGATGGCAAACCTTGGCATTCCAGATGTTCTTGAACTACCAGAAGCCCAAGTCAGCTCTCCTGCTGATCAGGGCATCCGGGAATTGAAATTCAAGAACATCTGGAGTGCCAAGGTTTACCACCACTGGTCTACTCTATTATCATAGCAGAATAACCTGGTCAGACTGGGTGATTAGGTTTAGTTACTGTAAATTAGGACAGTGGTATTCAACCTTTTTTATTCCAGGAATCCCGAGAGAACTAAGTAAAAGAATGATCCTCAACATTTTTTGAATGGATATATGCTTCACATCTGCTGGCTCAGATCCAGGAAGAGCAAAACCAAAGTAGAAGATGGAGGAAGGAGCTCCCTGGACAAGGAATAACATTAAAGGAGGAGATGGGTGAGGAACTCAACTTCCTTTATGTCACTTGGAAGGACCCGGAATAGGCTGGCAGACATCAACAAGCCTTGTGAATGTAGAGAGATACAGAATTCAGCTCATTTGCTGGTCTGCCAGTTACTAACGGAAACTTGTACAGATGAGGATTTGAGTTTGGTCAACAACAAAGTCAAGAAGGTGGCTTTATTTTGGCAGTTCAAAGTCTGACCTGCACATGAAAGATGGAGAGAGAAAAAACCAACTCCAAATTTTGGACAGCAACTCCTATAATCTGGATCATTAGCCAGCTAACTGGTGTTTCTGGGAACTGAAATAATAGTCATGCACATTCTGGATTTTGAGAAAGCTGCTCTCAATTAGCATAAGGTAATACTGGGTAAGATTCCTTACTCAAAAATCCCCAAAGAGAAGGGAGATCACAAGAGCGGATACATTTCTTAAAGGTGATTTGCTGAGGGCAGAATCAAAAGCAATTTCTGAAAGAAAGGAAAGTGAAAGACATCTAAAGGAACGTGGGAGATTCATGTGGAACCTTCCAATGAGATTTAGAAGGTGTTTATATGTGAAATGTAAATGATCAAGTATGAATGCAAATGGGTAGCCAATATGTTAGAAGGATGGTTAAGAGCACTAAAAGGAATTGCACTGGCTTTAATGGTGTATTGGCCCACAGGGACACATCCTGGTGCGCCCCGGAGGCAGGTAGAGGTAATGGGAATGTATAAGCACCCCCATCACTTCCTGTCCACCGCACCTCCCAAGTTGCCCAGCACACCCCTGGGTGGCTTACAGGTTAAGATACTGAACTTGGTGGCTGGAAAGTTTTTGTCACACATACCCTGGCTATGGCCCTGTACCTATTTATCTGTTTGCAGTTTCTTGCTTTCAAACTGCTAGGTTGGCAAGAACTGGGATAGATGACAGGAGCTCACTCTGCTGCAGGTCTCGAACTAGTGACTTGTGGATTTTCCAGCCATCAAGCTCTGCTTCTTAATCACTAACCCACTGAGGCCCCATTAGATCAGTTTAGATCAGGATAAAATTGAACCAAGTTATTCCAGAGGTTCTCCATAAAAACTACTATATATTTTATCTCTGAGTTGCATCATTCCCGTACAGTACTTTGTTTCTCTGCGGTCCTTATTCCAGCGTAAAGGTTTACAGATTTGTGGGTTTTTTGAACCACAATTCCCAGAACAGCTTGGGCACATAGCTGCCCAGGGAATTTTTGGAACTGCAGCCCCACAAATCAACACACCTCTATTATAAAGGTACTCATATGTTGTTGAACACAGAAGCCTTATCTGGCATAGCCAATGAAGGTAATAATGCCTTATTCTTTGGTTTCTGATGCTACAGTTTTACATATAATTACCTGAGAATAACTTTCCAAAGAACTCAGCGTGTAATTATATCATAACCTTTACTTTTCATTAAATAAGCTTTCAAGATCCATAGAATTAAGTGAGGAGACGACTACATGATCTTATGCGTCTTTACCCAAATGCTTGAGCTTAACTCTCCCACTGCAATCCATGAGGCTTAAAAGGACTTAGCGTCTGACTGTTTTGTGCCCTTTTCTGTCTTTAATTAAAAAGAAAATTCTTTGGCAATAAAATGTAAACGTAATCCGAACTGCTGATGTGGAAAGGTAGCCACCTACTGGCTTCCTGGAAAAGGGGAGAGAGGTCTCACTATATATTTAGCTCATTTTGATAACGAAGAGTCCCAAAGTCAAAGCATGCCTGAACTATAGGATGCAACCGAGACCTTGTGGCACAGTGGCTAAGCTCTTCTCACAATCTGAGTTTGATCCCAAAGGGCTCAGGGTTGACTCACCCTCCCATGGTTGGTGAAATGAGTACCAACTAATTTAGGCAACATGCTAATAACCTTGCAAACTGCCAAGTGGTATAAGCATTATGGGGCAATATAGAAGTGAAATCATTAGTGCTAAATGTCCCCCACATTTTTTCACAAAGAAATGGGGTCTGAGTTGAATCATGAACTCCCCATTTTTGAAGACTGTGGACTGTTTTAAAGGTTGCCATGTGTACATTTGTGAGTTGTATAGTGTTGTATAGAGAATTATACATAATAACCTATGAGGTTTTATAGGTCATAACCCTTTATATATTTTAATTTCTAAAGCTTGTTGGACTGTTTTTTTTTTAAAGAAAGAGATGCAGCCAGTTTTATTAGTATTTTTTAAAATCAGGTATTTTATATCTGTTTACATTATTATTTTTTAGACTCATGGTGTTTTAACCCCCAAGAGCTGGGACAGAGACGGCACTCAACCCGTCATGCAGTACCCAGGTCTCAAACTGCCAACTTGCCAGCCTTCTAGCTAACAAGGCAAGCTTCTTAACCACTGAGCCACTGCAGCCGCATAGTTATTCTATGATTAAATTAAATCATGATAAATAAAAATATTATAATAGAAGCAGTTATTCTATGATTCTTCTTCCAGGGGAAGAAGAAGTCAGGTCAGGATGAGGACCTTGCCACCCCTCCCCCTGTGCCTATACCAACTGCCAGGGGAAGAAGAAGCCTGGGCAGGATGAGGACCTTGCCGCCTCTCCCCCTGTGCCTATACCAACTGCCAGGGAAGGAGGAAGCCAGGGCAGGATGAGGACCTTGCTGCCCCTCCCCTTGTGCCTATACCAACTGCCAGGGGAAGAAGAAGCCAGGGCAGGTTGAGGACCTTGCCGCCCCTACCCCTGTGCCTACACCAACTGCCGGGGGAGGAAGAGGCCAGGGCAGGTTGGGGACCTTGCCGCCCGTACCCCTGTGCCGACCCCAACATATTGTAATGTAATGTATTGTCTGTAAGCCGCCCTGAGTCACCACGGCGAGTGGGCGGCAATATAAATTTTAAATAAATAAATAAATAAATAAATTTCTTTATTTATTGTGTTCTACAGTGATTTTATACATGTATTTTAAAAATTTTTGCACCCAGCACTGTATTTCTTTATTGCAAGATGGGATATTAAGTAAGTAAGTAAGTAAGTAAGTAAGTAAGTAAGTAAACACACACACACACACACACACACACACACACACACACACACACACACACACACACACACACACACACACACTTCACTTCACTTCACTTACTTGCAAACTTATTTGTAAACTGAGTAATTTCACAAAAAAATACATAATCAGTAATCTCATATTGTTGTTGTTCAGTCTCATGTTACCATATAACAAAACATTTCATAGCCCAAAGCTCATAGCCGATTACCAGATGTATGAAAAGTTATTTTAGTGACGCACAGTGCTCTCTAGTGGAAATATTATGCACAACAAGGTCCTCACTAGCACAAAGGGGCTGTTGTGGCTCAGTGGCTAAGAAGGTCGCCTTGTTACCTGGAAGGCTGGCAAGTCGGCAGTTTGAGACCTGGATACTGCATGATGGATTGAGCGCCTGTCTCTGTCCCAGCTCTTGGGGGCATGAAAGGAGTCTCATTTGGGCATTCCCTGAGCAGAGTTTGTTCCGCAAAAATCCTTTCAGCACAGAATAATTTCTGACACTAAATTATTATTACAGTACTAGCACAAAACCAACCTATATTTCTACAAATACAAGCTAAAGTTGTTGCTAGGTGCGAGACAGATTGTTTGAAGGGCCAAACATGGGGATACTATTAAAAGACACTAAATAGTCAATTATTTAATTTGTTACTGTGCTTTTCTGATCCCAAAGTATGCACTTAGATTTTTCTGTCTCATGTGCCAAAATAGCTTGACATGGTTTCAGCAAGTCATCTATATGGTATTATCTACTTGACTCATTTGAATACTTGAAATTAGCACAATTTAGTTCCTAAGGCCCAATTTATTCAGTCTTGTGATTATTAATTAAATTGCCAGGGCTTCCATATCATATGTAGAAAAGAGGAGGTGGAAGACCACCCATTTAATCTTTATAAGCAGAGATGAACTCTGGGGTGTTGATGATTAATTTACCTGGGGCAGGAAATACCTGCATGAAAATGTTACAGCATTTGCCTTGATGTATTTTAACCAACTGCTGTTAATCATAGTCGCTTATATTTTCTAATTTTCAATGAGAGAGACCTATAGTGAAAAGAGGTGCTTTCAGGATTGGATGGGGGTTTATATTTAAAATGATACCATTGGTTATGACAAACAGCTTGGATCCATGACAGCTTGGGGGTCATCTCAGATCCAGCCTTGAGTCTAGATGCCATTTCATGTGGTCTCCCACCACCTCCACCACACCACCCAGAGTAGGTAGATCAACCAGATGGGTGGTATATAAATGTAAAGAATAAAATAAGCTTTCCTTGAAATGTGAAAGGAACCACAACACAATCAGTGGTGTAGTTTTTAAATAAATTCTTATTACAAGCTTCACAGTCTGCCTCTCTATTTTTGTGACTGCACCGCCCAGACAACATAAGAAAAAGTATACGTACAACTTCTGCATGAGTTGTTTACTTTGGAATGAAGCAAAATGTTCTTATTTGGGCAATTTATTTCCAAGCTTCCAAATGCCTATAAAACTTGGCCAGTGAAAACAAGAGATTTTATAACAAATCTGTGAGTTGTTCAGGCCTTTTGCATCTGCCTACCCTGAAGTAGTCTTATAACTTGAGCAAAGTTCTTCTGGAAAATAAGAGCCAAGTTGCAGTCTTTTGTTCAAGGCTGGAGCTATTTAACACACTAGCTACATTATTTACATTCTTGGACAAGATGTATAAAATTACAATTGTTTTGAAACAATGTGAATTGCCTTGTGTTTGTCTCTAAGGGCTCATTTGTTGATAAACGCTGGTCTTCTGGAATAAATATTCAATCTGATTCTAATTCGCATAAACAGGTGTCAAGAGATGTCCACATTAATCAGTTGCAACAGTAGCAAGGCTTATGGTAAAGATCAAAGCTTTCTGTTATTTCCATACTAACAAATTTCTCTGAACTTGCGGCACAGTTCCCTGTAACATCATTTATGGAAAACATTTTTAAAACTTGAATCATATTTCATTCCACTCATTCCATAGGAGGTGCAAGATGCAATCCTACCACATTCAGTTATCATGTTTTTTGCCCCTCCAAAGAGACAGTCCAGACTTGATTTGCTCTGGAACCTACTCGCTGACAGTCCAGGATATTCCTAAGGTTTCCTCGATTTATTTATTCCCTCTATGGGAAGTACTGGCTCAAGTGGCTAAGACGCTGACTGGCAGGCGGGAGGTCAGCAGTTTGAGATCCGAGTACTGGATGATGGAGTGAGCTCCCGTCTCTGTCCCAGTTCCTGCCAACCGAGCAGTTCGAAAGCAAGAAATTGCAAGTAGATAAACAGGGACCACTCCAGTGGGAAGGTAAACAGCGTTCCGGTGTCTACTCATGCCTGCGCCACATGACCACGGGAACGTCTGCAGAAGAAGACAGCGCTGGCTTTTTGGCTGTGAAGCAGAGATGAGCACTGGACCCTAGAGTCGGATACGAGTGGCTTTCGAGCAAGGCGGGTGACTTTTTACCTTTTTATGGGGAGTGCTGTAGACTCATTCCAAATATAGAAAAAGGAGGGGGAAAGGGGGAGAGTTAATTCCATATATAGAAGAAGGGGGAGAGGAAAATGATAATAAACAAAACAGGGCGTGTCACAAAAACCACCTTTAAATATATATATATTTATTTATTTATTTTTCCATCAGGTCCATCCTTATAAACCGTCCGCTACTAGGGAAACACCAGCCCTGCTTTATGGTTCCGGGGTCCAAAATTTCCCCACATCTCTTGGTTTTCCCTCGCCGAGCTTCATAGCCCGGGGTTGGCATTCAGTGGGGAGTGGGTGAGAAAGAGCCGCGGTGGGTGGAGGCGGCCTTTTTCTTGCTTGGGAGGGACCCATAGGCACCCACTTCCGGTGGGGAAGAGAATAAGCGTCGCACCTCCCTGGGCAGGAGTTGGAGGAGCTGCAACAGCAGCGCCACGTCCCGGGCAGGAGGAGGGGAAGGGAAGGGAAGGGGAGCCCAACGCAGGCAGGTCAGTAGGGAGAAGATGGGGTGGGATTTCTTTTTTCCCCCCCTTGGGGAGGAGAGAGGGTGGGGTGGGGTGGGGTGGGGGGTCAAGCCATGGGCAGGACAGGGGCTACTACCCCACCCAGATGGAGATCTGGGGTTTGTTTTGGTTTGGGGCAGGGCAGTCACACTGAACTGGGGAAGGGAAAAGTGGCTGCCCTTCCCCTCCCTGGGTCTGTCTGAAGGGTGCAGAAGGGGACAAAAATAGAGAAAATGACCCTGAATATTGTCCAAGCAAACGAATCCTTTCTACTGGAGTGCTTTAGGTTTCAGGCATTGCTTGGGCTCCTGGTTTTATTGTGATTTAAAACCAACTATATAAGACTAAGTCTTTTAAATTGTTGTGTTCTTTTATTGGAAGAAAAGTAGGATGTGAAATAATAACAATAAAAATAGGTCTGCCTACAAAAATCAGGAACATGTATGCAACATATGCTGGTTAAGTTTAAATAAAGCTTGGATTTTTTATAGGGGGAGGGATTGTATCAAAATGTGTGGGTGGACTTCTGAGAGAGATATAGAGTTTTTCATGATTTATTGTGATTTTTATATAAGCATAGGTCTTTTAAGTTGTAATGTTTGAGGTGGTAGCTGTTTTAGTCTGTGTAAACATATCAGAGAGTAGAAAACTTGTTAAAATGTGTTTCTTTATTGAAATTTACTTTCAGTGATTATTCTTTATTGAATTGATTTGCCAGACAATAGATTTTGTAGGATGTGCACGTGCATATGTGTGTGAAAGAGAGAGAATTATTGGAAATCTGTGCATTGGCTTACACCTACCCCCATTCCTGTTAAATAGAGTCTATTTGTGTGGCAGTGGTTTTCTGTTGATTATTTCTGGAGACCTTGAGGTTTCTTGAAAGTCTTTCACATGCTCTATGAATAACCAGGAAGTGTGATTACCCTTCCCTGGAATACAGCTTCCCCCCTTGCTACTGATCTACTCTTGAAACTGTGCAGTTGCAAGGGAGGTAGAAACAATTCTAGACCATAATCCACAATTCAGTAAACATGATAGTGTGGACCGCAAGGCCAACTAGTATACAGTGAGTGTGTAGGGATGACCGATGTGTCTATTTTGAGACCATTTTATTTTCAAATGTGTGTGTTCATAGGTCAGTCTCATCTCCTTTTTGCATCAACCTGTTTTATAGTTTTTTAAAAGCTGCATTGGAAATCTTATTTCATGGTGCATTTAAATATTTGTGAAAATAATACTTTTATCTATCCCAAATCACCTGGTTGCAAAGTTATATGAGAGGGGTGTAGCCTCCGTGGCTGTTTCCCTCTATTTAACTGAACTTAACAAAATGCTTCTAAGAAGTGAGCCTGGTTTCCTGTTCCCACTTTAAAAAGGCCAATACTGACTGACAACAAGACCTCATTCTGTCAGCCAACTCTAGTCCTAATTAATAGTTTAGTCATCTGCAATAGGATACATTCCATTCCCCCCCCCAGGTACGCAGCTTTAGTAAACAAGTATATAGTTATGTAAATGAGACAGGCAGTGTGTAAAATAGTCTATCTGTCAACTATAATGGTAAAAATAGAAGGCAGTAGGGGGCATGGATGGGGAGTAATTCATCTTATAGAAGAAGAAACTTGCTTATGGTTTCTTCATTCTTGAGTGCTCTGATCCAGACGGTGGTATCAACATGCTTTGTATGCAGTATCCCATTCAGGATTGTGTTAACTTTGTGGGATGTGTTGGATTTTACCCTTCTTCTCTATATGGTTCTTTGTCCTTTTATTTTGCCAGCTACCCTGCAAATAGAACTCTTGTGCTTTTTAAAAACAACAACAACAATAATAATAATTGTGGGCCATCGAGTCAATTCTGACTTTGAGTGACCCTTTCCAGTGTTGTTTAAGTAGAAAATGCATAGAAGTGGTTTACCATTCCCTTCCTCTAGGACCGTCGTACCCAACGTGAGGCACATACTCCACAGGGGAACACTTTGATTTTTAAGGGGGGCAATTCAAGAATGAGTTATTAATAGTGAATGGGTTTTTAGGGTTCCTCCATGTCAATAGGAGTTCACTTTTTGAATAATAATAAGTTTATGTCATGGGGGGAATCAGGATTTTAGAGATGCTTAGATGGGGCATGGCCAAAAAAAGGTTGGGAACCACCGCTCTAGGGGTAGTCTTGAGACTGTGCAATTTGCCCAGGGCTACGTAGGCTGGCTCTTCTCCCAGGCGGCACAGTGGGGAATCGAACTCCCAATCTCTGAGCCATCTATTCATCTTTCTGAGTATTTTTCCAATATGGTGCTATAAAATGAAAAATGAGAAACATTCAGTGATTTACAGTAATCAGATCCAGTATCTTGTGGCTGTTCTCAGACTGTACATCCCATTAGCTTTAGCCCAGGGGTTCACAGCCTAAGGCCCATGGGCTGGATCTGGCCCACAGTGTCATTTCACAGCCCCCCATCTCTCCAAGGGTGTTCAAGAAATAAAATGGCTATCCCCTTTGAAGCTGTTGGGACAAAATGGTCACCCCCATCATGCAGGCAGGGCAGAATGGCCGTCCGGCCCTCGATGCTGACTGAGAGAGCATGGCCCGGCCCCCAGTTTGAAAAGGTTGGGGACCCCTGCTTTAGCTAATATAGCCAAAGATGGTTATGCTAACTTCAGACTCAGTCGTGATCTCTGTTATTGATGGGTTCTGCATATAAACCACAACATCAAACCTGAATTTACCCCAAACATTCATTTCCCTATAACAATTGGACAAGATGGATTAAAAAAATGTAATTGAAAAAGCAATGGGTGTGTGTAATCTTTTCAAAATACAGATTGTTTTTTTAAAAATAATAATGTCTCCTTTGTTTAAATCCTAGATACAACTTGGTAATCACTTCTTCTCTCTCAGCCAGCTATAAGTATCTCCAGAAATTCCTCAGTTGCCTGCTGACTCTCAGTTTGGGAGTGCTGTGAGAACAATAAATGAGAGAGACTTAGCACCGATTTCCTTGCCAACAGCATTACTGATGGATAGAAATATGACTCTATAGCTGGACTTGAAGGATTGTTGTTCAGCTGGCAAAACATCTGCCTGCTTTTAAAATACATTGGCCATGGACTCTTCGGGGACCCTGCTGGAGCAGCAAGCTAGCAATGGTGTTCCTGATAGTTCTGGACAACATTTGAACCTTGAGATGAATTTAGGTCAGCCAGTGGACGGAGATGGTGTCAACCGTAAGCAAAAAATTTTTAAAAACAAAAATGATTTTTGTTGGTGGGGTGAGAAATTGGAGTTAACTGGATAGATCAGACCTAAGGACTAATGCCTAATACAGTGGAACCCCATGTAACGAATGCTTCGTATAACAAAAAATCCGTACAACGAAGCGTTTTTACACTATTGTCAGTGCACCATATAATGAAAAAAAATTTGTTATACGGATCACCATTGGCAATACTGTGTACAACGAAACACACACACACACAAAATATTGTTTCAAGGTTCTGTTTCTTTCTTACTGTAGACCAGTGTTTCCCAGTCTATGGCTTTTAGACTTCAATTCCCAGAAGCCCAAGTTGATCCCACAAAGCACTGATCAGCCAATGGACTGACTTAGACCTCTGGGAATTGAAGTTGCCCTGTGGGAACTGAACTGAGTGCCAACTGCATGGGTGTCCAGGTGTCAGACAGGCAAAATTCTGCTTTAGGCAAGGGGCATCTTGGTTTTGGGGCCACGGCGGGTTAGTGGTTAAGACACTGAGCTTGATGACTGGAAGGTCATCAAGACCCAAGTGCTGTGCAGTTGAATGAGCTCCCGTCGTCTGTCCCAACCTAGCAGTTCGAAAGCAAGAAATTGTAAGATAAATAGGTACCACTTCAGTGGGAACAGTAATAGCATTCTCTGCTCTCTGGCATCTAGCCTGCTACCTGACCATGGAAACATCAGCAGACACAGACAGCGCTGGCTCTTTGGCTGTAAATGGAGATGAGCACCAGCCCCTAGAGTCAGATATGACTGGCTTTCGAGCAAGGGAGACCTTTATCTTTCTACCTTGTCATAATAATAATTTTGTGTCAGAAATTATTATAGGTTGAAAGGATTATTTTTGCAGAAAAAACTCCACTTAGGGAACGCCCAAATGAGGCTCCTTTCATGTCCCCAAGAGCTGGGACAGAGACGGGCGCTCAGTCCGTCATGTAGTACCCAGGTCTCAAACTGCCAACTGGCCGGCCTTCCAGCTAACAAGGTGAGCTTCTTAACCTCTGAGCCACCACAGCCCCTATCTTGTCGTTAAGGGACAGGAGAGCTAAACTGATGGTTTTATCTTCCACCACACGCTTTGTTACGGATGTTCACCAAGAACAATCCAATGTTATATTCCATTTTCCAGCAACCGATATAAAGGACAGCCAAGTGCCGACCAAAGGAGAACCTCGGGAGCTGAACAGGCATGAGAACGCTTGTGCGAACGGACCGGTCTCTCATTACCCTGGACCTAACGGCAGTCCATGCGGGGAAGAGCCAGCTCCAGGTGTGCCTGGTTTCCATGAAAAGCTAAAGCCGTCTCAGGGATCTAGTACGGAGGGCGTAGTTCTTAGAAAGGAAGCATTGCAGTCCCTCAAACTAAGCCTTCACATGCAAGAGACTGAATTGTGTAAGCATCTGTTGATGGTGGAGCCTCCCTGTTTCTCTCTTTTCCTATATGAAACCTGTCAGCATTTTTTCCCAACGTTTCTCTGTGGGCCTCTTCCAGAATCTCTCCCTCCAAATATTGATTTAAGGGATTCGAACTGAGCCGTGAATGGTCTGCTGCAGCAATTTGTGATTCTGTGCTTAACACCTTTGCTTACTTCACTAACTGTTGGAGGTTGGAATAAAGGTCAATTTATTACAGTCAACGACCGGAACAGAATGTATTCGATTTGGTTGCAAACATTTTTATCTGTAATTTGTTCTGGTCTTTGGCTATAATAAATTGAATTAAATAATAAATTGAATAAAGGTCACCATTGCATTTCTATTGGATATATAGGTTCCCCTATACTCCTAAAAAATCAAAATAAGGATGAATCATTTTAAACACAACACATGGCTTTTCTAAATTAAAAAAAACCCACCAACCCAAACACAAAATCTATATTGTTCCTTTCCTTCTCCTGGTTTTTTTCTAGTGATACTCGCTTCTTAATTCTCATGGCATCTGCAAGGCAGTGAGTGAAAGATATTATTGTATTTTTATTTGGGGTTTTTTATAGTTCTCTAGTGGGATTTATGTAGTTCATAATGTAATTGTTGTACGCCACCCAGAGTCGCTTGCTGAGTGGGCGGCAATACAAATGTGACTAATAAAATAAATAAATAAACCCAGTGGGGTTTCTGGATGGATTTTCTAAATCCCATTCCAGTTTCTGTTATCACTTCATCACACTGGCCCTTGGGGTGGTGGTGGTGAATTGAAGCAAGAGACCAAGATCTATAGAATCACGTTTGTTTCATTTCTTTGTGGTATAATTTTATGCCATGACCTTAACAATTATAGGGAAAAGTACAAATAAAAAGAATACAAAATACTCTACTGGCAGTTGTTAGCCTAAAATAATCAATGGGTAAATGACAGAAGCGTTCATATGCACATTCCTTTGGAACATTTAAAACTCTTCACTCAGTGAGAACATTCAGTAACGGGGTTGCTACATAGTGACCCATGCCTGTATTTCCAGATCTGACCTTATGACTGTTAATAAACACATCCTATGGCCATCCTTAAAAGGGACGCAGTGGCTTAGTGGTTAAGACCTTGAGCTTGACGACTGGAAAGTTGGCAGGTCAACAGTTCAAGACTTGAGTGCGGCATGACGGAGTCACTTCCTGTCTCCGTCCCAGCTCCTGCCACCCTAGCAGTTTGCAAGCAAGAGGTTGCAAGTAGATAAATAGGGAGCAATTTAGTGGGAAAGGTAACAGCGTTCCATGCATCTAGTCATGCTTGCCACATGTCTGCAGATGGCGCTGGCTCATTGGCTGTAAACAGAATTGAGAACCGACCCCTAGAGTCAGACATAATTGCCTTTCGAATAAGGAAGAACTTGACGTGGACTTATGGCCATCCCAATGTTGATTTAGGTAACTAGGGTTCTGTAGTTGATAGCATCCCAAAAGCAGAGGGAGTGGTGAAACATGGGCCCTTAAACCCTAAGTCATTGAAGGACGTGCTCTTAATATCAATGCTTACACAATGGCCTTGGAGCTTATGGGTGAGCGCCTGGTTTATTTCCTAACACTGCATATTAGCTTGCTCACCCTAACCAGCAAAGCATGTTTTGTTTCTCTGCATGAATGAAGGAATGGGATAAACACTGCTGGGTTAAAATTGCCTGCTTTAAACCTTTCTGCACACCTTCTGGTACAAACGTGGCTTAATTTGGGCTGGAAAACTTACATAATTGTGCTTAAAGGAATTGCATTTCAGCTAACAGGTTGGACCAAAGAGCCTGGAAAACTGAAACTTACTCCTTAGCTCTGAGGTTCTCAACCTTTAAAAGCCGTGGGCTGGGTCACGCTCCCTTAGACAACTGAGCGGGCCGAAGTGGTGGTCCCCACCCACCCCACGTAAACGCCATAAAACTCATCCGCGTCTGTCGTGAACATGTTTATGACAGCCGTGGGCGCATTTATGGTTGCCGTAAATGCGTCCACTTCTGGTGTTGGCGACACGGGCCACCTGAAATGGTGCCGTGGGCTGTAAGTTGAGAACCCCTGGCTTAGGTGATAGGGACCTAAGACTCTTCCAAAGTTTGAGGAAAAAATTACTTTTCTCTACTGCTTGTATTTTTGGTTGGTAGATTCTGAGATATAGACTTCAAAAAGTTTCCTTGTCAGTGCTGATCTGTCACAAATTGCTCTTCTATAATGTTAGGCATTATTGATCTGGTGCTTAAAGGAGGGGGCAAAAAAATTGAGGATGTAACATTTATATTGCAATCATAGTGCAAGGTTAAATTATGCAAATATAAATTACAATATTAGTCTGTTGATCAGACTGGACATAGGATCAATGCTCAACGGCTGGTCCAACAAATTAGCTGGAACAGAAAGGCTTCTTCTTTCGCTATTTCTTGGGCAATAATTATCTAGTTCAGGCATGGCCAACCTTGGTGCTCCAGGTCTTCTTCGACTTCAGTTCCCAAAAGCCCAAGTCATCACACCAGCTGATTAAGGCTTCTGGGAAATGAAGTCCAAAAACACCTGGAGTGTCAAGGTTGGCCACGCCTCAACTAGTTCCTACGGCAATGTCTGTCTTACAACTGTACAACTTGTACTTTTCACTCAGACCTTTTAAGCAGCAATAACAACAGTAGCTTCCAGTCTAGTAAACAAGGTAAAGAAACTGTCGCTTCTTTCTTTTTTATTTTCTCTCCCCACTTTTCATGATTTTACTAAGAATATAATCTGTCATTTTGCACATCTGGGAACCCCCCTTCTCCTTTTCGTTCTTCAGGTTCTGCGGAGTCTTCCCTTCCACTGGAGAAAGAGGAGCAGATTAGACTCCAGGCAAGACGGCGTCTTGAAGAGCAGCTCAAACAGTACCGTGCAAAAAGGCATCAGGAAAGAGTAAGAGCATAAAGCCACTTGGATTCTCTAGTACGGATCATAATTGTAGTTGGCGGGTTTTCAACATCGAAGAGATGCTTTTGTTTATGACATTTAAATAGGGGCTGCGGTGGGTGAGTGGTTAAGAAGCTCACCCTGTTAGCTGGAAGGCCAGCAAGTCGGCAGTCCGAGAACCGGGCACTGCATGATGGATTGAGCACCCGTCTCTGTCCCAGCTCCTGCCAAGCTAGCAATTCAAAAGCAAGAAATAGCAAGTAGATAAATAGGGACCTGATTACTGCAGGACTGAATGAGCTCGTGTCTTTGTCCCAGCTCCTGCCAACCTAGCATGTCTTGGGGACATGAAAGGTGCCTCATTTAGGAGTCCCCTGAGCGTAGTTCCTCCAGAATAATTTCTGACATGAAATTATTATTATTATATATAAATTAAGCATACGGAAGAGAGAAATTTCATTTCTTTCAGTGTTCAGAATGTAAGCTAGGCAGTTAATTTGTCAAAAAAGGGAGATATTAGTTTTGTTCTCTAATGATAGTTATTTTAAAAATTAGGGGCATCATTCTGTTTATACAGTGGATTCCTCAGTTAACATAATTAAAGCATTTTCTCTGGGACATTTCTTATAGTGAAAATTACTTTAACCAAATTTTCCATAGGAATGCATTTAATGCACTTTACCATAGGAATGCATTGAAAACCAAGACACTTTAACTGAAATGCGGTTTCTGATAGGAATGCAATGAAAACCAATTAACCAATTCCGGGGGACAATCTGTAAACCAAGCCACTATTTTCTATGGATTTCCTTTTGTTGTGTGATTTTTATGCTAACTGAGCCATTTGTTAACCAAAGTTCCACTGTATTACTGTTTTTTCTTCTTTTTCAATGCACCAAGCAGTCTTCAGCTAAAAACCGCCTCTCCAGTACCCTTGATCCTGAGTTGATGTTAAATCCAGAGAGTTTGCCGAGAGCCAACACTGTAGCTATGACGAAAGAATACTCCTTCATGAGAACCAGCGTCCCCCGGGGACCAAAATTAGGAAGCTTAGGTCTTCCAGCCCACTCCAAAGAACGGAAAAGTTCCAAGTCTTCCCGGTCAAACAGGATCCGGTCTCTGGCTGATTATAGGACTGAAGATGCAGAGGGAAACGTTGGGAATGCTCTTCCAACCACCGATTCATCACCCGGTGGGACTCTGAAGCACAATCAAAACAGCCTGACGTCGGTTGTGTCCGAGATAAGGATGACCCCTGATCCAGATGACCGGCTGGACAGTTCCTCGTTAGCAGGAGACAACGTGTCGGAAATTGATGGAAGTGAAGCAGGAACAAGATTGGATGGCAACGAGAGCGATAGTTCTACGTACAGTAGCGTATCCGGAAGAGGGCAATATAGTGGTTTGATTGGCGCCGAGAGCAGACAAAGCGTCTCAATCCTTGTAAATGGCCAGGAGGTCCCTTTGGATGCTGTTGGGCATTTTCCTTCCATCAGAGAGGTGCTACAGGCGGCTGCCGTAGAACATCAGGCTCAGGATCCAGAGACCAACGGGGAAACGCGGAGCCGGAGAGACAGTATCTCAAGCAGGTGAGGCTAAGGTCTGTCTTCTAACCTGTCAGGGACTATGTTAGCATTTACCATATTTACCGGCATATAAGACACACACACACCCTTAAAGTACACTGGGAAAATGGAGTTTGTCTTGTTGTTGTTCAGTCGCACAGTCGATTCCGACCCTTTGCAATGACCCAATGGACTACTGTCCGCCAGGCACTTCTGTCCTCCACCATCCTCCTCAACTCACTCCGTTCTGTACCCATTGTCTCTACAATACCATCTAGCCATCTCATTTTTGGCCGCCCCCGTCTTCTTTTGCCCTCCACCCTTCCCAGCATCAAGGCTTTCTCAAGAAAATCCTCTCTTCTCATTTGATGTCCAAAGTACTTTAGCTTCATCTTCACTATTTGCCCTTCTAAGGAGCAGTCAGGGTTGATTTCTTCTAAGATTGACCTATATGTTCTCCTCGCTGTCCAGGGGACTCTCAAAACTCTCCTCCAACACCACATCTCAAAGGCAACTATTCTGCGCTCAGCTTTCCTTATGGTCCAACTCTCACAACCACATGTTACCACCAGAAATACCATTGCTTTGACTATACAAATTTTTGTTTGCAATGTGATATCTCTACTTTTCACTATGTTCCCCAGGTTTCTCATCGGTTGCCTCCCAAGCATCAGTCGCCTTTTTATTTCATGGCTGCAATCCCCATCTGCAGTGATCGTTGATCCTAAGAAAGTAAAATCTGTCACTGCTTCTACTTCTTCCCCATCTATTTTCCAGGGACTGATAGGGCCTGTTGCCATGACCTTGGTTTTCTTTATATTGAGTCTAAAGCCATCTTTTGCACTTATAAGCCAGCAAATATGGTAATTCACCTGTTTCTGAACTAATCTGTCTTTACCTTTGAAATGCCCAGCAGCTAAATAAAGCTATTTCCTCAACCTTTGGTCCCCCAAATCTTTTGAATCTCAGCTCCAAAAGATCTTGACAATTAACTGCTCAGGGAGTCAAGAAAACCTCTGGAGACTGAAAGACTGAGATTCATTGGTTCATGGCCAAAAAAGCAGGCACTAAAACAGCCTGTTGCGGCAGCCTTGTAAAGGAGCTTGTAAAGGGACTGCCTGCCTGGAATCCGTCTGCTGCCCTTCTCATTCTCTATAAGTATTTAATCCACGTACAGTTCTTTGCAGCTTTTGCCACCTAACAAGAGTCAAGAGTTCTCACCATCAATGTTCTTATCCATAGTAGCTCTTTAAGAACTGGATTATCCTTTGATTCCCAGAAGCTTACTTGTGTACGATACTGTAATGGTGCCTTAAAGCTGATCTCTTTCGAATTTACATTAGAATTGGCTGATGGCAAACTAGTCAGTACAATAACACAACCAGGGACTGCGGTGGTGCAAGTGATTAAGACACTGAACTTGACGACTGGAAGGTCGGTAGGTTAGCCGTTCAAGACCCAAGTACTGCATGACAGAATGAGCTCTTGTCACTATCCCAGCTCCTTCCAACCTAGCAGTTCAAAAGCAAGAAATTGCAAGTATATAAATAGGTACCACTTCAGTAGGAAGGTAAACAGCTTTCCGTGCACTCCTGTGTCTAGTCATGCCTATCACATGTTCATTGAAATGTCTGCAAATGCAGACAGCGCTGGCTCTTTGGCTATAAACAGAGATGAGCACTGAACCCTAGAGATGGATACGACTGGCTTTCACATCCCGGTTTCTTCCATAGGTGGAACTGAAAGTGGCTTACATTTTAAAAGCCCAAATAAATACAAATACAGTACAATGAAAATGTATGTGGATTGAAAGCATGAAAAGATATAACACATTTTGAGAAGATAGTAATAAAAGATGTTTCCAAAACCAGGGCATCTATTAGATTTCATAAGCTCAACCGTGTTGTTTTAGCTGCAACACTATCCACATTGCATTACTTTCACATCTGGGCAGTACTGGATCCAGAGTTGGTGGGAGATCATCACCAGGCTATCATCCCACTGTGAGAGTGCAGGCTTTTAATAAGCTGGCGTTTAATTTTTGGGTCTTCCACATCCAAAAAATAAGTGTTCCTATTGGGGCAAAATGAATGAGTAGACTTGAAATGACAGCTTCTCTGTTCTACATCATGAGATACCTGTTGCAGGTGCATCGTTGTCATAATCATCATCCTTTATTAACTGATTAGTCTTCTGAACATATTAGGTTAAAATAAAATAGGTCAGATAAAATACGATTTTTTTTGAATAGTAGCCATGATAGTCTGTGGTTCAGGCATATCAGAAAACAAATAAAATAAAATAAAAACACTGCATCACTTTAAAGACGAACTGCTATATTTTTACTTTGAACTTTCATGGATCAAGTCCACTTCTACAGACATAGGAGTGAAATTTCCAGGCATGGTTTATATACACCAGATACAGAGGTAAAGAGGTAAAGGTAACAAGGTAAAGAGGTAAACAGTAATCATAAAATATGATTACATAAAAGAAGGTAAAAATAGTATGATACAATCACGATAAAATGAGATATAAAACTTACTCAAAATAATTTACCCATAAAATTTGTCACTTTTACATGCAAGTCCTGTTGCAGGTGCAGAACAGATGCAAAATTACATTGCCTACGGCTGGCAAAATGTGCACATTTTAATGTCTTTGCTTTGTCTCTCCCCACCCTGGTCCCAGTATATCAATGGAAAGCTCCATTGCGGGCACCCATGATGAAGTATTGCAGGTCCTCAAGGAGAAGATGAGACTGGAAGGACAACTGGAAGCTCTGTCGTTAGAAGCCAGCGAGGTACAAACAAAATTGACTGTTTATTTTTACTGAATATTGTTGAGGTTTCTTGATGGGTCTTCTTGCATAGTGCTTAAAAATGCAGTCATGGAGCAAAAACACAGTTTCTTTTGCATGCCCAAGGGAGGTGGCAGTGTGCATGTACAATTCAAGAGGGAGGTTCTGGTTGGGTGTATGCAAAAGGGCTTTTAAAACAAAATGGAATTGGTCAATAATGCACCATGGAAGGTCTAAAAATAATAATAGAAAAGCCCCATAGTCCAGCCAGGTTATCCTGCTATGGTAATAGAGTAGACCCTACTGCCAGTGACTCAACGCTGAATGTCAGACAGCAGTTAGCTAACCTGACCACCCTGAGGATCAACAGCCTCAGGTGGCAAAGTCCACAGGGAAGGGTGATGGTCCCCAAGTGGATTAAATCCCTCTTAAATCCATCGTGATGGAGGGCAGCAGCTTCATCCATCCTGGCCTGGGGCTGAGGCAGATCTTTACGTGCCAAAAAGAAACAGAAAGTGTCTTACGGAACTGGATCAGTGGTATGGGTGTCATTCTGGATTGCAGAAGACAGATGAAAGGCCACTGCATTATATTCTCAGGACAGTCTTCTTAGCTGATCTCCATGAGGATCGCCAATATTCATAATCGGATATGGCAGAAGAAGAAAAGCCCCAAATTAAATTGAACAAAAATAGCCTTGATGCAGACAGTGCTGCCTCTAGAGTCAGACACAACGACCGTATTTGCCGGCGTATAAGACGCATCGGAGTATAAGACGCACCCCATTGTTACCAAATTGGCCCACTATAGGTCACTACAGTAAAACATCGGATAACGCTAAAACTTGGTTCCACTAGTCTTGGTGTTATCCGATTTTTAGTGTTATCCGATACATGTTAAAATCCTATGGGATGGATTGGATAACGTTAAAGCTCCATAGAGATGCATTGTAACCACACAGGCTTTAGCGGTTGTTATCCGATCCATCCCATAGGACTTTAACGTTATTCGATGCAATTCTCCTCCCCAGATTACTTAACATCATGAGATTTTAGCGTTATCCAATCCAATCGCTATCCGGTTTTTTACTGTATATACAGTTTAAGACACATTCCATTCTTCCAGTGTATTTTAAGGGGAGAAAAGTGAGTCTTATATGCCAGGAAATAGGGTAACCTTTGAGCAAGGGAGACCTTGACTTCTTACATTATGTCTCTTCACAGTCATTCATTCTTTTGCCCTTTTGGTCTTGTTCAGGCTCTCAAAGAAAAGACGGAGCTCCAAACCCAGCTGGCTGCTTTGCACATGAAGCTTCAGGCCCAGATGGAGGACAGCCAAGGCCACCAACAGAAGCACGACTCACTGAACTCGGAGGTGGCCACCTTAAAGCAGTCCTGCTGGGACCTGGAGCGGGCCATGGCAGAACTGCAGGCGGCCTTGGAGGCCAAGAACACTGGCCTGGCTGCTTCCAATAATGACCTGAAAGTGGCAGAAGAACAGTACCAAAGGCTGGTGGGCAAAGTGGAAGACTTGCAGAAAAGTGTTCTTAGTAAGGATAACACGGGTGAGTGGCAAGAGACCCCAGGCTGGTCAGACTGATGGGCTTTTTAGGTTCTTTTTTAGGATTTCGGAAACAAAAATAAGCACTCAAGGGGTAGCAGGAAAGTTTTATTCAACAATTATCTAAGCAGAAGCATTAAAGTCTCCTTATGTAGCAGCCAAGCGGAGGCCAGGAGCGTATTTTTTGTTCTTTCTTCTAGTTCTTAAATTATTTATTATTATTTATTAGTTCAAATTTATATTGCCGCCCACTCGCCGTGGCGACTCAGGGCGGCTTACAAAAAATACATTCCATTACAATACAATATGTTGATGTGGGCTCAGGGGGAGGAGCGGCGAAATCCTCAACCTGCCCTGGCCTCTTCCTCCCCAGCAGTTGGTGTGGGCACAGGAGGAAGGGCGTACTTGATGAGTCCTGGGGGTGCAGGGGTTAAACTGCTGTTCTTGCAGCCAGAAGGTTGTGAGTTCGATCCTGACCAGAGATTAAGGTTGACTCAGCTTTCCATTCTTCCAAGGTCGGTAAAATGAGGACCCATCATGTCGGGGGGACAAAATGCCAATTAACCTATGAACTGCACTAAGGTCTTTGGGGCGGTATAGAAGCGTGATTACTTTGCTTTGCTTCTTCAACCTGTTCCATATCATCATCATCTTAGAACTGCAGAGCTGGAAGGGATCTTATGCTCTTCAAGTCCAGCCCCTGTCAAGGAGACAGTGGTGAGGGACTGAACTCCTAGCCAGTGATGGCCAGCCGTGGCGCTCCAGATGTTTTTGGACTTCAATTCCCAGAAGCCAAGTCATGCTGATCAGTGCTTCTAGGAATTGAAATCCAAGAACATCTGGAGTGCCAAGGTTAGCCATGACTCTCCTAGCCTTTGTCTCTGTAGACCAGGGATTCCCAGCCTTCTCAAGCCAGGGGCCAAGTCACGCTCTCTCAGTCAGCTCCGAGGGCTGGATGGCCATTTTGCCCTGCCTGCACGATGGGGGTGGCCATTTTGTCCTAACTGCTTCAAAGGGGTGGCCATTTTCTTATCCTTGGAGAGGTGGGGGGCCACATGAAATTTCACCGGGGGCAGGATCCTGCCCACAGACCTTAGGGTTGGGAAGCAGTGCTGTAGACGGACAGACACCCAAGCCACCAAACTATCCAGCAGTTCTGTTGTCATTATTTTCTTGAAAGGGCATGAAAATGCCCAACAGATATAAAAGACATTTTGCTCACATTTGCCAGTCTCAAAACCCGGCCTTTCCTTCTCTTCCTTGGGTTTTTAGTTCATGACCTCCGGCAGCAGCTCTCATCTTTACAAAGCCAGCTCCAGCAAGTGCAGCTGGATCGCACCACTCTGACCAACAAGCTCAAGTCGTCCCAAGCAGAGATTACCTCGTTGCAGAAAGTACGGCACTGGTACCAACAGCAGCTGGCTGTGGCCCAGGAGGCCAGGATACGGCTGCAGAGTGAGATGGCAAATATACAGGTAAAGGTGGCTTCCTTCTTTTGCCCTCCTAATTCTCATCGTCAGAGCGTGGGAAAAGTTCCAGCTCTTAGATTGCAGGTCCAGGTCCTTTTGTGTCCAGGTCAAACCTTAAACTGCCAAAATGAAGCCACCTTCTTGGCTTTGTCGTTGGCCAAAATTAAACCTTCATTGGTACATGTTTCTGGTAGTAATCAAAAGACCAGCAAAAGAGACGGATCCTGTATTATCTCCACTTTAGCACAGAGTGTTGTTGTCTGCTAGCAGCCCCCACTTGAGCATGTTGGTCTTACATTTAGGGACTCCAACCTGGGCCTATTCAGTGTCCTCCAAGTGACATAGATGAGGTTGAGTTCCTCAGCCATTTCCTTGTCCAATGAGCTCCTTCCTCCCATCTTCTAATTTGGATTTGCTCTTGCATACCCTCAAGAGGGGAAGTCTGCAGTGGCTTAGTGGTTAAGACACTGAACTCACTGACTGGAAGGTCAAAGTTCAATTCCCGCGTACTGCGTGACGGGGCCAGCTCCTCTTGTCTGTCTCCGTTGCAGTCCCAGTGTTAAATCCTGCATGTCTCATTTCATATGTGACTCAGAAGATGGCTCCGTGATCGCAGTGTGTGGGTCACTTCATGGCAAGCTGGAATCCATCATTAAACAAATTCACTCCAGTGGCATTTTTCCTGTGAAAATGATCCCCAGGAAGGGGGAGGATGTATACTCAGATACGAGTAGCAACCAATGATGACAAAAGGACATTTGAAATATTTATAATAACATTGCTTTCTTCTTCCTTCTTTGATTCCCCCCCACCCCTGTCTTCTCAAGGCTGGTCAGATGACCCAGGTGGGTTTGCTAGAACACCTGAAGCTGGAGAATGTAACACTCTCTCACCAGTTAACAGAGTCTCAGCACAGATCTATCAAAGAGAAGGAACGTATCGCGACACAGCTGCAGAATATTGAGGTAAAGATTAGAGGGAACCTTGACTAGCATTTCCTAGAGCCATGTAAGATTTCCAAATAGTTTTTTTTAAAAAAAAAATAATCATTTTTTATCACAAAAATTCTTAAACAACAAACTAAAACAGTACCTCTATGCATGCATGCACGCATGCACACACTGAAGACCTTAAATATATATTTGTATTCTTTTATCATATTTTCATTCATTTCTTTTATAAAAAATAATGTTACTTAATTAAAATACAAAAAACAACAACACAAAAATTAAAAAAAATCACAACAACTAAAAAATACAGAAATCTTCACAAAATTAAAATATAGTACCATATAACTACTATGTGCACTCGCCACTAGTGGAACTTGCAAACCTTCTCAATTAAATGTTCTCAGTATCATTAAATTTTATATATTCGTCCCCTTTCTTCCAAAAGGATATTACCTCTTGCTCTGGCTTTACTAATTTCATTAATACATAATCTAAAAATTTTCCCCATACAGTGATACCTCGTTTAAAAGTCTTTTAGCTGTTTAAAAGTCTTTCTAAAGTGGCAAAAACACAGTGAAAAATTCCAAAGTGCACGTAGAAAGAGTTTTTAACAAATAAAATACTTTTTTTGGCTTTTCCCCTGAGCTCCGGAACTGATTATTTTGGTTTTCAATGTATATCCCGCAGATTTCCAAAAGCGCTCTCTAGTGGCCAGCTCTGGTAATTGCCAGCTCAGTATCCGATGATCAGCTGTTTAGGGGACTGTTTTCAGGAATTCCTGGTTGTGGGGAGAGCTTCTGGTGGTGCCAAAACACAATGAAAAATTCCAAAAATGGGGTGGAAATGGTCCAAACATCCTCTCTGTGGGAGGCATTGGAGGACCCCCCCAAAAACTTTTCATATTGCAGAAAAAATAAACACGAATCTTATAGACAATATTTAATTAATTAAAAAAACACTCTTTATTTCATAGAGCCCTAGTCCTCTTCAAAAAGACATTGTTTTTTTGCATGGGTACCTTTCTTTTGTCTTTCAGTACCAGACAGCTGTTATGTTACTGAAATTATATTTTTCCTTACGGACAGGCTGATATGTTAGACCAGGAAGCCGCCTTTCTGCAGATCCAAGAGGCAAAGTCCATGGTAGAAGAAGACTTGCAGAAAAAACTGGAGGAGTTTGAGGATGAGAAGGAGCAACTTCAGAAAATGGCAGATTCGGCAGCAATGCTGGAGCAAGAACTAGAAAAAGTACCTGTGATTCAAGTATTTCCCAAACTTTGGTTCTTGGACTTCAGTTCCCAGAAGCCTAAGTCAATTCCCCAAAGAAATTGATCAGCCAATGTACTGACTTAGGCTTCTGGGAATTGAAATCCCCCTATGGGGCCTGGGCCCCACATTGGGAACCATTGGGGACCCTTGGTGGCTCTTCATAGTTGGCTTAAGGTGAAAAACAAAAATACGAAATGCGATCTCCAACAGTTTTAGAAGCTTCCAGAAGCGTTCTGGTGAAAGCAAAATATTAAGAATGAAAATCTGCTCATTAAGAGTAAGATGTTTTCAAATCTTCATGGGGGATTAGTAAAAGTAATCAGACTTCTAAACTGTCCCATAGTGCTTAGTGGGTGGTTCAGAAGTTAATTAACATTTTGCTCCCAACATGCTGGGTGCTCATTTTACCATCCTTGGAAGGATGGAAAAGGGCGGGTCAGCATTGATTCCTGGCCAGAATCAAACTCACAACCTTTTGATTGCAGTATAGCAGTTTGACCCCTGTGCCGCCAGGGCTCCTATTAATGATAAAGTACCGAAAAATGTGTTTTTATTTAAAATCAGTGTCTGCTGCAGGTTTCCATTGCTCTCAGTATTCCTCCATCTTCTACGGGGTGAGAATCTTAATATGGGTTTCCTCCCCTGCTCCATTCAGGTGAGATTGACATTACATCAGCGAGATCTTCAGATCGAAGCGTTGCAGCAGGAGCAGCTAGACCTCGTGAGGCAGTTGACTTCCACTCAGGAGACACTGCAGACCCGAGAGGAGTCCCTGAGCAGCCTGCAGACGCAGTACGATGAGCTGGAGGCCAGGCTGACGGAGTTGCAAGGGGAAGCCACCTCGAAAGACGACGACATCCGGTATTTGCAGAACGAGAAGATCGTCCTGGAGGTCGCCCTGCAGGTGGCCAAAGCGGGCAAAGAAGGCGTCGAAGAAGGAGCCCAGCGTTTAGGAGAGAGTGCTGAAGCCACCTTCGATGTCTTGGAGCAATTGAGGCAAGAAGTAGCCGTCAAATCAAGTCAGGTATTGCAGACCTTTGGACCATCTGAATATTGACCCTTTTGCACATACAGTACTGTGCAAAAGTCTTAGGCTACCACCAGCTAGTGGAAATTCTGTTCGGGAGTTATCATTAAACTGTATTAACTATATATAGCTAATACAGGTTGCCCTCTTATCCATGGGGTTACATTCCAAGACCTACTGTGAATACCTGAAACCATGGATAACAGTGAATCATATTTTACATTGAAACAGTGGCCTCTAGTGGCTAGCTCTGGTAATGCGTCATTGAAATACATATATACTGTAGTGGTAGCACATGGAGCCCTCTCTGTGAGCACCAGTGCAGTCAACCCAGCACAGAGTTCACCTCGCCCCTCTGGCCAGCAGCCCAATGGGAGCGTTTCCTCCCTATCCCAGCACAGAGTTCACCCCACCCCTCTGGCCAGCAGCCCAATGGGAGCGTTTCCTCCCTATCCCAGCACAGAGTTCACCCCACCCCTCTGGCCAGCAGCCCAATGGGAGCGCTTCCTCCCTCCCCCCAGCAAACAGTTCACCTTTGCCCAGCAGCCCAATGGGAACATTTCCTTCCTCCCCAGTTGCTGTGTAGGCATTTTGCGATAAATAAGTGGGTTTTGGGTTGCAGTTTGGGCACTCGGTCTCTAAAAGGTTCGCCATCACTGGTATTTCATATCAAAGAGTAAACTCTCTGATATGCTTGCACAGACTAACATGGCTACCTCTTCAAAAATTCCTATATATTTCAGGCTTTGTTAGTGAAATGTTTTAGATCCACAGATAATTGAAGCCACTAAACTCATGGAATGGGTGATTGTCTACTGGAAATGCTGCACGCCTTGAGAGAATCTGACTCTGAATGCCTTGGAATTAATCCTCTCCTCGTGTCCTCATATATGGTCTCAGTAACGTTGGGTTGTTGGTGTTGGTTAATAGGTAGAAAATCTGCAACAAGAGAGCGCCACTCTCAAGAAACAGACACAGAAGGTGAAGGAACAGTTTCTTCAACAAAAGGTATGTTATCGTGTCCTTTGAATTTTCCATTTTTGAAGAAATTAGGAGAATGTGCTTATTTTTAACTTGCTCTGTGTTAGCATTTACAGATTAGTGTAATGTTAATTATAGAAGGACTGCAGTGGCTTAGTGGTTAAGACGCTGAACTTTACGACTGGAAGGTCGGCAGGTCAGCAGTTCGAGATCTGAGTGCTGCAGAGTGGAGTGAGCTTCTGGCTCTGTCCCAGCTCCTGCCAACCTAGCAATTCAAAAGCAAGAAATTGCAAATAAATAGGTACCACTTCGGTGGGAAAGGCTCCTCTGCGCAGCAGCCCAATGGGAGCACTTTCTCCCTCCCCCAGCACATAATTCACCCCGCCCCTCTGCTCAGCAGCCCAATGGGAGCACTTTCTCCCTCCCCCAGCACATAATTCACCCCGCCCCTCTGTTCAGCAGCCCAATGGGACCACTTTCTCCCTTCCCCAGCACAGAGTTCACCCTGCCCCTCTGCTCAGCAGCCCAATGGGAGCGCTTTCTCCCTCCCCCAGCACAGAGTTTACCCCGTCCCTCTGCTCAGCAGCCCAATGGGAGCACTTTCTCCCTCCCCCAGCACAGAGTTCACCCCTCCCCTCTGTCCAGCTGCCCAATGGAAGTGTTTCCTTCCTCCCCTGTTGCCATGTTGGCACTTTACGATAAATAAGTGGGTTTTGGGTTGCATTTTGGACACTTGGTCTCTAAAAGGTTTGCCATCACTGATCTAGGTGATGGTGGAAGCTTACCGCCGGGACGCAAGTTCAAAGGATCAGCTGATCAGTGAACTGAAGTCAACAAAGAAAAGGCTTGACTCTGAAATGAAAGCGTTAAAACGGGAGCTTCTTCAGCTCCAAGGTGAGAAAAAATCTGTAGAGATGGAAAACTCAAGATTGGAAAAGGAAGTATTTCGAGTCCAGCAGCAGATGGAGGAACTGGAAAACCAGCTGAATGTGGCACAGCAAGAACGTGATGGCATGGAAGCTGAGCTGAAGGTAGGGAGAAAACCTAATTAAATTATAAAACTTCACCTATATCCATGAGACTAAGTTTCGCTGGAAGGCTGGAAAATTGGCAGTTCAAGACCCAGGTACTGCATGACAGTTTGAGCACCCGTCTCTGTCCCACCGCCTGTAACCCTAGCAGTTTGAAAGCAAGAAATTGCAAGTAGATAAATAAGGACCACTTCGGTGGGGAAAAGACCTTGGTGACATGAAAGGAGCCTCATTTGGGCGTCCCCTGAGCAGAGATTCTCCAGAAAAAATCCTTTCATCCCAGAATAATTTCAGACACGAAATTATTATTACCGGAATATTGAAAAATAAGCAGAATATGATTGTTAACGTCCTTGAGTTGATGGTCTAAAACATGGATTCTCAACCTGCAACCCATGGCACCATTTCATGTGCCCCCCCCCCCGTCTCCACCACAACAGGCAGTGCCATGTGGTGGAGGAAGGGCACAGTGGCTGTCCGGCCCCTGAAGCTGTCTGAGGGAGCATGACCCGGCCCCCAGCATTAAAAGGTTGAAAGCGCCTGGTCTAAAATGTGCACTACAGATTTTTATTAAAAATATTAAGTCTATTCATTTAACACATCCTTGTTTTGAGTTATATGAGTTTAACACTTTTGTGGTACAGATGATAAAGTTTATTCTTAATCTTTTTCACTTTCTGAAATGTCTGCGTCTCTGCCGTGTCTATCAGGCATTGCAGTTTGACAAAGAACAGATGTCTGCTCTTACTGAAGTGAATGAAGCATTAAAGCGTCAAGTTGAGGAAATGCAGCATGAAACAAAATCGTGAGTGTGACCTCTTTGCTTTAGTCTACAGAACCTGAAATATTTCATCAATGGAGAGGCCTGAAGGTTCAACGTCCTTTCTTTAGTTTGCCTTTGAACAAACACTCAGTTGAATCTTAAAACAAGATTGCATAGTGCTTTATTCATCTTTTTCATTCTCTTTGTCCCAGCTGAGATTAGATTCATTTGAGATTCCAATTGCCAAGAATAAATCAAAGATATTCTGGAACACCAATGGATCCAAGCGATGACATGGCCAGTCTGAAGCCAATCTAGTAGATTAACTTGCAGTAGAGCCTAGTCTAGTACTTTGCCCTGAAACTGTGATTTCGGACCATTCAGTGAAATTTGTGTGTTTGCATTTTCCTCTAATTGGGTACATGAGTGTTCTTATTATTATTATTTTTATCATTTCTGTAAAGAAATCCACCACCACCCCTTTCATACATAGCATGTTCTTTGTTTCAAAGGCAGGTGGATAGGTCAACATGACTTTAATTAATAGGTTTTCCTTCTCTGCTATTAACATTTCTATAAAGCAAATCTATCTCTCTTCCTCTTTCTGCCTTTCTTTCTCTCTCACACACACAGTTAATTCTTATTGAATGACTTTGTCTAATCCTATGATCTGATTAATTTGTTTTCTTGCATAATGCAGTGTGCTTATTGTTTATCCCATTTTCTTAATCCCAATTAATATGAGAGAGTCAGTAGAAATATTATGGAATCAATGTCAATCTTCTGTTTATGATAACCTTTTAAAACAGCATATGTTGCGTGACATGATGCTCTGCCGATATCCTAGCTCAGATTAAATGTGTATTCAATTAATCAGAGTTCTATCTGGAAGTGAAAATAGACATTTTTTGCCACTTGTGAGGCACCTTAGTCCTAATGGAAAAGATTTGAAATACAGTATTTTGTATGCATAGTAAGGGGGTGGACTAGAAAATTGAGATATTTTATTTCAAGACTGTAAATCCTTTGTAAATCTGCCCGGTGTAGATACAGTAATTTGCAAAATGTCATACATTTTTGTTTTCAAAACTACAGGGCCATTACCGAGCAGAAGCAGAAGATGAAGCGCCTGGGGTCAGACCTAAACTCGGCCCAGAAGGAGATGAAAGCAAAGCACAAAGCCTACGAGAACGCAGTTGGGATTCTTAGCCGCCGACTGCAGGAAGCCCTCACTGCCAAGGAGACGTCTGAAGCGGAGCTGAGCAAGTTAAAAGCACAGATCTCTGAGACTGGGCAGAGCCAGGCTGGCCTAGTGAGCAAAATGCTTTCTTCAGTGGAATTAATTGTATTCTATGTAAGAGTTAGTCCATGCATAGAACTAACCTGTCTTATGTTGTTTGCTTTTAGGAAAGGATCCAGGTTCTAGAGGAGGAACTACAGGCGCTCAGCCACAGCAAGATGATGCTGGAGAAAGAACTGCAAGAAATAATCACACTCACCAGCCAGGAGCTGGAAGAGTATCGAGAGAAAGTCCTTGAGCTTGAAGATGAGGTACGTAGAGTCATAGAATCACAAAGGGGCTGCGGAGTCTCAGCGGTTAAGAGGCTCATCTTGATAGCTGGAAGGTCAGCAAGTCATCAGTTCAAGACCCAAGTACTGCATGATGGAATGAGGGCCTGTCTCTGTCCCAGCTCCTGCCAACCTAGCAGTTCAAAAGCAAAAAATTGCAAATACAGTTAAACCTATCCAACAGCCTCCGCTGTAATGCGAAAAAATTGTAACCCGAAGCATCCATAGGGATGCATTGAGAACGTAAAAAATGGTCGCGAATTGATTGCCGTAACCCAAAACAATTCCATTAAAAATTTGTAACCCGGGACAGCATCTCTGTAAATGTGTTTACAACAGGTGCAGTTACGGCAGCATTTGCGCATGCAAGGTATGTTTTGCGGCATGGGCGGTGTGGGCCAGATGATTTGGTGCCACAGGCCAGGTCCAGCCCCACAGGCTAGTTTGGCCCCTCCTGCTCTAGTAAATCCCCGTTTTGTGTATGTTCAGCTCCAGGAAGCGAGAGGCTTCAGGAGGAAGATAAAGCGCCTGGAAGAAATGAACAAGAAGCTTGCGCTGGAATTGGAACATGAACGTGGGAAGCTGACGGGTCTGGGCCAGTCCAACGCCGCTCTGCGGGAGCACAATCGCATCCTGGAAGCGGCGCTGGCCAAGAGAGAGGCAGATCTGGTGCAGCTCAACCTTCAGGTCCAGGCGGTGTTGAAGCGCAAAGAGGAGGAAGACCAGCAAATGAAGCAGCTCATCCAAGCCTTGCAGACGGCCTTGGAGAAAGAGAAATCCAAAGTCAAGGACCTGAAAGAACAGGTGAGAACCTGGCGGCTGATCTTATGGGGCTGGGAGAGCCACATGCCACTGGGTCAGAAAAACATGTGGGGACCATTTATAAATGAGAATGATAGTCCTTAAGAGCTCAGCTAAAGCTGTAGCCAAAAGCACAACCAGCGAAGCTGCCACTACTCAATCCTTCACCCCTCACTCCACCACCAGTATTAAACCAGTCTCTTATGTCAGACTTGTGGGACCACGGTGACTTAGTGGTTAAGAAGCTCGCCTTGTTAGCTGGAAGGTCAGCAAGTTGGCAGTTCGAGACCCAAGTACTGCATGACAAAATGAGCTCCCGTCTCTGTCCTAGCTCCTGCCAACCTAGCTATTCGAAAGCAAGAAATTGCAAGTAGATAAATAGTGGCCACTTTGGTGGGGAAGGTAACAGCGTTCCGTGTCTATCATGCCTGCTACATGTCCATGGAAATGTCTTCAAATGCAGATAGTGTGTCTCTTAGGCTATAAATGGAGATGAGCACCGAACCCTAGAGCCGGATATGACTGTTTTTGAGCAAGGGCGACCTTTACCTATATAAAACGCACACCTTGGGTTTTCTCCCCGATCTCTGGGAGCTCTTTGGATTAATGTCATGGACCATGTTCACTCAGAAACATATGTTCACTTGGACAAATATTTGCAGAGTGTTTCAAGCACCGGATCCCGCATGACAACTTTCTCACTCCCTTAAGTCACCATATTCTAGTGATGCTTCATAGAACCGCAATCTTAAACTCCATCTGTTCTGGAATTTCCCATCATATGATGGAAAAGGGGACTGTGCAGTTTGCCCAGGGCTACATCGGTTGACAGGCACAGTGGTGGAATCGAAATCCCAAAACCAGATATAATTCCAGACCACTGAGTTGTCCATCTAGCTGAGAGACAAAACAGATCATGCTAAAGATGAGAACCTTTTAAACTTTCCCCACTTCCTTTGTTTGGACGTTTCCCTACCGTCAGGATCCAACTTATTCTTTGTCGCAGGTCGCCACTGCCAAAGCTGAAGCAGCGCACAATCGCCGCCACTACAAAGCCGCTGCCCTTGAACTCGGCGAGGTGAAGCGAGAACTCCAGGCCAAAGAAGTCCTCATCCAAGCCCTCCAGGCTGAAGTGGACAAGCTGCAGTGAGTATCCGTCATGGCCCCTGAAATCCTCCTTTTCTAAGAAAGTAGACAGTTTGGAATTTCTTCTGGTTGCCTGCTGGCGCAGTGGTGAAACTGTTGTACTGCAGCCAGAATGTTGTGAGTTCAATCTTGACTAGTAATCAGAGTTGACTCAGAGTGGACTCACCCTTCCATCCTTCCAAGGTCAGTAAAATGATACCTTGTGAAACCCCCAGAGAGTTGCCATTCAGTGCAATTGCTATTGCAAATGCTATTTATTTCCTATATAAGTACCAGGAGTCTCGACCTATGGCCGATCTTTTTCTAGTCTTTGTTATTGAAAGCCATCACCACCGTTGCAAAACTTACCATCTCAGGAAAATGGGCGTGTGTATGCGTGGATGCCTCTCGGGGTGCTTCAAACCCTCCTTTCCTTTCCAGAGTTGACGACAGGAAGCATTCAGAAGAAGTGGCCCAATTCCAACAGGAGCTGGCGGAAGCCCGGTCGCAGCTTCAACTTCTGAGAAATCAGCTGGATGAGGAACTCAACAAGCAGCCTATGGAGAACCAAGAGGTGAAAACTCAACATTTCTTCTTCTTCTTCTTCTTCTTCTTCTCCTTCTCCTTCTCCTTCTCCTTCTCCTTCTCCTTCTCCTTCCCCTTCCCCTTCCCCTTCCCCTTCCCC
This sequence comes from Furcifer pardalis, assembly GCA_030440675.1. NCBI lineage: Eukaryota > Metazoa > Chordata > Lepidosauria > Squamata > Chamaeleonidae > Furcifer > Furcifer pardalis. The sequence continues at coordinate 6,749,460 of CP126898.1, forward strand.
TTCCCCTTCCCTTTCCCGTTCCGCTTCCTCTTCTTCTTCTTCTTCCTCCTCCTCCTCCTTCCCCCTGTGCCTCGCGGTTTTAGTGAAATGAAACCTAATGTGCGATTGACATGTCCTGCTGTATGATCATTGGTTGGAATCCCTAAGGGATAGTAGTTACAGATGGAAAGCTGTTCTTTTGACGTCTTCCCTCAATCCCAGGATTCCTTAGGTTTTGGAAACAGTATAGGGGGGGAGACACACCAAGGGTGGGGTTTTCTGTACTACTGATACCATAATTCTCTATTCCGGGAGTTCTTCTGACTTTATAAGCACCTGGGAAGTCTTAAATAACATTCCTCTCTGTTTGAAGGTGGAAGACCTGAAGTGGGAATTAGAACAGAAGGAAAGAGAACTGCAGACCTTCAAGCAGCAGTTGGACCTGACTGAGCAACGGAGCCAGAAGGAGTTGGAAGGTGTTCAGCTGGTTCTCCAGGTACTTCTTCAAACCAGAGAGATCCCTTGTAAGATATTTTCTGCCCCGTAAAGAGAGAGGGAACGAAAGACTTAGAAGTGAGCCCATGTGGCACAGTGGTTAAATTGCTGTACCACAGCCCAAACTGCTAATGTTGTGAGTCCGATCCTAATGGGAATCAAGGATGACTCAGCCTTCCATCCTTCTGAGGTCAGTAAAAAGAAGACCTAGCATAAGGGTGCCCTAACTTTTCAGGCCGCGAGGCCGTTCACGTTGTTCAAGCATGCCAGTCATCTGGTTCCTCCCACCGGAAGCAGAAGTAAAACATGCATGTGCAGAATGCTGCTGTAAATGACCCATGGCTGGTGTAAATGCATTTACAACAGCCGCGGGTCATTTACGGCAGTATTCTGCACATGTACAGGCATGTTCTGCACATGCATTTTTTCCACTTCCAGGAGGGCGGCACAGGCTGGATTAAATGGCGCTGTGGGCCGGATCAGGACCATGGGCTGTAGTTTGGGCACCCCTGACCCAGCATGTTGGGGGCTAATTCCCTTTTGAATCGCCCAGAGAGTGCACTAAGGTGGCACATAAGTGCAATTGCTATTATTAAAACAAATTAGTGACATTAGAGACTAAATTTATAAATGTTCCAAACTTAAGGTCAAGTCCAGACCAGACAGACATATATCTATAGCTGCAGCCCTGCAACCCCCCTTTACCTTCGAGTAAGCCCCATTGTGAGCCCCCTTGAGTTGTCTCCTCGTGAGAAAGGTAACCTACAAATGGAACTAAATAAGTTGCATTTAGTGGGACTTATTATTGGTTAGGATTGAACTCTGAAGGTTTTAGGATCTTGCTCTTAGCCACCAGCGTTAATTAATGCAAATAAGCCGTTCCTTTGATGTCTTCCCTCAATCCAGAATATCAAGGCTGAGCTGGAGGTGGTGCAAGATGATTTGTCCCTAACGCAGAAGGATAAGTTTATGCTCCAGGCCAAAGTGTCTGAGTTGAAAAGCAGCATGAAGACTCTTCTGCAGCAGAACCAGCAGCTGAAGTTGGACTTGAAGCATGGAAGGATAAAAAAGGTACTCGAACAAAGCAAAGGAAGGCCTCTTGCCATAAGATCAGGGCTGTACATTTTGTATCAGCAGAGCCAGGCTATCCTGCTCTCATAATAGAGTAGACCAGTGATGGCGTACCTTTTAGAGACCCAGTGCCCAAACTCAACAGGCAGCCATCCACACTGCAGAAGGGCGAACTCTGTGCTGAGGGGAAGGAGGAATCACTCCCACTGGGCTGCTGGACTGGGGGGGGGGGGCAAACTCTGTGCTGGGGTGACAGCACGCTTGCCCACAGAGAGGGCTCTGAGTGCCCTGTCTGGCATGCGTGCCATAGGTTCACCACCACTGAGGTAGACGCTACTGTCAGCGACTCAATGCAAAGTGTCAAGCGGAGGCTAACTAACTTGACAACCCTGAGGTCTAACAGCCTTGGGTGGCGAAGTCCACTGGGTGAAGGTTGAAATCTCACGTGACTCCATCTGGATGGAGGGAAGCAGCTTCATCCATCCTGCCCTGGGGCTGAGGAGGACTTTGTGTACCAAAAGGGCTCAGGACCAGAAAGTGACTCGCAGAACTGGATCACTGCATTATATTCTCAAGACACTCTTCATGGCTGATCGCCGTGAGGATCGTCTATATTCGGATTTGGATGCGGCACAAGAAGAAGCAGAGCCCGCATGCTAGAATAGTTCATGAAGTTCAGGCTGTTTATCCAAAAAAAGGGTTTCAATTCTGACTAAGAAATCCTGGTGTTTTTGACAAACCAAAGTCTGATCTGAAGAGGTTACATTTCACCCCTGGATGTTGCAGAAAACTGCTTTGTTATTGACGGTTCTCCTTCCCTCTCAAAAAGAGAAAAGAGCTGAAGGGAGAGACGAATTCGAATCCTGTGACTCCAGTGAAGATTCCCGATTGTCCTGTCCCGGCGGCTTTGCTGGAGGAACTGTTGAAACCTCCGTCTGCTGTGAGCAAGGAGCCTTTGAAGAACCTCAACAGCTGCCTCCGACAGCTCAAGTGAGTAAAATCTTACAAACCAGGTGGGTTGTGGGTGTGCAAGCTGTTCTCAAGCCCTGTGATTTCATTGGGGCAGGTGGTCTCTCTGCTAGCACAAGCCACATCTGTTGCATGCACTTACTATGTTTCCAGAGCAAATTTGTCTTTCTCTGGCTGAAGTTTGGGCTTGGTTTGGTTTGTAAAAGCTCTCTACATGGGGCTGCCCTTAAACTTGCTACGGAAGCTTCACTGGGTACAAAATACAGCAGCCAGACTGGTTTCGCGTATTGGTCTCTTTTATCCCACTGCATCACACAAAAAAATAAATATTGTCTGCTACTTGGTCTAATCCATGTGTCCTGTACTAAAGCCATTGCGCTGAATCCAAATCTGAAGTCCAATTCTGCTTAGGACGTCAGGATCTTAAGTAAGCCAATTTCACCCTCTTGGTTAGGTTTTTACATTGATCACATGGGGTATATTTGCCACAAATGTAGCAAAAATTGTCCAGTTTATTAACACAGATGCGCCTACTCGTCTTTAGTGCACAACAGACTCACTCTGGCCTCACTGTACTATTCAATAAGTTGGTTTCACACTAAAGACAAGCCCTTGGTCCATTTCACATTATATAACTATTTCTGACACCACTTCACTGACTTTCCCAGACATGCCCGGCCGCTGCTGGAACATGCATTTCACCGGGGGACGTGATTCAGCTGAGACAGCAGCAGGCATAGTGGTAGCTGCAACTGTTATAATGTTCCCATGTTAAAAATACATTACCCATTTAGCAGCCATTTGAACAGCTATAGCACGCCTAGAAAATCTGTATGTGATAGGCAAATTCTGAGTTCAGATTTGGAATCAGCGCACTCGATATCATGTAAATCACATGTGTTAGTCCCAGTAGCAAAATCGTTGCCATTGGTCACATTGGGTGGATCACTTTGAGAAGCTCGATTAGGAGGAACCTTGTGTGTGACCTAACTAGGCATTTCTTTTCTACTTCCTCCCTCTGTTCCTTGCCTCTCAAAGGGAGGAGATGGACAGCCTTCAACGCCAGATGGAGGAGCACACGTTCACAGTCCACGAATCTATGTCTTCATGGACTCAGATAGAAGGGCAGCTAACGGACCTAACTTTTAACTTTCCTCCAACTGCGTCAGGCCACCAGAGTCCTCCCGTCGTAGAACTGCAGGAACAGAATCCAAGTGCTGGTCAAAAAGAAGACTCTATACAGTGATGTTACAGCCTGTTTCTTTATGCCGTAGTTGCTTTATATATATATATATATAAATCTTGATCTGTGCTATTTATTGTTTTGATTTTAAACAAAAACGTGTTTCAGAGTTCTCCACCTGGTTTTGATTTTAAGAACAGAAGAAGGTCAGAGGCAAAAGTTTGAAAAGCAAGGTTTTATTACAATTTATTTTAACTGTTGGTGTTGATGGAAACGCTGGTACTGATGTTGAGGTGGAGCAAGAGAAAGTTGTATGAAAAATCCCCAAGAGAATTAGGAGAGAGAAAAAACGGTTTTCTTGTTCATTGATAGCAAGAGAAACCAAATTTGGTTGCATACCTAAACTGAGTTCATTGCATGGTGTCCAAATTTTCTTTAACAAGAGGTTTGAAGAAGACTTAGTCTGTTTTAGACCCCTGACTACAAACCAGAATCTCACACCTGCTAGGTTGGTAGTGGCTGATGATTCCGTTTAGAATAATCTTTTTAGCTTAGAGCCTAAGTCAGTACATTGGCTGATCAGTGCTTTGGGAGAATTGACTCGGGCGTCTGGTGTCGTTTGTCCAGTCGGCGGCACTCCATTGCAAATACCCTTCTGAACAATAGTAATTGAGAGAGAAATGTATTCCCTGCGTGTCAAGATGTTGGACCCATGCAATGTTACCAATTCCTTAGCTGTACATAGAGTCAAAAATGGACTCGTCCACAATTTTAGCAGATAGCAAACTTTTAACTTCTCATCATCCGTGAGTCCTTAGTAGACCATCCACTCTCAACAACTTGCGTTCTGTCCATTTCAAAAGAGACAGAATGATAATCCACAACCAAAGGCCAGCAGAAAACTTTGATTCTCTGGCAAATGCCTTTTTTTTTTTTTTTTGCACATTACTTGTTACTTTACTGCAGGGGTGCCCAAATGTTTTGGGCTGCAGGCCGGTCATGTGCTTCAGGGGGTTGGTCACTATGGCCCGGAGCCCGATTCTGGCCCCCGACACCAATTCATCCAGCCAGCAAAGCCCTTGTCACTCCCGGAAGCACGTTTTACTTCTGCTTCCGGGAGCAACGAGGGCTTTGCAGGTCAGATGAATTGGTGTCGGGGGCCAAATCCAGCCTCTGGGCCATAGTTTGGTCACCCCTGTTTTACTGCATTGTCTTTTAGAGACATTCCCAATGCAGGTTGTGTACATATAGCTGAGCTTTGTTCAACCCTGAAGCATCCGTTCTCTCTTAAGTGGGCTTTTTTGGCAGATTTTACACGTTTTAGTTTGTTTTTCTTTTCGTTTTCCAGTGTTGCAGCCTATGTTTTTCTGTTTGTGTCTGACAAATACTGTATATACGGGGCCTAGAAAAGCTAGCTCTAAAATCAGAGCTCTTTAGAAATGTAATTTACTTAATGTATCTTTTCAAAGATGAATGTTATATAACTGCCTATAAACCCCCTTTCTTAGCTTTAAGTCTCTCTCCTTTCTCTCTCTCTCTCTCCCCCCATGATGGCGAACCTTGGCACTCCAGGTATTCTTGGACTTCAATTCCCAGAAGCCCAAGTTAGCACTCCTGATGATCAGGGCTTCTGGGAATTGAAGTTCAAGAACAGCTGGAGTGCCAAAGTTTGCCATCACTGCTCTACCGTATGGGAGGGGGGGAAATCATTGTACCTCCAGATGTTGAAGAACCACATCTGGGGGGACTGCATGGTCCCCAGCCTTATCCCAATACCTATTTAGAAGCCCAGTGATCATGTAGCCTTTCTTTGCAAATATAGACTGCTGATGGATAGCGAGCAGGAGAAAACAACACGCCTTTGGCTTTATTTTCTTTTCTTCCTTTCCTGTCCAGGACTGTCCAAACCTTCTTTTTTCCCTATGTTTCAAAATGCGGGGGTTTAGTTTTGCTAATTTCTACTTTGAATTGCACTCTCAAGAAATATACTGCTAAGAGGATGAATGGGAGTAAGGTGTTATGGGTGGACCTTGTCCTTGGTTGAACGATGTGGAAAGTGTGAGACGTAACTGATTGTGGAGTCTAAAACTAGTTGTTACACGAAAGTGTCGTGAAAAATGGCAGCTCCATGTCTAGTCTGTTCCTTCAACAAGTCCATGTTACAGGTGTATCCATAAAACGTCAGTAAGAATTTTGTTCCATCCCCTACAGTTTTTAGGACAGTTCACCCATGATCTTAGGCTTACTATACAAAAGCCCTTTGTCTTCTGTTGATGGACGTAGTGGTGGCCAAGTTAAAGTTGCGTCATACCTTAAAGTTGACATTGAGTGGTTGGTTCCCTTATAAGAGAACTTGAAGGGAGAAGGAGAGGGGAGCAAACATGGAAAGAAAGGCAGGTGTGTTTGATAAAGAATATTCAAAAAGTGGTCCCAAGTTACTGGTTAGGTTAAAAGAGGGTCCCAGACTTTCATGAATAGAAAGCTGTGACGTTTGGTGTTACAGGTAGAAAGTAACATGATGGATATCGGCTATGTCCGCCATAGCTAGTTCTGACATGACTTCAGGTTGCGATTCACTGGCTGAGATCGAATAAGAAATTTCTAGAATAAGCGGTTTGAGGATCTCAGCGGTTTGAGGATCTCAACGCGTTTACGACAGCTGTGGGTGCATTTAGTATGCATAGTATGGCCACCTCTGATCTCAACCTTCCAGAACAACATTGTCCCAAAATGCCAAGTTTGTTTAAAGGCAGGCGTATTAAAGTAAACTGAAGTTTTGACAGTTTTATACAAGCTGTTTAATTGTAGGAGTTTTGATAATGTGCAAAATGTCACTCCAATTTTCCTGTCATGACCTAGACATACCTTTCTTCCCGGGTTTGAGAGGTACGTATTTTCCCCCAGGCTGCTTTTAAAAACTGACCATATCTGGAAGGTTTGATTCCATCTTTTAGTTAACATGAGTTTTAGATACATTTAACACTATGAACAGTGGTTTTGAAACTGAGGCAAGGTGTCTTAATTTTTTACATACAAAATATGAAGGAACTGTCATTTCAACATGTAACAAGTTGTTTTTACATTTGAGGGGAAGAAAATTCAGTTAATGTAATATCAGTCGCCTGTTTTGTAAGACTAATTAATGGCTATCAAAGCAAAACACGGAAAGCTTTATTAATTCAGCCAGATATGCCGATGATTTTTCCTAAATCTGTTTTACAGAGTAAATAGTAATAATTAATTTTATTTTGCTGCTGTTGACATTCTTGCTTATGTACTTGCTAATTTAAAGCAGAAGACTGTATTATTTAAATACCAAAGTTAGTACTATGTAACGATTAATATATATTGCTCTCCAAAATATACACCAGTGTTCCTATTCTATTTAGTACATGGTATTATTTGCAGGAAGGAATATGGTATTTATTGAATTTTGAGCTATTCCTAAGATAATTTTATTGAGCCTCTAAGGATGCAGAACCAGAATGAATATTTGCACCTGAATACTATGTGTATATAACAAAAGGAAAATAGGCCGATCTTTAGTTTCAGGGCTTAATGGATTCCCAACCAGCTCTTTAAAACAGAACCAGTTTGTGTATTCTTTACCCCAGTGTGCAATCTGAAATCTCTTTTGGGATGCACAGGAATCAATTGTCTCTTAGCTCAGTTCTGTTTTCAGTCAACCACAGGAGTCAGTTTCTTCTTTTCAAGACAAATCGTCTCCCTCCCTTATTGGTATATGTCCTAACTCAGGAGTTCCCAACCTAAGGCCTGTGGGCCAGATCTGGCCCACAGTGCCATTTCATGTGGCTCCCATCCCTCCAAGGGCATTCAAAAAACAAAATAGCTCCCTTCCTTGAAGCTGTTGGGACAAAATGGCAACCCCATCGTGCAGGCAGGGCAAAATGGCCATCCGGCCCTCGAAGCTGACTGAGAGAGCGTGACCCGGCCCCTGGCTTGAAACAGTTGAGAACCCCTATCCTAACTTATCATTTGTCTAGAAATAAAGTGGGGTTTGCAGATCTAAACTTGAGCAACTGAATAGCACATTTAACAACTGACAACAAAGTTAATCGTAGAGTCACCTCTCTTTTTAAAAAGGTGCTACCTTTTAATCTATAGTTCAGGGAACAATTGTTTCTGCAATTTCAAATAAGCCAAGAAGAGCCAAGTAAATCAGGCAGGTGCTTTAGTTTAACATGGATGTGTTGTTTTTAATTGCACGCTCCAATATGAATTGGAAGGTGCTTTTTTATGTACCGTAGTTTTCATTCCTGGTGGCCAAAACTAGACCTGTCTAGATAACAGGTTTAACAGTAGACTTCCTTATCCATTTGACGGCTCCTTTCCATAGTTTTGCAATTTAAAAAGTGGAGGAGATGTTTCTTTTGCAAGTGAATAGTCTGGAATACCCCAGAATATTTGCATATTAATTCAGCTGTCTTCCAGGTTAATTGGAGGCTCAGGCGCACAGTTCACTTTGTTCTTCCTTTTCTTTGTTCCGTTCTGCACTCTGGCAGCATTCTTGTTTTATCAGAAAAAGTTCCAGATTTCCAGGACCATTCATGATTTTTTGTGTTCTGGAAATCAGTGCTCGTTCTCTACTTAAAATTCAATTTTGTAGATGTTTTTCATATGCAAGAGAGCATTAACAATAAGTCTTCCGGGCATTGGGAATCCAACTGTGACAGATCCACAGCAAAAACCAAGTGAAATGTTGCCTTAATTTAGGCAGGAAATGCCTACTATGTCATTCTACTTGTAATTATAATGTTTTACATGTGTCCACTCCCCCCCCCCCCACAACCTGGGTTTGCTGTTAATGCTCTCCTGCTGACCTGACATTATTTAATTCCCAGTGGAATAAATTATTCTGCTCAGCAGAGGGAAGCCCTAACGTTGAGTAATTTGTGTTGACCTGTATGTATGTTTAAAGAAAAAAAGTATTGAATATTCTTATGCAAAATTCGCACATTTATACATGTTTTCAATCAGCTGCTGTTAGATTGTATCAACAATGGAAATCATAATCTTCATAGCACATTTTTTTTTTGATTAAGGGTTCAAATAAATGAAAAGTTAATGTTGTGTTTGACTATTTTAATGACTCTGATTTTTAAACCAATTAAAAGCCATAAAGATGGGCTTAGAAATTGTTGAATAGTTTTGTGCAGCAAAAGGTTTTCCATATTTTAAAATTACAGTATGCTGAAATTTGGGAGAGGGAGAGAAGGCTGCTTCAAGACAAGGTAAAGCTAAAAGGATGGACGGAACTAATTGTTCTGTATGTGGTTTAATTGACTGTTTGTGTTTTTATACTTGTAAACTCTCCCAAAGAGATTTGCCACTTGGGTTCTGTATCAGTTTAATAAATGTGAGAAGGGCACATGTCAAATGTAAAGAAATGAAGAAGCAAAACAGTTTTCTGAACTGCATTGGTTAGTAATCCTTATCCAGAAGTGTTGCATTGTAAACATCCTGATAAGTAGAATTTTTATTTTATTTATTATTTACACTTATATCCCGCCCCTTTAGGGGTAAAAACATCCCTATTCAGACCGGCTAACATGATAAAACCAGTCATACAATGATCAAGAGTTAAAAATTACACATCAGTCCATTTTAGGACCACAAATGTCAATAATTTCTGTTAATTACAAATTTACATCAAGAGGACATCTCTTCACCCAAAGCAAAAATCTTAACTTAACGTTGCTATGAATGGAAATGTGACATCCAAGAAATTCACAGAGGAACTAATCAGCTTTGACTAATTTCCTGGGATGTGTCTAATTGAGAAGACCCATAAGCAATATAGAAGTGCTATATTTCTAACACCCACGTCCTATAGTCTTCTTGACTGACTATACTGAAGAGGACAACATAGAAATCTTGAAGGTTGAATGGTTGACTGTGTATATAATAACATTGATTTATAAACTACATAATTTACCAATTGGCTTCAAAAAGCTAATTAAAAAAAATCAAAGCACTGACTTTCTAGTCGAATATTTCCACAGCCAGAGCAATACTTTGGGCTATCAAAACCCCTCTTCAATATACAGTATTGGCAAATATATACTTGGTTGATTGCATATTTTGTCTGCCAGGAGCTGAGAAACTTCAAGTTTGTATAAGGAAACCAAATGCACTGTTTTATCGGCTATAGCCGGAGTTCTCAACCTTTTAACAGCCAGAGCCCGGGTCACGTTCCCTCAGACAGCTTTGGAGGGCGGACACCCATTTTGCCCTTCCTCCACCACATGGCACTTCCTGGTGTGGTGGGGGCCACATGAAATGGTGCCACAGGCTGCATCTGGCCCACCGGCCGCAGGTTGAGAATCCCTGGGATGCAGCTTTCAGAATCCCATGTCTTGCTGTTTTTGATTCTCCTCAAGTTTTCCAATTTTATGCTGACCCTATGAGTGGTCTTGTAACAGAAGCAGAGCCATGTTGTATACATGCTTAACCTACACTTTACCTATAGCAGATACATGTTAAGCCTTGATGTGTTAATTAATTTCCTATTGATCTCTTGGTTGAAAGAGCAGAAGGGGGGCAGAAATAACCCAGCAGATCCTAAATAGCCCCTGCCAGAAGCTCCTTGGAAATGTCCCTACTAGCACTGTCAAAATCTTCAAAGAGGTGGACGATACGCTGTATGGTGTTTCGTATGGTGTTTTTTCTTTCTTTCCTTTTGACTTTTTTTAAATATAAACTTGCTGTGGATAGAAATGAAATGACAAATGACCTCTGTATACATAAAAAGTTAAAAGAAAACAGAAAAAGAAACCCCAAATGCCCTGTTGTCTTGTCTCTTTGAAGCTGGAAGTTTCGTCTTTGAACATTTATATAACAGAGGTTTAATGACCTGGCCGTGCTACTGGCAGGGGCTGTTTCCCTATTTTACAGCCCAGGGACCGGCCCCCAACAACAAGGGCTTTGTGGGCCAGATGAACTGGTGTCGGGGGCCGGGGCCGGCCCCCAGGCCGTAGTTTGGGCACCCCTGAAATAAAAGATCAATAGAAGATTAACAATATGGTGGAATGTAGAAAAATATAAAACCGAAGAGACTCCATCTTTGCCCTCTCAATAACCTACAAGTGGAGTGACAGTGATTCAGCTAAAACTTGCCTGCCTATTGTCCAGGCAAGATGTCCTATAGACATCTTATAAAGTTACCCAATAGTAGTGGATATGTAAGTGTGATTTTGGCCATTAGCCAATACAAGTGTTTTAATTGAATTCCTTTGTCCTTTTGAAACAATGCCAAGGTGTTAAAATTCTAAGCCCACCACATGGTGTAACTTGTAAGGGCCATGCATTTCCTGTTTACTACTGGGTATATAAACTCTGTGTTTTGAACCCTTCTGGGTTCTCAGATTTTAGTAGTGATACTATCTGTGTGAACCAATTTGCGTAATAAAAAAGCCTGAAATCTGTACGACCTGGAATTGCTATATCACGTCTCATCTATTTTGCTACAACACTATAATTTCAGGTAAGGCGAGAGGGTCTTTTTAGCACTTATACAAAATGGCTTTGCTTCTGCTACAAGGCTTCAATATGAGGCTTTATAATGAGGTGCAGGATCATTGTGGTGCAGGATCAGACTTCCCTAGCAAATAAAGTAGCAGAGTCTCCTTGCACTTTATAGGTTGGCTTTGTCTGTTTATTTCATTTATTTATTTATTTATTTCTTGCTTCGGCAAGAAGAGCGGCATATAAATTTGAATATAATAATAATAATAATAATAATAATAATAATAATAATAATAATAATAATAATAATAATAATAATAATAATAATAATAATAATAATAATAATAATAATAATTTATGTGGGGCTGCAGGTTCTGCTTATTATGCCAGAGATACATTTCTTGGCAGTTCTTGGCTTTCCACAAAGGACATTTTTTCTGTACAGTTTGTTCCACTCAAATGTTCAATTACGTCCCGGAAGTGTGGGCGCAATTTTCCCTCTGACTCTTCTAACCTCTTTGGGCTTGTCTAACTTTTCGTGCCCCGCCTCGGGCCGTTACTGTGGCAACCGGGCTGCCCTAGTTGCGGCTTGGTCCCTCCCCGTGATGCACTTCGAGCTTTCCCTCTCCTATGCCCATATAATCAAAAGGCGATACTGCTCCTAAGAAAGGGGCGGGGCCTCGCTGTTCCCAACGGCCAAATGCCTGACATTTCCTTTCCTGCCACGCAAAGTGTCGTCCCCGCAGTGACGTAACGCTCAGCGGTTGGTCCACACGCTTGTCAGTCATCAGGAGGCCTTGTCTTTTTTCTTCACGCTTTAACAAAACAATAATAATAATAATAAACCGCAGTGAAAGTATTTTTATTTTGTGTATGTCAGTACATGTGTTTCCCCTTCGTCAGGAAAAAAAATCTGGAATAATCACCAAAAACTTTAATCACTCCTTTCCATTATTTTAAAAAAAATCTAATCAGGCACATGAGTAGCCCACAATTTATGAATACCCTTTCTCAGGGGACAGAATAAAAGATAAAGTAAAGGTTTCCCTTGTTCGAAAGCCAGTCGTATCCGACTCTAGGGGTCAGTGCTCATCTCTGTTTCTAAGCTGAAGAGCCAGCGCTGTCTGCTTCTGCAGACGTTTCCATGGTCATGCGGCAGGCATGATGACTAGACACCGGAGCGCACGGAACGCTGTTACCTCCCCACCAAAGTGATCCCTTATTTATCTACTTGCAATGTCTTGCTTTCGAACTGCTAGGTTGGCAGGAGCTGGGACAGAGACGGGAGCTCATTCCGTCCCTGCAGTACTCGGGAATCGAACTGCAGACCTTCCGCCTCCCAGTCAGCGTCTTAGTTACAGTATATATATTTTTTCTAGTCAACGGATACTCAGGATTTTACACTTCAGTCCCGAGTCTGCTACTTTTTGGTACCCTTGGCGAGAGAGTGAGGAAAAAAAACCCACGCTATTTCCTCTCATGAATGTGGAGTTTCTCCAGCAAAAATCCTTTCAACACAGAATAATTTCTGACACGAAAATTATTATTATTATTATTATTATTATTATTATTATTATTATTATTATTATTATTATTTGGAAATTTCCCTCAGGCAGTAATTAGGGCAGCTACGGGGTCCTTCGCGCCACGAGCATGCGCGTCATCTTCCGGAGGGCGCGAGGCGACGGCTTGGGAGAGCAGAAGAGGGCGGGAAGAGCAGGAACGGACGGACGGAAGCCGGGAAGGCCGTTCCTGAGGTATTCGTCCCTCTCGGGCGTTGGGTGGGTGGTGGTATATTCTGCGCATGCGCGCCTCCGCCGAGCGAGCTTGCGGAGAGACAGGCGGGCATGGAGCGCTGGGCGTCGGCGGCGTCGGGCTGGTCCGGCCTCTGGCGCTCGTCTTCCTGGGCCCGTTGGCCTCCGTGGGAGCTGCTCACCGCCTGCGCCGTCATCGGGGCCTTGGGGTGGCTGGTGCGCCTGGTGGAGAGGAGGAGGAGGAGGAGGAGGCCCGGTGGGAGAGACCGAGGCTTCGGGCCTAGAAGCGCCTCGCCGCCTCCGTCCCTTCATCCTGAGGAGAATCTCCGCCGAGGTGAGAGAGAGAGAGAGAGTGAGGGATGGGGAGGGAACCCCCTTCCCCCCCCCCACATTTTCCCTAATCTTTTTGGGGGGGGACTGCGGTGGCTCAAGTGGTTAAGACGCTGGACTGGAAGGCCAGCAGTTCAAGACCCGAGTGCTGCACAATGGAGTGAGCTCCTGCCTCTGTCCCAGCCCTGACAAAGACATTGCAAGTAGATAAATAGGGACCACTTCAGCAGGAAAGGTAACAGCGTTCTGGGCGCTCAGACGTCTAGTTCTGCCTGCCACATGACCGCGGAAACATCTGCAGATGATGCAGACAGCGTTGGCTCTTTGGCTATGAAGCAGACACTCACTCCATCACACAGCACTCAGGTATTGAACTGCTGGCCTGTCATGTTCAGTCTCTTAAGCACTAAGCCACCACAGTCCCTCAAAAGGGGTTAACCATTGTAAAATATAGGTGGTGGTGGTGGTGGGAAACCACTCTAAATATAGCTAGTGATGCTGTGAGTCAGTTCTGACTTGATGACACGAAAATAAGTCAAACATTTATGGCTGCATTGCTTGGTGGTTTAGAATACTTGCTTGAAGAGTCAGAGTTTGAGAAGTGAATAATTATCGAAATAAATATCCCATCAGGCTTGCATGTTATTCAAGGTTTTTATCTTTCTTGTTTAGTGTATATGTTCACATGTCTTCAATTAAAGTTATACTACACAATGTATCTTGGCTAGAAAATATTTTTTGGGACACTGTTTTTAATATATTTCAAGGCACGGCAGATGAACAGTACTTCAAAATATGATACAGTAATACCTCATATAACATTAGTATCGAATAACACTAAAATCGCATAACATTAAGAAATCTGGGGGGAAGAATTGCATCAGATAACATTAAGATCCTATGGGATGCTTCAGATAACAACCGCTAAAGCCTGTGTGGTTACAATGTATCTCTATGGATCCCATAGGATTTTAACATGCATCAGATAACACTAAAAATCATATAACATCAAGACTTGTGGAACCAGGTTTTAGTGTTATATGAGGTTTTACTTATATATGCATAGCTTGGTATCATCATGCAGTGCTGGGTAATTGAATTGCAAGCTGCTCAGCAGAGTTCTGAGGACAGCTCCCAGTCCCAGGGATCTTGACATCTTAACAGTGGAAGGGGAAACATGAATGCAGAGGAAGAGGGGTGGGTGGAGAAGCAGCACTGGCGCCAGTAGCATGGGGCTTGGCTTGCAGGCAATGGTGTGCATGCCCACCGAGAGGCCTGTGCGTGCCACCTCTGGCACACATGCCATAGGTTCGCCTACACTGCCCTATAATTTTAAAACAGTTCTTCTGTGAGGTCTACTCTTTGTTCTGTGATACAAAAATCGTATCCTAATGTTTGCTACTCTGCGTGTGCCTGTTTGGCCTGTTTTGTATATTTTTCATTTAGGAACTTACTGAGTCCTGGAGATTTAAGGGAATTGAAATGCAAAATGTACAAAACCTTATTTATTTATTTTTGTTCAGTCGCACAGTCAGTTCCGACCCTTCGTGACCCCATGGACCACCGCCCTCCAGGCACCTCTGTCCACCACCAGCCTCCTCAACCCGCCCAGCTCAGTGCCCATCTACAATACCATCTAGCCATTAATTATTACTGTAATATTAGTCACTATAGGTCAGTGGCAACAGTAAACACAGATAGTCCATTTAAATTATGTATTGTGATGAAAGCCATTTGTTCTGTTGGAATCATAAGAGAGGAGCCAGAGGAGTGTGAATACAGACCAATATGAACAATTATAATTACCTAAATCAGGGGTGCCCAAACTATGGCCCATGAGGCGGATCTGTCTCCTGACACCAGCAGCTGCCCTTGCTGCTTCTGGAAGCGGAAGCAAAATGTTCCTTTACTTCTCATTCCAGTTATGCCTTTTGCATGACTGTGCAGCAGGATTTCAGACATTGTAGCGTTAAGTAGTTGTAGCAGGACCTGACAATTTTTTGGTGTCATAATGAAACAGTAGGCACAAGTTGAATTCTGAAAATCCTGTACAATAACTTCATTCCTGAAAGACTAGTTTTCTTTGTTAACATAAAACTAATCTTATTGGAGGCTTATATTGGGAGTTCTCAACCTTTTAAAGCCGGGGGCCGGGTCACACTCTCTCACACAGCTTCAGTGCTCGGATGGCTATTTTTCCCTTCCTCCACCACATGACACTTCTTGGTGTGGTGGAGGCAGTGGGGGCCCACATGAAGTGGTGCCGTGGGCCACAGGTTGAGAATCCATGGCTTATATGTTTTGATCCACAAGGCCAGGAAGGTAGTGTCCCTAAAAACTAAAGCAATTACAGTGGAACCTTGGTTAACTTATTTAATGCGTTCTCAGGGATGTTTTTTTTTACTGCAAAAAATACTGCAAATGAATTTCCCATAGGAATGCATTGAATTCATTTTCCAAAAGGAATGTGTTGAAAACCAAAATACATTAACCAAAATGCAGTTTCCCATAGGAATGCATCAAAAGCCAATTAATCCATTGTGGGGGGAAATCTGTAAACTGAGCCACTATTTTCTATGGATTTCCTTTTGTTATGCGATTTTTATGTTAACTGGGTCATCTGTTAAGCAAGGTTCCACTGTATGTGTCTTTCTTCTGAAAAGTTCTGCTTGTTTCTGTTTACTCCAAACATTTGGTTCCAGATTTTCATTTTTGGTTAAGTTCTTAGTTCTGTTTCGTTCTATTTTTAACTAGGGAAGCAGATGCAGATGTAATGCTTCCTGCCAGATGCTGAATGTTTTTGATCTAAAAGAATGTTTAATATGGCTGCTATTTACATTAGATGCTGAACGAACTGGGAGAAGATTTAGCACACCCATGGTTGATGTTGCCTAGTGTTGCATTTCATACTCTTGTCAGTATACAGGATTTGGGGTGTCAAGTTTACTAACTACAACATGTGTGTGAAAAGTTTATGAACTTAGTTCCAGAGAACTGGAGAGTGTGTAAATTAATTGTAAAATACTTATGAAGCTAATACTAGTTACTGTACGTATATCCAAAAGGAGCTGAATATAAAAGTTTCTGCTTCTACATACGGTTTTATACTGGTTACTGGTTAAGCAAAGATGAGATAGCCTCCAATAAGGAGCTGTATTACACTTTTCATCTAAGCCTCTGATAGATGTTTCCTTGGTGACCTAATGTAGTGAAAAGTATTCTCAGCAGCGATCTTTAGCAGTGTTTATTTTTATGCTTGGCTTAATAAGAGAACTGTACTTTCAGTGAAGTACTGTACAAGGATTGTTTTGTGCAGACACAAAGTGTTTTAAAATGAGAGTGGTACAAAGGAGTGCTGTAGTCTCTCTTTTTGGCAAGATAAGATCAAGTTAAGTCTTGGTTGGCCTAATAATTTAGGAAGATGTTGGAAGATACTGGTTTTCTCCATAGATAAAGGGAACGGTCACCCTTGCTCAAAAGCCAGTTATATTCAACTCTGGGGTCCAGCGCTCATCTCTGTTTCATAGCCGAAGAGCCAGCACTGTCTGCTTCTGCAGACATTTCTGTGGTCATGTGGCAGGCATGACTAGATCACATGGAACACTATTTACCTTCCCACCGAAGTGGTCCCTATTTATCTACTTGAAATGTCTTGCTTTCGAACTGCTAGGTTGGCAGGAGCTGGGGCTCATTCCATTCTGCAGTATTTGGGTATCGAACTGTTGACCTGCCGCCTTCCAGTCAGTGTCTTAGCCACTCAAACCACCGCAGTTCCTTTTGGTTTTCTCCATACTGTCTGCTTAAAATTCAGTACAGTTATTGAGTCTTGTAAATAAGGTTAAAATGATAGTTTGGAAATAACATCATAACCACTGTTACCAAGGATAACCAACAACTAAATCTAAAATTGCAGAAGCAAAACTGAGAGCAATAGAATAACAATAAGTTTAAAAACTTCCACAGGTTGAAAGTTTTAACTTGATGCCATAGATTAGTAGAAGTGCCTGACAATTGATAATCTCCTAGAGAAAAGATTTCCAAAATAGGGGCAGATTACCCACAATCACCCACCTGCATTGATATGCAAGCGGAACATCATTGGAGGCAAAAAGCATACAATATAGCCCTTTATCTTTCATGTATGTAGTCTTAGTCATTGGATAAAAGTGATCTGCTCTTAGTTGAAATAATTCTCTTGAATGTTGACCTGTAAAGCACCATGTGGCTTGGATCAGGGCTCTTTTGAAGATCTTAGCTCCACATATGAGCCTTCATGAGTGTTAACACCAGGGGAGCCCATCAGAGGTTTATTGGTGAGGACATGAGAGAAAGCTTTTGCAATAGTTGTGCCCAAATTATGAAAAACCCTTGGTCACGTGGTGCAGCCAAAAACATTTTCATCTGAAACAAATGGTAGTTATAGTACTGTACAGTAGTACAGTACAGTAGTATAGTATTTTAAAATTTAAATAGGTTTAATCTTGTTTGTTTAATCACTTTAATGGTTTATTGTGTTTTATATGCCCATTTTAAACTATTTTGAGTTCTCTACATAGAGAGGAAAGGGGGGGTGTATGTGCATATAGATTTATTGGTATCCCCAAATTAAAGTACAGTAAAACCTCATATAACACTAAAACCTGGTTCCACAAGTCTTGGTGTTATATGATTTTTAGTGTTATCTGATGCATGTTAAAATCCTATGGGATCCATAGAGATACATTGTAACCACACAGGCTTTAGCGGTTGTTATCTGAAGCATCCCATAGGATCTTAATGTTATCTGATGCAATTCTTCCCCCCAGATTCCTTAATGTTATGCGATTTTAGTGTTATTCGATACTAATGTTATATGAGGTATTACTTGTATGTTAATGTGTTAATCTTAATGTGTAGCCGATTCACATTGATTTCATTTCCTTTACAGAGACTATAACAATGGACAGTATATTGTCAAGGTTAAAGCAACTAACATCTGATGAGCTCAGAGAAGAAATTGTCAAAGCTGGACAGAAATGTGGGCCCATTACACTAACTACAAGGTCTATTCTAGAAAAAAGATTGGCTCAGTCTTTACTGGAACAACAAGGAGGATTAAAAACAGAAAGTCGAGTTTCAAATGGTGAGCCTGGAGTTGCTGCATTAAATGCTGGACATTCTGAAATCCATAGCCCATCAAGGGATCAAAATGGACATGTAAACTCTGCTGAGGATGGCGATTTTGGATACAGTATAGGTTTGAACCCCCCGGAAGAGGAAGCCTTATTACACAAGACTGAAGTGGACTCTCAAATATTTTCTCAGACTCCATCTAAGGAACCTTTGCTATACTATGGTGTATGTCCAGTTTATGATGACATATTGGCAAGAAATGGTAATGTATTTTTATTTCTGATATTGTACTAATAGCAAAATTCAAAATCAGAGTGAGTCTGCCTTGCATAAGAAAAAGTTGACTGAAAACGATGATGGATTGAATGTCTTAAGAATTGTAATTACTGGCTCCTTGTTTGATGTATTTTTACTCCACCTTTTCCCAGTGTAACAGTTTACAGCAGTGGTTCCCAATGTGGGGCACACACACTACAGGGGTACTTCAATTCTCAGAAGACTCAGTCAGTACATTGGTTGATCAGTGCTTTAGGGAATTGACTTAGGCTTCTGGGAATTGAAGTCTAAAAGCCAAAGGTAGGAAAACACAGGTCTAAAGGTTTGCAGTTATGTGGCAAAGCAGAATTCTTTGCTCTCTTACGTGGCTTGTTTAGTAATGTAACACTTCAAGTTTTCTTTAAAAAATTAAATATTTTATTCTTACACATATTTTAGCCATCTGTACAAATTCTTGTTTGTAAATAAATTGAATGAAAGGTCTGGTGATGAGTTAACTTTCACAGTAGCCACTGTAAACCTGGAAATAGAAGATCCAGTTCTCCCTCTGAAGAAGTGTGCTGTTGTGAAGCACAAGTCATAATAGCCAAGGTTTGTGTAACAACTGTGGATGATTTTTTAAATAATTATATAATTTTTCATCCAATTCACTTTGTCCCTCCATCATAATTTTCATATGCAACTTGTATCCACTTTTTACTTGTAGACAAAATTATATTAAGCTTTTTTAATCTTTGTATTTCTTCATATTCTTGTGGATATTATTAAGAGAGCTCTCTTTTGGTCGCAGTTTGAAAATAGATTTTAATGTTAGGATTACTGGTGCTAATTTAATTTTAATTACATGGGGAAGGAGGAACCAGCTGTCCCATAGTGAAAGATATGAGGAGGAGCAGGTTCTCCGTTACTAATCACTGGCTTGCTGTCAATAAATTCAAAGCTTTGGTCTGATACTTATGTTGTATCAAACAGATCTTCTTTCATGAAGATGCTAATTAAGGGCAGGGGTCCCCAACCTTTGGGTTTTTTGGACATCAATTCCCAGA
This sequence comes from Furcifer pardalis, assembly GCA_030440675.1. NCBI lineage: Eukaryota > Metazoa > Chordata > Lepidosauria > Squamata > Chamaeleonidae > Furcifer > Furcifer pardalis. Next base: position 6,769,160 of record CP126898.1, read on the forward strand.
AACCTAAGTCAGTACATTAACTTTGGGGAATTGACTTAGGCTTCAGGGAATTGAAGTTCAAAAACCAAAGGTTGGGGACCTCTGGTTTAAGGTATATAAGTACTTCTGAGGCTTTGTTCTTTTCATCCATTAGTTTACTTATTCCTCTCACTGTGCAGCAAAATGACGGTCCAGCCCCCAAAGCTGTCTGAGGGAGCATGACCCAGCCCCCGGCTTTAAAAGGTTGAGAACTGCCCTACATCATGATTTGTTATCCATTATGGTTCCTCGGCTTCAAAAGCAACAGGAATGTTAGTCCTGTACTGTAATGCAAAATTAGATACTTTCACTGTTGGCAGAACAATGCAGAAGGAGGTTCAATGTTTTTTTCTTTCTTGTTCACCTTGGGGGAAACCATTGCTTTCTGCTACATCTGAGCTGATTAGAAGTGATAGTATGTGAACAACTGATGTGTCTTACCCAAGAGAAATTTGTTCAAGATATCTTTTGATCATGTCACATTGAAATAATTTAGTAGGCAATTCACAGAATTGTCAGTGTCATAATAGATTTGTTTGCTTTCTTAAAGGAGAATGATTCAAAGTTGCATCATAGGCTTAATGAGAATAATGTCACAAGAACATAAGCCAAGTTTTCCTAATTAAAAGCTGTAAAGAACTGCTTTATCCCTGTTGCGCTGTTGAAATGAAAGGCCTTTAAAATTTTCCAGTCATATTGTGCATCTAGATAAGATGGTTTCTGCATGTGTAAATTATTCAAGCCAATCTGAATTGATCTAGGTTATCTTCTGCTACAAATTGCCACAGTGTTAAGCAGTTAAGCTAAGTTAGGGAACAAAAGCAGAAGGCCAGATCTCTTCAAATTGTGTAGCTGTGATAATAGAAGTGATGGAAATGAATTAATTTGCTGTAATGGTTTTTCTGTTCCAGAGAGGGTACATGTGTATGAAGATAGGAAAGAAGCATTGCAAGCTGTTAAAATGATAAAGGGGTCACGGTTCAAAGCTTTCTCAAACAGGGAAGATGCAGAAAAATTTGCCAAAGGCATATGTGATTATTTTCCATCTCCAAACAAGTCCTCCTTATCTCTCTCTCCTGTGAAAGTTTGTTCTGTTTTTGGTAGAGGTAAGTGGATATATTCCAGTTTGACTTTTTAAATGTCTTTCAGGATTGTGACCTTTACACTAAACACTGTCAGAGCTATGGTGGTACAGTGTTTTTATTTTTAAAACATAGTTTCAGATCTTTATTATGACAGGGAATGTGTGAATTCTGAAACAAGTTTTAGAATTTTACTTCAGTATCATTTTCCAAAGTGCTTATTTTGCATCCTTTTGTCTTGGGGATCCAAACAGTAAATACAGTGATTGTGTGTACAAGAGTCTGACAGGACACCTGCGTGAGCAAGAATTGCATTGTGAATTATTACAAGTTATATCAAAAAACAAAAACACTGCAGCACTTTAAAGACTACCTGCTATATTTTCAATGTGAGCTTTTGTGGATCAAGTCCACTTCCATGCCATGTTACTTGCCTCCTCCACTGGAAGCTGTGCCATCTATGGTTCCTTTTAGAAACAGCTTTTGAAATGCTGTTTACCTTAAAAAGGAACCACACATGGCACAGCTGGCAGTGACAAGCCACCTGAAATGGTGCAGGTGCCGGATCTGGCCCACGGGTTGTAGGTTGAGGACCCCTGCCTTAAAGACTAACTCCACAAAAGCTCACATTTAAATACAGGAGTTCATTTTTTAGGCTGCCACAACATTTTTTGTCTTTTTTATTTTTGGTGTTTTGTTTACTCTTTAGAGCTTTATTCTTGTCATTTCCTTTGTGGAGAAGACCCAAGGCTATTTTTTCCCATCAGCCACTGTTTTTAACCTATATTTGTCCTTGGCCTGACATGTTTTGCACTTAAAACAGTCTGTGTTTTGCACGTAGTACACATCATGGCAAAATTGAGCCTCTGCAGAGACATTGTGCAAACCGGCCCAGTTTGGTAACAGATTGAAAGTCAATTTTAATTTTCATAGATGGCTTATGCTCTCCAGAGATGGAAACTGTTAGCAAAGAGAGAGCCAACAGTTATAAAAGTCCTCGTACGCAGGATCTTACCGCTAAACTAAGGAAAGCTGTTGAGAAAGGAGATGAAACGGCATTTCTGGAACTTATCTGGAGTAATCCTCGCTATCTCATTGGCTCTGGAGATAACCCAACAATTGTGCAGGTAAGGGAATTGTCTGGCTTTTAGTATATGTATATATAGGCCAGTGGTGGCAGACGTATGGCATGCGTGCCAGACATGGCACTCCCAGCCCTCTCTGTTGGTATATATGCTGTCACTCCAGCGCAAAGTTTGTCCCACCCCTCTGTCCAGCAGCCCAATGGGAGCACTTCCTTCCCTCAGCACATAGTTCTCCCTGCCACTCTCCAGAAGCCCAATGGGAGTGCTTCCTCCCTCCCCCCAGCACAGAGTTCACCCTGCCCCTCTGTTTGGGCACTCGGTCTCTAAAAGATTTGCTTTTCACTTCATTTTTCTGACTTGATCGTAAGATGTGTACACGGTGTTGACAAGAAAGGATTTTTTTTTGCAACCTCTTAGCACTTTCTAATTTGCTGAACTCTGGTTACATGACTAGACATTCAACATGTCTACGCAACCTCGTCAATTTAAATTGGTTCACGTATGAACAGTATCTTCTGTTTTATCTTGAGTCCTCGTGTAGTTGTTGTCATTTTGCTATAAATTTTCAAATCCAGGAGAGAGAGTAAGGCAGAGATCTGGTCATCATATAGATAAATCTTGGTGCATCGTTTTTGCAAATGTTGCTGTCATGATTTGCTTCTTGAGCCTACGTAAGCTTTCATCTCATTCCCTAGAGAACAATGTCATATGGTCTGGAGCAAATGTAACTTGTGCCAGTTCTTTAGTTGTGGTTTGGAATCCCTTTCCTACATCCTACTTGTACTACTGATGCCTTCTGTTTTCACAACTGATTTAAGTTTTGCAGTGTACAGTATCTGTTTTAATAGGTTTTGAAATCTGTGAATGAAGTTGAATGGCTGTCCCAAGTTAGCATTGCCCTTTTGTGAAAGTTCAGTGCCATAGCATTGCTACTGCTGAAAATGGTGCAGGCAATATGTTACAATAGTCACTGTTTTAAAAATAAAACAATGTGGAGATTGGCCACAAATATATATTTAAAAAGACCCTTAGTCCCTCTGAAATTGCCTGCCCTCTACTGTAAAGGTAAGGTAAAGGTCGCCCTTGCTTGAAAGCCAGTCATATCCGACTGTAAGGTTCGGTGCTCATCTTCGTTTACAGCCAAAGAGCTAGCGCTGTCTGTGTCTGCAGACGTTTCCGCGGGCATGTGGCAGGCATGACTAGCTAGAATGCCTGGTTTTTAATGCTAAGTTTTTAAGCTTCTTTTAAAACTTTTAATTTCTAAATTGGTTTTAAATTGTTGTCTTGATGATTGTGTTGGGAATCACCCTGGGTCCCTTCAGGGAGAAGGGTGATAAACAAATTTAAATAAATAAATAAATGACTAGATGCTGGAGTGCATGAAAGGCTGTTACCTTCCCACTGGAGTGGTACCTGTTTATCTACTTGCAACTTCTTGCTTTTGAACTGTTAGGTTGGCAGGAGCTGGGACAGAGACAGGCACTGAGCCTGTCATGCAGCACTCAGGGAGGTCTTGAACTGCTGACCTGCCAACCATCCAGTCGTTAAGTTCAGCATCTTAACCACCAAGCCACCACAGTCCACCCTCCACTGTAGAACAAGTCAAATTCAGTTCTAGAAACCTTCTGGGGCTTGCATTTGAATGGGGGGGGGGAGCAGGTTTCAAAATGTGAGCATATGTTACCTAAAGTTCTTACTGCCAGTAACTAAGCATGGTGTGGTCTTTTACAGTGAATAAAGCCCATGCAAAGGCAGAGAAGCTATCGGTTAGTAGAGTTATGGAGCGAGGCACACAAGCCCTGGTCGGAAATGGCCAGAGAGTCAAATCAGGCCACCGAGAAAGGCTTGGGTTTTATCCAGAGCCAATGACTTCACATCTTTGCAATGCTAAGATACCACTGAAATGCAGACAGAATGTAAGAAAGTCATCAGGGGAGCAATTTGTACACAGGAGATTATATAGAGGCAGAAACTGTATGCCTTGGTAGAGGAAAGTAGCTTCCTTTCAATAGCACAGTAAATCTTGCAATTGTGTTTCCTGAGTTTGGTGTGCAATTGTTTCTGCAGCTGCTTCTTCCATGCATAGGCCAGACGTGAAACTGCCAAAATGAAGCCACTTTTTGGTGAGCTCATTCCGCAGTTCCTTTCAATCTGACCTAGTGTGAGAAAGGTTAGCCGGCCACACAAGGTTGCCGTTACCAGGGTTCACAAAGATTGTGGTTCAAAAATTCCACAATCTTCAAGGAGGTTCTTTCTGTGTACCCCATTGTTTCTGCTAAAATTAGTAGTTGAGTTTTTTAGTTTCTGTGAAAACAGACAGAAGGGAATCACTTCAGACTTGAACTCAACAAGCATTCATCATTCATATCTTATTTGAAGGAGGTTCCTATTTGTATTTGCTTGCTGTCAGGCTGCAGAATTGCTTCAGCAACTCAAGATCATTTTGTTTCTGTTGCTTGGGCTGAGAAAACACACAAGGCAGTGGAGCAGATATCCGGGTGAATGCGCCTTCTTAACCATGAATGGCGTTTTGTTCCTTGTATTTATTGTTTAGGGGACTTTGCTAGCACTTCATGTACTTGTTGCTTCATTTTGCAGTAGTGGAGAATAGCAATGCAGAGCGTTCTAGATCGTAAGATTTGGCAAATGCTTTGAGTCCTAAACATTTGTCCTGTCAGCATTCAGTTGTTCGACAAAAGCCTTTGGACAGCATAATCCCACACTTAACCCTCTGAGACATAAATCCTGTGGAGTTCAGTAGATCTCGTCTCAGGAAAGTAGGTATGGCATTGTAGCCTGAGTTAATAAATCTTCCTACTGGTTTTCAGCTTGTTTTTAAATAGGATTAAAGGCATTGTTTGGTCTGTCTGTAGACTTTATGTCTGTAGCATTAGCTTAGCATTGTAACATGCAGCTAGTACAAAGGGTTCAAAGAGGACAAAAGATATATACAGCATAGCAAATATTTCAGGTGTTGTATATGATGAATACCTACCTATCTTAATTTTTAGGAAGGCTGTAGATACAATGTCATGCATGTTGCAGCCAAGGAGAATCAACCTGGAATCTGTCAGTTGCTGTTGGACACTTTGGAAAACCCTGAATTTATGCGGCTGATGTACCCTGATGATGACAGCATAATGTTGCAGAAGCGCATCAGATATATTGTTGACCTTTATCTCAATACACCAGATAAAGTGGTAAGATTTCAATATCGCGTTGGCAGTTCAGTGGGCCTACTCTATTGTCATTTAATACACTAACTAATGGTATTTCAGCCACTGAGTTCTCCAATAAGACAATTTAAGTAGCCAAGGAGAAATGCCAAATAAAGCAGGAAATTCTTTTAACTAGGAATGCAGTATAAAGCAAATTAAAACTTACCATACTTGGAGATGTGCATAAACAGCTATTATAAAAACCTACTAGTTAATCCTCAGAGGTCAAATAATTTGGTCTGATTGCTCCCTATAGGTAACAAAATTCAGAAATCTGGTCCAGTGACAGAATATCTCAAAGCAGTTTGTCGTTTCTCTTAGTTCTGCTTGAGCAAAAGAGACAATAAAACAAAGGATATTGGATATCCATCAGCAACACGATTTAAATAAAATAGTCTGCTCCTTGAAATGCCTCCACCCAATAATATGAGGCCTTTATCTTACTTATCCAGCTTAAGTAACCCAGAGCATAGGAGATCATACACTCTTTTGCGTTTTAACATGTTACCATCAGTATTCAGAGTGGGGTTATTTAAGAAAGTTCCTGTTCAGGACCACTGATGTATCTGTCAGGCTGGGAAGATGGAGACATCTGAACACATGCTCCTAAAATGCCTGTTTTATGGCAACCTTAGACATGACCTCATTGCTGCCTTCCCTCAGATTGAGTTGAATAACCATATGTTTAGAGCCATGCTCTCAGATAGAATCACTGACCTGACGGCCACTGTTGCCAGATTTGCCTGGAGGGCTACCATGGTACATAGTATTAGGGAGAACCAGCTACAGTGGGGACAGGTTAAAAACCAACTACAATAATACCTCGGATAACGTTTACCTTGGATAATGCTAAAATTGCATAACGTTAAGCAATCTGGGGTGGATAATTGGATCGAATAACGTTAAGGTCCTATGGGATGGATCGGATAACAACCACTAAAGTCTGTGCGGTTACAATGTATCTCTATGGAGCTTTAACGTTCTCTGATCCATCCCATAGGATTTTAACATGGATCGGATAACACTAAAAATCGGATAACACCAAGACTTGTGGAACCAAGTCTTAGCGTTATCCGAGGTATTACTGTATAATTATTTTTATTTTTCACTAGTTATTCTGTTTTATATCCTACTCATGTAATTATATCCACTATGTGCATTCATATATAGACATTTTTATCCTTATTTTATAACTATAACTATAACTTGTAAACTGTTTTATGTGCTGTTTTATTCTTCTTAAACCAGATACCTGTCCCAAATGTAGCATAAATTTAAAAACGGATTTTATTCTATTTTGTTTTAATTCAAACGAATGTGTTTGTGGGGGTGTATTTTGACTGTATTTCATGCACTTAAACCCTTTTTACTGCACTGGTCATCAACCTCAATAAATTTTGATTGGTTGATTGAATATCTTTTTAGTATTTCAAGACAGTCTGGTCTGTAAAGGTGATGGTACTTGCACTAGAGATCCATTACAAAATTTCAGTGACCAGAAAGGGACATGTAAGTGTAGCTACTTCTTCATGTATCCTAGACTCGGACAGTATAGACTTTAAAATCAAGAATCACCATATTCAAAAGAAACCCAGAAACCAGGTTTGCTTGTCTCTTAGTGCTTTTGCACCTAAATAAATCTGCAGGCAACAGTGAAACTTTAAGATACAAAATGATTGCTGTTTTCCTTTGGTAGGGATTCGACACTTCATTGCATTTTGCTTGCAAATTTGGGAACCCAGAAGTTGTTAGGGTTCTTGCTTCTCACCCAGATATTGCAAAGAACCCAAGGAACAAGTATGCTCAAACACCAGCAGAGGTAAGTTGTCATTGTAAAAGACATTTCCACTGACTTGATGTTGTCTAAGGAGATAGCTAAATGGAATATGCATTTATTTCATTTAAATAAATCTGTGTTAAATCTGAGTTTGTTTTCTGGCAATTGACCAAGATGACCCTAAAGTAATATGAGTTCATCTGACAAGATTTAAGAAAGTAAAATGGCAATTGATTGTCATAAGAGTGCCTTCATAGTGCCGTGGTTGAGCTACTGCAGCCAGAACTCTGCTCACAATCTGTTTTCGATCCCGGCATGCTCATTGTTGATTCAGCCTTCCTTCTGAGATTGGTAAAATTAGTATCCCGCTTATTGGGAACAAAATGCTAATTACCTTGTGAACCGCCCTAGACAGTGCTGTGAGGTATATACATGTAATTGCTGTTGCTATAAGGCAATTATGATAGCTGCCATAATACAGTCAAATCTCTACATACAAATTCAATTCCTTCCTCGAGGTTGGTTGTATCTCGAAAAATGCTTATCTTGATTTTCCCATAGGAATGCATTGAATTTTATATCTCGAAAAAATTCTATTCTCTCTCCCCCTCCCCCCCCTCCCCCTGAGATTTCTGGATGTATCTTAAGTTGAGCCATTCTTACCTCGAAGTTTGACTGTATCTGAAGGTTTTTTTAATGAAAAAGAAGAACCAAAATTTGATGCTATAAGTAGACTAGAATTTTTTATATGCATTGCAAGGAGTCATTACGATCAGTTCTTTTTGCCATGGACATAGCAAACAGACCTTGTGAACCTTACTGTTTTATACTAGCAGAAAAGTGACCACAGTGGCACAGTCTATTCAGTAGAAAGTGTATGTATAGGCTTGGAGACTGTTTTGTTGAGTGTGGCTCTAACGCAAATGTTTTGTTTTTGTTGGAAAGTGATCTTGTGCCTTGTGCGTGGCTGACGCCTAATAACCATTTAACTTTTAGCTTGGCATCTTACTAAAACATACAACATTTATTGCTTAAGACATATGACAGCACTGGCTATGAAAGCATGGGGATTCCATCTGTTCTCTCTGTCAAATGCATAAATAAGTACAAAATGTGTTGAGGCTTCTTTGCTTTTTAAACAAATGCTTCTGTGCTTTATTTGACAGGTTGTATGTGAAAGAAGTAAAAACAAATCTGCAGATCTGAAGGGGAAAATTAGGGAATATTTGGAAGGTTTGTGTTTGCAATATTCATACCTAATCTTGGCTCTCTTTATAGACTCTTTTTAAGCTGTCCTTATCGGCTTTGCAGGGTCAAAGTACAGCCATCCTGTCCTTCTGTAAATCACTTTATTAAGAGATACTAAGCAAGTACCGTAGTATGGGTCTTAACAGGGGAATAAAATTAAATTTTAATTAACAGGATACACAATGGAGTGAGTTCCCATCTCTGTCCCAGCTCCTGCCAACCTAGCAGTTCAAAAGCAAGAAATTGCAAATAGATAAATAGGTACCACTTTGGTGGGAAGATAAATAGTCCACTTCAGTGCCTAGGCATGCCTGCCAAGTGTCCAGGGAAACATCTGCAGACGCAGGCAGCGCTGGCGCTTTGGCTATAAGCCAGGAGTTTTCAACCTTTTTAAGCCAGGGCCCAGGTTATGCTCTCTCAGACATCTTTGGGGGCCGGATGGTCATTGTGCCCTTCCTGCACCACATAGCACTTCCTGGTGTGGTGGAAGTGGTGGGGGCACACATGAAATAGTGCCGCAGGCCACATTTGGCCCATGGGCTGCAGGTTGAGAATCCCTGGTATAAACAGATGAGCACTGAACCCTAGAGTCAGATACAACTGCCTTTCGAGCAAGGGCAAACTTTACCTTTGACATAGAGACTAAGTAGTCCAGTATCAACTGTGTCTATGCAGTGAGTTTACCGGGTGGCCCGTAAATCCCTCTGTTGGGAGGAGGGAGGAAGTTCTCCCATTGGGCTGTTGGGCAAACTCTATGCTGGGGGGAGAGGGGACGCGCTCCCCATTGGACTGCTAGGTAGAGGGGCGGAGCAAACTGTTGGGGTGACCGCGCTTGTGCCCACAGAGAGGATGGGTAGGGGTTTACGGGCCACCCAGTAGTTAAGATAAAAGCTTCTTGTATGGATTTGAAAAACACTATTGTATGGTCAGTATTTCAGCATGAAGCATTTTTCACATATTAACATTCTTTCGCATCATTTGTCATTCAGCTCAGTGTTATGTGCCACTCTACAGAGCAGAAGATAACGCCTCACCACCTGTGATTGGACTCCCGTGGTCCCCTGATCAGACAGATGATAACTCACAAGGTGGTTTACCAAGATATTTTGGAAGCCCTAAAGATCCTGTGTTGACAGTGAGGGCTTATGCAGGCCCAATGAGTCCTTCTAAGGTAATGGAAACAGCAATAAATAACTAAATCTTGTTTTAATTCTTTGCCCCCCCCCATCCCCTCTTGTTTTTATCCATCACAGACTTGCTTTGAGAAGAAACCCAGTAAGTTTGGGATTAAATTTTAGGAGAACAGATATGCAACATAACCAGGGTGTCAGAATCAGGAGCATTCTGTAGGACTAGCTAGTATTTTGTGAACCCAGCCCTAGTTGCATGCAATTGTCTTATGTGCAAATTCTTAGTGTCTGACCAGGTTATCCTGATATGGTAATAGAGTAGATCATCCTGCCAGCGACTCAGTGCCAAGTGTCAGGCGGTGGTTAGCTAGCCTGACGACCTTGAGGACTAGCGGCTTGGTTGCTGAAGTCCACAGGGAAGGGTGATGGTCCCCAAGTGGATTAAATCCATCTTGAATCCATCTTGATGGAGGGCAGCAGCTTTATCCATACTGGCTTAGGGTCTATGATGACTTGAATCCATCTTGATGGACTTTGTGTACCAAAAGGGCTCAGAACCAGAAAGAGACTCGTGGAACTGGGTCAGTGGTACGGTTGTCGCGCTGTAATGTAGAAGGCAGATGGAAGGCCACTGTATTATATTCTCAGGACAGTCTCCGTGGCTGATCGCCATGAGGAATCGCCAAGATTCAGATTCAGCAGAAGAAGCAGAAGCAGATTCTTCCTCCATTCAGTTCTGATTAGATTTAGCATTACTATGATCCTTTGTAATCTTGGCTAAAACGAATCCTGGGAACATTGTGTAAGTTTCTGAGAACACTTGTATTACTTTCTTTAAAAATCAGTGTTTACATGCATCACAAGTCCAGGTCCAGAGTAAGGTGAGGGATTTAGCAAACAAGATAAAAATTAATATACAGACAAACCTCGCATAACGAGCATTTCGCTTAGCGAAGAACTCGCATAACGAGCAAGTTTTTCGCTAAGCAGTCTGACTCACATAACGAATTTTTCTCTATGCGAGTCGGACTTTTCCCTATGGAAAAACTCGCAAAACAAGCGTTTCTATGGGGAAAACTCACATAACAAATTTTTTCGCTATGCGAGTTTTCCCCATAGAAATGCTCATTATGTGAGTTTTTCCATAGGGAAAAGTCCGACTCGCATAGCGAAAAATTTGTTATGCGAGTCAGACTCGCATAGTGAATTTTTCGCATCGCGAGCAACCTTGCAGAATGAATTAAATTCGTTATGCGAGGTATGACTGTACCACATCTGCTAAACATTCTTGTTCTGGTCTCTAAATCCTATTTGATTGTAAATGTAACTTCAAAAGACGGCATTTGTTTCTCTAACACTGAACTCTGCATGTTCTTTTGCAACTAGCAAAATAATAGCTCCCCAGAGAGTATATTCCATTTTGTCTGTGTAACCAAGCATGGTGTTGGGTTTAAGAGAATTTAATTGCTCTTCCATAACATGATGTAAACACACAAAATGTTGAGGGAGCTAATTGCCTTTTAAAGGAGTAGAGACAGAGACACTTGTAATAAATATTGTTGATCAACTTTTTCACTTCATTTCTGAAAGACTAAATCAGAGGTTCCCAACCTTTTCAAGCCAGGGGTCGGATCATACTCTCTCAGTCAGCTTTAAGGCCATTTTGCCCTGCCTGCATGATGGGGGAAGCCTTTTTGTCCCAACAGCTTCAAAGTGGTGGCCATTTTGCTTCTTGAATGCCTTTGGAGAGGTGAGGCTGCATGAAATGACACCATGGTCCAGATCCGGCCCATGAGCCTTAGGTTGGGAACCGCTGGACTAAACAGCCCACTGCAAGCAGAACAAAATTTATAAAAAGATGCTTTTGAAGAGAAGATGTAGTTTAATGAGGACGGTCCATAGCAGAAACAATACCACATTTAGGTGATAGCGGTAGTAGCAGCAAATCTTAGTGGTCAAGACGCTGAACTCAATCAGCAGATTGAGCCCCGAGTGCTACACGCTTGAGTGAACTCCTGTTTCTGTCCCAGCTCTTGACAACCTGGCAGTTCGAAAGCAAGAAATTGCAAGCAGATAAATAGGTACTGCTTTGGTGGGATAGGTAATAGCATTCTGTGTGTTCTAGTCATGCTTGCCACATGACCATGGAAACGTCTGCAGCCACAGGCTCTTTGGAGAGGAGCACCACAGTGTAGAGTCAGATATGACTGGCTTTTGAGCAAGGGAGCCCTTTACCTAGTAGGAAATCTACAACTGAAGTTTTATGTTGCAAAACAAATGTTTATACAAGAAGAGCTATACAGAAGACCTGCACATTAGAATAATATTCCATCTTAGAAACTGGGGGAAGCCCTGATTGCACGCGTAACTGCACTGCCCATCTCTCTCATATCATTCAGATCGTCTGCTGGTAACTTTTTGACTTGGGAGGAAGTGATACTGGAGAATATCCTTTTGTGGGAAAGACCTAGAATGTTTGCTAGAAAGATACCTTTAAAAAATATGTTAGAATAGAGTATGATCAGTTTGCTCTAAAAGTATAAACTTGGCTTTTCCCTCCGCCCCACTTTTTCATAAAGGCAGAAGAATTCCACCATCTTTGGAAGACTCCACCTCGCGAGAAGGCGGGATATTATCACAATCTCAGAAAATCTGATTTGGAGAGAGGAGTTGAAAGAGCTGGAAGGTATTTCAGACTCAGTGCATGACACAGTAAAAGAATGTGCTAAATAAATTTGATGAAAAGGCATTGCTTGGAGACAGAAACGAACTGCCAAGGAAATCAGAGGTGTTTGTGGTTCCCATGTTGAAATTGATTCTCTCTCTCACACACACACACACACACACACACACACACTAACACATTTACATAGTCATCATTGTACATTCATTCACACATGCATATACCCCTGCACATATACACACATACTTGTTGAACTGTCACATACTTGGGGGTGGTGGTTATTCTTTGTTTTTTGCATGATTACCTTTCCCTGTTTGTTTGGTGTATATTTTGTAGGGGGCTTAATAAAACTGTTGCAGAAGTATTACTAAGCTAAACTACCCAGGGAAATTTGCAAAATTGCAGAATATATTTGCTATGTGTTTTCCTGTAAGGAGTCTCTTCTATTTATCCTTATTTAATCCTTAAAACTCTTTTCTATATGAGAGTATTTCATGTACTATTAATTCCCTTTATAGCAAAGAAATAGCATTTACTTGATTAAAATATATTGATATGAGTAGTTTTCCCCAATGGATGCTCATGTAGTTTGACAGCAAAGTACAAAGCCACAAAATCTACAGAGTGATTTAATTATAATTAAGTCAGCTAAAATTTGAGTCTGGGGTGAAGGTCTGTGATGCATAATTCATTTGTTAAGATGGCTTTTTTTAATGCTTATATAACGATAGCTTGACTGATTAGAAACATGTTTTGGTAAAGTTGTTGCCAATTTCATTTAATGTCTTCACAAATGATCCGTTCTATCTTATTTATTGCAGGGAGTTAGCTCATGAACTGGGGTGCCCGTGGGTTGAATACTGGGAATTTCTGGGCTGTTTTGTTGATCTGTCTTCCCAGGAAGGGTTACAAAAGCTAGAAGAATACCTGAGCCAGTGGGAAATAAACGACAAAGTCCAGCAAGACACGGGGGAGAACGAAACCCACAACAGATACAACGCACAACAGTTTTCTGGTAAAAGTGAAGCATTGCTTAAAACAAGGGGTTCCCACCCTTTTCAAGCCGGGAGGACAGGTCACCCTCTCTCAGTCAGCTTCGAAGGCTTGATGCCCATTTTGCCCTGCCTGCACGATGAGGGAGGCCATTTTGTCCCAACAGCTTTGAAGGGGCAGCCATTTTGTTTCTTGAATGCCCTCGGAGAGGTGGGAGACCACATGAAATGGCACCATGGGCTCGATCCAGCCTGCGGGCCTTAGTTTGGGACCCCCCGGCTTAAAGAATGATAATGAAAAATTGATGCTGTTTGCTAACATACTGGATTACTTTATAAGACTCATTAATTTCAAATCTATTTCTCAACCTTTGTAATATATCAGTGTCAGGCTGGTATTTAATACACAGCTGTACAGAAGCACAAGTTTAGTGGTTTGCTTCTAAAATTGATATTTGCAGCTAATGACTATGCATATACAGTCAAACCTCGCCTAAAGAGCGTTTCACTTAAAGAGTAACTCGCTTAAAGAGCAGAATTTTCTCTGAATGGTCGCCTCGCTTAACAAATAAAACCAACCAAAAACTCACTTAACAAATAAATCGGGGTTCACAATCTCCCCCACAATTGGTCACTTACAATGGTGTTTCACTTAAAGAGCAAACTCGCTTAAAGAGCAATCCTCTGGGACACATTATGCTCTTTTAGCGAGGTACCACTGTACAGTACTAGCCTTATTTAAAGTGTTATGCCGTGGTGTCTTAGGACTGTTTTGTTAACCTGCCTGAAGTCCTGAAACCAGGCGGGTTGTAAAGATGAAGGGAAATCTACAAATCCATTGGTTGAGCCGCCAGATGTCAACATCCTTTTATCATTTTTTGTAGGCAAAAGTAAAAAAAGCTGCAATTCTGTCTCTGTTGGAGCATTTCTTGACGACGACGACGACATGAGTTTAGAAGAAGTAAAGAACAGGCAGAATGCTGCCAGAAACTACAGCCAAGCAGCTGCACCCAACAAACCGAACATCAGTGATATTGGAAGCTCGGAGCATGACATTTTGTCCATTGAATCCACAAGGAACATAATCCAAATGGAAGACGACTCCAGTAGGCGCGCAGACAAAGAGGTGGTCCCTGCTAGTAAAAATGGATTTTGTAGCCCAGTAGCCAGTGATCGAATTGTTGGCCCTCGCAGAAGGCACTCAAGCCATGAAGAAGAATGCCTTTCGCCTCCCATCTCCAATTTAATGGAGGAATTTGATAAGCTGGCCGTTGAAAGTGTGCCGGGCAAGTCAAGCCAAAGTGCCACAAAACCCAAGTGTGAGACCAGCCAGGCGGAAAGCACAAGGCAACTGAGAAAACGGAAGGACGTGACATATTCGCAGCTTCCCAAGCTGGGTGCGGCGCCTGGAAAGGCTGAGGATACAAACCCGAGGGCAGAAGTGGAAACACAACTAGAAGCGGAGAGAACAGCGGCAGAAAACGGAGTTTGGGGAGAGGAGACACCGCAGTTTTGCAGTTCTAAATTGCAGCCTGAGATGTCGCCACAATGTGCCCTGAATGCTCCCTCCTCAAATGAAAAAGAAAGATGGCTATTTCTTTTAGGGTATGAAACCAATTTCATCACCTTTTAATATATTCCATAGCAGAAAATGTCTGGGACTCCGTCATGCTCTGTGCCTTTATGAAGGTATTTGCAGATTCCAGTAAAGGTTAAAGGTCACCCTTGCTCGAAAGCCAGTCGTATCTGACTCTAGTGTTCAGTGCTCATCTCTGTTTCATAGCCAAAGAGCCACCACTGGCTGTTTCTGCAGACGTTTCTGTGGTCTTGTGGCAGGCATGACTAGACACCAGAGTGCACGGAACACTGTTTGCCTTCCCACAGAAGTGGTCCCTATTTATCTACTTGCAATTTCTTGCTTTCAAAGTGCTAAGTTGGCGGGACCTGGAACAAAGGTGGGAGCTCATTCCATCCTGCAGTACTCAGGAATTGAACTGCTAATTCGCTATATGTACATTTCACACAATTTCTTACTGAAATTGCAAACCACAAATGTAGCACGAGCTGCAAAAACTGGGTAGCAGTGGATAAACTCAGTGTACATTTGATAAGAGCCACTTTAGATAATGGGACTGTGGTGCCTTAGTGGTTAAGACGTTGAACTTGACAACTGGAAGTTCAAGACCCAACATAATAGAGCGAACTCCTGTCTCTGTCCCAGCTCCTGCCAACCTAGCAGTTTGAAAGCAAGAAATTGCAAGTAGATAAATAGATACCACTTCGTTAGGAAGGTAAACTGTTCCGTGTGTAGTCACGCCTGCCACATGTCCACAGAAACATCTACAGCACAGACAGTGCTGGTATTTTGGCTATAAACGGAGATGAGCAATGAATTCTATAGTCGGATACGACTAGCTTTCGAACAAGGGAGACCCCTTTAACCCCCACTTTAGATGAAAGATATACACAACTTTTCTCAACTGACGTTGGTGTCTTTATGGAAAATGTATGAAGTGACTTGAGATAACTCAGTATCCTTAAGGCAGTAATGATGAACCTTGGCACTCCAGGTGTTCTTGAACTTCAATTCCCAGAAGCCCAAATCTATGTGAATCCACATGAATGGGTTTACTGTGCGTAAATACCTGGAGCTTTTGTAAAAGAGGATTGTGTATTTTTCAGACAGCTGATTTTCTTGGGTTTGAACAATGGGAAATGGGAAAACCAGTCACTTCATTGTAATTTAGAAAGATTAAAATTCAGGTTAATTATACACAGCAAATGAAGAATGATTTCTTCCTTCAGAGCCCACAAGACCAAAAGGCCAACTTCTCCCAGCCAACAGAAAGGAAGAAATTAAGATCAGGCAGCAATAATAATAATAATAATAATAATAATAATAATAATAATAATAATAATAATAATAATAATAATAATAATAATAATAATAAAACACATTAATTTTGTGTCAGAAATTATTCTGAGTTGAAAGGATTTTTGTGGGACGGAGACGGGCGCTCAATCCATCATGCAGTACCCGGGTCTCGAACTGCCGACTTGCCAGCCTTCTACCTAACAAAGTGAGATTCTTGATGACTGAGCCACTGCAGTCCCAGGCAATCAAACCATAGGAAAGCACTTTTCTAATTGGTTAATAAACAAACAAGTTATTCCCCAGAGGAGAATTATGTTAGCCCCTTCCAGGCTGCATTGCCATAATTGATTTAGATTCTTGCATTGAGCTCAATGCCCTAAAAGGCCCCCTTCCAACTCAAGTGATTCTGTGATTCTATAATCCCAACAAGACATACGTTCTCACTAGCAACTCATCCGCACAATAATGCCTGCAGTCTGACTCAATATGCAGTATATAGTATCCATTGGGGGTTACAAAGGTGAACCATTGCCCGTGCCTCACTTCCTGATTTTTCTCTTTAACTCTAGGGAGCGGCCATCAAAGTTAGACAATGATGTGTTGACTGCTCTACGTGGAGTGGAGATTGATTCACAAAAGTACCCTGCCATTTTCAAGTGGAACATGTCTGTACAGTCCTACTCTTCTTCTGAACAGCAAAGGTATACTTAGATTAAATAAAATAATATTCTGGTTAAATCTGGGGGCTCACATTATACCGTGTGGGCCAGGACAGTTGCTTGGCTCTCAGGCTCTGTGCTGTGTATTTTAGCCCCAGCCTCTTCTGAAAACTTAGCCTCACTCCTACTCTGAACCATTATTTTGCTGGATTGCCTAATAACAGGAATTACCATCCTTTGGGGTGGCTTTAATGGTGAGGCAAAAATCAATGTTTCTGGCATTCCGTTCCCCAGAGAACAAAGCCTGCTCCTTTCTCCAGCCCTAAGTTTGGAAATAGATAGATAATATTATATTGCAAGAGCTGCAGAGAGGTAGAATAAATTGATCTTTGTGCCTGGCTAGACATTTGGTATACCTGTTAAGCGTGCAGGCGAGCGTACGTGCCCCACCTTCTCCTTTCACCCTGGAGACAGAGCATGGGGACTCGTTACGGCTGTGGGCTCTTGCTTAGCAAGCATAAAGCCAAAACGGATGCATGATTTCTGCTCAGTCGGGGCTGCTTATTACAAATTCCACAGTTGATGGATAACTGCTGGTTGGATTGGCCAAATGCTAGGTGACCTTTTATGGTTGCTAGGAAAATACTGTAGAATACTAAATGGACTCTACTAAATGGACAAGTGGCAGCGTTCAAATACCAAGGAACAACATTTACTGAAGATCGCCCGCATCGTCGTCCGCTTGGCCAGTGGCTGACGTTATCTAAACGGCTAGAAAATCCAGGCACTCCTCGCTGAATAACAACGGCAAGGCAAAATGGATGAAAAGATTAACATACAGTGCAGAAAGGCAAGATGGATATTGGGCGTTAGGTCCACTCTTACAACATAAGGTGATACGGACCAGCACAAAGAAATGTCTCAGGCAATGCATATTCATTCCCACTTTATGTTACCAGGTGCCAAACATTTGGGCACTTAAAAGAAAACATAAAGGTTGGTCACCACAGAAATGAGATGTCTGAGGAAGCCTGCTGGAGTGACTAGAAGGGATGTAATCAGGAATGAGATTATAAGGGAAAGAATTGGAAGAGACACAATCTTGAACTTCATACAGAGACAACAAATTCAAGTGGCTTGTCCATTTGGAGAGAATAGCTTGGAATTCTATATCCTTCAAGGCATATGTGGAAAAAGGACAAAGATCATGAGGCAGACCCAGAGGAAGGTGGAGAGTGAACAAAGGTAATTACAAGAAGGCCAAATAACGCCGGTGGAGGCCATTAGAAGTGCCAGGGCAAGAACCTTGTATCTCCCTCGACACCCAAAGGGGTAGAAAAGAAGAAATAATGCTGCTGACTGTACAGCCCGCTTCTGGTCAGGTGCTCCAAGCACAGTCTCCTCTGCAGGCTAGCTAATGTAGTTACAAGTGGCATTTGGTCATATACGACAAAGCACTGCATCTCTCCTCTCCAGGATGAAAGGCTGAGTCAACCTTGAGCCCTGGTGGGGCAGAGGTTAAACTGCTGTCCTACAAGGTTGTGAGTTCGATCCTGACCATGACTCAAGGGAAACTCAGCCTACCTCCAAGGTTGGTAAAATGAGTACCCAGTGTGTTGGTGGCAAAATGCTGCAGCTTGTGAACCGCCCAGAGAGTGCCCTAAGCGCTGCTAGGCCGTTATATAAGTGTGATTGCTTTAATCTCAAACATCTATTTAGCTTAGTTTCACAGCAAATTCTGTTTTCTATCCTTGAAACGCCTGATGTAGAAAACTGGTGCCCTTTCCTTTCAGCTGGTCGAGCCCATCGCTGAGGGGGAAACTAAAGTCTCAGACAGCTCCGAGTCCATCAAGCAGCCCGGCCTATTATAGCCCAGGAAAGAACAGCCCGGCCTTTGGTAGCCCAGCGAAGCTCAGCGCATTTGCCTCTGGATTCTCGCCAGACTTCAGAAGCCCCGGAAGGAACGGCCCAGCCTATATGAACCACGTCCTCTTGTCCAAACGACATCACCTCTCAGGACCACCACCACCTATCCATTAGATGGAGACGCCGTAGAACTGCAGTTGGGTATTTTACGTGGAAGAGAACTTAGGGCATTGAACCCTTGACTGTGGTGTATCCCTGCTCCCCTTTTATTTATTGGTTTGTTTGTTTTTTTGGGTGGGTGGGTGGAAGAAATTGCTTGCAGAGATTGTCTTCACTCCATTTGCCAGACTTTGTTGACTTGTAGATTAGTAACTTGTTATACGTTGAAAGTACTTGAGCTGTAAATCGGATCTTTACTGAAGGGGGGGGGGGACTGTGGATAGAAGATGACTTTTGGGCATATTAAGCAAAGTTCCACTTTACCTGCACTGCTGACTGAGATCTCCTTTACTGTAACAACCGTAGACTCCAGGGAATCCAAGCCACCAACTTTATTGGTCTTACTAGTCTTCCAAGTGATTTGAGGGAGGGGACAGAGGGAGGCTGCTTTTCAAAATACATGGCGCCCAGTTTTATCAGCCACTATTCTGATTAGATTTGGTTTAAAAGAATCAAGTGAACCTGTCAATGTCCTGTGGTAGAAAGAACAGTGAACCCTCTTCCCATCTATCATGACCAGTCTTGCCATTCTTACCTAAGGGGGCATTAGCAACGCCACAGAGCGTGTCACTAGCCTTCCCCTTTATAGTCTAGGTCAGCAATGGTGAACCTTGGCACTCCCGCTCTTCTTGAACTTCAATGCCCAGAAGTCCAGATCAGCAGGAGTGCTGACTTGGGCTTCTGGTAATTGAAGTCCAAGACCATGTAGAGCAGGGGTGCCCAAACTTTTTGGGCCGTGGGCCAATCATGTGGTTCAAGGAGCTGGTCACTAAGGCCCGGGGGCCGAGTGCTGGCCCTGACGCCAATCCATCCGGCCCGCGAAGCCCTCATCGCTCCTGGAAGCGGAAGTAAAACGTGCTTGTACAGGCGCGTTTTACTTCCGCTTCCAGGAGTGACGAGGGCTTCACAGGCCGGATGGATTGGCGCCAGGGGCCGCACTTGAGCCCCGGGCCTTAGTTTGGGCACCACTGATCTAGACTGCCAAGGGTCACCATCACTGATCTAGGTCGTTGTTTTACGTGTGGGAGCAAATGACTTGGTTCCATATTCATAATCTCTCAAGCATATAACAGTGGTTCCACTAATGCATTGGGGGGGTTTGTTTGTGTATATCTGCTAACTGTATCAGCTACAGTTCCAACACAGTTTTCAAACAAGCCTTTGAACCTTACCCACGTCAACACTACCTACAGTTCCACTCATTGCAAACCTGTTTTCATACCCGAGTTCTGGAGCATACATAAATAGCCATCCTTTTGCACTCGCGAGCCACTGGCTAGAGTAGGCAAGTCAGATTGGGGGCAATCTAACCTATTTATCATGCGATAGGTAGGAGGTACTTTGGCACTGAGCATAGACAGTGATTTACATTTATACTTGAAATCATAACATCAGATGGCTTTCTGGTGCCGAACTACAATTCCCATTCTTTCCTCGCCCTTGGCTAGGGCTAATGGCAACTGTAGTCCATTCACCTCTGGAGGGCCACTTAATCTCTCCAAACCTGCCTTTACCCCATGAGTAACGAGCTTTTTGTATCCTGTTCCTGACTGTTCAGTGTTTTGGTACAAGACTCCAGAATTGCACTTAAGGCTTCCAACTTTATTAGTGCCTTTTGTAAACATTTTCATTTTGTACGTTTTGATCTTGCTTTTAATAGACAGTGTAAGCAGTAGCCATATTTTAATCTTTCCGACACTTTTGAACAAAAGTTATTTTAAAGCTGTCCTTTATAGTTTAAAGACTGGGAGAGATGCTATAAACATCCATTTGTTACTCTGTCTCTTAATTAGAGGTGGGCTAAATGTAAATTGGGTCCCTCCGGTTAAGATGGCTTTTATTACACTATTTATATAAACAGCCATTTAAATAAGACATAAGCAGCTTTACTGAAGGGCAGTTCCCTGTTAAAGTTAGTCTCCCAATTTGCCAGTGGTACCATTTTGCCATAAATCGATGAGCTCCGTGAAACTTTGGCTTCCCACACAAGCCTGCATAATAACTTGGGCTACAGTGAGATGTGATCACCGGAAGTCATTTTTGGGGGCCAGAATTTCCCATTTGCGATGAAACTGCCCATTTCTGAGAATCTCCATCCAAGAAAGTCTCTCTTCCAAGTTAACACATTCTGCCACTGGGCTGCAATTTGTACACGTTCCATCTTTAGATACCTTATGTTAATTCTTCACCTATGTAGGAAGTCCAGAGTAAACAGCTGGCCACAAACACGGGATACCCTACACACCTTCTTGTCAGAAGGTATAGAGCAGTGGGGCCCACGCCCCACAGGGAGACTTCAATTCCCAGAAGCCCAAGACAGTACATTGGCTGATCAGTGCTTTGGGGAATTGATTTAGACTTCTGAAAATTGAAGCCTCAAAACTAAAATCTGGCAAACGCTGGTCTTTTAACACTAGTACAAACGAAACCTTTAACATTTTCTTAAATAAATAGAAGACATACCATCAGCTCTTCCGTAATATTTTTCCTCCACAAAGTCTTTTTTACCATTCGGAAAACTTTCATTTAAAAAAAAAGTAACTGACTTCTAAAAAGTATTTTGTTACAACGCTTCCTTTGCCTCGGTACTTCTTCTTACATACCTTTTTGTATCCAAGAGTTTCGGGAGCACAAACCATCCGTTTATTAACACTTTGTCTTGTGATGGGAAGGTCAAAAGGGTTGATGTTACAAAATATTAATGTCTCACAACTTAAGTCATTTTTGTTAGTGTGTTCAAGTGAATTTGTAACAATCTTATTAAATTTCTTTAGCTAAAATGATTTCTTCCCCCCTTCTTACCTGTTAACGTCTCTGTGCACATCTCACGGGTTTTATAATCAATAAGTGATATCTGGGAGTATATAGACCAACTGCCAGGGGAAGAAGTAGTCAGGGCAGGTTGAGGACCTTGCCGCCGCCCCCGCCCCCCATGCCTACACCGGCAGCCAGGGGAAGAAGCTGGGGCGGGTTGGGGGCCTTGCCGGCCCTCCCCCTGTGCCCACACCGGCTGCCAGGGGAGGAAGAAGCTGGGGCGGGTTGGGGGCCTTGCCGCCTCTCCCCCTGAGCCCACACCAACATACTGTATTGTAATGTAATGTATTTTTTGTAAGCCGCCCTGAGTTGCCATGGTGAGTGGGCGGCAATATAAATTTGAACTAATAAACAGACATTTTTAACACCCTTTCCTCATTAGCAGGCATGCCCAAGAGACTTACGTAAAATATTCAATAGTATTTGACAGACATAGAAAAAGAACTTGTCTTAGACAAGGTAACAGATTAATGTGTCAGACAATTTACAAGGAAATATACTGAATGAATTTTGTAAGCTAGCAAAGTCTTATACAGTATGTGGAATTTCTACAACATATCCTTGAACACTGACAGTGTTTTTAGGCTATGATACTACGCAAGAAAGGGACTGCAGGGCTCATGTGGTTAAGATGCTGAACTCGCTAACTGAAAGGTCGTGGGTTGGGTACGGCTGACATTTGAGCAAGGGTGACCTTGACCTTTACAATCATACATACGGCAGTTTCGATACTGATTTCAAGGAAGCTTGGTATGAAAGTCATTAAACCTTTATTTTCACAGATGCTTCACAAAGCCATATAAGAATAACTTAATTTCCGGCACTGATTGAAAGACGTAGCCCTACCATTTCCCAGGAATACAGAAGGGTCTCAATGTTTGTTTCAGGACTGAAAGGTGAGACCCAGTCTAAACTGCTTTTGGTCAACACCTCCAGTGTCCCCAGATGCTCTGAGCAAGAAGGCAGAATGACATGGATACAGACGATACCACAGACATGCTTGTGGCCCACGTTAAAGTTTTACAATTGCTGAAAAGGAAATATTTGTAAAAACAGCTTTAAAAAGAAAGGCCTCGGTCATTTCTTCTTCCTTGAAGTTGACATCTTCACTTTGGATTCTGCCATTACAGGATTACCTGCCTCTATCTTGCGTTCGTATCAGAAAGTCCACGTTTATGGTTCCCGTCCTCTGCCATGTGGAAATCGCAGCTCTATGAAGCGGCTGTGGGCAACTTGCCTAAGAGGAACTCCCTCGGATTTGTTCATTTACTTGAAGAGCCACCATGATGCAGCTGTTGAAAGCATTCTGCGCCGTTTTGTGAGCGCACCCATCTAGACACCAAAGTAAATTTCCAGATTCGCAGTGAAACAGATTGGCTTTCTAAACGGCAGTATTCGCATCTTGACTCCCACAGAAAGTGGAGGGGAGGGATATCTTTGCCATGGGCATGTACTTACTGCAGCCAACCAAGTGATATCCTCACAAGGGTGCATACAAGTACAGTCTCACTTTGTCTTGGTTCCAATAAGCCCGTGATGGCGAACCTCGGCACCCCAAGAACTTCAATTCCCAGAAGCCCAAGTCTCTCTGAATCCACATGAATGGGTTTACTGCGCGTACATGCAGTAAGCCCATTCGTATGGATTCGCAGAGACTTGGGCGTCTGGCATTTGAAATTCAAGAACAGCTGGAGTGCCAAGGTTGGCCATGACTGCAATAAGCAAAGCCTCAGTTGGTTGTAATGGTGCACCTGAGCATAGCAGGCCCAGAAGTAGACTGAGGATGTATCATAGCAACGCCTGGCGGCACGTGCTGATGCTTCACGGCAGAAGCCGACCGTTCTGTAGGCCGACGAAGCCTACTGTTTACATACATACAAACAAAGCAGAGCTGTCAAGAGGAGTTCAGGCATAAGTTGGGGACCGCTGTAAAAGTTTAAACTCAGTATCCCAGTACCACAGCAGTATCAGTGCGGGGAGCCTAGAAGCCGCTTCAATAAGGCTCACTCAGTTGCGGGTGATTTTCTCGGGAGGCATAAACCCCGTGTCGCCAAGCATCCGGAGGGCCACCCTGCCACTGGGACGGATCACCAAGTGGGTGATGCTGCCATTGTTGAGGGAGATCCGAAGCCACCCTTCAGGGGGGAATTGCAGCGCTCTGTGAGAAAGGAGAGAGAGCATCTTCAGCACTTTTGAGAAGAGTAGGAAAAGCCCTATCCCAAATCTAAATCCAAAAAGAACGTGCAAGACTCTAGGGTCAGTGATGGCCAACCTTGGCACTTCCAGGTGTTCTTGGACAATTCCCAAAAGCCTCATCACTCTTGCTAATCAGGGCTTCTGGGAACTGAAGTCCAAGAACACCTGGAGAGCCAAGGTTGGCCATCATTGCTCAAAGCATTTACAGAATGGATCTTATTGTCCACAGCTGCTGGGATATCAAATGGTAATGTGATTTGTATCATAGGCAACTGGAACTAAACCATCCTATTTATTTACCCTATATACTCGAGTATAAGTCTTGTTTTTAGCCCCCAAAATGAAGTCCAAAAAGGGGACTCGGCTTATACTTGGGTCAACGACCCCAAGGGTCTCCAAACCACAGTAGAGCAAATTCAAACACAGTAAAAAAAATCCACTAACTACCATAAAAACTCAAAGACATACGCACACAAATGTCTAAATTAATTAATTTTACCGTCTTTTCGTGTATTTTAATTATTGAAACTCACTAGCAGCTGCTGCATTTTCCACCCCGGCTTATACTTGAGTCAATCTATTTCCCTAATTTTAGAGATCCAAATTAGGTACCTCGACTTGAACCAAAGTTACTTTAAAAACGTTAAGACCAAAAGATGCAAAGAGCCGCTTGCAACTGGACCAATGAGATCCCAGCTGTTTAGGATGATAAATACTTCTATATCTGTCTCTCAGCTTGAGAAGACAGAAGGCATCTCTCCAAAAAATGAGACCTATTAGATAGGGTTCGGTCTAAAGTAAACCCTGTAATTATAGATTGATACTTCTCAGATAAATTTTAAAAACCTTGTCTGGAGTTCAACTATTTTTTTATTTTTTTTTATTTATTTAGATTTATTATCCTGCCCCAATCAGGCAAACCTGACTCTAAGTGGCTTACAAAAAAGAAAAAAGATCACACGAGTGCAAAACAAACTAAACAATCCCACTATCCCCCTACAAATTCAGAAATTAAAACCTTCAGGTTCAACATTAATTTAAAAAAAATTAAACTATAAATTTACAAAATACTAAAAAAAGATTTAAAAGGTTTAGAAAGTTTAGAAAGTTTAAAAGAGAGAAGGGTGGCTGTCCCATCAGATCAGCCACCCAACATGGGACCCCATATTACTGGAGCCCCACACCTGCCCTGCCAGCCAGGTTTTTAGACCCTTCCAAAAGGGCAGGAGCTCTGTCTGTAGACATAACTCAGTTGGCAGGAGGTTCCAAAGGGCCGGGGCGGCCACGGAGAAGGCCCTCCTCCTGGTGCTAGAGAGATGCGCCTCTCTAGCTGATGGAATGATAAGAGAGCCTCTCCGATCCGCCCTGGTGGGACGGACTGATGTCCTTGGGGTGATGCGGTCTCTTAAGTATCCTGGCCCACTACCATGTAGGGCTTTAAAAGTAATGACCAGCACTTTGAATTCCACCCGAAGACATACTGGCAACCAGTGCAGCTCCTGAAGCAGCGGTGAGGCATGAACATAACGCCTGCACCCCATCACTACCAGAGCAGCTGCATTCCGGACCAGCTGCAGCCTCTGAATGGTCACCAAGGGCAGCCCCATGTAGAGCGCATTACAGTAATCAAGTCTGGAGGTGACCAAAGCATGTGTGATCATGAGCAATCCATTCTATAGTTTGCAAATCTCAAGTTCAGGAAATCACAACCCAGGGCGGTCAAGAGTTCAATTCCCCACTTTCAGGAAAGAAGTCGGTGTCTTGGGCAAGTTACGCAAACCCCAGAGAACAGCCAGCAAAAGAAACGTCCTACAGCACAACCACACAAACATTTCCAGACTTTGAAATATATTTAGTATGGGAAGCCTATTTATTTTTTTAAAAATCCTCTGCTTAAAAATGAGGATTAGAGTAAAAGCTTCCAGTTAATCCGACAATCATATGGCCAGTGGACAGCTGCTCATAACTAGGTACTGATCCTACCCAACTACCGCAGGCTTGCTAACTGATTATTATTATTTTTTTCGGTATAGCAAATAGCAATGTGTGCCAACCCAATTTAGAAGCCAAACTTTCCGCCGGTTTCTCCGCTGCTACCAGATTATTCCCACCTTGTAGTTACCTGCAAACAATATAGCGTATAACGTTGGCGTGGCAGACAAAGATTTCATAGCTGTCCTCTTCTTGCTTTACGTCAGCCCTATGGATGAAGTTTCGGAAGGCAGCTTCAATGCGAGCCCCATCTTCATAATACTGCTGAAAGCGGATAATTGGTTATTGGTGTAGCTATTAAGTACAGAAGGACCCAGTCTTGACTAATCAGGATTTTGATCCAGATCGCCCATACAGTTGTAATCTCTGTCTTAAATTCGGGAATGTGGGCGGTATTCATGGAATCCCTCATTTCCGTCGATTTAGGCTGTCTTGATGTAAAACATCAAAATTGCGATTTTTCAGATCTGAAAGATTTCACCCCTTCAGCATAAGAGGGTTGTGTGTTTTTGGGGGGGTGAAATGAGGGATAAGGCCTTTGGAAAATGTCTGTAAAGCTGGTGTTTTTTCTCTTGAAGAAGTATATATACACACACAAAGCAAGATTGGAGGGATGTTCAAAGATGCAACCAACCCATCCAAAGCTTCTAACTCTTTAAAGTCAATTAAAACAAAGCAAGCAGCTATGATACATTTTCGTCTGAAAATATTTTCATCTGAAAACATTATTTTCTATCTAGGCATTCCATGGACCAGATTTTAAACAGAAATGTTAGTATTACTGAAATTCATAAACTTTTAAGTCACTTAAGTGACGTAAAAGTTGTGGTGAAATGAAGAAAGCTGGCTACACTGGTGGTACTTCAGGAAGGAATAGACATGGCATGTGCAGCCATACAAGTGGGTGCTTGTGCTTCTGGGAATTGAGCATTACCGTTTTAATACAGTTTTTCTGTTTCTTAAAATGTGTATACATGGTTTGGCACCCGCTGTTATTTTCACTCACGGCTCTTGAACTGGTAAACTTAGCAACTAGGACCAGGAGAAAAAGGTTTTCTAACAAGTCCAGAAAAGACACAGAGAAAGAAATGTCATTAAAATAATAACAATTTCGTGTCAGAAATTATTCTGGGTTGAAAGGATTTTTGCAGGAAAAACTCCGCTCAGGGGACGCCCAAATGAGGCTCCTTTCATGTCCCCAAGAGCTGGGACACAGACAGGTGCTCAATCTGTCATGCAGTACCCGGGTCTCAAACTGCCGACTTGCCGGCCTTCCAGCTAACAAGGCGAGCTTCTTAACCACTGACCCGCCGCAGCCCACACTTGGGATGGGTGGGCATGCAGAAAGGCCTTCCAGAGGAAGCAGATCCTTCAAAGATATCACCAATATATTCCTCGAGTACAAGCCAAAGATAGAACATCAATGCAAAAGTTTACCACAGCTTCAGGCTTCCAGTGAGTGCCGGGAGGGTTGGGCTCAATGGGCGCTCCCTCTCGCAGGAGGTCCGTGCTTAATTTAGTCACTCCTAGGGAAGTGGAAGGAAAAGGACACGAGCATTTTAAAGCTGTATCTGAGACACCAAGTGCCGGAAGAACACAGCTTCTTACCCACTTGTTTTTCTGGAGGTATCACTCCTACAAAACACGAGTGCCTAATTTCATTTAAGAGATCTATGAGCTTCTTGACAGTCTTTTGAGTGCCACTCCACAAATCATGCCCTCCACTCTCTGCATCACAAAAATAAATATTGTCTGCTACTTGGGCTAATCCATGTATCCTATACTAAATCAAGGGCGCTTAATCCAAATCTGAAGTCTGATTATGCCTAGGCCAGTGATGGCGAACCTTGGCACTCCAGGTTTTCTTGGATTTCAGTTCCCAGAAGCCCAAGTCAACTCTTCTGCTGATCAGGGCTTCTGGGAATTGAAGTCCAAGAACATCTGGAGTGCCAAGGTTAGCCATCACTGGTCTAGGACGTCAGTATCTTAAGTCAATTGTACCCATAGACGCAATTGTCTGGTTTATTAACACAGCTGTGCCTACTCATCTTTAGCTCAAAACAGACTCACTATGGCCTAGCTGTACTATCCAATAAGATGGTTTCGCACTAGAGACAAGCCCTTGGTCAATCTCGCCTTATATACCTATTTCTGACGTCAGCTCACTGACTTGCCCAGACATGCCCAGCCGCTAATGGAACATGCATGCTGCCAGGGGATGTGATTCAGCTGAGGCGGCGGCAGCAGGCATAGAGGTAGCTGCAACTGTTATAATGTTCCCATGTAAAAATACATTACCCAATTACCGACCATTTGAAGAACTATAGCACGCCTATAACTTAAAATCTGTACGTGACAGGCAAATTCTGAATTCAGATTTGGAGTCAGCCCACTTGATTTCATGTACATCACGCGTGTTATTCCCAGTAGCAAAATTGTTGTTGTTCAGTGTTCATCTCTGAATTTGTAAGCCTAGACATCACTGGGTGTTTGAGCTTTCCTGCAACAACCCCTCCAACTCCAAACCTCCCATTTCTAAAAGTGCTTTATCTTGCCTTGCAGTTGGTCACGGTAAGTCTCTAGCACAGCGTTTCCTAATTCAGTCCTTTGGCTGATCAGTGCTTTGGGGAACTGACTTAGGCTTCTGGTAACTGGAAGTCCAAAACCCAAAGGTTGAGGACAACTGCTGATGGGTAAACATGCAGTGCCTTATCACTGGTCTAGACATGACAAACCTGATTGTAATGAATCTAACATGGGTCACCTGGTGTCACCCAGACTTGTGATTACTCTAGTTTGGTGTGTTGGAAAGTACAGTCTAAGAGCCAACATTTTGAGCAAGATGATCATTGAATCCACATGACAGATACAATACGTTCTCCAGGAAAGACGCGAAGAAATATGGCTCCTACCCAAATGCTTCTGACCTACGTTCGTCTAGTTAAGTCCAACACTGGTTTCTCACTCGCCTAGTCTTCTTTACCTCTTACACTTTATTAAACATTTTACAGGTCAAGGGTAAATGTTGCCCTTGTTCAAAAGCCAGTCGTATCCAACTCTCTGGTCCAGTGCGCTCTGCATTGGCAGACGTTTTCTGTGGACTTGTGGCAGGCCTGGTGCACGGAATGCTGTTTACCTTCCCATCAAAGTGGTACCTATTTATCTTGAATGAAGTGGTGGATAGTAAGAGGGATAGTTTTGCTACATCTACGCACTCTGGATCAAGTCTGTCTCTATACCAAATCCCAAGTGAAATGAGTCCAGGCAGCTCGATTAGTCCATCATGCTTCGAGCAATTCTGCTACCACCCTCTTGAATAATTTTTTAAAAAATCTTTGGACTTGAGTGATCTACAACACCACCAGTTAAAGCCAGCCTGCATACTCCGGCACATGAATATGAAAACCAGTAATTTCACTCCCACGGCTTCAAACAGAATTCACTCACCAGGGAAATATTTACTGATAATGTTTGTTGTTTCAGTAGCTCTGGTCATCGTAGAATATACAATTTTATCAAACTTCAGGCCCAAACTTGCAAGTCTTTTGGCCGTCAACTCAGCTTGCTCACGGCCTGAAAAGTAAGAATAGGTATTGCGAGTTGCCGATTCTTTACTGCTTACCCTTAATTACACATTTTAGCTGCAACAGGGCAGTTTCCCACAACTTAATGCCCCCCCCCATATGTTCTGGACAACACATTTCACGATACATTATTCACTGGCTGTAATGGCAAACTCAGGCCTGACCCATACGGAATTTACCATGATAACATTTACTATGCTATCATCCCAGTGTGAGAGTGCAGGCTTTTGAGAAGGCGGCAGAAGCTGGGACAGAGACGGGAGCTCACTCCGTCATGCAGCACTCAGGTCTCGAACTGCTGACCTGCCGACTCGACCTTCCAGTCGTCAAGTCCAGCGTCTTAACCACTAAGCCACCGCAGTCATACATGAAACCTATACTGGAAAGACTCTCCTTGAGTTAAACCGGAATTGTATACAAAATAGGCAAGCAAAACCCAGTCTCCTCTCCAATCCAGTTTACTGCTATCCATACTTACCCAACTGCGTCAGAATTTTCTCCCTATCATTTTGCCCATCCATGTTGTACTGAGAATGGCGAATCAAGAATATGTGCCGGGTAGCTTTCGCTTTGTAGTGGGAGAGTCGAGCGGAGACTTCTTCTTCGCCCGTCTCTTGGTTCTTCTTCTTCAGGTTCATCAGAGCCAATGGCTCTCTCCTGAAAGCAAGGTTTAAAATCTCTTTTTAATATCAAACGATAATAGGATGAACAAACACGCAAAAGGGTTGAAATGACACCATCCTTTTGTTGTGCCACTTGTTCTTTGGATTGTCATTTTCGTATTTCACAATCCTGACAATAAAGCGAAGAAAAAAACCCAGGTAATCTCTTGTTGACAAGTGCAATTTTTCCATAAAGCAACCTGCTTTCAAAACTATACATAAGAGGAATCTGGATTTAGAGCAAGAACTCCCAGCCTAAGGCACGTGGTCCAGATCTGGCCCACAGTGCCATTTCGTGTGGCCTTCCCACCCCCTCCAAGGGCATTTGAGAAACAAAATGGCCACCCCCTTTGAAGCTGTTGGGACAAAATGGCCATCCCCCATCGTGCAAGAAGGGCAAAACGGCCATCTGGGAACCCATGATGTAGAACGTTGGCTACATCTTTCCACCCACACAAACCGGGGGGGGGGGGGGCAATGATACTCCAGAGGTAGTTGAGTGTTTTGGGGTTTTAATGTTGAAACTAAATCCAAGATAACATGGCTTTACACTTTTATTAAGTATGCGCACATGTTCTAAGGATCATTAGGCTGCTTTAACTTCTGAAAAAAAGTGAAGTGAAACTAAGCTATAGCATTCTTCCGAAAATTGAACATCATATCGCTAGCATGGCCAGTTTTAAATCTTGTTTCAAATCTGGTTCTTGTTTTTCGGACAAGTTTTATGACCGGTCAATTGTTTGAACTCATGTTTTCAATGTTCAAGTCCAACAGTCTGACCAACACAGTCACTTAACAGAATATGGCCTATCATATTTATTTATTTATTTACATTTATACACTGCCCTTTTGGTGCAAGCACCACTCAGGGAGGCTTACAAAATGTAAAAACCTATTTATCTACTTGCAATTTCTTGCTTTCGAACTGCTTGGTTGGCAGGAGCTGGGACAGAGACAGGAGCTCATGCAGTACTCAGGTCTTGAATTGCCGACTTCCAGCTAACAAAGGCAAGCTTCTTAACCACTGAGACACCACAGCTTATATATACAGTAATACCTCATATAACATTAGTATCGAATAACACTAAAATCGCATAACATTAAGGAATCTGGGGGGAAGAATTGCATCAGATAACATTAAGATCCTATGGGATGCTTCAGATAACAACCGCTAAAGCCTGTGTGGTTACAATGTATCTCTATGGATCCCATAGAGGATCAGATAACACTAAAAATCATATACAGTAAAACCTCATATAACGCTAAAACCTGGTTCCACAAGTCTTCGTGTTATATGATTTTTCGTGTTATCTGATCCTCTATGGGATCCATAGAGATACATTGTAACCACACAGGCTTTCGCGGTTGTTATCTGAAGCATCCCATAGGATCTTAATGTTATCTGATGCAATTCTTCCCCCCAGATTCCTTGATGTTATGCGATTTTCGTGTTATTCGATACTAATGTTATATGAGGTATTACTGTAACACCAAGACTTGTGGAACCAGGTTTTAGTGTTATATGAGGTTTTACTGTATCTAAAAATATTTTTCAAATTATAAAACCACCACAATATTCACATTAAAACACTATCAGCAGCAGAAAAAATTGTGTAATATCAATTAAAAGGAGTCCAGGCCTGAGTGCTGCTGGACAGAGTGAGTTCCCGTCTCCATCCCAGCTCCTATCAGCCTAGCAGTTCAAAAGCAAGAAATTGCAAGTGGATAAATAGGTACCACTTTGGTGGGAAAGGTAACAGCGTTCCATGCACTCCAGTATCTAGTCATGCCCACGGAAATGTCTACAGATAGAGACAGTATTGGCTCTTTGGTTATAAACAGAGATGAGCACCGAACCCTGGAGTCAGATATGGCTGGCTTTTGAGCAAGGGCGACCTTTACCTTTACTATACTGTACTGTACTTGAAAAAGTTGTGGAACCCAATGTAATGTGATGCAATGACACCACAAAACCTGTCTGTTACAATCCTATCGCTCGGTGTACTTAAACACACACCCAGAACTTGTAGGGATTGCTACCCATTACGACATTGAAGGGCATTAGTTCGGATTTAGTGTCATTAATCCAGGCAGGAATTAAGCAGAAAAAAGAGAGAGCTTAATTCATTTCAATTAGAAAGATGTGCTAACAAGCGAACAATCCACAGCAATAGTGTTTCTAAGAGTGTTATATACTGTTGGTTACGTATTGCTGCCAAACTTCAATATTGCAGGAATAATTATTTCAATTAACATCACTTCCGAAGAAAGCAAGGGAGGAAAACACCTTAGCAAAAATTTGATACACTAGATTCAATAGTAAATAGCTAATACATTTATACATGTCTGGCCAGGTTATCCTGCTATGGTAATAGAGTAGACCCTACTGCCAGTGACTCAACGCTGAGTGTCAGGCGGCAGTTAACTAACCTGACCACCCTGAGGACTAACGCCTTGGGTGGTGAAGTCCAAGGGAAGGGTGATGGTCTCCAAGTAGATTAAATCCCACTTGAATCCACAAGTATACTGGATCCATACTTTTGGCTCAGCACCAAGGGAGTTGTGTTGACTAGATGTTAAAGTGCACAGAATGCTGGTACCTTTCCCATCAAAGCAGTACCTATTTATCTACTTGCAATTTTCTTGCTTTCCGACTGCTCGATTGGCAGGAGCCGAGACAGGCGATGGGGCTTTCACTATGTGTCGCGTAGCACATTGAACTAGCTCCCCGGTGACTCCGTGGGTAAAAGCACTGTGCTTCGAGACTGAAAGGACGGGGTTTAATTCCCCGAGAGCTGCACGATAGGGGATATGAAAGGAGCCTCATTTGGGCGTCCGCTGCAAAAATCCTTTCAACCCAGAGTAATCTCTGACACAAAAATACACACCGCACATTGAACTGTTGACCTGCTTGAATTTACCCAGGTCAAGCTCACTGTCTTATCTAGTGGGGCTTATTTACAAGGCTGGTTCAACACGGATCCTGGGAACAGAGACCAATCCAAGTCTTCAACCCTCAGCCAATTAGATGGGTTTTAAAAGTTGTAATTAAGAAAGTGCTCATTTTCCAAGAAGGGGACAAACCTTTTAATTTCAGCTTTCTGGTGTTGCATTCTAGAAATAAAGTCTCCCAAAAGTGCTTTGGAAAGCTAGGGGGGGGGGGGACACATTGGGAAGCCACAGTTCTCTACAGTAAAACTCCACAAAAACTTTAAACACACACAATGTAGCAAGAATCATAAACAAATCAAAACCATATCAAACAAGTAATAAAGAAAAGAAAGCGAAAACAACTGTAGTTTTGCCAAAAGTAACAAAAGGCAAGAAAAGGCTTCTTGTTTAGCTCTAACAAAATTCCTTGCAACAACTATCACTGCATCACAAAAATAAATAAATACTGTCTGCTACTTGCTCTAATCCATGTACCCTAGACTAAATCAAGTGCGCTGAATCCAAATCTGAAGTCTGATTCTGCCTAGGACCTCAGGATCTTAACCTCTTGGTTAGTTTCTTCCATTGATCACGCAGGGTATATTTGCCAAAAATGTAGCAAACATTGTCTAGTTTATTAACACAGATGTGCCTACTCATCTTTAGCTCAAAACAGACTCACTATGGCCTAGCTGTACTATCCAATAAGATGGTTCCAGACTAGAAACAAGCCCTTGGTCCATCTCGCCTTATATACCTATTTCTGACATCACCTCACTGACTTGCCCAGACCACTGGCCACTGCTGGAACATGCATGCCACCAGGGGACGTGATTCAGCTGAGGCAGCAGCAGGCATAGTGGCAGCTGCAACTGCTATAATGTTCCCATACAAAAATACATTACCCAATTACCTACCATTTGAACAGTTATAGCATGCCTATAAATCTGTATGTGACAGGCAAATTCTGAGTTCAGATTTGGAATCAGCACACTCGATATCGTGTAAATCACACGTGTCATAAACCAGTAAATCACACGTGTCATAAACCAGTTAGGGTGTGGGATGAAGATTTACAAACCCTAACCGTTCCCAGTAGCAAAACCGTTGTTGCAAAACCCAGTAAAAAACGTGGTTGAAATAAGAGTAGATTTTTCCGGATACTTGTTTATACATGCAATTGTTACTGACTAACCCCTTTCTGATTGCTAAATTCTTTGTAATTAAGCTTTAGCACAGACTGAGGAAAACTGGGACCTCGTCCAGACAATGGTTTATTTGACTTGCATATACTGGAGTGGGGGATGGAATCAATGCATAACTGCAAAACTCGATGGAGTGGGCGGCAGTTCACGAAAGCACATGTAAAATAAAATCTATGAAGCCATCACAAATATTTGTGACTTTTCAGTTTCTGTTTGAAAGGCATTTAATTGAAACAGACAAAAAGAGGATGGAGAAAAGGCCACAAAATCCAAAGAGATGTTTGGGCACAGCTGCCGTGACATCTGCAGGCAGTCTAATTTCAAGGACGGTGATTATGCACATGTGATGAACAGTTGTGCAAGGCTGGGATTTTTTTTTCCTGCGCAACATTTCTCACCCACACATTTTTTTTTAAAAATAGTTCCCTCTCTCATTCCACTGATATCACAGGGTTGTTTTTTAGCTTTACTTAGAAAAAGCAAACAAACTCGTGCGGGTCTTAGAAAACCTGCCATTTTGGGACTCACTTTTAAGAAATAAACTTTCCATGGACTAATGTCACAACTTTGGACACTTTAATGCTTTCACCCCCTGCATCACCCACAAAGGGGCTCAACCTGACAAAAACTTTTGAATGCAAAGTTGTGAGCCACCCAGAGAGTGCACTAAACGCTGCAGGGGGGGGGGGGTTTATATGAGTGTAATTGCTAATGGTAAACCACTTCTGAGTAGCGTCTACCTGAGAAAGGGCAGACATGAATGGGAATTGACTTGAAAGTGTGCAGTCCTAATTATTTGATTAATAATAGATTCCTTGCGTTGGGTTTGTTTTACCTCTTTCCTGACACTCTTCCCATCCATTGGAGCTTAACTGCTCATTACTATATTAATTATTATTAACATTCATAAACCCACTTGGTATTAATCAATCAATTGAGCAATCAGTTTACTGCACCAGTCAATTGACCATGGCAAAGGACAAGAAGTCAAACACTGTTTCCAGGAGCCCCAATTATTCTCCCACCACCCATCGCTGCCCCTCCAATCCGATCCGCCCGAGGTGCCCCATCCCAGTTATTGTCCCAGGAGCCACAGGCCTTCTCCAGCCACCCGGGAGGCGTGGACAGTGAGATAGATAGATAGATAGATAGATAGATAGATAGATAGATAGATAGACAGACAGCATATTAAGTAATATATTAGGAATAATTATATATCATAAATATTCATTATCCCCACTTGGTATTCACAGTTCCTTGGCCTTCTTGCTTCTTGGGAAAGCCACTCTGGACTTTCAGGACCCCCCAATTATTTACCCAAGTCACCGGTTCCTCATCCACCCGTTGCCGCCCCTCCAAACCAATCCGCCAGAGGATACCCATCCCATCACCTGTCCCAAGAGCCGCCGACGGCAATATAGATCTAGATCCAAATACTGTATAAGTAATATATTAGGAATAATTCTATTAATTATTGTTAACATACATGCGTTAACATGCAGCCACCCGAGGGCTGTGGACAGTGAGATAGATAGATAGAAAGATAGCATATTAATTATTGTGAAGGTGAAGGTTTCCCTTGCTTGAAAGCCAGTCGTATCCGACTCTAGGGTTCAGTGCTCATCTCTGTTTCTAAGCCAAAGAGCCAGTGCTGTCTGCTTCTGCAGACGTTTCCATGGTCATGTGGCAGGCATGACTAGACACCGGAGCGCACGGAACGCTGTTACCTTCCCACCGAAGTGGTCCCTATTTATCTACTTGCAATTTCTTGCTTTCGAACTGCTAGGTTGACAGGAGCTGGGACAGAGACGGGAGCTCATTCCGTCCTGCAGTACTCGGGTATCGAACTGCTGACCTTCCGCTTCCCAGTCAAGTAATATATTAGGAATAATTCTATTGATTATCATTAATATTCATTATCCCCACTTGGCATGCACAGTTCCTTGGCCTTCTTGC
Organism: Furcifer pardalis; assembly: GCA_030440675.1. Lineage (NCBI taxonomy): Eukaryota > Metazoa > Chordata > Lepidosauria > Squamata > Chamaeleonidae > Furcifer > Furcifer pardalis. The sequence continues at coordinate 6,805,352 of CP126898.1, forward strand.
TCCTTGGGGAAACCACTCTGGGCTTTCAGGAGCCCCCAATTCTTCACCCACCACCCAACCCACCCGCTGCCGCCCCTCCAAACCAATCCGCCCGAGGACACCCATCCCATCACCTGTCCCAGGAGCCACTAACTAACGGTGATATAGACAGATCTAGAGATCCAAACAGATATAGCATATTAATTATTAGTAAAGGTTTCCCTTGCTCGAAAGCCAGTCATATCCGACTCTAGGGTTCAGTGCTCATCTCTGTTTCAAAGCCGAAGAGCCAGCGCTGTCTGCTTCTGCAGACGTTTCCATGGTCATGTGGCAGGCATGACTAGACACCAGAGCGCACGGAACCCTGTTACCTTCCTACCGAAGTGGTCCCTATTTATCTACTTGCAATTTCTTGCTTTCGAGCTGCTAGGTTGGCAGGAGTATTAATTATTACATAAGTAATATATTAGGGATAATTCTATTAATCATCATTAATATTCATTATCCCCCCACTTGGCACGCACAGTTCCTTGGCCTTCTTGCTCTTTGGGGAAACCACTCTGGGCTTTCAGGAGCCCCCAATTCTTCACCCACCACCCAACCCACCCGCTGCCGCCCCTCCAAACCGATCCGCCCGAGGACACCCATCCCATCACCTGTCCCAGGAGGCACTAACTAACGGCGATAGAGACAGATCTAGAGATCCAAACAGATATAGCATATTAATTATTACATAAGTAATATATTAGGGATAATTATATTAATCATCATTAATATTCATTATCCCCCCACTTGGCATGCACAGTTCCTTGGCCTTCTTGCTCCTTGGGGAAACCGCTCTGGGTTTTCAGGAGCCCCAATTATTTTCACAAACCCACCCATTGCCGCCCCTCCAAACCGATCCGCCCGAGGACACCCATCCCATCACCTGTCCCAGGAGCCACTAACGGTGATATAGACAGATCTAGAGATCCAAACAGATATAGCATATTAATTATTACATAAGTACTATATTAGGGATAATTATATTAATCATCATTAATCATCATTATCCCCCCCACTTGGCATGCACAATTCCTTGGCCTTCTTGCTCCTTGGGGGAAGCCGCTCTGGGCTTTCAGGAATCCCCCAATTCTCCACCCACCACCCAACCCACCCGCTGCCGCCCCTCCAAACCGGTCCGCCCGAGGACACCCCCATATCCCCCCCTCCCCTCACCTGTCCCAGTTGCTGTCCCAGGCGCCGCAGGAGCCGTTGGCCTTCTCCAGCCACCCGGGGGCGGCCGTGGAGGGCGGCGAGGCCGGGGCCGGGGCGGAGGGCGAGGGCAGCCGGAGCCTCCCGGAGGAGGAGGAGGAGGAGGAGAGCGACTGCGGGGCGTCCCCGCCGGCCTCGCCCAGCGCCCAGCTCTGGCTCTGGCTCTTCCCCACCGGCAGGGCAGCCAGGAGGACGGAGCCGCCCGCCAGCCCGCAAGCCGCCGCCGCCGTCACCGCCGCCACCCGACGGAACGCCATGGAAGGAACGGGAAAGGAACGGGAAATGAAAGCGAAGCCTGACCGGCGAGGGGAGGAAAAGAGAAAGAGGGAGGAGCCTCCTCGAAGGAGCCACGCCCACACGTCGCGATTTGACCACGCCCCCAAAAGGGGAGGAGCCTTTCCCCTCTCCGCCTTGGACGGAAGGCGAGGAGAGACAAGATTCCTCCGTTCCATCAGGGGAGCTTGCAAATGTCTCCCAAGCTGTGTTCCGCGGAACACTGGAGGGCTTCTCAGTTCCCAGAAGCCTCCAGTCAGCCCATTGGCTGCTCCGTCCTTTTGGGAGAGATTGACTGTCTTAGGCATTCTGGGAACTGAAGGGACTGCAGTGGCTCAAGTCGCTCAGACGCTGACTGGGAGGCGGAAGGTCAGCAGTTCGAGTCCCGAGTGTACTGCATGACAAAGTGAGCGCCCGTCTCTGTCCCAGCCCCTGCCAACCTAGCAGCTCGAAAGCAAGACATTGCAAGTAGATAAATAGGGACCACTTCGGTGGGAAAGGTAACAGCGTTCCATACGCTCTGGTGTCTAATCATATCATGACCATGGAAACGTCTGCAGAAGCAGACAGCGCTGGCTCTTCGGCTTAGAAACAGAGATGAGCACTGACCCCTAGAGTCGGATACGACTGGCTTTCAAGCAAGGGAAAACCTTTACCTTTACCTTCTGGGAATTGGAAGTCCAAGAAGCAAACGTTGGGAAACACGCATGCCAATAGGGTGTGCAAATAATAGAGGAATTTATAATTGTATGAAATTGGATTAGATGCATGTATGGGTGTGGATATGACTTTATATCCATGATGGCCAACCTTGGCACTCCCAGCTGTTCTTGGACTTCAATTCCCATTCATGTGGATTCACAGGGACTTGGGCTTCTGGGACTTGGAAGTCCAAGAACAGCTGGGAGTGCCAAGGTTGGCCATCATGGATATAAAGTCATATCCACACCCATACATGCATCTAATCCAATTTCTCTCCATATAAAGACATACAATTATACCATCACTGCTTTATATAAAGAGCAAGAGAGTAAATATGAGCAAATAAATAAATGAATAAATAATCCTCTCGTTCAAAAAACAAACAAACTGGCCCTGGCTTTGCTCCTTTCCTTTTCGCTCGTACATAAGTCTATAAATTATCCCTATATTTCTCTAAAGTCAGGGTTTGTTATTAGAACTAAAGGTGTATTTCTAAAAAGCGCTTGATATTCAGCACTGAACTGGGTGCTCAATTCATCAATTCAGCGCTATGTCATTGAAAATTTTTAAAAGTTGAAAGATTCCTCAAAGAAGAGGAACATTTTTTGGTGCTATTTTTTTCACTTTTCTCTTTAAAAAGGGAAATACTGTAAATATGGAATTGCTTGCAGTGCGGTAACATTGCATCTCTGTACGACTTTAAAAGCAGCCCTATTTAGCCTGATCCAATTTGTCCGCTCAGTTCAACCTTAATTTTGCAGTGTGTATTTATTTATTTTTCAAATTTCTATTTGTACAATTTATTTTTCTTCTATTTTGGGGGGAGTCCACAGTGACCTCTAGAGGTTGTGCAGAAGTATCACAACGACAGGTATGTCTTCCAACTGGAAACAGAAGAAAGAGCTTCCCCCAACCCAGAACTTAAAACAACAAAAGGTCTTGATGCACCTTTAAAAAAAACACCCATATTTTTAAGGGTGCTCTTTTTTACCGGCGATGCCTTCATTGCTGTCCGCTGATGGTAAAAATGATAAAAATAGTTTTGTTAGTATGTCGTACAAGACTTGGCAGTTTTAGAAGCTGCAAAAATGTGTCATTGTGCTTTTTCTTAACCTCAACCCTCGAAATAAAAAAGAACATGGATTGCAAACATGTTTTTTTCTTCATTCTGATTTGTTTTGCATCCTGATCCTCTCTTTTCTTTAATCACCTTTTAAAGGTAAAAGATGACTAAATCCAGATGTAATCCCAAATAGAATACACCCAGTGATTAGGAGTCGTTAGTCACCAGTTACATAAATTTCACTGAGATTACTCTGTTTGGGACTAAAATGAGGTTTAGCCCTGCTAACACAATTGAGTTAAAGGTACATGCTTTAAACCCAGTTAGGAAGCGAATTGGGCTGCAACTGCTATAACTACCCTATAATAATTTTGTATCAGAAATTATTCTGGGTCGAAAGGATTTTTGAAGAAGAAACTCCACTCAGGGAACACCCAAATGAGGCTCCTTTCATGTCCCCAAGAGCTGGGACAGAGATGGACGTTCAGTCCGTTATGCAGTACCCGGTCCTTGAATTGCCGATTTTCCAGCCTTCCAGCTAGCAAAGCGAGCTTCTTAACCAATGAGCCACCGTAGCCTCTTACCTACCCTTATGGCAGTACATACCACTGAATTAAGCAGAATGAATGATTGAATGGCTAGCTGGCTGGATAACTCAGTGGTTTAGACATCTGGCTGCAGATGGGAGTTTAATTCCTCACTAAACTTCCATGAATCAGCCTGGTGTGGCCTCGGGCAAGTTGCATGATCCCACGGCAGCCCCAGACAAAAGAACTAGTAAACCACATCCTGTATATTCTCTGCCTAGAAAGAATCACCGTGAATCACGGTCTGTGGTAGCTCAGTGGTTAAGAAACTTGCCTTGTTAGCTGGAAGACCAGCAAGTCAGCAGTTCAAGACCAGGGTACTGTTTCAGCACCCGTCTCCGTCCCAGCTCCTACCAACCTAGCAGTTCGAAAGCAAGAAATTTCAAGTAGATGAAGAGGTACCACTCCGGTGAAAAAAGAACTTGGGGACATGAAAAGAACCTCATTCAGGCATCCTCTGAGCCAGTGATGGTGAACCTATGGCATGCGTCCCAGAGGTAACACTCCGAGCCCTCTCTGTGCAGTCGCCCTAGCACAAAGTTTGCCCTGTCCCTCTGCCCAGCAGTCCAATAGGAGCACTTCCTTCCTCCCTTCCCCCCAGCACATTGTTTGTCCCACCCCTCTGCCCAGCAGCACAATGGGAGCGCTTCCTCCCTCCGCTATTGCCATGTTGGCACTTTGCTATTAATAAGTGGGTTTGGGGATGCAGTTTGGGGGCACTCAGTCTCTAAAAGGTTCACCCTGAGCGGAGATTTTCCAGCAAAAATCCTTTCAACCCAGAATAACTTCTGACACGAAAGTATTATTACCATGAGTCAGAACTGGCTTAATGGCACACAAATGTTTTATAGCTATGGGTAGGATTTAATACTCGAATCCCTGAAATGTTGCTTTTTAGATTTGATCAATTTGGCATCACAACGCATACGGAAAATGACTTGATTCACAAGATGAAGAATTGGTGCAAGGACAATCTACCGCATTTGCTGCCATATAAGATGCACTTCCCCCTCCTTAAAATACAATGGAAAAACAGAGTACATTTTATACACCGGTAACAGTGCCCATAGGAAGGCTTCCCACGCTCAGAAAAGCTATCCAGTTTGTCTCGACTGCCGTAAAATGTCGAAAGAGATTAGTGAATGAACTCTGGTACGATAGAACTCCTGACACAAAACTCATTTGAACCTTTTATAGCTGCTTCCCTCTCAATTGTAAAGGACTTCTAAGTGTTGATATTTCAATATGAGCTGTGTAAGTATGTCTGTCTTGTGACATCAATTTATAATTAGAACCCTGGTTAAAACTGGAGCCTTCAGATGGGTGAAATCATTTAAATCGGTAGCGACTGATGGAGAATCTTATCCAAATATTATTTTAAATGACATTGATTGTTATTCAGCACAGCTAGACCATATTGTGTTTTATGCAGATGTCTTCTGGGAGAGATTGAAAAGCGTTTCTGATCTTCACATGTATTTCACAAAGGCATATATTTAGAGGGCAAATGGGCAACTTTCAGTTTGAAACAGGCAATTATAAACAATCAAATACATTGTGATTTCCTAACATTTAACCCAAAAGAAAAAATCAGATTCTCTATATTGAGTTTTGGCCCAAAATGTCTTCTGAAAGTAAGATGGTAATGATAACATAGTGCAGGAAGGTTGTTGCTCGTTATACCCAGTCCTTTGGAAGAATGTGATCTATTGAGACTCAGTGGCAGAAATTATGATTTGTAAAACAAGGTTTTTTGATTCAGTGTTTCCCTTTTGCAATGGAAAAAACAACCCGGTAACCAGAATCTTGTTAGAGTTTAGTGTAAGATTTGCCTAACTTTCTACAGCTAATTGCGGCTAATTGATGGAAGCAATGGGGAATGTCTTGATCACATGTTTGGGCATAGGCCCAACTGAGCAGGCAAAATGTATACCAGAAACATGTAGCTGCATTGAATTAGAAAAATGCTTCACAAGCACCAGAAGCATTTGGCCCAGTTAGGCAGCCAGACTTGACACTCTGGAAAGCCATTGCCACTTAAAGTACCAGTGTGCTAAATCAAATAGGGTTGTCCGTCAATGTAAGTAGGCTCTTTAAATCTTATACCATTTCATGATGATGTCTCTTGAGATATTTCAGGGCTCACTTTCTCAGCATCACAGAATCCACTCAGCCAGTGATGGCGAACCTTTTAGACCCCAAGTGCTCAAACAGAATGGCAGGGTGAACTCTGTACTGGTGGGAGGGAGAAATTGCTCCCACTGGGCTGCTGGACAGAGGGGCGGGGCGAACTTTGTGCTGGGGAAGGGAGGAAGCGCTCCCATTGGGCTGCTGGGCAGAGGGGTGGGACAAATGCTGTGCTGGGGGAGGGAGGAAGCGCTCCCATTGGGCTGCTGGGCAGAGGGGCAGGCCGAACTCTGTACTGGGGCAACAGCACAAGTGCCTACAAAGAAGACTACGAGTTCCCTCTCTGGGACGCGTGCCATAGGTTTGCCACCACTGCACTAGTCTGACAAGCTGGGAGAGGGGGAGAAATGTTGAAATGCTGTAGCTCTAAACAAGCAAGTGAAAACAGGCTAACTCGTGAAACTGAAAAATATATACATATGTATTGAGAGCCACAGAAATGAGAATTACAGAGCTCCACAAAGCCTGCACAGATACATTCCAGAATTTCAAGGTAGTAGCAGTACATATGAAATACAGACTGTTACAGGTTCTCTTGACAGCAAGGTCTTCAAACTGTGCATTTAAGAGCAACGTTGCCTCTGATCTCTCTGCCTTCACGCTTGGATGTTGAATGTTTCAAATATTCAGTGACTGCCATTAAACTCCTTCTAAGGACTCACATGGCCCTTAGCTGGAAAGACCCAACAGTACAATGAACTGGGACAAATATTTACATGACTCAAAAGTTTGGTTTTTTTCACAAACTGTCTTTGCTGCATATCAAGTTTTCAACATTAAAGCATACATCTGTATAGACGGTTTTTCTTTCTTTCTTTCTCTTTTTTAACATTTGAGGTTATCTACTGAAAGAAAGAATACTTATTTTCACTTTTTAAAATATGCAAAATAATCCAGGCCATGGGAACATGTTTGAAAACATCACTGAACTCTAATAAGCTATTCTAATATTCTGGAGGAATGCTCCGATTTTGTGTAACACTGCAAAAGCTCTTCTTTTTTACTTTATTATTAGGTATGAAGTCTAGGGGTACTGTGTGTCGATTCTGGTGTTAAACCTGAGCAGAAATGTAGCCGACAGAGTATCCTATACTAAAGGTAAAGGTTGCCCTTGCTCGAAATCCAGTCATATCCGACTCTAGGCTTCAGTGCTCATCTCTGTTTATAGCCAAAGAGACAGCGCTGTCTGCGCCTGTAGATGTTTCCATGGTCATGTGGAAAGCCTGACTAGACACCAGAGTGCACATACCGTTGCTACCTCCCCACCGAAGTGGTCCCTATTTATCTACTTGCAATTTCTTGCTTTTGAAGTGCTAGGTTGGCAGAAGCTGGGACAGAGACGGACGCTCACTCCACAATGCAGCATTTGGGTCTTGAACTGCTGACCTGGCGACATTCCAGTCGTCAAGTTCAGTGTCTTAACCACTAAGCCACCGCAGTTCATATCCCATAGAGGTTACTCTTCATTGCTAATTCAGACAAAGAAGTAAAATGTTAAGGCTTCAAGATTTATTTTAAAGGTGAGCAAATTGATCCAAAACTCATTCTTATTCCCATTTGTATTAATTTTTTGCAAATATAACATCCATGCCAGAAGTCTCTCTCTCTCTCACACACACACACCAAAACAGTGAACACAAGATATTAAGCTATGGTTTGCGATGGATAAACCAATCCTGTTTCAATTTAGATAAAGTGGCCGTCTTATTTGCTGCAATGACCGTGAAATGTAGATTTAGGAGGATTAGCTTTCAGCTGAATATTAATACAGTACTGTATCTGCATGAAGAGACCTGAAGTTTAGCTGCATAAGAAATCAAAGAGGTTATAGTGCAGTGATGGCGAGCGTATGGCACATGTACCAGAGGTGGCACTTAGATCCCTCTCTGTGGGCATCCGTGCAGTCAACCCAGCACAGAGTTTGCCCTGCCCCTCTGCCCAGCAGCCCAATGAGAGCGCTTCCTCCCTCCCCAGCACAGAGTTTGCCCCGCCCCTCTGCCCAGCAGCCCAATGGGAGCGTTTCCTTCCTCCCCTGTTGCTGTGTTGGCACTTTGTGATAAATAAGTGGGTTTGAGGTTGCAGTTTGGGCACTTGGTCTCCATAAGGTTCACCATCGCGAACTTTTCCAATTTTCTCACTCTGCCTTTTAGATTAATAAATGATCTATAGCAAGTGCAGGGGAAGGAAGAGAGGGAGACAGTTAAAACATTTTACTGTAGGGTCCCATGAGCCAGTACAGTGTCATAACTGGAATTTTGGACCAGGAATTGGTTCAAATCCCCACATGGCCCTCAAATACCCTGGCTGATCTTGGTTGAAATGTTCAGCACAAGCTGAACCATGAGGCTTGCATGACTAGATGCCGGAGTGCATGCAAGGAAGGCTGTTTCCTTTCCTGCCAAAGTGGTACCTATTTATCTACTTGCAATTTCTTGCTTTCGAACTGCTAGGTTGGCAGGAGCAGGGGCAGAGGACGGGCACTCACTCATCATCAAGCTCAGCGTCTTAACCACTATGCCACCGCTGCCCCTATGGGATGCAGTAAGGTCACCCTTGCTCGAAAGCCATTTGTATCCAACTCTAGGGTTCAGTGCTCATCTCTGTTTATAGCCAAAGAGCCAGCACTGCCTGCATTTGCAGATGTTTCTGCGGACCTGTGGCAGCCATGCCTCAACACCAAAGTGCACGGAACACTGTTTGCCTTCCCACCAAAGTGGTCCCTATTTATCTCGTTGCAATTTCTTGCTTTCAGACTGCTAGGTTGGCAGGAGCTGGGACAGAGACAGGAGCTCACTCCATCACGCGGTACTTGGGAATTGAACTCCAAACTTCCAGTCGTCGTTTCAGTGTCTTAACCACTTGACCCGCCACAGTACCTGGGGTGCAGTAACTCTGTGCAGACATGATGGAATATGCCAGCTCTTCCTGCATTGAAGTTTGTGAATGTTTTGTTGACCAAGTAGAATTCCCAGTAGGTAGCAAATCCAAATAAAGTCAAGAATGTAGACTTTCATGGGGCACTAAAGCTAGAAGGTTGTAACCTCAAGATTCCCTATTACTTATGAATCTACTACTGAATCCAGGGTCAAGGCTGAAGTGGCGTCTCCTGTCTGCCTAATTTTCCCATAGCTTCTCAGCTAATGAGACTGCAGTGGCTTAGTGGTTATGACGCTGAACCTGACGACTGGAAGGTCAGCAGGTCAGCAGTTCGAGACCTGAATAATGCACAGCGGCGTGAGCTCCCATCTCTGTCCCAGCTCCTGCCAACCTAGCGGTTCGAAAACAAGACATTGCAAGTCGATAAAGAGGTACCACTTCACTGGGAAAGTAAACAGTATTCCATACGCTTTGGTGTCTAGTCACGCCTGCCCCATGACCACAGAAACGTCTGCAGAGGCAGAGAGCACTGGCTATTCGACTGTAAATGGAGATGAGCACAGAGTCAGATATGACTGCCTTTTGAGAAACGGCAACCTTTAACTTTACTATCAGCTAACTCTACAGTCAGGTTAACTCAGGCCTCTCAGTTCAGTAGCAGATTTTAAAAATGCAGAGGGATATCTCTGGGTTGGTAGTGAAGGAACACTAACCTAACAATACGTATAAAGAAATTGTGCTAAAATCTATGTATCTTACGTCCATGTAGATGGATTTAGACTCAGGGTGTTGACAGAAGTAGGCCAGAACTGGGTACCCCTGCAATTTTCAGGTTATGCTAATCCATAGATGCCGACTTCCAGGAAGATTTGAATAATTTACTTCAGTCTCCAGGCCATTCACGCTGTTTTAAATGCAAACCTCAAAGACGAAGGGGGGGGGGGGGGAGATCTGAGACTATCGTAAGCCTATTAATATGAAATATATCTTCCCTACCCAGAGGCGGCTCACATCAAGGTTTAACAAGCAAACCCTTTGCAGTCTGCGGGTGCCCAGATCCATCTTACATCTCAACCTAACGATCCACCTCTCCCCTTTGGATTTTCCCCTCTTTATCACTTGCACTACAGCCAGTTCACTTGGCAATCTAATGGTCTGGAATCACGCTGTCATGAAAATAAATAGCACCTCGTCACGGGCGGCCCATTAGAAGCCCAAAGGCTTCTAATCTCTTCTTTCTTATCTTGTCTTGTGAAAGGGAAACTCAACACATGCATGAGCAAAGTGTAGTGCTGGGGCCCATTAAAATCCATAAAATGATGCTTTCTGCAAAATATGTAAATTGCTCCCCCCCCCCCCCGCGCCGCAGCTGTAATCCACCTTTTAAATAGGCTGTTAAAAAAAACAGAATTGGGTTTCCAGCCTCTTCTGATTTCATTTGTTTGTCTTCTGTTATAACCTGTGTTGCTCAGGGCTGACAGCTGGTCTCAAACATGTCCCAAGGTGCCCACTCTGGGTGCAAAAACACACTTTCCTCTTCCTCTTCAAGCGCCATATCCATTCCAAATATTGGATATCGCCATGGCAATAGTCTTCCTGTTCTTATATCCGTAGAACAGTTCTTCCAAGGTCCTTCCACACCAGTCTCTCACGTTCTTTAGCCATGAAGTCCATCGACATCCAGGGCTGCCTCTCTTCCCAGGGATCGTCCCTTGCAGAACAAGTCGGAGTTTTCTATACTTTATGTCGTCCCTCATGATATAGCCAGGCTATTGGAGCTTTCTATGTTTGATGGTCTTTGATAGTTCTTGTTCTTTATCCATCCGGTGCAACGCTTCTACATTAGTCACATGGTCAACCCATGATATCTATAGCAGCTGTCTGTAGATCCACATTTCAAAACGTGAGTTCTTCTTTCCAGATGCTTTAGTCCAGGGACTCTCCACTTGCAGCCTGTCTGCTGGATGCAGCCCATGGCTCCCTTTCCTGTGGCCCACCACCACCTCCACCACACCAGGAAGTGCCATGTGGTGGAAGAAGGGCAAAATGGCCATCCAGCCCCTGAAGGTGTCTTAGGGAGAGTGACCTGGCCCCCGACTGAAAAAGGTTGATAACTCCTGCTTTAGTCAATGTCCAAGCTTAAATCCCATATGCAGTGATGGCTAACCTTGGCACTCCAGGTGTTCTTGGACTTCTATTCCCAGAAGCTCAAGTCAGGGCTTCTGGGAATTGAACTCCAAGGACAGCTGGAGTGCCAAGGTTCGCCATCACTGCCATATAGCAACACTGGGAATACATAACATCTCACTATCAGGATCTTCGAAGCGAGAGTTAGATCTCTACTTCATAACAAATGTTGCATTTTTATGAAGTTAGGCCTTGTTTTTCCTATTCGCCTTTTCTTGTCTACTTTGTAATCCTACTTTTCATTTAAAATACTCCCCAAAGAGACAATTTTACCCACTCTTTTAGAAGGGTAGATACACTTTATTTAGAAGGCATGTAATCAGCTTTTTATTACGAGACTGTGGTCTTTCCTCTCCATGCAGCATTGCCCCGAAAGCCAAGAAGGTGGTTTCATTTTGGAAGTTTAAAGTTTGATCCAGACACAAAAGAAGAAGAAGCTGATTAGTATTTCTTTTATATCAGTCTGCCTCCCGGATTAATTGAGGGTGAAGACAGAACTGGAAGGGGAAGGGAAGAGATAACAGCTTCCCTTTCAGCTGCTTGGCTGCACAATTGAAATTAAAAAAATGATCAGACTAGCAAATTGATTCAGGAATCTACTTCACCCTTCCACATTCATGTGTCTTTCTCTCCATGTGCTTCAAATCAACTGCCTGCCCTTTAGTTAATTGTTAAAGGCACTGTTTGAACATCCATGTGCTCATCTGTTTCTTTGCCCTTTTTAAAATTAAAAACAACACTTTTTTTAAAGTTCTGGAAGGTAACCAGGTTTGTGAGCTGTGCAGAGTTTGACAGATTGGATTGTTAAAATTCTGAAATAAAGTGATTGCTATGAAGCATCTGCTTAAAATGCTGCTTAGAATGAAGCTATCCACTTTTTTTTGATGTCCTCCAAAACCAGGTTCTCAGCAAAGGCATCGGAATGGAAATGCATATTTAGAAAGAAAATATGTTCCACAATTTGTATTTAAACACTAATGTTCCTGCAGGGATACACAGAAAGAGCCATCTTGAAGCTGGTGGTATTTTTGAACCGTAATCGAGCATACCCTGGTAACGGTAACCTTGGCCAGGCAAAGGAAACTGCAGAATGAACTCACCAAAAGGTGCCTTTATTTTGGCAGATTCACGTCTGGCTTAGACACTGAAGAAGAAAACTGGCAGAGGATGAGATGGATGGATGGCGTTGTTGACACAGTGGGCGTACGCAACCCACAGTGGGTGGGTTGCAGACGATGGCAGATGACAAAGGAGCCAGCCGTGCGGTGGTCCATGGAGTTGCAAAGGTTCGCACTCAACTGTGCAACTGAACAAGAACACCAACACCAACAAGAACACCAACAAGAACACCAACAAAAAATATCATGGCACCTTTCAGAGAAATTAAAACGTTGGGTGGAATCCTATCAGTATTCACATAAAGTTTGTGTATCCTGTCATGGTTAGAATTAGATACATTGTCAAAGTCCAGAACTGGGCATGTGACATAGATGTTGTGTGTCGCCTCATCAATTAGTTGCAATTAGCTTCAGCAAGCTGTGCAAAATGTATGCAAACACCAGAAGGATTCTAGCCATTGAATCCACTTTATCATCATCATCATCATAATACTGTATTGGGGAACTGCTCTCCCAACATCTGGTTCGGCAGCCAGACATCTAAACCAAATCCTTGCCACCAGCTGTGGTCTCTGAATTCTGAAGCATCAAGAAGTCTTTCTGTGACCACACACTTCTCTGGGGAGTGGAATATAGGCACATTGAATGCACTAGGCTAGATGTTAAAAAGACATGGTTAGATTGTATTTTCACTTTATTATCGGCATCCCACTTGTCTGTCAAAAAATAACTAAAGTCGCTTATCAGAAAAAAGAGAAAATATAACATGGCAAAACAAAACAATAATACTGCTATCGGAGCAACAAGTAACAACATTAAAGACTTCAGAAGACAGCAGTACTTAAAACTCCAGGGGAAACTTCATTAAAACAGTAGGCTGCTAATTAAAATATCACTTGAATTAAAAGATATTTATTCATTTACCAGCTGTCAAAAGACATAAAGAGGGAGTCTGGAGAATCTCAAATCAAGTGAGAGTTTCCCCATCCAAGGATGGAAAAGGGTTTTTATTTTACTTTTTTGCAGCAGAGGGAAAGAGGGTTCATCTACAAATTCAAGTATTCCCCAGTCAGAACGGCTAATGGTCCTACTGGCTGCGGTATACCAGGAGCGATACTTTAATAATATATATATATATTTAAAAAATCATTTTCTAAGGGCTGCCACTCTCATTGTGTTATTTCCCAGAGATACCCCACCCGCTCCCCAGACCTGCCTGATTTCACCTGTTTTGAGGCGGAACATTGAGCCTTTGTAGATGACTTCAAAAAACATGGAAACAAGCAATTTCAGGGGTCCCCTGAGATTTTATACAGAACTAAAATTTCCAGGGCACACACTTCCACCTATAGTCTCTGCAAATACTTGACCTGATGTCTAGGAAGGCTGCTGGGTCTTGAACATTGGAAGGTGAATAATGAACTCTACAAGTTCAGCAGAATGCCAGTTTTAAAAAAACCCTGAAGACAACAAAATATCTGCAAAATCAGAATCACCCCCCAAAAGGCTGACAAATCAATTCCCCCCCCCCATTGGTGCCCTGAAGCAAATACTGCCCATACATTCTCCAAATGATGTCTTTATCCATGGGCTAAGTTTAGGTGTGTACAATTCCCTTGAAGCAATTTATGAGGATAATTTGAAGCAGATCTTAGAACCTTTCCCTGTTTGTTTTAGAATCCTAAAATGATATTTCTTTTCATGAAAATTATGAAATACGTGCACTGGGCAGCTATAAAGTGAAAACGAGGGGTCTTCTAGTTGAAATGTACTGTCTTAAATTTCTAGCTTCTGTTTTGATGCTATCTGCACTTCCTCCACCATCCACGTTCCCTTCATCTCATTTCATACAGTGCTGTCCCCCATTACTTTCCATTTCTTTTCAAACTTTCTGAAAGCATCATTGATTTTCCCCCCTATAACTTTGTAACAGGGTAACCTCCAGTTGGGCGCTTTCAATTAGCACTCAACTGTATGAACCAAAAAATCTCCAGTAGAGAAACTCCAATGGATTTTGGAAAGAGAAGCAGAGGTTTTCAAGAGAGAAGCGAGTTATTGAACAAAGTTTTGGACACAAATCCTGGTAAACTCCACGGACTTTTACTGCCAGGCAAACAGAAGACGGGTGGAATAAACGTTCCATTCTCAACAGACCTAAAAAGAAAACTCAAAGAGACTTGATGGACCAAATTAGAAGTTGACCTTAAATCCCCTTTTGCACCTAACATTCCAGGTAACTGGTGGTTTATTTACTCCCTAATCTGAAGAGTAGATATTCTGAATTTTTGTAAATATACTAGAAGCTCTAGGAAGAAAGACCGAAGGAACTGGGCATGTTTAGCCTTGAGAAAAGGAGACTGAGGGAGGAAGATGATGACAGCACTCTTCAAATACCTGAAAGATAATTATAAAGAAGGAGGGTCTGTTCTCCATCATTCCAGAGTGTGGGATGCATAATAACAGGCAGAAGCTATAGGAAGCCAGAGATAGGCCAAATATGAGGGGAAACTTCTTAATGGTTAGGAGTTCCCAACTGAAGGCCCAAGGGCCAGATCTGGCCCACAGCACCATTTCATGTGACATCCCTCCCCGCTGCTCCAAGGGCATTTGAGAAACAAACTGGCTGCTCCTTTGAAGCTGCTGAGACAAAATGGCCACCCTCATGTGCAGGGCAGGGCAAAATGGCTATCCGGCCCTTGAAGCTGACTGAGAGGGTGTGACCTGGCCCCCAGCATGAAAAGGTTGAGTTAGAGTGTGACAGTGTGGTAGCTAAATCCAGTGTGGCAGTGGATTCAACTGCCTTGAGAGATGGTGAGCACTCCAACACTGGAGACGTTCAAGAGAGAATTGGACAACCCTCTGTCAGATCTGCAATTCCTGCATTGAATGGTGGGTTGGACTCAATGATCTAAAAGCCCCCCTTCCAACTCAGTGATGCTATGATGCTCTCTTGAACTAGTAGCAATTCATATACTGTAGTTCCACCTGGTTATGAGTCAACTCCCTGCATTCTGCTAGGGGCAAATTGCAACCTGTGAGATTGTGTTGGATTACATTCCCCAGTGTTCTTTTCCCAGCCTGAAGAGCTGATGGGTTTTGTAGTCCAGCAGAATCTGCAGGGCCACATGCTGCCCACCTTCTCTGCAGTGCAAAGGAGTCTGACCCACCTTCCTTTGCTAGTTTGAATACCATCTTTCCACATATGACAGTGTCTAGGTCCCCCTCCTTTACAACAAATAATGGAGGAGAGTTGACTGAAATTAATCTCAGCAGGGAGTCTGGATCCCATCTGTTTCCTGTCCTCTTGCCACCAGCCTATACGATAAGAACAGTAAAATGAACCAAGCGAAGCTAAACTACATTCACGCATCCCTTGGGGTTTCTGCGGCACGTCTCGTCTGCCTTTCAATTACAGGGTTAAATCCAAACTGCAAAGAAACGAAAGGCTCTTTTTTCCAACTCTGATTATATTTGAATTCTGATCCCTTTTTCTTTTAATTAAAAAAAAATCACCTTTTAAGAAACACTAAAAAAATAAATAAATGCTGAGAACCTTTTGGGGGACGGGAAGTTAAGCAGATCAGCACAACAAAATTTTAAGGCAATAATGTTAATTAGGTAAAGATCACCATTGCTCAAAAGCCAGTTGTATCCGACTCTAGGGTTCAGTGCTCATCTGTTTATAGCTAAAGAGCCAGCACTGTCTGCATCAGCAGACATTTCCGTGGACATGTGGCAGGCATGAGTAGGTACTGGAGCGCACGGGACCTTCCCACCGAAGTGGTCCCTATTTATCTACTTGCAATTTCTTGCTTTCGAACTGCTAGGTTGGCCGGAGCTGAGACACAGACGGAAACTCACTCTGTCATGAAGTATTTGGGTCTCGAACTGCTGACCTGCCGACCTTCTAGTCATCAAGGTCAGCGTCCGAATCACTAAGCCACCGCCTCAATGTGCCTAAATATGATTGTTTTACATTTTGTATTATTATAATATCCCCTACCATTCAGCCCAGCTACACGTGTATGTGACTGCTCATATTAAAGAAGAAGAAACACACACGCAGACATACACACCTCAATTTGGAGAGTAAAAAATCTGAATATTTCTGAATGGCTCCCTTGAGGGTTTCCCCTTCCAAAATCTCAGAGTGAGCAAAAGCAACCGAGCTTCTGTTTGGCATAAGCTTGTATTTAAATTATTGAGCGCTTGTTGAGAACTCACCGGTTGTTAGGAAGACAGCAAAAAATAACCTCAGCTTCTACAGGCTTAGCTGACAATCGTACACAATCAATCACACACATATGCACACACACACACACATTGCAGGTTTCCACATATCACACAACACCTTGCGTTGTGATTATATTCACTGCGTCAATGCAAGACAAGATACCGTATTTCAGCCCATCTCCCGTAGCAGGAAAAAAAGAGGCAGAGGGAAGATGGCTGTTATTAATAAGAGGTTACCATAGGAATATTTGATTTTTTTTTTAGTAGGATGGAATTCTTTTAAAAAAAAAAAAATAGCCCACCTAAACGTGTCTAAGGAATCATCAAAGTTCCTTACTTGGGTTATGGTTCTATGACATGAGAGACAAACTCACCATGTGCAAATAGGATTTTTATCCCTTTTTTTGACTAATGGCAATGCTATAACAAAAAAAATAATCACTGTTTCCCTCCCTCTTCCCGCGGCAACAATCTCTAAAAGAGATTAAGCAATGTAACGGTAGAGTTACTAGGACCCACTGGCTTTCTTCAGTTGAAGAGGACTGTACCTTGTCCAGTTTTCCCCATGCTTATGCGTCAAAGCAAAGACCCATATATGTTTCTTACACGTAGGACCGTCCTCATTCTTTCTAACAGAAGAAACCGATCTGTACATCCAAAAGGATGTACAGGTCAACGGAGCTTTGAAAGAATTTGTTAAAATAATAATAATAATAATAATTTGTTACTCTAATCATTAGAGTAACCAATTATTGTTTTTTACATGGGTCAATGTTTTTGAGAAGCAAGTGAACAGCTTGCCACTTGACTCATTAAAATGGCAAACATGGCTACTTTAACATCCCTTCATTGCGTTCACTCTATGTAGTCATTTCCCACAATTCCCAGTGGTGTTTTTCAGGTTTAAGGATTTGAGTCAGGGGTGCCCAAACTTTTCAGGCTGTGGGCTGGTCACGTGGTTGAGCTGGCCGGTCATGTGGTTCCTCCCACCAGAAGCGGAAGTAAAATGCACCCACGCATGCACAAAATGCTGCCATAAATGTGCCCGCGGCTGTCATAACATTCGAGTAATTTACGGCAGCATTTTGTACACGCATGGGTGCGTTGTTCTTCTGATTCCAGGAGCAGCGAGGACAACACAGGCCGGATGATTTGGCACCATGGGTCAGATGCGACTCATTGGCCATAGTTTGGACACCGCTGATTTAAGTGAATTAACAACCAAATCAAAGTTCTCGGTAGTGTAAAATGAAAGAAGCGACAGGTTAACATGGGTGTATCAGTACTGCTGCTGCTGTTCCTTCATTTTCTACGCACAGGCCCGTGCTGGGATACCAGGATACCGGGACAGGCGGCTGCACGCCTCTACTTAGGACCCATAACTTAAAGGGCCACGCCACCTTAGTAGTTTCCACTTTGGCTCCTCTCGCCGGCCAACCCTCCGCCCTGTGCAAGAAAGTCCAAAGTGCTTCCGCAGTGGCGTGGAGATAATAATAATTCTGGCAGCCCAGCACAGGCCTGTCCACGCACATCAATTTCCTCGCTTTGAATGAATGGGAAGACGTAGTAAACAAGGAGCCATCCCACACCCTACAAAAAAAAAGTTGTGGATGGCCACACATCCTACCCTTAAAGCCATCTCACAGAAACTGAGAAAATCACCAGGCCCTTCGCTCTTCTGTCTTGTTTGCCATCAAACCTGGAGGATTTAAGGGGTGAAACACTTAAGCCCATGATGGTCGGTTTTAGACCATGATATAACAAACACCCACATGAAAAGAAGTGGCGGACAGAGACAAAATGCACAATGGCTTTGCTGTTCAGTTTCCACACAAAGTACGTTGAAATTGCGATGCCGTCAGTCAGTCCGTAGCAAAGTCAACCAGATTCCCAACAGTCGGTTCTAGAGAGTATCCAAGGAGCTGTACAACGTTTATTCTTTCAAGAATAAGGCTGCAGCTGGTTTAGGCGATGGAGGAAACCCAAAGGAAGGGGAAGTTTGCTTGTCTTTAAAATATGATGGGAACGAACTTGACCCCAAACACCAGGAAAGGAAAAGAAGTTGACACAATCAGCTGCTATTTCTGCTGCTCTTCCCATCAGCC
The DNA here is from genome assembly GCA_030440675.1 of Furcifer pardalis. Lineage (NCBI taxonomy): Eukaryota > Metazoa > Chordata > Lepidosauria > Squamata > Chamaeleonidae > Furcifer > Furcifer pardalis. The sequence continues at coordinate 6,823,917 of CP126898.1, forward strand.
TTATCATCACAGTGCGCCTTGCTTCGCGGCTGGGTTTATGGATGGCTCTTTCTATTTTATGAATTTCACGGAGGGGCTGTTTTATACTGAAATTTCGTACGTCGTTCCACCCACTCCGGATACTTTCTTAACATTTGAGTGTCTAGCAGGACTGGTTGGGGTACCTTGGGAGCTTGACGTTGAACCTAACCGGCAATCCGCTCGGGAAATTCCTTTAGGTTGTCCATTGATTTTACTGTGACTTGTCTTCAACTGGAGGTCCTCCCTGCGTCAGAAGGGGAAAACAATTGGGATCAGGAGGTTAGAAGGCAAAAAAACAATGGTGGTCAAGATGACACATGGAGGCAGCAGATGCCCTGATCGCAGAACGCCTCCAGAACCAAGGCCAAACGGCACATTACATGGATTGCATTAAATTGGAAGCATGCATGCAGAGACTCCAGTGTGAACTAGGATCTATGACCCATGCAGTGTTTCAGAAAAGCTTGCATGAACCACAATACACTGTGAGAAGACGGCAAATACTATCATATTTTGGCTTCAAACTCTTGTTGCCACTAAGTAAGTTTTAGATGAGTTTGGAAAGATTGAGAGGAAACTGTGGGGGGGGGGGGAAATATGGAATACCAGCAAATGAAAAGGCGTTAGAGCCATGAGTTTCCAATGTGGGGCACATGACCCACAAGGGGGTAATTTGATTTTTAAGGGGTGCAATTTGAGAATGTGCTAGACCAAATTAATGGCCTTTTAGGCTTCCTCCACATGAACAAAAGTTCACTTATTGAACTATATATCACAGGAGGGGGAAACACCAGGGTTTTAGAGACGCTTAAGTGGTGGCACATGGCCAAAAAAAATGGCTGGGAACCACTGAGAATAAAGTATGATGACAATCTGTAGACATCCAAATAATAATAATAATAATAATAATTTCTTGTCAGAAATTATTCTGGGTTGAAAGGATTTTTGCAGAAGAAACTCTGCTCAGGGGACGCCTGAATGAGGCTCCTTTCATGTCTCAAAGAGCTGGGACAGAGATGGGCACTCATCCGTCGTGCAGTACCCAGGTCTCGAACTACCGACCTGCTGGCCTTCCGGCTAACAAGGCGAGCTTCTTAACCACCGAGACACCGCAGCCCCAGAAATCCAAATGAATGTGATGGGATCCCCGGAGTGGATTTGGTTCCAGAATCAGAAGGTCTCCAGTCCTACTGCATAGGTAGGGTTAGGATTACCACCACCAGCAGGGGTTCTCCATCAAATCACATTTCCTAGCTACTTATTGGTTAAATCTCAGCCAGTACAGCCAATAGTAAGGAACAATGGAGCTACAATCCCAAGCATGTAGAAGGCCAAAGAGCTGTAACCCAAAACAATGTGGACAGCTTTTCTAACAGAAACAGAAAACACAGGATGTTGTGAAATGGATCTACAATGGAAGTGCACTCGCTCAGTTTTGTTGAGACAGACTATCTTCTATTATAGAATGAGGTCAAGCAATAGAGAACTCAACAATGCATAGCATTGATTGCCTGGTGTACAGCATGTCGCTAACTCATGTACCCAAAGCAATATTTCAACGCTGCATAAAATATCGTTTTTCATCGTTGTGTGTGTAATTGAAAAAGAGTGCATGTGGCAATGTTAACTTTAAGAGAAAAATACACAGCCTGTCTTAACGGTGGGAGAAGACAAATTACAGAACTGGAACCTGATTTGCTTACAATTATGGCTCTTGAATGTACAGGGAATAGCAAGGAAAGATGGGGTTGAACTGAAGAGAGAGAAAAAGCAGAAGCAGTGATTTCAGCTTTGCATCAATGTTTATACCCAATTTTTTAAAAAAGCAACTTTTTAAAGACAAAGAGTTTAGTATGCAACAAGGGGAAAAATACTTTAGTAACGCCCACTGTATGGGGCTACGTATTTTTGGCATTTAAAACATAGAATTGTCCTGCAAACATTATTATTGTAAAGATAGAAAATTTGAAATGTCAGTTTATCACACAATGCTAAGTATTTTCTTAAATTTAGAGGGAAATGAAGAAGTGCTAACGAGAATGTATATAGACATCACTGTCTTTGGAGTACAGCGGTACCTCGAGTACGAACACCCCGTGTTATGAAATTTTCATAATACGAATGAAAATCCATTAAAAGTAATGCCTTGAGTTGCGAATTTAAATTCATAACTTGAAACGCAGTTTCCCGTAGGAATGCATTGAAAACCAATTAATCTGTTCCAGAGGTTAGAAAAAGGTTTTCGATGCATTCTTATTGGAAACTGTGTTTCGAGTTATGAATTTTTCATGACACAAAATGTCCTGGGGAATGCATTACATTTATAACTCGAGGCCCTACTGTAGTTGTACCATTGTTAATTTTAAGTACTCATCTTAATACTCCTTAACTCTGAGCAGAAATGCTCCTTTTAAAATATATTTTATCTCCTGTTTCTTGATGTACTATGCTGGTCTTGGACTGTAATAAAGGCTGATTTGATTTGAGCAAGAAATCACAAATCACATGAAATGCAGAGAACTTGGTTATTTCAATCATTTTATGAGATATCCTTGTCACTAAGATATGATGGGGGTTGTAATCCAAAACAATTGGCAGAGTCAAAAGTCCTTTATGTCATCCTAAAAGCATAAGCCCAGACTTCAGTCTATGGTATGGTAACAGAATAGATCCTGCTGCCAGTGACTCAATGCTGAGTGTCAGGCGGCAGTTAACTAACTTGACAACCTTGAGGACTAACAGTCTTGGATGCCAGAAGTCCACAGGGAAGGATGATGGTCCCCACGTGGATTAAATCCCACTCGAATCTCTCTGGATGGAGGGCAGCAGCTTCATCCATCCTGGTCTGGGGCTGATGAGGACTTTGCGTGCCAAAAGGGCTCAGGACCAGAAAGTGACTTCCCAGAACTGGATCAGTGGTACGGATATTATGCTGCGATGCAGAAGGCAGATGAAAGGCCACTGCATTATATTCTCAGGACAGTCTTCACGGCTGAGCACCATGATGATCGCCAATATTTAGATTCAGTTATGACAGAAGAAGAAGAGTTCAGTCTCTCTTCTTTTCTGCACTGAACCTAGGTATAACAAAGCTCTAGCTGCAAGAGTCGAGATTAAATAGGCAACCCATGAACCATTGATTTCTGTAGTTGTATTTTTTAATAGCAGAGAGGAAATGAACTTAATGAATTTTTAATATCACTGTTCAACTTCACTTGGGGTTCCGCGTCACTAGATATAATTAGCCTTCGTGGCACTTAAATTGTTTTCCAGAACTGGAGACATCATTCCCTCCCTGCACCTGCTTTAATCTCCCAAATATTAAAACATGTCCTTCTAAAGGAAGAATCAGGAGTGGTCAAACAGAAATAAGGAAATGGAAAGATTTCAGATTTATGGGGTTAGCGTAGCTGTGTTTGGGGTTTGGCAATAGCAAGCAATTACGCTTATTATATACCGCCTTACTGTAGTGTACTTTGGACAGTTCACAAGGTTATTAGCATTTTGCTCCCAACATGCCAGGTACTCATTTTATCAACCTTGAAAAGATGGAAGGCAGACCTGAATAACAACCAGAGACCACCTACCACTGCCAGCTGTGGGAAGCTGTATTGATTTGCATGATGATGTCATTCCGATTTAATTACTCTGACTCTGTATCTGGCATATATAAGCTGATGCCTTGCTATTTCATTCCTAGGTCTGATGAAGTGAACTTGATCCACGAGAGCCCACATTAAAAATATAGCTGTTCCTCTTTAAAGTGCTGCTTTCTGACATGCCAGTAACTAATCAGTGGGTCGCGATCTATTTTGGTTCTACCTTTTCTATAAAGACAGACAAACATTGTTAAGCTATCCATACCTCGGCGTGCCCACAGGCTGGGCCTCTGTTATCTCGACCGTGTTAACAAATGAGACAGCTTTGGGGCCTCCGTACGAGGGAGACCTGGGAATCCCGCCGGGGGACGATGGGACTTGGTGACTGGGTGATTTGTAAGAGCCGTTGCTCATCTTGCCCTGCAAGGCCGGATGCGTCTGGACATTGTTATTGGCCAAGTCAGCTTGGAGAGAAGGCGTGGAAGTCCTTGAAGCCCTGGTCATGGCACTTGACAGTGAAGAAACAGAAGCCTGGAGCAGTGGGTTCCTTGCGCTAAAGCCCACGGCGGTCACAAGGTTGTCCCTGGAGCCCCCGTATCGCAGGGCTAGGCTCCGCGGGTCTTCCGACAGCAGGCTCACTTGCTGAAGGCTGTAAGAGCTAGGGGTGTCGTAGACACCCGAGTCTGCAAACACGGAGTCCGGGTGGGAGTGAAGGAGTTTCTCCCGCTCCTCCATCTCTTTCCTCTCCTGGATCGACGCCATGATCGTTTTGGACAGGTTGTCGTAGCGCACCGGGGAGGGGTCCCGCGGGTGGGGGGCCGGGCCGCCCAGCACGGGGCTGAAGCTCTGCGGAGGAAGGCGTTGGAGCTCCCGGCCCCGCAGGTGGCACATTTTGGCGGACAAATATGGCGAGTGGTAACCGACGGAGCCCATGGCCGAGTGAGCGACGCACCGCCTCCCCGAGGGGGGCATGGGGTTGAGGAGGCTGTCGTAGGACAAACTCCCGTTCCGGTTAGAGAGAGAATTTGGGGAGAAGATGCTTTTGTAAGGGGTGGAGGGGACCCCTTCGGACTTCATGGGATGGAAAGGCATACTCTCCATTTCCCTCCGGCTGGACGATTTCAGGCTCAGGGACCTCGAGTTGACAGCAAAGGAATCCATCTGCAGCGGAGAAGACTGGTACGTCTTGTGAAGGGAACCCTTTTGGTAGTTGGGGATATCGAGGCTGGCCTCCGACTGGTAATCCAGGCTGCTGTCGTTCTCTTCGATCACCGAGCCTGGCTTGAGTCCTTCCTGCATGGAGATCTGAAAGAAAGGTGGAGATAATTTATTATTTATTTATTTATTAGTTCAAATTTATATTGCCCTTTTGATTTAAAGGAAGACCTTTTGATTTAAAGCATATACTTATTTATACAGAGGATGCCAAAATGTATACACATGTTAAAATCTATTATCCATGTCAGGAGTGCTCAACTTTTTAAAGCTGGGTCACACTCCTTCAGACAGCTTCAAGGGGCCATACGGCCATTTTCCCCTTCCCCCACCACAAGGCACTTCCAGCTGTGGAGGAGGCACTGGGGGTCCAGATGAAATGGTGCCTCAGGCCACATCTGGCCTGCAGGCCACAGGTTGACAATCCCTGATCTATGTCTTTTCAAAGTTCAATTGAATTACGGTAGCAATGTGTAGTACGACGTTAGCTCAAAAGAATTAACGCTAGCGTCACCAGGCAGGCAGGCAGACTGTCTATGTCTGTAGAAATTATAATGTAATGCTAACGGCAACGTAATGTAATAACTGTAATACAAGAATAATTATAATGTAGTGTTATTGTAACTGTAACAAAGTAATGATGGTAACCGCAACATAAATAGGGTAACAAGTCTTATTTGGCTTTGGGAAATTGGGGCGTTTTGAGGCCACAGAACTTTAGCAATGCCCACTGTATGGGGCTACTTATTCTTGGCTTTTAAAACATAGAATTGTCCTGTAAACATTATTATTGTTGTTGTAAAGATTGAAAATTTGAAATGTCAGTTTATCACACAATGCTAAGTATTTTCTTAAACTGAGAGGGAAATGAAGAAGCGCTAACAAGAATGTATGTAGACATCACTGTATTTGGAGTGCAGTGGTACCTCGAGTACGAACACCCCGTGTTATGAAAATTTCATAATACGAATGAAAATCCATTAAAAATAATGCCTTGAGAACTGTAACCTGCAACTTGTTATTCTTTAAAAGCAGTTGTCCAAGCTGACTTCACGCCAAACTGCCCTTGAAGATAGAGGCACCCTCTTAATCTAACCATGTCCTTCTTGAATATTCTCTGCCAGCGACTCCATTTCATTCATCGAGTCCTGCGCTAGCAGATGCCTGAACACAAAGAAGGGGGAAGGTATTTTTCAGGGTAATAAAGCAAAGCTCCCGAGACAAGGAGATTTCCAGCCAGGGCTAACTCCTCGCATCTGTAATCTCTCCCTGCAAAGCTCTCTCTTGAAAGAATTTTCTCCATCATTCGGGAGACAGGGAGGGATTTATGAGCCATTATTCTGCACGGGTTTCCTGGAGGAGAGTTCTTTATTGCTGTCCCTGCCTCGCTTCCAAAGGCATAAAAGGGCAAAGGTTAAAGGTGAAGCATCCTTTATTGTGGAATAAAAAACTCTCATTTCTAAGGAGGCTTCTTATATACTGTGGCTAGACTCCTGCCCTAGCCATGTGAACAACAGTGCAAAAGAAGAAGAAAAAACAACCCTGCTCTCTTTTGATCTATTTCCATGGCTGTCTATCATGTGTTGAGTTGCACTCTTGAGTTCTCCATTTAGCAGTCTCTTCAATAGCGCTTTGTGTTTGCTAAGAAATGGCTCCCTCCCTCCCACTGAATATTTTTGCTGTTTCGGATTTCCTGGCAATGAGGTTTATTGTTTCACCTTGTTTTATACAGCTCTGTTACCATCCTGAAATCTTATGATACAGGGCAGGCAAATGAACGGACGGATGGATGAATGCGAATACAGTATATACTCGAGTATAAGTCGAATTTTTTAGCCCAAAAAATAAGCCCGAAAAAGAAGACTCAGCTTATACTGGGGTCGGTGAGAAGAGAGGATTCGCTTGAGAAGCCCTTGATGTTGGGAAGGGTGGAGGGCAAAAAAAGAAGGGGGCGGCCAAAAATGAGATGGCTAGATGGTATTGTAGACACAATGGGCACAAAGCTGAGCGAGTTGAGGAGGATGGTGGAGGACAGAAGTGCCTGGCGGACAGTGGTCCATGCGGTCGCAAAAGGTCGGAATCGACTGTGCGACTGAACAACAAAAAAGCAGATGCTGCATTCCCCACCATCGGCTTATACTTGGGTCAATCTATTTTTCTGGGTTTTCAGGTCAACATTAGGTACCTCGGCTTATACAGTATTCGGGTCGGGTTATACTTGAGTATATATGGTAAATACTAATGCTAATGTAATACTAATACTGAAGAAGAAGAAGAAGAAGGAGGAGGAGGAGGAGGAGGAGGAGGAGGAGGAGGAGGAGGTGACCCTTTTCAGAGTTTTCTACACAGTCAGGCATTCTATCCCAATGAAGTAAATCTAGCTGCAAATCTTACCAAGGGTTTTAGAGTTCGACTTTCCTTTCATTGTTCAATAGCCTTTGGGCCAGTGGTTCTTAATCTGAGTTCGATCGAACCCCAGGGGTTCAATGAGTCAGTCTCAGGGGGTTCGGCGGATGTGCGTCCATTCTGTTCACCAGGGATATTGACGAATATTTATTGCAAATTCTACGAAATATGAAACTTGCAGCGTTCTGTACTTCCAACACGCTTAAGAACTACTGCTTTGGGCATTGAGTAAGTGAATGCATTGGATGTTAAGAGCCAGAGGGGTTTTGTAACAGAATGCCTGTAAGATTGTCTCTCTCTCTGTGTGTGCACATAATAGCCCGTTGGCTCACTTGCATCCATGATGTGCTCTTTATTACTTTAATGGGGATTCCCCCCCCCCATATTATTTCAACCAGAAATAGTTTTACCTGTTCAGATGCTCCGCGGTAGTGAACCTTTGGATTGTTGCTGAAAGCTGGACGGTATTTGTACATCGCGGGCGTAGGGGGGCTGATCAGCTTGGGCGAAAGGCTACTCTCTGAAGAAAAGGAGAAGAAATCCAACTTACTGCTTGACTTAAAGAAACAGACCAATATCTCATTTGCAAGCATTGTGTACAGCTTCCGCAAATTCCCCCAACACATTTCATCCAAATGCTATGTCACGGAGCCCTGAGCACTGCATACTTCAACATACATACGGTTTCCCTATATCAAGTGAGACCATTAATCCAGCTAAGACAATGTCTTCCAACTCTTGCCAGGTTCTAGGTTTCCTTACTTCCAGGAGGAAATCTAGCCTTAACTCATCTTCTTAACGAGATTGGTTTTTCTACCAGCTGAAAGACCACACTGCATACATCAGCTTTGGCCCTGAGCATCTCTGAAGCAGAGTGTGCTGCTCCAGTATGGAACACATCCACAATGCAAAAGATGTTGACATTGCTGTTAATGAAGCCATGCGGATAGTGACAGGATGCTTTAAACTAGGGGTTCCCAATCTTTTCAAGCCAGGGGCTGGGTCACGCCCTCTCATTTTGCTCTGCCTGCAAGATGGGGTGGCCATTTTGTCCCAACAGCTGCAAATGCCCTTGGATGGGTGGGAGTCACATAAAATGGCACTATGGGCCAGATCTGGCCCACAGACCTTAAGTTGGGAACCATTGCCTTAAACCTACACCAGTTGAGAAAATATCCCCTTTTGTTGGTATTGCTCCACCTAAGATCAGGAGAGAAGTAGCAGCGGATGCTGAGAGAGCTAAGCAACAGAAGGACCCTTGACACCATCTGAATGGAGATGAACCTCAAGTCCACTGGCTCAGATCCAGGAAGAGCTTTATGGCAAGAACAATAGAAGGTGGAAGAAGGAGCTCACTAGGAAAGAAACATCATTAAAGGAGGATATAGCTGAACATCTCAACCTCCCCTACGTCACCTGGAGGACCCTGAATAGGCTGAGGGTTGGAGTCCCTAAATGCAAGACCAACATGCTCAAGTGGGGGTTGGTGGTAGACAACAACACATGGTGTGAATGTGGAGAGACACAGAGTATGGCCCATTTGCTGGTCTGCCGACGGCTGCCAGAGACAAGCACCGATGAAATCTTGCATTTGGGCAATGATGAAGCAAACAAAGTGGCTTCATTTTGACAGTCCAGGGTTTGATCAGGACATGGAAGAAGAAGAAAAACAGGCCAGCTTCACTGATTTTCAGATTTCGGTAAAAGGAAAGATTGGAGAGGCCAAACACATCTTCAATGGTTTTCCAAAGCAAAGATAAGGGAAGGTACCTTCACTGCTCCCCAGTTCACTGTATTTGCTGGAGTCTGTTTTTGAAGGTAAGGGGGGCTGAATATCTATTGTATTGTCTTCCAGCCCTTCCAGGCTCACTTTAGACTGAAAATAAACACAGAGCAAAAGTTAATTAAGCATCAAGCAAGGAACTTGGATTTAAGCATCTTCAAGGTCCATAATACTATTCAACATTCTCTAATACCCCCTTAAGCATTTGTATAGATCAGTGATGGCAAACCTTGGCTCTCCAGATGTTCTTGGACTTCAATCCCCAGAAGCCCTGATCAGCAGGAGTGCTGGCTTGGGCTTCTGGTAATTGAAGTCCAAGAACGCTTGGAGAGCCAAGTTTGAGGACCTATGGCAGTGATGGCAAACCTTGGCACTCCAGCTGTTTTTGAACTTCAATTCCCAGAAGTCCTGATCAGCAGGAGTGCTGACTTGGGCTTCTGGTAATTGAAGTCCAAGAACACCTGGAGTGCCAAGGTTGGCCATCATGGACTTATGGTATGATGATGGGAATAGCAATCGCATTTATATACCACCCCTTAGCACTCAGAGCACTCTCTCGGAGATTCACAAGGTAATTCATTTTTTTGCCCCCAACATGCTGGGTACTCATTTTACCAACCTTGGAAGGAAGGCTGAGTCAATCTTGAGCCATGGGGCTCGAACTCAGATTGTGAGCAGAATTTTGGCTGTACAATGAGAGCTCTTTATTATACAGACATGCTCTTATTATGCAAATTATACAGACGATGCAGAAAAATGCAGCACAGTTACTGTGCGAGTTGTTTGAAGAGGTCAGTTCCTCGTGGAACGAACGTGTTGCTTTGCATAGACAGAACAACAATTTCTGAATTATTCCTTAAAGCTATACGTGAAAGCAGAGCCTAGATTTCGGGACAATTTGTTTAACATGTTTTCCCTAATCACATTCCAAACCTAGCAATTACTTTCTGCTTGATGAATGAGATTTCCTTCTTCAGCTACCATCCATAGGTTGCTTAACAACAGGGTAAGCATTTTGCAGCTTACATACACTGTTCTAGATCAAGGGAATGGGAGAAAGGAAATACAGTATGTGTCTACTGGTAGATCTCTGGGTAGATCTCTAAGAATTTCCAGCACTTTGCTATGTTTATAGAAACAGAAAATAGAGAACCTTCCATTTTTAAATTAGGTTGGCGAAATTAAGAAAGCTTGGTGTAAATGTGTTATATGGAAAGACAAATTTTTCATCAGAACATTACTGATTTGGATTACAGAAAAGCCCAAAGTATCTACCAGGTAGCAAGACCACTAGTCATGTTTATCTCATGGACTGGCCATGATAGGTGGTGAACCTATGCCACATGTGCCAGATGGGGAACTCAGCCCTCTCTGTGGGCACGTGTACTGTCATCCCAGCACAGAGTTCACCCTGCCCCTCTCCCCAGCAGCCCAATGGGATTGCTTCCTCCCTCCCCCCAGCACAGAGTTCGCCCTGCCCCTCTGCCCAGCAGCCCAATGGGATTGCTTCCTCCCTCCCCCCAGCACAGAGTTTGCCCTGCCCCTCTGCCCAGCAGCCCAATGGGAGAGTTTCCTCCCTCCCCCCAGCACAGTTTGCCCTGCCCCTCTGCCCAGCAGCCCAATGGGATTGCTTCCTCCCTCCCCCCAGCAGAGAGTTCGCCCTGCCCCTCTACGGCAGGGGCGGAAGCCTCTTGAGTTTGGGTACTCGATCTCTAAAAGGTTTGCCATCATTGTGACAGAATAACATTTCCAATTTCAGAGTTCCTTTTATGTCTGGTTTTAAAACACCTCTCTGGGTTCAACATTTTGAAAATGCCAAGCAGTGATATAGCATTAAATGTTGACATTCAGGCTATCATCCGGTCAGACCTTTCAGACGTGGCATTGAAGAGGTTCCAAAAAAGAAAAATGAGACAGCTGTCTTGATTCCTGCCAAGAAATCAACCTAAGCAGCTCTGTTTTGTACCAGAAGCAGACCTTTTGAAAGGTAACTGTTGGTAATTGCTATTCATCTCCAAACAGCCACCCTAAAATACATTGCATTGTTGATGCAATCATGCTTGTTGGTACATTATTGCTCAGAAAATGGAGTCTCCCCAACTTAGTTAAAGGTAAAGGTCGCCCTTGCTTGAAAGCCAGTCGTATCCAACTCTAGGGTTCAGGGCTCATCTCTGTTTTTAGCCAAAGAGCCAGCACTCTCTACATCTGCAGACGTTTCTGTGGTCATGTGGCAGGTATGACTAGACACTGGAGTGCACAGAACGCTGTTTACCTTTGTACCAAAGTGGTCTCTATTTATCTACTTGCAATTTCTTGCTTTCGAATTGCTAGGTTGGCAGGAGCTGGGACAGAGATAGGAGCTCACTCAGTCATGCAGCACTAGGGTCTCGAACTGCTGACCTGCCGACCTTCCAGTCGTCAAGTTCCACGTCTTAACCATAAAGCCACCACAGTCCCTTCTCTCCAGCTTAGGCAAAGGTAATTTCTGATGTTGACCTACCAGGAGAATGATTAGCCAGCGCAACAAGATTGCCATTATGAGGATACACCTGATTGTGGTACAAAAATGCCACAATCGTTGGGGCGGCTCCTTCTGTGTGTTGACCTTAAGTGCGTGAGTTTCCCACCCGACTTGGCATGGTAAATGGTGAAAACATGAAATCAGGCAAGCAACACAATCTTGTTCTCTGCCCAGGCCTTTCATGGATGGGATGGTAAGGAATATTCACCTTAGTTCGGTTGAGATTGGCCTGGATGCCATTGTCACTTATCTTCACCGTGATCTGTCGCTCAGTTAAATCTGGTCTCAAGAAAGGTGGCTTTATACTTAGAGACTGTTTCTTTTTTGGCTCAACAATGTACCTTAGAAAAATGAATAATGGAATCAGTCCATTTTATATTTCTCTATTATTATTATTTTTTAAAGCAAGTTCTTTCTCTTGAACATATGAAGAAATTTGCAAAGTTTGGTCAGTTCTTTCCATAATGAATTGAAAAACAATATCTCAACATCTACATTGGGCAAATTCAATATGCACAGTTGTTTTAAGCATACCTTGACACATATACATGTTAAAGGTGAAGAGTCTACCACGAAAATAAAGAGACGGCTTGCCCAATCCAGATGTATCAAAATGTTTGGGTACACAGAGGTTTAAACCTACATTTTTAAATTCTTGGCATTCAAAGCCCTCTACCTAGAGAAGTGAATCAACTAGTTCATTAATAGTAGAAATTAGCAATGGTTTCATCACAACAAATGAAAAATTCAACCAACTCTACCTGTAAGATCTTGCAAACATTTTTTCTTAAAGCCAAGGCACAGAAAACTGTCTTCTGCTGTATTTTTCATTTTTTAAGGCCATAGATTATATATGAAATAATACATTTCAGATTTATATTCTTCTTTTCTCCACCTTTGCTAAGGGAGAAATCTTTTTTTGTTTCATGGCAGTGAAAGCTGCCAAGATAAAGCCAGAGCTCTCATCATTTATAATGACCCAGAAGAACAGAACAGTTCGAGAGGTTTAAATGGCCGACATCAATCTGTCCAGATGTTGAACATAACCAGAAGAACAATTCCTAGCTAGTAAAATCAATTAAGAGGAGCTGGAGAGGAAATATATGACTAGAACACCTCATTCTTCCCAGCTAAGGCCATATTCCAGATACAGTATTAGTAACATTCATTTACACAGCATGGAAAATTATGCCAGAATGACCTTGTCACGGTAAACCATGGTTTACTGTGATAATAATAAACCTAGCTTCCCATGGACTTGGATGTTCCCTCTTCTGTGTCCTCCTCAAACTCAGTTATAAATGAGATTTTCGAGGCTTTTGCTTCTGCTATTAAAAAACTGCACAGGTTCGTCGGAACCTGATAATTTTAACCATGGTTTCCCCAAAAAATATGTCAACCTCAAGCAATTTATGAAGCTGTCTTGTTTCAACAAACTATTCTAGGGGAGACATCCCCTGCTTATTGTGATAAAATGTCTCTTCTGGGTCCCCCACCCCTAGCAGTTACCCAAAATAATTTGGGAAGGAATGAACAAACCAATGATTGAGAATTGAGCAGAACCTAGCCATAGGTCTTGGATACCCTAAATCAGTGATGGGGAACCTTGGCACTCCAGGTGTTCTTGGACTTCAAATACCAGAACCCCTAGTCAGCACTCCTGCTGATCAGGGCTTCTGGGAATTGAAGTCCAAGAACACCTAGAGTGCAAAGGTTCGCCATCACTGCCCTAAATTAAGAAAACAACATAGAAGTTGAACCTGATCAATAGCTAATATTTTACAACGTTCTTCTGTTAGCTTACCTGGGTGCCAGAGGGCTGCATAGCACATGTTCCACATTACCGCAGCAACCTCGAGTGAAAGGATTTACTCCCCCACGGAACTTACCCGTCACCTAGAATTATAAGATGCATGGCACTTTGAAAAAAAGTAAGCAAAATGTCCAATACCCCAGGAAAATGGTAATTTTGACTAAGAGGCCTAATCCACTAAGGTTCTCAACCCAACCAACCAACTGCTACTTATTTTGGAATTAAGTGAGGAGAGGAATCCGATCAATGATCAGAAATGTGATACATTCTTGCTTCTGGCAGGGTGTAAGCACAGGTGAGTCTCTGCTGAGCTAAGCGGCTCAGGTGTAGGTTTCAAGTCAAAGCTCATGGAACACTGTTACCTTTCCCACCAAAGTGGTACCTATTTATCTACTTGCAATTTCTTGTTTTTGAACTGCTAGATTGGCAGGAGCTGGGACAGAAACAGGAGCGCATTCCATCATGCAGTACTTGGGAATCGAGCTCCGACCTTCCAGTCGTCAAGTTCAGCATCTTTACCACTTGAGCCACTGCAGTCCCACCTGATTTCAACAAGCCAGATTCAACAAGCCTAAGTTTAAGGTCTGGCTTGTTAGAGGATAGACAAGCCAGAAAGCCAAATCTGAGCTTATTGTCAATGTTTCTGTGGTTGGTAGGATCCTGGTTACTGTAGTACAGTACTGTACTTCCTTTTTGCAGGAAGAACCACTCAAGACCAACATACATCAGGTTATATGTTAATTACTGCTAGTTAGAATTAATTCTTCAACAAGATAGATCAGTGGATAGATCAGTGGTTTAGTTCTGTGGCTAGTTTGGGAATTTGATTCTTCACTGTGTCTCCCAGGGGAAGATCTATCCTGTGTAGCCCTGAGGAACATGTATCATCCCAGGGCACTCCTGAGAAGAAGGTAAGAGTAAGCTGACTTGATGGTACACAATTATTATATTATTATTAATTTTAGTTCAACCTTTAATACAAATGCAGCTTCTTTTTCACTTTCTTACTCTTTCACTTTGACACAAAATTATTTTTATTTTGAAGAGAGCAAAGATTTATACATCACTATACGAACATTCTTGTAATGTTTTTTCCAAAAAGACCTGGTGGGTTTTGCATATTTTATTTTTTTGTGATGTTTTGAATATTTCATTGGAAGCTTCCTAGGTGATGTATCATGTACATTAAATAGCATCACCACCACCCGTGCTCACTGTCATTACCATCATCCTCATCATCAACACGCCAACTTACCTGTTCATTGGTTGTGCGTCCTCGGGCCACCAAAACAATATGGAAACCTGTCAGACCAATGACCGGGATGAAGAACAGTCCGGCCACGCCCATGACAGTCATCCTGTAGGCCAATGTTAAGGAAATTCCAGCCCTTCAAGAGTAAAAAAGACTGAACATAGGAAGAAATCACCCCACAACCTAAAGCCCTAAACTGGGGGTTCCCAACCTAAGGCCTGTAGGCTGGATCCGGCCCATGGCACCATTTCAGGTGCCCCCCCACTGCTCCAAGGGCATTTGAGAACCAAAATGCCCACCTCTTTGAAGCTGTTGGGACAAAATGGCCACACACACCCCGCATGCAGGCAGGGCAAAAATGGCCATCTGGCCCTCAAAGCTGACTGAGAGAGCGTGACCCGACCCCCGGCTTGAAAAGGTTGGGAATTCCTGCCCTACACAGTAGTTGTTTCCATGTTATTAATTTTGCTAATTCCAGGGTCTACAGGGGCATTGCTCCTCTTCAGACAAAGATTGTTTTACATTCTTGATGCAGACTATTCATATAAACACCCTGTAGCAGCAGAAAACTGGAGCATCCAATTTCATTCAAGGACACTGATTCCATTCCAAATCTAAAATGATCTATCCATGGTGCTGAATTTTGGTGATTGGATAAATCCCATACAGTTCAGACAAAAACCAGTCTGTGAGCCCTAAGTTCAAAACTAGACCTCTTAGGCTACTGGCACGTTGTTTGGTGTGACCTAGACAAACTATAGCCAAGGAAATTCCCATCTGACAGAAGTCTCAAGAAGGCACGGCCCCAGCTGTTTCTAGCTAGCGCTTCATATTGTCATGGCCAGTGGACAAAGGATACGTAACGGCCGTGTGCACGGCCCCCAGCCTTTCAGCGTGGTGCAAAACAAAAATGAGCCCAAAAGTGAACACGCCAACCATGTGGGCACTTAAGGAGAGCAAGAAAAGGAAAAAATACCGATAGTTCCTTCGTCCGATGCAGTTATTCACCCACGGGCAATGGTGGTCAAAATCCTTGTAAAGAGAAGGAAAAGGCTGAAAATAACGTCCAGCTACAGAAATCACCCACAATTTCTTACCTGTTGTTTATACAATCTTTAGGCAGGAACCTATCAAGAACAAATCAGAGTGTCCACCTTTGATATGCATACTTTTGAAGAGCTTATCCATTCTTTTTTATTCATTTCCTGATCCTATGGCCATGATAGCAAACCTTGGCACTCCAGGTGTTCTTGGACTTCAATTCCCAGTATCCCAAGTCAGCAGTCCTGCTGATCAGAGCTTCTGGGAATTGAAGTTCAAGAACAGCTGGAGTGCCAAATCTAAAAAAAAATTAGATGCCACAAATTACATTTACTTTACAGAACAGACCAAAAAGTGTGCGGCGGAGGGAAGGGGATATCTCTCAGGGCAGTTGACCCCTAGATGTGCCTACCCCATAAAACTTCCTCAGTTAACCCATTAGCAGAATTGTAATGTCAACATGTTTATTTTAGAAACTTAACTCCTCAAACCGACTTCCACCAGATATTTTCTGCTGTAAAACCTTTATTACTGGTTGTAAATAACTCACTGATTTCCATGTCCAATCAACTTCGCCCCACTCTGTGCCTCTATACCAGATATGTATAAATGTATCCTATGATATCCACTCTTATGCCTGATGAAGTGGGCTTGGTCCATGAAAGTTAACATTAAAATACAGGAGTTAATCTTTGAGGTGCCACAGCTTTTTGGGGTCTTTTTGTTTTGTTTACTCTCTGGAGTGCCAAGGTTCACCATCACTGTCCTATGGTTTAAGACAGGAGTCATCAGACATAGCTGTACAGATGTTCTTGGACTTCAATTCCCAGAAGTCCTGATCAGCAGGTGTGCTGACTTGGGCTTCTGGGAATTGAAGTCCAAGAACTCCTGGAGAGTCAAGTTTGAGGAACCCTGGTATAGTGCAAAGAGGGTCACTACAACTCTCATCAGCTCTGCCACCAGCTGTGATGGCTGGGGATAATGGGATTTGTAATCTAGCAAGATTCCTGGTTTTTATTTCAATGCATGGATTTTTTTTTTGAAAGATTATGGACCTAGTTATCTGTTTTGTTTCAATGATTCACCTTTGAAAGGTTGACAGAAACAGTATGTTTAAAAGAAGTCTTTGTCCGCATTCTTACCCCTGTCGCAATACCAGCCAGCGTACCTTCCTGTTTTCTTGGAAAGAGAAACGGGAAGGTAGGCCTTCGAGAGTCTGAGCTATAAATCACCTCCTCCCAGAAATGCCAGCCTTGCCTCCCTTTGTCCTCTGCTTTGGTTCTTTAGGCGCCGAGCAAGCAATTGGCAAACTGTAAAATGAAAGAGTCGCTTTACATTTCCCCTCATGCATCATAAAAAATAATGAGGCTACTGAAGTTGGACAGTAGGGGGGAAACGAACGGTGCCAAGTACAGCACAGGAAAATTTACACATAAAGCCTCAAGCATTTTAATTAAGCCGGGGTGCGGGGGATGGGAACGGCTTATTTTTCTATCATATGGGATGCAGCCACCTGATAAATCCTCTGCTGTCACCAACTGATCTATTGCACAGAGAGAATTAGCCAATATTTAAGCAAAGGTTATATGTGAATGCAATTTCATCTAATCATAGCGTTGATTTGGACTCCATGGTCTGAACTTCCTAAACAAAGAAGGCAGCTTAGGTTCTCCACTTTCCTCTGCCATCACTTCAGGTTCAGCACAAAGACCAAAGATCAAAGAGGTCTGATAGCGATTTGCTTTCTGGACCTACAGATGTTTCCACATATGGCAGGGATACCTAGACACCAGAGTGCACGGAATGCTGTTTACCTTCCTGCCAGAGCGGTCCCTATTTATCTACTCGCAATTTCTTGCTTTCAAACTGTTAGGTTGTCAA
Source organism: Furcifer pardalis (assembly GCA_030440675.1). Lineage (NCBI taxonomy): Eukaryota > Metazoa > Chordata > Lepidosauria > Squamata > Chamaeleonidae > Furcifer > Furcifer pardalis. The sequence goes on from CP126898.1 coordinate 6,841,449, forward strand.
GAGCTGAGACAGAGACGGGAGCTCATTCCGTCATGCAGCGCTCGGGTATCGAACTGCTGACCTGCCACCTTCCAGTCAGCATCTTAACTGCTTGAGCCACTGCAGTCCCTGCTTTGTACACCTATTATTCCAGCCTCCTTCTTTTTCTTTCTTTTTTCCCTTCTTAAAAAAAAAGCAGACTTAGACTTTAAATAGAGGATTCCAGTGTCTTCTTGTATCCATTCCAATAAATTATTGTGCTCCACAATATGGAACGTGGCATCGCATGAAGTCACTCTCTTCATCACTCTACTTTCTTAAGTAATTCTGAAATTTAAAAACTAACAGCGAATGGGATTATTTATTTATTTATTTATTTAACCAAATGTCTATTGCCTCCCTACTCGGCAACGACTCTGGGCAGCTAACAACAATTAAAAAAGAATATCAAAACTAACTAAAAACCCTTTAAAAACCCCATTAAAAAGTCAAAATAATTGGTTGATTTGCAACATCTGGAACAAAACACCAACAAATGCTTCAGTCTGACCAAATCTCCTGACAGCAGAAGGATGCATAGATACAGAGGACAGTTACACACATCGAAATCCACAATTAAATTAATGAAGGGAGGGCAATCAATACTTCTCTTGGGGTGAGGACAGGATTAATCGATTCGGGAGAGGGTGAATGGGTTCTGGTTATCATCATTGGTAAGCAATCAAAGCTCAATAAAGGAGCAACCACAGTCCATAATAGCCAGGCAACAACAGGATGCCAAGGCAAAATGCTCTGTGAGATTTCCAGAGCAAGGGAACATGCCTCTCGTTTTCAAACTACAATTAAAACAATCAGCATGGCTAATATCCCTAGACCAGCATTGCTTAATATTGGAGCGACCAAACTTTGTGATCTGTGAACAACATCCTAACACATAATTGGATCACATCGTCACTAGGTTACAACAGGGGTGCCCAACCTAAGGCCTATGGGCCAGATCCGGCTCATGGCACTGATTCATGAGGCCTCCCACCCCTCCATGGGCATTTGAGAAACAAAATGGCTGGCTCTTTTAAGCTATTGGGACAAAATGGCTACCCCCATCATGCAGGCAGGGCAAAATGGCCGTCTGGCCCTCAAAGCTGACTGAGAGAGCGTGACCCGGCCCCTGGATTGAAAAGGTTGGGAATCGCTGATTTACATCTTAGTCCAGCTGACACTCCATTTAATGAGCTTCTATCTGTTGCTGCTGATTAAAGTTCATCTCTCCTCCTTTTTTTAATTGCATAGTTGACTACATTAAACATTCTTTAAACATTTAATCATCCTGCCAGGGGGAGCAACATCATTTTACAGAAGAAATTAGATGTCGAGTGTGGCAATAATAAGCATTTTGCATTGGGGGGGGGGGGGGGTTAAATAAAACATTAACTTGCAGTGTACAAAAATGATATATTACCCTATAAATATAATGTAGCAGTCGAAGCTGGTGTGTGTGATTTGGGGGTGGATGGGGTTGAATCCATTTCAGGTTTTAGACTGAATTTTAAGAGACCTATCCAAGGTGCTGATAGTGTCTTGGAAATATAGTTCAGCAGCTTAAAAATATTCTGTATAGTTCAGATGAAAACTAGTCTGACTTAGGACCAAAACAAGAACTTAATTACCAGGATCTAATGTTGCTGGTAATATCATTAGCCTTGTGCCAGTGTAATTTATGGGGGTTTGGCCATAATGCATGAAACATATATTATGTGGAGCTTCCAGCCATTTTTATCCAATCACTCAACATGAAACTAAGCTACAAAATGAATCAAGTACTTACAAGGAATCCACCCACAGAAATCCAATCCAATATGTGCATTCTATGGGTGGAAACTAGATACGAGGTACACTATCTACCATTTTATGATCACTGAAGGTGCAAAGAGCATATTCATGCTCACGTTTTTCTCGAGGTTTCTAACATTTGAGCAAAATTCCTCTGCACAAAATGAAGCCAAACTTCTGTGAACATGTGTGTGCACAGGCAGCACAGAGGGGCAAACTCAACCCATCCAGTGCTTCTAGCTTTTAAAAGCTCCTGTAGCAAGACACCAGGTGTGAAGTGGTACACAATTTGCACTATTCAAACAATTAACACACAAAGCACTTTCATAAGTGATTCAACTCAAGGCAAGGCCAACATAAGTACACTTTTCCCTCTCCGTAGACAAGGGGAAAACTTTTCCAGGTTCTCATTCTTGGATGCAAGTGTAAGACAATCGAGGACCAGCTTCCTTAAGAGGAACCCAGTCACGGATCAGAACCCATCCCTACCTCAACGCAGTTGTCACAAACACTGCAGTGGGAGCAGCGCGGAGGGCGATAAAAATGGCACGTGGCACACCACTTCATCCGTACTTGGATCCCTTTAATCTCCACGTTCTTATACAGTGGAGCTCGGAAATCATCATCTTTATCCTCGTCTTCATCTGCTGCTCAAGCAAACAATAAACAGACATTACTGGCACCATAGAAGGAAGCTGTAGCCAATTAATTAGTGGCTCAAGACAATGTGAAACAAGGCAACAATAATAAATTATTGTACAACTATTGGTTGGTTGGTTGGTTGGTTGGTTGGTTGGTTGGTTGGTTGGTTGGTTGGTTGGTTGGTTGATGGGTTGGTTGGTTGGTGGGTTGGTTGGTGGGTGGGTGGGTGGGTTGGTTGGTTGAGTGAGTGAGTGAATGAGTGAGTGAGAGAGTGAGTGAGTGAGTGATTGAGTGATTGATTGATCGATCACATTTATACCCAGTGGTGGGATTCAATTTTTTTAAACTACCTACTCTGTGGGCATGGTATGGTGGGCGTGGCCCTCCATTGCACCTGAATTAGGACTACTTTATTTCAAAACTTGGATGGGCGAGGCCAGCCAGAATTTCTGCTACTGGTTCTGGTGAACTGGGGCAAAGTTGCTGAATCCCACCACTGTTTATATCCCGCCCGTCTTATTTACAACCCCTTCCTACCCTGCCCCAATTCAAATCTACCTCGAGGAAATACTCCAGGGTCCATGAAAGTCGCCATGCTGAAGTTTGCCAGGACAAATAGGAACACGAGCCCATTGTATAGAGGGATGGCGGGGGACACAGCTCTTGTCAACCAGGGACACCTGCAGAGAGACATAAGCAATAAAGCAAACATGGTTTTTTAAGGTACATCAGGAAGTCGTTCCCATTACACTGAGAGTATATCTTCACTACATACTTAGAGCAGTCTGATACCACTTTAAGTGGCTCTACACTAGGGGCCGCGCTGGCTTAGTGGTTAAGACGTGGAGCTTGATGACCAGAAGGTCAGCAAGTCAGCAGCTAGAGACCCGAGCGGTGCACAATGGAGTGAGTTCTCGTCATCTGTCCCAGCTCCTGCCCACCTAGCAGTTCGAAAGCAAAAAAATAAAAAATAAAAAAAATTGCAAATAGATAAATAGGTACCGCTTTAGCAGGAAAGGTAACAGTGTTCAGTGTGTTTAGATGTCTAGTCATGGCTGCCACATGAGCATGAAAACATCTGCAAATGCAGATAGCGCTGGTTCTTTGGCTGTAAATGGAGATGAGCACAGCCCCCTAGAGTTAGACAAGGCTGGCTTTTGAGAAAGGGAGACCTTTACCAAATGGAATCATGGGAGTTGTAGTTTGGAAACGTTCTTAGTATTATCCACTAGACCAGGGGTTCTCAACCTTTTAAAGCTGTGAGCCGGGTCACATCCCCTCACAGACGGCTGAGCAGGCTCATCATAAACGCTGCCGTAAAATGCATCTGCAGCTGTCGTAAATACATCTGCTTCCACCGCCAGCGGTGCAGGCCACATGAAACGGTGTCGTGTGCCACATCCGGCCCACAGGCCTTACGTTGAGAACCCCTGCACCAGACAGCTCTCTCGTGCACCTCCAAACTACAATGCTAGAGCTCTCTAGCAAAGAATTCCTAGTATCCCACAAAATGACAAATTCTTAGGGATCTGTAAGAAGAAACATGCCAATCAAACTGTTACCAAACTGCTATGACTGTGCAGTGTAGAGAAAAGTGTTGTCTCAGACACTTCCATCAAGCAGCGGCATAGACAAAATACATGTTTAATATGACATATCTCAGAAGTAACAAAGGGTGTGTGTGTTCAAAATAAAGACGGGGGCTTCTTACAGATGGGAACAGAACACTTCAGCCAGAATCCTGTGGGTGATTATGCATGCATAAGTTGAATTGTGTAAGTTACTGCAGTGCCTTGCCATTAACTAACAAGGTACCGAACATGTTACCTAGGCATGTCCCTGTTTCACAATAGGACGTGTGTCTCATAACATATGGGGGTCGCAAAGGGTCGGACTCCACTATGCGACTGAACAACAAATTACCATTCTCTACTCCTGGGGGTTCTCTAGGACTGTGCAGCTTGCCCAAGACCTCATAGGTTGGACCCAGGAGGCTCCATAGGAAGCCTAGGAACTTGAGGATGTTCTGACCCATGTGCCACTATAACAGTGATGGTGAACCTTTTAGAGATTGAGTGCCCAAACAGAGAGGCAGGGTGAACTCTGTGCTGGGGGAGGGAGGAAGCGTTCCCATTGGGCTGCTTGGCAGAGGGGCGAGGTGACCTCTGTGCTGGGGCGATGGCACGCGTGCCCAAAGAGAGGGCTATGAGTGACACGTCTGGCATGCTTGCCATGGGTTCGCCACCACTGCATTATAATATGGCTGGCCTTGAGTACTGTATGCCTTGTGAATTAAGGATGCCACTGACTGTTCTGCCTCAGGCAGCGAAATATCTTAGGTTGCTCCTACTTATCATGGACACTCCCCTACCCCATCTAGTCATGAATTGTGAGCCGGATAGTATCATCCCAAGAGACAAACCAGACTTATGCACTTTGGACAGAGAAAAGGGGTGTCTCCACCCATTAAAAGCAAGAGACAAACAGTTCTAATTATATTTGTACTACAGTTTTTTTGGGTTCTAAAACACAGTTGACAAGAAACATTACTTTGCAAATGTCAGAAACATTCAACAAACACATCTGAGTAAAGATTTTTGTCTCCGCTCTCCACGCTTGTGTCCTTATACCAGGGGTGCCCAAACTATGGCCTGGGGATTGGATACGGCCCTCAATGCCAATTCATCTGGCCCGCACCACCCTCATCGCTCCCAGAAGCGGAAGTAAAACACGCCCATACAGGTGCATACTCGGTGAGTGGGCAGCAATATAAATCTGAATAAATAAATAAATAAATAAATAAATAAATAAATAAATCTGGGCCCCAGGTCATAGTTTGGGCACCCCTGAACCACGTGACTGGCCCATGGCCTGAAAAGTTTGGGCACCCCTGCTTTATACAATGGGACAGCAGGCTTTAGCGAGCAATGGTAAATATTGAGAAACCGTGGAGAGAACAGGGAGTGGGGGAGTTTAATTGACACCTAATTGGCTTCAGAGGGGAAAATTAACAGGATATTTGTCAATGGGAAAATAACAGCTACATGCACGATCATATCTGAATGAGTTCATTGAAGTTTAAATAAAAGGCAGGCTGAATCAGCCCCAAACATCAGCCAAAATTTCTGGTCTCCACCCTATCACTGTTGCTTGTATAATTTGTTTTCTAGGAAAAAATTTTGACAGACTCTTAAATAAACTGTGAAAAATTAAAATTTTCTTTCTCTCTCTTTGTCTCTGTCTCTCATACGTTTATTCAGAGAACTTATTTCCCCTCCCCGTCTCCTCCTACACACTCAGATTTATCCTCCGGCTCCTCATCTTTTCTCTCTTCTTTGCAAGAGGTTTATGAAACCTTTAAGATTTATTACCCTTTAAAGCATTCCATTGATCTATCCATTACAAAACAACAACACCAAGTTCTGTTTCCTTTTGACTAGTACCTCAATGCTGCAAAAGGATCAGGTTTTATCTATGCATCAATTTTTGCTTAAAGCGCAAATATCACATAACAATAAATAAACTTTTAAAAAGTCTCAGCCTCCGTGTTTTGTTTTGTTTTTATACTGGTTGATTTCCATAGAAATGTTGACGTTTCCAGGGGCTGAATGCCTAAGCATTGTGAAGAGTTTTCTCCGATACATTTGTCCATAGCTACCAGTTGGAGCAGGGACTGCAGTGGCTTAGTGGTTAAGAGGCTGAGCTTTACAACTGGAAGGTTGGCAGGTCAGTAGTTTGAGACCCGAGTGCTGTGCAATGGAGTGAGAGTCTGTCTCAGCTCCTGCTAACCTAGCAGTTCGAAAGCAAGAAATTGCGAGTGGATGAAGAGGTGCCACTTCAGCGGAAAGGAAACAGCATTCTGTGCACTCTGGTGTCTAGTCAGGGCTGTCCACAGAAACATCTGCAGAGACAGACAGCAATGGTTCTTTGGCTATAAACAGGGATGAGCACTGAACCGTAGAGTTGGATACAAACTGACTTTAGAAGCAAGGGCAACCTTTACCTTTAGCAGTCAGAGCAAACAGGTGGACATTTTTGCATTATAATGTTTTGTACTATGCTGTGTGTTGTTCTACTGTATGATATTTATTGAACCTTATTGCTCTGTAGCACTACATGCCATGGTATTTTGATTGTACTATAATGTGTATTGATGTGTAATGTGTAATGACCTACTATATATTTACAGTACTATACTGTTTTGTTATATTGTATGCTACTGTATTTTTGTTTGCACTTTAATAGTGATATTAGGGGACTTCGTGAGCCGCTCTGAGTTGGGTGCTACCAAGGAGGGCGGGATACAAATCTAAGAAAATAAATAAATAAACCTATATTAAGCATCCCCCCATAGAAAGCAACTCACCCAACTTGATTCAGAATGATTGGCGAGATAAGAAGGGGTGGACAATGGAAGGTGCTATGCTATGTGCTCCATTTACACATGGAATGGGTGTGGGGAAGGGAGATATTTTTTTTACAAGAAATGACTCCATGTTGGGGGATAAGAACAAATCCATCTCCCCCACTCCAGTTTGGATCCAGGGTTGGCAGACCCATGATTAGAAATTAAGGAAGTCAGAATCAAACAACATCTAGAGGAGCAGTACCCCAAACTACAGCCCATGCGTCAGATCCAGTGATGGGATGTCAAAAATTCTACTACCACGCCATGACGTCATGGACGTCATGGGCGTGGCCAATGTCATGACGTCATGACGTCATGGGCGGAGCCAACGTCATGACGTCATGACGTTGTGGGCAAGGCCAAAAATAAAAAAAATAATAAAAAAAATAAACATGCACACAGACCCGTAAATAACTTAAAGAAATAAAATAAATAAATAAATAAAATAAAAATTAAATAAAAGTACACCCACCCACCCAAAACACCATAAACCACCCACCCACCCCAAACACAAAACCCTCACTTACCCTTTTTGGGGCCGACGACCCCCATGGCCCGGGGCCACACGGCAAGGCACGCCCCATCGCCGCCGGAACCGAGGAGGAGGCGGGGCGCTCCATGTTGGCTCCAATTTTTAAAAAACCGGACCCGGAGCCACTGCCTGCTGCTGCTACTGTCGCCGCTGCTGCCGCCTCCCGCCATCGCCATCGCCGGGGGGGTGGAAGGAGGAGAGGGAGGGGACTGGAGTGCCGGACCCGGGAGCGTTTCTGTAATTGATCCGGGTAGATGCATTTGCTTTTTTCCCTCCTTCCTTTTCGTTCCGGAGCTGTCTTCCCCGCCTTGCCCGTTGATCGGCTCCCATCCCGTCTTCTTCGTTGCCGCCGCCGCTGCTGGAACCGGAGGAGGAGGAGGCGCGCTCCGCTGGCCTGGGGCGACGGCGGCAACGGCGGCGATGGCGATGGCGGGAGGCGGCAGCAGCGGCGACAGTAGCAGCAGGCAGTGGCTCCGGGTCCGGTTTTTTAAAAATTGGAGCCAACATGGACATGGAGCGCCCCGCCTCCTCCTCGGTTCCGGCGGCGATGGGGACGGCAACGGCAGCAGTGATGGCAGGAGGTGGCAGTGGTGAGAGCACCAGGCAGCAGCAAACGGCGGCAAGCGGCTCCACAGGAGGCTCCAGTCAGGGGTGGCCGGATCCAATTTTTTTTAAATCGGAGAAAAAAATGGCTCCAATTTAGTGCGCATGTGTCAGATTGAGTTTCTGCGCATGCGCACTAAATTGGAGCCATTTTTGCTCCAAATTTTTTTAAAATTTTCCTCCCGGTGAGGCGTCCGATCCGGACGCCTCAAAAACGGTTTTACCCCCACGGAGAGCCCTCCGGAAATCCTTAAAACGGTTCTGTGGATCCGGTCAGAACCGGTGTCATCCCATCACTGGTCAGATCCATCCTCATCACTCCAGGAAGTGGAAGTAAAACACGCCTGTATGGGTGCGTTTTGCTTCCAAGAGCGACAAGGACAATGTGGGATGGATGAATTGGCATCCGGGCCTGGATCTGGCCCACAGGGTATAGTTTGGGTTCCCCTTGTTTAAGCAGAGAAAATGGCAGCTTAAAAATCTATCTCATCCTGTTGCAAAACAGACTGCAAGGCGCGTTTTACTTCCATTTCCAGTGGGAGGAACCACATGACTGCCTTGCTGAATCACATGACCGGCCTGCGGGCCAAAAAGTTTGGCCACCCCTAATCTAGAGAGCTGCAGGTCTCACAACTCTTGTATATGTGGATCATAAGTGTTTGGCCCAAAGAGTAAGCGATACACATGGATTGTTTCCCATCAAAATAGTTTAGGGATGCAGTATTCCACCCAAACAAAACACTGTTATTGTCAATTGCAGAAGAAGCATAAAAAGTGTGTGTGTGTGTGTGTGTGAGAGAGAGAGAGAGAGAGAGAGAAAGTCCAAAATCAGAAAGCACAATGTGAAAGAAATGGATCCCAAAAGATTTGTTAGCTACGTGGAAAAACAAATTTCTGGTCTATGACGAAAGCCAGTACTTGTTTCCTTGATAAAATCTTGAGTAGATTAATTGTTCCAAAGAATGACAAACAATTCCCAGGCGCAAAGAAATATTTGTGTTGTTGTTGTTAAACTGCCTGTTGGAGGAGGGATGATAGAAGCAAAATGTTGCCCAAAAACACAAGCGGCTAAGACTCTGGCTACCCTTCCCTCATGACCGAAGTTTTCTGCTAGCTCCAGTTGTAGCCTATAAGCATCCTTACGACAGCCAGGACATTTCAGTTTTGATCTACAATATCACTCATCGGACCGATTAAGGAAGAACTTAATTCCCACCAGAATCCAACATGGTTATGTCCCTTCCCATTGATACCCAAAATGGTCTTATCACAGCCATTCACAACTATAGTTTGGAAAATCCTTGGCAGAAAGAGTGTTAATCCCAAAACGTATTTGCATCATGACTTCAGTTGCCGACTTGCACGGCATCCTACTCAACTGAGTTGTCCGTCTTTGTTATGCAGCATCAAGCGCAGAACCAACACATCTTTGGTTCACCTGATGTGCAAAGCAAGGATGTTGGAGACAGGAATGGACAAATTTACAAGAAGGGATAACAAAATGGAGCTAGGGTAAACCTAGCAGTGGTTCCCAACCCCGACTTCAATTCCCAGAAGCCTACATCAGTACATTGGCTGATCAGTGCTTTAGGGAATTGACTAAGGCTTCTGGAAATTGAAGTCCAAAAGCCAAAGGTTGGGGAACAGTGTATTAGAGGCTGTGTACCATTTCCTTCAAATGTCTGTAACCATCAGAATCGACCCCACAACAAATAATGTAACTTCTTTCTGAAGGGTGTTCTGAAGAAGGACAGAATTGACAGCTACCAGCTGTTGGTTGTCAAGATGGCCGGCCCTTCAACTGAACATGTTTCCAAAGGCATTAGCAGCAAAGAACAAAAAACAAGTCATGATTTTTTTAACTTTTCACAACTCCCCTCTTATCTGGGCCAAGATGGTAAGATTGAATTTTTGGCTCAGAGATACAAAATGTTCACAAAACTCTTATTAGCAGAGAGAAAAATCCCTAGTGTAAATAAAAAGTGAAACCACACACATAGAGTCCAGATACTGCTGGCCATAGGGCCAATCTTGTAACCGGGGGAAAGATTGTGTCCCAATAGCAGGTATGTCTCCTCCAGGGAATTCCATTGATTTAATTCTGGCTCTTTTACCACCATAAACACCTGGAATTTCCACCTGTCCCTCCTTGAGGGTCAACATCCACACAATGGGCTAATAATTAAGAGTCTCCCACATATCATGGGTGCTCTGGGAAGCAAATCTAATTAAACATGAAGCATACCACACCCTGGTGAATTGCTTGTCGCCTCAATTCCTTTTGAAGAGACTGCTTTGCACACCCACATTACCATATTTAGAGGCAAGTGCCCTAGAAAACTACGACGACAAGGGGAAAGTGTTGTGAGTCACGCAACGAGGCTTGTCAAGCAAAAGGGAAGCCATTGTGATCTTCTGTTGCCACATTCTGGGGTGTACGCGTGGGTGTGTTTTCAAAGCAGCAGCTCCACAATTAACACCCAGCATTGTCAGGAAGCACATTAGTGCCTGTGGATCAACCAGATGAACGCATTTTGGCTCTGAAGCCGAAAGTCGAAACTTTGGTTCGGATCAGCATTCAGCCATAGAAACCCTGAGGGTGACTAAACGGGCATTTAGCCCACTGTTTGGTCTGCCATGGGGCAGTGCTGGCTTAGCGGTTAAGACCCTGAGCTTGACGACCTGAAGCAGTTCGAGATCTGACCGCTTTGTGACAGAGCGAGCGCCCGCCGTTTGTTCCAGCTCCCGCCAACATAGCGGTTCAAAAATAAGAAATTGCAAGTAGATGAATAGGTACCACTATGGTGGGAAAGGTAACAACGTTCTGCACCTTTTGCTGTCTAGTCACGCCTGCCACAGTGACCACAGAAACCTCTGCAGACACAGACAGCCCTGGCGCTTTCACTGTAAATCAGGGGTTCCCAACCTAAGGGTGCATCTTCCACCTAGGACGATGGCCCATTGAAGTTATGAAGCTTACCTCTGAGTAGGTATTTGTGACACTTTTGCATAGATGAGAGCAGATCTCAGTTCTTTTTTTAAAAAAACAAACAAACAGGCCATGCCTACTTAGAAGAATAATGACCTGTGACGTAATCCTGTCCTTTCCTCTCATGTATCAGTCAACTGAGGTCACCAGGTATCCATAGTGGAAACCAGAAAACGCTTCACCTTAACAGAGAATCATGTATTCATTTTGCAAATCCTAATTTAAGCTTGGAGATGTGCCAGGGTTGTAATTAAGGCAAGTGGGAAGGTAAACAGTGTTCCATGTCTAGCCATGCCTGCCACATGACCACGGAAACGTCTGCAGAAGCAGAGAGTGCTGGTTCTTTGGCTTTGAAACAGAGATGAGCACTGAACCCTAGAGTCGTATACTACTGGCTTCCGCGCAAGGGAAACCTTTACCTTTACTAATTGGAGATTGGCCCCGGGGTGCCAAATTTAAAGGGTATACGCTGCGCATCTCCTACCAAACTTCCAAGAGTGACGTGACAGATTGGTCTACCAGGAGCAGAGGAAAGACGTTTGGTATAGATGGCCTTGCTGTGGCATAGATGGTAAGGAGTGGCATAAGTGCAACACATCACATAACTGGCTGGCTGATGGGCAGGTGGGTGAGCTGGCTGGCTGGGAGTCAGGCAGGCAGGTATATCGACTGAACTGGCAGCTCTGACCGTGGTTCTGACCTCAAATGGAGATGTTCAGTGCTTAATTACAAGATGTTCAGTGCTTAATTACATTTTGTTTTATTTTCAACCATGGAGTTTGAAAGTTGATAAGGGAACTTTGTTTTGCGCTGCTTCCCCACCACCTCTGTGCCAGAACTGTTAGTTACAGCTGGATTATGACTGTGATTTGGATATAAAGTGCATGAAATCACACTGTGGGTAAATTAGGACTTTATGAGCTGGATGGGCACACATTCCTAAATAGGAATGGGTAATTCCAATGCCTTCACTTCTTTCTCCTCCTCCCCAATTAAAAAGGAAATTATATTTCTTGGACTGCGACATTGTGGGTGTCTGGGCGGGAATTCTGGAAGTTGTAGAGTCACAAAGTAATGTTTCCACGATTTACATCAACCTGGGTTAATTTCAAAAATAAATAAAAAAATAGGGTCGTCCTTGGGCAGTTGTTCCAACAGAGTTCTGATGAAATGACTCATCCACAGATGAAAACACCAACTACACAAATCAGGAATGATCAGAAACCAAATCCATCCATTCTACCGTAATGAGATGGGCTTCATTTCTACTTCCATGATGGCTGCTATTTCCATATTCATTTGCAATGCAAATTTATGCAAATACGGTAGTTCCTTTCGCAGCAGCACATTTCTTGAGCAATAAGGTGTGGCTGAGATGACAGGTGATGTATAGCACCAAAACCTCGTTGTTTATGCCCATGTATCAATGACAAGAATGGATGAATCTGATTTCTGATCACTCCTGATTTTTGCCACAGTTAAATTGGGTCCATGCCAACATTTGAGACATTTATTTTTTAAATCCGGCACGAAAATTCGTATGCATTCTTGTGTAGGCTTTTTGTTTGTGTTTTTGTACAGAATGGAAGATATACGTCCATATTATGTAACAAAAGCCCAAGGTGATGCAGTTAAAACTGTATTTTGATTAATTCGGTACAGAATTTAATCTGGCACCTTCCAAAGTAGGGACAAAACAACTCCCACCCTCCCCGGTTTAGGTACCAGTAGATTGGACCCAACTCTAGTCAAGAAGATAGAATATATAAAATGGACCACTCAAATACTGTAAAATGCTCTACAGTTGCATTTTCTATCCTTATGTCAGTATTGACAAAGGTGTGAATGCGTCTTCTGTGCTTCTACACACCTATAGTTCAATTTTTTAAAAATCTAACTCTTCCAGAGTTCCCCACAATATAAGATGAACAGGTAAGCACATTTTTAAACATATATATCATGCTTTTCACAAAGCCAGGGAAGGGAAATGAGGTCAGGCTGTTTCTCTGGGATTCAGGAAAAGAAAGATTCTAGAGAGAAGCAATTCTAATTACACATGCTGTAGATCACAGATCAGGATGACGTTACAAAATCTCTAGCGAAAGAAGTTAACAAAATTAAAGACAGAACCAGACATTACATTTAGCCCATAATTAGAGCTGAAAGCACCTTAATGTTGCACAGAGGGCTAAGTCAAAAATCAAAGGAACACCACGTTTAAAGCCTGAAAACCAACTGCTAAACAAAGCAAGCTCATTTGCATAACCTCGGAAGAGAGAAAATAATTTGCCGTCACATTTAGATGTTTGCATTAGTTAAGAATTTCCTTCTTGCAGTTGAAGGCTACCTCTGCCTCTTTCTTGCCGGAGTGCATGGAGCATTGTTACCTTTCCCGCAGAAGTGGTACCTATTTATCTACTTTCAATGTCTTGCTTTCGAACGGCAGGAGCTGGGGCAGAGACGGGAGCTCACTCCGTCATGCAGGACTCAGGTCTCGAACTACTAACCTGCCAACCATCCGGTCGTCACGTTCAGCATCTTAACCACTACACTGTGGAAGGCAGATGGAAGGCTACAGCATTATATTGTTTCCAGGACAATCTTCAAGGCTAATCTCTATGATGACAGCCAATATTTGGCACTGGATACAACAACAACAACTTGTTTAATGGCCTACTGCAGGGGTTCCCAACCTTTTCAAGCCAGGGGCCAGATCATGCTCTCTCAGTCAGCTTTGAGGGCCGGACAGCCATTTTGCCCTGCCTGCATGATGTGTGTGTAGCCATTTTGTCCCAACAGCTTCAAATGGGTGGCCATTTTGTTTCTCATAATGCCCTTGGAAGGTAAGGGCCCCACACAAAATGGTGCCAGGGGCCAGCTCTGGTCCACGGGCCTTAGGTTGGGAACCTCTGTCCTAGTGCAGGCAGAAAAGGGAACCAACTCTGAGTAATGGCCAAAAAACCCAACGTTTGTTGTCAAAGTTTCCAAAGTGTTTCCTGGTTCCCACAGACTACTTGGGTGAAGAGCCCAGAAATGTTCCTTTTTGGACTATGCCTCCCAGAATCCACAATCTTAGCCTTGTACGTTAGTCTTCCGATCTCTGCTCAGATGGGATGCTAAATTAACGGATGCAACCGAATACGCTGACTCATCCGTTTCCTAAAAGACAAGCGAGGCTCCTAACAATTTCCCCACATTCTTAAAATAACACGGAAAGGTTTGTTCATGTGAAACAGATGCAAGAACAACACAATAGCACCCATCTATTTCTCCACCTCCCAGATACTCAGATTTTCCTTTGCTCTTCCAAGACCTTACAAAGCACCCCATTGTAATAACCTGCTGGAACCAGACTCCACACACACACACACACCAGCTGAGGAATTGTGCAAGGAGCCTTAATAAACATGGGAAAAGCAGGAAAGGCATAGATTGTTAAATATAACATAGCATATGTCTTTGTTGAGAAGCCATTCTAACTTATCAGCTCTGCTTTGTTGCCGTGAATTCTGGAGAAGGGAAACACATTAAATCCTATTAAAAGCCACCTTTCCGCTCAAGTCCCATGGGAAACAATTAAATAGAACAGGGACCACTAAACAGTCACAGACAGCATTTCAGTTCCTAATGAAACAAAAGAGCTACTTCAGGTCTTACACAGCGGGGGAAATATTAAATGCAGCCGGCGGCTGAGAAACCAATGTGTTAACTACACCTGTGATGCCATCAGGTGCTTACAAGCGCAAGGAAGGACAAAGAGATGAAATCATGGGTGATTTGGACGGCCCCGGGGTGTTTACTAATAGGTTCTCAAAACCAATTTCATTTTTAACTCCTGGCTTTTAGGTGTCATCTCTGAATTATTGTGATCCAAGGGGAAACCGGATGAAAGCATCCGGAATCGTAGCAAAGGCTGGACCATCTGTTTTAGATGGTGTCTGTTGGGGACCTTCAATTAAATAACATCAAAGAAACTGCCTTCAGTGAAATAATATCAAAAGCAGATGCAGAAATATCGTGGACTACATAAAACACATAGATTTGCTTCAACAAGTGCTTTTATGGATTACAATCCTCTGCTTCAGATGCAACAGGGAGAATCCTGTTGCGTAACTTTACAGTTTGTGACATCGGGTTATACCCGTGGTCGCTGCAAAACCACCAAGGTGGAATGAGAATCATGTAACGTGTTGTTGGCCATAACTCTTGGCAGATTTACCTGTGCATAACTTACTGTATATACTTGAGTATAAGCCACATTTTTTAGCCCCAAAAATGAGCCCCCAAAAAGGGACTCAGCTTATACTCGGGTCAATGATCAGTAGGGTCCCAGAACCGTGCAGGACTGAGATGTGCCAATAATTTAATTAATTTTACCATATTTCCATGTACAGTAATACCTCATATAACATTAGTATCGAATAACACTAAAATCGCATAACATTAAGGAATCTGGGGGGAAGAATTGCATCAGATAACATTAAGATCCTATGGGATGCTTCAGATAACAACCGCTAAAGCCTGTGTGGTTACAATGTATCTCTATGGATCCCATAGGATTTTAACATGCATCAGATAACACTAAAAATCATATAACACCAAGACTTGTGGAACCAGGTTTTAGTGTTATATGAGGTTTTACTGTATTTTGAGTATAGAAACTCACCAGCAGCTGCTGCATTTCCCAACCTCGGCTTATACTCGAGTCAATCTATTTTCCTGGGTTTTCAAAATTAGGTACCTCGGCTTATATTTGAGTCAGCTTATTCTTGAGTATATACGATACATGGACAGGGCATTCAGTGGCTTAGTGGCTAAGATCCTGAACTTGATGACTGGAAAGCCAGCGCACCTCAGCAGCTCAAGACTCGACTGTTGGACGACAGAGTGAGCTTCTGTCTCTCTCCCAGCTCCTGCCAACCTAACCGTTCAAAAGCAAGAAACTGCAAGTAGATAAATAGGTAGCCCTTCGGCAGAAAAGGTAACAGCGTTCTGTGTGCTCCAGCATCTAGTCATGCCTTCTATATGACCACAGAAATGCAGTCAGACAATACTGGGCACCAAACCCTAGGGTTGGATACGACTAGCTTTTGAGCAAGGGTGACCTTTATCTTTACCTTGCTCTACCTAATACAGTAGTAGGGGCAGTGCTTTTAAAGAAGAAAACAGGGAGTGAAAACAGCCAAATGCAGGCTATTTACATTTGACAGTGCAGCTGTCTTTATTTTCGATTTCCCCCCCAATTTGGCTTTAAAGTCCTATTTCCTTTTCCAAACTGCTTTGCCAGCTGGCTGATATTTCTCCCTGGGGTCTTAGAGGAGCAGTCTCACAGGGGTGGTCCTAGCGTCAACTCTGCTCTTGTTTAATATGCACAAAGCTCTGTTCTGTTGGCCTCCGGCTTTGCTTTCGTTCCTTACCTGGGAAGAAGCAAAAAAACCTGGGAAATGGGTTCGTTTGTCTCTTATCCTTTCCTTCCAAGTTCCCTGCCCTTTGGTGGTGGGAACTTGCTAGGTGCGGGCGGATGTAGCAAAATTAAAATAGTATATCTGCCAACAAAAGTCAGCACAGTTAAAGCAATGGTCTTCCCAGGAGTAATGTATGGCTGTGAGAGCTGGACCACAAAGAAGGTTGAGTGCAGAAGAATAGACGCCTTTGAACTGTGGTGCTGGAGGAGACTTTTGAGAGTCCCCTGGACTGCAAGGAGATCAAAACAGTCCATCCTGAAGGGAATCAACCCTGACTGCTCCTTGGAAGGACAGGTACGGAAGCTGAAGCTCAAGGACTTTGGCCACCAAATGAGAAGAGAGGACTCACTGGAGAAGGCCCTGATGCTAGGAAAGATTGAAGGCAAAAGGAGAAGGCGGAGGCAGAGGATGAGGTGGCTAGATGGCATCGTTGACGCAGTAGGCATCAACACACACTTACAGCAGTGTAACTGGATGGAACCCAATGGGCTGCCCCACCCATCCAAAACCGCTGAGTCTGCCAGAGAGACACAAAAAAATACAGATTTCTGGCCAGCTTAAATCATCATTCCTCTCATTCACCACCACCCCTTTTGTATATATGGTCTTGCGAGGGAAAGACTCTGCACTTGGCATTCTTCCAAACCACAGTTCAAGGCCAGACCCCACCTTAAAACAATAAGGCATTGTATGGTTTATTCTTTGTTATGGTTGAAACCCAAGAATTTAGAAACTTTCCCCCCTTCTGCCTGCATTCTGCAGAAAAGATTGCCACCAGCCACCTCAGACCCGTTTATTTTAATACACAATGAAACAGCAGAAGAATAGCCTGCCTGATATTTAATTGCTTTGTGCTAATTGTAACATAGAAGCTGCCCCTTCAATCTCACTTGCTTATTTCCAGATAAGAGGAAAGGCATCACTTTTAAAAAGGCTATAGTCCAAGGGTTCCCAACCTAAGGCCCACGGGCCGGAACTGGCCAACAGCGCCATTTCATGTGGCCCCTAGCCCTCCAAGGGGCATTCAAGAAACAAAATGGCCACCCCCTTTGAAGCTGTTGGGACAAAATGGCCACACACTCCCAACATGCAGTCAGGGCAAAATGGCCGTCCAAGCCTTGAAGCTGACTGAGTGCGCGTGATCCGGCCCCCCGGCATGAAAAGGTTGGGGACCACCTGCGACAGTCCTTCAGATTCAAGCTGCATAAAGTGTTATTGTCCTAGTAAAACATGCTTAACATCTGGGCACCAGAAGCCATCTGCTTTGAAGTAAAAGCTTGGGGGAAAAATTACTTTCTCAGAAGTATTTTGTCACCACGGTTCATTAGTGTGCTTTATAAATAACTTGTTGCTTTTACCAATCGCCGTTTTTAGAAGTAGTTTCAAGTCATTGCTGCTTCCCGCCAGTAAGATGGTGTAATTCGCCGCTATTGATGTTTCTTCCATCAATTTACTCACTCTTCAATCTGACGCTAGCCTGGCTTTCCATTTGATATCTTCTGCACACTTATCAAACAGTGGAGGAGAGGAATGTCAGTTATGGGGCCACCAGAGACACTTTGACCGGCTGAAATGACCCATGAAGGTGCCAGGTATAAACCTACAAACTTGTGAAGCGGCGGCCGGAAATTGCCCACTTTGGGGCCAAACCAGCTCTGATGCTTCTACCGATCACTTCGGAGGAGAATGCCACGGACATGAAGCAGCTAAGTGACAAACATGAAAGCTTAGTCAAACTCAACTATGCCCTCCGCCATCTATTCAATGTACTGTGTGTGGTTGCAAGATTCATGCCAAAATTGGTTTATTGGGTCACCAGAGACACATCCATCAACTGAGAAAATTACTTCGAGGAAAAATGTACACTCGGATACAAGTAGCAGCTGCCACCGCCGACCAGATAAATACATTTTTCGGCCATCTAAAGGAGGGTAAGATCTAAAGCAGTGGGTCCAAAACTTTTTGGCCATGCCCCACCTAAACATCTCTAAAAATCCTGATCCCACCTCCCGTGATATATAATTCTTATTATTCAAAAAGTGAACTTCTGTTCACGTGGAAGAAGCCTACATTGGGGGGGCGTGGGGGGGGGGCGTATGCCCTATGTTGAGAACCTCTAAAAAATGTTCTAACTGTATTGCTATGTTCAACCATGCTCCCAAGACAAAGGCCAGCATTATAGAACATGTGGTTCCCTTTCCTAATAAATTATGTAAAGCAGCCAATGTTATATGACAGTGATGCTAAAAACCCTGACAGGGGCTTTTTCGAGGGGGGGGGCATATGAATTATTTACTCCTCAACAATGCTATCACAATGCAATAGAGTAAGTTTCCTGCTCTCCAACTGAAGAATAAAAATATTAAATTTTTCGCCAAGTACAAACAAGACAACAGGAGGAAAATAATGAGCTTCCAGATGACAGAAATCTTCTGTTGAGATTTACTGTTATAATAAGAAATCAGGCACATTTTGACTTCAAATATTCCCCTGGAGAATTAATGAGTTCTTGGTGCTCCTGAAAAATATCTGAATTCTGTTTAGAAACAGCCTTTCCATTATTATGACTAGTAAAAAATGTCAGCTTTTGGATTACAAACTTCTGTCCCCATTTCTTCCGTGTTTCTAACAATAACCTTCCACGGAAGCATAACTGCTGGTTAGTTCAGTGGTTTGACGATCTGGTCGGGAGTTCAGTTCCCCTGCTGTGCCTACATGACAGAAGCTGGACTTGCTGATTTATAGGGTCCCTTTCGACTCTGGGACTATGGTGGCTCAAGTCCTTAAGATGCTGAACTCAACGACTGGAAGGGTGTTCGATACCCGAGTACTGCACAACGGAGTGAGCTCCCGTCCCTGTCCCAGCTCCTGCCAACCTAGCAGTTCAAAAGCAAGAAATTGCAAGGAGGTAAATAGGGGCCACTTTGGTGGGAAGGTAAACAGCATTCTGTACACTCTGGTGTTGAGACCTGCTTGCCACATGAGCTGATGCGGTCTGCATCTGCAGACATTTCCGTGGTCATGTGGCAGGCACGGCTAGATGCCAGAGCACATGGAACACTGTTACCTTTCCTGTTGAAGCAGTACCTCTTTATCTACTTACAATTTCTTGCTTTTGAACTGCTAGGTTAGCAGGAGCTGGGGCAGATGACAGGAGCTCGCTCCATCACACAGCACTTGGGTCTTGAGCTCAGCATCTTAACCACTAAGTCCCTGTGGTCCTTCATGATAAATACAAACCTCATATTCATTTTAACTCCCCCACCTTCATCCCACAATCCTCAAAGATAAGCAACATGAAAGACAAAAATCGAAAAGGAAACTGGGAACCTGAGAGAGCAAAGTAATGGGAACAGTGAGTATATCTAGGACAGGAGTTCCCAACCTAAGGCCCATGGGCCAGATCTGGGCCACAGCACCATTTCAAGTGGCCCCATCCCACCCTTCAAAGGGCATTCAAGAAACAAAATGGCTACACCCTTTGAAGCTGTCGGGACATAATGGCCACCCCCATCATGCAGGCAGGGCAAAAACGGCCATTCGGCCCTTGAAGCTGACTGAGAGAGCGTGACCCGGCCCCCGGCTTGAAAAGGTTGTGAATCCCTGAGAATGGGTGGAAAAGGGTCAAAAATTAAATAAATAAACCAACAGTGAGAATCAGTTAGGATTGTAAATTGTTGAAAGTCATAGGAAGATCAGAAGGGACGCTTGAAGCATTATTTTAGACCACCTGCCTAAGTAGACATACTGTATGTGCTTAAAAATACACATGCCTCCGTTCGGTTTCTGCTTAAATTGCAGAAGTTTACAAATTTTTTGTTGTTCAGTCGCACAGTCAATTCTGGCCCTTTGCAACCCCATGGACCATTGCCTGCCATCCACCTCATGTTAGAAGCATCTGAATTTAGCACTTAGAAGATCTATGATCACCATAATCAGATTCATTGAGTTCTACAGGAGGCCCATAAGATTTTAGCCGGGTTGTGTTTTGGGTAAACATTCGAAGAACACAAACGTAGCTCATGAATGCTTCTGAGAGCAAAATGTCATGCGAAACGATGTGGTTTAGGAGTAGATCTTGCTGTTAATTATTGTTTACGTTCCCTTCTTACCACCATATAATTTTTATGCATGCCTTTCTTTCCCTCTCTGGTTCTCTCCGGCGCTTTCTGCAGTGAGAGAATCCGAACTCCTCAATTTTCCTTCGCAGGACCACAGACAGAAGTGGCTGACATAATACTAAAAATCGCAGATGCTACCAAGTTCAGGGCAGGAAAGAGACGTAGCTCATTTTTCCATAATTCGGAGCCAAAATAAGTTTTAGGCAGAGAGCAGTTCATGGAGCAAGAAAGGTCTGGAATAAAGTACGTTTCATAACAACCCTACATTTAGACAACTGGGTTGTGGGGAAGGAACAACTGACCGTCTTCCACCACAAACACTACGAGTCCCTTCTTCCATTTCTCCCCATAACTAAAGGAATAAACCATTTTTGAATCATCTCTTTCTGCTTACAAGGTTCCAGAAACAAACAAAGATCAATCATGCGATCCTTACACAATACAAACAAAGCAATGCCTTTAATTAGATCACTAAAAAGAAGATCAAACATTCGTGGTTCAAGGTCACCTCTTCAGACATGCCCCAATTTCCTGTGGATAGGGCAAGGAAATTATCAATTAGACTCTCAAAAGTTCATGGATAGATGTTGTGTTAGGGTTTGTTTTGGAAAACCTATGGGTTGGAGATGATCTCCCACTCCATAAACATAGAAGGCCAAGCATATGGTATAGGGACCGACATAATACAGTGGTTAAGCTCTACTCATGATCCAAGTCCGATCTCAATGAGCTGACGGTTGACTTAACCTTCCAAGGTTGGTAAAATGAGGACCCAACAGTGTGGGGGGGGAGGGGGGATACTAATTACATTGTGAACCGCTCAGAGAGACCAATGGAACAAGCATAGCCGTATAATTGCTAAATGCTATTGCTATATGGATAACATCCCTTGGTCGAAAGCCAGTCGTATCCAACTCTAGGGTTCAGTGCTCATCTCTGTTTCACAGCCAAAAAGCCAGCGCTGTCTGCTTCTGCAGACGTTTCTGTGGTCATGTGGCAGCCCTGACTAGACACCAAAGCGCACGGAATGCTGTTTACCTTCCCACCGAAGTGGTCCCTATTTATCTACTTGCAAGTTCTTGCTTTCGAACTGCTAGGTTGGCAGGAGCTGGGACAGAGACAGGACATCACTCCGTCCTGCAGTATTCGGGTATCGAACTGCTGACCTGCCGCCTTCCAGTCAGCATCTTAGCCACTTGAGCCGCTGCAGTCTACTGACATAAAAAACCGGCACACTATCCTGTGATTTCTCCTTTTAAAAAAACCCCATCTTCAGGTATTAGAGATTTGACTACAAATTGTTCTGGTAGGCTTTCAATGGGAAGGCCCCATTTGTTGTCATTTGTACCATGGGACTGCCAGTTAATGAAACAGCGCATTGCCAGGGATGGGTCCCACCTCCCCTCCTTTCTTTGGGGTTGGGGAGGAGGGCGAGGTGCCAGTGTTGACAGCCAGCCTTGCCAGAGCCATTGCCTTTTTAATCACTAGATTAAATTTTCTCCTCATTGGCTTTTCCTCTTGCTATTGCTAAGCGTGACATGTTATAAAACAGTTGTGTTAGTTAAACAAGACTTGGCTGCCATTATGCAGCCCCCCCACCCCCACCCCGCCTGCCTGTGTCGAGAGTGGAGCGAATGTTTGGCTTGATATATAGACTCCTAGGAAACCAGATTGAGAAAACAGACTTGTCAGAGGATGAGAGAAAAGCAGGCGACCGGCATGCGGAGGACAAACTAGGAAAACGATGAGCCGACGAGCAGAAGATGTGGAGCCTAAACGATGAGACGACGAGCAGAAGATGTGGAGCCCGAGGCTAAGCCATCCGTCACCACCGCCTCCATTTTCTTCTAGTCATAAGGCTTGCTAAACAAGGGGGGGGGGATCCAGGCTTGTGTGTCTCTCCCCCCACATGTCTTTCCATTTGTGGAATCACATGTTCAAAACGAAGTCATCCCACAAACAGTAAAGGCACACATTGACTTTTATAATCTGAGCCAGATTGCGTTTGCAGCCGCCCTTATTTACTGGGAAGTACGCCGTATTAAGTCCAGTGCGCTCTGCATTGCAAAGACTGGGCAATTCTGTAGGTTTCTTGCCTAAAAATGGCAACAAGTCGCAGTGTTTTGTGGGTGTGCCGAAAATGCCGCGCCACCACGAAAACAGAAAGGAGCAGAAATGGCACTGAGGGGGCAGGAGGCGAATTTATCCGCCCAGGATCTAAAAATCTGAGCGCATGTCATACATTCAGCTCTTTGTCATCAGAAGAGAGCCTTCAGAGACATGGAAGAAAGAGGAGGCAGAAAGTATTTTTCCATTGTGTGCAGCCACAACAAGAAGTCACATGCAAATGAAGAATAAACCATAAGGTGTTATGCAATCAAATGTCGAATACTGTATGTTCTATTCTTATTGTATATTCAGGTTTAATTCCCAGGATTGGGGCTTTTTCTAGTGGTTCTATAACCCTGGAATTTCTTCTCCACCAAATGCATTGATCATTTCCCCAATGCTCTTCTCTGCTAGAATACCGTATACAGTATACCGAATATAAGCCGAGTTTTTAAGCCCCCAAAATGAGCCCCAAAAAGGGGACTCGGCTTATACTTGGGTCAATGACCATGAGGATCCCAAGACTGCATTGGATTGAGATGTGCTAACAATGTAATTAATTTTACCATATTTTCATGTATCTTGATTATTAAAACTCACTATCAGCTGGGACATGAAAGGAGCCTCATTCGGGCACCCCCTGAGTAGTTTCTCCAAAAAAAAAAATCTTTTCAGCCCAGAATAATTTCTGACACAAAATTATTACTAGTGGATCCTTTTTCTTCCTCTTCTTCTCAGTCATAATTAAAACACACGCATTCAGATATTTGGTGTGATTTTTGGCTACAGTCCTACACAAAGGAAACAATGGGACTTTCAGGCAAACAATGGTTGGCGTTGGGTTGATTTGTTCCACTTTGTTAAATTATGGAAGCACCTGGGGCAGTTATCTTTATTTATGGTAGAGCGCAAAGTGCTCCGACAGCCAAATGGTATGCTGCATGTGTCCGCCCATGTGCCTGCCTGTAGCCATGACACTGTGCATAACGCAAACTAGGGATGGTCAACCTACAGCCCATGGGCCAAGGCTGGCCCAGGACACCATTTCATGTCGCCCGCTGCCACCGGAAGCTGAAGCAGAAGCATTTATGACAGCTGTACAATGTGCCCATGCATGTGTAAGCGCACCCACGCCTACTGTAAATGCTACCTCCCCTTGTTAAGCAGGGCCCAAAAGCTGCTTAAGAAAGGTTACTCTAATAGCTGGCCACAATGCATTACATTTAGAAGAGGGTTGTTATTTTAAGGGTGTGCTACAGTTATGCTCCGAAAACGGCAGCGACAGCTGTGACCTTAATGTGACAGCAAAATGCCAAGAAATGTCTTCAGATTTAGCTATCTTTTGTGACACTGGAATTCTGCAGCTCCCCCTCTCTCTTATATATACACACACAAAACGGACCACATTTTTATCCACATGGGCTGGAGTCAATTTAGAGATATCACCCCAAAACTACCCGTGCCAATGGGAGAAATTCCATTGCCAATCCTACGCTTTGTGCCTCGGAGGAATGGGATTTTCTGCATTAGGTCTGTTGGCCAGTTGGATATTGGCCAAGTTTGTTTCTGCAGTTGCTTCATTCTCAGCAACTATAATATTCATGTATCACATAGCCATATAAACACATCGTAAATGATGCAATAGCACTTACCACAAGGATGGATCAAGTATAGGTAAAAAAATAAATAAACCATGATTAAAATATCACAGTGGCATGTCCAGGTTCTAGTTCCAGTCAATTGCAGGACATAAAGTAAAAAATTAATTGTTGTATCTCTTGCAAATGGTGTTAGTGCATTCATGGACTTATGAGAAACAGTTTGGTGTAGATTCCCACAATCACATAGGGCTGTAAGTAAAGGTAAAGGTCACCTTGGCTTAAAAGCCAGTCGTATCCAACTCTAAGCTATAGGTAGCTCCCCCCATTTGTATAATACAGGGGTGGCCAAACTATGGCCCGGGGGCCAGATCTGGCCCTGGTGCCAATTCATCCACCTATGCCACCCTCGTCGCTCCCAGAAGTGGAAGGAAAATGCAGCTGTATAGGCGCATTTTACTTCCACTTCTGGAGCGATGAAGGTGATGTGGGCCAGATGAATTGGCATTAGGTAGCGGACCCAGCCCCCAGGTCATAGTTTGGCCAGCCCTGAGCCATGTGACCAGCCCACAGCCTGAAAAGTTTGGGCACCCCTGGTATAACAGATTTGCCATGGCCAGTTCTTCTCCTGTTAGCGGTCTTTCTGATATGTCATGGATAGATCAAAACCAGTGGGCTCATGATTGTCCAGTATAGTCATATGAATATCAGATGGCATGATCTGCAGCCACGCTTGCATCCATTTTTTCATGCATGTCAAAATTATTAGCACAGAGCTGTTCAACAATTCTAATTGTTTGGTTGTTACGATCTCAGATAGATGTGCTGGCAACATCTTTGTGTATGGGCAAGTTAGGAATTTCAGCAATTTTTCTATATTGGCATATCAGTGCCTCTTGTTTATATGTGGGGGTGGAGGTGGAGTGTATTGGTATAGAGTCAATGTGTTGGTATAGATTTGATACATCCTGTTATGATGTACAGTAAATACCTCGGATAACGTTTATCTTGGATAACGCTAAAGTCGCATAACGTTAAGCAATCTGGGGTGGAGAATTGGATCGAATAACGTTAAGGTCCTATGGGATGGATCGGATAACAACCGCTAAAGCCTGTGCAGTTACAATGTATTTCTATGGAGCTTTAACGTTATTCGATCCATCCCATAGGATTTTAACATGGATTGGATAACACTAAAAATCGGATAACACCAAGACTTGTGGAACCACATCTTAGTGTTATCCGAGGTATTACTGTACACTGTATTGTTCGGTTGAATGACCAGCCTATGGTATTATAGATAAGGCTTAATGCTGTACACCAAAGTGTTGTTGCGATCACTCCCCATATAGTGTCATAGAGCAGGGGTTCACAACCTAAGGGCCATGGGCTGGATCTGGCCTGCAGTGTCATCTCATGTGGCCCCTTACCCTTCCAATGGCATTTGAGGAACAAAATAGCCACCCCTTTTGAAGCTGTTGGGACAAAATGGCCACCCCCCATCGTGTAGGCAGGGCAAAATGACCCTCTGGCCCCCGAAACTGACTGAGAGAGCATGATCCGGCCCCCCAGCTTGACAAAGTTGGGAAAACTCTCCCATAACGTGTAGTACAGTACTATGCAGTCTATCATTTCTCATTTGGTCTTCAGCGACGATGTTAATAAGACCTTGTTTATAGGAAAGGGAATGAACCCATAGTGATACCCAGATATTTTTGGGTTACAATTATGTTTGGGCAACTATAATAAAACACATTGATCCGCTTCTTTATCCCATCATAAGGGAGGGAGGGAATGGATGAATGGCTTATTCATATCCCCAGATGTTTATTTTGCTCCAATTTGAACCCAGAATTGGTAAAGCACAAAATGATCAGATTTAGAGGTCACTGTCAGAGGTGATTGATAAAAATCCAGAGTATTAAGTTAAGGGATAATTTGGTGTTACAGAATTAAAACATGGGGTTACAGATTCATAATGGTCCTCATGTAGGTGTAATAAGAAGGAAAGTGTGAGGGGGGGGGGATGCCAAAAATGGTTTCTAGATTCACAAAATTGCCATATTTACCACTCCGAATTCTGCTTTTCTTATCACAATTTTTTTTTAAAAAAATAAACAATCAATTTACAATGCCAGCTTTCCCAAAGATTCAAAAGATAGATGAAGGACATCTAACTCTTCCATTAAAAGTGGAAAGCTCTCTGTGCCGTCCCTGATTACCTGCCAGGATGTTAAATTAATTTCACGCTGACACTGTTTAGACATCAGCAATGACAGGTCATTTCTAACATCCTGGTTAGGTTCTTGGCAATTATGCGGAGGGACAACTTGGTTTCTGGCCAGTTCTCTGCACGTGGCATTAAGACAGCTCTAAACATCAGGTCTTCTCCTTAAGGGAGCAGTCAACAAACTGACTCAGCTTTTAAGATCTTAACGCAGCAGCGCTGACTCTGCGTTTCAAAAGACTGGAGCCAGGATTCAGCTGAAAAAAATGTGATATAATAATTTTGTGTCAGAAATTATTCTGGCCTGAAAGGATTTTTTGCTGGAGAAACTCCGCTCAGGGAATGCCCTAATGAGGCTCCGTTCATGTCCCCAAGATCTTTCCCCACCGAAGTGGTCCCTATTTATCTGCTTGCAATTTCTTGCTTTCAAACTGCTAGGATGGCAGGAGCTGGGACAGAGACGGGTACTCAAACCCATCATGCAGTACCTGTCATGCAGTACCATGATGCAATAACCATACCTTGTAGTAATCGTCATGCAGTACCATGATATGATGATGTTACATAAGGGATAAAACCTGCCTTTTGACCTATGACAGTGATGGCGAACCTTTCTGTGTAGCTTCCTGCTACATAGAAGCTTTATAGGGGGGTGGTAATGATGAAACTTGGCGCTTCAGATGTTCTTGGACTTCAATTCCCAGAAACCCAAGTCAACACTACTGATGATCAGGGCTTCTGGGAATTGAAGTTCAAGAACATCTGGAATGCCAAGGTTCACCATCACTGACCCTATGACTTTGCCATCATTACAGAATACCACTGGATGAGATCTGGATTGCAGTATTAAAGAAGAAGGAAGAAAAGAAGGAAAAGACATGTTATTTTTGGTTTCTGTTTCTAGATGAAAGATAGACGCCATGTCTCTTCATCCTTGGGCTGTTGTTGATTTTTGGGTTCCAGTTCCCATCATCCCTAAATATCATGGTCAATAGTGAGAGATAATGGGAGCCAGAGTCCCTCAAGATCTTCAAGGCTACATACTCTTACTCAGGTTTTTAATACTACCAGGAGACCTCCCAAACATTGACATTTACATTGAATTAAATAAAAAACTGGGATTGTTCATAACATTTTATAATGATTATAAGAATGAACTCAAGTGGATTTTTTTAACCACTGTAAATATTCTGCGCTGTCTCAAGTATTTTGGACACTGAACTTGCTAACTTGAAGGTCGGAGTTCGATTCCCGGGTACTGCACAATGGAGTGAGTGCCTGTCTCTGTCTCAGCTCCTGCCAACCTAGCAGTTCAATAGCAATAAATTGCAAGGAGATTAATAGGTTGGCAGGAGCTGGGACAGACAACGGGAGATCACTCTGTCGTGCAGCATTCGCATCTTGAACTTGCTGCCCCGCCAACCTTCCACTCTTCAAGCTTAGCATCTTAACCACTAGGAAAAATGGGGTGGTAGACCCTTGTATCCCAATGCCAGTACTGACTCTCCAACTCTCAATTCCATCAGCTTCGATACCTGGAATGGACAAGTGATCGCGTCCTCTTGTCCTCAAGCAACTCAATGTCCTGGACAGCCCTGCCTAGATATATCACCAAGAGGACACTCACACAGATGGCCTAGCCTTCTGGCACATATAAAAATGGACCACTTGGATCCGGTACCTGGTAAACAGAAGTCATGCTTCATTTGCAAAGTGTGGCTCTCTTTCTTAGCACGAGTGGCACATTTTAGTATTATGCAGCCATCAAATCATGCGGGTGCAAACGATTCAGGGTCCTTCGTAACAAGGAAAAATGAGAACAACAGCAGTGCTGCAACAAAGCACATTAAAAGCTCCTCTAGCAGCCTGAGTTGTGTAGATATTTGCTTTATTATGTCTTCTGGGAATTAGGGCAGCATTTATCTTCTTCCTCAGACATTAGAGACCGCATTACTTCTCTTTTGCTGAACGAGGAAGAGCTGCAGCCAAAGCGTACAGAATGTTAAGCACGAGATAAGCTGTGTCACCCAGAAGACTTTCCATGCCACACCTTAAGATAGTTTGGCCTTATCCCCCTCTATCTCAGACACGCTTCTGCTGTGACTCTGCTTTTAATGCTTGGTGCATTTGTTTTCTGGAGTCGACTTCTGGCTGCATCTGTTTATTTTTATTTATATTTTTGTTCTGCATTTCTGGCAGTCTCAGCCGCCTCCTGAAAAGGGCCGATGCAGAAAAGACATTCAGCAAGAGCGGAAGATGATGTTTAGCATGTCACTCCCCTTTAGTTTGGTCCCAGCAACCCCACATGCCAGAACCAAACTAAAACGGAGTAAAGGTAGAAGCCTCCCTTGCTTGAAAGCCTGTCGTTCCGACTCTAGGGTTCGGTGCTCATCTCAGTTTACAGCCGAAGAGCCAGCGCTGTCCGTGTCTGTAGACATTTATGTGGTCATGTGGCAGGCCTGACTAGATGCCGGACCGCACGGAATGCTGTTACCTTTCCTGTTGAAGCGATACCTGTTTATCTACTTGCAATTTCTTGCTTTTGAACTGCTAAGTTGGCAGCAGCTGGGGCAGACGACAGGAGCTCAGTTCATCGTTCAGTACTCCGGTCTCGAACCGCTGTCCTGCTGACTGTGTCTTACCCACACAATAACTTTTGTCCTACCAGCACACACACACAAAACCCTTTGAAGAAAGCAGATACTCTGGACCAGAGAATCCAAAAAATGCAGATAGACAAGGATGGTCTGTATGTTGTGTGATGACCAGAAAAGCAAGAGAGGAAACCAAACTGTGCCCAAAACAGACAAAAGTATGAGTGTGTGTGTGTGTGTGTGTGTGTGTGTGTGTGTGTGTGTGTGTGTGTGTGTGTGTGTGTGTGTGTGTGTGTGAGTGAGTGAGTGAGTGAGTGAGTGAGTGAGAGAGAGAGATTTCCACCCTGTGTGCTCCATCTAGATTGCTAGATTGCTGACCAGAAAGCTTGACCATTGCTTTTGACTCAGTGGTTTTTTAAATGAGGGCCTAAACATACAATTTTCAAAATACAGTCTGCATTTCCTGAGTTGATTGTTCGTCTCACTCCATATGAAATGGTCCCATGGGCCACATCTGGCTCACGGGCCACAAGTTGAGAATCCCTGACCTAAACCCTCAGAACCTGGAAAGCAGTTACGCCAGCTGGTCTTCTCAAAGAGCCAACGCATGCACGGCACCAGAGATCAAACCGAAACCCTGAGAGTAGAAGACTATTTATGTTCGCCTCTTAATTGAGCACTCTCCTGCCAACCAAGATACTCCAGACTCTCGCTGCAGAAATAATGGAAGCTAATATGCGGTTAAGCCCTCTCGCTGGAAGCATATTTATGAATATCCTTTTCAGCTAAGCAAAATGAGCCTGGCAGAAGGCAAGGGCTGAAGCAGCATGACATAAACACAAAGGGCTATGAATACAAACGCTGTTTTTCACGGGGGAAAAGTTGAAGGCCACCCCTTGTTTATAACCGGATAGCGTGATATTTCCCAGAACTGTAACTGTGGTTTGGAAAAGGCCAGCAGATGTTCTGGGTGGCAGGCGAAGGTCAGGACAAAAGGGTTTCTTTATTTATTACAGTCTAAATCCCACATGCTCGGAGAATGGAAATCCTGGCTGGCACCATTGCATTACACTACACAGTGCCACAATACAATCACTTTCATCCCACAACACAGCAAAAGCAATGCACACTTATATACCACCCCACAGCACTTACGGCACTCTCTGTGCAGTTCACACATTAATTAGCATGTTGCCCCCATCATGCTGGATACTCATTTTACTGATCTTGGAAGGATGGGTCAAACTTGATCCCTGTCAGGATCGAACTCACAGCGTTTGGGCTGCAGTACAGCAATTTAACCACTGCAATACCAGCGTATGACAGAGCGTGACCCAGCCCCTGGCTTGAAAAGTTTTGGGATCCCCTGTCATAGAATTATAGAGTGACTGAGTTTAATTGTTTAACTTGCTTAGTTTTAATAGTTTAATATTAATTTTAACTGGATTTTATATTGTGTTTTTATGTCTCTTTTTAAACCTTTGTTAGCCGCCCTGGGTCTCTTTGAGGAGGGTGGCATATAAGTCTGTAAAATAAATAAATAAAATAAAATAAAAGGAGCCTTTTCAGTCACCGCATCCATCCCCCTACTCAACGGAGGGAATCAGTACAGAAATATACCGTATTTCTATCTAAGTCAAGGATGACCAACCACTTGCCTTCAAGAAGCTGAGCAATTCCCATCCTCCACAGCCAAGGGTAAGGAATCGTGGGGGCAAGAGTCCATCAACAGTTGGAAGGACATCCAGGTACTGTACCTTCCTTCCTCCCTTCCCTGTGTTGTTAAGTGCATTCATACCTATACCTTAGCAAAGGAAGTGTAGAATACCGTACTTGAAGTGACTTTTCCAAGTTTAAAATAGCCTTCTCTATCAAAGCCTGTCCAAACAGATTAAGAAACTTCATTGACGGATCCAGCACATATCACAGTCCATAGCTAGGAAACCTGACAGCGCTCAGTGGAAAGGATTCATCCATCCATTGAGTCCTCATTCAATTTCTCATCAGCCAAAGCAGCAAGTAGAAGTCTACTTTGAAGCATTTCAGTTATCAAAACGAAACTGTATTATTTGTTTTCATTCAAGCCGAATCCATGCCAGGCTCCGTCTCCAGATCTTCTACATTTTGTTCTGCTTTTTAAGCACCTCAAGGGAACGGAAGTGGCTTAGTGGTTAAGACGCTCAACTTGATGAATAGAAGGCCAACAGGTTTAAGACTCAAGTGCTGTGGGATGGAGTGAGCGCTCGTCTCTGTCCCAGCTCCTGCCAACCTAGCAATTAGAAAGCAAGAAATTTCAGGTAGATAAATAGCTACCACTTCATTGGGAAGGTAACAGTGTTCCATGCGCTCCAGTGTCTAGACTCTAGGATTTGGTGCTGATCTTCGTTTACAGCCAAAGAGCCAGCGCTGTCTGACTCTGCAGACTTTTCCATGGTCACGGGGCAGGCATGATTAGATACTGGAGATCACAGAATGCTGTAACCCTTTCCACCGAAGTAGTACCTATTTATCTACTTGCAAGTTCTTGCTTTCGAATGGCTAGGTTGGCAGGAGCTGCTGACCTGCCAACCTTCCAGTCATCAACCACTAAGCCACCACAGTCCCTTTTGATTTGCTCTAGGACCTACTTATTTGGCGTTCTAGCACTCTGGGGTATCCTCAACGCCCTCCTCCAGCAACATTTTTAAAAACAATTTTTATTTCCTGTTGGCTTTCTTTACTGTCCGCCTTTGGCAATCCTTCTGCCAGGTTTTTCTGTCCTAAAATCTGGCTTTCACAGCTGTTTACCCTGTGTAAAGTTTCTTTTCCCTCCAGACCAAAGACCTTTCACTTCATCTTGGAAAGGTGAACTGTCAAAAACATCCTAATGCTGACGGACAGAATATTTTTACAGCTTCAGTGTCAATTTGAAAGCCAGTCTGTGCCAGGCACTTTGCCCCTGATTGAATAGAAACCCTCGGCACATAACAATATGGAAAAGGATGTTACATATTAATTTGTGAAAGAGCTCAGCTTTCTGCAAAGCTTCTATTGTACCATTAAAAATCTGGGCGCATCTTTCCTGTTTTTCTAGTCTTATTGCTAAGATTTTATCTAAACAGTCAATTGATTGTAAGCCCACATCTGAAAAAAAATAACTTTAATTTTCCTAGAACACTGTTGGATATTTCCCAAATGACTAACTGACCTATACGACTGGAATCGCCTTCCACTCCCCAGGGTCATTTGCTGACAGCTAGTAGGATTGGGGACAAGACACAAAGTTGATGGAATTAATCTTTTTTATTTGTGCCATGGTCCCATTCCAAATCATTCTCCAGAGATGCTGTTAGATCTGGACAGAAAATATACAGATACTCATAGTGATCTATTTCTTTAACCTGATGGAAAGCAGATCCCAGGTGAAGTGGGGATGATGATGATGATGATGATGATGATGATGATGATTTCATGTCAGAAATTATTCAGGGTTGAAAGGATTTTTGCTGGAGAAACTCCACTCAAGGAGTGCAAGAATAAGGCTCCTTTCATGTCCCCAAGATCTTTTCCCCACCCAAGTGATCCCTAGTTAAGGGTAAAGGTTTCCCTTGCTCGAAAGCCAGTCGTATCCGACTCTAGGGCCCAGTGCTCATCTCTGTTTCAAAGCCGAAGAGCCAGCGCTGTCTGCTTCTGCAGATGTTTCCGTGGTCATGTGGTCGGCATGACTAGACACCGGAGCGCACGGAACGCTGTCTACCTTCCCACCAAAGTGGTCCCTATTTAGCTACTTGCAATCTCTTGCTTTTGAACTGCTAGGTTGGCAGGAGCTGGGACAGAGACGGGAGCTCAAACCGTCATGTACTACCCAGGTCTCGAACTGCAGACTTCCTGGCCTTCCGGCTAACAAGGCGAGTTTCTTAACCACTGAGCCACCGCAGCGCCTGACTTTAATCTTTTTTATTTGATCCATGGTCTCAATCCAAATCACCCCCAAAGATGCTACTGGATCTGGAAAGAAAATATACAGAATGCTCATACAGTATTGATATATTTCTTGAACTTGATGGAAAGCAGATTCCAGGTGGAGTGGGGATTTTTGACACAGATTGGGTCCATGGCACAGAGAAGGAAAATTTAGCCTCTTCCTGTCCACAGAGCTAAGAAACATTATCAGGAAAAGCTGTCTGTTACTGTGCCCTGTTTTATCTTGACTAGCATATTTCTTGTTCTGTTATCTGTGGCTCAGGAGTAAAAGATACAATGGAAACTGCTATTATGCACAAATATAACTTGCGGTGAATAATGAAAAGGCCCTAGAGACTTCACAGAGGTCTGCTTTGGCCCAGAAAAATGAAGTGAGGGCTACCGCATATATTCGACGATAAGACATCCCGAATATAAGTCAAGGTACCTAATTTGGACCACCAAAACTAGAAAAATAGTTTGATCCGAGTATAAGTCAGGGGGACGGGGAAATGCAGCAGCTGCTAGTGAGTTTCAATAATTAAAATACATGAAAATAAGGTAAAATAAATTAATTTAGACATTTGTGTGGGTATGTTTTTGAGTGTTTACGTTGACCCAAGTATAAGTCGAGTCCCATTTTTGGACCTCATTTGGGAGGCTAGAAAACCGGACTTATACGGTAATCTACATATGTGATTCTCCTTTCAAAAGCAGTAAAAGTGCAGAAGGACTATATACTGTGCAAGCAACTAAAAAATAGAGCTCACTTTCCTGAAGAAATGTTTTTAAAGACAGGCGCTTGACCTGCCTTGCTCAGTATTGTGACGCTTGTGAAAAATTGCTCTGCTTTCCTAACATATAATTCAAAAGCAGATCCTTAAACTGCCGAGCGTCTTTTCTTCTGCCCTTACCAAGAGCTAAAACGGCAGCCCTTTGTCATTAAATAATACTGAAGAGGATGATGGAATCACAGACAAGTACAGTAGCTGCTTTATTCCAAAAGGCATGACATTTTCAAACCATAGAATTCCCGCTACAGTTTAATCTGCGGTTTCTTTTGCCACTGCTGGAACATTTTATTTGATAAATTCTAAGTCCAAATGCACCCTGGTACTCCGAACGAGTATCGCCTGTGACTACGTCAATAGCAGCCTTTGTAAACTACACTATGTCCAACTCATAACCACTTTCATGGATTTAGCTTCTCAGGGACAAGCTTCTAGCAGCCAATCGCGTGACATTTGTTCTTTTCCTATGTCTAGATCAATGTTTACTAACATGGGGCCCAGGCCCCCACAGGGTTCTTCCATTGCCAGAAGCCTAAGTCAGTACATTGGCTGATCAGTGCTTTGGGGAATTGACTAAGGCTTCTGGGAATTGAAGTCCTACAAAACAAAGATTGGTCTAGATGAGTTATCAGCCTTTTTAAACCGGGGGCCGGACATGCTCACTCAAGACAGCTTCGGGGGCTGGATGGCTATTTGCACTTCTTCCATCACGTGGCACTTCCTGGTGTGGTGGAGATGGGGGGGGGGGACATGATATAGTGCTGTTGAGAATCCCTGGTCTAGATCCAGGATGGCAAACTTTGGCAATCCAGCTGTTCTTGGACTTCAATTCCCAGAAGCCCGAGTCACTGTGAATCCACACATATGGGTTTACCGTGCATACGTGTGGATTCACAGAGACTTGGGCTTCTGAGAATTGAAGTTCAAGAACAGTTAAGAGTGCCAAAGTTCACCATCACTGGTCTAAATACTACAGTTTTTAAGTTAAGTGCGACACTATGCTGTAATGACCTGGCTCTTAGATTCAAGGACACCCAACCACAATGCGTTCACCAGCTTGCTAAAGGTGAGTATATCTTTTGCACATAGGCTAGCATATCTTTTGCTCAAATCTCCACTTAGCAACGATACGCTATAGACGAGTTAGTTCTATTTTCCAATCCAGCTTTTGCAGGATTTTCGCCAAGAAAAGTCAACAAAAAAAGAAGAGTTGAGTTCTGTTTTAGTCCGCTCCATTCCTTCAGTTTAAAGTAGGAGTTCTCAACCTTTTTAAGCCGGGGGCCATTGGGTCACGCTCCCCCAGACAGCCTCGGGGGCCAGAGGGCCATTTTGCCCTTCCTCCACCACATGGCACTTCCTGGTGTGGGGGAGACAGTGGTGGGGCCGCAGGTTGAGAATCCCTGGATTAAAGCTTTATGTTTTTCCTCTCTTAGTTTTGATTTGAATTTGGCAAGACACTCTAAGGTGGATTTAATCTCTCCTTCTTTTGCACAGTGCCTTTTGGGGACGGAGTTGAAAGGTGACGAAGAAAACTTGCCAAGCTTTAGAAAAACAATCAAGCAATACAAATATTCAGCACCCGGCGTACAAAGAAAGACAACATCAGCAGAGAAACAATGTTGAACAACCATAGCACAGCAATGAATCAGATGGTCAAGTTCAACATTCTCATTAAACAAAATGCAGGTAGGAGGGGCAAGCCAAGGTTTCTCTTGAGTGGAGCCACCTCTACTGTTAGGTAGAATGAGGTAGCTTGTTCTGAAGACAGAATCTGGTTAACAGCACTAACCACCCATTATATTCCCACTTCATTTCCTATCCTCCTTTACTTGTCCTGTTATGAATCCATTGACCTATGGCAGTGATGGCGGACCTTGGCACTCCTGGTGTTCTTGGACTTCAATTCCCAGGAGCCCAAGTCAACACTCCTGCTGATCAGGGCTTCTGGGAATTGAAGTTCAAGAACACCAGGAGTGCCAAGGTTCACCATCATTGATGTAGAGTGAAAGCTGGACTAGATAAACCTTAGGTTTGATGTCTTCTTAAAGTTGTCTCAGACAAATTTTGTGAGCCTCTGAGGTTTACAAACTCCAACAATTCCTTTTTGTAGCTAACTTAGTGGTTAAGACGCTGGACTGGATGACTCGATAGGTTGGCAGGTCAGCAGGTCGAGACTCGAGTGTTGCATGGTAGAATGAGCTCCTGTCTCTGTCCCAGCTCCTGCTAGTCTAGCAGTTTGAAAGCAAAAAATGCAAGTAGATAAATAGGTACCACTTTGGTGGGAAGGTACACAGCCTTCCATGCACTCCGGTGTCTAGTCATGCCTGCCACATGTCCACAGAAATGTCTGCAGATGCAAACAGCACTGGCTCTTTGGCTATAAACGGAGATGAACACCAAACCCTAGAGTTGGATACAACTGACTTTTGAGCAAGGGCAACTTTTACCTTTATCATCATTTTGTCTGTCCCTCACCACTGGTGTTGCTTTTGAATTCCACATGCTTTTAAAAAAACCCTCACATCACCCCACTCCCTACCCGCACATGCTGTTGACGTTCTACAGATTGTGAAATTTCATTTAATTTTTTGGAACAAAGTAAAGTTCAAGCAAGACGCATAACAGAATCTCTACATGTGTCAGATATTAGGGGCAAGCCAAGCAAATTAGACCTTTGCTTACTCATGTCTGACTCACATGGAGGAAACACAGGAAAATCGTCTCAACAATGTGATTTTCATCATGGAATGATGAAGAGGGTTTAGTTGATTCCAGGAACTAAAAATCTTATGGTTTACAATAAATAAATAAATATGCAGATATTTAAAGTTGCAGATGTGTTATCGAAGAGTCTCTCTTTCTTGGCTTTTAAATATTTTTCATCTCCATGTCAAGTTCTTAGACTGTGGAAACATCCTCCCTCTACCGTTCCCAATGTAAGGAATGTGAAATTGCCTCTTTCCTTTGTTCCTGTTTCTGAGTTTTCTACCCTGTGCTTTTGCAACAATCATTTAACAGGACGTACCCCCCCCACTAATAATGTTGCCTAACCATCTCATCCTCTGCCATATCCTTTTGGCTTCAAACTTTCCTAGCACCAGGGCCTTCTCCAGTGGTTGGTGTCTCTAAATGTAAGACCATCATGCTAGAGTGGGAGCTACCAGCAGATAACAGCAGACTGTGCGAATGTGGAGAGATACAGAATCTAGATCATCGGCTGGCCTGCCAGTTACTACTGGAATCTTGCACCAATGAAGATTTAAGTTCGGTCAACAACAAAACCAAGAACAGGAGTTCCCAAGCTTTTCAAGATGGCGGCTGGGCCACCCCCTGCCTGCACGATGGGGATGGCCATTTTATCCCAACCAGTGGTGGGATGTCAAAAAATTTACTACCCCACCGTGACGTCATCACAGTGTGGGCAGAGCTAATGTCATGACATCATGATATGGGTGGAGCCAAAGAAAAAAAGTAAAAATTAAATAAAAATAAGCGTGCGCACACACACACGCACACACACACGCACACACACACCTCAACCCACCCACCCACCCACAACACAAGGACAGCAAGGAGGACAGCAAGGAGGCCGTGCATACGCGGCAAGCACTGTAGGCATGCATGCACACCAAGTGAAAGGGTAAGCCCCGAGGGTGGTTCCCCCCAAAAGCTGCTCCCGGTTCTCCGGGACACTGGGGAAAGTTACTACCGGTTCTGGCGAACCGGTGAGAGCCTGTTACATCCCATCAGTGATCCCAACGGCTTCAAAGGGACAGCCACATGAAGTGGCACTGTGGGCCAAATCCGGCCCACAGGCCCTAGGTTGGGAACCCCTGGCCAAGAAGGTGGCTTCATTTTGGAAGTATACAATCTGACCAAGACATGGAAGAAAGAATGGAGATTCCTGGGCTAGGTCATGCTAAAACCTATGCCATAATAAATTAGTCTCAAAGATATTAAACTTCCCGCTGTTCTTGTTGCAACACACCAACATAGCTGTACTGTTGGAATATGAAGCCAATGTTCCTTAGTTATGAAATATCCTCATTGAGCTGGCTTTTGGCAGGAACATGTGCTCCTCTATAATTTCCCTTGGGAATACAGCCACTTCTTTCTTCTCATTCAGTTTCGGGGAAGAGTCGAAGAATGAGTAGCTTGGCCTGGAACAAGGCAGCTTATTAGGTACATTTGAAGTGTCCACCCTAGTATTTGGTACTAAACGGGCAGGCAACCGTGACTCTCCAGTAAGAAAACGGGATGGTTCCGCTGGAAATTTGTGTGGATGGCTTAGCGAGAAGCTTTCCATAGCTATTTCTGTAGAGGTTTAAAAATAACAACCACAGTTTATGTTGGAACCAAACCTTGAAAGTTACAGATTTCAACCAAAGATGTAATGTATTACATACATTAATTTGGGAAGGGACGTAGCTCGGTGGTAAAGAACATGCTTTTTGCAAAGAAGGGTGCAGGGCCAACATCCAGGATCTCCATGTTGGGCTACAATCCTGCCCCAAGCTCTGGAGAGCTTTTGGACGTCATTGTCAGGAATACTTGACTAGATAGAGTGATAGTTTGTCTCAATGGCTAAGATAGAGTAGTAAATTATGGTATAAACAGGTCCATTGAAATAATGGAGCTTATGGAGGAGTTGACTCACCAAATATCAACTGATACAATGGGTCTAACTCCAACTGCAATTTACTACTAAACTTGAGCGATCTTAACATAACTTTTTCTGTTCCTAATTTTCTTTTCACTTCCACCGGTAGAGTCAACAAGATGATCTCCAATTGATTAAAAACTTATTCGGTGCCACAGCCAACCTAAGCACTAACGTGCAAAAATGTTACATTTCCACATGCTCCAAGTACAGTAAAATCCCAGGTTACAATGGAGGTCTTTTCCAACAGCCTCCGTTGTAACCCGAAAAAAATGTAAACCAAAACATCCATAGGGATGCATTGAAAAATTTAAAAAATGGTCCTGAATTGATAGTTGTAAACTGGGCGAAAATACATTAAAAATTTGTAAACTGGGAAGGCATTTTCAAAGGATTTGCCACTGTAATCCGTAGCAAACTTAAACCGAGGCAGTTGTAACCCAGGGTTTTACTATATGTATCAGTTACTAAGAGATCTACAGACCACGGGTCACTGGCAAACCATGTGCTTCCCAGGGTAGAAGGGCTCATATTCAATCCATGGCATTTCCAGATAGACAGTGTGTATTCAATGGGTGAACACTGCCTTCTTAAATCAAATACAGTACTGTACATTAATAAAACCTGCAGGTTTAATCTCAGATTCTGAGGGGAGTTATGCAATGCAGACTGTGACTCACTGGAGCTTCAAGAAATATAAAAATAGATGAAACATTTTAAAGGATATAAGTTGTAAGTTACTAACTAGGAGCTTGACTAGCTTTGAAAGTGATATGTGCGGTAATGCCTAATTTCATGATGAGCATAGACTTACTATATCAATAGCAAAAATTTCCATCCT
Organism: Furcifer pardalis; assembly: GCA_030440675.1. Classification (NCBI taxonomy): domain Eukaryota; kingdom Metazoa; phylum Chordata; class Lepidosauria; order Squamata; family Chamaeleonidae; genus Furcifer; species Furcifer pardalis. The sequence goes on from CP126898.1 coordinate 6,880,780, forward strand.
GATTTCAGACCCCAGGTGTTCAGCTAATGCATGGGTTCCCAACCTTTTTGCACCGCAGGCAGGACCATGCCCCATAGACAGCTGAGCTGCCCGGTCACATGGCTCCTCCCGCCATAAACACTGCAGTAAAACATTCTATGGCTGTCATAAACATGTTTATGACAGCTGCAGGTGCATTTGTGGCAAGCCTTTACGGCTGGCATGGGCATGTTTATGCATGCGCAGGTGAATTTATGACTGCCATAAACATGTCTTCTTCCACTTCCGGTAGCGAGGTTGGCAGGCCGGTTCCAGCCCGCAGGCTGAAGGTTGGCCACTCCTGAGCTAATGAAAAGGAAAATGGGGGGCACACTATTTTAAGGGCCACTTTTCAAATGGACAATGTCATGTTTTTAGTTTTTTTCCAGTTACAATTTGGATCAGATGTATTATTTACAAAGGAAAAGAACAACTTCTGATCACCTTCAAACGAGATCTTGAAAATCCCAGAGCTTAGAATATATCATTTTCTAGCATATCAGAAAGTAAACAAAACAAAACACACACCAAAAAACATTCAGGCACTTTAAAGATTAACAGCTGTAATTTAACGTTAGCTTTCGTGGATCAGGTCCACTTCATCATCCTTAATATGCCTCGATTTTATACTTTTCTGCATACTTTTGTATTGGAAGACATAGATCACGAACCAAACTTATTGATAGCCAAAAGTTCTGCCTGTGTATAGATATATATTTAAACCCAAAATTGATGCTGTAGCGTGCGAAAACTAACACATAAAAACTTTGAATAGCACCAACAGGCAATCTTGAAAGTAACTATTTGATCTTTGATGTTTAACACTGAAATAGTGAACTGCTCCTTTTTTGTTCTATGCATATGTTTCTCTCTCTTGCAATTTAAGGAAATTGCAATGTTTATCTGTCGTAAAAAATATTGGAACGCATTGCTTGGCTTTCAACACATTTGCCAGATTTACAGTCTTATTAAAATAGAGCCTTTATCTAAAATTACTTTCCTTATCCAAGTGTGTCCTAATAATGGGGCACAGCTACGCATCATAAACCACAGAAAGCAGCCACAATATTTACTTAGGCAACGCAGAAATGCCAACAGATGGGCATGAAAAAGAATAAAAGGAAAAAAGGCCCTAAATCCTGGTCTTCTATAGAATGACTCAGTTGAATCATTGCCACAAGAAATGTCAAGTCCTTTCCTTGAATGGAAGTACCATTTCAGTGCCTTTATTAATACACAAGAGTTCCCAGAGATGGGAAAGTTAGTAGAAAAGTTGCTTTTTAGAAGACTGCACCTAGCACTGACTTGTGTCGTTCTGAGATTAGCATTTCAAAAGTAACAAATCATAAAATATGGATAGAAGCTTTTGAGGAAATTAATAAGATTACAGCGAGTGGGCGGCAATATAAATTTGAACTAATAAATAATAATAATAATAAATAATAATAAATGTACCCCAGGACTGCCTTACTAATGGAGCTGGAAAATATAAACTTGGGGAAACAAGACAGCCGTGGATGCGTTTTATCGCAATGTTTACAGCATGGGGAACTACATGTCCGCTGTCTCAGGGAGCATGGTCTGGGCTACTGAGAAGTCCTGCACTACAGAATGCTAGAGGTTGGAAATCACTGAAAAGGGGAATTGGGGGGGGGGGGGGAGGATTACCTGACCAATATCTGTGTTCTGAGAAATCCTTCCAGCTAAGTTTACACGTTTGACACATCCTGGCTTGTAAGGCCACACTTGTCTGCTTGCATCAGGGCTGACAAAGCGCTCTTGACCTCAGCTTGGCACCTTTGGGCAAGTCACATCATGTTTGTTTTTAACTGCCGGACCACTTTGGGAAAGATGCAATTGTGACGTCATAACCATGTCGACAGCTGGTGGTGGAGGGAATTGAAGTCCTAAAACCAAAGGTTGGCAAACACTTAGAGCATTCCCTGGTAGGCTCACAAGCTAATTAGCATTTTGCCTCTAAACAAGTTGACTGCTTATTAGGACGGAAGGCTGAGTCAACCTTGGACTCATTGAGATCGAACTCAGATTGTAAACAGAACTATGCCACCGAGGCAACTGGTCTGGGTTTTCTTATACACTTCTGGAGGCAATGTTCAGCTGACCCTTCAAAGCGAAATACAAAATCAATACACTGATGTTGCACATTCCCTAGATATCAAAGTCCCACTGACCATAATGCATCTGTCATTATATTTTTAGCTCCATGGCTAGAACAACTCCACTACACGTCTATTGTAGCCAAAACGGTGTCCATCGTACCTGCAATTTCATGCGTTGACTAAAAATGCAGAAGGGTTTTTCTAGGCTCTTAATGAATCACTGGTTGGGATAATTAAAAACAACAACACAAAAACTGGATATATGAGCCAGCTAATGATACTGTTCGACTCTGGATGATATAGATAGAATCTAGGTCAATGTTTCCTAACCTTTGGTTTTTGGACTTCAATTTCTAGACGCCTAAGTCAATTCCTCAAATCACTGATCAGCCAATGTACTGACTTAGGCTTCTGGGAATTGGAGTTCTCCTATGCGGCCTGGGCCCCACATTGGGAGCCACTGACCCTGGCACAGGGTCAATAAGGCTTCCATGATTATTATTATTTATTCAATTTGTATAGCCACCCCAATCGACATGCGACTCTGGGCGGCGAAAATCAATGCCGGCATCCTGCTTCTTAGATTGGCCAACCACACGTGCCTCCAGGAAACCGACAAACGCATCACAAACATAAAAACCTCTTGCATTTACTATGCTCTGTGCCAAGAGCCAACTAACCTGATTGGTGATACACAACAGCAAATGGAAAAGTAGAGGTTAAAATGCGGCCGCTGCTTATCCACCATCCAAGCACTCACACACAAACACATCTGAGAAGCTATTTGCAGACGCTTGGCAAGAGATTCAGCCAAACTGAATGTGCGGGAGTGTATTTATTAACGGAAACACTCCAGTAACCATCGAGCGGAGAAAATATTCGAGACTAAACAAAAAATGAATTATGTGGAAAAGATTGTTTTAGAATTCACTAGAGACCCAGCTCATCCCAGCTAAAGACCGATTCTTTCAAGGCCAGCTTGAAAGCAGTACAACAACTGGCAGAGCAATATATATATATATGATATGGGTTGGGGTTGACTTATCTATAGAATGATTTGAGAATACTGTAATAATAATTATTATTTTGTGTCAGAAATTATTCTGGGTTGAAAGGGTTTTTGCTGGAGAAACTCCGCTCAGGGGACACACAAATGAGGCTCCTTTCATGTCCCCAACATCTTTCCTCACCAAAGTGGTCCCTATTTATCTACTTGCAATTTTTGGCTGTAAATGGAGGTGTGTGCTGAATCCTAGAGTCAGACACAAATGGATTTCAAGCAGAGAAGACCTTTCCATTTGGGACTGATGACCTGCTGACCTTCCAGATTTCAAGGTTAATGTCTTAATTACTAAGCCAGGGGTTCCCAACCTAAGCCCCATGGGCCAGATCTGGCCTATGGAGCCATTTCATGTGTCTCTACCCCTCCAAGGCATTTGAGAAACAAAATGGCCATCCCTTTGAAGCTGTTGGGACAAAATGGCCTCCACCACCCCATCATGCAGGCAGGGCGAAATGGCCATCCAGCCCTTGAAGCTGACTGAGAGTGCGTGACCCCAGCTTGAAGAGGTTGGGAATGCCTGCACTAAGTCATCGTGGACCACCCACCAGAATTGCCTAAACTTAGTAAAGGTAAAGGTTTCCCTTGCTCGAAAGCCAGTCGTATCTGACTCCGTCCTGCAGTACTCGGGAATCGAACTGCTGACCTCCTAACTAATGAGTAACGATGGTGGTGGTGGAAAGCCCCAAGGTAACCACTTCACAGCCATCTTCAACCATATACAGTGCCCCCCCACCCCGTTTCTCTTTAATTTATTTTTCAGAGCTTGTTCCCGAGGGATAGTCTATGTTCCTGGTTTTTAAAAATAGCTCCCATGGCATTTTTGCACTTCTGTTATTCCCACAGGGTATAAATATTATTCCACTAACTAGTAATAACCTCTTTCATAGAAGGGGGAAACCCCCCATACAAGGAACAATTAGCTAATGGAAATGTTCTAAAGAGGAAGATAGGGGAAAAAGCCATCTCAGGTTGCTGTGTTGTTCCTTTTTGTAACTTAAAGAAGAACAATCACAACAAGATCTTCTTGGCAGAACGGAGGATGTTAACAGAATCCGTTCAACCAGAAATGTACAGAAAAAAAACGCTGCCTCTCTAAATAGAGATGTTCTTCTAGGATTTAAAACACATCTCCAATTAAAGGCAATTCATCCACCGTGTGCCACCACCCTCATCGCTCCCAGAAATGGAAGTAAGACGCTCCTGCATGCACGTTTTACTTCCGTTTCTGGGAGCGACGAGGGTGGGCTGGGCTGGATGAATTGGTGTTGTGTGCTGGGTCCGGCCCATGGGCCGTAGTTTGGGCACCCCCCATAGCATCGCGTGGATTTCAGCCGCCTGGGGCAAAAGCCAAATTTGCCACCCCCTGGTGGATGCTGGCGCCTGCTCCCGCTATGGCTTCTGGGAATTGTAGTCTAAGAACACCCGTACACCAAAAAAGTGCCGCCCGGGGTGGGTTGCCCCCCCCCGGGTACGCTACACCCCTGGGCACCCCTGATTTAGGGCCACATCCACCTGCCCTGCATCCTTTGATCTGCACCACACCGGTTGGTATGAAAAACCGAGAACAGTCGTGGAATGGGGAGACGCCGTGTGACATTTTGTTCAGAGACTCAACAAGCTTATAAATCCACAGACTCAACTATCGTGACCCACAGCTCTGCTGCCAAGACCCTCCCGTCCCAGTAAGGAAAAAACTTCCAGCCGGTTGAGCATTTTCATGTCAATTGGTTCTATTTATACACAGAAACGGCTCAATATAGTTCAATGCACACAAGCCCCACATTCCATAGTACAGTAGTTCCCTTCCAGCTGAAATGCCATGCCAAAGGAAAGAGAAGGATGTTTGCATGGGGCGCATTTCAACACACCCTCAATTTGGCTGGCTATTTTGTCTGACCAAAGATTCTTAGGGCCCCGTTAGTGAGTGGATAATTTATTTATTTTTCCTGGCCGCCTCCGCCATGCATATTCTCAAACCACAGCTGCAGAGAGCATCATGGCTCACTCTCCTAAATTTAGTCATTTCAGTTATGTTCCCACTTAGGTACCTGGTTGTTTGGGACTGTGGTGGCTCAAGTAGTTAAGATACTGAACTCACTGACTGGAAGGATGGAGTTCGATTCCTGAATATTGCACGACGGAGTGAGCTCCCGTCTCTGTCCCAGCTCCTGCCAACCTAGCAGTTCGAAAGCAAGAAATTGCAAGGAGATAAATAGGGACCACTTTGGTGGGAAGGTAATGGATTCATCATGGATTGCTGTCTATCACTTTGCTGTCTACAACTTTGTCCATTCAGCTGGGACAACAGCCTGTGTTGTTCCTCTGTTATCTTGGATACAGGGCAGGCTTCAGCTGCTAATCTTTCCACAGATGAGGGGCCACCACTGAGAAGGTCCTACTGCATGCAGGAGGTCCAACATTAAATCTCAAGCATCTCTAGGTTTAAAAAATGCTGAAGATCACTGACAACTGCTAACAGAGCAGAAAAGGAACATACAGTACACTAGACCAGTGATGGCGAATCTTGGCACTCCAGGTGTTCTTGGACTTCAATTGCCAGAAGCCCAAGTCAGCATTCCTGCTGATCAGGGCTTCTGGGAATTGAAGTTCAAGAACACTTGGAGTGCCAAGGTTCACCATCAGTGCACTAGACTCACTGACTGGAAGGTCAGAGTTCGATTCCAGGGTGCTGTATGACTGAGTGAGCTCCCGTCTCTGTTTCAGTCCCTGCCAATCTAGCAGTTCGAAAGCAAGAAATTGCAAGTAGATAAATAGGGACCACTTCGGTGGGAAGGTAAACAGTGTTCTGTGCACTCCGGTGTTGAGGCATGCCTACCACATGTCCACGGAAACATCTGCAGATGCAGAAAGCGTTGGCTGTTTGGTTATAAACAGAGATGAGCACTGAAGCCTAGAGTCGGATACGACTGGCTTTCGAGCAAGGGCGACCTTTACCTTACATTCCAAATATTAGCAGCTTGTTGAAACATTGCTTTTCAATTTTATTTCCAGCACAGATTACAAAACAAAAGTACTGTAATGTCTTGGCCACAGAGCTTACAAAGATGTTTTGGGGCTCCAGCTCCTAGAATTCCCCAGTCAGGGGTATGGGATTATTGTAGCTACAACCTTAGCAAGTAATTCTTGCAAGCTGGATTTAGCAATGTTTAAGCAGCTCAAACCAAGGAGTATCGTAAGCTATCTTCTTAGCATCCCATCTGCAATTATCTTCTCCAGGAGAGAAGACACATGTCGTTTTTAACATGAAATGACATCTACCCCATGATTGGGCAAAACCGATTTAATTAAACCCTGGTCTTGCAGGGGACTGAATTAGACCCGCCACCTGGCGCTCCTCTCAAAGCCATCCCATCAGAGTCAGCCCAATGGCTAGAATCAGATTTAAGATATTAGCTGCTGAAGCCTTGCAACGCTTCCAGGCCAAAGAAGAGAAGCCCAACAGAAGATTCCCGACTGAATTACACACAACAATCTGCAATGAAGGTCACCCAGATTAAGTGCTCTGTGGCAGAGTATGCCACTCCAATATAGAGTGCGTCTACATATGCAAAACAAGTTGACATCACTGTTAATTAAACAATGTGTATTGTGACAGGACCTACACCAATTGGAAAAAAAATCCTCTTGTTGTTATTATTCTACTTAGGATAAGGAGAGAAGTAGCAGCGGACACTGAGAAAACTAAGCAAGAGAATGACCCTAAGCATCCTCTGAAAGGATATGTGCCTCAACTCCACTGACTCAGATCCAGGAAGAGCTTTATGGCGAGAAAAAAGATTTTTGAGGGAATGCAATAGTAAAATCAAATTAGAAGTGGAGGAAATAGCTTGCTGGACAAGGAACAATGTTAAAGGAGAATGTGGCTGAGGAACTCAACCTCCCCTATGTCACTTGGAAGATCCTAAATAGGTTGAGGGTTGGAGTCCTTAAATGAAAGACCAACATGCCCAAGTGGGGGGCTGTTGATGGGCAGCGACACATGTTGTGGATGTGGAGAGATTCAGAATCCAGCTCATTTATTGGTCTGCCAATTGCCGGCAGAAACATGTACCGATGAAGATTTAAATTTGGCCAACGACAAAGCCAAGAAAGCAGCTCCATTTTGGCAGTCCAAATTTTGATTTGGACAACCATAAGCCTTAGTCAGGATTGAAATCACAACAAGACCAAATATGCTGCTCCCTTGACTTGCAAAGCTGAAATCCCAAATAAGCGGAAGCTGTGAATCCCCTTAATACAGAATTCCTCACTTTGGGTCCCCTTCCATGCATTTCTTCCCTTCCCAGAATCAGACCTAGCATTTAGGACTTTTGCTGCCTTGCTGGTTATGCTTGGATCACATGCTGTTGAGAGGTAGGGAGAGGACAAAGGGGGGAGAGAGAGAGTTTTTTTGTTTAAAGAAGAGAAGTTGGAGACAGCTGTCACGCTTAGGGCAGCCAGGGTGGCTTCCCTCCAGAAGCAATGTTGTGCATCCTCTAAATTACATCTTTCTGGGACAATGTCCTAGTTGCTCAGCCACAGCAAGAGGCCCTCCATTCCTCATAGCTGAAGAAGAAGAAGAAGAAGAAGAAGAAGAAGAAGAAGAAGAAGAAGAAGAAGAAGAAGAAGAAGAAGAAGAAGACGAAGATGAAGAAGAAGAAGAAGACGAAGAAGAAGAAGAAAAAGAAGAAGAAAGTCAACATTGGCACAAAGGATCTAACTTCTAGAGGCCATTAGGTAGGGTGAGACAGCTACCCCACATGGGAAGATACCTAATTTGATATTATTATTCTTTTGCAGGGTATGCACTCGAGGTATTACTGTACTGTATATTTGAACCACAGTGGGGCTTACCCTGGTAACGGCAACCTTGTGTTGCCAGCTAATCTTTCTCACATTAGTTCAGGCGAAGGGAACTGCAGAATGAAGCCACCCAAAGGTGGCTTCGTTTTGGCAGTTTCACATCTGGCCGGGTTATGGAAGAAGAAGAATTATACATACTTTTGCTGCTGGATGAGTAGGGGTTTCTGATTTTATATGGCAACATGGCTGAGCTTGTGTACTAAGCACTTGGGCTAGATCAGGTGGGGAAACAATTCGCTTCTTCCACTCAGATCGGTGCCACCCCTAGTTAGAACAGCTTGCAATTAGCATTTCTAAGATCAGAAGCTGAAGGCTTCAATATGTTTGACACTTTCTGTATCTCAGCACTGTTGGGGCTGTTGTTATGGTTAAGAATGTGAGCTAAGAAGCAGGATGTCCAACGCTGTGAAGACACAACAACATCCTAGTTTATTCATCTAATTGTTATATCGATTGAAGCTTGTTTTTCTGTTACGCTATACCAGGTGCTATCAAATCAGAACCAATAGATAGTTATCATAACAGAGCATTCAAGATACAGTAATACCTCGGATAACGTTTACCTCGGATAACGCTTAAATCGCAAAACGTTAAGTAATCTGGGGAGGAGAATTGGATCGAATAACGTTAAGGTCCTATGGGATGGACCGGATAACAACCGCTAAAGCCAGTGCGGTTACAATGTATCTCTATGGAGCTTTAACGTTATCCGATCCATCCCATAGGATTTTAACATGCATCGGATAACACTAAAAATCGGATAACACCAAGACTTGTGGAACCAAGTCTTAGTGTTATCCGAGGTATTACTGTAAGTGAGATAGTTCAGGGGTAGTTTTAACATTCCCCAACTCGTGAATTTCCAGGGCTGAGCAGGGAATCAAACCCAGGTTTCCTGACTTTTGGTCCATCACTACAACACAATGGGTATCCACTTATTTACTGCAGAATGGCATAAGAGAGCCAGTCCATCTTAGAGAGTCCTTGCAAGAAACAATGACCCAACAAATACTATGTATTTGTGAGCTTCAGATCAGGATCGTAATTACAGTGGGCCAATTACAGCTAGACCCTTCTTCTTCTTCTGGTGCTGTATCCATTCCGGATACTGTATTGACTATCATCATGGTGATGGTCTTCCTGTTCTTAACTCCTCAGAGTTAAGAACCTGTCTAGTTAGGACATATGACTCTCTAGGATCATATGTGCTCCTAGATAGCACATAAAATGTGGAGCTATCACAACTGAAGAGGTAAAAAGAATAAAGTACAAGTTGAGTGGAAAATAAAAGGAACTGACTTTCCTCAAGAGTATGGATATGACATAATATGGATATGAAGTTATTTGGAATATACAGTCAAACCTTGCATAAAGAGCGCCTCGCTTAAAGAGTAACTTGCTAAAGAGCAGAATTTTCTCTGAATGTTCGCTTCGCTTAACAAATAAAACCAACCCAAAACTTGCTTAACAAATAAATCGGGGTTCGCAGTCCCCCCCACAATTGGTCACTTACAATGGTGTTTCACTTAAAGAGCAAACTCACTTAAAGAGCAATCCTGTGGAACGCATTATGTTCTTTAAGCGAGGTACTACTGTAATTTCAAAAACTGCTCAATTAAACTGCATTCTGGTTGCAGAACGCTGGGTTACATCATCCAAAAAGGTAACTTCCCCAAGAGCTAACAAGCCCTAACACTCTGGAGGATCTTGGACAGCTTCTGTGATTGTAAGGAAGTCAATCAGGGTGGTTAATTGGGACAAGCGTAAATTAATTTGGCACTGTTAACTATGAATTAATAGCAATATGTTGATTATTAATAAGCTCTACCCTGGAGGCGTTGGAGGACAGACTAAAAGATTTTGTCGCAAGCCACTTGTATATTAAGTCTTGGCTTGCATGAAGATGTACATATAAAGCTCAATACAAATATTAATTGTGTGCCATCAAGTCAATTCTGACTCACAGACACCCTTTATGGTCTCCCAATCTGATCTATATCACAGAGTTGATGTGAGAATAACGTAGGAGGAGAAAAATCTAGATACACTGTCTTAATTTCTCTGGGGGAAATATGGGATAGAAATTCCATAAATGAATAAGTACTAATTATTGCTTTATTTTATTTTTAGAAAAGGAAAGGAACCTAATTATGCTTGCATTGTCCCAAAGCTAAGGTATTACTAATAATGTCATTATTTGTAAATATTATTCCCTTCTTCTTCTTGTGCCGTATCCAATTTAAAATACTGGCGATCCTCATGGTGATCAGCCATGAAGAATTTTATTTATTTTTTATTTATTTTTTTTATTTATTGAATTTATTACCCCGCCCCACTCGGGAGAACCCGACTCTGGGCGGCTTACATCGTCATAAAACAGAGGTAAAAGATAAAAACATATAAAATCATGAAGTTTAAAAGATTATCTAAAATTATTTGAAGTAAAAACAGTGAATATAATGCCTTGGCCTTTCATCTGCCTTCCATATCGCAGTGTGACACCCATACCATCGATCCAGTCCCACGAGTCACTTTCTGGTCCTGAGCCTTTTGGCACGCAAAGTCCTCCTCAGCCCCAGGCCAGGATGGATGAAGCTGCTGCCCTCCATCAAGATTGATACAAGTGGGAATTATTCCACTTAGGTACCATCACCCTTCCCTGTGGATTTTGCCAAGACCACTAATCCACAGGTTAGTTGACCCCTGCCTGACGCTCAGAGTTGAGTCGCTAGCAGTATGGTCTACTCTATTACCACAGCAGGATAACCTGGTCAGACTTTTATTATTCCCTAGATCTGCAAATAATCACAAAGCAATTGCAACTATAGTTATACTGCCCTAAATCAAGTACACAATGCTATTTCAATGTAGCTGTTTTGTATAAAAATGGTTAATATGTCAAAACAGTTATGTTTTACAGGAAAGAAAATGTTTTTACAGGTCTGCCAGCCAAACTGGTAGATTTATTTTACTTCTAAAGAACATAGAATGCAAGGTGGTTATTTTACAAACAAAAGTCTCTTCCCACAACAGAAGAATCAACACGGCTCATATGTAAGAATACAAAATACAAGTTTAGCTTACAGTAAGAGGAAAAATTATATAGAACTAGATTTGAATGCGTACATTCTCTTGGAGTTCAAGAGTATACCTGGATGCTTTAAAACAATGGTTTGCCAACCTGGGGGTCCCACATGTTCAATGACTACAGATGTCTTCACCCTTAGTTGTGTTGGCCAAGATTTCTGGGAGCAGTAATTCAAAAACATTTGGGGAGCCAAGGTTGGGAACCGTTGCTTTAAAATGTCTTGGATGAAAGGTTTGCAAAATGTATTTGTATATCATTTCCCTTGATATGCGCCTATTTAGCTAGAAAATGCATACCGCTGGCTGGTGATTGTAGTCGTTTCTGTTGTTTTTCTAGACAAAAGTAGCTTACAGTTCAGGACCCCAATCCGGACGTACATCACTTGCTCTCTAAGCAGGAGACATCACCAGTGTTGATGCATTTATTTATGCCAGTTGACATCCCTGCCTCCTCTCAAAAATGAGACATGTAACTCTGTTCTTCCCTTTTTAATCTTAGCAACCCAGCTGCAAGAAAGAATGACTCAGGGCAGTGATGGCCAACATTGACAGTCCAGGTGTTCTTGAACACTTCAATTCCCAGAAGCCTAAGTCACTGTAAATCCACACAAATGGGTTAATTACTGCGTAAGCAGTAGTAAATCCATTCATGTGGATTCACAGAGACTTGGACTTCTGGGAATTGAAGTTCAAGAACACCTGGAGTGTCAAGGTTTGCCATTATGGACTAAGGGTCTTTCAGTGAATCTTGTGGCTGAATGGAGACTTGGACATCTATTTCCTTAGTCCCAGTTCCAAATCCTCTTTAACCACTACACCATGGGGTCCCAACCTACAGCCTGCAGGCCAGATCCGGCCCCCAGGCTGAATCAGGGGCATGCTGGGCACCTTGGGAAGGTGAAGGACAGGAAGTGATTGGTGCACCTATTGCGGGGGTTGGGGAAAAATCCCATATATTCCTGTTATCTCTGCCTGCCTCTGGGGCGCCAGTCACTGGGGTGCACCAGGATGAGTCCCTGTATCCCTGTGGGCCAGCACACCACTGGGGTGAATTAATCTGGCCCCTAGGCTGAATTACTGCCAACACCAAAAGTGTCCCAACATCACTGGAAGTACTGAAATCACTGCATTTTCGCACTGAAATGCCACAAAAAGGTGGCAAAAATTCAAAAACAGCTTGAAGATGTTCCTCCCTTTCTCCTGCCCCCAAGGGAGGTGGTGGAGGTGGGGGGAAATCGCCGGAAACACAGCACAAATGCATGCTCTACATTTAGATACCCTGATGTGGGTCCCTTGCCCTAGAAGGTGAGGAACCATTGAGCTAAGCCACATACTCAACCATGAGACCCTTCAGAGACACATAGACATGGGTGTCTAGTCATTCTTGCCAAATGACTGTGGAAATGTCTGCAGATGTAGACCGCGCTGGCTCTTGGGCTGTAAATTGAGATGAGCACCGAACCCTAGAGTCTGACATGACTGGCTTTCAAGCAAGAGAGAACTTTACCTAGTTCAACGGGATCTTGGGCTACACCACACAAACTGACCATCCAAATTCTGGAAGAGCTCTTGATTCATTCTGAGCCAACAATGAAACACTAGCTTTTAGGATGCCTTCAAGGGCCTCTAGTCTAGCCTCTTCCTGCTCAATTCTGGAAATCCAGAACAAAAGCATTTTCCCGGCTCCCACAAGATTGCTGTTCAGCTTCTGCTTGAAAACTTCGAGTGAAATGGTAAGCTGAACATTCCCTGAAGGCAATGGGCTCAAATTGCTTTTATTATTAACACCTCCTCCCAATGCTCATTCAAAATCTATCATTTTGTAACTCACACCATCAGAATAGTTCTGCTCACTGGCAAACCAGAGAATGAATATTTATGGTAGTGAAGCCTCTCCCACTAAATTGCTAAATATCTCTCATTTCATGGCTCCAAACCAAAAGCCAATTTGTGGGAAAGCATCAGATAAGTAAACAGACAGCTGAAACACCCAAGTATTAATCTTCCACCACATCTCTTACTTTCCCTTAATACAATCAGATCTGTACAGAGATCTGAAACCCCCATTATCAAAGTTTCTGGATCACACAATCAACTTTACTAGAAAATATTATGCTTTACTGTCTAATATTTAAAATATGTCTCTCAGGTGTCTTTCAACCAAATTAAAAACAAATGTAACTGAGGCAGTTTAAAACATATTAATATAAGTGTCAAAACAAACACCGTAACATAAACTAGGCAGCCAAGACACTGCAGAAATAAAGTTATCAATTAAAAGCTTAAGAGACAGTAAACACCTTCATTTACTGCCAAGAGACAGCTAAGTCAATGCCCATTAGTGGGAAGACTTTTCCAGTGGTGATAGCACCAAAAAGTCCCTGCATCTATTCATGATTTATTTTTACATGACTTTACTTATACTGTATTGGGCTTCAGTATGTATGTATGTATGTATTTTTTTCATTACTTTTGTATGCCACCCAGAGTAACGTTGCTGTTAATTTAGTAGTATACCTACCTACCTATCAACCAACCAACCATCCAGTCACATTTCAGACAGTCCTGTCCTCTGGATGCATTTTAATCTGCATTGTAGTGTATATTCTCATTTAAGAATAATGTGCCCCCAGATTATATCAGAATTTTATTCTGGATCCTCACTTTGAAGCCAAATACAAACTTGCTTAACAAATAAATCGGGGTTTGCAATCCCTCCCACATTTGGTCATTTACAATGGTGTTTCGCTTAAAGAGCAAACTCGCTTAAAGAGCAATCCCGTGGAATGCATTATGCTCTTTAAGCAAGGTACAACTGTACCATATATACTCGGGTATAAGCTGATTTTTAAGCCCCAAAAATAAGCCCCCGAAAGGAGACACGGCTTTTACTTGGGTCAATGACCACGAGGGTCCCAGGACCATTCCAGATTAAGATGTGCCAACAATTTAATTAATTTTACCATATTTTCATGTATTTTAATTATTAAAACTCACTAGCAGCTGCTGCATTTCCCACCCTCACCTTATATTCGGGTCAATCTATTTTCCTGGGTTTTCAGGTCAAAATTAGGTACCTCGGATTATATTAGAGCCAGTTTATACTCGAGTATATACAGTAAATGTTAGGGGGATTTTTTTCTTGCTGTTTTGGGTGATGGTAGGTTTGCTTATACTGTATGCATCATCTATAAATAGACAGAAAGCAAGCCTGCAAAATTGGAGTACAGGCGGTGGGAGCAGTTCCCCCCCCCCACTAGTTAATCTTTCCAGCCAAAATGTTCAGGTGTGGATCTCTCAAAACTATTTTGGCCAGGTACAGAAAAATCAAGGTTGTCCAGATCAGACACAAAACATACACTGAAAATCCCAAATCCATTAAGCAAGATAACAAACCAACACTGCCATACGATATGATGTTTCACTTTGGCATCACGTTAGAATGATCTAAAGACCATGAAGAAACCTTGTGGTAGGTGTTAATATATGTACAATATATGTTTGCAATCAAAACTGAGATAGACCAGCGTTCTAGTTTGCATCCATAGCACAGATAATTCCTTGAGCTCAGATCACGTTACCGGGGGGGGGGGGGGGGGGGGGGGACATAGGCAAGACAAACAGGTAATAAAGACAGAATACTTTGCAAATTAAAGAAAAGTGACATAGAGAGATCATTAGAGACAACAAAGCCTATTTTATAGACTCCCCATTTTGCATGCCAAATCAGAGTGTAATGAGCCAATATTGCATCTATAGCTAACTCATAATTCAAGTTGAAAGTCTGGATGGAGAGAACTGGTGTGCATTCCTAGGTTTGTTTGTGTGTGCATGCGTGTATGCGTGAGCAAGAAAATGGGTGCAATCCAGGGGCCCTAATTTCAATCCATCCTCTGGAAACCTTGGAGATGTATGAGTGCGATGGAAAATCATCTGCACCTATTTTTTGGGGCGTGAAGGATGCTCATTTTAATGCCCCTGCTGGAAATCTGCTGGCTTGTCCCACCTGAAATGGGAGAGGCGTTTTTAGACCCATTTCCTCCCTTGGACGAAGGATGAGGAGAAGAAAATCAAACTCCTGCAAGCCGGACTTGTCATTGTTCTTGGCCAAGAACAGAAAAGCCAATACTTGTCCGGATCAGACACAAAAACACACACTAATAAATAAATAAATAAATCTCAAAATGCATTAAGCAAAGCAATTCCCATCACTCTGGGTGAGCTCAGACTCCTAAGATATATATATATATTTGGCCTGTCAGCCTTAAGCCATCACACTCCCCCCCCCCCCAAAAAAAACCTAACCCCCCCCCCCCCCAGCCGACAAGATCATCTTTGCGGCAATGGGACCCACAAACACACACCACCACCATCTCCACCATCAACTCCAAGGTCCTTTCGGCAAAGCCAAAGTTGGATTTTGGGGAAGGGAAGGAGGGGGTGTTGTGATTTTTCAGCACAGCTGTTTGCCCTCCCCACCCCAAAATTACGCCTTGCCCCCAAGGGTGGCGCCCCCTCCCGGCAAGATCGGGTACGACACCCACAGGAATGGGGAGCCCAGCTCCGACTAGGAAAGGGAGAGGGGGATCAAGCTGGGTTTTGTACGGCGGGTGCGTGTGTCTCTAAGTGTGTGTGTGTGTGTGTGTGTGTGTGTGTGTGTGTGTGTGTGTGTGTAAGTGTGCAAACAGCAGATCGTCGGTAGACTGAGCCCTGCCTGATCCAAATCTCTCCGGATCCTCCGCCTTTTCCTCCCCCCCCCCAAAAAAAAAAAATCGGGCCATCTTGCCTGGATTTTTATTTTTCCGCACAGGAAAAGAGGCAGAGGCAGATGTGCTGGAGGGGGGGGGGGCATCACACAAACCACACACACACACACGATCTGCAATGAGCGCCGGGAAACGTCCACAGGCAGCCGACAAGTCTCCAAATAACGCACAGGATATATCAGGGATTTTCCATCCCCCCCCCCCTTCTTCTTTCCTTGCAAGGTTAGGAGCCTTAGGATGTAAAAACAAATCACGAAGCAGGGCCAGCAAACCCACAGCAAAGTATGATTCCTAGCCGACCCCCCCCCCAAATAATAATAATAATAATAATTTTAATCCACAAGGAAGAAGCTGGTCTTGAACCTCTGCACCAACCCAAAGGGCCTCTTAATGTCTCAGCCATCAACCGGTCTTCTCCCCATCAGTCCAGTTTCCTGCATAGCAACTGGCCTGCTTCCCCCTAAAGACGACCCGCTGGACCGAAATCCCGGGGCCTGAGACCCTCGTCTCTCTCTCCCCCCCCCCCCAACCTTACAGCCCTAAACCCGGCTTATTATCTATTTATTTATCTATCCATTCATTCATTCATATTTATGCCCCTTTTGATGCGAGCACCACTCAGGGAGGCTGACAAGATACATCTCATAATATAGGTACAGTAAAACCTCGGATAACACTAAAACCTGGTTCCACAAGTCTTGGTGTTATACGATTTTTAGTGTTATCCGATGCATGTTAAAATCCTATGGGATCCATAGAGATACATTGTAACCACACAGGCTTTAGCGGTTATCTGATGCATCCCATAGGATCTTAATGTTATCCGATGCAATTCTTCCCCCCAGATTGCTTAATGTTATGCGATTTTAGTGTTATTCGATACTAATGTTATCGAGGTATTACTGTAATGTATACAGTAATACCTCATATAACATTAGTATCGAATAACACTAAAATCGCATAACATTAAGGAATCTGGGGAAAAGAATTGCATCAAATAACATTAAGATCCTATGGGATGCTTCAGATAACAACCACAAAAGCCTGTGTGGTTACAATGTATCTCTATGGATCCCATAGAGGATCAGATAACACTAAAAATCATATAACACCAAGACTTGTGGAACCAGGTTTTAGTGTTATATGAGGTTTTACTGTATATATAAAAGATCAGATTAAAACCACTCCGCCATAAACCAATACAAACACACGAGAAACCAAAACTGGAGGGCACCAGGAATCTTAAAAGCCATTAAAATATTCAAAATAATCAGTGTGTGTGTGTGTGTGTGTGTGTGTGTAAAACGCAGATATCTCTCTCTCTCTCTCTCTCTCTCTCACACACACACACACACACACACACTCTCGCTGCCTTCTTTCCCGATGCCTGGGAATGACTTACGTGAAGACGAAGAACAAAGTGCTGGATCCGACCAGCAGCGCTGCGGCAGTGGAGACGGGGATGTACTTGGTCGGTTTAAAGCGCTTTCCAGTGCTTTTGGGCATCCTGTAGCTCCCACATCCCTGGGTCGATCATCCGGAGATGGGCGGAAAAGGGAGGGGGGGGTTTGTTTCCAAAGCTGAAGCACCAAGTAAGGCAGAGAGAGAGAGAGAGAGAGAGTGAGTTATGGGGAGAGGAGGAGAAGGAAGGAAGAGCAGATGGATCCGAGGAGGAAGATCTTGCAGCCAGAGAGACGAGGCAGGGGAAAGGGGAAAGAGGGGAAAGGGGGGATGAAAAAAAAAAGAGGGAATGAGACAGAAAAGAAGAAGGGGGGAAGTGAGTGAATGAGAGGGGGGGGGAATACAGATTCAGAACAGCTGACCTCTCCTGCTCAGGAAATCCCACCCACAGGGCCCTCCCACTCTGCTGATGTCAAGCTGCCCCTTAAGGTAGAACAGCAGAGAGAGAGAGAGAGAGATGTGGTGTGGGTGTGTAACACACCAAGCAAAGAGGCATTCAAAGGCAAGCGCATAGAGAGCATGTGATGCTCCTTCCTCGCCTCCCTTTCTGTCGCACCACCACCACCACCGGACCTGCTTGCTTTCAAACTTCACGGGAATAAATCTGAACCCCAATCAGGGGTCTTCTCAGTTATTCTAGTTGTAAATAGACACAGTTCTTCTTCTCAGAGAGTACATAAAAAAACAGAAAAGACAAAAAAGCAACACCAACCACCTCTGTGGCACCTTAAAGACTAACTCCTGTATTTTAAGGTTAGCTTTCGTGGATCAAGTCCACTTCGTCAGACATAAGAGTGGGTGGAGTGGACTTGATCCACGAAAGCGAACATTAAAATACAGGAGTTAGTCTTTAAGGTGCCACAATTGTTTTATTTTTTGGTTTGATTTTGTTTACTCTTTGACATGCCTTCAGACTAACACAGCTAGCTCCCACTTCAAAAAATGTCTACTTCATCTTCTACTATTAATTGTAAATAGCTATCTGTTATGCCAGCCAATCATTGTGTATCCTTGTACCTGATATATATGAAATAATGCCATGAAGACTGCCTCTTATGTCTGATCCACAAAAGCTAACATTAAAATGCAAGTTAGTTTTTAAGGTGCCACAAAGTTTTTGTTTTGTGTACTGATGGGACTGCCATGGCTTAGTGACTTTACCTTACTCTTTGCAGTGCTTGCACAAACTAACACAGCTCAGACTTAAACAGGGGGTAGAGGTGGCTATCCCCTGGACAGAGATGGGCAGCCAAAAGTTTGGAAGTCCACTGATGGCCCAGGAGTTTTTGCTAGGGATGCGTTCCATCCGGCCTACCAGCTGCAAGTCCCAGAAATTAGTAGTAGCAAAAGAAGTTGAGTGTTGTAGTGGATCTGGGACTCATAGGGCTGAAGCAGTGATATACAATAAAACCCCTACTTACGTAACAAGTCCGTTCCGTAGGCTTTTGCTTAAATCGGTTTATGTAACTCGAAGCAAACCCATAGGAAAAAATATTTCTTACGTAACTTGAAGCAAACCCACAGTAATCTCCCCTGCAAGGAACTATTGGAAGTAACAATAGTCCAGGCCCTTTTACAGGTTCATAATTCTGACACTCTCCCCAGACATTATGATTGTCTGCTGATGGCAACCCTCGCAATTCTACCAGATGGCAAATGTATCAAAATACTGTACTTGATAAAACAAAAGATGACACGGAAGTGAGGACACAGAATGTTTGGGAAACCCTTCAGTAAACACAAATAATTTGCGCTTAGGTGGTTTTCCTTTTAGCAGTCGCCAAGAATGAAATACACGAAAGAATGCCTTCCTTAAGACTTTTGCTTGTCTTACTGGCAATCTATGGGCCTCGTGATGATCTCTTCAGCACCATATTCCAAACAAATCAATTGTTGTCTCCCTCTGTCTTCACGGTTAAGTTTTTACAGCCCTACATAGTAATTGGGAATACAGTACCATTATCTGGCTGGCCTCCAGGGACACATCCTTACTAGTACACATCTTGTCTAGTTCTAATTACTGCTGCCCTTTCAAGTGTTTTCTTCTGATTTCACAGCCACAAGTCTCAATTTGGGCTGATTACAGAACTAGATATAGAAAAATCTTCCACATTGTCAGCAATGATTAAAAGTTCTGCAGTTCTTTCAAGTCAGTTTGCAATTAAGAAGCCATAAACGTGTTAAGCAGGAACACTGGTAATTACTGGTGTCACACGACTTAGAGGAAATGGTAAAGAAATTGAGCTACAAAAGTTATTTCACTTAAACATTTTTTGGGGGGATGGATTAAAAAGCAGACTTGTCAATGAAATAGCTATACTAGGTACCTACTAAAATACATACCTCACACCTAAAAACTCTGGCAAGATCTATGAAGTAAAGGCATATAGAGGATATCCAGTATGGTATAGTGTGACAGACTACTCAAGGGGACCTCAATTTGAATCCCCACTTGGTCATGGAAACTTGGTAAGGGGGGTTGGAACTGGTAATAGCACCCTTAATATCCTACTTATGTTGGTATTATGTTGGTTCCAACTTGATGGCACATTAAAAAGATGACACTTATGAGGAAATTATTGTACAGTATTTGTATATGGGGGGGGGATAGCTGCATTAACCTGTTGGAGCAGGAAAAAGGAAATTTTCATTCTCTGGATCCATCTGAAGCTTGCCAAATAACAGATCTCATCATTAAGATGAAAGAATTTGCAAGTAGATAAACAGGGACTTCTGTGGGAAAAGATCTTGAGGACATGAAAGGAGCCTCATTCGGGAGTCCCCTGAGCAAAGTTTCTCCAACAAAAATCCTTTCAACCCAGAGTAATTTCTGACATGAAATTATTAAGATACCATAAAAATTCCTTGGGAGTATTTGGTGTTGCATCGATTTACAACATGGCATTTGTGCTCTGCACAACCACCCCACCATGCCCATTTTTTCCAAGCTCCTAAAAATGTAACAGCAATGTCTAAGAATGCAGCTGTGTTCTCAAATTTTTATAGGGCTGGATTACAAACAAAGGCCAAGCTATTGATGCTTTAGGGCGGCTTTTAGGGTTTCAACTGGAAAGAAACTCACATGGAAGGGAATAAGCATTTCACAGCAACACACTAAAACCCTTTTACACATTGAATAATTTCAGATAAACTTAGAAAGTTGATTTTAAAACATTGTTACAAATCACAACTGCAGCAGCACAGAAAGAATGGACCCATGTCAAAATTCAATTTAATTCAATCTGAAATTTGGCAACTATTTGGAAACCAAGTTTCCTTTTCCACTTGCAACATCTTGTCAGTAATTTCTGATCTAGTATTTTGATGCAGTTTAGTCTTTCTACAAATAACGAACCTAAAATGCTTTTTAAAGGAGAGGAAGGAACACGCTGAAATTGAAGTACTGTAATGTAACGATGGAAAATCCTTTTCAAAACCTCTTGAAGAATATGAGCTACTGCTTTGGATCCCACAATGTGCATTTAAAATTACATTCCTAATTTTCCAGTGGGCATTTTTTTCTAGTTACTTGACTGGATTTAATGTAGTTCAAGATATTTTAGAATGCGCTCGTCAGAATAAAATAATCGCAGAACTTCATTTGGATCAGGGGTGCCCAAGTTATGGTCTGAGGGCCAAATCTGGCCTTGACAAGAATTCATCCGTCCCACAAAGCCCTAGTTGCTCCTGGAAGTAAAATGTGCCCATAGGGATGCCTTTTACTTCCACTTCCGGGAGCAACTAGGGCTTTGCAGGCTAGATGAATTGGCGTCGGGGGCTGGACCTGGCACCCAGGCCGTAGTGACCACCCCCTGCACTACGTTGACAGCCCACATCCCAAAGTTTGGGCACCCCTGATTTGGATACACAGAAACATATACTACTGCTGGTTGCTAATGTCATGGTACCATTTTCTGCCTAATATGACATCTGAGCATATGAGAAGTTTGATGTATATAAATTTCAGTAAATATATGGGTTTTTTGTTTCATTTTTAGTCTAAGGATAAAAATTCTCAAACATGATTCTCCTGCAACATCACAAACACTGGCATTTTAGTTTTTAAAAGCAGCTTTTTTTATTGCAAGCAATACTGTTAAGTTGGATGGTGTAAGTACCAGTCATTGTATGGGAACAAAATAGTCTTGCTTTCTATCTGTTGAACCAAGTCAATGTATGATCAACATTTTCATCTGTTTCAGTGTTGTGCCAATTACTATTTAAAAGTCATAATTACTCTACCTTCAGAACATATTTTTTGTCCGATTTAGAACATTCTCACACAATCCTTAAGTGGCTTTTCTTCAATTGTTTGTCTGCAAGATACAATTATAATTTTCTTCATGTTGAGCTAGAGGCACTAACCAGTGGTTTCCAACGTGGGGCCCAGACCCCACAGGGGAACTTCAATTCCCAGAAGCCTAAGTCAAATTCAAATCGCTTTATTACGGTCAATGACCTGCACAGTAGGGGTTTAAGTGCACGAGATACAATCAAAATGCACCACCACAAATGCATCTACTTGAGTTAAAACAAAATAGAATAAAATCAGTTCTTAAAATTGGTGCTACATTTGGACCAGGTAATGGGACAGCACTTCTTTGTATCCGATTAAAAAGAATAAAACAGCAGATTTATACCAAAAGAACAGCTGACATCTCTAAAATCTGACAAAAATTCAAAAGTTTTAGTTATAAACATGAGGATAAAAGTGTCTGTATACAAAATGTCCTCGTCAGCCTAAGTCAGTACATTGGCTGTTCAGTGCTTTGGGAATTGACTTAGGCTTCTGTGAATTGAAGTCCAAAACCCAATCCCAAAATTTATTGGGAAACACACTAAACAGAACCCTAAAAGGTTTAAAAAACCAATACTAATTGGTTAGCAAAAATACAAATTTGGCATTCTCTAATCAGTTACTTATATAGCTAAGAGAACATCCCAAATCCAATTGAAATAAAATTAGATTATTGATGTCTATACAGCATTATTCTCTCAATAGTATTTGGGTGATTTCTGAAGACATTTATACTTTCATTATTGGTTTTCATAACATCAGTCTTATCTGCAAATGTTTACATTTGTCCAAATGGGATGGCTGTTCCAACTTATTGTTAAGAAAACAAACACTTCCAGATGGTTACACTGAATCTAAATTGATCAGTTTTTTTTAAAGGATAACACATTCAATCAAATCCCTGCAGGAATGTAAATAGTAACAATTTAATAGGACAAACCAGTTTCAAATTGTAGCATCTGGACTGCAATTCAAATTAAATTATTTTTAATTTTTTTGCACATGGCTAATCATTAACATTTTACTGTGGCATTCAGATTTCCTTTTCACAAAGCAGTTGAAACATTAAAGCAATTAAAAGAAATAGAACATAATTCCTATCAGTATGGCTTCAGGTCAGCTTTAAAAATCTCTCCGCAATCAAAATGCAATACTGAACATGTTCAGGTAATGCCCGTGTCTTATGAAAGCTCTAATTTCAAATAAAAATATCACACTCTCTCGAAGAATGCTTCCGTCTGCATAGTAACATTTCAGCAAAAAAACAAACAAACCCTCTTTCCTACACCAACCTGTTTGAAAAGAGACACTCTCAAAGCTGATACCCAAAATATGGCATTTTTAAAGTCAGTGCTTTATGATCAATGTGCTACAATTCAAAAATCAAGGAAATTTGGTAGCGGCGGTGATAAAGCAGTTGTTAGGCACAGGCAAATGTGAAAGTGTAGAAATATATCCTGAACCCACAAATATTAGGTGCCTTATTGGTCAGCTGGTGACTAATACTGAATGAGTTGCCGGAAGGGGAAAAGGCACATCCGAACCACCACCTGATGTTACACTGAAACCATAAGCCAAGAATGAGTTTATGGAAACCCTCAAAAAAATAAGACTATCTAAAGGCAGGCAGGCAACGCTCTTTAACTTCCAAACACATTAGTATCAAATGTTCTGGTAAGGGTTCTTAAGGGGCCAGTTACAGTTGTTCTCTACATACCCTTGCCTGGACCTGACAGAAAGAACCAGGCCATTTTCCAGCTGTCTCGACGGATAGAATCAAGTGTCCCAACACAACAGTGCAAAACACGATGCAGCTAACCATGTGCCTTCGATTTCAACAGACAGGAAAATATTAAAGGACACACACACACGAAAACCCAATACAATTATTAGAAACTAAAAATCAAGGAAATTTTTATACTCCTATGTAAATAATGAGGAGGTACTCCATTACATTAAGTGGAAGTTTTTACCGCTGAAGTGAATGAGAAAAGGTTTACATTCAAAGTAAGTGCCATGCATACCGTTACAAACAAGAGGGAATGTTTTCTATCTACATACCCATACCTAGATACAGTATATGTAGACATGGGAAACTTGGACCTTCTAAAGACTAGGCATTCACTTTTTTCACTCAGTAACTGTAAGCAATCTGTACCCTGATTTGGGGTGAAAAACACAGTGAACAGATGTACACATTTATAAAGAATGCATTTGGTTAGGGATAGGTCCCCATCAAGACAGACGTTTATAAACCCATCACAACTGGCAAATCATTTGTTTTGCAGCCTGAACAGTAAATCTGCATGCTCAATGCAGGGCCTGGTCACAAGCGTTCTTTTTGGTGTAACTGGGCGGAGATCCAGAATGACTCGCACATGGGAACAAGTTTCCACACCATTTCCCCTTTCTGTGATTGTGTAGGGACGTGATGGCGAACCTTGGCACTCCAGCTGTTCTTGGACTTCAGTTTCCAGAAGCCCAAGTCTCTGTGAATTCACACAGATGTGAATCCACATTTGTGTGGATTCATAGACTTGGGCTTCTGGGAATCGAAGTCCAAGCAGGGTTCGCCATCACTGGTGTAGGGTAACCATTTTGGGCCTTAATGCTGTTTAACAGGAAGTCTACAGTAAAACATTTTTAGCTTAAGTATATGAAGTTTAACAACTTGACATTCAACTTGGCAAATCAAATTCTATTCCTTAACTGTCCCAGTTTAGCTCAAATTCTAGCCATAGGTAACTGATAATTTCATTTTCCCGCAGCCTTCTTAGATGAATTAAATTTCTCCTACCACATCTTTCCCCCATTTTTTTAAAGTTTGCAAATGCTATCTTTAAGACAGCAAAACAAAGCAGGACATAATACAGATGTTTGAGCATCTGCAGCAACTGATATATTTAATCAACCGATCTAGAGTCAAACTGATCTCCATGTCCCATCTACACCACAGACCTGCCTGCAACCTATATGGATTTTCCAGAAAGTACATTCTTGTTTTGCATGAAGAGATTTCCAAACATAGTTTGGAAAGCAGCATAACTGTCATCAGTACTCACTTTCTGTCACAACAAATTCAAAGTATATGTTAATCTTTGTTAAACTGTCAGAAACCATGTACTTTGAAATACATAGCTGACTACTGTAAAATCATGAGTTTACATTCTCTTGGCCATGCCACTTTTTATAGTACAGCTGCATAAAAACCACATACGTTCACTCACACCCCAATAACAAGGAAAGGAATCTTAGTATAGAGCCATGACGGCAAACCTTGGCACTCCAGGTGTTCTTGGACTTCAATTCCCAGAAGCCCAAGTCTCTGTGAATCCACATGAATGGACAGTAAACCCATTCGTATGGATTCACAGACTTGGGCTTCTGGGAATTGAAGTCCAAGAACACCTGGAGTGCCAAGGTTCGCCATCCCTGGTATAGAGCATCTTGTTTCAGCCATTATATATGAGCGTTCAGTCATAACATACAAGAAACATCTTTATTACACTTTGTCTATTGGTATAATTCAGTTATACTACATCTCATCTAAAGATATGCACTCAAAAATATAACCCAAGGTAATAACTGCAGTCACACATCTGAAGCATATAGAAAACCTGGTTCTGTCCTTTGATACCGTTTTCAAGGCTTTATTCACTCTCTCTTGAATGACTATAAATAAGTGTTTCCGCAATGGAAAACAAACTTTAGCACAGTAGATTTTCATGACTGGGGAATGGGTTTATTTTTTTTCCTCTGAACGTCTCTTCAAAAAAGGGCAAAAGCTTAGAAAAAAACACGAATGTTGGAATACATTTCTTTATAAAGTCCTTTGTAAAAATTAAAAAAGAAAAACACAAGGCGCAAAATGATTTATTGCTTTTCTTCAGTTTCTTTCTTGACTTCTTTCTTCTCCGATTCTTTTCTTCCTTCCTTCACAGAAAGTTCTTCTAATTTCTCAGCAACTTTTTCAGCACTATCATTTTTGTCTGCTCCTGCTGAAAAACGTTTTAAGACAACATTAGAGTGTAGCGTGTAATAAGTGTTAAAGGGGAGTAACTTTATGAGCTAGGATTGGATTGCTATTATACAACCTTTCCTCACTAGCATAGCCTCAAGAAGGATTGATATTTCTGTCTCAGCTGAGAGGGTTATTACGATACAATATCTCCACATTTTATATATTTTTTCCCAAGTTTTTTGGAAGAGATGTAATGAAAAGATATTGGGGACAGGGAAGGATTACTGCTTTAGCTTATAAAGCAGGGGTTCTGAACCTAAGGCCATGGGCTGGACCCGGAGCGTGGTACCATTTCATGTGGCCCATGCTGCTGCTGCCAAGAAAGTAAGAGAATTTGTGACAGCTGTAGACACCAGTCCAGCCTGCTCAGCTGCCTTAGGTCCAGCCCACAGCTTTAAAAGGTTGAGAACTCCTGTTAGAGAGGGAATACAAACTTCTCTTTAAAAGCTGCCTTTAAGACTTTACAAGAATATCCTTCAAAATGCAGAAAATAAGGTTTACATGTTTTGTTGCAAGACATTCACAAAAATACCAAGCATTACACGTGATGTACCAAGATCAGTTGAAACAAGAGATCCACAGATAGAGGAATTGTTCACGTCATCTTGGGTTGTTACTGTAGCAGACTGAAAAAGCACCCAGACTGAATGCTGCAGTCAAGGACAGAGTGAGTCTGCCAACAAACATAAAAATAACCAGTGCCTGACCACATTAGAGCTACCAAGGCAAGGCTACCAAACCATATAATACTGCACAATGCTCAGCCATATTCCCACACCATTATGCCATTTTCTTGTAGATGCTGCTGGAGGTAAGAGACTTCAGCATGGAAGTAGATGACTGAATGGCAAATAAAGCGGAAGCCATGTGAGAACATGCTTGTGATGATTTACTGGAGTGTGGTGGCTTAGTGGTTAGGTCAGCAGTTTGAGACCAAAGTACTACATGACAGAGTGAGCTTGTCTCGGCTCCTGCCAACCTAGCAGTTTGAAAGGAAGAAATTGCAAGTAGATAATAGGTACCACTTTGGTGGGAAGGTAAACAATGTTCCGTGCACTCCAGTGTCTAATCATGGTTGCCACACGTCCACGGAAACGTCTGCATACGTAGACAGCACTTGTTCTTCTGTTCTATAAACTGTCTCAAGATCCTTTGATGGAGATACAGTAAAACACCGGATAACGCTAAAACTTGGTTCCACGAGTCTTGGTGTTATCCGATTTTTAGTGTTATCCGATGGATGTTAAAATCCTATGGGATGGATCGGATAACGTTAAAGCTCCATAGAGATACATTGTAACCGCACAGGCTTTAGCGGTTGTTATCCGATCCATCCCATAGGACCTTAACGTTATTCGATCAAATTCTCCTCCCCAGATTACTTAACGTTATGCGATTTTAGCGTTATCCGATCCAATCGTTATCTTTACTGTACTTGCATGGCCAAATGAGTTGACAGCATGAAACAGTCAGCAATAGACTATCTAACACAATTAAGAACTGTGATTTTATGGTCAAACTCTGTCATGTATATTACAACTGTGGAAGAGGGAGAATGAAATCATCAGCATAGGAATATATTTTTGACATCTGATTATTGAAAATCTCTGCTAATGGATGATCTTGGAAAAAGGAAGAATAGCATTACTAGAAAGCCTCTTCATCTCTTATACTACAGGTTTTCTGGGGAATCACCCTGATTGTGCCACACTACAATATTCAAAAGAATTCTGTTCAGGAATTTTCAGAGGGAGGCAAAGACAATAAATATTAAGAATGTTAGAATTAAAAAATTACATTCTGAAAAATCTATTTTAATGTGTTTTTTACCTCATTAACATGTATTTTTATGCAAATGTGACAAGAGTGTCGCAGGTTACTTGGCTATTATAAAAGAGGCTGCGATGCAAAAAAGGTTGGGAAACACAATCTTACATATACAAAGAAGTATTAAGCAGGTGACACAACCTGCCTGTTAACTCTGACTAAGCTTTCAAAAAACTTTTCAACTCTTGATTGCACCGTATCTTCATTGGAAAAAAGATGCAAAAATCAAATAGAAGTCTTACCTTTCTTTAACTTCTTATCAACCTCACCCCTACATTCTTCAAATTTTGCCTTGAATTTTTGCGCATCTGTTTTAAGGAGGCAAATTATGACACTTAGAAACAGTACTTGTCTCTAGCACATACTTTTGTTGTTGTTGTTCAGTTGCAGTCGATTCCGACAACTTTGCAACCACTGTCCGCCAGGCACGTCTGTCCTCCACCATCCTCAACTCGCTCAGCTTTGTGCCCGTTGTGTCTACAATACCATCTAGCCATCTCATTTTTGGACGCTCCCTTCTTCTTTTGCCCTCCCCCCTTCCCAGCATCAAGGCCTACTGAATCAAGCACATACTGGCAAGTGCTAATCCCCTTGATATTTAATCAGCTAAGTAATATAAAGAACTCACATTTACATACACATTCCAGATATCTTATGTTTCATTATAGTTATTCACTCTTTACAGTCAAGTAATTTTTCACTGCAGAACAGTATAATAATGATGCTAGTACTTACCACAATGCACTTATTGCTCACTCCAATACACAGGTTAGACCAGTGGTTCCCAACGTGGGGCATACACCCCACAAGGGGACTTCAATTCCCAGAAGCCTAGGTCAGTATGTTGGCTTATGAAGAATTAACTTAGGCTTCTGGAAATTGAAGTCCAAAAAACCCAAAAAGGTTTGGAAACACTGCTTTAGACTGACATTCAGAAGTGACACGGTGCCCTCTAGAGACAGAGTAACTGACCCAGCTAATCTTGTACCAGCAAAGAGGGCGAAAGTAAGTGAAAGGCACTGATTATCTTGGGTAAGGTAGGTAGATCCATCATGATCTCGTATGACCAAAGATCTCCCATTTTAGAAGGCACTGGTGTAACCTGAAGCTGACCAAGCCAGCTCCCTCAATTAGATCAAATAGAAATGTATAACCTCTCCTACAGTACAGTAATACCTCAGATAATGCTAAGACTTGGTTCCACAAGTCTTGGTGTTATCCGATTTTTAGTGTTATCCGATGCATGTTAAAATCCTATGGGATGTATTGGATAATGTTAAAGCTCCATAGAGATACATTGTAACCGCACAGGCTTTAGCGGTTGTTATCCGATACATCCCATAGGACCTTAACGTTATTCGATCCAATTCTCCTCCCCAGATTACTTAACGTTATGCGATTTTAGCGTTATCTGAGGTAAACGTTATCCGAGGTATCACTGTACCTTCCTCTCCTACTACAGCAAAATGACCATTTAACCAAGGGGTTCTCAACCTTTTAAGGCCAAGGGCCAGGCCACGCTCTATCAGGCAGCTTGGGGCGGGACAACCATTTTGCTCTGCCTGCCACACATGGCACTTCTGGGTGTGGCGGAGGGGCCCCACATGAAATGGTGTTGAGGGCCTCATCCAGCCCCTAGGCTGTAGGTTGAGAACCCCTGATTTTACCCAGCCACTATATTATTATTATTATTATTATTATTATTATTATTATTAATAATAATAATTTATTTATTTGATTTATATACCGCCCTACTCGGTGAAACATTTCATGCATTGGTGTATTGCATGTTTTTGAGTTTTTATTTTTATGAACTAATTTGTGTTTTCTTCACAAATTTAAATTTTGCTAAATGATAATCTGCCTTTTTGGCTGACAAGATTGTTCTGCATAACTAGCACTGCCAAACAACTACCATAGCTAAAGTCCAAGTATCAGCATTGCTGGCATTGTGTATATGGCTATAGTGAGTTAGCAAAATGGCCACTTGAGGTCACTGTTTTTCAACACTGACACAGATACTGTATCTAAGTTGTTACATTTTACCTAGAAAAAGAAACCAGATACAGTGCTTCAGTTTATAAAGGGAAAACAAATATTTCTAAAGATTTATCAATTAAAAGCAAATACAATGTGCCAGTAAAGTTGCTGTTCTGCTTTTCCCAGTATTGGTCACCCACACCCCTCTTATTAGCAAGAGACATGGTTCAAGATGTACTACTCAAACCTGAAACTGTGGATAACAGTGAACATTATATTTACAATGTAAACAGTGTCCTCTAGTGGCCAGCTCTGGTAAAGTTTTATAGAAACACAAATCATTGTTTATAGCAATTTTTAATTCCGTATTTATAGGCTTGTTGACAACTGAACCTGCAGATGTAAAGGGAAGAGTAACTTGTACATAGCAAAGAAATTATGATGGGTGTCATTGAACATAAGTCATTTCAGACTCCACTTTTTACAATTTCTGGGTTGGAAATACATCCCACTCCTAATGCCCGAATCAAAGCTAGACACCAAAGTCACAAAACTGCAACTGCAACACAGAATATCCTATTTGTGCATGCATTTTGCATCTCACCCATGTTTGCACAGAAACCTTTTCATTGATAGGAATGAAGTTAATTTTAACTTACTTTCTGCATTTAAAAACCGAATGGCCAGAAGTTCTGGTTTAGGACTCTCATCGGCAAAATCAGCATGTGTATTCCACACCCATGCCCTGTCACTGCCAGCATTAGGCTTCAGCTCCATTAAAGGTGTAACTTGAAGGGAAAAAATGAAGGAGGGGGAAGGAAAGAATAGCTAGTCACAGGTAGTAGTATAGCTAAACAATATAGCCTTTGTCTTGTCTCATACTATCTCTGTATTAGTAACATAAGATTTTAAAATATCTCACTTCAAATCTAACTTTCCCAAATGCCTGGACAATTAGTTTGACATATAATTCACAATTAAGATTGCAGCCATTAGCTTCCAGTGTTTTATCTTCTGAAAGCTGCTGCATAATGCAACTCATGTTTTTCACGGTATTTTCTCACTGACTGAACCACAAGTGGATGTTTTCCTTTCTCCTTCATGATATATCCAGTTGATTCAAGCTACTCTCACGTTTCAGTGGCTCATGTCTCTTTCTGGCATACCATGATATAAATTCCATTAACCAACCTCTTGAGAACTATATGCACATGCAAGGACTTGTGTAACAAAAGTAGGCAGGCTACACAAGTTTTCAAGTTCCTTCAATTCCATCTCTAGTGTTAGTTGCTGATACTACAAAATCAAACAGGCATAATTACAGTTATACTGTAATAGGACAGCAGACTGAATCACATACTGTAATGATTTGCACAGATTTTTAGGGTTTTATCCCTCCTCATCAAAAGGCGAATGGTCCCCTTCTCTTTGTGCTTCAGAAGTTTTACATCACCAGTGCCTCGTTCTTTCCACTCTGGAAGATCATTTTCTGAGGCAAACCGGAACAGTTTGGCCCGCCTTCAGGAAAAACAAGAATTAGTTTATAAGAAAATGTCTTAATACATATCACAATGTATCATCAGCTTCTAGCATTATTGTACCAGGTGAATTAGCTTCCCCACCTCACAATATTGTACACAATATACCCATACACCTCAAATCTGAGCATAATAGACCATAATTCTACTTACATCTTAAACAGTTCTTCTTCATCTTCTTCAAGAGTTTTGATTTCTTGCTCAGGAAGAGAAACTATGGGCTCAAATTGTGGGTCATGGTTAGAATCATCTACATTGTCAGGTGTTGAGTCATGTTCCTCATGAGTATCCTGTGGAGTTACAAGAAATTTAAACTGTGTTAATTTGCTAAAGGATTATTACAGTTAACTGCTTTAAAGGAATAACCCAATTATCACCAAGAATAATTATTAAAAGATATGCAGCCCAGAATTAAACCAATGTTTTCTGTACTTGGTAAGTCAAGATTGAAGTGGGAGAAGAATGTTGACACTTACACCAAACTACAAGTGAGTTAGAATGTAGCAACCCATGGTAACACAACATATTTAAATATAATTATGGCATCTAAATCTACATACAGTAGATGCCCAGCATAACCCCGGGGGGGAGGGGAGAATTATTTGTTAACCGGGGTCCCCATTAAGCGGGTATACCCCCAGGTTACAAAAAAAACCGCATAATGAAACTTTTTTCCGTTATGTGGGGTATCAACATTGCATAACGAACACTTCATTGTGCGTTTTTTTTTGCTATATGATGCGTTTGTTATGCAAGGTAACACTGTATATGAATATGTCTGAGATGAACCATCAAACCAAAATAAGGGAACAAGTCTAGAATTTTGGAATGTTTGGTTCAGAAGCAAGTCTCTTTACTTCTGAGAAATGCACTTATGTTTTAAACTATAACAGTGAGGCTTTTAAAATATGATCTTGTGTAACAATTAATAAATTTATTATGATTTAAAGCTAGAGTGCTATTGGTCATGAAATGTTTACCTTTAGCTATCTGACATATATAAACTGAAGTACAAAAACCCCTCCCTTCAGGTGGTATAATTCAGAGATATATTTTTATACATATATCTGTCATCTAGGTAGATATTTCACAAATCCAATGAAGTATACTCTGCATCATATGACTCTGCAGTGTGCTACAGAAAATCAAAGCTGCAAACATAGGAGTGCTTATGTCAGAGAAAGCACAAGACAAATTTGGTGGGACTTACTTTGACGTATATCAAGACTATTCTGTAACTGTCTTTATAAGTTAAGAAAGTAATCTATGGATGCCTCTGGCTAGACTGAATCCCTATATCCATTAATTAGGACAGGAACACACCAGATGCTGACCCAAGAGGCACTTTTCCCCATCCCCATTTTGTGCTTGGAGCATATGTGCACACAGTTATGTGCTGAGAAGAGGAAAACAACAAACCTAGAACAGACAATAGGCTTAGTATCTAATCATGCAGCTCTTGGGAAGATTTCCCTGGGATTCAACTAAGATTTAGCAAACGGGACCAAGGAATATATTAAAACTTGTGGAGACTAGAGTGGTCTCACATTGATTTGGGCTTTTATACAGAATACAGTATTTGATGCACAATCTGATTCAGCCAATCCCAGTTTTGTTGAAGGGTCACAATTTCTAGGGGTAGGAATTGGATTTTTCTGGGGAGAAGAGAAAGAAAAGCTATATATTAGTATTTAGTAATATTGCATAAATCAAATTACAGTCATACCTCACTTAAAGAGCATAATGCATTCCACAGGATTGCTCTTTAATCGAGTTTGCTCTTTAAGTGAAACACCATTGTAAATGACCAATGGGGGGGGGGATTGTGAACCCCGATTTATTTGTTAAGCGAGTTTTTGGTTGGTTTTATTTGTTAAGCGAAGCGAACATTCAGAGAAAATTCTACTCTTTAAGCGAGGCGCTCTTTATGCGGGGTTTGACTGTACAGTAATACCTCGGGTAACGTTTACCTCGGATAACGCTAAAATCACATAAGTAATCTGGGGAGGAGAATTGGATCGAATAACGTTAAGGTCCTATGGGATGTATCGGATAACAACTGCTAAAGCCTGTGCGGTTAAATGTATCTCTATGGAGCTTTAACGTTATCGGATACATCTCAGAGGATTTTAACATGCATCGGATAACACTAAAAATCGGATAACACCAAGACTTGTGGAACCAAGTCTTAACGTTATCCAAGGTATTACTGTACTGTAAAAATGAATGCACATACTCCAGTTTTTTATAAACAAAGAGAGCTTTGTGATTCTGGCACAATAGAAATTCAGGAGGAAGGTGATATGCTGGATCACTGAAAAAAATGCAAGCATTACAAATGCTTTCATAGTGATGCAAGATCACTTCTTCAGGCAGGCATCCCTTTTCTCACAGACAACGCAGGAAAATTATCAATGAGTCTCAAATGTTCACGGTTTATAGAAAGGTTTTACCCTGGGCACTCTAACATGAAACATTTTTAAATTGTAGAAAAAGAAGGCAATACCTTTTTTTGGATCACTAAATGTCTGTTAAATTGGGGGGAGGGATGTAAAAAGGACTGGTACTTCACATTTATTTTTTAAGAACAGAACCTGGCAAACACCAACATTTGGACTTTAATGGATGATTTCCCTACCTTTGCATGCCTGAAGAAGTGATCGTGAATCACGAAAGCTTGCAATCATTTTTTTAAATTTATGATCCAAAAAAAAGGTATCACCTTTTTCTTCTACATTTGTTTTGTATATGGATCACTAGTCTGATCTGTTTGTTTATGGAATTTTTGAAGTGGTAGCTGTCGAAAGAATATAAATGTGACTAATAAATACGAAACAAGATCCCCAGTCGAATCCCATGCATGCTTCCTCATGAGCAAACCCAACCATGGGCCCTGGCAGGGCTACTCCTAAGGAGCTTCAGGGGCTCCTTGGAGAAGCAGACCACACTTAGGGAAAGGGGGCTACTCTAGAGCCACCCTAAAAGGTCCCCTGGCTTTGCTCTCCAATAGATCCAAGGGAGAAGTCTACGACACGGATGCAAGAAGCCAAAACCCGTGCAGACGATCCCCCACCAAGGAGGGCGGCGGCCAAGCCACGTGTAGAGACAGCGGTCCCACCCACCCCTGCCTCGGGCCTCAGGACGGGGCCTGCCGGCCTCGAGGGTAACTGGTTTGGAGAGCGGCCACTTACAAAGGCTTTCAGGCCTCTTTGGAAGGGAGGGGGGGGAATAATGGCTACCAAGCGGGACTCGAGAGGAGGCCGGAGAGCAACGGCTGGAAACCACCACCCTCCACTTTGGCCCTCGGCCTCCATCCCTCCCTCCTCAGTTTTGGTGGCGCAGCGGGTTAACCGTGGCTATGCCGCAGCCGCAAGGTTGCCAGCTCGATCCCCCACGAGAGTAGGGTTCCAAAACCACCGTGCCGCAGCCCGAAGGTTGCCAGTTCGATCCTGACGGGGAAAGGATTCCAGGTTGGCTCATCCTCTTTCCTTCCTTCCGAGGTCGGTTAAAATGAATACCCAGTGTGTGTGTGTGTGTGTGTGTGTGTGTGTGTGTGTGTGTGTGTGGGGCAAAATGCGAATTACCTTGTGAACCGCCCATTAAATGGGGGTATTTACGTGTAAAATGGCTAATTGCTCAGTTTCCCGCCCTCGCCCCCCCCCCCCCCCCGTGAGGAGAGGCTGCTTGGGCCTCCTCCTCCTCCTCATGAGGAGGGCCTTTTGTCCGGGCGGGCTTCCCCCTCACCTTCGTCTCGGCCATCACGAGGCTAGCCTGGTGGCCTTCCTCGACCTCCTCTTCCTCCTTTTCCCCCCTCGAGGCTTAGTCGCCAGCCGGCCGGGTTTGGTGCCTTCCTTGCCTCACTCGCTCGCTCGCCACACGGGCCGAAGAAGAGCCTCCCTCTCCTTTCCCTCCCTCACGCGCTGCCTTCGACGCCCGCTGGACAGGCCACGCCCCCCTCCCCGGCCGCCCGCTCGCGCGCCTCCCCCCCCTCCCTTCCGCCTTTTCTGTTTCTCTGCCGTTGACCGCAAGGCCTGATGGGGGAAAAAAAATAGAAAGGCGCTCGTGCCTCCTCTCTCTCACCACCACACAAACGCACGCGGAGTGGGTTCAGCGGCGCATGCGCGCCCAGCCGCTAGAGGGGGGAGAAAGGGGGGGAGGCAG
Source organism: Furcifer pardalis (assembly GCA_030440675.1). Classification (NCBI taxonomy): domain Eukaryota; kingdom Metazoa; phylum Chordata; class Lepidosauria; order Squamata; family Chamaeleonidae; genus Furcifer; species Furcifer pardalis. The sequence continues at coordinate 6,915,982 of CP126898.1, forward strand.
GACGGGGACGAAAAGGAGGCAAGGAATTGGATGGCAAAGATTATATGAGAGTAAAAACGAAACAGAACAGTATAAATAAATAAATAATTATATATACAAGTAATACCTCATATAACATTAGTTATCGAATAACACTAAAATCGCATAACATTAAGGAATCTGGGGGGAAGAATTGCATCAGATTACATTAAGATCCTATGGGATGCTTCAGATAACAACCGCTAAAGCCTGTGTGGTTACAATGTATCTCTGGATCCCATAGGATTTTAACATGCATCAGATAACACTAAAAATCATATAACACCAAGACTCGTGGAACCAGGTTTTAGTGTTATATGAGGTTTTACTTGTACAGTAATACCTCATATAACATTAGTATCGAATAACACTAAAATCGCATAACATTAAGGAATCTGGGGGGAAGAATTGCATCAGATAACATTAAGATCCTATGGGATGCTTCAGATAACAACCGCTAAAGCCTGTGTGGTTACAATGTATCTCTATGGATCCCATAGAGGATCAGATAACACGAAAAATCATATAACACGAAGACTTGTGGAACCAGGTTTTAGTGTTATATGAGGTTTTACTTGTATATATATGCAATGTGGACGCTATGGGCACAGAACTGAGCGAGTTGAGGAGGATGGTGGAGGACAGAAGTGCCTGGCGGACTGTGGTCCATGGGGTTGCAAAGGGTCGGAATCGACTATGCAACTGAACAACAACAATATGCAAGCATATTTATTTATTTATGTATCATTTCGATTTATATGCCGCCCTACTTGGTGAAAACCAACTCAGGGCGGCTTACAACATAAAATCGAATACAATACAATATAACAGATCAACAGTACAAAATCACAGCATCCCAAAATACAGCACAACAAAATAAATATGAACATAATATAATCAAAATACAGTCCGTAAACAATATTCAGTACAAATGGACAGTAAACAATATATTCACAATACGGTTCATACCCAATACAAAAACCATACAGTAATTGATTCAATAATGTAAAAGCTGATAAACCTACTACTGTACAGTTATTATTAATAATCCTGCCAGCCAGTGGCCAGACAGATTTCCCCTTCCCAGATGGCAGCGGAGGATGCTGAACAGAATGTGTATCGGCTGTGGTAGATGCAGAGCCACAGTCAACATGGAGATGGAAGTCCTCTTCCCAGTGTGGAGAAGACCAAACTATGGACCATATTACAATTAAGTGTCCCTTACGCACATTTATATGCACATTGGAAGACTTGCATAGTGCCACAGATGGAGCCCTTCAATGGCGCTAAAAACCTAGAATCTTTGGGATCTTCATGGCAACTAGTTCATCCGGCCCACGAAGCCCTCGTCGTTCCTGGAAGCGGAAGTGAAACGCGCCCGTATAGCCATGAAGACTGTCCTGAAAATATAATGCCTTTCATCTGCCTTCTGCATCACGGCATGACACCCTTATCCACTTCTGTGTCACTTTCTGGTCCTGAGCTCTTTTGGCATGCAAAAGTCCACATCGGCCCCGGGCCAGGATGGATTAAGCTGCTGCCCTCCATCAAGATGGATTCAAGCAGGATTTAATCCACTTGGGGACCATGCCATCACTCTTCCCTGTGGACTTCCATCACCCAAAGATGTTAGTCCTCAGGGTGGTCAGGTTAGTTAGCCGCCACCTGACAATTGGCGTTGGGTCACTGGCAGTAGGGTCTACTCTTATTACCATAGCAGGATAACCTGGTATTCACCTGGTATATATTCACTGTATATAGCATTAATGTAGTAGACTACTGAAGTTCATCATAGGATAAATAAAATAAACTACGATTATTAGTGCAGTTAAACTAGAATACCAATTAACTGTATTATAAGGTTAAAAACAGAGAAGCATTAAAAAGTAACAGTGAGGGTTCGCTTTTCTCTCCCCCCCCATCCCCCCTTTCAGAGCCAGGGGACATCTTTTCCCATCGGCCTTTGCGCCAGGGAGCAATCATGGCGCCTAGACTCGTCCTGCCCCTTGAACCTAAAATGGTGGAGGGGGAGGGGCTTGGGCGTTGAGGTAATTAAAATAAGAATAGGTTGAGAAAGCGTAATTGTTTTACAACACACACCAAGATATATGTATAAAATTTTATTTGTTGTTGTTCAGTCGCACAGTCGATTCCGATATATATATATAATTATAATTATTTTGACGCAATGGCCTCAGAGGAAATTTAATTTAAAGAACAACGTTTAACGTAGTAAACATAGAAAGGGGGGGGGGGGAGAGACACCACCAAGAGGTCGTAAACGGTTTTTTATTCAAATAAGCGTCGCACGCAATGACGTCATCAGCGTGCGCCTCGCACTCCGAGGCCACGCCCCCTGAGTTGCTGGCACGGCGTGCCAAAGGATGTGATCGGAAGGGGGAAAACAGCCCCGGTGAGATGGGAAATAAATGGGCACCTATGGGTCCTTCTTTCGAAATGGGGCCAGGCGTTGACGGCGGAGGACTACAACTCCTATCAGCCTCACTCAGAGTTGGGGGATGGTGGGAGTTGCAGTCGAGGAGCCCCTGGCTTAGGGCGGGCAAGGGGGGGATGCTGTAGGTTTCCCATCTCTTGGGCTGTGGTGCCTGCGGGTGCATGGGCTGTGGAGCTGGGTGGGTGCCTAGTAGTGTGTGTTGTGTAGTATTGGTCTCCAGAGTCCTAGGCCAGGAGTCAGCAAACTTGGCTCTCCAGGTGTTCTTGGACTTCAGTTCCCAGAAGCCCAAGTCAGTACACCTGCTGATCAGGGCTTCTGGGGATTGAAGTCCAAGAACATCTGGAGAGCCAAGTTTGCTGACCCCAGTCCTAGGCCATCTCTGCATCCTGGGTACCTAAAGAATCACAGAAGCAGCCCTAAAGGAAAACACAAAGCAATCACACTTATAGACTTATAGAGTTAATTATAATACTCTTCTTTGCAGAACAATTAAAATAATGGAAGGAGATAATAACTCTGTGTGTCTAACGGATGGGGAAAGTACAGCTCCTCTTGAGGAATCAGAAACTATTTCTGAAAAAGAAGCTGGAGAAGAAGCGGCTAAAAATAATAGTGCCTTGGACGATCCTAGCATGTACAGGTACATTAAAGATGACTTGTTTACTTCAGAGATTTTTAAAGTGGCAATTAGAAACCTCCCCAAATATGCGAGTTGCAATGAAGTGAAGAAGTTTCTTGCAAAATATGGTCTTAGCCCACACAAGATAAAACTGCTGGCGAAGCAGACGTTTGCCTTTGTCACTTTTAAGAGCGAAGAGGAACGGGACAAAGCCGTGACGGTCCTTAATGGAGTCCAGTGGAAGAACCAAACTCTCAGCGTGCGCCTTGCGAAGCCAAAGGAAGATCCCATTATAAAGAAGAGGAAAAGGGAGGAAAAGGAGGAGGAGACAGAGGAACAGGCGCGGAAAAAGAGCCCCGTGTTACCCAAGGATGGCGAAGAGGAGCTGCTTGCCAAGCAGATATCGGATGTGGTGACCCCGCTGTGGACTGTCCCGTATGAGGAACAACTGCAGAAGAAAAAGCAGGAATGTGAACAAGTGCTGTTGAGATTAACCAGGTAACTTTTCAAGCACATGCTTCACTTTCAGGAAGGGCAAACCTCAAATCACTGAGGTATGGGTAATAATCCAAAAAGTGTTCAGGAGACTTGGGGGTGGGACCAAATGGGAACCCAAATGACCTTGGATTTAGGCATGTGCATTTACATGGTTGGGACTGCAGTGGCTTAGTGGTTACTTACGAGGCTTAACTTGACACCTGGAAAGTCATCAGGTCAGCAGTTTAAGACCCAAGTGCTGCATGGCAGAGTGAGCTTCCATAGTCTGTCCCAGTTCCCACTTTGGTGGGAAAGGTAACATTGTTCTGTGCTCCCTGTCATCTAGTCCTGCCTACCACTTACCATGGAAACGTCTGCCGATGCAGACAGCACTTGCTCTTTGGCTGTAAACGGAGATGAACTCAGCCCCCTAGAGCCAGAAACAACTGGCTTTTGAGCAAGGATGACCTTTATATTTCCTTTTTTACATAATGCAGTATCCCGAGTAATCAATGGAGGGTGACATTTTGGCTGAAATCCTGTTGCTTAGCATAGTACAGTGATGGCGAACCTTGGCACTCTGTTCTTGAACTTCAATTCCCAGAAGCCCTGATCAGCAGGAGTGCTGACTTGGGTTTCTGGGAATTGAAGTCCAAGAACACCTGGCGAGCCAAGGTTCGCCATCACAGGCATAGTATGTTGCATTAAAACTCATTGAATCACTGGGGATCTGGTAAGCTCACTCCTCAGTTAGTTCCACCGATTCATATGGGCCTACTCTAGTTGCAACTTTCTGTGCTAAAGTAAATCACAACTGGAATATTGGGTTGGCGCCACAGTTGGGTCGGTGTCAGCTAGAAATCACAGCACAGCATGTTTTAGGTACTAAATTCCTGTGAATAGTGGTGGCAAGTGATAGTGGTGCTGTTTGTGGTTTGAAAGGAGCAATCTCCATATACGGTATTCTTTTTTCCCATAGAGTGAATCCTTTGTTTTGCAGGGAGATTGGGAACAACAACAGAGCGCTTCTACCATGGCTGTTTGTGCAGAAGGAGAGGCACAACGGCCTGTGTTCTCCCCTGGAGGGGGTGAAGGCATCGCCTTTGCAGGTTGTTTTTAACAAAAACCATTGTATCCTATGCGATGTCACGTAGCAGGGCGGGAATATAAGTCACAGCTCTGGATTTATAGTTGTACGTAGCTTATAATTAATTGTATAACAAGAATGCCTGGTAATTCTGGAATGGGTTCTTGAAATTCAACAGCGTGTGTTCGTCAGGGGTCCCCAAACTTTTCCCACCAGGGGCCTGACCATGCCCCCTCAGTCAGCTGTGCTTTTTGGTGCGTCTTAGCTGTAGGATTGAAATGGTATAATCTAACAGGACGAGGCCTGTTTAAACTTAATAAATTTTCAGGGGCTCTTAGCGTGTGTAGCTTAGTGGATAACATGAGCCAGTTCTTATTCTTCCGTGCCTAGGCCAGACGTGAAACTGCCAAAATGAAGGCACCTTTTGGTGAGTTCATTCTGCACTTCCTTTCGTCTGACCTAGTGTGAGAAAGATTAGTCAGCAACACAAGGTTGCCATTGTACCAGGGTACGCCTGATTGTGGGTCTGAAATACCATACTCTTCGAGGTGGCTCTTTGAGTTAATAGATCATTAAAATATGTCATGCCGACAAGAATTTAAGATGCTTGATATATTTTCTTTTTTAATGTGATTTCCTGAAGATGCACGATGTGATGCACACCCCAAAAAATCAGTGTGTATTTGAAAATACTACTTTTTTTAGTATCAGCCACACAGACATGTGGCTATTGTGTATATGAGATCCCTGATGTAACCCATAACTAGGTTAATGCCTGATATACCCAATTCCTTTTTATAGCTACTGTATCGGACTTTTGTCTTACCGCTTATTAGCATTCCGTATGGGTTTAGAGTGATGTTATATTCTCAAATCCCTGCAACATCTGTTGCCCATTGCAAAGTAATAAAAAACCTTTAATGCTGCTAAAGACGGCTTTTTATTCACATCACTTTTCTTATGGTGTCAGCTAAAATCATTTTAAAAACACCGTCTAGTCAGAATGCTGGGATAGCTTCTTTTTCATCGCATGTATTATTATTTAATATTAAATAGTTGTTCTCTGTAAGCAGTTCCACCTTGTGGGTCTTCTGATAGCTGTTTGGAAGGAAGTACGGTATTTATTTATTTATTTAATAATATTTATATGCCACCCTCCTCACGAGTAGGAACTAGGAAAAGGGAAGTGTGGAAACCCTTAAGAAGAGCAGAATGTGTATTTTTAAAGTTCCCTTTGCGTTCTGTTTTAGACGGAGTATCGCAACAAATGTGAATTTTTGATTGGCCTGGGCCCGGATCGAGAAGATAAGACGGTGGGGTTTCGCCTTGGAAAATACAAAGGCGGGACGTGTGCCGTAGCGGAGCCTTTTGATACTGTCCACATCCCCAGTAATGCCAAAAAGGTGGTGAAGGCTTTTCAGATCTACATAAGGTTAGTCTCAGTTAAACTGTATGTGGGAAGCAGCTGCGTCTGCTCAAACAGAGGAGGTGGTGGTGGTGAGGATGGAACTTTTAGTTCAGCACCTCTGGACATGTTCCGGGCAGGGGACAGGTGAATATAAGCAAGATACAGACACATACTCACTATACTCTGAAGGTTGCATCAATAATCCCAAAAGAAAAGATAAAGGTATTAAAGGCAAATGGGAGCTGCCACTTTAGGGATTATAACTTGGCTGTCTGGAATCTGTTTTATTTAATCCAACAGAAATACTTTTCAGTGTTATACAATTGTTCTTCTTTGCATTTAGATTTAGTAACCAAGGATTTTTAAAATTACAGATCTACACCTTACAGTGTCTATAGCCCAGAAACCTACGAAGGCCACTGGAAACAGCTCACTGTTCGCACCAGTAGGAATGACCACATCATGGCGATTGTTTATTTTAATCCACAGGTACCAAATATGATTTATGTAAACAAGTAGAGACTTAAGTTGGAGATAGTAAAAGTTTCAGAAAGAGTGTAGGATTTATTAAGGTTTTTTGTGACTATAGAAGGCAAACCTTTTAGAGACTGAGTGCCCAAACAGAGGGCTGGGGTGAAATCTGTGCTGGGGGAAGAAAAGAAGTGCTCCCATTGGGCTGATGAGCAGAGAGGTGGGGTGAACTCTGTGCTGGGGGGAGGAAAGAAGTGCTCCCATTGGGCTGGTGGGCATAGAGGCTGGTAGAACTCTGTGCTGGGGGGGAAGAAGGAAGCGTTCTCATTCGGCCGTTGGGTAGAGGGGTGGGTCAAACTCTGTGCTGGGGCAGCGGCGCACATGTGCCCCATCTGGCATACGTACCATAGGTTGACCACCACTGGTCTAGAATATTGAACATAAAACCTGTTGCAACATTTTTTTCATGGAAATATTTCTTCAATTCTGCACTGGGAAAGTGCATTATGTAAGCAAGCACATGCATCGAATTTTACCTCTTCATTCTTACTCACTACCTGCAAAAAAGCAATGTTTGGTTTCCTTTATGGAAGCCTATTAATTTGGTAAACCTCTAAAGTCTTTCTCCCTTCTGGAATATTTAGAAATTAAGCAAAGAAGAGCTCACTGATGTGCAAAACTCTTTGGGAAAGTATTTCACAGAAGGCACTGGAAAAGACAGTGGGATAACTTCTTTGTATTTTGTTGAAGAAGGTCAAAAGTAAGTACACTGCCTGAAAAATGCAATTTTTGCCACTTTGTACCTGGATAACACCGTTCAACTTTGGAAATAGCCTCAGTGGCTGCAGACCAATGTACACATGGCCTGATCATTATAACTTATGTGAAGCACTAAGCAGGAGTCTTTTATGGCTTACAGAAATAGTCAACTAGCAGTTTATTAAATATACTAAAGTTTCACTGAAATGCTGCTGGGCAAAACAAAAAATTTACCCAGTTTACCATCCTGTTTTCCATGGTAGACAACTAGATTGAAATAATTATTCAGCCAAAAATTTAAGTCTGTTACACTAATAAGCTGAATAGTAAAAAAAAAGGTATCTGTATTGGAAATGTGTATGCCATACACCTTCATTTTGAAATAAAGCTGCTAGTATTGCAGGTTAATGAATTCTGGTGTAACATGCTCTTGGATCTTGTGTGCGATTACACTGCATCAGAAAAAAATAAATATTGTCTGCTACTTTATCTAATCCATGTGTCCTATACTAAATCAAGTGCGCTGAATCCAAATCTGAAGCCTGATTCTGCCTAGGATGTCAGGAACTTAAGTTAGCAAATCTCACTCTCTTGGTTAGGAAGTTCCGCTGATTATGCGGGGTATATTTGCCACAAATGTAGCAAAAATTGTCTGGTTTATTAACACAGTTGCGCCTACTAATCTTTAGCTCAAAATATACTCACTATGGCCTAGCTGTACTATCCAATGAGATGACTATCCAATGAGAGACAAGTCCTTGGTCCATCTCGCCTTATATACCTATTTCTGACCTTAGCTCACTGACTTGCCCAGTGCTGGAACATGCATGCCACCAAGGGACATGATTCAGCTGAGGTCCAGCAGGCATAGTAGTAGCTGCAACTGTTATGTTCCCATGTAAAAATACATTACCCCAAAATTACCGACCATTGCACGCCTAGAAAATCTGTACGTGATAGGCAAATTCTGAGTTCTGATTTGGAATCCACACACTTGATAGCATGTAAATCACCTGTGTTATTCCCAGTAGCAAAATCATTGTTGTGCAGTGTTCTTAAATATGCAGTTAAAAAACATCCTTTAGTAATTCTGGTTTTGAAAGGATTGCTTTTCTGTTCTGAATAATTTTCCATACATACATATGAATAAGGTTTAGTGGCAAAGATCCACAGCAAGGATCATAATTCAAAACTGTTTTCTTGTTTCCCTTCCCACTTTTCCTTCAATTTTTCTCCCACTCCAGAAAATCACCCAATCGTGAAGATTTAACCTTGGAGCATGTAGCTGGGGATAAATATATATATGAAGATCTTCTTGGGCTGACATTCCGGATTTCTCCCCATGCCTTTTTCCAGGTAAACTTGTAGCTTAAAACCCCATAAAAACTCATTAAAATGTTCAAAAATTACCCCATTAGCTAAAAGAGAGAGGGCACGATCTTATATTAGTCAGCAGGCAGGAGTCAACACATCGCCGGTGCCCCACACCTGCTTTGCCATCCAGGTTTTAGCTCTTTTCTGAAGGGCAGCAACTCTGCCTGGAGTCGCAACTCAATTGGCAAGAGGTTCCACAGGGCCGGAGCAGACACTGAGAAGGCCCTGTTTCTAATGCTAGAGAGATGAGAGATCAGCAGATGGCACAATTAGAGAGCCTCTCCGGTCTGCTCTAGTGGGACGGACAGACAGATGTTCTTAGGGTGATGCGATCTGTTAGGTATTCTGGCCCACTACCATGTAGGGCTTTAAAAGTCATTACTAGCACCTTGAATTGCACCCAGAGGCACACAGGTAACCAGTGTAGATCCTGAAGCAGTGGAGAGGCACAGGCATAACGCCCGCACCCCATTTTCCTGGGTCTTCTCCCTAAAATGCATGGGTTAGAGTTGAACTCCATCTAAGTCACAGGTTCTCAATGTTTTCCTGCCATGGGCTGGACCGTCAGCTGAGCAGGCCAAAAATGTGCCCCCACTGGTGTAAAACGCTGCCGTAAACCATGGCAGGCATGTTGGCACGTTTATGGCTGTTGTAAACCCCTCTGCTTCTGGGGTCCCAGCCATGGGCCAGATGATTTGCCACCGTGGGCCAGGTCTGGCCTGCAGGCTGTTGGTTGCAAACCCCTGATCTAAATGAACAACACTTGAGAGTGGAATTCAATGAAAGATCATTTGTGCTTTCTTGGGGAGACTCCACTTCTGCTTTTGAAATGGAGCCATTGGCCCAACTTATATGCCACAAGAAGCCATGGTTCATCTTGAGTTCTGACCCCGGTTGCATTTTCCATAGTGTGCCTTCTTAGCTTCTTTGAAAGCATGTGAAAGTACCCATTAGTGGCAGTTTTTTTTTTTTTTGCCTTATGTATTCCATGTTTTAAAGTGACATTTTAAAGATACAATCTTGTATTAAATGCCACGTTGTAGATTCATTTCCACTTTGCCTTGTGGTTTTTTGATTTAATCCAGTGCGACAAAGGCAGCTTTCTCACCAGAGATATTGACTTGTGCCTCTGATCTGCTTCCGCTTGCTGGTTATTGACAAATATTGTGTGAATATTGGGATCTTTTTCAGGTAAACACACCGGCTGCTGAAGTTCTGTACTCGGCCATCCAGGACTGGGCCCAGGTGAACCAAGACACAACAGTGTTGGATGTCTGCTGTGGAACGGGAACAATTGGAATTTCACTTGCCAAGGTAAAATGACATCCCTTTACTGCCATCGCTGATCAGATTTTGAAAAACGACATTTAGGGTCAAGGAGAGACTGAGCCAATATTTCATCCTCGTAGTTGTCTAGCTCCAGAATCAGTTTTTATTAAGGGATAGATGGTGTCCAAATTATACCTGACTTTGTGTTTCATTAGAAAATTTAAAGCTTGAATGTTCATTTTCTTTTGCATTGACATTATGAGTGCTAATGGGCAAGGAATTAACATAGGGCTGGAAAAAAATAGCAACATTAGAATGTCAGATTTTTTAAAAAGCCATCAGGAGTTACAAAGCAAGGAATTTAGAGTCACAGATGTTAATTTCAAAGCAAAGCTGCTAGTACTCATTAACTGCCATTTCCCCTTTGGTGGGAAGGTCAACAGCGTTCTGTGTACTCCGGTGTCTAGTCATGCCTGCCACATGTCCATGGAAACGTCTGCAGACGCAGATGGCGCTGGCTCTTTGGCTGTAAACAGAGATGAGCACTGAACGCTAGAGTTGGATATCACTGGCTTTCAAGCAAAGGTGACCTTTGCCTATCTTTACCCTGAGCCTTAAGCTTGATACTTGTCATATGTTCTTGGGGTCAAAATTAATAAAGAACTCCTGGAGATCTTTTCGTGGATTCCTTTAAAAAAAACAAGTCTTCTCTTTAGAATTGAAGGCCAAGATCTTTAATATCCACCACCTCCAAGCTAACAGTAGAGGTAAAGGTCCCCCTTGCTTGAAAGCCAGTCGTATCCGACTGTAGGCTTCAGTGCTCATCTCTGTTTTATACCCGAAGAGCCAGCACTGTCTGCTTCTGCAGACGTTTCCGTGGTCATGTGGCAGGCATAACTAGACACCAGAGTGAACAGGAGGCTGTTTACCTTCCCACCAAAATGGTCCCTATTTATCTACTTGCAATTTCTTGCTTTCAAACTGCTAGGTTGGCAGGAGCTGGGACAGACAGGAGCTCACTCCATCGTGCAGTACTCGGGTATCGTATTGCTGACCTGCAAGTGAACACTGCAAGGATCATAAAGGTTTTAAGGTGGATTTTTTTGACTCTATATGCAGCCCTCTGTAATTCATCCCCCAAAACTGGTTAAGTGCAGTAGAGATGCAATAGATGAGCAGCTTATCAACTGAAGGGACCTTTCCAATCATGGCCTTTCAAGTAACTGACTGGTCAGGACTGCAGCTGTAAAGTTTGCTTAAGGAACAGGCAGAAAACAGACAGGACCTGCATTGTTTTGCCTGGGTCTCTCGAGTGTGAAACTGCACATTGCCACTTATGTCTTCCAGAAAGTGAAGAAAGTTACTGGAATTGAACTTTGTGAAGCCGCTGTCGAAGATGCCAAAGCGAATGCTCAGCTTAATGGTAAAAGAAAGCAAGGGTTTAGAACATTTCTCTACCAATGGCTTTATGTTCCAGTAGAAAGCATGGTGCTTTTTAAAACCAAAGGTTAAGAAACACTGCTCTAGTGGTACAGCTAAGGGTTGCGGAGTAAGAAACGTGTGGTTTCGTGCTTCCAAATTAAGCAGTTTAGACATTTTTTCCGCCACAGAAGGACTTTAAGTGTCAAAATTAGACTTCCAAATCATTTTGAGATTATTAACACAGCAAAGCTTTGCTATGGTCAAGTTTTTGGATTTCAATTCGCAGAAGCCTAAGTCAATTCCCCAAGGCACTGACCAGCCAATGTACTGACTTAGGCTTCTGGGAACTGGAGTCCCCCTGTGATGACCGGGTGATGCGGGGAGTTGCTCTGAGGGAGAGATGCTCGGACAGATAGCAAGGTCCCAAAACATATAGGGCCTTGTATGATAACATTAACACCTTGTATCTGACACGGTAGGCAACAGGCAACCAGTGCAGGCCTACCAAGGCTGAGGATCAGATTTCTTTTTTCTTTAAACCTGTCACCAGCATACCAGCTGCATTCTGGACCCGTTGTAATCTCCATATCAGACACAAGGGCAGCCCCACGTAGAGAGCATGACAGTAGTCAATCCGCGAGATTACCAACGAATGAGTCAGTGTTATGAGAGACCGCCTGTCCAAGTAGGGGTATAACTGCTGATGCCACAAGCATGAAAAAGCAACCAAATGTTTTAAAACCAAACCTGGGGTGCTGATAAAATGCATTTGCTTAGACTGAAGGATTATTAGAAATACTGGCCTTTTTTCTTCCCCACTGTAGGGCTCACTAACATTGAATTCCACTGTGGAAAGGCTGAAGATCTTGTTCCTCGCCTTGTTAACTCATTAGCGCTGGATAATTGTATCGCAATTGTGGACCCTCCCCGAGCAGGATTACGTAAGTTTGGTTTGGGGCCCCTTTCATTGAATTCAAAGATTTAGGACAGTTCTGGAGGGGAACTGAGAGATGAACTACAGTGGACAGAAGTAAATGGAGATCTGTCACTCATAGGGTTGCCATAAGTTGGAGGTGACTTGGCAGTACATATCAAAATGCACAAGGGAAGTTCAAAAGACGCTAATCTGGGTGATGCCAACCACAGAAGACTCCATTGGGCGCAGATAGCGGTCTTATATGACACCTTTTCTGAGCAGTGAAGCGTTGAACCCATATTTACAGATTTCTCCACCATCAATGGAATGGTTCAGAGTAGGAACAGCAAAGTTTTAAAAGCAGGCCTGCTTGTAGTCATTTAATTCAACTTCTTATTTGTCTCTCTTTTTTTTTGCAGATTCCAAAGTAATTCTTGCAATCCGAAAAGCTGAACATTTAAAGAAGTTAATTTATGTATCCTGTAACCCTCGAGCAGCTATGAACAACTTTGTGGAGTGAGTTTCCAATTGGACTGGTGATTAATTTTTGTCCCCCCCCCCCCCCGAAGGCATAGTTTGGTTTCTTCCATCTCAGATTATAATTTTTGGCATTACCCTGATGTCAAACCCAATTTTCAGAATTGATAATGGCGTTTCTGAAAAGCAAGATTGGTAGCAATAGCAGATACAGTGGAACATCAGAGAACGAAATTAATGTGTTTAATTAATGAGTTTAATTAATGTGTTTAACCAATGAAGCCTTTTAGGATTGCAACTATAAAATAGACCATGAAGTTTAATCTGTGTTTTCTTTGGCAGTCTCTGCAGGGCGCCGTCTAACCGCGTCAAGGGAAGTGCTTTTCGTCCGGTGAAAGCCATGGCCGTCGACCTTTTCCCGCATACCATGCACTACGAGCTGCTGTTTTTCTTTGAAAGAATGGAGCACCAGAGCGCAACGGACCACCAAGCGTGAACCCGGAAGCAACTGGCTCACAACTCGTTCAGTGGCAGGAACTGCAAAACATCTTAATCAATGATGGCTACGTAGTGCCTAGGAACGATCGATTTCCACTTTTTTATTTGTAGAGCAGTTGCCATTGGCGCTCTTCACAGAAGCCTGAACAGCCAGACACCCCCTCCTTGCCCCCCAATTCTCAGAACTTCCTATATTTAAGGAAGCACCAAAAACCCCAAGTGTCTAACATAGGTCAAAGCCTAAAGGCAGAAGCAATGGGGGCGTTATGTGCGCTTGGCTTTGTGTCGGACCGATTGTAGTGATTACAGAATTGTATTAAATGAAGACTACAGATAATTAAAACAATCCAACAAACTGAACATTTTGGGATGTGCTGATGCTATAAATTTATCCAGCTTGAGATATACTTTTAGTCTGTGACATACACAGGTCCGTAGCCAGGATTCTAGATCCCCCCCCCCCGATATTTTTTTTCAGGAGGGGCAAAATTTTTCCAGGAGGGGCAGCAACGTCACACTCACATATATAACATTAGAATCATGCTTCATATTGGAAATGTTATCCAAAGGAAAAGGACATCTGTCTGCCCTCTAATTGTGCTGGACTTTAAAATAAAATACTTATTTTTAAAACTTGGCAAGTGTCAGATTCAGTCCAAGTGATCCACAAAAGGTAGGCTTAGACCAGTGATGGCAAACCTTGGCACTCCAGCTGTTCTTGGACTTCAATTCCCAAAAGCCCAAGTCTCTGTGAATCTGCGTGCACAGTAAACCCATTCGTGCAGATTCAGAGACTTGGGCTTCTGGGAATTGAAGTCCAAGGTTCGCCCTCATGGACTTAGACTCTTCCATTCTAAGTAGCGTATTGGGCAGCAAAGGATCGCAATGATTTCTGACTTGGGCAAGTATTCCCATGTCATTTTCAGGGTCCTCAAATCTTTAATGAAAGTTCTTCATGTATTTTCAAGGCGTCCTCATTGTTTGGCATTAGGAGGGACTGCAGCGGCTCAAGTGGTTAAGACGCTGACTGGAAGGTGGCAGGTCAGGAGTTAAGATACCCAAGTACTGCACGACGGAGTGAGCTCCCATCTCTGTCCCAGCTTCTGCCAACCTAGCAGTTCGAAAGCAAGAAATTGCAAGTAGATAAATAGGGACCACACGTCCATGGAAACGTCTGCAGACACAGACAGCGCTGGCTTTTCGGCTATAAACAAAGATGAGCACTGAACCTTAGAGTCGGAAACAACTGGCTTTTGAGCAAGGGAGACCTTTACCTAATTTATTTCTACCTTAGGGATCCTATTTTTCTCCATACAGAAAGTACAACAGGTACCTCGTATAATAACCCTGAATTCTCTGTTCTGTCTTACGATTACCACAGAACTGCACAAGTAGCCGAATTTGTTTTGTGATTCAGTACTCGGCAACATATGGTGCGCAGCTATATTAAGGCTCTGGCCAGGTGACAAATCTTACATATCCTAACGACAACCCCACTATTCCATAAGGTAGCATTTCCCCCCTCAAAAACCATTCATATGAATTATTAAAAGGCAGCAGCAAAGAAGTAACTGCAGTCCCAACCAATCAATCACAGAATCTTATGCGTTATCAAACTTTATTGCTCGGACTCCATTTTCGGGGCAAACACAAGCACTTAAAGGACCCGACACAGAGGCTGAGCATTGGAATCGAGGAACTGCACTCCACACAAACATTCACACACTGTCCCGTAAAATGACGTTGGACATGTTCATTTTAAAAATACAACACTGCAACTGATGACTCTAAATTGTTCCAAGTGACAGACAGACTGAATGAGGAACTATCTATCCCCAGTCAACTACAGGAAGCTGTTACTGTCCCAGTTCTCTCGCCTCAATTCAAGAATGTAAACAGCTTTAAGAAAAACGTTTTTTTGAAAATGTGACAAAATGCAAAATAAAAACCCAATACTTGGGAGAATGTATTTTCAACACCCTGGGTATCCACACTGGAAGTGTTAATCCAGCAACTTGTTTTAAATGGGTAGCATCTGATTGGGAGCTTTGCCATTAGTGTGAAACATTCAATCAACATCTTTTAGTGCTCAACAGCACATAATATGCAAAGCAAATGCTACTTCCAGAGCAATGATGGCAAACCTTGGCACTCCAGCTGTTCTTGGACTTCAATTCCCAGAAGCTCAAGTTCCTGTGAATCCACAAAAATGGGTTTACTGCACATACACGCAGTAAACTCACTCGTGTGGATTCACAGGGACTTGGGCTTCTGGGAACTGACATCCAAGAACAGCTGGAGTGCCAAGGTTCACCATCACAGTTCTAGAAGATGGAACAGACTGCATTAAGTGAAGTCCATTTAGATTAATGTATTGTGCTAATCCAGTGATGGCGAACCTCGGCATTCCAGCTATTATTATACTGTACTTCAATTCCCAGAAGCCCAAGTCAGTACTCTTGCTGATCAGGTCTTCTGGGAATTAAAGTTCAAGAACAGCTGGAGTGTCAAGGTTCGCCATCACTTCTAATCAGAGGGGCAGGGTTGAAAAGGCTTTGCTTTAAGCATTTTCAGCATCGTTTGGATCAAAACCATTACAATTGATTAAATAGGAAAAAATACAATTACAAAGTAACTCAGCACTGATGTCTTGAGTTGCACTGTGAAAGTATAGACGCAGAAGCCAAAGTTAATGCAATAACTACCATTTCTCACAGCAGTTTGTGCTTATAATGTGCAAAAGCAAGACTGTTTACACCTCACACAATAGTAAACATCAGAAATACAATACTTCACAGTAACAACGGCAGTGAACATTATTTGCTCCAGCAGTTATTGCGCTCTGTCTAAACATCTTGCCAAAGAGGCTGCAGCACATAAATTTTGTTGTTCAAAGAATGCATAATTTGTATTATCCTTTGGTTCACAATGATATAGCAGGATCTTTTAAGGTCACCTCCTTAGGATTCTGATTTTGCAGACTGAGGTTAAGAGTAACACAAAGGGGGTCAGTGCAACAAAAGGTCTTTATTTGCAAGCGTAAAATACACATGCCAATAATACTTGACTATAAGTCATCCCAAATATAAGTCATCCCAAGTATAAGTCGGGGTGGCAAATGCAGCAGCAGCTAGTGAGTTTCAAGAATTAAAATACAGGAAAATATGGTAAAATTATTTTACACATTTGTGTGGGTATGGTTTTGAGTGTTTATGCTGACCCGAGTATAAGTCGAGTCTCATTTTTAGACCTCATTGGGGGGGGGCGCTAAAAAAACCAACTTGGACTTGAGTATATACGGTACATAAAACCCTTTTGAAGGCATTCAACCCTACAACTTTTTTAGTATCACACCAGTAACATGCTAAATGCAACACAGACTAAGGCTACATTCTCCAAAGAACATGGGCAGTGGACCCAGACCATCAATTAATGGTAAACCATGTATTCAGAAGAGATGCTGATCCATGTTAAAGAAAGGCATAGCAAGTACTATCTGTGTAGCAATGGGGGAATGGAATTTACTTGCCTGATGAGAGATGCAGATATAAGTCGGGGTATCAGGATGGGCTCACTCTTTTTACCAGGTGGATGCTTGATATATTAGAAACAAAGGCTTCCAACTACAAGCTTTCAAACAATCTGCCTCCTATAGATCAAAGAAGTGTTATATTAGCCTAAGTAAATGTCCAATAGTCTTTAATTGTATGTAGGGTTTCCAGTATCCTGCTTTATAGACAACATAGAGTCTACCATGGATACAATGTGCTCTCAGTACTGAAGGCAAGAAATGTAGATTAAAATGTCTATTTGTTAAGAAATAATGCACAAGGTGTGTTTGTTTTAAAAAATCACTTCCATGGACTTCAAAATAGGGACTTTCAATCCTGATAAGACAGCACAAATGAGTGACTTAACGAAAGGTTATATAGGTAGAGTCCTTTATTAATTTGCCACTTTACAAATGGCATCTATTCTTACCCAAAGAACCAACTGAGTAATGTACAGCCCTAGTTACACAATTAATAACTGCTAGCTATACTGGAGATGTTTGGAAAAGAAGCTAAAATTAGTTGGGTGATGACTTATCCCAACCTTTTCAAACCAGGGGCCGGGTCACACTCCCTCAGTCAGCTTCAAGGGCCGGATGGCCATTTTGCCCTGCCTACATGACGGGGTTGGCCATTTTGCCCCAACAGCTTCAAAGTGGTAGCCATTTTGTTTTTTGAATGATCGTAGAGGGGCCACATGAAATGGCACTGTGGGCTGGATCTGGCCCATGAGCTGTTGGTTGGGAACCCCTGATTTATTCTGTTTCTGGAGTGTAAAAAATTAAATGCAGAATTATCTGTAGATTGAGTTATTCAATCGCAATGACTTTTTAGAACATTGTTTTTGCTGCTTAACTATCTTGTAACTAGGTACAGAGCTCAAAAAATGTATATAAGACAAAAATTGCATATCCACTTTCTTTATTTCATTTTGATACAACTTATTCAGGTCTTATAAAAGACCTCCCTGATGTACTCCAGTTTACATTCTAATTACCACAGCAGAAACTATTCTGCAAATGCTAAACATTTAGTAAAACAAAGTCAGTGTCAATTTTTAAGAACAAGTTAAAATTACTCCAGTGATTTTCCTAACTTCCAATAGTCAACCAGTCCTCCAAATGACTTGCGGTACCACCCTTTGCAATGAGATCTTAATTAAATCCAGCTGGGTTAAATTAAAATTATATTTTAAGGGAGCTTTGTGCTAGAACCCTAGATATTTTGCCACACTGCTTTTCAAGCAAGGGTCTTGGAAATGGCAGAAGATATAAGATACAGAGCACTGCTGTTGCAAATGCTCTGTTCATTCGGATTCCTTAGGGGGAGGTTTCTATCCCAAGCTCAACCAATGTGACAGAGACTGCAAGGGCAGCAGCACTTGGTCAGTAAAACCTCAAGACAACAAAGTTCACTGTATTCGGCAAGTTCAAATGTTATTTTTTTTCCTTGTATGAAATGTTAACCTTTGTGCAAAATTAAAAGGCAGATACGTTGGTGCTCAACAGTGCCATAGAGCAGTCTAATTATCAGAGAGACGGCGAAGTTTTAAATAATTCTTTAGTCTTTCAAAATCAATAAACCACCCAAACGACTGGCCTAACCTTCACAACTTCCTTGTTCCAATATAGCTGTCAAAAGTATCCAATCAGTGCCTATTATTCTGTGCTAAAATGCAACAAAGCTCATTAAAGAACTGTTGTACTTCATTCTGTGCTGAAAATTTAACCAGGTTCCTCTGATAATTGTGTGCACAGATGTATTTCTATGTTATACATTCGTTCCACTCTTTACAAAGACATTCTGAATTTTATTGTTAAACACAGCAATTCAAGACAGCATGGATACATGGGGAGAACACTTCCTTAAGCTTCTCTAGTGAGCACAAGCCACACTTTACACATTGGCCCACAGAGATGTTTGCTCTCTTTCATAATGGGATACCTTGGGAGGTAAAAATTACAAAGATTAATATGATCCCCCAATGATGCAAAAGAACAATGCATATTTGAAGCTGCTTGGGTTGTTACATTATTTTGCACAGTGAAGCAAACCATTTCTTAATTAAAGTATTGGGAAAAATTAGTTTTCTTCACTTGATTTATTGCTCCCCAATCGTTACACTTTCTGGTCACACATCCACAGTGCACAGTGGCTCACTGCCAGGTTGAGCAGATTCGACAATTGTCATCTTGGGTTTCTTTCTTGTTTCCTCCTAAAAATGTAAGAAGCCAAACACAATACTATAGAAACATGTTCCTGGTTTTTCTGAGATGTCAACACTTTTAAAATGTTATAGAACAAAACACACAGGCATAGAATTTGTACTCGCAGCCCATGACATTCTGATTATAGGAAAAAGTGCTAAAGTACAAGAGTAACATTTTGCACAAATATATGAGGCACACATTGCAACGCTCAAGGATCCTGGAGAAGTCTGACTAAAGATCCATGAGCTATGCAAAAATGTGGAAATTATCATTTCCTTGTTAGCTTCTCCTGACAGCACAAACAGCTAAACAAAGCAGTCACTTTAAAAGGAAACAGATAACTGACCCTTCAAATATACATTTAAGGAGTAAATTTATCAAACAGAAGTACGAATGGGATTTCTACACAAATCTTCAGATCTTAACAGAGTTTTATAAAATTAATAAGCAGACACTCACCCTTTCTTTTGCGAGTTTCTTCATTTCTTCCTGTAACTTGTTCAGTATGTGTAAATTTGGCTTGTTCTTTTTGGCATACTGTTGAAGCTCTATCACACTTTTATCAGAAGTCTCCTGCACAAAAATTCACATAATTAAAGACTAAAGAAAGGAATTTACAGGAAGTGCTTTCATCTTCAATAGAAATAAGGTTTTTTTTTAAAAAAAATCTACCTACAATGGTTAGCACACTCTAAACTTAAAAATAAAAAAGGATGAGACAATACTGAATCACTTAATATGAAATGTAGCTGAATGCATTTCTCAAACTATGATCCGTGGAACAACGGTGCACTTCAATTCCCAGAAGCCACAGTCAGTACACTGGCTGATCGGTGCTTTAAGGAACTGACTTGGGCTTATCGAAATTGAAGTCCCAAAAAATAAATAAATCAAACTTTGGAAAACACTTCACTGTTCATCCCCTGAGCCTTGTCCTGAAATATAATGTCACATAAAACAAGATTATTCAGACTGTACTTTGAAGTGTTTCAATGGAATCAGTGGCAGAAAACCTGATGGGCAACTTATGCAGAAGATATACCTTTTAAGGGTTAAGGTTCTATCTACTTACTACCAAGTTGTACAATTCTGTATACAACAGATAACAACTATACATTTCTTAACCAATTCACCATTAAAAGTTGCATCTTCTGCATAACAGCATTTTGATTCCTGGTGGCAATGTATGGTTGTGAGAGCTGGACCATAAAGAAAGCTGAGCGCAAAAGAATAGATGCCTTTGAAATGTGGAGTTGGAGGAGAATTTAGAGAGTACCCTGGACAGCAAGGAGAACGAATAGGTCGATCTTAGAAGAAATCAACCCTGACTGCTCCTTGGAAGGTCAGATACTGAAGATGAAGCTAAAGTACTTTGGACATCAAATGAGAAGAGAAGCTTTACTTGAGAAAGTCTTCACGCTGGGAAAGGTCAAAGGCAAAAGAAGTGGGTGGCAGAGGATGAGAGGGATAGATGGTATTGTTGAGGAGGATGGTGGAAGTTACATAGCGCTGGAAGCCCCCAGAAGAAGGAAGTGGTCAACATTCCAAAATACAATATTTAGAAAATTCTGACAAGGGTAGCCATAAACTAGAATTGATATTATGATAAGTAACTCAAATATTTGAATTCAACATTTTGAGCCACTTAAAATATTGAAAACTTGAGCCTTTGATGAGGCCAGAGAACAAATACTGTATAACACTTACCTGTTTAACCATCTTACTGCTCTCTCTACCATACATACGTAACAAAGAGCCCCAATTTTTCACATGTGGGTGAAGCAACTGAAGTATTTTCTGAGAAGCCAATTGTTTTCCAACGCGCTTGTTTTTACCTGCACAATCACCATAAAATTACGTTTAATAAATAGGCCTTTTTTGTTTGTCTGCACACATTAAAAATGCAATCAAGCGAATGAACGTACTTTTCTATCTAATTCAGTGACTGCATCAGCTTCTTCTTAGTTGCAACATGAATTCTGAAGCCACTTCTATTCAATTATATTTATAAAGAAAAAATCATTTCCCCAAATTAATATATTAGACCAGGTTCTCAACCAACAGTCTGTGGCGCCACTGGACACGTTTACGACAGCATTTATGGCAGGGGAACCACCTCCATCACGCTCAGCTGTCTGAGGGTCGTGATCTCTCCCATGGCTTTAAAAGATTAGGAACCCCTGTACTAGACAATGGTTGAGCATAGTTACAAAAATATGAGGCTAGATCTTATTCACACTTAAATCTCATTTATTTCAGTGGGATTGAAATCATGACCAACATTTTACTGTGGATCTTGGTCTAATCAAACACAGAGTTTAAATGCACTAATCCTAAAGAGGGTTATACTATTGTCCATATAAATGAATTCTTAGTTGTCTTCTGAAATGTTTTTTCAACCTTCACCTAGACCACATTAAAAGTAAGAAATCAACATAAGTTTCTCAATACGGAATATCTCATTCTCTTATGACTGTATTACCGGATTGTTAAATGCAAACGAATGAGCACAGATAGCCTGCTTAAACAATAAGAGAAATGCTTACATTTCATAAAGAAGATACGACCCAAAGCCATTCCATCAGGCCTGCAATGCCCTCTATCTGCACACGTTTGTATTCACTTCCTGGTTTAGTGCGGACAGGCTTACGCATGCACAGAAGCATCTGTATTCGCTTCCTGGTTTGGTATGGACGTGCTTGCTCATGCACAGAAGCATCTGTGTTGAACCAAGGAGTGAATACGAACACTTCCGCGCATGTGTGGAAGTGTCTGCGCCAAACCAGGAAGTGAATTTCCAATTTTCCCTATGTATGGCAACTTTTGAGACACCCTGTATTATTAATTCAAAATTGTGTCTTGAGAAATGGTGATCATGACCATCCCTCTGCACAAAATAAACATTAAGTTAAGATCTTTAGGGAATAATTCTAGTCAGATTTTTGACAATGAAAACAGATTTAAAAGAGGTACAAGACTTCTTTTTCAAAAGGACTCAAATTTTCCGTAATACTTACACCAACCACGCACAGTGTGCTTTCCACATGTCATGACATATTCACTCTTCTGATTTTTGCCAGGAATTACTTCAAACTTTATAGACGTGTCACCCATGCCATGGTTTCTTAAGAACAGACAGAATACTGTTAGCACCTTAGCCAAAAAGTCTGTCAAACACAGCTGCTTATCGCAGGGATTCCCAGCCTGTGGGCCGGATGCAGCTCACAGCGTCATTTCATGTGCCCTCCCGCCTCCACCACACCAGGAAGTGCTGTGTAGTGGAGTAAGGACAAAATGGCTGCCCGGCCCCTGAAGCTGTCTGAGGGTACTTTCACCGGCTTTAAAAGGTTGAGAACTCCTGGCTTATCTGGTTCGCCATCACTGTCCTAGGTAGCACTGAATGAAGAGCTATCTACCTATCAATCACAGGCGAGAGAGGACTCTGGCCACTGCTGTGTGAGACCTCCAGCCCTTTCCCACCTGGCCGAACGTTGAAAAGCCTTGCAACTGTGAAGAGCGGGCGGTGAGAGAGGACTGTGGCAGCAGTGGTGCCTCCATCTCCGCCCCAGCTGTGGCCAGGTCAATGTTGGGTGTGGTGGACTCGTCGTCAGTTGAGCCGTGGCAGAGTGGCAGCTTTGGAGCTGCAGAATGGGGACTTGGCCACACAGGGGTCGGCGGCAGGGGAGCCGGTGTGGCGGAATTTCATGACCCCATATGCTGCCCGGCGCTGTGGACTTGGCCAGGCTTGGCCACTGGGACGTGGGGCTGGACATCACTCCCCACCCAACCTAGACTTTGGACTCTGAGGCCTGGACTCTTGTGGTCGAATTCTTATTTTTGGGATGATTTGACTTAGGTGACTTTTATTACTGTACAGTAATACCTCGGATAACGTTTGCATCAGATAACGCTAACATTGCATAATGTTGAACAATCTGGGGATGGGAATTGCATCGAATAATGTTAAGATCGTATCGGATGCATCGGATAGCAACCGCTAAAGCCTGTGCAGTTACAATGTATCTCTATGGAGCTTTAACGTTATCCGATGCATCCCATAGGATTTTAACATGCATCGGATAACACTAAAAATCAGATAACACCAAGACTTGTGGAACCAAGTTTTAGCGTTATCTGAGGTTTTACTGTATGTTAATTGTATTCTGCTAATTGTATCTTGTTCTCTAGCGTATGCTAATTCTATCTTGTTTTATATTGTATTGGATGTGATATTGTTTGCAAGTGGGCGGAATACAAGGCATTATTATTATCATCATCATCATCAACAACAACAACAACATGCAAGCATTTCTTGAGG
Source organism: Furcifer pardalis (assembly GCA_030440675.1). Taxonomy (NCBI): domain Eukaryota; kingdom Metazoa; phylum Chordata; class Lepidosauria; order Squamata; family Chamaeleonidae; genus Furcifer; species Furcifer pardalis. Next base: position 6,939,311 of record CP126898.1, read on the forward strand.
CCAGGATTGCTTACTCTTTTCAAGCTATAAAAAGATGGATGAAGAGAGGACACAGTAAAAACTGTCGTCCCCCACACTTTATTTGATGGGTTTACATGAAAATTTTTAATATTTGTGTCAGTTTGTATTTTTGAATTTTATGCCGCCCTGAGTATGAAAGTTTTTCCTAAAAGTGAGGGATAGAAGTTTAATAAATAAAATAATATTTTTTAAAATCTCCCAATAAAAATCCATATTAATAGCAGACTACCTTACCTTTTAAGGCACTCATGGAGAATTTGATATGGAGACAGGAGTCCAGCCTTACTGGTCAATTCATATACCCGTGAGTCCTCAATACTGATATGATTAAAATACTACAAAAAATTGGTAGATCTTCATTTAATGGCTAAAGAGTAATTTAAGTCCAAGTACAATTTAAAACGTTACATTCAAAAGTTAATTTATTACTATATTTGTAAATATTTCAACAGACAACTCAACAGAACACACTTTCTTTTTTAGAAAAAAAAAAGACATTGAAAACTGGCAAAAATAGTTATTCTACAAACCTTTTCTTTTCTGCTCAGAAGTTCCACTAAATTTAATGAAACAATTCTCCTAGATTAGTGTGAATGATTGCAGTCTTGGTTTAGCATGGGTGCATGTTTGCGTTCTGGGAACAGTTAGCTGAAAAACCTTTCATGAGTTGACTGTCACTTATTAAAAATACATGTACAGTAATTTGGAAACACAAGACTATCATTACTGAAAGAAAATTAACACAGTGACTTTATAAAGTGAAAATTAACACAAAACAGCAATTGACTTGGTTCCGTTTGAAATCATAATACAGTACTACTCGTACACTTGGGAGTATGTAAATTCAATGGAACTCAATTTGCATTCACTGAACTTAGCAGGACTTACATTCAAATTAAACATGAGGAAGACTATAAACAATACCTCTAGTTCCTCGCTATCTTTGGGCTTTTCCTCAGAGGTCTGTTTAACAAAATCAGGGATGAGGATTTCCAATGTTGCTCGGGCTGAAAGAAAAAGTAATTGAAGGAGTTAATGCCCTTGACACCTGATGGGATAAAAGAGGAAGCAAAGAAGATGCCTGCTTTAATTACACATTCTAAACTTCTGAAACTATAGATCAGTGTTTGGCAACCTTTTAAAGTAGGGGGCCGGGTCATGTTCCCTCAGACAGCTGTAAACATGTCCGCGGCTGTTTAAAACCCATTTATGGCTGATGTAAATGCGTCCGTTTCCGGAGGCAGCAGCTGGACTGAGGGCATGGGCCAGATGGTCTGGTGCTATGAGTTGGATCCAGCCCATGGGCCGTAGGTTGCTGACCCCTGCTATAGATCATAAGATGAAATAGGAATTTTTTCTATTCTATTTTTGTGGATGAAAATATATTTTGTGGATGAAAATCTTTTGAAGGTCAGCAGCTAATGCCTTTGTCCTTCATTCAAAGGATCGACACCAAGTACCACAACCCAACTAACTAATCACCCACAAACTGTATTTCTATTTCATCAGAGCCCCATGGGTAGAGCGGTGCAGTTGTCCCTTCTTTTGCTCTACCGATGTTTTGTACTGATTCTCATGATTCCTCATCAATGGCCACATTAGTAGTGGTTGAAAAGGAATCACAGTCTGGAACGCATGGAAGGACATCAGGTTAGAGAAAATTTGAGTAGAGCTGCACAACAGTGTGCTTCACTCCCACAGATAATGAGCAATAAACAATACAGTACTGTAAAAATAGGTCACATCCTTTGACATCAATCACCAACAGCCTTGCTTTACTATTCTAGAAAGCTAAAAGCTTCTTCTAAGTCCATTCATATTATACAAATCATAAGGTTAAGACACAGTGCTACATTTCAATCACACATTTCATGCAACATTTGTTTCCTCCATTCTATACATTAAAGGTAAACAGGTGTAAAACTTGCATGTGTTTATATACAAACTTGCATCCCTTTGTCACAACAAGCAAGAATCGTTCTTAGTGTTCTAGCCTTATTGATACCAGCTATTCTGTACAAACATTTCAACACATGTTTACATTACCAGCTTTATTTTTGGCAAGTTTCTTGCTGCTTGCGGTTCCTGCCCCGTAAGTCACTCCATCAATAATAACCGAGGCTCCAAAAGGCTCACTTGGGTTCTCTTTAAAGAGAGAAGAACGAATGCTGAAGTCACGATATTCTGAACAACTACTTATCCTATATTATCAAGATGTCTGAAAATGATACACCCACCCTGTGTATATTGTTAACTGCATGTACTCTGTCATTCTACTATAATGCAACTACTGGGAAAGCTGTCAATTTGTTGAAATATCAGGCTCAAATCTTAGAGATTCCAATCACATACATATATTACAAGAAACACTAACATGCCATGGCAATAACTTACCACATTCAAAGAAATTGTAAACAGGTCGAACCTTCAGTACTCGTTGCATATATTCATGCAGAATGCAAACTTCAGACTTCCCATTGGGATTAATAACAAACTCTAGAAATAGGAAGACATTTCAAAAAACCAATTTTGAATCTTTTGAGTGTTCGCTGCTCTAAATATAACGCTGTCTAACTTGAGTGTCCTACACCCAAAGCAGTGTAAATCCCAACCATCTAGTACAACTGCCTCTAACATTGCTCCTGGAATTATCCAGCCAGTCTGGCCAACCCCCATAGTAGCTAGAGAACTCCAGTTTTAAAAAGTAACCTTCCTAAGTACCTGAGAAAACAGCAGCTACGTATCATTCTCTTCTACATCACCTCCTTGTTAAGAAATGTCTTCCATTCCAGAGATGATTGGTTATCAGCACTTTGTATAGCCACCAAAACCCTAAGGACCCCATGATCAAGAGCGGGGAGTTCCCAACCTTTTCAAGCCAGGGGCCAGGACACGTCCTCTCAAGTCAGCTTTGAGGGCTGGACAGTTATTTTACGCTGCCTGCACGATGGGGATAGTCATTTTGTCCCAACATCTTCAAAGTGATGGCCATTTTGTTTCTCTAATGTCCTGGGGGTGGGTGGGGGGCACATAAAATGGTGCCGTGGGATGGATCCGGAATGTGGGCCTTAGGTTTGAAATCTCTGATCAAGAGTACACAACATCTCAAAACCATATCTTTACAACTAACTGGTGTTAAAATGTAATAAAAATTCTCTAATGCCAACCATTTTTTGTTTTCCCATAGCAAAAGAGTTAAAGACAGCCAGAGACACATGTGCCAAGGCCTGGAACAGACAAGAGGCAAAAATAAATATACACCAGCCTACTGGCTGGGCAGAAGGATGATATCCAACTTCCTTATCACTCAATGACTTTGCACTAGGATTTTTGGAAGGTAAAAATTCAATCACCTGATGAAGTGTTGGAAAATCACAGCCAGCAGAGATAATAGTAAAGAACAAATCAGACTGAAGCAAAAAATACCAAGTTTGCATCAGGTTGCCACCTGTCTTGGCTGCATACCAAAACATACATCCCTTTTCAATATGAAAGACACACTCCTTCTAGTAAAAGCATACAGGGGAGTTTCACTAAACCATCAATACTGCTGTCCTAGAGTTCTAAGTCCTGAATTTTCTTTCTTTCTTTCTTTACCAAAACAGGCAGAGGCAAATACATGGGGCACAGAGATCACTTGTAGTGATAGCTGCATTCTTTCTTTATATTTCACTAGTACATATGGCCATGGAAATAATACTGCCAGTCACCCTGAAACTTAAAACTAATTAACCCTATTCTTACTCTTCAAAGAAATACAAGGTGCAGTCCACACAGTGAGGTTATGTGCTCTTTACAACACAAATTGTTTATATTATACAACAAACTTGTACACCAACATTAAACATTCAGGAGCTATGTAGCAAAATAGCTGCAAAACGTTTGCTATGAACTAGCTTAGGGCAGATGATTTAAATGTGAAGAGAAATAAAGGATTACTTCACAGCTACACCAGAACTTGCCTTATTAAAGGCGATTCCCTGGTCCATCCATCTCAAGACTGGCTACACTGCCTTAGAAAGCTGCTGCCAGTCAATGTAGCCAATCCTGAGATGGATAGACCAGGGAACCACCTCTAATAAGGCAGAAGTCTTCCCTGCTCCATCCGGCAAAAAGTACAGCCATAACGTGCTTTGCACATAGAAGGCTGAAAGTTCTGTTACATATTATGTAGCTCAGGGATGGCCAACCTTTGGCACTCCAGCTGTTTTTGGACTTCAATTCCCAGAAGCCCAAGTCAACACACTTGCTGATCAGGAGCACCAAGGTCAGCTACCCAATGTAGCTATAGTACTGAGTTCTAGCCCTTCCTCTTTTCACAACTTGTACAGATGGCAAACACGATACATAGTACTGTATGTATTATTCTTCCACTGCAGAACTAAACATAAAAGAAAAAAATGTTACCTTTCCAACTGCTTTATAAATCCACAAAAACAGCAGAAGCAGTTTAATGTAGTGCAACAGTCTGGATTTCCTACTGGACATAATCAAATCCTTTAAGTGTCCAAAGCAAGAATTTGAATGCTAGCCATAGCATACAGGGTAGGCAATATTACATTTTTTTAAATGGAGTCAAATATTTTTCAGAGTTAAACACAATGCTAAAACTCAAAACCAAGCACTGAAAGAAATAGAACTGTGGGAATGAATGCCATTCTCAATACAACTGCCTCAGTAACTGATAGTAAACACAGTAGATAAAGATTTCAAATAAGCTAAATATATTAAAAAACTTACCTTTCTTTGTGGGTGCATCTTGTACAGACAAGGTAATTAATTTCTGATTGGCTGGCAAAATTGGACGTTCAGATTCTGCTTGCTTCCTCTTCATCTCACGGTTGAACTGCCGTCTTTCAGCCCAGGTTCTGAACTTTTTTACAGTTACTTGTTCAAAATCAAAACGTTTTTCAAGATAATGTCTAAAATCTTCAAGAGCTAGGGGGAGAAAAGGTAACCAATCTCATTTGGTCCACACATTCCACAAAAAGCTGACCTATTGTTATGAATGGAGCGATGTCTATGTGGTCTTATATGCCAATAGTATGCTTAATAAGAATGTAAAATTATACATCTCACAGTAAGATTCTGTGTGCAAACAACTGAATGAAACTCAAGGCTACTCAATGTTCCTTTCACAGAAGAAATGGCCTACCAGTTCTGCAATGCTGAGTATAGTACAGAAAGTATATTTCAAATCCAGGGTGACAGGAAAACATTGTGTTATTTTATGTACCTAATTTGTGTAATGCAGGCTTTCTTCAGGCAATTTTTAAAAAAGCCAATGCAACTAAATATTATATATCTAAGAGTTATTGAAAGCATGCAGGTAGAAGCAACATCTGATTTAAAACTAAGAGAGAAACCATTTTGATTTTGTTGTTGTTACAGTTGCAGTCGATTCCGACCCTTCGCGACCCCATGGACCACCACATGCCAGGCACCCCTGTCCACCACCGTCCTCCCCACCCATCTTTGTGCCCATTGCATCAACAATGCCATCTAGCCATCTCATTATCTGCTGCCCCCTTCTCCTTTTGCCCTTGACCTTTTCCAGCATCAAGGCTTTCTCAAGTGAATCCTCTCTTCTCATTTGGTGGCCAAAGTACTTTAACTTCATTTTCAATATCTGACCTTCCAAGGAGCAGTCAGCGTTGATTTCTTTTAAGATTGACCTGTTTATTCTCTTTGTTTTCTAGGGTACTCTCAAAACTCTCCTCCAACACCACATTTCAAAGGCGTCTATTCTTACATTGCATTAAACTATTATTAAACTACACTGCAGTAAACTATCACTGTGTTTAACATTCTGCATATATCACCTAGGCCTCTTCCAAGATTGGAATTTTCCAATTGACATGTTTCATGCCTAGCAAATACAGTTTCAGATTCTCAGAGCCCCCAAATTATAATTTTTGGGACTTACCTACAGACTCGTCTTTGCACACTTCAACTTTGGCCCTAACTTGACCCAAGGCTCCTTGTGCTGCATCACCTCCAGAGGATTCTTTCTCTTCCAAAGCCCCAGAATCAGCACCAGTGGAGTCTGGCTCCTCTGTTTGACAATCCAATTCTGCAGCTTTATCCAAGGATTTTGCTGGCGATACTTCACCGTTTGGGGTTATGTCGTTGTTTTGTTCCCTTTCTTGATTTTCCTTCATTTTCTTATAATGCAAGCAAGGAATGCTACTCAAAGGAGGATCATGTTTCTGCAAATAAACATCCACATGGTAAAACAGGAGAACAAGACTACAAAGTCAAATCCAGCCTCTTCCAAAGGTTTTTACTGGCTGAAAAGCCATTGTGTTTATCCAAACAGTGTGAGTTTTGGAAACTATGATAAACTAAGTAATATCCATAGACTTTATTGGTTGCATGCTAAGTCACATGACTTAGTGTGTAACAGATAATGCTACAGGGATTTCTTAATTTACAGCAATCTGCTTCTAAATGTTATCGTCATCGTCTGCTACTCACATCCAAGTATACCATTTGCATAACTGCATAACAGGGTTTCAGCTTCAAAATTCTGGCAGACAGCTACCTCCAACAGCTGCCCAACTGAATCAGTAGCACTTGCCTCAGTTGCCATCAACAACTGAGTAAATGTTTCCAATATCGGTGCAACCAGCAAATGGGTGTCTCTGTGATTCTGACTGATTTCACTACTCAAGGAACTTGAAGATATACCACATTGCTTTAAAACTTGTTATACATAAAAAGCTTGTTTCTCCAATTCTATGACATGTGCAAGTTTTCACCTTTTAGATTGCTATATTGTGAAAATATAGTAATAATCATGTGCGGTCAAGCCAATTTTGACTTACAACTTTTCTGGGTTTCCTAGATAGAAAACACACAGAAATGGGTTGCCACTGCCTTCTCACGGGAGCATCCTGAGATTGTGTAGCTTGTCTATGGGAGCTCTTCTTCTGGGTCTGGGAAATCGAACTATCATCCTTTAAGCTGTTAATAACTCACTACCATCCTTTCTTCATCTAGCATAATTAATAAAAGGAACAAAAGTCTAGCAAGCTCATATTAAAGATTCCTCTAACATAGCAGCCCGCCTTCCAGAAGTAATAAATGGGATTATCTCCAGGAAATTCTCAAGTAGGCAGCCCTCTAAAAGCAAATTAATCCAGCAACCATATCTCCAAGAAAATAGTTGTAAATAGTTCTGCAACAAGGGAAACCCTAAAAACCTTCTGCAGAACCCTTTAAGACAGGAATTTTTAATGTTTTCCCACCATGGGCCAGACCATGCACCCTGCGTCAGCTGAGTGGGCCGAACACGTGGTTCCCCCAGCGTAAACACTGTAGTAAATCACAGCAGGCGCATTTGCACAGACAGGTTTACAGCTGTTGTAAGCACATCTGTTTCCATGGTCATTATCACAGGCCGTATCTGGCCCGCAGGTTGTGAACTCTTGCTTTAAAATCTAAGAGCAATTAATTTAGAAAGTTACTGAAATCTGATGCATACCCTTATACTTCCTGTTCCCAAGAAGTAAGGTCTGGACCAAGCAACAACTCTGGATTCTCTGTGTAGATATACAGGAATGCCTGAATTATGGAATGTCATGATCCATCCATCAGGCAAGGGCTCTGTAGGAGGGCGGCCACGACCTTTAAAAAATAATTGAAAATTGGTCGCAAGGCAAAATTATTATTCAATTTTTATTTCTAAAAGGTGAAAAGGAAAACTAAAAAAGCTAAAGCAAAAATATCTGGTTTGAAACAATTTATTGGCATTTATTTCCAAGTTTACTTTTCAGAATACTGGTAGGTTTTCAGCTAGTTAGCATTGTGAAAAGCAATTCTGTCATATGCCTATACCTAGGAAATAACCTACAGTCAAACTTCGCATAAAGAGCATTTCGCTTAAAGAGTAACTCGCTTAAAGAGCAGAATTTTCTCTGAATGTTCGCTTCGCTTAACAAATAAAACGAACCAAATACTCGCTTAACAAATAAATCAGGGTTCGCAATATCCCCCCCCCCTTTGGTCATTTACAATGGCGTTTCGCTTAAGGAGCAAACTAGCTTAAAGAGCAATCATGTGGAACGCATTATGCTCTTTAAGCGAGGTACAACTGTACCTTCTTCCCTGCCAACAAGAGAATAAATTACAACACCAAGAGCTAAAAAAAATCACTTAAAACATCCCATTGCTTTAGGATGCAAAAAAAAAAATATCCTCAATTTTGTTTATCTGACCTGGAACTAAATTGCACTTCTCTTATCAACATAAAGAAGCAATCTAATGACAGACACCCATAGCCCACTTAGTCTGGCATATAGTGGGCTATTTTGGTAAAAAGAGTGTGTCTTACATACCAGCAAATAAGGTAAATAAAAAACTACTTGTAGGAAGAACTCCAGGGTTATTATGTACATTTATAGAACTGATTCCAATAAATAGTATTACTTACTTTTAAGGACAGTTTTGATTTTGGTCATCATTGGCTGCACACTAGTTTCCCCATCAGACTGGTGATCACTCTCCTCTCTGTATTTCTCATCAACTTTCCTTTTTTTGGGAACACAGAGGCCTTCTTCAAGCAGTGTGTCCACATCATTATCAAATTCATCCTGAAAAACACATTGTTAGATACTACACCCCTGCCGCTATTCTCTTCCACTTATGCTGACAAGCTAAGAGCTATTGTAGAGAAGCACATTCATTCCTACCATTATAAGACAAGCAAAAATAGATGTGGCATATTTTAAGAATCAGACTGTTATTTTATGTCACTGCAAGTCTAGTATCATAAACTTTAACTGCAAAATGTTGCTAATTTACAAGCTGCTGCTTGTGTTCCAAGTTGTACAGCCAGAAATCCAACATCATCCTGTTAATCAGCAGCAATTTAGTCGTTTACACACACTCTCATGCCAGTGAAAATCCACAACAGGATTCTCACCCATGATTACTAACTTAATGTTCATGATACTCAAGAAGGAAAGCCTTTCTTTCATCAACATGAAATGAAATACAACCCATTTATGATCAGCACTGCAAACTATCTACTGGATGGTTAAGAGGCCAGAAATTTTCCACATATATTCCCCACTCACCACCACCACCCTCCTTCATTTACAAACATTTTTATAAAGTAAATCTTGTATTTCTTTTATCCCTTATTTTAAAATAGAAATACTTACCTCACAAGAATAATTCAAAGTTTCTTCATCCACTTTGTCTCTCTGAACAATAGCTTTAGATGTAAACCCTCCTTCTTCATCTATTTCCATCAAATTGTCAGTAAAATCTTCTAAATCATCCAGAACTGCATATTCCACTCGCTTTTCCTGATCTACATCATTTTCATCCTCCTTTTTGTCATCGCTTTCACCACCTACACACATAGCCTGACCATTGCTACCCCCAGCGAAAGGACAAGCATGCATATCCCCGTTAACATTATTAATACCTAAACCTGAATCTGTCTCATAGTCTTGCTCAGCTCCAGTGTACAGAACTTTCCGATCTTTACTTCTACAGCTCTCTGTAAAGCTAACGCTTATCTTTACATCTTTAAGCAACTTAAGATCAGGGGTGAACTTTCTAACTGAAGGCGCATGACGAGCAGTTCTTGGGCTTTGGTCGCTATTAGGGTCTATGATAAGACGACTTTTGTAGCATGAGGATCCTTTTGTGAGAAGCTGTGTTCTGTCGACAGTCTGCGTGTCCCCAGCAGGGGTATCTGACTGTCCATCACCACCAGAGCTAACGTCCATTACCTCTGCGTCACTGGACGTTTGCAGGGGAGGTGGTGGAGGCTGTTCATTAGGAGGCAATGGTGGGGGACAAGAATGGTTCTCCACATTCACTTCTGCTGCTGGCTCTTTTGGAAGGGGAGGTGCTCTTTCACAACTTTCCATAATTTTAAACTTACAAACAAGGCTTTAAATTTTTAAAAAAGTAAATAAATCTACACTCCTAACATGCAGAAGTCCGTCAAGACAGGATCTGTCATGCTCTATTCAATTTTGCAAAATTTGATGATACAATTAAGCTGACTACATTGCTCTTTTCATTAATGTAGACAGTTTTTAGAACCACTGTCTCAATTACTGGAAATGACAATGCATTCAGCTTAAATAGCTGATGTCACGGTGATGAGCATCTTCAGTGGTCATGTGGAGGTGTCCTTTTCTTCTTTCAACCTACAAAGGAAAAAAGGTACTGTTACTGAAAAGCTTTAACTTCCTATTACTCTAAAATTATAAGTACAACCAGCTGTACAAAATTCAGAATCAACTGTGTTTTATCCAAATGTTGTCAAACAACAATGTAACCAAAAGGTTATTCTAAAATGTAGTAACAATGACAATATTATGATAACTAGATAACACTGATGCAATATTTTCAAACAGAACTGTGCAAAAATGGTTATTTTACCTTATTGTCTATGTGACAGATTGCTAAACAGTTGTGTAACACATTTATTGAGCCATATGCTGTGATAAACTAATACAGTACCAATGTTATACAGGAGAATATGGTTTTAAAAGAGACTTTCATCATAAGTAAGGTATGTATCTTATATGAGGAATATCTGATTGATTACCTACATCAGTGATGGCAAATTTTAGCACTCCAGCTGTTCTGGAACTTCAATTCCCAGAAGCCCTGATCAGCAAGAGTGCTGACTTGGGCTTCTGGGAAGTGAAGTCCAAGACCACCTGGAGTGCCAAGGCTCACCATCACTGACCTACATACTCTCCATTTACGTTTCTTATACAGTGGAATCTCGGTTAATAAACAGCTCAGTTAACACAAAAGTCGCATAACAAAAGGAAATCCATAGAAAATAGTGGCTCGGTTTATGGATTTTTTTCTAGAATGGATTAATTAGTTTTCAATGGATTCCTATGGGAAACTGCATTTCAATTAATTAAATTTGGTTTTCAATGCATTCCTATGGGAAACTACATTCAATGAATTCCTATGGAAAATTCAGTTAAAGTAATTCTCACTGTAAGAAACGTCCCAGAGAACGCATTAGTTACGTTAACCAAGGTTCCACTGTACAGGAAAACAAATACAGTATATACCATGTGTTACAACATGCACCAGAAACAGCAATTTCCCGAACTCAAGTTATGTATCCTGTGGTTAGTGAACTTTTCTTACACTTCCTGAATGAAATCCAGGAAGCACATTTATGTTTATGGATTCTGCACAGAAGTCCATATTAACTTTAAGAAACTTTATCAACTTTACTGCATACTATTCTTCTCCAGGCTGTTTTCAAAATTGCATTAAACACAAATGTTCTTAAATATTACATTTCCCTTGCAATAACTGTGTAGATGGGAATTTCTCATCTGCTACTTTTCCAAGTCTCTCTATGTAAACCTAGACAGAGGGTTTAAAGTCCTCATAACCATGTGTGAATAAAAGAAGCATTCTCTTGCTCATTCAGGATTACCAATACAGAACTTTAACAAGCAGCATAATGATTCTCTCCAAACATCTGAAGAAAATCAAATGCTTTGGTCAATGATAATTTCAAACATCCCTCACTTAAAACAGTCTCATTACAAAACCTCTGTACAGTAAAACACCGGATAACGCTAAAACTTGGTTCCACAAGTCTTGGTGTTATCCGATTTTTAGTGTTATCCGATCCATGTTAAAATCCTATGGGATGGATCGGATAACGTTAAAGCTCCATAGAGATACATTGTAACCGCACAGGCTTTAGCGGTGGTTATCCGATCCATCCCATAGGACCTTAACGTTATTCAATCCAATTCTCCTCCCCAGATTACTTAACGTTATGCGATTTTAGCGTTATCCGATCCAATCGTTATCTGGTGTTTTACTGTATATAATTTCTTCAATGGACAAACAAATCTAAAAAACTAAAAGAACAGGGAAGGTACAAATTTCATGCCCTCTGTTAGGGACAATCCATACGGAGAAGCACAGAATATTGGAAAAACCTTCCCATCTGAACAAACTGAAAGAAAGCTCCTGACTGTATAAATTGAAAAGAATTACTAATCTTTCAATTTAAGTTAAGGAGAAAAATAGAGCACAATGCAAAAACCTATAGAGCAAAAATAGTTATGAAACATCATTATAACTACCAGAACAGAAACATATAGTGTATAGAAGAGGAGGAAATACCTAAACACACTGTTCTTCACTACCTCTGGTTAAATCACCATTGTAATACAGTATTGTTTATGCCAGCACAAACACAGCTACAATTTTCAAAACGAATCAAATGCTACCTATACCAATTACAACATGGTGCTTTCCATGAAAGGTTTTCTAATTTAAAGTCAACAATATTTATCATGGGATGGCTGACAGAAACCTTCTCTCACTTCCAAGTGTTTTCTGATAAAGAGAGGAGAATTTACAATCAGTACTAAAACCACATGACAGTATGTAATGTTTATAGAGAAGAGTCTAGTTAGTCTATGAACTTTGGAAAAAGACACCATGTATCCAACAAAACAATGGGCCTTTATGATGGTACATCAACTCTTCTAAGGGAGATACAATTGCCATCAGCTCTGTATTCCTTCTGGTATCAAATTAAAATATTTTTGTTTGCCCATTCCAGAAAGTTAAATTGCCACTATATTGCAATTCTACTTTAATTGGTTGCTTTTTTATTTTCTGTTTTACACTGCTAATCTTCACTGCTAGTTTCATGTTTTTCAAGTCTACATCTGGTTTTTATTTTATTTGGGCTGTAATAATCTTAATCATAATCTTAATATTACTGTTACATTTTTTCAAAGGTTTTATCAATGCTGTCACCAGTTCATCATTGATGTTAACTCAAAGAAAACTTTAAAAAATATATATTAAAGTATGTATTCAATTATTTGGAAGAAACAGAGCAATCTCTGACACAAAAGTATTACCCCATCTCCAAATCATGCAGATGAAACCCTGCTATTAATAGCAATAACAATTATTTATATGCCACTCCATAGTCCTTAGTGCACACTCTGGGCAGTTTACAATGTGATTAGCATTTTGCCCCCAACATAACTGGTACTCATTAAAGCTTTAAAAACAATAGTTAAACATTTTAATTTGTTTTTAGTAACATAGAAAATGTAGGCCTGGCTTCTGTTTATGCAACATTTATGGCTACACCAAAGCTATAACCGCCACTAGTCCCAATAAATTAGGGAGCCAACTGCTGAATAGTGAATCAACATTTATGTAAATCTCTGTGTTATACTGGGTCTTCTCTAAAGGCTACCAAGGGTGCTTTTTTAAGACGCCAAGGTGTCATGGTTACTCCCAACAAAAGCGGAGTGGGACATATTGATCTTTTTAAAGGGCCCTTAATGCCGTCCTTTAAGAGAGAAGAACTAAAGATAAAGGTCACCCTTGCTCGAAAGCCAGTCGTATCCGATGCTAAGGCTCAGTGCTCATCTATTTATAGCCAAAGAGCCAGCGCTGTCTGCGTTTACAGACATTTCCGTGGACATGTGGCAGGCATGATTAAACACCGAAAGGTGTCCTCCTCAAAACCTAACCAGAAATCACCTTAAGTAGAGGTCGCCTTTGCTCGCAAGCCAGTCGTATCGCTAGGGCTCAGTGCTCATCTCTGTAGCCAAAAAGCCACCTTAAGGGAGTCCCAAACCACCTCTAATCGGAAACTGTTGGGGCCTGCGACAGAAAGATAATTGGGGCGGCGGGGGGGACGGACGACAATTGTGGGAAGTAAGATGAGCCAACCTCGGTGGTAGGTAAGGCTGAGAAGGGAAAGAGTGAGGCTAGCCTGCCCGGGCTGAGGGAACTTTCGCGAAGGAAAAGGAGGGAGAGGGGCCTACCTACTACGACTGAGAGAGGCGGCCAGCCAGGCCGCGCAAGGCCCCGTTCGCCTCAGCGCGCTCTGCCAGAGCCCACGGGCCCGGCACCCACCTGGGCCATGCCCGGAGTGTCCGTACCGCTGCTCTCTCTTTCCCTAGGGCTCGCTTTGAGTCTCCTCCTCGCCCCGCCAAAGCCAAAGCGAGGGGAGAAGAAGAAACCGGGCCTGGGAAAGGAAGGGCCAGAAGCCACGCCGCCGCCCCGTCCTCTTTGCCTTTCTCCCCTTCTCCGCCGCCGCGGGAGCCTTTTCTCGCCTCTTTTTGGCTTCTCCTCCCTCCGCCTCACAAAAGCCGCCGTCTCGCCGCCGCCATCTTTAGACGCCTCACGTTCCCCCTCCTTCCAGAGCTTCCTTGGCTGGGGGTTTTCTCTCAGCCAATCGCCGTCGAGGACTCGGCTCGCGCTCTTTTCGGTTATTGGCTGTGAGGCCGGCTCGTCCGCCTCTTAGGAGGGCGGCCGCCAATAGGGAAAGAGAGAGCGACCGGGTGGCTGGCCAATAGCAGGGAAGGACCGGCTAACGGTTGAGAGACGGTTAAGGAGCCGTTATAAAAGGGGCGGGGCCAACGGTCGTTTGAAAAGTTGAAGGGGCGGAGCTTGAAATGCTTGTGTGGAGAAATATTTTCCCCTGATAATTTTATTTACTTATTGCATTTCTATCCCGCTCAATATGAGATATTCTCCCTCCCTGAGTGGCAAGATTTTTAACAAATGACAATCTAGAAGGGGTACCATATGGAAACCATCCCACAATGCAAACCAAGGAACTCAGCTCCTTTCCACAGCTAGAGAAATACACCCAAAAAAGTTCCAAAAAAATAAATAAATCCCAAAGCCACTGCAAAAAAAAAAAAATCCAGAATGGGTCCAAAACTCGATGCACAAACACTTCCAAACCTTCCACGCCATGTACTACCCACAGGTTAGGAACGCCATTACGAATGAACATCCACAAATAATAAATATTTTTTTTCTCCCAAAATACAAAAAAAGTTTCTCCAGGGTGCATTGCCTGGAAGGTTTTATTTATGGTGCTGCTACCCACCCATGCTAGAGTCTGTGGGTAGTACATGGCGTGGAAGGTTTGGAAGTGTTTGTGCATCGAGTTTTGGACTCATTCTGGATTTTTTTTGGAGTGGCTTTGGTATTTATTTATTTTTTTGGAACTTTTTGGGGTGTATTTCTCTAGCTATGGAAAGGAGCTGAGTTTTGTGTTTTGCATTGTGAGATGGTTTCCATATCAGCTCATGCGCTGTACATGGCTTTTAATTACAGCAGTTTCATGCCAGCTTATGTGCTGTGCATGGCTTGGCTTTTTACTGTGTGTATTGCATTGTGGGTTGGTTTTCATGCCAGCTTATGTAGACATACTTTTAATTTACTTAATTTAATTTAATTTTCACACTTATATGCTGCCCAATCGGGAAACCCAACTCAGGGTGGATCACATGATAAACAAACAATATAGACAATAAATACACAATAATATACAAAATTCAATCTACATAAACAGTTTTCATTATCTTGTGTGGATAGACTTGGGGTTCTAGGACTGGAGCAGGGATTCTCAACCTGTGGGCTAGAATCTATGTAGCCTGCACCATTTCATGTGCCCCCCCCCTGCCTCCACACCACACCTAGAAGTGCCATGTGGTGGAGGAAGGGCAAAATGTCTGTCTGGCCCCCGAAGCTGTCTGACGGAGTGTGACCCAGCCCCTGGCACAAAACGGTTGAGAACTCCTGGTGTAAAGCATTTTAAAATTTATTTTCTGCTCACTTAGTGACTGAGGTGTCATGGCACCCAAGAAAGCAGCGGAAACTGGGAAGAGGAAGGAGACAATTCTGCACGAGGTCAAGAAAGAAATCCTCAGGAGGCATGAAGGAGGAACGCGTGACATTGCCAAAGAGTATGGAAGGAGTGCATCCACGACCGGCACCATCCTACAAAGAGAAGATAACTGGGAGAGATGCAGCCAAGGGAGTCACCAGGGTCTCCGAGCATCGGCCACCTGGTTCTGGAGGAGGTAGAAAGGTTGCTCCTGCTTTGGATTGAAGAGAAGCAGTGTGCAGGGGACACAGTGACTGGGGCGATCATCTGCGAAAAAGCAACGCCCTTGCACACTGATCTCCTCTACCAAGAGCCAGAAACGTCAGTTGATACACAGAAGGCTTCAAGGCAAGCAGGGGGTGGTTCGACAGATTCAAGACCAGATCTGGCATCCACAGTGTGGTCAGGCATGGAAAGGCCACGAGTGCCAATGTTGCTGCAGATGGACTCTTCTGAAAAAGGATGCCAAAGCGTACCTTCCTTACGGAAGAGGAGACCTCATTGCCTGGCCACAAGCCAGATGAGGAACACCTCTCTTCCAGAGAGCTCAAGGAGGCATGCCAAATGTGGGTAAAACCACATACTTTTGTAAAGCAGCGCCACCCAGATAAGGCTCTAGTCCAGAGACTTGTCAACAGTTTTGACACTGACATTGTGTCCTCTTTCTGAGGGATGCTTAAAAGGCGCCAGGGGCAGCAGACCAATGAAAGGTTCCTAGTGAAACTGCCTAGATATGAAGAAGAACCTGTTTGTGTTAGTGCTGCCCAGTTGTCCCTTCTCTTCCAAAAAGTGCTGAAATTGTTTTGAAAAGGGTTTTAAACGGTGAACAGTTGGAGTTTGCCAAGTTTTCCCTGTTGAAGTGGGATTTATGTAGAATTGAAGTGTATTGTACCATGTTTGAAAAGTTTGCCATGTTTGAAAAGTTGATGTGTGATGTTTTAAAAGTTGATGTTGGATATTTGAAATGTTATTGCTTGATTAATCATGTCCCTGTACAGTATTTATGCCTTTAAAGTGCACTTTATAAAGAGTTTTGAACAGATAAAATACTTTTTTAAAAACTTTTTCTGACCTTCAGAACGGGACACAAGATTAACTCAGCCTTCCATCCTTCTGAGATAGGTAAAATGTGTATTTTCCAAACAAATTTTATAATGACTCCGGGGAGCTTTATTAATTTGCATTAATGAAACTTTAAAACTTATTTGCATGATCCTTGTGTCCCTAAAGTTGTATTGTTGGCTTGGGGTGATGGTGATTTCTATTGCATGATATAATAACAGATTCAGAACAGATCTCTCACTTCTGGTTTTTATTTAAGGGTCCACTAGATACACATGAGGGTTACCGTAGCAGTAATGACCAAACAAAGCTTCATTACACTGGACAAGGCATATAAAGTTGATCCTCGCCAAACACAACTGAACCAATGGTGGTGCTATTGTATAAGAAAGCTTATGTTTCTCACTAAGAACTTTGTTATAAAACAAATTCCTCTTTTAGACTGCCAAGTGTGTATAGCTATAGCTCCATCTCTGGCATCTTTCCTTGTGAATTATAGCTGGCTGCATAAAAGTATTTTTTATGGAGGGGAGTAAACCACCATCGATTCTCATAATAAAGTAATAAATAGCTCAACATTTTGCTGCAGGTCCATACATTAAGATATCAACATTCCCAAAACGTCTATGCCATTTTTAAAGCAAGGTTTCCCAACCTAAGGCCCATGGGCCAAATGCGGCCTGTGGTGATATTTCATGTGGCCTCCCACCCCTCCAAGGGCATTCAAGAAACAAAATGGCCACCCCTTTTGAAGCTGTTGGGGCAAAAGCCACTCCCCTCCCCATCATGCAAGCAGGGCAAAATGGCCATCCAACCCTCAAAATTGACTGAGAGAGCGTGATGTGGCCCCCGGCTTGAAAAGGTTGGGAACCCCTTTTTTAAAGAATCTCCCCAAGAAAGTTTGGTGACCTGGCTGAGCCCTTACAGCAGACAAGGTTGGCCAGGCCAGCAACAATACAGTGGTACCTCGAGTTACAAATGGTTCAACTTACAAAATTTTCACAATACGAATGAAAATCAATTGAAAATAATGGCTCGAGTTACAAATTTTTCTGGAACAGATTAATTGGTTTTCAATGCTTTCCTATGGGAAACCATGTTTCAAGTTATGCATTTTGGTTTTCAATGCATTCCTATGGGAAATTTGAGTTACAAATTTTTCATAACATGAAAAATGCCTTGGAACGCATTAAATTTGTAACTCAAGGTACCACTGTATTCCACTGAGATCTAATGGGCAAATCCAAGGACTGGTGAGTGGATCCTTCCATTGTCAGAGACGCTAGATGGGCAGATGTTGGGAGGAAGATTAAAACTGCTTCTTGGTCAATGAGAAGGATAAATCCTATGAAAATGACGTCCCGGTTCCTGATTTTTTTCACCATACGATCAGAAATTCCCTAGCGTGCATTGCACCTGGGAGGTATATAAGACCAGCAGCATCCATTTTGGACCCTGTGGGTGGCACGGTCGCAGTGAGGCAATCTTGCCATGTGTGTTCACAGCACCTCTTCCAGAGGCACCAGATTTAAAAGACATCTGGTGCGAGTGGCAGCTCTGAAAGAGGTCACTCCCCCTTCTTTGACCGGGTTGGGGCTGCAAAAGGAAAAGCCAATTGCAGTGGGATGACCTTGCCTTGCAGGTTTACGGCACCTCTTCTGGAGCTGCCACTAAAGCGCTCGATGTCTTTTAAATTTGGCAGCTCCAGAAAAGGCACCGTGAACACACAAGGCAAGGTCACCCCACTGCGTTCTCCCCCCTTCTGTGCCCAGGTCGGTACTGTGAGGGGGGGGGGAGAGGTGTTCACAATGGGGTAACCTTGCCTTGCGTGTTCATGGCACCTCTTCCGGAGACGCTGCTAAAGCACTGGATGTCTTTTAGCAGCAGCTCTGGAAGAGGTGCCATGAATGCGCAAGACAAGGTCACCCCACTGTGAACACCTCTCCCCGACCTGTGCACAGAAGGAGGAAGAGGCAATTGCAGTGGGGCAACCTTGCCTTGCGTTTTCATGGTGCCGACCCAGGGACATGACTATGTGGGGCATGGCCAAAAAAGTTTGGAAACCACTGCTCTAACCACTACTCAATACTGGCTTTTAGCCAGGCCCACTAGCCATCCTGGAAGTTAAACTTTCCCAAGCTCAGCTCCCAAAACATTACCAACCATCTCAATGTTACAAGTGATAATTAACCAAGGAATGCTAGGGTGACATGTTATTGCCAATTACTGTTATAAATGGTCACTTAATATAATTGTCACTGAGTGTGATTTTTAAAACGTCGTTTTGCCATTATATAATTGGTCAGGCAGCCTCATTGCAAGAGCTGTTGCTGAGTATGCCTTTGAAATGAATACTTGACCCCACCTGGACATCTGGGCAGCTAGCACAGCACAATTGTTGCTCTTCTTTCAAGTGGTAGATAGAATTCCAATTTATGTTCTGCACTGCTGAGCACGCCAACACCTTTTCAATCCACACCAGACACTGACTCAGACTAGGGCAGTGGTGGTGAACCTATGGCATGTGTTTCAGAGGTGGCAGTTGCAGCTCTCTCTGTGGGCACCTGTGCAATCACCCCAGCACAGAGTTTGCACACACCCCCGCCCAGCAGCCCAATGGGAGCGTTTCCTCCCTCCCCCAGCACAGTTTGTCCCGCCCCTCTGCCAGGCAGCCCAATGGGAGTGTCTCCTTTCTCCCCTGTTGCTGTGTTGGTACTTTGTGATAAATACTGTAAGTGGATTTTGGGTTGCAGTTTGGGCACTCGGTCTCTAAAAGGTTCACCATCACTGGACTAGGGTCATTTGCAGCTCAGCACATTGGCAACCTTTAAACAAAGGTTGGATGCTTCTTTGTCAGTGATGCTTTACACATGGATCCCCTACATCAGTGTGGATCAGATCTGAAGTCTTTTGAGATCCCCTCTAAACCGCCTATTCTGCAAATTAAATAATTCTTCACAAAATTATCCCTGCAGCACTCAGTTTCCTCCAGGATATAGTTCTGGATGGCCCACATCATTCTCATAATTTGTTTCTGCTGCTTCCTCTTCAGTTGATTGCAATACTGCTTATTCAATTTCCACCAAGTCAAGAACCTTTGGTGCCCTCCAGTCACAAGATGTCTCTATAGAAAATGGGATTCAGATGACTTATTGCCTTTGACTCATTACCAAACACACTGATATATGAGGAGCTAATTACAAAGAAGTAACATTTTTTAAGAAAACCTTAAAGATGCATTAAAGAGATAACCCTTTCATTCCTGACTCCCGTTCACCAAGTTCACCAAGTTCCAGTCATTAAAGGCTTATCAAGATGAGGCATTTATTCTGTGAAATATACCTGACTGGTCTTCAAAGTTCTCTTTTGAACTGCTATGTACATTACATTGTCCATTACATTTCTGTAAACAGAAACTCCGCTGGGTGGAAGTTGAGGTCCAGGGATGGCAGCAGAACAGAAAGATCATTAATGCCTAACAAGGTTATTTGGAGCATCAGATAGAATGGTGATGGCAAACCTTTTACTTCCGCTTCCGGGAGTTGTGAGGGTGCTGTGGGCCGGATGAATTGGTGCTGCAGGCCGGGTCTGGCCCGTGGGCTGTATTTTGGTAACCCCTGTTGTAGAGAGAGGGGAGAGGAAGTGCCACCAATCCACTTCGGCATCCCACTGCAGAGTGGGAAATTTCCTTGGATTTTAGGATTTCTTGGGGAAACTCATAGTACTAACAACTGAACAGCAATCTAGCATCGAAGGCAGGCGTTCTCAATCTTTTAAAGCTGGGGGCCAGGTCACGCTCCTTCAGACATCTTAGGGGGCCAGATGGCCATAGAGTCAGGTTCGCCTGATTGGGGTGGGATAATAAATCTAAATAAATAAATAAATAAATTGTGTTCTTTCTCTACCACATGGCACTTCCTGGTGTGGAGGCAGTGGGAGGCCACATGAAATGATGCTGTGGGCCGCATCCAGCCCATGGACCACAGGTTGAGAATCCCTGATTTAAGGAATTCTCTTAAGCTCTCAGCTGTTTTGAGGAACATAACAAATGCAACAGGGCCTTGGTTGAAAGCTACAATATTCTGCAGAAGAGAAGCATTTTCGTTTAATCCACAAGAGCTGACAGCTTTTCACAAAAGCTGACAGCTTTCCACGCTGAACAACTGAGGAAAGCCATGTGGATGTTCTTCAAATGCCTCATTCCTAAGCATGTCTGTTCAGAAGCAAGTGTGGAGTGGGGCTTGGTTCCTAAAAAAGGATATGCAGTATTTCAATCAGAAGCTGCAGTCTGATAACATGTTTTAGTAAGTATAGCGCACTGAAATCAAATGGAATCTACTTCTGAATGAACACACACACAGTCTAAACCAAAACACGTCAGGATAATAGTGCTCAAATGTATGTTGCCTGGAGACAATAATGATTAGCAGCATGGACAGAAAGATAAGTTTTTTTAGAGAGCTTTATCTTAAGCCTCTTCGGGCTGTCTTAAAAAAACTATGCAACCTTGTACGTCTCGATGTAGGAGTAAAGCCATTGCACCGATCCCAAAGTGAGGGGGAACAGGACTCCAAATGTCCCCCCAACCATGATATGCAGAAAGAACACAGGTTGGTTTTAAAAGGAAATGTGTCATTTAGAAAGGGTTTGACAAAAGATCAAGACATGTCTAGGTCAATTATTTTTATCAGGTGGGGTTCATAATAAAAAGACTATCCATCTCAAACACAAATGTTTGGGCAGATCTTCAATGAATATACAAAACGCCATGAAATCAGATGCTCTTCCATCCCATATGGGCAACATTTTTAATGCTATATTCTTAGCATCTGCTTGCCAACACAACTACAATATAACACTGGGAGTTTTCATTAAAAAAAAACAAATGTTGCTCATCTCTGCCCTTTTATAATGGTAAGGAGTGTGGCTAAACAAAAAACTGAGACACTGAGACCTTCTTATTGCTGAATCAAATGGGTGCTCCCATATACATGGAGCTTTACAATGCAAGCTTTACATGAAGAGAATCCCCACAAAAAAACATTAGATGCTACTTGGTTCAAGCAGACAGCACTTTCCTGATGCTCTGTCATGGCTCTCTCTTTCTCCTTCCAATTAACATTAAGAGCTTAATCAATCTCCAGTGTAATCAATAAATTAAACCCAATGCAAGTCTTGTCTAGAACAGATCCACTGAAATCACTGGGACTTGAGTCAGTGGTAATTGACAAACCCTGTCCGTTTCAGTGGGTCTAGTCTAGGCAAGACTACTAATGATTTTAGCCTACATTCCTTTTTACCCAATGATTCTTGCTCAAATGAAATGAGAACGACCTGAAAATACAGTTACATGATTACTGAAGGTATCATGAATCCCCAGCCTGACAGAAAGTTAAGTCATTGTGCCAGGCTATTCCATAATCCCTTTGAAAGTTACACAAACAGAACGTGGCTTGTTCCTTAAGTACAACCAGGCTTCCTGTTCAGACAATTTGGGGTTGAGCAAATGAAGGAGGTGATGGGGAAGGGGGCAGGTCCTGGCCACTGCTAGATTGTGCTATGCAAGAGTAATGCACCGCTGGGATAGCAGCTAAGACCTCTCCCACCCCCAGAAGTTCAATAGCTTGTTCTTTTCTTTCGTCTCCATCCTTCATTTTTCTCGCGACCCATTCAGACCGAGAGCCTGTTAAGTCTGCAGTGTGAACTGGTAGCTGCTTGTTTTCCATTGGTCAACATCCGCTTTGAGCATGGTGCGCTCGGTGAAGGTGACATGCCCACCTGCATCAACGAGAATGATTGTATTCGTCCTAAAAAGAGGAGGAAAGGGGGAGGGGGAATGGAAGATTAAGATTCGGCAGGGTTTCCCATCAAGCCATCTCTTGGGCTTCTAATTCTTAATGTTTTTCCACCCACTTCCCATCTCTTAGTAAACACAGAAATTAATTGTGTGTTTTGAGAGGGGATCATTCACACCAGAAACAAGACAACGGCTTTGTTTTTCTCCCTTGGCTTTTTTTCCACACGGCTGAGTTCAGCCTCCCTGGTTTCGCTTCATTGCTAAGCTTATAAATCCAAGTTTCACAGAATGCTCCACGGGGAACATGTAAGGAAAATATATGGAAAACAAAAAGGCTAAGGGATCAATTGTCATTGTCAAAGCTATTCTAGCATGGAAATAAATTTTTATCTGGAAGCAACAGACCTGTTGCATGTGAAGCTGGAAGCATATCAGGTTACACAATCCTGTTGCATCATGTTCAACTTACCTCTGCAGTCTTTCCTCTGGTCTCAGGCACTAGGGCCCATTTCCATATCAGAAAATATGTACCGTATATATACTTGACTATAAGTCATCCCAAATATAAGTTGAGGTACCTAATTTAGACCTCTAAGGCTAAGAAAATAGATTGACCCGAGTATAAGTCGGGGGTGGAAAATACAGCAGCTGCTAATGAGTTTTAATGAGCAAGATACAGTACATGAAAATATGGTAAAATTAATTAATCTAGACATTTGTGTGGGTATTTTTTTGAGTTCTTACTTGCTCGTGTTTTTTTTTTTTTAATCGTATGTTTGAATTTGAACCACCGCAGTTTTGGGACCCTCGGGGTCGCTGACCCGAATATAAGTCGAGTCCACTTTTTGGACTTCATTTTGGGGGCTAAAAAACTAGACTTATACTCGAGTATATATAGTATGCATATATTGTGACTCCTTACAGACACGGACACAGAATTTTATACAATGGTTTTTGTCAGTCTCTTTCATATAGCTATCTTCCAGCATCCACAAATCCAAAATAAGTTCCCAATATTTCCATGATGCTTTCATTCATGCTAGTGTATTTTTACATTAATAGAATCACATAGTTGGAAAGGGCCTTTTAGGCTGAGTCCAACCCCCTGCTCAATGCAGGAATCCAAATGCAAGCAGATCTGACTGATGGTTGTCTCATTCTCTTGAATGCTTCCAGTGCTCAGAACATCTCCAGGTACAGTCATACCTTGCATAATGAATATAATTCGTTCTGCGAGATTGCTCGCTATGCGAAAAATTCGCTATGTGAGTCTGACTCACATAATGAATTTTTCGCTATGCGAGTTGGACTTTTCCCTATGGAAAAACTCGCATAACGAGCGTTTCTATGGGGAAAACTCGCATAGCGAAAAAAATTCGCTATGCAAGTTTTCCCCATAGAAACGCTCATTATGCAAGATTTTCCATAGGGAAAAGTCCGACTCGCATAGTGAAAAATTTGTTATGCGAGTCAGACTGCTTAGCGAAAAACTTGCTCGTTATGCAATTTTTTCACTTAGCGAAACACTTGTTATGCGAGGTTTGACTGTACAGTAAAACCTCGGATAACGTTAAAACCTGGTTCCACAAGTCTTGGTGTTATCCGATTTTTAGTGTTATCCGATGCATGTTAAAATCCTATGGGATCCATAGAGATACATTGTAACCACACAAGCTTTAGCGGTTGTTATCCGATGCATCCCATAGGATCTTAATGTTATCCAATGCAATTCTCCCCCCCAAATTGCTTAATGTTATGCGATTTTAGTGTTATCCGATACTAATGTTATCTGAGGTATTACTGTACTTGGTTCCACTGTCTTACTGTTCTAACCATAAAGAAGATTTTTCTGATATTCAGCTATATCTGGCTTCCTTTAGTTTGAGCCTGTTATTACATGACCTGAACTCTGGGATGATCAAAAACAGATCCTGCCCTTCCTCTTTATGATCATCATTCAGGTATTTAAAGAGTGCTATCATAACGAAAGAAAATAAATTTTGGGACGTTTGGAAACCATTTTTGGAACACACATTGAAGAACAATAAAGGGAGTAAACCAGCACCAGACACATTTTATTATTTGGGGAAAAGTAAGAAGATTAGAAAAATAAATGGTGAATTCTGGATGTTGTAAAACGCACTAGGGTGGTTATTTTGATTTTTTTTGTTTTGTTTACTTTAACAGTAGTATTATAAAATAAGAGAATGTAATTGACTTCAGGAATTGAAAAAGGGATAAAAAAAGATGGTTATTTTTTTTTAAAGGAGAGTTGAATTTTATGGTAATATGATATGATAATGATATGTAAGTGGAAATAAAAATGAGAAATTGAATTTTAAGGTAATAGAGTATGGATAAGAATATGTAAGTGATGCCTGAAGAATGTGAATCTGATGAATTTCTATTATGTCTTTTTTATGATTTTTGTTACTCTGCTTTGATTTTCTTTTTTGCTTACTGTGTATGTAACTTTTGATTTAAAAATTTAATTAAAAAAATTTAAAAATAAAGTGTGCTATCATATCATGTCCTGTCAAGTCAAAACAGACTTACTGTGACCCTTTTAGGGCTTTCTAGGTACGGTAAGTGAAAGCTTTAAGGATCTTGACCAGCTTTTGTGGCTGAGTGAGGGTTGAAATCCAGGAATCTTAAGTCCTGGTCCATCACTCTATCCACTATCATATTTGTTTGTTGAGGGCCACTAAATCTGAGAAACAGCAATTCTTTCTACATTTTTGGTAGGAAACTGCTAGTGAGAAAAGTACACCTCTCAAATTGTTAATGTGGAAAAATGCATCAACCCACACAGATATAATAAGAAATGCATGGAGCGTTAGTCCAGTAATCTCTGGCACAGGGATATAAATCTTTGCTTATTATTATTATTATTATTATTATTATTATTATTATTATTATTATTATTATTATTATTATTATTATTATTATTATTATTATTATTATTAAATTCAAATTTATATGCCGCTCTCCTTGCCGAAGCAACTCAGAGCGGCTAACAATGTAACAGTATGAAATATACATAAAAAACACCATATAAATATAACAATATAATACAATCAATGTGGTCAACAAATCATCATAAAAAATAAGAATAAAAATACAGTACAATCAAAGAGATGCAAAACAGTCAAGGATATACAGTACAAAACAATGGGGAAAGTCCTTATTCCTTGTACATAATTCAATTAGAAAAAAATATACAGTACATTTATCCATGGAGTGGCTGGCCGCGAAACAGCTGTGGTGGTCATAGCGGTGCTGGCGTCTTTGGTCAGCCAGCCCGTCTGTCCAGCTGGTCCTCTTCCCCGCCCAACCGGCTGGGGATAGCGTCCGGGGATAGTCTCGTGGCGGCGGCGGCCGGCGGGTCTTTTTGTAGCTGTCCGCTCGGAGCTCCCAGCTGGTCCTCATTCTCCCCGCCCGACCGGCTGGGGAGAGCGTCCGGAGATGGTCTCGCGGTGGCGGCGGCCGGCGGGTCTTTTTGTAGCCGTCCGCTCGGAGCTCCCAGCTGGTCCTCATTCTCCCCGCCCGACCGGCTGGGGAGAGCGTCCGGAGATGGTCTCGTGGTGGCGGCGGCTGGCGGGTCTTTTGTAGCCGTCCGCTCGGAGCTCCCAGCTGGTCCTCATTCTCCCCGCCCGACCGGCTAGGGAGAGCGTCCGGAGATGGTCTCGCGGTGGCGGCGGCTGGCGGGTCTTTTGTAGCCGTCCGCTCGGAGCTCCCAGCTGGTCCTCATTCTCCCCGCCCGACCGGCTGGGGAGAGCGTCCGGAGATGGTTTCGTGGTGGCGGCGGCTGGCGGGTCTTTTGTAGCCGTCCGCTTGGAGCTCCCAGCTGGTCCTCATTCTCCCCGCCCGACCGGCTGGGGAGAGCGTCCGGAGATGGTCTCGCGGTGGCGGCGGCCGGCGGGTCTTTTTGTAGCCGTCCGCTCGGAGCTCCCAGCTGGTCCTCATTCTCCCCGCCCGACCGGCTGGGGAGAGCGTCCGGAGATGGTCTTTTTGCTTACTTTTGTTCTTGCCATCAAGAAAGTGTGATTTTTCTTGACAACGGTTGAGATGACAGACACCTGCACATTTTTTGCATTTTGTTTCTTCTTGGGATTTATTTTATTGCAGAAGTGTTTTATGCCCCTGCTCCTCACAAAGCCCCCTGCAATTTGTACAGAAAATACTAGCTTTCCCACCAAGAAAACCTGAGAAATGTCATTGCTAATGAAAGAAGTGCTGAAAAACATCTCACAGCAGTTGTATCTTTTTGTGACAGGTGTCTCAATGTGTCTCGACACACGTTTTCATCAAGGGTGAGAAAATGTGAGAGCATTGGCTTCATCTTTGATCTGGAAAGTTGCATTCGGACTCATCATGTTCCAAATGATTTCTGCTTGAGGAGGTCGTTGGCA
Organism: Furcifer pardalis; assembly: GCA_030440675.1. NCBI lineage: Eukaryota > Metazoa > Chordata > Lepidosauria > Squamata > Chamaeleonidae > Furcifer > Furcifer pardalis. Next base: position 6,966,282 of record CP126898.1, read on the forward strand.
GTTTGTTGAAGACCAAATAGGAGGCCTTCCCACTGCCTTTCTGTCACAAGAGTTTGGGGTTATCAGTTCTGATTCTGATTAGGTGGGTGGGGGTTGTTTGATTGTTTTAATGATGTTTGCTTTGCTTTTATTTTAATAGTGTAAGCCGCCCAGAGTTCATCCCAGATGTGCAGGATAGAAGTGCAATAAATCAGGGGTTCCCAACCTAAGGCCTGTGGGCTGGATCCAGCCCATTGTGCCATTTCATGTGGCCCTCAACTCCCCGGGCATTTGAGAAACAAAATGACCACCCCTTTGAAGCTGTTGAAACAAAATGGCCACTCCATCATGCAGGCAGGGCAAAATGGCCATCTGGCCCTTGATGCTGACTAAGAGCATGACCCGGCCCCTAGCTTGAAAAGGTTGGGAACCGCTGCAATAAATAAATAAATAAATAGTAATGGGCAGCAAGTCTTTGTTACACCAAACCAATCTCTTACCTGGTTCCATAATCTGAGCAGCGAACACAAACAGCTGCGTACTTGTTCAAGAAGGGAAGGATGTAGTCCTTTCCTTGATCCTCAATGGCTGGATCTGGCAGTTGACTGAACAGGAAAGAAACAAATGCTATTGACTTACAGTATCTCCACTTATCCCAGCAAATGCAAGCCATTAATCCCAGGCTGGGCCACCTCTGGATCACCTATAACAGTGATGGCCAACCTTGGCACTCCAGATGTTCTTGGACTTCAATTCCCAGAAGCCCAAGTCAGCACTCCTGCAGATCAGGGCTTCTGGGAACTGAGGTTCAAGAACACCTGGAGAGCCAAGGTTGGCCATCACTGACCTATAAGCAACTTGGGCCCGCATGTGATGCAGTACAGTCTTAGCTGATGATACAATTGGTTCAATCTAGATGTCTCAACCAGTCTGGCCAGGCAATCCTGCTATGGTACTAAAGTAGACCTTACTGCCAGCGACTCAGTGCCGATTGTTAGGTGGTGGTTAACTAACCTGACAACTCTGAGGACTAAACACCTTGGGTGTTGAAGTCCACAAGGAAGGGTGATGGTCCCTAAGTGGATTCAAACCCACTTGAACCCATCTTGATTGAGGGCAGCAGCTTCACACATCCTGGCCTGGGGCTGAGGAGGAGGACTTTGCGTACCAAAAGGGCTCAGGACCAGAAAGTGACTCAAGGAACTGGATCAGTGGAATGGGTGTCACACTGCGACGCAGAAGGCAAATGGAAAGCCACTGCATTATATTGTTCCTAGGACAATCTTCATGGCTGGTCACCATGACGATTGTCAAGATTTGGAATCAGATATGGCACTAGAAGATGATGATGTCCCAGTCTCTCAGTTGGCAAGGCCAATAGCAGTGCTGGTTGCAAGATTTTGAGAACTGTAGTCTAAAAGTGATATTTTCCAATTTCTGTCTACAAAGGATTTGGGAGTAATCTGTTTGCCAATTGCATATTACAAGTTTTAAAAAAAACCACACAAACCAAAACGAATTCTGCTCTCTGGCAGCTTATATTTCAATTCCTGCTGTGGACACATAACTAGAGGTAAAACAGAGACTTTCTACATGTTTCTTCTCCATGACTCCACTGCTATTTCCTAGGGCCATCTTTCAGTTGAAGACATCTCCAGGTCATGTCAGCTTGAACAGGTACTAGTTAACAGCGAGCACATATACACATTAATAGAACAGGATGTCTGATGAAAAACCCATTTTGTGACAGCTTTTAAAAATAATGACTATTATAATGTTTGAGTTAGTTTTGGAATAACTGAAACATCTCCCCTGCAGGCTTCAGAAGAGAGACTCCCTTCTGTGTAGGAAGTTAGAAGCCATGTAAGTTGATGCCTGCCTTCTGTGCAGTTCTGTTAGAAACAAACAATTAAAAACAAAGTCTTCTGCCTGATTAATTGGGGTCAACTTTCATATAAGACTTCAGCGTTTATATGTTGCACTCGTCATATCAGATGGCATCTTCTCTCTGCACCGCCACTGATTTTTTTTTTACTTGTTGCACTTTAATTAATTAGACTTAAGCACTTCTCATTTAAGTCTAATTAACCAAAAAATGAGGAATTTGTAAGCCTATCTAGCAAATCGTTCTCTTTAATATGGCCGATTTCCAATGATCATGCAATGATTAGCGTTCTTCTCAGTGGCTTCTCATCCTGTTCGATTCCAAAAAAAGCAGACTGCGAAGAACCCTAATTTGGATATAATGAAAATATTTTGATAATACAAATAACATTGAAACACGGGTGTGGCTGTCCCGGCTAAGATGGCAATCCTCATGTTGCTTCCAGTCACCTCTTCTGGAGTCAGCTTTGAATTTAAATAATGAAATTAGAAAACATCTTGACAAATCAAAACAAGATGCTATTCCGATTAGATATGAAAATAGTTAAAAGGAGGATTAAGAGAAAATTCTGTATTATGGTGTCTGATGCCAGCTGGAAAGACCAGACTGTACTGCAGTCCTCCATAGCATAGACCTGTCTAAATGGTCTCCACTAGAGTAGGTTTGGGACTGCAATGGCTTATTAGTTAAGGTGCTGAACTTGATGACTGGAAGGTTGGCAGGCCAGCAGTTCGAGACCCAAATACTGCACGACGGAGTGAGCTCCCATCTCTGTCCCAGCTCCTGCCAACCTAGCAGTTGGAAAGCAAGACATGGCAAGTAGATAAATAGGTACCACTTCGGGGGGAAAGGTAAACAGCATTCCATGCACTCAGGTGTCTAGTCGTGCCTGCCACATGTCTATGGAAACGTCTGCAGACGCAGACAGCGTTGGCTCTTTGGCTATAAGCAGAGATGAGCACTGAACCCTAGAGTTGGATACAAATGGCTTTCGAGCAAGGGCGACTTTTACCTTTAACCTAGAGCAGGTTTTAAGGAGCATAAGGACTTGCCAGAATGTAATTAACCCATGTATGCCGTTGAACCCCACTAAGAAAAGGCAACCTTATGAATGTATCAGCAGTGACCTCTGCCTAATATGAATTAGCTTCTTCACACCACAGCTTCATCTTCACCCCAGAAATGGACACCATAAATTCCTTTTGAATATAAAATAGCTCCTTGTGCTCCACAGAGTCTTTCTGCAGAACTAGAATCAACTCCTGGTTATGGGGTGGGTGGGCCTCCAAAACATTAAAGATGGCCAACAGTTACATCCAAAATGTCACAATGTTGAGGCTACTCTAAGTCACAAGTTGGACATACTGTAAGCTCTCATTGCTGACACCGCAGTTCTTCGGAGAACTGGACCTCTGTTTCCAAATACTTTTAGTTCACCAACAAAGTGCAAGTTTGGGAGGAGTTGCATTTTCTTTTTCTTAACACACAACGTTAATTTAATGCAACATACAAAGAAATGTCTTACGGGTCTTTGTTGTTCATCACTTTTATGAGCTCCTGTACCAGCTCTTCTTTGGTAAAGTCTTGGCTGTGTTTGATGACGTCCGTAAAGAGCTGCTTCCCAAACTGAAGCTTCTTCCACGGCGTATCCAGCAACGAATTGCTCAATCCGTACACCCCTGGGTGCAGGAGGACAGAAACAATAAACAACGTCTGAAGATATAATTATCTTCACTTAAAGCCATTTCACAATGAGCCAAAGAGTTAACAGATCAATGGAACTTAGATAAATTACTTTTTAAAATAATAATAATATATATATATATAACTTGAAGGATTTATTCATTACCATGATCATACTAGCTGGAAGATTCTTAAAGATGTAGGCAGAAGAAGTAAATTGTTCATATCTGCTGATCATATACCCCCATCACACCTCCTATTGGGACTTTTATTCATGTTGCTCTGCTTGAATAAGCACTATGTTTTTTTATTTTTCATAAATGACTAGATTATAATATACAAAACCCCCATAAAACCCGATATCTTTCAGAGACAAGCTAAAAGCAGCAGCAGGAAATACAACACCCCAAACAATTTGCATTAGGAGCAAATAATCTAATTAAATAAGACAATAAATTGCATAAATGAATAATATATAATTTATTCTATTATCTCATTAAATTATTATTAACACAATTACAGTATTAATTTAATAATTATGTTAAATTATAGTATAGTATACAATAATAATTAAATAATACAATGAATTCATGAAAATAATCTATAGGGAACCTGGGTATTTGTTTTTACAGCTAATAACGTACAACCATGCTGCTTTCTTGGCATTTACTTGATTTAAACTGTCCAATATTGAATATCGATTTGTCGTTGCTTATCTATTTAAGTGTAAATCAACTGAACTCTAAAAATGTTCTATCCTCTGCCTTCTGTTTCCATCTCTGTCCAAACAGCTTTACCATCGGCTCATCCCATCATTTTCAGGATCTGCCTAGTGGTCTTTTGTGGTCTCTTGGTCTCTAATCTGTTAGCCGATTTAAATTGTGGTACATTAAAACTGATTATTGGTTCTTATGAAGTTGCTGCTATATATATAACCAAGTGCCGTCAAGTCAATTCAGACTTATGATGACTCTTTTTAGGGTTTTCTAAGCAAAGAACACTCAGAACTGGTTTACCATACCATTCCCTGCCTCTAGGGGGCACTTCTGGGGCTGGGCAGCTTGCCCAGGGATACATAGGCAGGTTCTTTCCCCTAAGAGAAGCCATGCAGAATCAAACTCCCAGCCTCTGACTCTACACCACTGAGCTATCCAGCCAGCTATTGCTATGCAATATTAGTGGTTTAAAATCATTTTTGAACCTATTTTGTGTGTAATAGTTCTTTTTTATGACAATAATGTCCTTCATATATCAAAGGAACCATTAATTATTGTATGTTGGTTAGTTTGCTAATGTGGAAAAAAAACTGTATTGAATAATGTGGTCATGACTATATTTTCGTTGTGTCAACATACTTGAGATTAGTTTACCATTCTGATAGGCTATTTTGAGCATGATTTGGAGTCTTGGCATGCAAATTAACTGAACAGTGATTTAATTACTCAAAATAATTTGTGACTGTCTCCTTGCTTCTTTGTAGACATCATTTTACTTAACTGCTATGCTTGAATCCATTCTGTAGGTATCTTTAACTTCATACACTGCGCTGTCCATACGATTCTGCATTTTATTGTGTTAAAAGTGTATTTCCTTCCTGCCTGTTTTCCATTGTAGAACTTACGGCGCTGCATTGATGGTTCCCAGTCTACCATCTAGGGGAAATGACCAGAGCCAAACTTGTTTAACTTCAACAAAGTTGCTGCATACATATGCTAGAATAATATCTTTTTTCCCTCTGGAATGTTACCTTCCGCCCATATAGTACAATGAGCTATTATTAGAAACATAATTTAAAACTCAACCACATTTATGGTTCTCAATAAAATGCAACTCAAGAACAGGTCAAGCTTACAGGGAATTTTATTACTTAGTTTTTTATTTTCTTTCAATGGGAAAAGATGTTGGGGACATGAAAAGAACCTCATTCGGGCATCCCCTGAGTGGAGTTCCCCCAGCAAAATTCCTTTCAACCCAGAAAACACCTTTGTGTGCTTCTGACACAATAAAAAATCCTGCTATGGAAATAGAGCAGACCATAGTGCCAACAACTCAATGCTAAATGTCAGGTGGCAGTTAACTAACCTGACAACCCTGAGGACTATAGTCCATAGGGAAGGCCGATGGTCGTCAAGTGGATAAAACCCCACTTGAATCCATCTTGATGGAGGGCAGCCGCTTCATCCATCCTGGCCTGGGACTGAGGAGGACTTTGTGTGCCAAAAGGGCTCGGGACCAGAAAGTGTCTTGCAGGACAGGATCAGTGGTATGGGGGTCATGCTGTGATGCGGAAGGCAGATGAAAGGCCACTGCATTAGATTCTCAGGACAATCTTCATGGCTCATTGCCATGGTAATCGCCAATAATGTAAATGCTATATTTCAAATTTTAAGCTTACATTTTAGTGTCCATTTTAATCGTGATGCTTCTGGCACGAATAAAGAAAGAACACAGTGTAGTCAGGAGCTGCTACCCTGGTTCAGAGTCACAGGGGGCTTTTACAAAGAGCCTTATGTGCCAGCATTACCATGAGCACACTCTCTGAGCTGGGAGAGGGACAGATCATTAAGTCACCGTAAGGACAGAAAATGGGCGAGATGCCATTCTATTGCTTTGTGAACATCACAGCTAAACCAGACCTGATCTCGCCTGTTCTGCAGACAAAAGACCATGAAGCTATCAGCACAAGAGAAGGACCCTGTCAATGGCTTAATCAATTGCACTTTATCCCTCTTCAAATCCGTAAAGGCACATCTCACAAAATGTGCTCCCTAATGGTGTGCGGCAACACTGGCTCACAGTCACAATCTCTTAGCAGCGCCATACATCTGCTGGCCATAATCCAGAAGCAGCAGCATTGGCTGAGCAGCACAAGGATCTCTACCGCACCCCCTCCCACGTCAGTGGCTCAATTGCAGAGACTACATCTTGGAGAGAATGAATTATTTTTCGAGGCAGAGTCATCAACATGTCTGGCCAGGTTATCCTGCTATGGTAATAGAGCAGACAAGTGATGGCAAACCTTGGCACTCCAGGTGTTCTTAGACTTCAATTCCCAGAAGCCCAAGTTTCTGTGAATCCACACAAATGGGTTTACTGTGCATATGCATACACACAGTAAACCCATCTGTGTGGATTCACAGTCTTGGGCTTCTGGGAATTGAAGTCAAGAACATCTGGAGTACCAAGGTTCGCCATCACGGGAGTAGATCATACTGTCAGCAACTCAACACCGAGTGTCAGGTGGTGGTTAACTAACCAGACAACTCTGAGGGCTAACAGCCTTGATGAAGTCCACAGGGAAGGAGGATGGTCCTCAAGTGGATTAAATCCCACTTGAATCCATCTTGATGGAGGGCAGCAGCTTCATCAATACTGCCCTGGGGTTGAGGAGGACTTTGCGTGCCAAAAGGGCTTAGGATCAGGAGGTGACTTGCAGAACTGGATATGGGATACGGGGGTAATGTTACGATGCAGAAGGCAGATGAAAGGCCACTGCATTATATTGTCCGAGGACAGTCTTTATGGCTAATCGCCATGAGGATCACCAATATTTGGAATCAGATACGGCAGAAGCAGCAGCAAAAGAGACATCGATCTTTTGGGTACCTGATCTTCCCATTACCTTGTTTATTACCATCTGAATAGATGACCACTTCTCTTTGAATGCAGCATAAAAGCATGCAAAAATAATAGACAGGTGCTTAAAGATTCATATTTGACTAGGTTTAAAAGATAACAGCAATCCATCCTGGGTTCTTAACAGCAATTATAAATGAGAAAAAGGGTTGGCATTCCTCCATTTGTTTATTATTTTATTGGATTAATACACGGGCTGCTTTAGACTAAGGAAATCCACTTGAGCCTACCAAGTCAAAGAAAACTGGAGCCCTTTGATATTCTGGATAACAAATATTCATACCAACTAAGGATGATAAGAATTGTAATTAAAAGCCATCTAGGAGAGACCAGGTTGTCAGCTGAAAGTGGCCTGCTAAGAAAAAGCTGGGGAACCATTTGCTCACCTGATATTTATGTTATGTATTGTTCTATTTAATTTGTATCTGACGGCCCCCCCAACCCAGAAAACTCAAGGACACTCATCCGGTAATATTAAAGAAATGACGTGACAATCAAAGCACAAAACAAAATCAATTACTGCATCAACACAGGATTCAATAGGAAGCACAGGTTAAAGCAATTAAAACACAATTTGAAAATATGTCATTAAGAATTGCACAGCACTTAACAAGATCCATCCTCAGCAGCAGGTCAGAAGTCAAAAACCTGCTTGAATGGGAGAAATCCACATTTTCCTGCTGGGGGAAGGACGACAAAGAAGAAATGCCAGTTTAGCTTTCCTTAGAAAGGAGCTTCATAGCTAGGAAAGAAAGACCTTGCTAATGAACTCTCACTCCTATCATCCCTCATTATCACAGGGGGCTTATGGGAATTAGAATCCTACCACTTCCAGAAGCAGGTGCATAGCCACCGGAGAATGGCCCTTCCACTGCATTGCTTGCATCTGAAAATAATACTGCGGACAGGCTGGAAAGGATTGGCCACTGCAGAATATAAAGTTGAACAGCTCTACGATCAAGGTGACTCTTCCTTGAAGCTCCACAAGTGACTATTGCACTGTTTGCCTACAAATTCATTAAAGCTCCACAAATGAGACCTGACAGTATCGGGTGGCAATAATTTGGCAGGAGCTGGGATTCCCAAAAGCTTCGCCCCCATTTCTGCTGAGCAAGGCTGTTTATGTTTTGTGCTAAACCTCGGGGCGGGGAAGGGAGCTATTGCCAATGTAAGCCAACTTCTGCAACCTATCCTAAACTCTACTCAAACTAGCTTGACCTACACTGAGAGCGGCTTCTTCTCTGAGGGTCTCATAAAGAAACCAGCCGATTTATTCCCTTGAGTTTCATTGGATATATTAATCAACTACAAATTTAGAAATCTACACTTCTGAAAAAGACCAGAGAGAGGATTTTAGATCATGCGTGTTTTATAGCTGACACAGTGCACGTCGGCAGAGCATTTTCCTATCACACACAAGCCCAGAAGGAATGTGGTGTGCTTGCCATTTACAAAGTATATTGTGGCATGTATGAACACATATGTCTATATAATGCGCTAACATTATGTACAAGCCGATTCACTGAGTAGTTTCACCTTCTTAGTGGATCGATGATCTTAATCAATCAGGGTAGCTCATTAATTTGCTAAGGGGGACAATCCAGCTTGTTCATAATAATCATTAAATTTGCTGTCAAGAGTATCCTGACTGATGGCGACCCTCCCAAGGTTTTCATAACTCTAAAGCAGGGGTGGTCAACCTTGGAGCTCCAGGTGTTCTTGGACTCCAATTACCAGAAGCCCAGGTCAGCACACCAGCTTATCAGGGCTTCTGGGAATTGAAGTTCATGAACAGCTGGAGTGCCAAGGTTCACCATCAATGACCTAGTGCAGTGATGACCAACCTTGGCACTCCAGGTGTTCTTGCGAGTAGATAAATAGGTACCGCTTCAGTGGAAAGGTAAACAGAATTCCATGCACTCAGGCATCTAGTCATTCCTGCCACATGTCCACAGAAATGTCTGCAGCCGCAGACAGCACTGGCTCTTTGGCTACAAATGGAGATGAGCACTGAACCCTAGAGTTGGATACGACTGGCTTTCGAGCAAGGGTAACCTTTACAAGCCAAATCAAAAGTGCTGGAAAACTGAAAAGCTTGTACACTTTTATCAGTCTTAAGATATCAACCGTCTGTAGATCTTATTTTTATTTTCTAACGAACAACAAAAAAAGCCATTTGGTTTCATTTTCTCAGAGGAAGGGATGATGCCCGTGAATGATCTCTCTCTCTCTCTCTCTCTCTCTCTCTCTCTCTCTCTCTCTCACACACACACACACACACACACACACACACACACACACACACACACACACACACACACACACACACACACACACACACACACACACACACCCCGCTTTCTTCAAATAAAATAAAAAAAATACCCACAGTTTTCTGATATAACCCACCGGGATTTAGAAAGACTGGTTCTGCATCTCCTTTGTTTCCGTAATAGTAAATTACATCTCCCTTGGTGGAGCTAAAAGATAAAAATAGAAAAGAGTTCTCCTTGCAAAATATATTTTAAGAGGGGAAAAGTCTGATGAAACATTTTCAATAGGGACACTATTTTTTTTTAAAAAAAAAACATTTAAAAAGTAATTTGACAAAGATTCACATAAACCTCCAGTATGGGTTAACCCTTAATAGTTCTGTAACTCATTCGCTAAAAGCAAAGAGAGCTAAGCAAGAAGTAATAACTTCTATTATTTTCTTTTTTATTGAACAACATTAGCAACAGAAAGCAAAGGAAAAAAGAAGGATAACAATAGTACAATGACAAACTAACCAAAGATGCACACATCCTAGCTATAAATTAAACCGAACAACCTAAATAATACATACAAACATTAATTTACAGTGTTAGTAGGTAATAATTTCTTGCTGCATCTGGCCTCCCCCTTCCCACGTCATGTGGAAAGGGCCCCAAATAGGGTTTATCAAGAAACACAAATGATGTGATTTGATTGTCCATCTATGGCAGAGGTTGTCTACCGTTTTAAGTCAGGGGCCGAGTCACGCTCCTTCAGACAGTTAAATGGGCTGGACTGGTGGCTCTCCCATGCTGAAAACACATCAGCGGCTGTTGTAAATACATTTACGGCAACCGTGGGTGCATTTACGGCTGTCATAAACACATTTATGACAACCGCAGGCACATTTATGGCTGTCGTAAACAAGTCCACTGGCAGTGGCTAGATGACTTGGCGCCATGGGCCGGGGCCAGCTCATGGGCCATAGGTTACCCACCTGATCTATGAGTCCACGGCATTTCAAATTACAAAGCAAAATAAGGTACAGTATTTACCTATAGAGTATATTCTCACCGCCACCCCACTCTTTTAGTTCTGAAATAATTCCCAATATGAGAACACCAGATGAATATTCTTTGTACAAAATAGAACTTTGCTTCTATGCAGAGTCAATTGTTTTCATTCAAAACCTCCCCTTTCACATATCCTTATTTCAACAATCATGCCAACAGCAAATTCAAAGAGTCTTGCCACCAAGGACTGGAGAAGTGAATTTTGGGGACAACTCTGAAAATTGGCCAGCCATACAAAGAAAGAGATTCTGGCAGGTGGACACTCCAAGCCAGTCTGGCCAAGTTATCCTGCTATGGCAATATAGTAGATCCTACTTCCAACAACTCAACACCTGTCAGCAGGGGGAGGTTAACAACCCTGAAAACTAACAGCCTTGGGTGCCGAAGTCCACAGGGAAGAGTGATGGTCCCCAAGTGGATTAAATCCCCCTTGAATCCATCTTGATGGAGGGCAGCAGCTTCATCCATCCTGGCTTGGGAGGAGGGCTTTGTGTGCCAAAAGGGCTTAAGACCAGAAAGTGACTCATGGAACTGGAGTGTCACTCTGCAATGCAGAAGGCAAATGTAAGGCCATTGCATTATATTGTTCCCAGGACAATCTTCATGGCTGATCACCATGAAGATAGCCGATACTCAGAATCAGATATGGCACTTGAAGAAGGAGGACACTCCAAATGTAACTTCTCCAAGCTCTGATTTCTACTTGGATTAGGAAGGGGAAGAAATCAGAAAAGCAGGACTTCCATTAGCTCTTTTTGACTGCACCCCCCCTCCCCATGGGTTAATGAAGACATTCAACTACTATGAGGAGAGCCTGGCTTTCTTCTCTTTCATCATTGCTTTGAAGAACTACAGGGACATCTAGCAGCTTCTATTCCTTCATTGGTTTTAGCTGTGATATGATTTTAAATATCTTCCCAAACCTTGCTGAAAGCCTTAGGGGGTCTGTAAAGTGGGATGCAAATCTTCTGAATATATTAATTATAATTAAAGCAATATTTTCATGTTTCAAAGCCAGCTTCTCCTTACCCCTTTGTCTTAGTCATTTGTTATCAATACTCTCATGGCGTTCCTGCTTTTTACGATCCGGGGACATTGCTGACAATACACCAAAGTCAACTGCTTTTTTATCTTTTAAAAGTCTCAAATGGCAAAAATATGATTCAAAGCACAGAGTGTTTTGAGATGTTTAAATGGGTTGATCATGTATACTTTTATTTGAAGGTTGTTCTGGTTAGTTTGTTGTATTTTATTCTAGTATATGATGTTTTACTATTTGATTTTATTATATTGTGAACTGGTCAGAGTGTGACAACAGACTAATGAGGCACGGTAGGTAGGTAGGTAGGTAGGTAGGTTAGGAAGGAAAGAAAGAAAGAAAGAAAGAAAGAAAGAAAGAAAGAAAGAAAGAAAGAAAGAAAGGCCTCAGAGTACAATACAGTATGGGGGGGGGGAGACATTTCATTGAGGGAGAACAAGAAAACCAAGTATATTTATGCAGACAGAAGTTGGAAATTCTTGATCTACTATCCCAAAAACTGAAAGGAAAAAGAAAAATCCATGTGTTAAACCTTATAAGGAAAGAAAAGCAGAAAAGCTCAACAATCATCCTGATGTAGGACTCTTAGATCTCAAGGTGGTGTTGGTTGAAATCTCAGGGAATTCCTGTGCTTTTTGAGGTGTGGAAACACATCTTATACTGGGGGGGGGGGGGAGGCAAAACTTTGATTTTTGTATGCAAGATGTCATGAAGTCTGAGCTCTGACAGCCACCCATTCCCAAGCGGTGTCAGGGGCTCACTGGCTTAGAGAAGAGTTGACACATTTGTTGTACTTAACTTTGCTCCCCGTAATGTCCCACCTGTGTGGCATCACAAGGACCCATTCTTGTGACATCAAAAGAGCTTATCCCTGTGATGTTACAATGAAGGGCTCTCCCTCTCCGTTCTGTGTTTGGGATGTTGCTAACCCAGCAACTGGCTGTGAAGGTGCACCTTGTCAATACTCAAGGCTGCGGCAGTCCACTGCAGTCCCGGTGTCAAATTCTGCATGCCTCATTCTATACGTGCTGCAGGAGATGATGGCTTCGTGATCACAGTGTGTGGGTCACTTCATGGCAAATTGGGATCCACCTGAAACAAATTCACCCCAATGGCCTTGTTCCTGAATATGATTTCCGAGGAGGGGGATAAATACTCGGGTACAAGTAGCAGCCGCTGACTACAGACAGATGTGCCTTCCTTTTGAAAAAGCAAAGGGGGGGGGGGGACGGCAAAGCTACCATTAGATGGCTCACTCCTTCCTGCCAACGTGGAAAAGGCCATTCCTTCAACTGCTCTTGGTTGACTGAACTGGACAACAGGATGAGATCATATCAGGCGGCATGTTATCCAAGCAAGTCACCTACTATTTACACTAACATGGAGAAAAACATTTACCAAGACTGCTGACAAATGAAGAACATCTGTAGCAAAGATTTTAATTATACACAAGCTTTTAAGAAGGTGGTGAAAAATCTCTTCCTTTTTTTAAAATAGGATTTTTCTCTTAGCCTTATGTGTTGTTTTTTTAAAGAAAGCAGCATAATGCAAATGCACAGAGAGAGCAAAAGCGAGAAAGCTTTTATATAGCAGATGAGCCAATGTTGCCCAGCATTTCATTTTGTCAGACAATGTAAAGAGACAAACTGGTAGGACGAAAACGACGACCAAAGGAGGCAGAGTAAAATCTCATCAAAGCTAACCAGAAGGCAGTGGTACCTTCAGCTGTCACGACATGAACTGGCATCTGGTCCGTGAAGTCTAACAAGCGAAAGTAGTCATCATTCAGCTATTTATAACTTAACCTATAGGCAGCATTTCACCAGCACAGACTGGGATGTATGTTTCCCTTTTTGGATAAGCACAAAAATCTCCTTCCACACATACCCTTTTGTAATTTATATAGGGCAGAAACAAGGGGGCAAAAGAAACGTCTAAAATAAATCAATGAACTTCCTTGATCCTTATGTTCTTTGCTATTTGCAGGATATAATTTAGAAAGAATGCTGCTTTCTACAGGTTTGTTTGGATTAGGTAAAATGTTGCCTGCATATATAATTCTTCTTCTTTTTGTGCCCTATCTGATTCCAAATATTGGCGATCGTCATGGTGGGATAATACAGTATAATGCAGTTGCCTTCCATTTGCCTTCTGCATCGCAGCATGATATCTGTACCACTAATCCAGTTCCACAAGTCACTTTCTGGTCCTGAGCCCTTTTGGCACACGAAGTCCTCATTGGCATCAAGCCAGTATTGATGAAGCTGCTGCCCTCCATCAAGATGGAATCAAGTGGGATTTAATCCACTTGGGGAGCATCACCCTTCCCTGTGGACTTTGCCACCCAAGGCCATTAGTCCTCAGGGTGGTCAAGTTATGTACACCACCTGGCAACTGGTGTTGAGTCACTAGCAGTATGGTCTACTCCAGGATTTCTCAACCTTGGTGCTCCAAGTGATCTTGGACTTCAATTCACAGAAGCCCAAATCACTACACCTGCTGGTCAGGGCATCTGGGAATTGAAGTTCAAGAACAGCTGGAACACGCAAAGTTGGCCATTCCTGGTCTACTCTATTACCATAGCAGAATAACCTGGCCAGACTAAGGCAAATTAAATGAACAATCTAATTATGGTAACAATATGCCACTCTGACACTTGCAATCCCTTTCCTACTCTCTCAGCAATTCCTGATTTTCCCTTTCTTTTTCAGATTTTAAACTAGTGTGAGTTGAATTTCTACATCCATTCACATAAGAGGTCTGCGAGAATTTAATGCCCCTTTAGTTTGCTACTTGCATTCATTCACGAGCTGAGCTGCCATAGTGTTGTTCGTTGACCTGCTTTCCACAACAGCCTCCCCTACACTGATATCCCCCAAATATGGGTGACTACAACACCCCTTATCCACTCATTACTACAGGCATGCTGATTGGCAGATGACAAGAGTGCCAGGTTGGAGAAAATGCATTCTATTGAGTGCAATTTTCAGCACTCCCTGGGGAAAAACTAGTTTTCATCTCTAGGGTAAATATCTCTGTTATATTTACTGTACTTATTTCCAGACCTGGGAAACTTCAATCTAGGTATTAGACATTCTTTATATGATTGTTCCAATTTTATTATCATCCGCTCTCAAAATTTCATTGCACGGGATAAGATTCTAAATTCAATTTCTTAGAAATGATAGATAATCCACACCTGACGGATGGAATGAAAGATGCTTTGAATTGTGAAACTGGGTGCTGCCTCATTCAAATTCTGTCACTGCTGAAATATATCTATTGCTAGCGTAAAGTTTAAAGGTCTACTCTATGTCCTTCCTAAGCTTTCAGCTACTGCTGGAGCATTTCACACAGAGGTGTCCTATCCACAAGAAACCAATGTATGCCTGAAGAAGTTATTTTAAATCACCAAAACTTGTGCAACAATTGACTTTTAAAGGGATTCAATAAAAATATCACCTTCCTTCTACATTTGTTTTGCATATGGATCACACAGCTATTTTTGTTCGTTTCTAACTCCAGACCATTGCCTCTTTTAGCCGCTAATGAGAACACATGTAATGGTCATGCCTGTAACGTAACATGCAGTTGAACACTAAATCTCCCTAATGTAAATTGGCTCAATAATAAATCCTTGATAGTGTGCAAACAAGAATTGGCTTCCAAACCAAAGACCAACCCATTCCGGATCAGATGAAACTGATGGTACCGTATATATCTGAGTATAAGCCAAGCTTTTTAGCCCCAAAAATGAACCCCTAAAATGGGACACGGCTTATACTCGGGTCAATGACCACAAGGGGTCCAAGACAGCGTCGGATTGAGACACGCCAACAATTAAATTAATTTTATCACATTTTCATGTACAGTAATACCTCGAATAATGCTAAGACGTAGTTCCACAAGTCTTGGTGTTATCCGATTTTTAGTGTTATCCGATCCATGTTAAAATCCTATGGGATGGCTCGGATAACGTTAAAGCTCCATAGAGATACATTGTAACCGCATAGGCTTTAGCGGTTGTTATCCGATCCATCCCATAGGACCTTAACGTTATTCGATCCAATTCTCCTCCCCAGATTGCTTAACGTTGTGAGATTTTAGCGTTATCCGAGGTAAACGTTATCTGAGGTATTACTGTATTTTGATTATTAAAACTCACTAGTACCTGCTGCATTTCCTACCCTCAGCTTATACTCAGGTCAATCTGTTTTCCTGGGTTTTCAGATCAAGATTAGGTACCTCGGCTTATCTTCGGGTCGGCTTGTGCTTGAGTATATACAGTATGCCAAATTCAAACACAATGGCAAACAATGATTTATTCCCTCCAGAAGGCAAAGGAAGGTGAATGGGTATGTTGAAGCATGTGTATTGTTTTTGATGCTTCACAGCTTGCTTTGCAGCTTAGCCCAAACCTTCCCCTTCTTCTAATTCTTTCTAATGTTATCTCCCTGCTGAGTTATACTCAACATCCCTTTCCTACTTACCATACAGATCCCTCTGGAGTGCTCTAAATGTCTGTTGCTTGCTGGCAAATTTAGGCTCCCTGCCACTTTCTCTAAAAAAATAATAATACTTATTCAGTGAACATTTTCAATGCTGGCTCCTTCTCTCACCCAGAAGCCTCAAATCCCCTTCCAACTTGTAAAAAGGCATTCGCTTCTAGCGCCTGTAGCTTCCAAAAATAAACTGTATGCCCTTCAAACAAAGAAACATTGCTCTGCATACTCGGTAAAGATGATGCCATCTGAAGAACATTTAGCATAGGTTGTAACACAGAGACACACAGACACACACACACCTAGAGAGAATCTCGAAACAGTGGGAAATATATTTGCTTATCATACTAAGCTGCTTTAAGAATTTTGCAAAAATAAAATAAAAATAAGGAGGAATTGTGGTGGTTAGAGCAGGGGTCAGAAAACCTGGCTCTTCTGGTGTTCTTGGACTTCAGTTACCAGAAGCCCAAGTCAGCACACCTGCTAACCAGGGACTTGAAGTCTAAGAACATCTGGAGAGTCAAGTTTGCTGACCCCCTGGTCTAGGTTAATTATCTTAGCTTCTAATTTACACTGCAGATTTAAACTCACTTTCTTCTTTCCTCTTGTCATATACTTAATGCTTTTTGACAATTATATTTGACTTACTCCTTTCTTTACCCCACCTTATGTGTTATTAACTTTTTGTCCACAGTGCCTCCAACCCTTCTTTACAAATGCAAGCCTAGTTCAAAGGTCAGAAGTTGATATGTAAAATATAATTCCATTGTCCATTCTACCTTCTTCAGGCTGTGAATTGTAATAAAAATGTATCTTTTCCAAGTTTGAAATATCAGTCTTTGGCCATGTTGATGTTTTGAACTAAATATCCAAGAAGTTCTATCTAATATGCTGCCTAGCATAAATATATTGCACAAAAGAGAGAATAGGTCATATCTGGCTCTAAGGTGCGGTGCTCATCTATCTGCAGCCAAAGAGCCAATGCTTTCTGTGTCTACAGATGCTTCCGTGGTCCTGTGGCAACATGACTAGACTCCAGAGTGTACCTTTCCAACAAAGTGGTACCTATTTATCTACTTCTTGCTTTTGAACTGCTAGGTTATCAGGAGCTGGGACAGAGATGGGAGCTCACTCCAATGCAGCACTTGGGTCTCAAACTGCTGACCTGCCGACCTTTCAGTCACCAAGTTCAGCAATGTAACCACTAAGCCATTGCAGTCTCTTACAAAGAGAGAATACATGCTAATATATACATATATTACATTATTGTCCAGCTACTGTTTGATCACATTTTCCTTTTTTATTGTGTGACATATCTGTTGTACTCTGTATGGACCAGGGAGAGACAGCGAGAGACTAAGCCTCAGAAGGAGTCACTTGGAACAAAAGACCAATTAGTTATTGATAAGATGATATTGAGGAATTGTAAAAGAAGGAAAACCAATCTTGATGTAGTTTGGATTTATTATAAAGAAGTGTTCGATAGCCTACCGCATACTTGGGTAAGTGGAACATTGCAGATTTGCAGAATCAATATCATCAGAAGAAGCTTGAAAAGAATAATGAAACAATGGAGTTCCACCCTAAAGATAAATGGTACTAGATTAGGAAACGTCAAGCTCAGGAGAGGTATATTTCAAGGTGATTCATGACTGCCTTTGTGATTTGTAATAGCCATGGTACCACTGACGTTACTGTTGAATAATGCAGTTCATGGATCGCAAGCCTCAAAGACATCTGGAAGGATTTTGCACCTGCTCTATGTGGACTATCTTAAATTGTATGGGGAAACAATGCAGGAATAACACTCAAGTGGAGTAACATGGTAGACTCTTCATTGGAAGTTTTCGGATAGAGTTTGGATGATCATTTTGACAGGGAGGCATCAGCTTGTTATTACACCTAAAAAGTCTGTAGGAGTCATTAAGTCTAACCTGTCCCCCCCCCCCCACACACACCCTTTTTGGCAGAGTATGTGTGTGTGGGGACAGATTAGACTTAATGACTCTTATGGACTTTTTAGGTGTAATGTCTGCTTCTGCAGACATTTCCATTGACATGTGGCAGGAATGCCTCAACACCGGAATTCTGTTTACCTTCCCACCAAAGTGGTCCCTATTTATCTACTTGCAATTTTTTGCTTTCGAACTGCTAGGTTGGCAGCTGTTACATCTACCTATAAGCCAGAGGGCTGTTGTAAAAGACCTCTTTATATTGACGGACTAACCAACAGTGGCTTCCTTTAACACCAGCGACTTGTATGAAAATAATATTAATAACCTGCCTTGAGATTCTAGTTGGAAGGAGCTTGGGAGAAAAAGAATCCTTTGAAGTTTATGAGGTGGAATGAAATGAGATACATCTATGGTGCATTCTTGCTTAATGCATAACATCTGTAGCCTATTTCTCTCCTCACATACATTCCATGTTTCCCCAAAAGTGCACTTTCCTATCACAGCCATGCCTCAATACAGAAAATAAATGATTTTGGCAGCTTGGAAAGCAAATGTATAGAGTCCAAAAAGAGAGGCTTTCAAAGTTTAATGTTATGCAGGAAGTGGCATCAACAGTCCAAGAATAACATCGCCAGTAGGACCTCAACCTCCACTACATCACTTGGAGGACCCTGAATAGGCTGAAGGCTGGAGTGCCTAAATGTAAGGCCAACATGCTCAAGTGGGGGCTGCTGGCAGACAACCACACACTGTGTGAATGTGGAGAGATACAGAATCCGGCTCATTTACTGGAATGCTGTTGACTGCCAGAAACTTGCACCCATGAGAACTTAAGTTTGGCCAACGACAAAGCCAAGAAAGTGGCTTCATTTTGGCAGTCCAGGGTTTGGTCATGACACGAAAGAAGAAGAAGAATCACCAGTAGGGTTTGTTAACCTCACATGGTCTGCTGGATCTGGCCTGTGGCACCAAATAATCCGGCCCCTGACCTCGCTCCAGCCGCCCCTGCCACTGCCATTGGAATCGGCCATGGACTCATTTATGGCTGACATAAACACATTTACAACAGCCACAAATGAGTCCGCAGCCATTGTAAAGGCGTTTACGACAGCCACAGACACATTTTAAGGCAGCGTTTACAATGGGGGGAACCACCACTCAGCTGCCTGAGAGGGCGTGGTCCAACCCATGGCTGAAAAATGTTGAGAACCCCTGCACAAAAGGGTAGAATTTAATTTTAGTTTATAATTAAGGCAATGGCTATAAGAACCCAATATATCGAACAAATTGTGGCATCCTGCAAGGGAGATTTACTCACCTGATTATGGCTATGTACTATATCAGTGATGGCAAACCTATGGCACGTGTGCCTGAGGTGGCACTTGGAGCCCTCTCTGTCGGCACCTGTGCAGTCATCTCAGCACAGAGTTCACCCTATCTCTCTGCCCAGCAGCCCAAGGGGAGCGCTTCCTCCCTCCCCACAGCACAGAGTTTGCCCCACCCCTTTGCCCAGCAGCCCAATGGGAGCGTTTCCTTCCTCCCCTGTTACTATGTTGGCACTTTGCAATAAATAAGTGGATTTTGGGTTGCAGTTTGGGCACTCGACCTCTAAAAAGGTTCACTATCACTGTACTACATGAATTTTATTAATGTCTTCTTCTCTCCAGCTTATATTCCTTTTGAATCTAGCCTATATACAGTATGTATGTATTGTACTTATTATAATTATTTTGCAGTTATTGATAAGGTCACAAGACTAATCAATTAATAAACTATCTAATTTAATTTAATTGTAAACATCATGATGATCATGCAATAAAAAACAGGGAAAAAATAACAGCAAAATTATTGCTCTTCAACAGATTGTATGCTGAGCTGGTAACTGCACTGCCACCATGGAGAAAGGAATTTCCAAGCTTAATCACACAAAAAGCCTGTACGATCTGGCCAGGGCAGACGACAACCAACCACAACGACAGAGGTCTTCACTCTCTGAACTGTACTGAGAGCACACAGTCACATTCCTGACCCATGTCTGTTTTCCCTCAATCCCCTTTCCACCCCGGCTTCAGAAGAGCTTTTATCTTCATTACAGGGCAAATTAGCGAATTGCAAAATGCCCTACAGTAGTTATAATTCCACTGGGCGTTGGAGATCATTGCATGAGCAGGACGCACTGGAAATGTTTTAAATGGAAGCTGCCGCCTGACCTATCACGACTTGCGGCAATCTCTAGCTGAATTCTAATAGCCCACTTTACTCAGAGCAAGCGAAGGAGGAGAAGAGAGGAAAATATGATTTCTACCATGGTCTGGTGTGACCTTCAAATGATGGCATCTATAAAAAGAAGTATTCTCTGTAGGTATATTCATGATGAACATGGAGCCATCCAAAGCAAGGGGTTCCCAACCTAAGGCCTGTAGGGCCAGATCTGGCCCATTGCACCATTTCATGTAGGGCCCCACCCCTCCAAGGGATTTGAGAAACAAAATGGCCACCCCTTTGAAGCTGCTGGGACAAAACAGCCACTCCCATTGTGCAGGCAGGGCAAAAGGGCCGTCCGGCCATTGAAGCTGACTGGGAGAGCATGACCAGGCCCCTGGCTTGAAAGGGGTGGGAACCCCTGATGCAAAGCAACAGTAGTCTATATAGCGACAGAAGTCCCTACAAGGGAAAAAAATCCCCATGTTTCCTCCAACTAGAGAGGACAGAATTCCCAAGAATGCAAAGAATTAAAGCCAGAAAAGGCATCTTCAGAAGAACCAAGACCTTGAGGTAAAGGGAAAAGGAAACAATGGCTACCGTTTCCCAAGAAGGACGGCACAAGCTGTGCTTGAGCGATAAAATTTCTAAAGGAATTAAACCAAAAAGAAATGGACATCTAAGTGACAAGGCTGGCTGAGCATGACAGCCTGAAACCTATGGCACAGGGGAAGCTAGAGAAAGACTGGATTAGAGTGTTATAGGCTGAAAACTCTCAGCCAATGAGTTAAGGGGGTTTCTTACGACCCCCATATAGTAAAATGCCCTCCAGGGCGTTAGTGTAGTAGAGCATACATTTCAAATTATATAATTCCAGTAATTTGTTGTTCAGTCACACAGTTGAGTCCAAACCTTTGTGACCTCGTAGACCACTGCACTTTGTCATCAGCCACCTTCCCAAGTCCACCCAGATCTACGCCCACTGCGTCAATGATGCTGTCTAACCACCTCATCTTCTGCTACCCCCTTCTCCTTTTGCCTTCGATCTTCCCTAGCATCAAGGCCTTCTCCAGTGAGTCCTCTCTTCTCATTTGGTGGCCAAAGTCCTTGAGCTTCAGCTTCAGTATCTGTCCTTCCAAGGAGCAGTCAGGGTTGATTTCCTTCAGGATGGACTGATTTAATCTCCTTGCAGTCCAGGGGACTCTCAAGAGTCTCCTCCAGCACCACAGTTCAAAGGTGTCTATTCTTCTGCGCTCCGCCTTCCTTAGGGTCCAGCTCTCACAGCCGTACATGACTCATGGGAAGACCATTGCTTTAACTATGCGGACTTTTGTCAGCAGGGTGATGCCTCTTCTTTTTATTATGCTGCCTAGTTTGGCCATAGCTTGCCTCTGAATGAGTAAGCATCTTTTTATGTCATGGCTGCAATCAACATTTGCAGTGATCTTAGACCCTAAGAAGATAAAGTCTGTCACTGTTTCCATTTCTTCCCCCTTGTACTTGCCAGGGAGTGATGCCAGCAATAATAAAGAATAAATAAATGAATGCTATTATTTTGCTACCAAAGTAATTTATCCAAGGTAGGAAAATACACAATTCTACAACCGACAGCCAATGTCCAGTTCCTACAGTTCTGGAGTGAAAGCCATGCATCTGGAGTTACACGCAACATTGCACTCCTTTTGAATCAAAAAGCTGGAGTTCATTTTTTTTAAAAAAAGAGCCCCCTAAAGAATTACAACCTTTAGCGTGACGAATGCCCACGTTATGAACATTTAGTGCTATCAATTACAGGGCACTCTGCCAGCCTCCCGCGTTTTTCACCCTTTGCCGCTAGACTGTGAACTTTCGGTAGACTTACTTCAGGTCTGCCGCTATTAAATTAAATCCATTGTAAAGGTGTCCTTCTAAGGCCACTTTCTTCAAGTAAGAGTAGCTGTCCATGTCTGAAGTCAGGAAATTTGTCACTAGGGCACCTGCAAAGAATAATGGTAGGGGGGGGAAGGGGGGGAGAGGATGGGCAGTTAAGCGTCTTGGAGAATGATTTCCTATGAGAGGCACGGCCATTTTGCTTCAACAGAATTAGTTCTCAAGACTTGATGTTACTAAGGGCAAAGCATGAAAGCAGATACCATAACTTTGATTAATTACATACTGGGCTCACCATTAATAAGTTACCTTTACATTTTTAATCAATATTTCACCGCTGTTCAAATATTTTAGCCATACTTCCTCTGCAAGTGAAGAACCCTCCATAAACTTCCACTCCTCCTCGTTATGCCATATCTGATTCCAAATATTGGCTATCTTCATGGCAATCAACCATGAAGACGGTCCTGGGACAATATAATGCAGTGGCCTTCCATTTGCCTTCTGCTTCACAGTGTGACAACTTGTACCAGTGATCCAGTTCCATGAGTTACATTCTGGTCCTGAGCCCTTTTGGCACGCAAAGTCCTCCTCAGCCCCAGGCTGGTACTGATGAAGCTGCTGCCCTCCATCAAGATGGATTCAAGTGGGATTTAATCCATTTGGGGACCATCACCCTTTCCTGTGGACTTCCCCAAGGCCACTAGTCCTCAAGGTTGTCAGGTTAGTTAACTGCCGCCTGACACTCGGTGTTGAGCCGCTGACAGTAGGGTCTACTCTATTACCATAACAGGATAACCTGGCCAGGCACTCTTTCTAGATAAGGAAATTCTGATCTGAGGACAACAGAATTTTCAGGTAATTCTTTCTTCTTCCTTTTTTCCCACTGGGCATTAACACGCTTGCTAAGAACTCCGCTTACTCCCTTCTCAGAACTGAAGTGAATTTCTGTCGTTGCCTTTCCATCATGTTAAAAATCAGATGTTTACCTTTGTCATGTGGGTGACATAATTTTTTTAATAGTGTGTGGTCTTTTTACATACCTCTTCCTTTTGCATTCTTATCTATCTTTGGCTGCATGTAGTTGGTCAAGGCTGCCATTTTGCCTTTCTTGCTGATCCCAAGCCAGGTTCCCCCTTCTTTGCCTTCTTCCATGTCCAAGCCTGCGGTTAACAAGGCAAAAAACAGCATCAACCCACTAAGAATCACTGCCTGATCTCTGTGCAAGAAGCTTTGCAATTTTAACTAATTACCTGAATTGTCAACCTGTGCTCTCAAGTCATTTCTCATTTAAGGTGGCTCTAACAGGGTTGTAAAAGTATAAGAGATGTTCAAGAACCGGGTCCATATTCTGGTCTTCTTCTTTACTCCCTCTTTTCCTCTTTGGGCATCCTTATTGTCACTCATCTGTAACTTTCATGGCTCAGAGGAAGTTTGAATCAAAATTTCCAGAGCCCTACTCTGATAGCTCTATGAGCTGTGCTGTACTGGCCTTCCAATGACATTGCACAACTATGATTTTGCTCCTGGGAATAACACATGTGATTTACATGATATCAAGTGTACTGATTCCAAATCTGAACTCAGAATTTGCCTATCACATACAAGTTTATAGGCGTGCTATAGCTGTTCAAATGGTCAGTAATTAGGTAATGTATTTTTACATGGGGACATTATAACATTATAGTTTGGACCTCTAAAACTTGGAAAATAGATTGACCTGAATATAGGTTGGGGGTGGAAATTGCAGCAGTTGCTAGTGAGTTTCAATAATTAAAATACTGTACATGAAACTATGGTAAAATCAATTAATTTAGACATTTGTGTGGGTATGTTTTTGAGTGTTTTCATTGACCCGAGTAGAAGTCGAGTCACATTTTTATACCTCATTTGGGGGGGGGGGGGCTACAAAACCCGACTTATACTCAAGTAGATATGGTACTCTCTACCAACAAAATCCTGAAAAGGATCTCTGTAAGTCTGGATTGACTTGACGGCCCTTGATCATTGTTAGTTTCACTGGAGACAAAAATAAAGGACATTATTCATTCAAAGGGCATCATCTACTACATAGTAACCTTAGCACTAACACCCTTGAGAAGATTTTCAATTCAAGGCACTCACACCTCATAAAACAAAGCACAGGAAAGCTTAAAGAGAAAGAGACAACAAACAAACTACAGTAAAGAAAGAAAGAATTTAAGCTTCTCCTAGTTTTGCTACAGGGTGGCACTCAGTGAAAATTCAGGCTTCGCCATCAAAACAAGCACCCCTTTCTCACTACCCTTCCTTCCGCGATGCATCGGTAAAAAAGGAAAGTGGGGCAAGGGCAGAAATATGCAGCATATCCATCAAGAATTGGGAATGAAAGTCAGACTTCCAGAAAGTAAATGGCCCTGCAGTGCGGGAGAGTTTGATTTATCTTTATAATTCTCCCTGCCCGTGACAACAACATCAAACATAAAGAGAAAAATCTTTTGCACAGTTGAACATTGTTGTTGTTGTTTGTTTTATACCCTGTTTCCCCTCCCCATGTCTCATTTTTATTTATGAACATATCAAGGCTTTGCATTTGATTCCATTTTCTCTAGGCAAGCTAAAGCAAAGCTCAAGCCAGAGTAATCTGAGAGTGAGTTTATGAGGCTGAATAACTATTTTAGAGACAATTTCCTCGGTGGTGGCTTATCCGCTGAGAAGAGCAGAGGAGAGCTTTGAGTAACCTGGAAGTGAGCTGCAAACTGCAGGAGAAACATAAATTAAAGACTAATGAACAACAGGCTTCAGAACCTCACCTGCTTGCAAGTCTAAATGTTGCTTCGAGTCACCTGATTAAAGCCTATATGATTAAAGACGAAAGCCAAGTTCACACAAAGACTTCTGGCCTCCGTGCCAAAACCATCCTCTTGAAAAATGGGTGGTTGCCTCATATTTAGGGGAGAAGAGAATCCTTTTCCATTACATTTAAACTGGGGTTGAAAATCACCTGGTTCCAGGTGTCAATTTAAAACACGGCTATAAAAACTGGGGAAGGCAGGGGGCACCAAAACAATTTAGAACTCCAGCTGAATAAAGATAAAATTATAGACCTTAATTAATTTAATTTAATTCTCATACTTGTATGCCGCCCAATCAGGAAACCCGACTCAGGGCGGCTCACACAATATTATGCAGTAAACACAATAATACAATATAGACAATAATTATACCACATTCATCTTACAAAAACACATATCATAATATAAAACAGTATAACAATACAGGAGTGGTGAGGGCCAGATTATGTGGCACCACGGGCCATAGTTTGGGCACACTTGGTTTAGACCATGTTAATGGCCTTTTAGGTTTCCTCCACGTGAATAGGAGTTCACTTTTTGAATAATAAGAATGCTGCATGTCACAGAGGAAGGGGTCAGGATTTTAGAGATGTTTAGTTGGAGCATGGCCAAAAAACCCCAAAAAGACTGGCCACCACTGATCTAGGGCCAGGATCTCTTTCCCCCATAAAGTTTGCTGTGTTGATAACATGGAAGACAGAGAACATCCTTCAACAATGCAAGAAACAAGCAAACAAGAGGAATCTTCCTTACCACTCAGGATCTCATTGCTATTGTCCCAGAATTCAGCAGATTTCGACGGCCTGTTATAGAACTCATCTCTGTTGGCTGCTAGGATAAGCCTGTACGACATGAATGAGAAAACACAACCGCCTTACTGCTCAATCCACAAGACTTTCTGGAGTTGTCACTAATATGTCAAAAAAAATTCTTTTAAGTGTCACATTTTGACCTTGAAGACTGGACCAACCAAAGAAACTTTGCTGCCTGGGGCAAAATACAACCTGCTGCAGTCTCTGGGTGTGAGTGTAGGAGTAGGTGTAAACCTCCACAGTCCAAACATAGGGTGCGCGCCCCTCATCTGTTGAAGTTGTCTACTCCAAAGGCCGCACCTCAAGGTACAATCTGAGAGGATTTGGCTAATTCCCGATTCTTTAATCATGTTTTTAGTGATTGCACAAGGGTTTCTTACCACGGCCACATCTGCTATTTTTTTTTAAAAAAATTAATTTTTAATTTTTAATTTATATCCCGTCCAATCAGGGAAACCCGACTCAGGGCGGCTTAAATAATGGACAGTATACAAAATAAATAGAATGCAAACAATAAGTTACAGTATACGATAAACAATATACGAGGTTAATACAAATTCAATACATCACATCCTATGAATACATCACATCATATCCTGTGTGCTTAGAAAGGAAAGATGAGAAAACTACGGGATGAACTCGTCAACACTACCGTTCAGCCTGTTTTATTGTATCACAGTGAAACATGGCCACCTATAATAGCTGACAGCAAAAAGTTTTGGATGTAATGCAAAGGCCAATTAATTGAAGGATGCTACGCATACGATGGGTTGATCGAGTATCAAATGAAGAAATGTGCAAAAGATCAGGTGAGAAACAAGCGTCAATGTTGATTGAATTGGCAAGGCATGGGTGGGCCAGGCATGTGGGCCACTTCAGTGATGACAGGTGGACAAAAGCTATCACAGAGTTGATACCACTCGACAAAAAGCGACCACTAGGAAGGCCAGCAACCAGATGGGGAGACCAGTTCAGGGTAAAGCTCCCGAGGCCCTGGACGAGACTGGCACAGGATCAGAAACAGTGGGAAACGATGCAATGATCTGCCATGTCAAATTAGACTTATGAAGTACAGATCAACCAAGTAAGTATTCCAGAAAACAACATATATGACCAAATGCTAAGCTACAGAAAAGCACTCCTTCTTCCCCCCCCTCGTGCTAAATTACAGTACTCCAGACAAACACTCTGCTCACCATCTGAGTTCAATCCCAATGGGAACAAGGTTGACTCAGAGATCAGTAAAAAGAGCATTCAGTGTGTTTCAGGCAAAATGTTAATTAATCTGTTAACCACCCAGAGAGTGCTCTAAAGCACTAAGGGGCATCATAGAAGTGTAATTGCTAATTGCTTTTGCTACCCTGGAATAATGAGGCACACATTTTTAAAAAGGACATACATTAAACCCACAACGTTAGTTGAAAAGCAACAAGTGGAATACAGTATTTAAGAGTGACCTCTGAGGCAACTTGCTTTCACAAGCCAATTAGTTATAATATATTTGGTCGTTATGAAGTAATTTTGATCTAGAAATAGCTATAAAAGCTGACAGTAATTCATGGGACCAGAGGCTACTTTGGCTACACATTCCTAATCAATGATCCGACCACATTTTTTCCCCCTCAGTAGAGTATCTTCAATCTCAATTATTGCTTGATTTGCCAATACACTCAATATTGGACACAAAACCAGTTCCAGTTTCATTCCCAAACCACAGGTCTCCCTTGCTTGAAAGCGAGTCGTATCCAACTCAAAGGTTTACTCATTTCCGTTTACAGCCAAAGACCCAGCGCTGTCTGCATCTGCTAATTTTTCCATGGTCATGTGGCAGGCGTGACTAGATGCCAGAGTGCACGGGACGCTGTTACCTTTCCAGCCGAAGCGGTGCCTATTTATCTACTTGCAATTTTTTGCTTTCGAACTGCTAGGTTAGCAGGAGCTGGGACAGAGATAGAAGCTCACTATGTTCTGGAACGGTCAGGTCTCGAGCTGCTGACCTGCCAAACTTCCAGTCAGCAAGTTTAGCATCTTAACCTCTAAGCCACCACAATCCCTTTAAAAATCATAGACACATAGAATATCTGAATTGGAAAGGAACCTATGAGGTCATGAAACTGAACCCACTGCTCAATGCAGGAATCCAGATCAAAGCAGATCTGACAGATGGGTGTCCAAATTTCTCCAGCACTGGAGTGCTCACCATCTCTTTTAAATGTTAAAAAGTCAAACTTCTATTCACTGTGTCACATTTTTGCACAATTTAAAGTTATGGACATATATCTGAAATATAAGTAAAATTCAAGATGAATTAAAATGTTAAAATAATTTTTTTTAAAAATACCAGAAACAGGCTACTTCAATAGCACAGATTTTGATGCTTACTAGATTTTTGTTTGTACACATGATGGAGCAATAGTAATGTATGGCAGTGAGAGTTGGACCATAAGGAAGGCTGAGCGCAGAATAACAGACCCCTCTAAACTGGGGTGTTGGAGAACAATTTTGAGAGTCGCCCTAAAGGAAATCAACCCTGGCTGCTCCTTGGAAGGACTAATACTGAAGCTGAAGCTCAAATACTTTGGCCACCAAATGAGAAGAGAGGACTCACTGGAGAAGGCCCTGATGCTGGGAAAGATCGAAGGCAAAAGGAGAAGGGGGTGGCAGAGGATGAGATGGTTAGACAGTATTGTTAATGCAGTGGGCGTAGATCTGGGCAGTCTACGGAGGATGGCAGATGACAGAGGAGCTTGGGGTACTGTGCTCCATGAGTTCACAAAGGGACGGACTCAACTGTTTGACTGAACAACAACAAATGCTGCATTGATTGAATTTCTCCGCATTCCTAGAAAATGTGTCCTGTATTCAAGTAGATCCATTTTATTGGATTATTCTTTTGTGGGGCTTCCCAACAGCATTTCATGCACTCTGGTGTCTAGTCATGCCTGCCACATGACCACAGAAACGTCTGCAAAAGCAGACAGTGCTGGCTCTTTGGCTTTGAAACAGAGATGAGCACTGAACCCTAGAGTCGGATATGACTCGCTTTCGAGTAAAGGAAACCTTTACCTTTAATGGTTCAACCAGAATCTTGTCCAGTGAGAGACAACTCTTTGGCATTCATCCACTGCCTTTCTTAAGGAATCCACCTCTTTCTTCTGTGCATTACCTAGTCACAACCTCTACATCACATCTGGAAAAGCACCAGTGACATTCTACAGCAAAATCAAATTACCCGATACCGTAACATCACCGTTCCCAGCGTGAGACGATCTCGCTTCCTTTTACACAGATTTGCCATTTTTCATTCCTTTTCTGCTCTGCACAAATTCTTTCAGGGCTTCGAGCACCTCGCCCTCCCAACGAGAGACTGCGTTATATTTGCCAGATTATTTTTATTCATACGCTGTCTAAAAGCATCAATTGAAGAATGCATTATTCCAAAACAACGTCTGTGTGTCACATCTGTTTAATCCAGAGAACTGAGAACACAGAGACTAACAAATAAGAGTGAGAAGAGAGGTTAATGTGATGATGTTTTGCCGAATATTTAACAGATATAATAAGCGTAGAAGTTGTTACTGAATTCCAACCTCTGTTCTGCTGCAAGCAGGGGTTATTCCATAAGAGGAGGATTAATTTGTTTCTACATCTTGGCTAAGAATCAAGACTCAAACAGCTTCGTCTTCTTTCATGTCCTGATCAAACCCGGGAATGCCAAAACGAAGCCACTTTCTTCGCTTTGTCATTGCCCAAATGCAAGACTTCATCCGTGTATGCCTCTGGCAGTCATCGGCAGACCAGCAAATGGGCCGGACCTCGATGTCCCTCCACTGTGTGTTGTTGTCCGCCAGCAGTCCCCATTTGATCATTTTGGTGTTGCATTTAGGGACTCCAACCTTCAGCCTATTCAGGGTCCTCCAGGTGACGTAGGGGAGATTGAGATCTTCAGCTATATCCACCTTCAATGTTGTTCCTTGCCCAGTGAGCTCCTTCTTCTATCTTCTATTTTGGTTTTGCTCTCAGGCACCCTCAAGAATGTTTGTTCTTGACATAAAGTTCTTCCTGGATCTGAGCTGGCAGACTTGAGGCTCATCTCCGTTCAGAGGTTGTCGAGGGTCCTTCTCTTGCTTAGTTCTCTCAGCATCTGCTGCTACTTCTCTCCTTATCTTAGGTGGAGCAATACCAACAAGAGGATATATCTTCTCAACTGGTATAGGTCCAAGGCAGGGGTGCCCAAACTACAGCCTATGAGCTGGATCCAGCTCCTGATGCCAATTCACCCAGCCCATGCCGCCTTCGTTGCTCCCAGAAGCAGAAGTAAAACACGCCCAGATGGGCCTGTTTGACTTCCACTTCTGGGAGCATTGAGGGTGGGCTGGGCCAGATGAACTGTAGAATGTGAAAACTAGAATACTATCAAAGAATACCAACTTGAAAGCAAAGAAATTGTAAGTAGATAAATGAAGTACCACTTCAGTGGGAGAGGCAATAGCATTCCACATGCTTGGACATCTAGTGATACCTGTCACATGATCACGGAAAAGTCTGCAGATGCAGACCACGCTGGCTCTTTGGCTGTAAATGGAGATGAGCACTGTCTCAAGGAGTTGGATGCAACTGGCTTTCGAGAAAGGGAGACCTAGTCTGCAATCATGGCTTCAAACAGCACGGACTTCAAACCGACATGTCTGAGACAGATCTTTTAGATTAAACTGGGGAGTTAGTGAGCTGGAAATAGTTAAGGAAAGAGGGTAGATGAACATGGACCTCATTCATGTTGCCAAACCATGGGTATTTTCTACTGCACAAAAACCTGGATGTCTGGAACCTCAACTCTCAAACTGCAAAGAGGGTATATGGAAGTAAGGTAATTAAGATACTTCTTTTTAAAGTAGCCATATTAGGGGGCAGCAGCAGCAGCAGCCATTGCCAAATAAATTATACAGGACTCTATAAATAGCTGCATAACCTCAGCGGTGTGAAAATTTATGTAACTTCTTAATGTGGGGGCAGAAAGATGGAAACATGAGAAGTCATTTCCATTGAAGCAATTTCCTGTGATATAATTCAGTTCCATAAAAAGAGTACAAGAGAATGGCTCTGAAATCTAAAACCTGTAACTGCAAAAGGAGGCATCTACGTTACACAAAAAGGGGATTTATGAATGTCTGACACACAGAGACACACATGAGATAGACATAATTTTCATAAGATGAAAAGTATACACACTATAATCTGGATCTGAGTCAGTGGACTTGAGGTACAGATCCGTTCAGAGGATGTCGAGTGAATATATAAGACTGCTCTGCAGACTTCTTCTTGTGCCGTATCCGATTCCAAATATTGCCAATCATCACGGCAATCAGCCATGAAGACTGTCTTGTGAATATAATGCTGTGGCGTTTCATTTACCTTCCACATTGCCACTGATCCAGCTCCGTGAGTCACTTTCTGGTCCTGAACACTTTCAGCACACAACATCCTCCTCAACCTCAGCCCAAGATGGATGAAGCTGCTGCCCTCCATCAAAAGGGATTCAAATGGGATTAATACACTCGGGGACCACCACCCTGCCCTGAGGACTTTGCCAAGGCTGTTGGTTCTCAGGGATGTCTGCTTAGTTAATCCCTGACACTCAGCGTTGAGTCACTAGTAGCAGGGTCTACTCTATTACCATAGCAGGATAACCTGGCCAGACTAGTGTTAAGGAAAGAGGAAATTAACTATTGGTCAGGAACACCCGTTTCACGACAGTGCAGGAGAGCAAAGATCCTTAAAGTTACATAGAGAAGTCTCTAATGCTAACTTCTATCTGTGCTGCTCTGTTGGCAGCCATTCATTGACCCAAGATGAGAATTAAAAGCAGTAGGCAATGACACAGAAGATGGAAACACAAGAGTGCCAGTTGATATGCTGATGTAGCAAAGAGAAGAAAAAACACTTGAATCCATCTGACTATCTCCATCTGCCTGGTTCAGACCACTTGCTGTGCTGGTTGGAGATTCTTCCCAAAGAAACAGATACGAACGTTCTCCGGACAGCCTTCATTTCCCATTTGGGAGACGAATAAGAGGGTAGTTTAAGGTCACAAGCCGTACCGCAGCCTCAGCGCAGTGGGTAATCCCATAAATGGTTTTCAATACCCCAGTAATTGCAGCCGCAAAGAGTGAGATAAGAAACTCTAACCAGAGATGAACATTACCTGTATGCATTTTTGGAAACAGGTCGCGGGTCAAACTTGAAGAAGAGAATGCACATGAGTAATAGGTTGGAAAGATGTGCTTTTTTCCGGTCTGGGTCAGCGAAAGGTCATACTGTGGCAGCCTGCAAGATATAAGCAATAAAGGCCAACATTAGACATTCATATTATCACAGTCTCACCACTTCGTGACTGGTGTTCCAGGCTCCTCCACAATGCAATCTTCATTAGCAATCTTCCACACTGAAATTAACAGGCTCCATATTTTTGGGGCATTGACATGTAGGCTGTAAGCAGACCTTTGCCACGGCCTAAAATATTAATGTAGAGGCATAGCTTTCTATGCCTCTTTCAGCAAAAACAGCATTTCCCCCTGCTAGATTGTACTTAAGCCTAGCCAATTTGTTTATGAAATAAATGCATCTAAAATATGTTGTTGTTGTTTAGGGAAGAAGTGAACCATAATTCATGCAATCTCATGCTGAAATAACTTATTCGTTTCACAGGGGTTCACAATAATTTGAATTTCTATATGTAATGTTTTAAATAGGAATGTGAAAATTCAGGATTTCGAAAGGTGGTGGCAAGAAGAATCACAGACCACTGACATATCTAGATACAGTAAGGACAATGGGTTAATTTACATAAGGAGTAGGTTGACTGGTACCTTCATTTTGTGTCGTATCATTACTCTTCTTGTAAAAGTTACCGTTTGTTTGCTTATCACTTTTTGAGGAAGAATCATTCAAACAATGTTTTGAAAACTTGGACCCCTGCGAAAGCATTATCTGACTCTTCCTCCCCTTATCTCATTTGTTCAAACCATGATTTGCCTCTCAGTTACCAATTTCAGTTCCTAGTTCTGCTCTGAAAGTCAACTGCAAACAAACCATAGTTTGGCCAATTCAGACAGCTTTCCAAATTATGCTTTTTTTCTGGAAAAAAGAAAAAGAATGAACCAAGAATGTTAAAAAAAAGAAAAGGCAGGGTGAGGAATTCATTTCGAATTCTCTACACCAGTGTTTTCTAACCTTCAGGGCCTCAAATGTTCTTGGACTTCAGTTCCCTGAAGCCCTGATCAGCAGAAGTGCTGACTTTGGATTCTGGGAACTGAAGTCCAAGAACATCTGGAGAGCCAAATCTGCAGACCCCTGGGCTAGATGGGCATACAGTATAACTTGCTCTTTTGTTCCTTGAGCAAATGGCACCATTACTCGCTGATTCTACTGTGATGCATTTTTGGAGGCTGCCCCATGAAAAGAGAAGGAATGTTGTCCTTCCCACAAATTAAAGGTTTATACTAGGGATTCTCAACCTAAAGCCTGTGGGCCGGATGCAGCCTGCAGCAACATTTCATGTGGCCCACCACCACCTCCACCACACCAGGAAGTGCCAAAGGGTGGAGGAAGGGCAAAATGACCATTGGTCTCCAAAGCTAAGAGAGCGTGACCCAACCCCCCTAGCTTTAAAAGGTTGAGAACTTCTGGTTTATATGTTCAGAAAAAAGGAAACAGAATAGGAAAGGCATTTATTTTCCTAATACTCAGTTGCTGATTCACCTCTTGACTTTGGTACCCCTCCAAAGGTTGGCACCATTCTGGTTATGGCCTGGCCATCAACTTTTAGCCAACTTCTTCTCTTCCCCGAGTAGTTTTTACAACACACAATTTCCACCTCATCAGCACACTTAAGGATTCCAGCCACATTTAGATGGCATGACAAATACTCTTTACAGATCAGAACCTTGCAAAGCTTTTCAAATATTTTCTCTATTGGCCCACTGGGAACAACGTCTAGCCATAAAACCAACATGCGGCCTTCTTTTCCCTTCCAGCTGAAACAATGATTAGTAACTGGACAGACTCCTGCACGTTTCAAAGCTACAGAGCGCTTGCATGAATTAAGGATTTTCCAGAACAGAGAGATGGTGCCATGAGGATGCAAGAATCAATAAATGAACTCTACTTTGGCTCTGAATAATTAACTTAACCTTGCCCTGCTGAATAATGACCAAGAAGTTTTTTTTCTTCAAAAACAGTTTTTAAATAAGTCTAAGGATACTGTTGAAAGAGAAAGCCATCTCTTCTTAGATACAGTACTTGCTAAAACTTTGCTTCTAATTCGAGATTCACTTTGCCACCACACCCTGTTTTGATTCCAACATAGGGAAGCTGGTTGTGCAGCAGATCACACTGGTTGTGCAGCAAATCACATTGGTGTACATTTTAAAATTAACAGTCGTACCAAAACAGCAGCTTGCAATTCTCAAGCTGTAGCTTCATTCAGGGGCTGCAGGGGCTCAGTGGTTAAGAAGTTCAAGACCTGGGTACTGCATGATGGTTTGAGTGCCCGTCTCCGTCCCAGCTCTTGCCAAGCTAGCAGTTCAAAAGCAAGAATTTGCAAGTAGATAAATAGGGACCACTTTGGTGGGAAAAGATCTTGGGGACATGAAAGGAGCCTCATTCGGACATCCTCTGAGCGGAGTTTCTCCATCAAAAATCCTTTCAACCCAGAATAATTTCTGACATGAAATTATTATTATTATCACTACCATGCTTTTAAGCATTTCTGTACAAAAACAGTATAGAAAATTATATTCTTCAAAGACAATAATGGATCTTGATGATCTCAATGGAAGTTTGCAACGCTGGGGAAAAAAGTTAATTGCAAAACACAACTGATGAATCAATCACCTAGGGTGTAAAGTTCATCATAAAGAAAACGTCTTCACAGAACGAGGTTTTGTGAATTCACATGATTTTGGATTTATTGCTCAATGATTAAGAATTGTGATTTCTCCTCACAGAGCCGGAGAACAGAAAGAAATATCCTAAACAGGTACAGCTACTTCATTTCTCCCCAACTACTTGTTAACACAAAAATAGTAGCTATCATCCAAACACTTATTGCAAAAAGGGAAGCTGCACGTTTACAGAAGTTAGAATCAACAAAGCCGTCCCTCGACCCCATGGTAATTTCTAACTATCGTCCAGTGTCCAACCTACCTTTTTTAGGTAAGGTTCTGGAAAAAGCTGTGGCGCAGCAGTTACAGGAAGTCCTGGATGAAGCGGATTATCTGGACCCGTTTCAGTCAGGATTCAGGCCCGGATATGGTACTGAAACCGCGCTAGTCGCATTGGTGGATGATCTCCGGAGAGAGCGGGATGGTGGGGAGCCGTCTGTCCTCGCTCTTCTCGACCTCTCAGCGGCTTTTGATACTGTCGACCACGGCGTTCTTCTGGGTCGGCTCCAGGGTCTGGGGATCCAGGGCACAGTGTTGTCCTGGTTTTCCTCATTCCTGAGGGGCAGGTCCCAGTCGGTGTGCCTGGAGAAGGAGAAGTCCAGCCCTAGGCCCCTGCACTACGGGGTGCCTCAGGGCTCGGTGCTTTCTCCTCTCCTATTTAACATCTATATGAAGCCGCTGGGTGAGATCATCCGTTCCCACGGGGTAAGGTATCATCAATATGCAGATGATACCCAGTTATACATCTCTGCCCGTGGGGACCCAAGCGGTGCGGTGGAAGTCCTCTCCAGGTGTCTGGAGGCTGTTAAGGTCTGGATGGGGGATAACGGGTTACAGCTGAACCCCGGCAAGACTGAGTGGCTGTGGGTAAGGGGCCCTGCGTTATCTCGGGAGTTACCAGCTTTGGTTCTGGATGGGGCAGTTTTGCCCCAAACAGACCCGGTGCGCAATCTGGGGGTCCTCCTGGACTCACGACTACTGTTCGAAGAGCAGGTGGCAGTCGTGGCCAGGAGGGCTTTTGCACAACTTCGTGTAATACGCCAGTTGCGCCCACTCCTAGACCGGGACGCCTTGCTCATGGTCACACATGCTTTGGTCACCTCCAGACTTGATTACTGTAATGCGCTCTACATGGGGCTGCCCTTGGTGACCATTCGGAGACTGCAGTTGGTCCAAAATGCGGCGGCCCGGATAGTGATGGGGTGCGGGCGTTATGCTCGGGCCTCACCACTGCTCCGGGAGCTGCATTGGTTACCAATATGTCTCCGGGTGCAATTCAAGGTGCTGGTTATTACCTTTAAAGCCCTATATGGTAGTGGGCCAGGATACCTCAGAGACCGCGTCACCCTAAGAATGTCTGTCCGTCCCACCAGGGCGGATCGGAGGGGCTCTCTTGTCATCCCATCGGCTAGGGAGGCTCATCTCTCTAGCACTAGGAAGAGGGCCTTCTCTGTGTTCGCCCCGGCGCTCTGGAACCTCCTCCCAACTGATCTACGTCTACAGACAGAGCTCCTGCCCTTCCGAAAGGGTTTAAAAACCTGGCTGGCGGGACATGTGTGGGGATCAAGGTCTGTGGGATCCCACACAGGATGGTTGGTTTAAAGGACAGCCTCCCTTGCTGCTGGTTCATTCTGTGGAGTCGCTTGTTCTTGGTTTCATCTCATGTTTTTAAGAACTTTTAGAGTTTTTAAATTTTTTAATTATTAGTATTTTATTGGATGGGTTTGGGTTCGTGGGTGTGTTTTTATCTTGTAAGCCGCCCAGAGTCGGGTATCCCCGATTGGGGCGGGATAATAAATGGGAATAATAAATAAATAAATAAATAAGGGAAAGTTATTATTATTACTTTTTGGGGAACTACAGCCTGATGGGATTTTCTAGGAGCTGCCACTCTTAAGACATAAACTCTTCCTATTTGACTATCTGATTACAATTATCCCTTAGGCACCAGAAGACAGACATCCTCAAACCACTATCTCTCACCAAGAGAAGTGGATCCAGTAATTTAAAAGTCAGATGTCAGATATCTCCTATAAACAGCCCATGCCAGCCCATTAATTGGATTTACTCAATCAAACGGAACTGTTGACAGTCAATGGCTTTTAACTACTCAAGAGGATTGTTTTATGGCAGATTTCCCCACTCTGTTAGTTGATTAAAATGTGTTGCTGAGTTTACTTATGCAAGTACAGTATAAGTTAATTTTGTTTCAAGCATTAAAGCCAAAACAGCTGTTTGTAGCAAGTTGCTGCCCATTGAAAGGCTCAGCCAAAAGATCCTGGCATGAAACCACGAGTCTCACAGCTCCCCATGTGGCTTAGTGGTTAAGACGCTGAGCTGGAGATTGGAAGGTCAGGTTTTGATACCCGACAGCTGCACTTGGTGACCCGAGTGCTGCATGACAGAATGAATTCCCGTCTCTGTCTCAGCTACTTCCAGTCTAGCAGTTTGAAAGCAAGAAATTGCAAGAAGATAAATAGGTACCACTTCAGTGGGAAGTTAAATAGCGTTCCGTGTCTAGTCATGCCTGCCACATGTCCACGGAAACGTCTGCAGACGCAGATAGCGCTGGCTCTTTGGTTGTAAGTGGAGATGAGCATCACACTGAATAGTTGGATACAAGTAGCTTTCGAGCAAGGGCAATCCAGGGCATTATAATGAAGAAGCTGAGGAAGTGGATACATAAGAACACATTAGAGATCTTTGTTTCAGTCGTAGTTTCAATCTTTCCACACCAAGGAGGAAAGTGGTCTTGGAAACATACAAGACGTCTGTTCTGCCAAGTTTTCCTGTACCCAAGCAAATGGGATAATTTAAAGTCTTTTGGCTTTCTAAAGTTAAGCCCTAATCAGTTTTGTGATGCTGTTTTTAGCAAGGGGCTAACGAAGGAGACCGATGATTATAAAGTTTTCACTTACCCTTAATCAATCCAAGTCCGTGGCTTGCTCAACCCTCAGGGATATGGAAGCCACAAGTCATTTGCAAGACATAACCCAGTCTACTTGACTCCAGAAAACCAATGTTACAAGTCGCAGGGTGACAGCCAGTCTCCCAAGATGAGGAATTGAGCATTTTGCAACCAAAGAAATAGGGATCTTTGTTGAGCAAAGAAAAATAAAAACACCAGACAGCTGACTCCAAGGGGGAAGGAAATCAGGTCAAAGATCTAAATAGGTTTTTTTTTTTTAAATAAAAACTTGTTTTGACGAATTCAGCTGTTGAAATGTTCTCACTCAATATATGTATCTCAAGGAACAGGAAAAGAAAAAAATTGTTCTGACAACCAATTGACCTGCTGGTCTGCAGG
This sequence comes from Furcifer pardalis, assembly GCA_030440675.1. Lineage (NCBI taxonomy): Eukaryota > Metazoa > Chordata > Lepidosauria > Squamata > Chamaeleonidae > Furcifer > Furcifer pardalis. The sequence goes on from CP126898.1 coordinate 7,004,253, forward strand.
AGAGGGGTTTTCAAAACAGAACAAAAGTCCTTTGCCCTTTTCTCACATGGATACAAAGGAGTGAAGGCTCCACCACCAGCCATAGACAAAGCTTCCCTATACAAAGCCAGTTCTCTTTCATTTAAGCAAACTCTCTCTTTCAGAAATCTTGAAGAAAGCATATAAAAATAATTAAGAACTCCTCTTCTATTCTGGGGCTTTCAGTTTGTTTCCTAATAGAAAGCTTCTCATTGGGAGACTGTCAGGGATGGTGACGGAGATGTTCTATCACAGTGATGGCAAACCATGGCACTCCAGCTGTTCTTGGACTTCAATTCCCAGAAGCCCAAGTCAGCACTCCTGCTACTCAGGGCTTCTGGGAATTGAAGTCCAAGAACAGCTGGAGTGCCAAGGTTCACCATCACTGTTCTATCACAAGATGATATTAATTGACACAGGTCAAACCAACTTCACAAGATCCAAAGTGTTTTCTATTCCAAAAAGTGTTCCTTCCCATTACAAGGAATTGCACTAGAAAAGCAAAGATTGAAATGCAGGATTTTGTTTGTGCAAATGTTTGCACCTCCTGATAGCTCAGTGAGAACTCTGGTAGTTCACCACTAACAATTTCCCTGCACTAGTCCTGATTTCTCCATTAAATCTCAGTTACTGTATTTCCTGGGATATAAGATGCATCAGAGTATAAAACGCACACCGTTATTACCAAAATAGTCCACTACAGGCCACTACATACAGTGCAAAATAGGGACTGCAGTGGCTCAATTGGCTAAGACGCTGACTGGAAGGCGGGAGGTCAACAGTTTGATTCCCGAGTACTGCAGGACTTCTGCCAACCTAGCAGTTTGAAGTACTCCTGCCAACCTAGCAGTTTGAAAGCAAGAAATTGCAAGTAGATAAATAGGGGCCACTTCGGTGGGAAGATAAACAGCATTCCGTGTGCTCCTGTGTCTAGTCATACCTGCCGCATGACAATGGAAACGTTTGCAGAAGCAGACAGCACTGGCTCTTCAGCTTTGAAACAGAGATGAGCACTGAACCCTAGAGTCCGATATGACTGGCTTTTGAGCAAGGGAAATTGTGCTTTATAAATTACCTTTATACAGTACAAGACACACTCAATTTTCTAGTGTATTTTAAGGGGGGTCTTATACGCCAGAAAATATGGTACATTTATTTTTCTAAACTAGTTGTTTTAAAAGATCGATCCAGGATGGAAGACCACCACTATTGACTCCTCTCTGCAAAATACATTTTACATGGCACCTAGTGTTATTTCTGTATGCAATGGCTGAGCTCCATAAACTTTCCTGAGTTCTAGCAGTAAACAGAAAATAGGCCTTTCATTACTTCCCAGAAATCTGCTGCAAAGCGCAAGAGATGGCTGCTCAAAACGCGATGGTTTCTTTTCCACACTAAGATAATCGGCTGCTAGACGCAGGGCAAAAATTACATTCCATCAAGCCCAAATCACTACACATTTCTGTGCTTGCCATCTTTAAGAATTCATGCTGCTTTATGCAAACATCCATTTTTCATAAGAATCTCTCTGGTGCTGTCACAAAGAAAGGAAAGAGTGGTTATTTTCTCCCCCCCCCCCCAAATCAAGAGCGATTGTAGCAAAAGTACCTTGTGTTCGTTATTATCCTCAGCACATATCCTTAAGTCACTCCTGAACAGCAGAGGACTGCCAGTCAGCAATGTATTGCACAGGTCGTTGGGTTATTACAAGACATCATCCTCATTACAGGAAGACTGGGGGGGGGGGGGGAAATCAAGAACTGAAACTGTACCAGAGTAAAAACAAATAAACTGAAGAGCAAAGGAGCACATTTTGGTACTCCTTTTGGTTAATGGCCCTTTTTACTACTGATGCACATTTTCAAAATTAACCAAAGGGATAAGGAACATCTGGTGGCTCTCCAAATGTTCCTCCACAACTATTTCAATCATGCTGGATCATTAGCTACATTGCATGAATGGAGTTTGAAATCCATTGTCATGCACCACCACACCACCTTGAACACACTTGATTATGTCTGATTCCAGAAGCTAAGCAGGGTTATACCAGGATAATGCTTGGACAGGAACTACCATCGTACACCAAAGATCTCCAAGAGGAATAAGAAAGAAACTCTAGAGAGCACAACTGGTAGTTAAGAGCCGACAAGGTTGGGCTAAAAGAACCAGAGGTCTGACCCAGTATAAGGTAGTTTTCTGTCTTCCTAAAAAACATTCCCTCCTAGTGGTTTACAATTATCATTTGTTATATAACTGTATATCAGTGGACAGAATACATGACATAGATACAACCTTAGCTGCCACATCACACATCCAACCCACAGAGGCTTTGGGAGGCTTCAAACAATGAGCTGAACTGTTGCACTGTGGCCAAAATCCTATTGCAGGGATTCTCAACCTTGGGCTCCCAGTTGTTCTTGGACTTCAATTCCCAGAAACCCTGATCAACAGTTGTGCTGACTTGGGCTTCTGGGAATTGAAGTCAAAGAACACCTGGAGATCAAAGATTGAGAAACCCTGCTCTAGATCAGGCATCAGCAAACCTGGCTCTCCAGATGTTCTTGGACTTCAATTTCCAGCAGTCCTGAGCAATTAATGCTCTGACTTAGGCTTCTGGGAATTGAAGTCCAAGAAAACCAGGAGAGCCAAGTTTGCTGACCCCTACTCCAGATCATGGTTTGTTTTGTTCATAAAATCCTCCAGAATGTGGATCATCTGACAACCCAAGGATGTACCTTCATGGTGTGGAGTGGTGTTTCTCAATCTTGGTTCCCAAGTATCCTTGTGCCTGCTGATCAGGGCTTCTGGGAACTGAAGAACATCTGAGGACCCAGGATTGGAAAACACTGATAGAGAGAATTCAAAATGAGTCTCTCACACTGTCTTTTCTTTTTTCTACATTCTTGGTTCGTTCTCTTCCTTCTGTCCACACGAGGAAAAAACATAATTTGGAGTGATAGGAGAATTGGCCAAACTATGGTTTGTTTGCTGTTTACTTTCAGAGCAAGTCCAAGAACATCTGGAGGCCCAAGGTTGAGATAGCTAGTCCTACCGCTTAGTGTAGCAAATAGCAAGGAGAGTAGGCCTAAAGAATCAATGGAAACTACAAAGTTGACTCACCAAATCTTCACCAGTAGGAGTGCTCTAGTTCAGGTGGTTAGCAAACTTGGTTCTCCAGATGTTCTTGGACTTCAATTCCCAGAAGTCCTGATCAGCAGGTGTGCTGACTTGTCCTTCTGAGAATTAAAGTCCAAGAACACCTGGAGAACTGAGTTTGCTGACTCCTGCTCTAGTTGCTACTTACCGGTACTACACAGCCTTTATCCTGTTCAGTAGAGGAGCAAATAACAAGATACACAGCCTCCATTAGTTGGCAGCAGTTATCAGTCCGATGATTTCCTCTAAACTCCCCTCTGCATCCTATAATTTGATTAGGAATAGCACTGCTCACCTCATCTCTAGAAAACAAGCACAATTCTTTAAAGATGACGGCAACTCTCTAAAGTCATTATTAATGAAACTGCTCCAGCAGCAGGAGCTACAAAGAGACCAGATGAGAATAAGATATAAATCATAGTGTGATGGGTACATTAAGGCTGACATTGCCAATATTTTGCCTGTCTCACATGACTGCTTCTCGTTATCACCCTTTGTTCCATATTTTATTTATTCTATGTGATTAGCTTTATATGGATCTGTTAAAAACACGACAGCTTAACATTGTTATAATAATTGAAATCTATTCAGTCCCCTTGATTTGCCAGTTTTTTTCTTCTCTTCAACAACAAAATACTCACTTAGCTGCTTTCGAAGGGTAAAGTGTATTGGAAAGCTAATACACAAGCAAAGAAGAAGGAGGCGTTTGATTTTTAAGCCATTGTCAGTAGACAGGAAAAGAAGGGGAGATGTAGACAATGGCATGCTCAAAGATAAGATCAAAGTATAGTGATAAAATATTAATTTTTAAATGGTTTGCGTCTGCTGCATCAACTAAAACAGATGCTCAAGACACAGCCTAGGCTTCCATTTCCTGGCTGCATCAGGGGATACCAGACCAGGCGAAGCTATACATGATAGGTAACTCATAATCAGAACTATAATAATTTGTGTCAGAAATTATTCTGGGTTGAAAGGATTTTTTTGCTGGAGAAACCCCACTCGGGATGCCCAAATGAGGCTTTGTTCATGTCCCCAAGATCTTTCCCCACCCAAGTGGTCCCTATTTATCTACTTGCAATTTCTGCTAAGTTGGCAGGAGCTGGGACAGAGACAGAGGCTCAATTCGTCATGCAGTACCTGGGTCTCAAACTGCTGACTTGCCAGCCGTCCAATTCACAAGGCGAGTTTCTTAACCACTGAGCCACCACAGCCCCATAATTAGAGCTGAAACAACTTTAGTGTTCAAGTGATGTGATTTAGGTAGACTTGAAAGCTAGTTGTATTTGACTCTAGAGTTCGGTGCTCATCTCTGTTTACAGCCAATGAACCAGTGCTGCCTGTGTCTGCAGAGAGTTCCATTGTCAAGTGGCAGGCATGATTAAACACTGGGGCACACTGAACACTGATACCTTTCCCGCCAAAGTGGTACCCATTTATCTTCTTGCAATTTCTTGCTTACAAACTGCTAGGTTGGCATGAGGCAGGAAAGACCAGAGTTCAGCAAATTTGGCTCTCCAGATGTTCTTGGACTTCAAATGCCAGAAGCACTGATCAGCAGGTGTACTGACTTGGGCTTTTGGGAACTGAAGTCCAAGAACACCTGGCAAGCAAAGTTTGCTGATCCCTGGGATAGAGTGATGGGAGCTCACTCTGTCACACAGTACTTGGGTCTCAAACTTTTGACCTGCCAACCTTCTGGCTGTCAAGCATATAAATATACAAATTTAGTGCATCTGTATCATAAGCATGCACTATGCCTTTCCCTTTTATTTCCCTCCCCTCCCCTCATTAAAACACCTATGAGGCATTGCTGAAACTTGTTAGCTACAGACCAATTACCTTCCTATGGGTTTAACCACCAACACAGCTCAAGTCAACTGCCTGTGCTAAAGTGGACAAATGAAAAGAATTGCACGTAGTGTATTACCAAGTATTAGAAGGGACTGAAGTGGCTCAAGTGGCTAAGATGCTGACTGGAAGGTGGGAGGTCAGCAGTTCGATTCCCGAGTACTGCAGGACGGAATGAGCTCCCGTCTCTGTCCCAGTTCCTGACAACCTAGCAGTTCGAAAGCAAGAAATTGGAAGTAGATAAATAGGGACCACTTTGATGGGAAGGTAAACAGTGCTCCCTGCACTCTGGTGTCTAGGCATGCCTGCCACATGTCAATGGAAACGTCTGCAGACGCAGACAGATCTGACTCTTTGGCTATAAACAGAGTTGAGCACTGAACCCTAGAGTAGGATACGACTGGCTTTTGAGCAAGGGAAACCTTTACCTATTAGCAAGTCCACTGCCAATTTGTGCTTATAATGAGGTAGCACACTTACTTTGAGAATAGATTTAATCTAGGGAAAGGATAGATTCCACACAGGTTCATTCTACATATTCTTCTTGCCTAATGAATCCAAAATAGAAGGTTGGGATTAATCCTTAAATGTCTCAAATACCATTAAGTCTATTATGTTTAAGACTCATATCCACAAATCACAGACATGGGACGTATTCCTTTGCACAGTCACATAATTATTCTCGAGCGGCATTTGTCTAGAAAGCGGCAGCTCGCAAGGCGCTGTAACAGACACAAAGACTCCATGTCCAAAAGTATGATTTAGCAATTTAATTCACAACCATTAAAATTCAATGTGAACAAGAATATAAAATGCTTTTGGGGAAAGGGGGGGCATAGCCTTAGATCCAGCCCATAATAGACGGTGGCCTGCTGTAGTTTCTTCCTAGGCATGAAGGTGACCTTTTTTTCGGCTTTCATTTCTTAATGATCTGATTTAATTGACAAGTACCTGGACATGGAGAATCTAACATCATTAGCCTTTGGATCCAGCCCTCCTCAGAATTATACCATGCCGCTCCCAGTTCAATAAACTGCATATAAAAAAGGTTTGTTACAAGAATACAAAAATCTGTGCATTAAATCACAGATGGACTTCCGGGACACTGGTATGTATTTCTGAATATACACAACACTGGCACAGATGAAAAATAAACTAATTATTTCCTCTCAACTTGTTCTCCTTCCAACAGTCTTGGTATGAAGGGCGGTAGCATGATGGTCTGAGGGGGTTTGTTGTGATCCAGCCCTTGTCAGACTCGGAAGACGAACTGGATGAGGAGGCAATTCCTATACCAAGCCCAGTTCTGCCTTTCCAGTCTGCAGCTGAATCTGAGGAGGTCTTGAACCAGGAACTTCAGCCTGCTTCTGGCCCAACCCTGACTCCTCAGGCAAATAACCTGCCAGATCAGAGATTTCAATCCTCATCATACCACTGAATGCCTTAGATTTTTTTTTAAAAAAATTGTTTCCTGCCTTCTCAAAAACAAAATAATTTCCCCATAACAAAGCCAGATTTTTATTTTTATTAAAAAGTGTGGGTGTATTTTTCTGAGTGGTGCAAAAATTACACCGTAGAGCAAAACATTTCAGAACAGAAGAATTATGCAAACACAGAGAGGGCCAGAAACAATATTATGCTTTGGAATTTAGGAATTTTTAAAAAAGAAATTCATGCCTTAGGTCACTAGTATTTTTAGCCCAACCTGGGTCAGAGATACTATTTCACATAATGCCTTTGCTGGCCGAGTGGGGAGTTGAACATGGATCTCTTGAGTCTGACAGAACAATAGCAATATAAATATAAATCTGAACAAACAAACAAACAAATCAGCTCTTTTCTCAACAGAGTTTTGGAGACATTTAACCAGATAATCCAGTTTGATGCTAAACAATTTCCCCAAAATCAGTTTAAGAGTTAAATCAGGGGTTCCCAAACTACGGCCTATGGGCCGCAACCAACATGGGACATATTCCTTTGCACAGTCACATAATTTTTCTCAAGCAGCATTTGTCTAGAAAGCAGCAGCTCACAAAGCGCTGCAACAGACACGAAGACTCCATGTCCAAAAGTATGATTTAGTAATTTAATTCACAACCATTAAAATTCAATGTGAACAAGAATATAAAATGCTTTTAGGGAAAGGGGGGCTTATGCCTAGATCCAGCCCATAATAGACGGTGGCCTGCTGTAGTTTCTTCCTAGGCATGAAGGTGACCTTTTCTCGGCTTTCATTTCCTAATGATCTGATTTAATTGACAAGTACCTGGACATACAGATCCTAACATCATTAGCCTTTGGAAACAGCCCTCCTCAGAATTATACCATGCCGCTCCCAGTTCAATAAACTGCATATAAAAAGGTTTGTTACAAGAATACAAAAATCTGTGCATCTGGAAGCGGAAGTAAAACGTACATGCGCATAACGTTGCCATGAATGCACCCATGGCTGTCGTAAACGTGTTTATGACTGCCGCAGGTGCATTTACGGCAGCATTTTGTGTGTGCATGGGCATGTTTTGCTTCCAGTGGGAGGAACCACGTGACCGGCCCACTCAACCACGTGACCGGCCTGTGGTGAAAAAAGTTTGCGAACCACTGAGTTAAATCTTGCCCTTCCTCTCACAACCAAAAGCCATTCATAATGGTTTTCACAGCTATCATTTTATTATTACCAACCCTACACGGTAGGTTGATTAACAGCTGATTCAAACTCTTTGCTAGCTTGCATTTCTGGACACCAACATGTAAGGTTATGGTCACACAAAGCCTTGCATTTTAAACATACAAGTGAGTAAAGTGAAGAGAGACAAACTCTCTTGCCAAAATGTCACGTTTTAAGTACAGTATGCTTCTCTGAAATGCTTCCCTAAAGTGAACTGGGACTGGATCTCAGTTTATTTTTATTTTATTTTTTTATATACTCTCCCTCCATATTTCAATAGAGATTTTAATATATTGTTGACAGATTGCAGCACTAACAGTGGCAAGGCATATAAATCACCAGCAAACTTTGGACAGACGATCTATATAAAAACTTCTACAGAACCCAGAAAAAGTGGATGAACGTTAAGGCTTTCCTTTTTACTGGCTTACAGAACAGCAGATATGGAGATCAGTAATTTTACAAGCGCAGTGCAGTTAATTTTTTCAAATACTGCTGTTCTACCCTACATAAGTTGATCTCAGGATATGAGATATAAAAATCACATAAAATCATAAAACAGCAAGCTATAATCCTGTATAAAAATCAGCAATGATAAAATAGAGACGAGACATGCCCCACAGACAGTGGTAAATGGAAAGGCCTTAATCTGGCACCAGAATGAAGTCAGTATGTGAATCAGCCAGGCCCTGAAACTGAAAATAATAGGCAAGGTAAAGGTCACCCTTGCTCGAAAGCCAGTCATATCCGACTCTAGGGTTCAGTGCTCATCTCTGTTTACAGCCAAAGAACAAGTGCTGTCTGCATCTGCAAACGTTTCTGTAGTCATGTGGCAGGCATGACTAGACACCAAAGTACACGGAATGCTGTATACCTTCCCATCAAAGTGGTACCTATTTATCTACTTGCAATTTCTTGCTCCTTTTGGCAGGAGCTGGGACAGAGACGAGTGCTCACTCTGTCATGAGTACTCAGGAATCGAACTCCTATCTTCCAGTCTTCAAGTTCAGCATCTTAACCACTGGAGCCACTGCAGACCCTTGAAAATAATACACTGGATCTAATAGCATTACCCGTACTATGTTGCTTTTAGATAAAACAAGGACATGGCATTGTTCTTTTTTGCAAATTAACATAATGACAGCTAATTTTTTTTGTGTTGCTTGTTAGTTTCAGGGATAAAAAAATTTGTTTAGATTCTTTTCACTTTTTATAGATGAGTATTATTCCAGAGTGAAACTAGAAAGGTAACATCTAACATTGTGAGCAACATTACTTCATGTGTAAAATTCTTACTAATTGTTTTGTTTCTCAGCCTGGGACCGTATGTTCAGAATTCACATCATAAGGTGGCATACAAGTTGAACAACAACAATAAGAGTTAGTACAGTATCTGCATTTCCCTCCACAGTGCACAATATGCAGAAGCAAACAGGGAAAGCTGCTTTCCTATGCACATATATGCACAACAGGATATGATTGCTGACAAAGATACAATCAACCCATCTAATGCTTCTGTTTTAAAAGTCCCTGCAATAAGAAGCTATCAGTGGCTGTACCTTTGCAAGTTCGTGTGAAAATCCAGCCAGCAAATGAGCAAGTTCTATCCAAGACCAATAAAGAAATAACATTTTTTCACATTCTGTCCCGTTTATTGCCAGACAAGATTTATATCCCTACTGTATATATGTGTGTGGCTAATAAAGTCACATACCAATTCCTTTTCAGTAGTAACACTTCCAAGATCTGCCCAGCTTCAGTGAGATTACAAAAATTGACCCCTTGCTTACAAGTTTCACATGATGTGTACTTTCTGACAATGGGGGTCAGAGAAGAGTTCTCTTGGACGTTAAAGGAAGTCCCCAAAGTTGTCTTACTGTCAACAGAACTTTGCTGAAACCATTACTTTGTACACATTTATTTTCAGAAGCTTAATCGCATTAGGATTAGTCGCTGCCAAACGATAAAGCGCAATTCTTGGAACCAAGGTTACACCATCCGCTTTTTGCTGACTGTAGGTTACAGAGAATTAATCCTGAAATGTCCCTAAGGGTTTCCTGCTAGGAAACAAAAAAAAAGTCCAAAGAGAATACCATACTCCTGTCACAGCAAAATATTGGCACAGTTACCTTGCCAGATTTCATCTAGAGTCTTACATTTGCTACATATGCTCAAAGTGTGCGCGCGCACACACACATGCACACACGCGCACGTGCACGCACACACTCTTAAGGAAAAAACACTTGGTGAACTTCAGAAATTCAGATGGCACTAAACAAGGAGTCCTCAACCCTTTAAAGCCAGGGGCCGAGTCACACTCCCTCAGACAGCTTTGGGGGGCGGACGGCCATTTTGCCCTTCCTACACCACATGGCACTTCCTAGTGTGATGGGCCACATAAAATGGCGCTGCAGGCAGCATAGGGCAGTGATAGGGAACCTTTTAGAGAGCAAGTACCCAAACAGAGGGATGGGATGAACTCTGTGCCGCAGGGAAGGAGGAAGCATTCCTACTGGGCTGCTGGGCAGAGGGACGGGGTGAACTCTGTGCTGGGGGAGAGAGGAAGCATTCTCAGTGGGCTGCTGAGCAGAGTGAACTCTGTGCTGGGGGGAGGGAGGAAGCGCTCCCATTGGGCTGTTGGGCAGTAGGACGGGCCAAACTCTGTGCCGGGGTGACAGTGTGCATGCCCACAGAGAGGGCTGTGAGTGCCACCTCGGGAAGCATGCCCCAGGTTTGCCAGCACTGTTATAGGGACTGTGGTGGCTTAGTGGTTAAGACTCTGAACTTCACGACCAGAAGGTCGGCAGTTCGAGACCCAAGTACTGTATGAGAGAGTAAACTTCTGTCTCTGTCCCAGCTCCTGCCAACCTAGCAGTTCAAAAGCAAGAAATTACAAGAAGATAAATAGGGATCACATCGGTGGGAAAGGTAACAACATTCTGTGCTTTCTGGTGTCTAGTCAAGCCTGCCACATGTCCACGGAAACGTCTGCAGAGACAGCGCTGACTCTTTGGCTGTAAACAGAGATGAGCACTGAACGACTGGTTTTTGAGCAAGGGCGACCTTTACCTTTAATATATCTGGCAAACTGAGTGCAACCATAAAGAAACTGTGTTTGTAATATCAGGGGAGTATTGTGCATAATTGTGTATAAATCACATAGTGTACTTGTGAGCAGATTCATCTGAAAAAACCTAAGTGTGGTAAGCCTTCTGGTGAGCATTATATTGGGAAAGACTGCTATGAGCTATACCAGCTTTCCTTAAACAGAGATGTGACTAAACATAAGCCAAAAATGTCTCCTTTTTTGATTTTTTTTAAATACAGGAAGCTCAGGATTCAACAGTATCCCAGAATCATGCCAGAAAGTTTTCAAAGTGGCAGCCGTGTTAGTCTGTAGAAGATATACAGTATCAGACAAAAAGCAATAAATAAATAAATAAAGTTGACTTGATCTAAAAAAGCTCATGCTAAAATATAGCAGCCAGTCAATAAGGTGCCCCAATGGTTTTGTTTCTTGTTTGATATCTGAGAGGAAAACTGCTAGAATTCTACTTCCATATGCTACTTATCTGTGTGCAAGCATGTATATTTGCTTATTTCGTATGGAAGACTATTTCACCAAGGGAACCAAATCTGCACCTGAAATGGTATATTGGCCATCTGAAGTGGCATGAAGTCGACTTAGAAATAACAGGGAATCATGGTGTGCTTCTAAAATTAATAGGCTTTATTTGGTACGAACCTTCATGGAAAGAGTCCACTTCTTTAGATGTATTCAAACCACAAGTTTATATGCATGTTGGTTCCAGTTATGGGGGTGAAGCAAATTGAAACAAGATGGAGAGGCTAACAAAAGCAAAACAAAACCTGGTGGGACTCTGAAGACTAACAGATTCAGTTCAGTGTGATCTTCCAAGGATTATAATTCTCTCCCGCAGACACATGGCAGATGTCTAATCCACAAAAACCCACATGTTAAATCTTAGCCCTGAACATGCCACAATGTGTTGGCTTTTATTTATTGTATTTTCTTCTTGTTAGAGTTGACTAACGCAACCTCCTCATTGAAAACAACAATTTTTCTGATAACTCTGTGCAAATAAACGTTGACAACATAAACGTATTGTCATCCTCAAGGTCAGTTTCACAAATCAATTCCCTTCTGATTTTAGCCCAGGTGCAAACTATTTGAAGGGTGCCTCCCTTTAGAACCATCATCAGGGGTCCCATCATCCTCACAGGCGTGTGTGATGATGCCAGAGCAGGGCCTTCTATGCAGCTATTCCCAAACTACAAGGACTGCTGGGCTCCCCCACCCCTTAAAATTAACATTTAATATTAGTAAAGGTTTTCTCTTGCTCAAAAGCCAATTGTTATCTGACTCTAGGGTTCAGTGCTCATCTCTGTTTCAAAGCGGAAGAGCCAGCGCTGTCTGCTTCTGCAGACGTTTCCGTGGTCATGTGGCAGGCATGATAAAGACACTGGAGCGCTGCTTACCTTCCCACCAAAGTGGTCCCTATTTATCTACTTGCAATTTCTTGCTTTCTGAACTGGACAGTGTGCAAATAATTAAACGAACAAACAAAATAATACAAAATAATGACAATGGGAATCCAAAATATCGTAATGGCATCAGAGAAAAACAGATTCACATCTAATTTACAGTAATGGCAAAGGTAAAATATCCTTTTAATATACACCTACATATGTGTGTGTGTGTGTGTGTGTGTGTGTGTGTGTGTGTGTGTGTGTGTGTGTGTGTGTGTGTGTGTTATATCATCATTAATGTATAATCATCATACAATAAATAAATAGATAGATAAGGTAAAGGTTTCCCTTGCTCGAAAGCCAGTCGTATCTGACTCTAGGGGTCAGTGCTCATCTCTGTTTCTAAGCCGAAGAGCCAGCGTTGTCTGCTTCTGCAGATGTTTCCATGGTCATGTGGCAGGCATGACTAGACACCGGAGCGCACGGAACGCTGTTACCTTCCCACCGAAGTGGTCCCTATTTATCTACTTGCAATTTCTTGCTTTCGAACTGCTAGGTTGGCAGGAGAAATAGATAGATAGATAAAAATAATGTAAAAGTGTAATATACTAATTGCTGGTTTTAACATTTTTTGGTATCCAGTAGTTGGAATTTAAAAATAATCAGAATTAATGTAAAGGTGCCTCGAAATTATGTTGCTTTTTGTTGAAACAAAGTCACCCACCCAGCCTCGAACCCGCTCCCTCCACTGACTCACCCCCTCCGAGACTAAGGGCAAACCAGACCCGTCAAAACTCCGCCGCCGGCGCCGCTTCCGGGGACACACCCCCACCTCGCAACAACGGCGCCCCCGATTGGCTCTTTATAAAAACAACAACAGACCCGCCCCCTTCCCCTCGTTCCATTGGCCGCCTTGGCGCTTGCCCCACCCCCTTTCTTCCCGCCCACCACTCTGCCGCTCCCTTCGCCCATTGGCCGGTCTACCTGTCGCTCCGCCTTTTAAAAAGAGGTTTTGGCTGTTCCTGTGAGCGCCTCTCCTCCCACACATTGAAGGGGGGGGAGAGAGACACAGCCCTGGCTATTCTTTCTGCCTGTCCCTCCTCCCTCCGCTTTTAGTCAGCTTAATGTTCATATTTCCATACTCAGCACTGTCTATTTACTTCCTGTCTGGCGTGTTTATTTATTCATTCATTCATTCATTCATTCATTCTACTTATATCCCGCCCAGCTAGGAGATTTTCCTAATCTGGGCGGCTAATAATAATAATAATAATAATAATAATAATAATAATAATAATAATAATAATAATAACGATAACGATAACGATAACGATAACGATAACGATAACGATAACGATAACGATAACGATAATAATAATAGTCAAAGCAATGGTATTCCCGGTGGCAATGTAGGGTTGTGAGAGCTGGACCATTAGGAAAGCTGAGCGCAGAAGAATAGATGCCTTTGACATGTGGTGTTGGAGGAGAGTTTTGAGAGTCCCATGGACAGCGAGGAGAACAAATAGGTCAATCTTAGAAGAAATCAACCCTGACCGCTCCTTAGAAGGTCAAATAATAAAGATGAATCTAAAGTACTTTGGACATCAAATGAGAAGAGAGGATTCGCTTGAGAAAGCCTTGATGCTGGGGAATGAGGAAAAAGTTACAATAAAAAGTCTCTCCTCTCTAAGATAAATTGACAGCTGAGCCTGGAAACCCCATGATTGACTCTCCCTGAGAGCAAAAGTGGGTGGCAGAAGTAAAATATAATAAAAATAGACAACGTCATGTCCAGAATTGCAAAAGAAGAAGGGGACAGCCCAAAATGAGATGGCTAGATGGTATTGTAGAGACAATGGGCACAGAGCTGAGCGAGTTGAGGGAGATGGTGGAGGACAGGAGTGCCTGGCGGACAGTGATCCATGGGGTCATCGCAAAGGGTCGGAATCGACTGTGCGACTGAACAACAACAAATCCACACTTTCCTCTCTGAGGGAAGAAAATAAGCAGATGGGGGGGGGGAATTTTGACTCTTTCCCCCTCGTTCCTGTGATGCTTCGGCCCTTCTTCCACTTGGCCTAAACCTCTCCCTCAGACAGAAGAAATCAAGCCTGACTGCTCCTTAGAAGGTCAAATAGTCAAGATGAAGCTAAAGTACTTTGGACATCAAATGAGAAGAGAGGACTCACTTGAGAAAGCCTTGATGCTTGGAAGGGTGGAGGGCAAAAGAAGAAGGGGGTGGCCAAAAATGAGATGGATAGATGGTATTGTGGACACAATGGGCACAGAGCTGAGCGAGTTGAGGGGGATGGTGGAGGACAGAAGTGCCTGGCAGACGGTGGTCCATGGGGTCATCGCAGAGGGTCGGAATCGACTGTGCGACTGAACAACAACAAAATAACACAAACGCACACATTAAAAACTGTCACACATTTTAGAAAACACACATATTTATTTTATTTATTTATTTTATTTATTGATTTATTTATGGAATACATATATGTTAGCACTGCAAGCATTTTTTTTAAAAGTGAAAAGGTAGAGGTCACCCTTGCTCGAAAGCCAGTTCTATCCAACTCTAGGGTTCAGCGCTCATCTCTGCTTCAAAGCTGAAGAGCCAGTGCTGCAGAGGTTTCTGTGGTCATGTGGCAGGCATGACTAGACACTGAAGCATGTCGAATGGTTCTACCTTTCCTGCCAATGCAATATCTATTTATCTACTTGCAATTTCTTTCTTTCTTTTTTACTTTTAAAAAGAAATAAAACAATTAACAAGCACACACACAAAGAATCATTAACATAATACGTGTCAATAGCACACCATCGCAATACAATACATATTAAAAAGAAAAAACAACAAAACATTCAATAATAATATTATCATTATTTTCAAATAAGCAATTTCTTGCTTTCAAAAAGTTAGGTTGGTAGGATTACATCTCCCAAAATACCCCAGCCAGCACTGGTCTACAAAAAGACAAATTACCAGCTGTTATCCCTCTCTACTTCATCATCAAGCAGCAAGTTCAGCGGGTGATATTAAACATGTCCCTTATATTCATGCAAACATTATGCAGATATTGTGGAAGCCGAAACTCACTGCCTTTCTCCTTTGCATAATACATTTTCCTTGTAACTACAGTACACTGCCCCTGAGTTGGAAGTTGCTTCTGTCACTACTGCTGAAAGAATCATATTCTTATGAGGTCTTCTCTTTTGCATACGTGCATGGATCATATAACAGCAGTCTGAATAAATGCAGACAACATTTCAACATAAGCTGAGTTTTCTGGGTTGCATCAGCTCTGAACAAGAGAAGTGGCAGCATCCATGAGCATTGATGGTGCTCCGGCTGATTACTTAATTTATGTGCAGTACTTTGAAGCGAGAGGTCTCATTGCCTCTCATGAATGAGTCCGCATCGAACTATATTAAGATCAGCAGATAATTTTGATGTTAAGCAGCAGAGATTTACATTGGGAGTCAGTGCATTAGAGAGTGCTTTTGAATGGTTGATTGGAGTACAGTGAAACATGTCATAAGCCATCACTCAAGGGCTTGACAGCAAATCCTGAGTTGTTTACTGCAGGTGGATTTAGATTAAAGGTAGTCCAGAACTGTTCTGAGACCATTTAAGGTAGACTCAAAATATCAGGCAATAAACCTGCACCGGCTGCAGTGAAGAAACGGGCGGCAGGTCATGGGAGGCCTTTGAAGTTGCAGGAGATTGTTGCTGGATTTCACACTGAAATGCTGTTGATATTTATTTAGATTAAGGGTTTGCCTGCCTATGGAAATTTCTGAATATTGCTTTATGAAGAGTAAATTCTGTAGCAAATAATGTGTTCAAGCCTGTTGATCAGGTACAATGTTATCCCAAGCCACACATCCCTCCATTTCTTTCTCCTCCCAATCCATCCATCCATCTCTCTCTTTCTCTCTCTCCCCATCCATCCATCCATCCATCCATCCATCCATCCATCCATCCATCCATCCACCCAGGTTTCTAGACAGAGGCATATATAGATATTGGCCAGTCTTTGCATAAAATGCCTGGTTAATGTTTGATAAGGGACTGTGGTGTCTTAGTGTTTAAGATGCTGAATCTGATGGCTGGAAGGTTGGCACCTCAGCAGTTTGAGACCCGAGTGCTGCACAATGGAGTGAGTTCCCATCTCTGTCCCAGCACTTGCCAACCCAGCAGTTCGAAAACAAGACATTGCAAGTAGATAAATAGATACCACTTCAGTGGGAAGGTAAACAGTTTTCTGTGCACTCTGGTGTCTAGTCTTGCCTGCCACATGTCCATGGAAACATCTGCAGACACAGCGCTGGCTCTTTGGCTATAAACAGAGATGAGCACTGAACCCTAGAGTCAAATACGACCTGCTTTCAAGCAAGGGTGACCTTTACCTAATGCATTTGATGTGGTCCAAAAGCGCTGCCTCTGTTGAAGCTGTGGAAGCTAAAGTTGGCCTTTGAATTATTTTATTTTATATTTTGCTGATCTGGATTAGAACCACCACCTTGAGAGCAGACACAAAGTGCTCTGGGAGATGGCTGTTTTCTCTTCTGATGTCAGCTTTGTAACTCCTTATTCTCTGGCACAGAGATTAGACAACCAGTTCTACATAAATACAGCAGGCCCTTGGTGACAATTGATGACATGTATCACATTGAAAGATAGTTATTTTAACTGAGTGGCAGTCTGCGAGCAAGAAGAAACCCATCTCCCATGTGACAGATTTGCCTTCATTTGTCTGCAGCGCTCCACTAAATTCTCTACGGGGCAAAGAGGCCTATTTTCATGTAAAAGATAAATAGATGCAATTCCATAACAGCAACACAAGCCAAGCCCTTTCCATTCTCCCAGGCATTCAGTCCTGGATATAGATTGATTTGGGCAGTACTGTATGCAAATAAGGACAGCCAATGGAATGGAAATGCAGTATAAACAAATGAAACAGACAAAGCAGTGTCAAAATGTTACAAGAGGGGTTTAATTGTATACGTATTTGTGGCAGGATGTCCTGCTAAATAATGGAGTAGACCATACAGCCAGTGACTCAACACCGAGTGTTGGGTGGTAGTTAATAACCTGACTCCCTAAGGGGTCAATGGCTATGGGCAGAGGAGCACCTTTAGGTGGGGTGATGGTCTCCCTCAGTGGAGGAAATGCCACTGGAAACCATCCTATTGGGCCCAATGACAAAATGAGCAGAGAAGGAACTCAGATTCCCAATAATCATGGAGGCAGAAGGCGGCACACCCTGATAAATATTCTCAAGGCTGCGGCAGTCCATTGCAGTCCCAGTGTCAAATCCTGCATGTCCCATCTCATACATGTCGCAGGAGATGGCTCTATGATCACAGTGTGGGTCACTTCATGGTAAGCTGGGATCCACCTTAAACAAATTCACGCCAGGGGCATTTTTCCTGCTTCAGGGGAAAAAATGCATTCTCGGGTACAAGTTGCAGCAGGTAATGATAGTACGCACCTGTAATAAACACAAACTGTAATGGTGGCCATATAAGTATCTTCTTTTTTGGGGGGGGGGGTTGAAGGAGGGGTGGAGTGCAATTGATGACAAAGTGATTGGCTGAAAGGATGCACAGTTGAAAGAAAGCACCAATAAGGTGTGTGTGTCTGGATACGAACAAGCCAATCAGCAGACACACCTGCAAGCTAGACCACAGGTAAAGGATGAAGATGGAGGAACAGCTGAAACAACTAGTTTTTCCTTAAACCTGCTGCATGAATGTGGAGAGAGAAAGAGTCCAGATCATCCATTTATGACACTTCCAGTGCAAACCTATCTCCAGGTACTGTCTTGTACAATCCTTTATAGACGCAGCACATTACGTTAATGCAGTGTTCCGCAACCTTTGGTTTTTGGACTTCAGTTTCCAGAAGTCTAAGTCAATTTCCCAAAGCACTGATCAGCCAATGTACTGGCTTAGCCTTCTGGGAATAGAAGTTCCCCCTGTGGGGCCTGGGCCCCACATTGGGAAACACTGTTTTAGTGCCAAGGAAACAGGAAGGTGGTCTATTGTTAAATGTCTTGAGGGGCCTCAGGTGTGCCATATTCTTTTGGCACGGCTTATTTCTCTGGGTTGTGTGAATGAAACCTTTTGCATTCTCTAGAAGAAATGGGCGAAAGAGACACAGAAGACCCAAACAAATAAATAAATAGGAAAAAAATATATTGAAATCCAATTTGTTATTGGAATCCAATTTGTTACATGCCGGTTGTGCTCCGCCCTGAGTCGCCTGTGAGAGTAGGGCGGAATATAAATTTGATAAATAAATAAGTAAATAAATAAATAAACTGCCTATCTGATTTCTGCATTGCAATTCTCTGTACTGTATATGGCTGTACTTATTCCAAAGAAAGTCCCACCGAGTTCAGTTAAACTTGTTCCCAGGGGAAACTTCAGAGGACTGTTGCATTTTGAAAGGCAAAATTGTTTGCTTTAGTTTTAAAACACAGGCTGGGGCTAGGAGCTTATTTTGGGAGAGGGGGGAGGAAAAAGGAAGCCCCCATAACTTTCTTGCCACACTGCTCAATTCTATCTAACTGCAACATGCAGATTTAGGAGGCTAAATATACTGGAAGATGTACTGTAGTCACATAAATACTTCTAAGTCTAGCCATGCTTGCTTAAAAAAGAAAAGAAAAAAGACTGTCCCCATCCTGATTTTCAAAGTAGACAGAAAGAGAGGGAGGGTTAACTTCCTAGCATGGCAAACAGGGACTGATTTCAAGGGAGGAAGAAATAAATAAAATTTCTTATTGTTACATGCTGTCAAGGTGGGAGAGATGACGGGAGCACCGAGGGCTGAAACTGCTGACCTGCCAATCTTCCAGTGGTCAAGTTCAGTGCCTTGACCACTAAGCCACTAGGGACTGCAGTGGCTCAGTGGGTAAGAAACTCACCTTGTTAGCTGGAAGACCAGCAAGTCGGCAGTTCAAGACCCAGGTACTGCATGATGGATTGAGCGCCCGTCTCTGTCCCAGCTCCTCCCAGCCTAGTAGATCGAAAGAAAGACATTGCAAGTAGATCAATAAGGACCACTTCAGTGGGAAAAGATCTTGGGGACATGAAAGGAGCCTCATTCGGCCCAAGTGGAGTTTCTCTAGCAAAATAAATAAATAAATCCTTTCAACCCAGAATAATTTCTGACATGAAATTATTATTACCACTGAGCAAGGAAAGAGAGTAAAGAAAACAAAACCAAAAGAAGAAAAAAACACACCACATTGTGGCACTTTAAAAACTAACTGCTTAATTTTAATGTGAGCTTTTGTGGATCAAGTCCACTTCCTCAGACAGGAGAGTGAGACTTCGTGGCATCAGTTTATACCATGTGGTGGTGGAAGGGCAAAATGACCATTCGCCCCCCGAAGCTGTGTGAGGCAGTGTGACCTGACCTCTGGCTTAAATAAGGTTGAGCACTCCTGGTTTCTACACATCAGGTCCAGAAGTACACAGCAGGAAAAGAATCAGACTAGCCTTTCCTTCCTCCCTTTCTCCTCCTCCTCCTCTGCGGCCGGAGGGAATCTGTGATCTGCTTGCAAAAAGAAGGAATCCTGGGATGGTTTTCTCTGCCTCCCCCCCCCTCCTTCCCAACCTTTTCATTGCAAGGAGAGACAAGGAGAAGCCGAGGGTAGTAGGGAGGAGCCGATCCGATCCTTCTGCTCGGCTGATCAATTGCTGAGCATTTGCCTCGCCTCCTCCCCTTTCGACACCCGCCTCCTTTGCGCTCGTGTGAAAGCCAAACCCGCAAAGGGGGCTGCTGCGGGGGAAGAAGGTGGGTGGGAGGAGGGAGGACTCCACATACACACACCCCACAATCGATTCAGCGTGGAGGAATAATACAGTGCAAGCAACGAGGAGAAATGGTGAGCAGATCTGATGTGGGCCATTTATGGCGGGTGGGCTTGGCTGGAATTGTATGTTTCGTCTCTGGCTTGGGGTGTGTGTGTATGTTAACCCCCCCCCCCCCCAATCTTCATTGCATGGCTAGGCGAACTCGCTTTGTTTGTACCTAAAAGACTGCGGCGGAGGCTGTTAAATCAGAATTAGCGGGTGGGGGAGAAGAGATTTTGCTGGAGTCGTGGGTCGCTGTGTGTCCTTCTGCTTATTGTGCTATGAGAAGAGTTAAAAGAAATATTTTAATTTTATTTTTATCATTTTAAATCCGCATATGCCACAAGCTAAGCCGATCGACATTGTGCTGTATGGGGAAGCTGCATTGCTCTTTCTGGTCGAAAGGAGGGGGGGGGGACTTAAAGCCTGGCTCTCTCCCCAACCCCCTTCTATAGATTCCATTGTGAATACTCAAGAACCAATCTTTAATTAATTCACATTCCTGCCCCCCCTTTTAAATATTGTCGCTTTCTATTTTCACACTCTGCGCCTGTCTGGAACCCCTTGACACTTCCTTGCCCAGTTTTAATTCAAAACTTCTCCATTACTTGCAGTATGATTTTTCAGGGGTTATTTTTTAAAGGATGCTTGTGAATTTGACTCCTGACAACTCTTTCATGTATTTATTTACTTACCGGTACTTACTTAATTTAATTTTAAGCCTCCCTTGTTTGTTTTATTTTTAAACACCTGGACCCAACTTGGTTGATGTGATGAAATCAGGTCAATTTCTTTGTTGGGTTTCTAAATGCAGTGTGTACCCACAGTTTGTGGCAGGTCCTCCGTGTCGCAGTCCCTGGCCTGCTTCCCTGGGAGTAAACCCCCCCTGCCGTGTAGTGGTGTTTGTTTCTGAAATGTAATGTGGTGGATTGTTGTTGGAAGCATTGAGGTGCCCACGTTGTGTTGAAGGTGCCTTGGTTTCTTTAGGGTTCAGAATTGGGTCTCCTGCCAACCTAGCAGTTCGAAAGCAAGAAATTGTTGCAAGTAGAGCATTAGGTACCACTTCGGTGGGAAAGGTAACAGCGTTCTGAGGAGCTCTGGTGACTAGGATCCTTCCCATGTTTGATGTTCCTTGTAGCTTTGTACGTTTTTCTAAATGGGTGTCAAAACAGTAAATATTGACAGATGAGTATGTGTGGTTTTTTATTTCCTGCTGAGCAAAGATAAAAGTTTATTTCTTTGGTGCCATTTTACTTAAAAGAGAGAGTTGGACTTCTGAGTGGCTGGCTATCGACATGGGCTGAATGTAGCATCCTTACTCACTGAGGTTTACTGCGGTCTTCTAAAGTGGGACTCCAGGGACTGTGGTGGCTTAGCGGTTAAGATGCTGAACTTGGTGACTGGAAGGTTGGCAGGTCAGGAGTGCACTCCCATGTCCAGCCAACCTAGCAGTTAGAAAGAAAGACATTGCAAATAGATCATTAGGTAGTATTTGGATGGGAAAGGTAACAGCATTCCTTGCACTCCGGTGTCTAGTCGTGCCTGTCACATGTCGATGGAAATGTCTGCAGAAGCAGACATCTCTTGGGCTGTAAACGGAGATGAGCACCAAACCCTAAAGATGGATACAACTGGCTTTCGAGGAAGGGTGATTCTTTTTATTTAAAAGAGAGAGAGAGTGTGTGGTTCCCAAATGGTTGCCTATTGACATGGGCTCCTTGTAGCATCCTTAGTTACAGAGGTTTACTGCGGTCTTCTTAAGTGGTCAGCCAATTTTAAACTTCCGGAGAGCTTTGGAAAGGATGCCAAGTTACAGGACTGTAGGACACAGTAGGACTCTGCAGTTTGTGAAAGTTGGACACTGACTTTCTCACAACTCTTAAAGGGTGCGCAGATCAGAGGGCAAAATGTTGTTTATAAGCTGCTTTCTCTCTTTTGAAAAGTGGAAAGGTTGATTTCTAATGGAGGATGCTGAAACAACAGCCATTAATGTCTCTGTTCCATAAAGTTTTATTGCAATGTACGCAATGGTTATACGATGTATCTCATTAGGCAGATTGTTTTTCCTTGAACAAATTGACTGTGTAAATGTTGAGAAGGCATGCAAATTCTTCTAATGGCTTGCTTCCTGGGTGAATTTCAAATCTGGCCCTATTTCTTATCGATCCAGTGTTTCTATTCAGTCTGAATTCTCAGGTCACAGCTGTCAACACACGCTATGGTCTGCTTTGGAGCTGGTCTATTTGTGAGTTGGAAGTAACATATACATTTTATCTGGTAAATCAAAATTCCTTTGAAAGGTTTTTTTAAAACTTCTGGTACAAAGTTAGACAAATGTGATATTGGTTACTCTTTGAGCATGTGGTTGGAAGTGATCGGAATAAATTCTTTTAAACAAAAGATTTCTGCTGCTTCACATTTTGTCACAACTGTACTTAAAACATCTCTTGAGAGGAGATCATGTACATAAACATAACTTGGATGTAGAAACATGAAAAACATATTTTTCTTCTGTATAATCATATAGAGCTCTTGGAATGTGTCTCTGGAGAGTAGAGATGCCAAGCTTTGGAAACAGAAAAATATCTATTGGAAAACTCGTTACAGCTGTTGTAACATCAGATCTATAACTTATCGCTTTTAATATTCGTCGTTGACACTGAAAGCTATAAAGAAATTTATTTTTATAGTTATGATTTATAAAAAGGTCTTGGGTTTATTATTTCTTCTATAACTAAAATATAGTGCAATAAGACTTGGGCCATTAGGTACATTAGTATTTGTTATATTGTTCTATTTTTTACCTCTGAACAGCCCAGTCCTGGAACATCCTCAAAGGAAAAGAGTAGTAAACAGCTTTGGAATATCCCATGCCTAAAGATAAAGAGATCAAAAGCCAGTTGTGTCCAACTCTACGGTTCAGTGCTCATCCCTGTTTATAGCCAGAGAGCCAGCGTTGTCTCAGTCTGCCGACGTTTATGTGGACGTGTGGAAGGCATTACTAGACAGCAGAGTGCATAGATTGCTATTATCTTTTCCACTGAAGCAAAATAGATAGATAGATGTAGGATGTTAAATAAGCCAGATGATAGGAGCTCACTCCATCACTCAGCTCTCAGGTCTCAAACTGCTGATCTGCTGATCTTCTAGTCGTCAAGCTCTATGACTTAACCACTAAGCCCTTCTTATCCCATATTTAGAAGGCTATATCATAAATCAGAATTGACTTGATAGTACATAGTTATTGAATTATTCATTATTTGTTTCATAGCTTGCTTTTTTTAAACAAAATACAAAGTGAATGAATGATTTGAGTATGAATGGATAGAGTATGAGTTGAGAATGAATTGACTCTACATTGCACACTTGACCTGAAAGAGAGAGACACAGAGCCTATCTACACAGCTCTCCCACTCTGGTACCATTTGTGACTCTGCCCCATGGAATCTTGGGATTTGTAGTTTCTGGAGGGGCTGAGAATTCTGTTATAGTTCAAAGGAGTGCACTAGAGCACTTTAGCAGATAATCCCAAGGCCTTCCTCATTTTACAAATCCCAGGATTTTATGGGATAGAGCTATGGCTGTTAAAGTAGTATCCAGCTGTGATAATAGTGTAGTGTTTTAGGGGATGCTCAAATGAAGCTCTCGGGTATCAAAATCGAAACCCGTCCTTTCAGTCTCCAGCTCAGTGCCTAAACCACTACGCCACCATGGGAGCTATAACTACTGCTGAAGAGTTTGTAGTCTTAGCAGCCAAAAGGTCTCCCTGATGTAAATAAGGATTGAAGACGTCCTTCTAGCAACCTTTCCTTTTTGATTTGGATAATAAGTTTCCCTCCCACTCACAGTTTTGGGTTCATAAAATTGTGTAACAATGTATGTGAGTGTTGAAGAGCTGAATCGTAGAGTCACTGAGTTGCAAGGGGCCTTTTAGGCCACTGAATCCAACCCCCTGCTCAGTGCAGGAATCCGGATGAAAGTAGACCTGACAGATGGCAGTCCAATTCTCCCTTGAATGCTTCCAGTGTTGGAGTGTTCACCACTTCTCGAGGCAGTTGCTTCCACTGTTGTACTGCCCTAACCGCTAAGAAGTTGAAGCCTCATGCATACCCATATTCAACTTTTGAAAAGGATTTTGCTTTAAATGAGGGTTGCCATGTATGTGAATGCCCACAAGTTTAGTAGATCATTAACCCTCAGTATTTGAGGCTAGGAAGAAGTGCAGTGTATGTGCCTCCACCTCAAATGTGCCCCCATCTCATGCTTGCACAAACCAGGGAGAGTGGGAACTTGAAGGTTGCAGCCAGTGATGGGCATAAAAAAAATATTCCTACCACACTGTAGGCATGGCCATGCGTCTGGGTGGGCATGGCCTATTGGCCATGTGACTGCTCTTTGGGGGCAGCCATTTTGTTTCTTTAATGTTCTTGGAGGGATGGGGGGGCACATGAAATGGTTCCATGGGCCGGATCTGGCCTTAGGTTGGGAACCTCTGGTCTAGCAGTGTTTCCCAAATGCTGGTTTATGGACTTCAATTCCCAGAAGCCTAAGTCATTTTCCCAAAGCACTGATCAGCCAATGTACTGACTTAGGTTTCTGGGAATTGGAGTCCACTTGTGGGCTGTGTACCCCCTGTTGGGAACCACTGGTCTAAAGCATTTGCAGAAGCTACGGAAGGAGAAGGGCACCAGATGGTAGTTTTATGGCTTTGTAAACCTTGCTAAGTAAGCAGTATTATTTCTTTGCTGGCTGAATGCTTCACCAAGGACTCTAGCTGGACAGCTATTCAAAGGTCACCATGATGCATTCTTGTAGTGCTGTAGAGTTTGCATCAATTTTACTGTGTAATTACACCTGAAAAAACAGTACCCGAGCAGTAGTTTAAAGAATAACCAGTTTAATGCTGCTGAAGGCCAATGATTATGTCTGGAAACCACTCCTGGAGAAATCCAAGATACTGCAAAAGCAGTACAGTATCTGGCTTTTGAATTACCAGTCATGTACAGGTTCACACTGTCTGATTATGCAGCCATTCCAATTCCTAAGAGGTAGAAATTTGCTTCAATGGTTATTTTGATAGTCATAATTGAACTGCTGTACTGGACCCTCTTCTTCTGTCATCCACATCGCAGTGACTGATTTAATAGTATCAGACTGGCAACAGGTTGAGAATAAGAGAGAATAATTCTTCTCTCTCCAAATGTTTTGGAACCTCAGCTGGAATTGATTTGCAAAACATCTAAATCAGGTGCTCCCTTAACTTAATCATTTCATGGGTTTTTAGCTTTATGTTTTATTTTCTTATGCTTTATGTTGATTTTTCATTTGTTGTGTATTGCATGTAAACTGCCATGTGTGGGTGAGTGGATGGATGGATGGATGGATGGATGGATGGAAAGAGACAGAGATAGATAGATAGATAGATAGATAGACAGACAGACAGACAGACAGACAGACAGACAGACAGATAGATAGATAGATAGATAGATGGTGTTGAACTTCCAGTTGGTTAGGTAGGTAGATAGATAGATAGATAGTGTTGAACTTCTTGGGTGGAAGTATGGATAGATATACCAAAAGAAACTCTTTATTAAATGTAATTATTTTTCTCCAGTACTTGTTACAATTTTTGAAAAGAAACCCTTGTTATTTTTCTTACAAAGAGTAAGAAGCTCCACAGCTTGTTAGTTTCTATTACTTTTTGTTACTTAGAAGACAACAGTGACAACAGTAACCTCAGATTGATGATAAAATTGTGTTAAATTGTAGCAAAATAGTTTTTAAGATGTCATTTGAAAGTAAAATTTGAGAATGAGCCTAAAATGTTGTCCATTGCAACAATAAAGTAATGTGTTACAGTTACTTCTGACACATAACTGGAGTTCATCTTCTTTACCCCCCCCCCCCCAGTAACTATTAGTAACTTGTTATTTCCAAGCTCTGATTTAGAGGGCCAATGTTTTTTGTACCTGTTGTGGGAGAATGAGTAGATTTAAACTTGTCTCTCTTCCACGAAAGATTATCACATATAACAATTCAGGCTGTGCCATTTCTAAACTCAGGTTTAAATCCCATCTGAAATGGCTGTAATGAAAATCGGTTTCACCCTGGAGTGACCTGAATTGGCTTGAAAACCCAGTTTTCTTAGCAAATGTGTGGTAGATGTGGGGTGGGTTTATAGGGAAACAGATGTTGTCCATCCTTCTGCCTCTTATCATTAGAAACAATAACCCCAAACTATTGTTCTGATTAAAAGAAGTGAACATCTGCTAGTCTATTCTAAAAATGAGATTAATATTAATGGAAAAAATTGTTGTTAAGCATGTACAAACCAGCTCATAGGTCAATAGAGTCCTGTTCTTGTTCATAGAAGTTACTTTTGATTGAAAGCCATTGTGAGCCTGTCCTAATTAGAAATAGGATAGGCTTTTGTAAGTGAAACACCTTTTTAATGTTCTGTATTCTGTCCACCCCTAGCAGTGAGTTCAGCCAGGCTGAATGGCTTTCTTTTCAAATATGAGATGAAGGATAATCCATGCTTAAATAAAAAGCCTAAGGTTCGGTTTGGCTTGGCAAAATACTACAAAGGTTTTGGTGATTAATGCTTTGAGGTTTCTGGGTGTGTAAAAAAAAATAATTTACTTTTTCTCTCTGTGTTGCTTTAACTGGAATCAAAGCTTTTCTTTGTACATGAAACTGAAGGCAGGGGTGATGGATGCAAAAGGTATATTTTCTTATCCCTCCACAAATAGCGCCTAGCTTAATTCATCTAAATTTGTTACTCAGTGTGCAAAACTGTTGCTTTCGCTGTCTCAGAGAGAGTTTTAAATGGCCTGTTTATCCGTTGTTAATGGCAGCATAATGTCAGCGTGCATGACCTGATGGAGCTATCTGTGTAATTTCTCTGTGGGCTCTTCCTCATTAGAGTAAACATTCTCTATTTTAATCCCTGTTATGTACTGACAAACTACTTCTTTCGTCTGCCACCCCCACCCTAATTTCCCCCTCCCCCTGCTTTTCCTTTGTATTTTCCTGTTTTGATAGCTGAGGTTGGGACTCTGGAATTAATCTCATTCTCAACAGCCTAAAACAGCTCATCTAGAATATAATTAGATTATCCTTATGGCAGCGTGATTAAGCCGTAGTGTGTGTGTCGGCTGCTAAGGATAAATGGAGCCTTGTCATACAGGTGAGTATTTTGGATGAGGGATGTTTCGAAGGAGAAATGGTTCTTTGAACCTTCAAAATGATTAAAATTTTTGGCTGGAGGAGGGGAGCATTTGCAATGAGATGAGGTATGGATTCTGCTAATCTAAGGCGATTTACCATGTTGGGCTCTAAAGAGAGGGGTGTAGCAGTTGCTACAATAATTATTCCTGTTTTCTCTTGTTTAGTTTCCCATGGACCTTGGGATAAGTGCTCAGGTCTGTCTCTTTTAAAGAACAATTAATCGAACACAGAGCGATGACAACTCCAGTGCTGTTGTTTAGTCTTACGAATGCAGACAGTGATAAAATGGGAATTCTCCTGGAAAGGTCATTCTAGTGGGACTGTACTTTGTGGAAGTGAGAATGCTGTTTTTAGCATCTGCATGGGGAATATCTTTTGGAGGATGCTAAATTAAAAAGAGGCTGTGGTGGCTTGGTGGATAAGACGCTGAGCTTGATGACTGGAAGGTCACCAGGTTGCCAGCTGCATGCTAGAATGAGCTCCTGCTGCCTGTCCCAGCTCCTGCCTACCTACTAGCTTGCAAGCAAGAAATTGCAAGTAGATAAATAGGTACTGCATCAGTGGGAAAGGTAACAGCACCCCATGTGCTCTTGTGACTAGTCATGCCTGCCACATGACCATAGTGATATTATTATTATTCTGCCGTATCTGAAACCAAATTTTGGCGATCCTTATGGCTATCAGCCATGAAGGCTGGCCTGAGAATATATGCAGTGACCTTTCATCTGCCTTCTGCGTTACAGCGTGACACCCGTACCACTGATCCAGTTCCACAAGTCACTTTCTGGTCCTGAGCCCTTTTGGCACACAAAGTCCTCATCAGCCCCAGGCTAGCATTGATGAAGCTGCTGCCCTCCATCGAGATGGATTCAAGTGGGATTTAATCCACTTGGGGACCATCACCCTTCCTGGTGGACTTCGGCACCCAAGCCGTTAGTCCTCAGGGTTGTCAGGTTAGTTAACCACTGCCTGACACTCAGCGTTGAGTCACTGGCAGTAATGTTTACTCCAGTGGTGGTGAACCTATGGACAGACGGGTCACTCCTAGCCCTCTCTGTTGGCATGTGCGCTGTCACCCCAGCAAAGGGTTTGCCCTGCCCCTCTGCTCACAAGCCCAATGGGTGTGCTTCCTCCCTTCCCCCCAGCACAGAGTCTGCCCTGCCCCTCTGTTTGGGCACTCAGTCTCTAAAAGGTTCACCATCACTGGTCTACTCTACTACCATAGCAGGATAACTTGGCCAAACTAGAGATGGGTCAGATGGGTACAGGAGATAATTTTATTTTGTCAGGGCAATGCCCACTGGTATATGGAAGAAGAGTCTTGTCCAGGATTGTGCCTTTTTTTTCCTTGATGTGTCATAGCAGAATAACTTATTTACCCTTTTTTTTTTAGTTCTTGTGTTCTTTAATAAAGCGTGACAATGCAAGAAGTGAGTTATTGACAGCAGCTAAAGTCGAAACTATTATAACTGTAATCAATAGTATGCCTGCCAGAATAATAACCACTACCGGGAAGCTATTGTTTTGGTATTGATTTCAGAATTCATGCTTCCTCTAGCCGCCACCTGCCCCATTCCAAAATTGTTTTGCTTGTTATTTGTGCAACAAAATGATTAGCTTTGGAGAGAATACCTCTCACCTTAAACCGTGGATGGAATGCAACCATCTGTTTTGGAAACTAACAACCTCCTACCTCAGTCCCGTGAGCTTTTTTGCTCCCGGAGAACCACTTTCTTTATATAGAAGCCAGGAGGGCTGAAGGACAGAAGGAGAAAGTCTTTAATTAACAAAACAAAAAATCTCTCTCCTACTGAGATTGTCAACCAATGAAACCAGTTTTTGGTAAAGACTTCCCCTTTTGTTCCTGCAGCAGATTGCAACTTTCACATGATGTAAGGCAGGGGTTCTCAACCTACAGGCTGGGGGCCGTATGCGGCCCATGACACCATTTCATGTGCCCCCCCTGCCCCCACCACACCCGGAAGTGCCATGCATGGCAGGCAGGGCAAAATGGCTGTCTGAGGGAACATGATCCGGGCCTCAGCTTGAAAAGGTTGAGAACCCTTGATGTAAAGGATTACACAAGAGTAAGAAAAGCCATTGGTGTTTTGGCTCAATTGCACAGTTGAGTCCAACACTTTGCAACTCCCACATCAGGCATCTCTGTCCTCTACCATCCTCTGGAGTCTGCCCAGATCCACACCCATTGCATCAATGATTCTAAGAATAATTCTAAGAAATAGTAAACACCGTAGAGCCTTTTCCTTTTCAATATAACAGATGTGAGCCTGATTCAGCACTTAAAAGGGATAATTTGGTTTGTGTTAATTACACTGAGATCTCTGAACCCCCCCCTTCTTCTTTCCTGTCCAACCTGGAAATGCAGCAGGTAATTTGCCTGCAAGTCTAGCCAAGAGACTTTATTTTTATGTTTATGGGTACAAATTTCATTACCTGAGCCAGGAAACCCAAAGAACCAGTTCGGAGTGGATATTTCAATAGTTGACCTAGTGAAGACTTGTTTTCTGTTTAATTGATTGTCAGGTTAGCAGTGGCCCAGATAAAATGCTGTGGAAAGCACTTTTTTAAAAAACAAAACTCTTTAATCTCTCCATTTCTGTTCTCCAAGGGCTTGTCTTTTGTTGATGTCAAATTATTTCTAGGGCCTCAATAACAGAGGCGAAGTGAACTGGGGTTAAAATAGGACAGTGGAGTCAACGAATAATGGTTTTCCCTTGTCATGCTTGTTGATTCTCTGTGACCAATTTCTTGGACTGAAGCATGGCTTTTGTGGAATGGGGCATTTGGCCATAATTTCCAAGCAGTCGAACAATGAAGAGAACTTTAAATGATGGGAAGCGTCTATATTCATAGAATGTTCATAACTAAATAGCAAGCTATGATTCAGAACAAGCCACACACCCCCACCTCCGTCTCCTGAGGTTTCTGGTTAAGCCAGGGGTTCCCAACCTATGTCCTGTGGGCTGGATCTGGACCACAGCATAATTTCATGTGGCCTCTCCAAGGGTATTTGAGAAGCAAAATGCCTACCCTTTTGAAGCTATTGGGACAAAATGGCTGTCTCCATTATGCAGGCAGAGCAAAATGGCCATCCAGCCCTCAAAGTTGACTGAGAGAGCATGACCCGGCCCCTGGCTTGTAAAGGTTGGGAACCCCTGGTTAAGCCGATAAACATTATACAGGGCCTCTCAATTTTAGCCAGATTTTGTTCCCTCTGTGCCCTTCTAAGAACTCTATTGCTAATGGGCTTCTTACACCATTACACAACATTACAGTGTGGCTTCTCACACCCAGAGCCAGTGTGATGTAGTGGATAGAGCAGTGATGGCCAAATTTGGCACTTCATATGTTCTTGGACTTCAGTTCCCAGAAGCCCTGATCTGCAGGACAATCTTCATGGCTCATTGCCATGATGATTGTCAATATTCGTAATCAGATACGGTACTTGAAGAAGAAGAAGTCACCTGAAATTAGACTCCAATTTTACTGCTGATAAATACAAAGAGTATATTTTAAGTTTATGACACTTGCCGTTGCTGCAGTTTTTATAAATTGCTTCATTGTCTTTTGGGAATAACTTTTCCCATGGATGTCATTAGGGAGTCATATTCTTATATTGATGAATGCTAGTTCTGGAAAGTATTCTTGATGAGGTCTGGTGTTCCATTTGCTGATTTTCTCCTTTCCAGTGTAAACCAATTATTTTACACAAAGCTCTCACAAAACCTTTATCTATTCTTTTCTCCTTTCTTTGTCTCTCCAGTTTCATTTGTGTTGAGTTTTAAAATGTTCTGTCAGGTAGAGCTGTTCTTATTTAGCATTCAGGCAAAATGGTGCAACAATTTCCATTAAAAAAAAAAACATACCACCCAGCAACCTGGGAATGACCATGAAGAAAATACAAGTGGTTTTTTCTGGGACTCAAAATTGAACTGAGTCCAGAATTCTAAGCACAGTAATTGCTCCAATCTGCCTTTTAACAAAGTAATTCAGTTCATGCCCACAAGATGAAAATGTCCATATAATTCATGTCCCTCTCTTTGGAAGACTTTTGACATTTCTTTCCTTGTTAGTTTTGCCCTTCTTGGAGCAAATGTCACATGTGACCCTTGAACAAGAGATAAAAAAATTAGTTATATTTATTTCAGATCTCTCCTGTCATTTTGGATGACACCAGGTGACTGATTTAACAGTGAGTCAAAATGTCATGTTCACTGAGGGTTGGTTTTTCCTGTTTTATTTTAACTTTCACATTGTTCTCTCAGGGAACCTTTCAGACAAAGCTCATACTTGGTTTTCTTAATGCATTTGAATCTTTTTTTGCTGCAACATATGATTGTGGTGGAAAACTGAGCAGAAGCTCAGGCTGCTGAATCAAGCACTGGAAGATCAGTACCTGAACATAGTGCTGCCATCATCCTCTGAGAATGACTTCCAGGCAGAACCTCCATTTCCCCACTCTTATAGAAGTCTTAAGGCTAGAAAAGTATGGAAACATCCTTTAACAGTTTGATTAGCACCTCCTGGGCTGTGGAGCTAACCACACTACAGGACAAGTCTGTAGCCATAAAGCTTCATTTCACTGTTGCCCAGATAAGACATCATCTTTGTATAGATTCCCTAGCACAGGGGTGGACAGCATTGGTGCTCCAGCTGTTCTTGGACTTGAATTCCCAGAAGGCCAAGTCAGCACACCTGCCAATCAGGGCTTCTGGGAATTGAAGTCCAAGAACAGCTGGAACACAAAGGTTGGCCACCCCATGCTCTAGCACAGTAATGGTGAACCTTGGCACTCCAGCTGTTCTTGGACTTCTATTTCCAGAAACCCAAGTCCCTGTGAATTTACACAAATGGGTTTATTGGCACTCTAGGTGTTCTTGGACTTCAGTTCCCAGAAGCCTAAGTCCCTGTGAATCCACATGAGCAGTAAATCCATTTGTAGTGGATTCACAGAGACTTGGGCTTTTGCGAATTGAAGTCCAAGAACACCTGGAGTGCCAAGGTTCACCATCACGTCCTTAGCAAGGCATAGCACCAGTCATCAGGGTTTACTTGGAGCTATCCAAGGTCCTGTTTCTATCTATCCTCTGCATAAAAGGACTTCTATCTGTGGTTCGCCTATTGTGACTACGTATTTTATATTCCTAGATCTGTTATTACACTCCTTGGATCTACCTCTATCTGATGCTTCCAGGGTAATCTGAAAGCCTCAAGACCCATAGGCAGTTGTTGTTGTTACATTCATCAAGTCACCTCTTAATTATGACCACCCTATGGATGAATGATCTTCAGAATGACCTGCCCTCAAAAGCCCTACTCAGATCTTGTAAACTCAAGCTGAAGCTTCCTTGCTGCGTTGTCACTTTGTGCTAAATAAGTGGATTTGGGGTTGCAGTTTGGGCACTCGGTCTCTAAAAGGTTCACCATCACTGTTCTATTTGATGTCTGTATTGACCATCTTTGACATCCATGTATACAGTCATCTGTTCAGTTGCAGTAAGTAGACTGTTGGCACCGCAGAATTTGAGTCATTATCCTGCTTCCTTTCTCTCCCCTAGACTAAAATTTTTCAATGACATTTAGTTCTGCTTTGTTCCCTATTTTTGAGTTCTAAGTATTTCTGTTTTTCTTTTGGTGTGTGATCAATTTCCTCTTGGATGATTGCATGAAAGCTTTCCATTTCATCTTCAATAATTGGAGCAGAGTGGTTATATTAATGGGTTTTCCATGGAGTCTGACTGATATTATTCAGTCAGACATACATTATAGCCCCTAACTGACTGTGCTACATCTTTCTTTAGTACAGTATTAGACTCACTCTATTTCTTCTGGGTCTGTCATTTCCAGAGTAGAACAATTTGTACTTGTCTGACACAGGCAGAAACGGCTCCTCTAGGCTATCCTCTTCCTGCTTCTGGCTGCTTGATGGTTTCTGGATGAGTTTGTTGGGTGTGTTTTATTGGCTGATAGGCTTATGAATGCAAAATGAAGCAGCTAAATTGACCACACATCAGCCTTTAAGAACTTTGCTTATGTTGACTATTTTGGGATAAGGGTGTTTTTTTTTTCCTGACTGTAAACCGCCCTGAGTTGCCATGGCGAGTGAGCAGTGATATAAATCTAAATAAATAAATAATAAATAATGAGGGTGTGTGTGAAAACCAGCATTAATAAGATGTAGTCAGGTGTAATAAATAACCCTTGATGGACAGAATCACATCACTGCTAAATCAAATAGGAGTCATCCAACAAACTGATGACTCTTATGATGCTTGCAATAAGCACAAGTCCCAATGTCCACAAGCATAATCCCCGAACAGTATCAAGTGCAGTGTACGTGTATCTAGGGTAACATGTCCTGGGATGAGTGTCATCCCCTGTTGTAAAGGTGGATGTTGGCTAGAATGCTGTTGATGGTTTATGTGTAAGTGACAGTTCACTGTGCTGCAATTTAACAGAAGTAAATATAAATTGCCAGCAGGATTATAGCTGTTGTAGTTCTTTGTGATTTCAGGCTGTTGTGTTATGGTGCTTATACTGAGAAGGTATTGTTTTAATTATTCTAACAAAAGAGTGAAAACAAAATGGCAGTGAACCCTGGTGGGGTATTTAAGCCTTAGCAGCTGTTCAAAAATGCGAGATAGTGTACAATGACTATCCTAGTACCTGAATTATGCATTTATTTGCATAAGAATATTTAAGATATTAGGAGTTTTAAAGGTGGGTGTGTATTCTCTCCATATGTCTGGCCGGACATCCCACTATGGTAATGGAGTAGACTATACTGCCAGTGACTCAATGCTGAGTGTTGGGCGGTGGTAAATAACCTGTCTAAGGAGCCAATAGTTATGAGCAGATGAGCCCCTTTAGGTCCCCCTCAGTAGAGGAAATGCCTCTGGAAACCATCGCATTGGGCCCAATGGCAAAATGAGCAGAGGAGGAACTCTGATTCCCAATGGCCACAGAGGCGGAAGAGGCCACGCCAGAGGGGGTAGCTGTGAAGGCGCACATTGATAATATCCCCAAGGCTGTGGCAGTCCATGCAGTCCCGGTGTTAAATCCTGCATGTCTCATTTCATATGTGCCGTAGAAGATGGCTCCGAGATCACAGTGTGTGGGTCAATTCATGGCAAGCTGGGATCCACCTTAAACAAATTCACACCAGTGGCAATTTTCCTGCTTCAGGAAAAAATGCATTAACGGATCCGAGTTGCAGGCGCTGCCATGTTCTCGCCAAGCCTGTCTGACTTTGAGTTTTGCAAATGATACAACCCAGATTCTAGGTAGTGCTATTTCTTTCATTTCATGTCTGTAGAAAGGAAATACCTAATGATTAAATGTGGATTTGATTTCTTTCCATTGTGACAAAGAGAGTTTCTAATCAAATCACTATGTCTGGTCCTAATGGAAAGTTGTACTTTCATCATTCTACTTTGCTGCAGTGTGGTGGAGTAAAAATTTCCCGCATTATGTTATTTCTTGGGAGGGAAAAGAAGGACCTTTTACTCTGGAGTGTGCTTAGAAGAATGAGGGAGTGGGGGGGGGGAGGTTGCTAATATGCAAAACCTTTTGAATATTTTAAAACTCATTACACAAATGCTTACTGCTGTTCAGGAATGTAATTCATTACTTTGTAATAAATGCTGCGCTAGACATTTGTTAGAGCTTGTGACGGTGGCTCAGATTAAGTGTTTTATTCCCTTCATTAGTGATATTAAGCTATCTAAGTTGTTTATATGATGAGTTAACATTATATCTTCCTTTTATGAGGATGCTTGTTCAGTTGAGGCACTTTGTAGGTCCTGTGGGAGTTGGCAAGCAAACCTTCAGGTTATAAAATAAAAATGGGAGTCACTTGTTTCCTTGTACCCACAGCATTCTGCTTTTTCCCCAAGAGCAAAACTGAAGGTCATGAACGTTTGGAATAATTTACACAAGGGTGTTCAAAAGCTGAAATGAGATGTAGTTTAGCAACAGCTTGAAGGCCACATGTTTTTATACTTCAGACATAAATTGTAATGGACAGGGGATGGGCGTTGTAACCCTAGTCCAAGGGTAATGGTTTCACAATTTGTACCCCAAGATGGAGGGACTGCAGTGGCCTAGTGGTTAAGATGCTGAATTGGAAGGCAGGCAGGTCAGCAGTTCGAGACCCGAGTACTGTGTGATGGAGTGAGCTCCTGTTTCTGTCCCAGCTCCTGCCAACCTAGCAGTTTGAAAGCAAGAAATTGCAAGTAGATAAATAGGGGAGGTAAACAGTGTTCCGTGCACTCTGGTGTCTAATCATGCCTGCCACATGTCCATGGAAATGTCTGAAGACGCATACTTTTTGGCTATAGGCCAGTTGCGTCCCTACTTGGACAGGCAGTCCCTTATGACACTGGTTATCTCACTGGTAATCTCTCATATGGATTACTGCAGCACTCTCTACGTGGGGCTTTCGCTTAACCTGGTACAGAAACTTCAGCAGGTACAAAATGCAGCAGCTAGACTAATCACCAGGGTGAGAAAGTTCAAGCACATCTCATCAGCCCCGGCAGAGCTGCATTGGTTGTCCATTTCATTCAGTATCAGGTTCAAGGTGTTAGTTTTAACTTTTAAAGCCCTAAATGGTTTGGAACCATCCTACTTGGTGGAGCGTCTCCCTCTTCGAACATCTTCCCCTGTCACTTGATCTTCCCAGATGGGCCAGCTCTTGGTGCCAATGCTGAAATTGCTAAGGAAGGTGATGACCAGGAGAAGAGTCTTTTCGGTGGTGGCACCATCCTTATGGAACTCCCTTCCGGCAGAATTGTGCCAGATCACTTCTTTGCTGAATTTCTGAAAACAAAGTGCTGGGGGAAAGACAAAATGGAGTTTACAAGAAAAATCCACACAGACAGGCAAATGTAAATGTAGCTTCTGGTTTGTGATTCTTTCCCGGGGGGGGGGGGGAATCAAGTTAGCTTTTTCATACCAGCTCCTAGATACGCCTCGTGACAATAAGATAAAAGAGTAGTTAGAGGGAATTCATTGTGCATCATCATATTGATTCAATGTTGTTAAAATGAAAGGCCAGATCTCTCTCACAATCCCAAGAAAGTTGTAAGATGAACCAGAGTTACTAAATTGTATTGAATGAAATGCTTGTTTTCTATTGTAAAAAGGTTGGGCTCTTCTTGAGGTTAAATGGACTGTAAGGATAGAAGCTTGTTTATCCAAGATCTGAGAGCTTTATATGTAATCTCAGAGCTCAGAAGTAATGGGCTGTAAGCAATGGGATATTTTGCTTCAGACAGATGTATTGTGGAGTACTGTGTCCAGTGCTGTGAAATACAGATTTAAGAAGGATATTGAGAAGCAGAAAAGTGTCTAGAACAGTGATGGCAAACTTTGGCACTCCAACCGCCTAGAGTCAGGTTCGCCTGATTGGGGAGGGATAATAAATCTAAATAAATAAATAAATAAATAAATGTTCTTGAACCTCAATTCCCAGAAGCCCTGGTCAGTAGGAGTGCTGACTTGGGTTTCTGGCAATTAAAGTCCAAGAACACCTGGAGTGCCAAGGTTCGCCATCATTGGTCTAGAAGCTGTATGGGGAAAGGATGAGGAAATATGTTATTTTTAGCCTGAAGAAGAGAAAGCTAAAAGGTGATATGCTACAGCAGTTTAAATCCTGAGTGCTGCTTGATGGAGTGAGTGCCTGTCTTTTCAAGCTCCTGCCAGCCTAGCAGTTTGAAAGCAAGAAATTGCAAATAGATAAATAGATACCGCTTTGGTGGGAAAGGTAACAGCATTCAATGCACTCCGATGTCCAGTGGCTTTTTCTGTGTCTGATTCTATGCCAGTCCTGTGACCAGCACCTTTGTAGTCCATTTGCAATCTTTCTGTTGTGAAGTCCTTTATTCCTGGCAGGTGTGCTCAACATTTGGGGACTCTGCAATGAGTTACTTAGCCAATTATTCTATAAATGTTACTTTTCAAGTTCTGTAACTTTCTAAAGCCTATTTTTGTCTTTAAAAGTCGGCATCTTGATAAGTCCTGTTAGAGATGTAAAAGATGCTGCTTCGTTTCCATACATACTCAGACCTGTTAAATTTCTTTTCACAACATTCTGAGTAGCATAAAAAAAGGTTCATTCAATTTTAACCCCACTTCCAGTTTGCTTTGACTAATGGATTTTAATTAATTTCTTTGTTTATTGTTTCAAGCTGCGCCTTTCAATCGTTTATGGTGTTACTTGTTTTCTGTGTTGTTATCGTAGGGACCATTGACTCTTCTTTAATTATACAGGGTTGTGGTTGAGAGAGACCGGTTTCAAATTACAGAATTAAAAACATCAACCTTATAAAAGCCTCTGAAGGCAGGCGTGGCAATGATTTTTAAGTGACTTTATTACTGTCCTCTGGTGACATTCTCAGCTGTTTAGGAATTTGGTCCTGATTCTGTGCTTATCTACCAGACCCTACTGCAGTTTTTCTATGCAAAATGTGGCTAAATGCCACATAATTTGGCTCTGTGTACGAGCAGCATGTTATCTGTGTTCAGATTAGGCAAATTGAGGCTACAACTGCACAGTTAAATAGTGCAGCATTTGTGGTTGGTGTAAAATTTTGATTAACTTTTTTTCTATTGGAAGATGTGCTCTTTGTTGCTTTTTTTAAAATTGTGGCTTATCATTTTTATTCTTGTTGATTTTTATATTTTATTCAATTTGCTTAATTTTATTGTAAAGATTTTTTAAATATGTTGTAAACTGCTCAGAATAGGAAAATATCCCAGATGTGCGGGATACAACTAACTAACTAACTGAATGAATGAATGAATGAGTTGGATGCATTCATTTTTTTTAACTGCTCATACAAAAGAGGGTTTTTTCCCCCTCCAATGCCAGGGGCTCCTAATTTCTTTCATGCCAGAACAATTAAACACGTGATCAGTTGTTTCATTCGCCAAAAGAATGGGAGGTACAAGTAAAACCTCATATAACACTAAAACCTGGTTCCACAAGTCTTGGTGTTATATGATTTTTAGTGTTATCTGATCCTCTATGGGATCCATAGAGATACATTGTAACCACACAGGCTTTAGCGGTTGTTATCTGAAGCATCCCATAGGATCTTAATGTTATCTGATGCAATTCTTCCCCCCAGATTCCTTAATGTTATGCGATTTTAGTGTTATTCGATACTAATGTTATATGAGGTATTACTGTATGTCTATGAATGGTAATCTGATGATGTAATGAGCTGTGTATGACATTTTGGATACTTACTCACCCCAAAGTATTCAATGTTTTAAAACAAACTACCAAGTTTAGCGCTGAGTCTGTTTATCACAAGATTGATACACTAGTTTAGTGCTAGATAATTTTTCCATGGACCAAGAAAAAGAGAGATTAACATTGATATGAAACAGGAACTACAGTACTCTGAAGAACAGTGTTTCCACAGTGTGTTTTTTAAAATGTGTATATACATTATGGAGGGGACTGCAGTGGCTCAAGTGGTTAAGACACTGAATTCTCTGCCTTGAAGGTTGGAGTTCGATTCCTGGGTAGTGCATGACTGAGTGAGCTCTTGTCTCTGTCCCAGCTCCTGCCAACCTAGCAGTTCAAAAGCAAGAAATTGCAAAAAGATAAATAGGTACTGCTTTGGTGGGAGGGTAAACAATGTTCCATGCATTTCGGTATTGAGGAATGCCTGCCACATGTCCATGGAACTGTCTTCAGACGCAGACAGCACTGGCTCTTTGGCTATAGATAGAGATGAGCATGGAACCCTAGAGTCAGATATGACTGGCTTTCGAGCAAGGACGACCTTGATCACTCTCTTACATTATGAAGAGAAGGTTCTTGGTGGGTTAGTAGTTATGTTGCTGAGTTTAACAACCAGAGGTTTGGCAGGTCAGCAGTTCGAGAACTGAGTGCTGTGTAACGGAGTGAGCGCCCGTCATCTGTCCCAGCTCCTGCCAACCTAGCAGTTCAAAAGTAAGGAACTGCAAGTAGATAAATAGGTACTACTTTGGCAGGAAAGGTACATTATGGGGAAATTTGAAAAACTATGTTTTCTCTAGCAGCGTGCAGTACTTTAAACAGGATACTGACTTTACAGTGAACTATAAAAGGAGAGATGGAGATCAGCAGAGGGTGGGAATCAAAGCAACAAGTGCTGTGGTGTGGCTCAGACTGAAGAGCCAGAATGGACATTGTCACTGAAATAATCCACAGTCTCTGTGTAAATACCTAATCAGGAACAAAAAGTGCAAAATAAGGTGCAAATCAATCAGCACCAAAGCCAAATCGTTCCAGTTTTACTTGCCAATGTAGTTGTAGCCTTAGATGAGAAATTGTGTTGTTGTTTTTCTTGGCCCAGGAAACTATGAATTTTATCTAGAGTAAATGTCTTAATGATTGGCTTATCTCCAGTTGTGCTTCCAACACAACAGAAGACAAAACGTTATCATTACAGGCTCTTGGACTGCGAGTGGGATCATTAACATTGTCTCTCACAAAAGCACTCATGTTCTAACATATATGCTCAATTTTAGGGTAATTTAAAGCATTGATTTTTCTCCCTCCCCCTGCCTTGCTTTCCCATGAAGTGGGCGCTATTCCTTTTGCCTCATTTCTTCCATGCCCCATTTTCTGTAATAAAATCACCCATCTTTTTTCTCATTTGGATTTAACTGCATTCAGTGGGAGGTTTCTCCCAGGTTATGGGGATCTCTCTACTTCAGGGCAGGAGTTGTTTGGATTGTCTGAACAGGACATTTCTGATGGGCTGGCAACCTTTAAAACGGGTTCTCAAAGTTTTTCAGCTGTGGGCCAGACCACACTTCCTCAGACAGCTGAATGGGCCGTAAAATGCATCCGTGACTGTAATAGACACATTTTACGAAGGCTGCGGACTCATTTATGGTTGTAGTAAACTCATTTACGATGGCCATGCAGTCATTTACAGCTGTCGTAACTGAGTCCATTGCTGATTCCTGTGGTGGCAGCTGAAGCGAGTTCAGGGACCAGATTATTGGGTGGCTGTGGGCCAAATCCAGCCCATGGTCTGTAGGTTGCAATCCCCTGCTTTAAAAGGAAGACATTGACCAGATGACCAGATTGCACCTTTTCTCTAAATGATGCTATATTGTTCATCTGTGGCACAACCTGGAACGTTTAGAAGATAGTAACAGGACCGTGGTGGCTTTAGTGGTTAAGACACTGAGCTTGACAACCAGAAGGTCAGCAGTTTGAGATCCGCATTTTGCAAGCTCAACAACCTAGCAGTTGGGATGCAAGAAATTGCAAGGAGATAAATAGCGGGAAAGGTAGCAGCATTCCATGCACTCTGGTGTCTAGTCATTCCTACCACATGACCATGGATTTATGAATACCCAGTGCAGTGTATTAGATAGAGTGGCATCCTAAGGTTTTGAAAACCTGGGATCAAGCCTAATTAAACAAAGGGAAAGGACAGTATGTTTCTTGGACTACAGTTTCCCTAACTATGCTGACTGATACGTGTTAGGGTTTTTAGCTAAAGAAACTGTATTTCCCCATAAGGAGCCAATGTTTAAAAGCTCTTCCAGCTTGGCACCTGTGGTCCCCCTCACCTCAAAACTTTGCTTTGTGAGGAAAAAGTTACTTTTTTTAAGCATGGGGGAGCCTTGAAAAGTCACATTTCCTTAGTTGCAACCTGGATTGGCAAACACTGATTTTAATTTCTCCTCAGCTTCCCGCCATTTATTTCTGAGGGGGAGAAGATGAACTCCCCACACACAATTCCCTCACACCATTTTATGAATGGCATATAAATACAAATAAATAAATAAATACATTTTCTGAGGAGCCTTGAGGGCTTCTCTGGTGATTCTTTGGCTAGACTCCATTTCCCTCCACTGCATCTGGTGTTCATCCGGCCATTTCCAGAGACCTTTATGGTGTGCATCATATTATAATTTTATTTATTTATTTTATTGGTCATTTCTCCCTTCAGTCAGGGTCCATTTTGGCTTAGGGCAGGTTTAGTTGTGCAAAAATTTTTTTACCTCAGAAAGCCAGGTTTTTGTGGCGTTTTGACAATATCAGGAAATATTTCCCACACGTTTTGTGTGGTTTCTTGGAAGACTATCAAACAAGGCTCTCTTGGTAGTTTTTTAGGCCTCAAGTGAACAACCCCACAGGGATACACAACCACACAAGGCTACACAACCACACAAAGGTACACACAGTGAGGCTGCTAGGCTGGCTTGGGGGTTGGTCCTCTTTCAAGCCCCCCAAATTCATTCACTCAGCTTTTGCATTTGTTTGTTTATTATATTTATATCCCGGCCCAGTTAATGTAAACCTGTTAACTTGTAGCCAAACCTCCCAGGGTGGCATAAAAGCAAAATAGATGCAGTACAAAGGAAATACAAAGTTTGGGGAAAATTTGGCTAAGTCCAATAACAAATGAAGCACAAACATGGAGATTATTTAAAAACACAAAGATTAAAATGCCTTCAATACTAAAAACATAGGAAAATATCACTGTAAAAGATAAACAGCCCTGAAACAAATTTTAACAGATGTCTCTCGGCTTTTCTTTACTAGTAGCAGGAAATCCATAGAAAATGGTGGCTTGGCTTACAGAATTTGGTTTTCAATGCATTTTTATGGGAAACTGCATTTTGGTTAATGTATTCTGTTTTTCAATGCATTCCAATGGGAAATTGCATTCAGTGCATTCCAATGGGAAAATCAGTTAAAGTAATTTTTGCTGTAAGAAACGTCCTGGAGAACGCATCAATTACCTTAACTGAGATTCCACTGTATAAGATGTAAATGAAATATAGATAAATTTCAAACACATCAAAAGCAGCATTTTCTTTGTCTTTGTAAAGAATAATATTTATTTAGAAAAGCCCTGTAGCCAAAACCCTGTTGCAAATGGTGTAAATTGCAGCCCAAATTGCTGCTAATTAAATTAGTCAGTGCTTGTAGTCTGCATCAGTTTGTTCTGCTACCGGGCCATAAAAAGTATAGTTCAATGCTACGCATATCTACTCAAGTTGGAGGTAAGTACTAAGACAACATTTTTTCACCATGCACAGCAAAGTTCAGTTCTTTGCAACAGTCTCTCCCCTAGTTAGATAGTTAAAGTCTAAATTTCTGTAAAAACTCTTATATCCAACAGATCATATCAGACCTTCATTTCACCCAAATGCTGTTAAGTTGTCATAGGACTTTGTACTCAGGAATGCTTTATTACTCTGTCCTTTTGGGTCTGGTTTAGGGCCATGTATACCAGAGGTTCCCAACCTAAGACCCATGGGACAGATTCGGCCCACAGTACCATTTCATGTGCTTCCCGCCCCTCCAAGGGCATTTGAGAAACAAAAATGGCTTTCCCTTTGAAGCTGTTGGGACAAAATGGCCACCCCCAGCATGCAGGCAGGGGAAAATAGCCATCTGGCCCTCGAAGCTGACTGAGAGAGTGTGTCTTGGCCCCTGCCTTGAATCGGTTGGGAACCAGTGATGGGATGTTACCGGTTCTGAACGGATCCACAGAACCGTTATAAGGATTTCCGGAGGGGTCTCCGGGAGGGTAATATCGGTTTTGAGGCGTCCGGATCGGACGCCTCACCGGCAGAAAAAAAAAAAAATTTAATTTGAGCCAAAATGGCTCCAATTCAGTGCGCATTAAGAGCCGAAAGAAACCCGCCGAAAAGAGGGTCCTCCCGAACGAAGCCCTTCCCTCACACGGAGAGCAAAGCAAGCCGTCCGACCCGGAGGCGGCGCGACTCAGGTCCCCCCTCAGGAGCGCCACGCGGGTTTCCCGCCGCGCACCCAACCTGGGTGCCAAAAAACCTGAGGCGCGCCAGAGTCCAGAGGCTCCTCTGGGGCACTGCAGCGAAAACGGGAGGCTGTTCTCTCTCTTCCCCCCCCCCACGACCCTCTCCCCCACTCCGCCCAGAGTCCGTCACACACACACACACACACACACTCGCTCCGTGCTGTAGGAACCTCCTCTGAGCCGCCGCCGCCCCCGGACCCCTTCGTGGCTGGCAATGGTTTGCCTCGTAGAGATCTTATGGGAGGGAGGGAGGACGAGCGGCGCCCTCCGCATCGCTATTCCGAGGCAGCCCTCGCCAAGAGCCAATCAGGTGGGGGGTGGGGTGGGGGCTTGCGCGGTGCCAGTCCGGACAAAAACAGGACTCAGGTGGCAAAGACACACGCGCGGCCCGCCTGGACCCCTTCCTCATCCTCTGCCGCCCGTCCTTACCAAGACAAGACGGCTCTTTTAGGGGGCAATCGCTGGACCCTGCAGGCTTTTCATCGCTCGCCCCCCCCCCAGGCAGAAGGCGCTCCCTCCCCTGCTGAATAGTGGGCACCCCCCCCCCCTGCCAGCCCGCCGCCAGAAGTTCGAAAAAGGTAAAGATCGCGGCTCGACTGCGGGGGTTAGCTGGGATCCCGAGGGTTCCCCCCATCCTCGCCTAATCCCCGCAGAGCCGTCCGCGTGCACGCCCGAGGATTCAAAAGGGTAGGAATACCCTTTCGAATCCTCGGGCGTGCGCGTGGGCAGCTCTGCGGGGGTTAGGCGACGATGGGGAAAACCCTCGGGATCCCAGCTAACCCCCGCAGTCGAGCCGCGATCT
This sequence comes from Furcifer pardalis, assembly GCA_030440675.1. Classification (NCBI taxonomy): domain Eukaryota; kingdom Metazoa; phylum Chordata; class Lepidosauria; order Squamata; family Chamaeleonidae; genus Furcifer; species Furcifer pardalis. The sequence continues at coordinate 7,048,168 of CP126898.1, forward strand.
TTACCTTTTTCGAACTTCTGGCGGCGGGCTGGCAGGGGGGGGTGCCCACCCACCCACCCAGCCAGCTTGCCGTCAGACTGGGCGCTCGTCGGGGGGGGGGGGCGCCATAGCGGGGAGCCCCTGGCTGCTGGCTGGGTGGCTGGGGGGGAGGAGGTGGGCAGCGCGCGCGTGCAGGGTCGGGGCCGCCCATGGAGCGTTGCGGCCGGGAGCGTGGGCCGCCCGGCTAGGCGCGGCGCCGGGCACCAAGGCTGGGGGCCAGCCCCAACGGTCCCCATTGTAAGTGGGGTTTGTGTTTGGGGTGGGTGGGTGTTTGGGTGTATTTTTATTTAATTATTATTTTATTTATTTTATTAACGGTTTTGTGGGGGGGGGTTGAGGGGTGTGTGTGTGTGTGTTTTATTTTTATTTTATTTATTTTATTTTTGGCCCCGCCTACAACGTCATGATGTCATGACGTTGGCTCCACCCATGACGTCATGACGTTAGCTCCGCCCCCACTGTGATGACGTCAGGGTGGGGTATAAAAATTTTTATCATCCCATCACTGTTGGGAACCCCTGATTTATACCCAGGGGTGCTTTATTAGTCCATCCTTTTGGGTCTGGTTTAAGACCATGTATCCTTCCTGAATTGGCTTAGTGGTTATTGACGCTGAGCTTGATGACTGGAAGGTGGGCTGGATCTGGCTCACAGGCCTTCGTTTGGGAACTCCTGGTTTATCTTTATGCCTTTCCCCCCCAGTTCAACATTTGTATACAAAGTCGTTCATGGACTATGCTTGATTATTGGTACTTCAATTTGGTCTCTTCCAGGGATGCTCTTGGGTTCACCAAGTTCTGGGTTTCTAGCAACAGACGTAGACCAGCCATCAAACTGTGGTAAGACTAATTATTCATTTCCACTAAGAGGATCTCTCCTCCTCACACCAACAAGTGGGGTGTATAGAATGGTAATGCAAAAATTTGCCCCTTTTAGATATTTACAACCTTCTTGACCTTTGCTCTTTCCGGATCTTTTAACCATTCTCTACTTTGAGACTAGAAGTCTTTAAATTGAAGACTTAAATTCAGCATCTGGAAATTGCTTCCAGTAACTTCTTTCTGGTCACATAATTAGTTCAGAGTAGGGTAAAGTCACAGGCGTGAAGCTGTGAATCATCTTGTTCAGGTTTTAGGCAAGTACCATGGATAAAGCAGATTTCTGGGTCATGAAACCAGTGCCTGAAGCATTGGACAGCTATTGCTGGGCAGAATAGAGGGTGCTCAGTTGGATGTGAGCTGTCTTAAATCTTGCATATTCTGCAAGTTTGCTTCTCAGAAACATAACAAAGCACTTCCTGGTCTTGTTCTGCTGTATCGGAAAATTATTGATCCTCATGACGATTAGCCATGAAGACTGTCCTGAGAATACAATGCAGTGGCCTTTTATCTGCCTTCTGCATTGCAGTGTGACACCCGTACCACTGATCCAGTTCTGTGTCTTGAGCCCTTTTGGCACACAAAGTCCTCCTCAACCCTAAACCAGGATGGATGAAGCTGCCTCCATCAAGATGGATTCAAGTGGGTTTTAGTCCACTTGGAGACCATCACCCTTCCCTGTGGACTTTTCCACCCAAGGCTGTTAGTCTTCAGGGTTGTGAGGTTAGTTAACCACCACCTGCATTGAATCGCTGGCAGTATGGTCTACTCTATTACCATAGCAGGATAACCTACCCAGATGTGACCAAAGCACTGGCAAAGTTTAATGTTAGTCAGCATGATTGAGCTTTGAAAGATTTTAATGATCTGGGGAGTCTAGGCTCTTTGGAAGGGTATAGATCAGTGATCAAAATGCATGTTGTACATAGAAGGTCCTATGTATAGACAGTTCTTGGCAAAATGTCCACATTCAGAGCTCACATAGCACAGTGGTTAAACTGGTGTACTGCAGCCAAAACTGATGTGAGTTAGATCTCGATGAGGATCAGGACTGATTCAGCCTTCCATCCTTCCTAGGTAAGTAAAATGATAAATTAAAAAAAAATTGTGTCAGAAATTATTCTGGGTTGAAAGGATTTTTGCTGGAGAAACTCCACTCAGTGGATGCCTGAACGAGGCTCCTTTCATGTCCCCAAGATCTATTGTGCAGCCGTCCGGTATCAAAACCCGACCTTCCAGTCTCCAAGTTCAGTGTCTTGACCACTAAAGCCACTGCAGTGCTATAGTAAAATGATTACTCAGCATGTTCGGAGCAAAATGCTGATTACATTGTGAACTGCCCAGGGAGCGTACAAGCACAGTGGGTTGTATTTGCTGTTGCTATATAAGCCCAAAGAATACCAAATCATAGGAAGCAGTATAAACTATATTAAGCTAGATATAAAAATAGTGTGACATCTTTAATTGAAATGAGAATTAAACACCAGAGCCAGAGCCTATTGCCCTTTCACAGATGTGTGAGTGCAATAACCTTATTTCAAGTTAGTTGTGAACAATAGGAACATAATTTAGTCACTCTTGCTGACCCCGGGTCCATATGTGTTTTCAGGCCATTAAAGCTGCATGACTAACTGGCGTCAGCTTCACATAAATTTCAGAAGTGCAGAGGCATAGTGGTTGCAGTTGGACTGAGGAGGACCATGTTCTGACTAAGCTAAGCAACTCCTTGGGTGGCTTATGATCAGTTGCTCTTTCTCATCTTGGGGCATATCATGGAATCATCCTGAGATTAGTGTGAGAGAAATGGTAAACAAAGTGTGTTGGAGGACAGATGAATTATAAATGAAACTAATAATAAATGAAAAGGAGGAGATTATTGAAACAGTTACATGGAATGCATGTCTACTCAGAAGTAAGCCTCACTGAAATCAGTGGGACTTCCATGGAGGGGGAATTATGGACTACAGCCTAAGATCCTACAATTGCAGCATATAGAGCATTATGATGGGAGCCACGTGATTTCTCACAACACAGTGCACAGTTTGCCATCTTTATCAGCTCTTGCAAAAGTGCTCTATCAACATAGCTTGCAGCTTTGGCTTTTTACCCAAGCTGGTCTCAGGAGAAGGCCAAATCAGCATTGTTTTATTGCTGTTATCTCTCCATCAGCTGGAACCCTTGATACCAAATGCGGGAAGGCACTGCTATCTAGTCTAGAATACAATGGCATACGGTGTTTTGTTTTGTCAATGGAATTATCTCAGGTATGAACAAAGGGTAGAAAATAGCTCTGCCTCCAGCTGGAAGTCAGGAGCACAAATAAATAAATTCTAAATGTTTATTGTAATGCTTCTGAAGTGGTGTTGTCTTGGCAACACATACTCTTTGTCTCTTATAATAGAAAAATAGCATGTATACAAGGGTTTTTTTTAATATGTGGGGAAATGGAGGTGGCTGTAGGGTAAAAGTGCTGGTTAGAAGTGTCTTTCTGGCAAAAATTTAGGTTTTATAGGATAACTAGTCTACTCTTCAGTGGCTCAATAGGTTATGAGATTGACTGGGAGGCGGAAGGTCCGTAGTTCAAAAACTGAGTACTGCAGGATGGAATGAGCTTCTGTCTTTTCCCCAGTTCCTGCCAACCTAGCAGTTCGAAACTAAGAAGTTGCAAGTAGATAAATAGGGACCACTTCGGTGGGAAGGTAAATAGCATTCCATGCACTCCAGTGTTTAGTTATGCCTGCCACTTGTCCATGGAAACGTCTGCAAACACAGACAGCATTGGTTCTTTGGCTATAAGCAGAGATGAGCACTGAACCCTAGAGTCGGATATGACTGGCTTTTGGGCAAGGGTGACCTTTACCTTTACTAGTCTACTCTGAAAAAGTCTGAATTTTAGTGGAGCTATCCATGGTGCTGGAGTGGATAGCGTTCAGTACCTTGATAGCTGCTGGAAAATTCATATTAAAACCTGAAGTGAATTTGCACCCTCCCAAGATGGGAGTCACCAGCATCTACTGGAAGGAGCAGCACACAAGAGCCAGTTGATAAAAGATGTAGGTGTATATTTTGGCTTAATTTTTCACTTATTGTGATCTCCTTCCTCATATATTTCATGAAAGTGTATTGTTCCTTCTATTTCACATGCCTGAGAATGTCTGTGTAGCCAAAATGCAACCATCATACATAATCTGATGGGGTATGACTGTTATGAGTCGACCACAAAGAAGGGACTGCGGTGGCTTAGTGGTTTAAGACGCTGACCCTGATGACTGGAGGGTCGGCAGGTCAGCAGTTCGAGACCTAAGTACTGCATGACACAGTGGGCTCCCATCTCTATCCCAGTTCCTGCTAACCTAGAAGTTCAAAAGCAAGAAATTGCAAGCAGATAAATAGGTACCACTTTTGTGGGAAAGTAACAGAATTCTGTGCATTTCCCCATGCCTTCCACATGTCCATGGAAACGTCTGCATATGTAAGTAGCACTGGCTATTTAGCTATAAACAGAGATGAGCCCTGAGCCCTAGAGTCAAATATGACTGGCATTTGAGCAAGGGTGACCTTTACCTATCTAGTTGGGTATAATAGTTGAGATCCAATTTTCCCAAACTGGAGAAATTGTCTCCCCTACAAAGGAAATGTTATTGAGTCCTATTCAGGCTTCAGAAGCAAGACATGTTCGGTAGTTAGCATCTAAAGAATAGGTCATGGCTGTTTTCTTCATCTCATACCATGTTCTGCTGTTGCTTTGTACCAATACGTGTCTCCTAAAGACTTGATGACTTTAGTACCTTGGTACCGGGCAGCACAGTGAGAATTGTCACAGAGCTTTTTCTTCCTATGCAGAGACTGTGACAGGAGTTATGATTTGTTTATTTTCATGGCTCAGACATGCTTTGTCTCTCTGCAGTTATGTGTCAGCTCTAATAGTGGGACTTATACCTGTTCTGAATGACAGCATTGCAAAAGTTCGTTGCCAAGCATTCTCTGGTGTGTTGCTGGCTGCTTCTTCTTTTTTTTGTAAAGTTTGTGTCTGTCTAATGCTTTGTTCCGAAAGGAACTTTTGTCTAGTTCTGAAGTGCTGGATTTGAGTTAAAGTAATGTCTCATTTCACACAGGAGACTTGTATGTGTGGTTATTTTTCTCTTTTCCTTCACTGTAGGAACAGATGCTAGATATTGTATTCCATTGAATTGAGAGTAGCTACAATCTACTGTATATGTTTGTTTGTTTGTTTCATTTATATCCTGCCGATCTAACATGAGCCACTCTGGGTGGCATAGAGAGAATACAAACACAAATACAGGAAATGAAGGGGAAAACAACAAACTGCCTCCACCGCACCTGGAAGTGGAAGTCGGCACATTTACTTCAGCTGTAAATCATGCCCATGTATGTGCAAACGCACTCACGGCTGTCATAAATGTAGAAGTGGGTGCATTTATGATAGCTGTAAATGTGCCCGCTTCTTCTTCTGGGTGTGTGTGGTCTGGCCCACTCAGCTGTCCAGGTCTGGTCCGCAGCAGAAAAAGGTTGGCCACCCCGGCTTTAGGATGTCTTTCTCGAAGGACACAGGACTCTAAGTTGATTCTACAATGTTGTTTTGGGTAGCTGCCATTTACATTGGTACCGTTCAATTATTCATTTTCCAAGAATGCATTATTTATTGGCTTTAAGTAGAACTAGGAAGCCAGCTTATAGGCTCCCAGTTAATATTATGGAGTGCCTCTCTAAAGCTTGAGGGCAAACACATTGTTGCATGGGAAGGAAAACTGGCTCAACATCATAAGCTTGTGAGGTGATTTAAGACATCATAGATGGGAACTGTGGTTGGCTTACTCCACTTTTTTTGGTTAATATTTTGTGTATGTAAATAGTCTATTAGAAGGTGATAGCAGAGGAAAAGAAGGTTTGGGAGGCAAGCTAAATATTGTAGTACTTTAAAGGCTAAACAACTTTATTTCACGATAAGCTTTGAAGAAATCTACTCACTCAGAAACCAAAGTGTAGATACTGTATATGACTGGCATATTTCAACGTATGTTCGTGGCTTGGTCTTCTGTACCCAGATAGCTATAAGAAGGAGTATAGTAAAAACCTGGCTCTGAACCCAATGACTTGGTAGCTTGTGATAGAAAGTAGAAGTTGGTACTCGGCTGTCTTCAAGTCAAATCTTAAAGAATCTCGTAAAGAAACCCTACCTAGTAACTAACAGTCTAATGAGTGTGCGTGCCATGGATAAATTGCTTAGATTGATAATTGGTGTGTAAGTGGTCTTACAGAGGGAAGGGAAGTATGAAGAGTTGTATGTGTGTGGAAGAGGACACTACAACTTTGACTGAAGAAGAGTTTATCACTGGTATAATCACAACCATTGTTGTGTGAATGTAACAGAGTAATACCACATACCTATACTGTACAGTATTGTCTTGAAATGTAGAATCCAGAAAGATAATAGAAGTGCTGGCATTACAGATTTACTTCTTTCGGGATATACACAAATATTTTTCTTTATTGCTGGCATTAAAAGAGGGGATGGGCCTCTATGTTAATTACAGAGTTGCTTCAAAAGGGTCAGTGCTTTCCAAGCAACATCTTTAATCAGTAAATTGTTTAGGAGAGTCAGGTTAAATCAGCTTGCCATTAATCTTATTCTGCCCAAGGGTAACTAGCTCTGTGGTCTTTAATGTGGAAGAAGTGGTAAGCTTTAAATAGGATCCCTGTTGGTAAAGCTAGTGCAAAGTAATATTGCAGAAATAATTACTGTTGACATGTATTTACTCAGTCTCCACCTTGGAGTAAACCAGTTTACAAAGGAGCAAAGTGGGCTTCGATCAAGCAGAAATGATGTGCTATGGAAAAATGTGGGGTTGTGTTTTCCCATTGTGTTTTGCCCCTTCTGTAAAAATCCTTCTCCTCCCTTAATTTGATCAGAAGTTGCTAGGGGAAGAGAGTTAAGCTATTATTACCCCCCTGTCAATTCCATTCTGAAAAACACACACCCAGCCCCTCCACACTCATTAGTTGTCTGCAAAATCCATATACTGTACTTGGATGCTTCTTCATCAATACTCAAGAGTAGTACAAGAAGGTAGTTTTTCAGTGGGGAAGTCAAGTTCAAAAACAGCTGGAGTGTCAAGGTTCACGATCACAGGACTAGCATGTCCCCTCCCCGCCACTCTGTAACCCTTACCCAAATCACTCTGTCTCCTGTTCATGAAGGATATTTTTAAATTAAATGGTTGTAGGGAAGAAAAGAGGTGTGAAATTCAAGACGGTGTTTGAGAATGAGGGAAAGTTATGATTCAATGATAGAGCATAAGTTCTCTAGCCAATATTCCAGATGCAATGGGAACGGTTGAGAAAGACTTCTGTCTATAGCAGGGATTCTTAACCTGTGGCCCATGGGCCAGATTCGGCCTGAGGCACCATTTCATGTGCCCACCACCACCTCCACCACACCAGGAAGTGCCATGTGGTGGAGGAAGGGCAAAATGGCCGTCTGGCCCCCGAAAGTGCCTGAGGGAGTGTGACCCTGGCTTTAAAAGGTTGAGAACTTCTGGTCTTTAGGTTTAGAGAGTTCTTTCTGCTCAGGGGGTGCCCAATGAGGTTCCTTTCATGTCCCCAAGATCCATCCTTGGGTATCAAACCCTGACCTTCCAATCTCCAAGCTCAGTGTCTTAACCACTAAGCCAATGCAGTGTTGATAGCTCCTGCTGAGACATGGGGAATCTCCTATTTGAAAATCTGAAGAATTGTTATTTTCCTATGTACTTCAGAGTTACAATAATTCCTCCCTTTTTAACCTTTTTGTATAATATGTGTTGAACAAAATTACAGAACTATTACAGTAGTGTTGTAATATAGTAATACAGATATATTGCCAATATGAAACACATAAAATATCGTGAGATATTTTACAAATATTATGAAGGTACTACACTTTTAGTTCACATAATCAACAACAAATAATTATAACACTATATCCAGATTCTAAATGTTCTATCATAGTTGTATTTCTACAATTTAGGCTATAATCCGGATCGTATTTGCTTGGGAATAGATCTCACTAAATTTAGTAGGATTTATTTCTGAGCTGAAATGCAGAATATTGCTCTGCTTATCTTTTAAAATTGCTTATATTTGTAAACTGTGCCATCTCAAATACTTTGCTTATCTATTATTAGCTTACAGATCAGCACCCTGGGTTTTTTCCAACCTTATGATCAGTTTAATAGTTGTCCTTTGTTAAACGGCTTGTGAGTTTTGCTTGGGATGGAAAGGTGGCTGTGGAGAGGTAGACTGCCAACCTTCATATTGACAGATTGGTACACTTTAAAGATGGCCTAAATTCTAGGGGATTTGATATTGTCTCCAGCAGAAAATGAGTGCTGTTGAAGAGTCAGAGTTGTCAAGCCATTAGATGGCTGAGGGGATGGGAGAAATTCATTGTTAGCCCCAACCAGATTCAGGAAGAGCTTTTGAGAGAGAACATTCTTGAGGATACACAAGAGCAATATCAAATTAGAAGATGGAGGAAGGGAATCACTGGACAAGGAACAAGATTAAAGGAAGAGATGGCTGAGGAACTTGACCCTCCCCTTCATCGCTTGGACTCTGAATAGGCTGAGGATTGGAGTACCTAAATGTAAGTCCAAGATGTTCAAATGGGGGCTACTGGTGAACATCATTTCAGAAAGTTCGCTCTATTCCAGACTGTTTTTGGATTAAGACACTTGTAGGTTGTATGGTTGTATCAGAAGATTATAGGGAGGGGAACAGGAAGTATGTGGGCCCTAGCGTTGAGGCAGTAGTGCTAACCCACAGTGTAAGATTACATATGAATCCAGCCAATTGTAGACGCTTAGAAGAGGACTGGGGAGAGAGAACAATACATCCTTGCTTATGATGTGGAAGAATGTGAGATAGTAATGATGCAAACTGGAGAATAAATTCAGTAGAAAAATGACAGTTGCAATGAGGAAATAAAGATTTGGTGATCAAAAAGATTTCCCCTACGATTTCAGTCCCTTGGGTTTCAGTTTGCTTTACAAGGTTCAGCTGCTGTGCCACAATGAGTAAAGCTCACAATAGGGTGGAAAGTAGTAATTAACTCACAGCAGGGCTGTGCAACATTTTGGGGAAGGAAATCGTGAGTCTTTGCCAACTGGAAACTGCAGTAGGAAAGCAATTTACCCATAGTGGAATTTGTGAAACAATTCTCTGGCAGAAGATGTCCTTGGATTATTGACATTTATGTGCGGTCATGAACTTAAATATAGAGATGTTTGGCAGTTCAGAATTAGTGGAGTGAGTAGGGAATTTGTTGCGTTTATTCCCTAGTTTCACCTAGAGTTGCAATTAACTGATAGGCTGGCCCACTAAAAGCTTCCCATGATTAATTGGCAGCAGCTAATTTGTATCAGTGCTTTGTGATTTTGGTGTGTTACTCCTAAATGGGAGTGAAAAAAATAAATTATTGTGTTTGGTTTGTCAAATTGTAAGTAGCCTTGTATTTCCTTCAGTGTTTCAGTGAGACATATATACTGTATTGGGAATTTGATAATGTGGATATGTGTATGTTGCTTTTAATCAGCTTTTAATCAATTGGTTAGTCATCCACAATTTGCTGGCATGTCTTCTTCTTTTGCTATATCTGAATCTGGATATAGGCGATCATCATGGTGATCAGTAGTATGCATAGTGTTATTGTTGTTATTATTGTTGTTCCATACACAAAACCAAATATTGGTGATCCTCATGGTGATGAGCCATGAAGATTGGCCTGAGAATATAATGCAGTGGCCTTTCATTTGCCATCTGAGTTGCAGCATGACCCCACTACCACTGATCCGGTTCTGTGAGTCACTTTCTGGTCTTGAGCCCTTTTGGCACACAAAGTCCTTCTCAGCCCCAGCAAGGATGGATGAAGCTGCTGCCCTCAATCAAGATGGATTCAAGTGGGATTTTATCCACTTGGGGACTATCACCCTTCCCTGTGGATTTTGGCATCGAAGGCTGTTAATCCTCAGGATTGTCAGGTTAGTTAACCCCTGCCTGACACTTGGAATTGAGTTGCTGGCAGTATTGTCTACTCTATTACCATAGCAAGATAACCTGGGCAGACTGGAGGGAGGCCATACATAAGCTGAATATCAGGAAAAAAATTCTTAACTGATAGTGCAGTACGACAATGGAATCTATGATTTCAGGAGATGACGAGTACTCTAATGCTGGACATGTTCAAGGTAGAATTGGACATCCATCTGTCAATGGCCCCATTAAGCCCCTTCTAACCCAGTCATTCTATGTTTGTATGATTGTATGTAATTACCTAATCAGAGGTGTCTATGGGTTGGGAATGTGCTTTCATCTGACTGGCTTCTTATTACAGTTCACTGTGGCTTTCCTCAGCCTTGGCCTATGCTTAGTTTGCAGAGTGGCGTCAGCATCTTCCAAACTTTTCGATGCACACGTGGAACTAGTATATAGCCCTGACAATTGGTACAGAGATATTCTTGCTCTAGCCATTCTAGTAAAGGTAAATGTTGCCCTTGCTCGAAAGCCAGTCATATACAACTCTAGGGTTCAGTGCTCATCTCTGTTTATAGCCAATGAGCCAGTGCTGTCTGCATCTGCAGATGTTTTCATGGACATGTGGCAGGCATGACTAAACACTGGAGAGCACTGAATGCTGTTTACCTCCCCACCAAAGTGGTGCCTATTTATCTACAGTACTTGCCATTTTTTTGCTTTCAAACTGCTAGGTTGGCAGGAGCTGGGACAGAGACAGGAACTCACACCATCGTGCAGCACTTGGATCTCAAACTGCTGACCTGCTGACCTTCCAGTCATCAAGTTCAGCATCTTAACCACTAAGCCACCACAGTCCCTACCTTGCCACTCTAGCTGCATAATAGCAAATTGTTTGAACAACAGGGCTGGCTGTGCTGATAGGAACTTCTAATTTAGAAAAGCATTGAAAGGATTATTTTTTTCCATTGTGTGTTCTTCTCAGGACAGCAATTTTCAACAAGAATAGGTCAGCAAACTGCTTTCCTCCCCAGTACCTCCTCAATATCCTTTCTTCTCCGATAACAATATACAGTACATGGACTAATCCTTATACAGTATTTAAGTCCTAGAACAAATCTAAACTGGTTGTGTAAATGTGTGAGTTCTGCATATTAGGCATTTCTTTGGTGTCTAGAAGGGAGGGAAAAAAACCTTTTGAAGCAGTAGTCATATATGGGTTGGCCTTTCCCCTAACTGGCCTTCTCAGGATATCTATTCTTGATGTAATGCAACTTAAGTATCTGATAAAATGTGATAATGAAATAGGATCCCAGCTTTTAGAATATTCTTTCTTTCTTTCTTTCTTTCTTTCTTTCTTTCTTTCTTTCTTTCTTTCTTTCTTTCTTTCTTTCTTTCTTTCTTTCTTTCTTTCTTTCTTTCTTTCAGTGTGGTTTAAAAAGGTGCTTTAAAAGTCTAGACCAATTATTTTTTATCTTGGTCAATTGAAGCTGAAAGCTAATTTGTTGGATTTTTTAATTGGGAGGTACATACTGTGTGATCTTACACCTTCCTTTATACTTTTGAAGTGTGTGTATTTTCACATTGCGACTGTTGGCTATTTCATTATGGGTTGATTTGTTTCCTGGAAGGGAATGAATGCAAAGTTGTCTTTGCTAAAAGGCAGGAATTCCTTTTTGCTGCTTTTCATTCTGTTCTGTTCTAGGCAGGAGAACAAAATGGCAGAATGACAGCAGCTCATTACATTACATTGTAGGTAGGAGAGAATTAAAATAGCACATACAGGTTTGTTTGTGCACAGTATAGTGGCTGTGTGTGCTTTCAAAAGGCAACAACTTGGTTCACAATTACCAGGATCATGGTTTTATTGTTGTGGACTTTCATCTCTGGAAGTTTTCCCAAGAAAATGTACATAAGACCTGTTTGTGGACTTCTAAAAGAATTTCAAGAAAGGGTGACCTTTACTAGCTACTCTTTAAAATTATCATGGTACCCAGAACTATGCTATGTTGTGGGTGTTGTGAAAGATTAGTAGAGCAGCCAAACAAGGGAGTATGTTGAATAGTTGATTTTTTTTTTTGAATAGTAGCTGTATTAGTAACTGTGTTGAATAGTTTGCACTCTAACAGTTTAATGTTAGAAGGAGGCATAAATACATTGCTTAGGCAACATGAACAGCTGTTAGGGTGCTAGCATTGCCACTAGGATCTTGCATAGGAACCCTTGCTCATATTGTCCACTGCTGTTATTTACACCACACTGTTGGTGTACATGCCATCTACCAGATTTGTATCAGCAACAACACACAGAAGTCGGTGCCCTAAAGATGTCTGTGGGCTAAAATAGACAATGGATCTAAAATACAGGAGGAAGGGAATATAAGTAATGTCACTGCTGCAACCAGTCATTGATCTTACGTAAATCATTGTAGGAGCAGTTGGGACCGAAAATCAGGCTAAAATGCTTTGAATAAATCAAATTGCTAGTTATTTACACCTTCTCTGCCTTGCACTCTGTCACATCACTGCTATTGTGACATTAAATTATCACTTGGGAAAATGAATCCATGTTTTTGTGTTTTAGCACTCTTGTGTATGAGTCATTCATGTTGGAAGACCAGAATCTGGGCTTAAAAATGGCTGTTTTCTAGGCCTTTTGTAAGAAAAGATGAAGGGGGTTCTATAAAACTGGAGAATTACACCTCCACCTTTCAGGGACTGATGTTTCTCTCACTTCCTCAGACTCTGACTCTATATAAAAGTTACTGGCGCATGAGTAGGGAGCCTATTCAGAAAGGTTTAAATCAGGGGTTCTCAACCCTTTCGCATCATGGGCTGGGCACGCGGTTTCCCCCTGCAGTAAAGACTGCTGTAAAACATGGTGGGTATGTTTGCACATTTATGGCTGTCATAAATGCGCCTGCTTCTGAGGTCCTCCCTATGGGCTGGATAGAATGGCACCATGGGCCGTAGGTTGCAAACCCCAGGTTTAAATGCTGGTAATAAGTCTTGACTGGGTGGTAAATCCCCTTTTTGGGGATAAGGAACAGGCAAGTTCACCAGTCCAAAGCAGGATATGGGAAAAGTCCCCAACCATTCATAGGAACTTGGGTGGAATAACTTCAGATCATTTCTTAGCATGCTTCAAGAAGACCCACTGCAATAATAATCATTGTGCAACTGTTTTGTTTCTTTCTCTGCATTGGGTTTTCAGCAGGAGGAATTTTTTAGAATAGAAGAAGTGGTAGACAAGACATGGTCAGTAGCATCCAAAAATGTTTCCCCCATAATACTGATTGCTTAAAAGAGAGTGATTTAAGAACAGCGCCTACTCTAAATATACTTCTTAAAGCTGGGGGTTCAGACTTGGCATTCACATTAGCTGAATTGACAGCTTCAAAGGCAAGTTCTGGGTGTCCCACCCCACTGTAAACATCTTCCACCAGTACCTGCAAGAGAAAAACCTGGTGTGATCGTATTCCGCACCTCTTGTAAAACTTGCTGTCATGTCAGAGCCTTTAGTAGCGTTGCATTTCTCTGCATGAATTAGCACATGCAAATGCAAAGACATCCTTCTTTCCTCTTCGGGCTCCTTTCATATAAAATATGCTTGTGACAATAAACATTTTGAGAATGCTGTGTTTGCGACTCACCCCCTTATTACTTATGGGTTAGGGTTGAGGAGTGGAATTCAGAATGCAGTTTAATCATTTGTTTCCAACACCCCCTCCACCTTATTACCATACTGCAAGATGTGTTTAAAACAAATAATAAAAAAAGAAAGAACCTTCTATTAATCTTCTTGCTCATGAATATCACAGCTAAGAGGAAATGCTGATGGTCTCCTGTGAGTTCTTTTACTCCCTGACTTCACTAAGATTAAAAGAATTATTCCTGTGCCAATCATTGTCTGTGTTACATTGTATGTTGAAGCTCCATCGTTTTTTCATCCCTAGCCTCTCCTAATATTTTTTTAAAAATATATCATATGCAGTATATATATTGCAGGTATTCTGTTTTTGACACTCTTCTTAGCAGTGAATTAAAGATTTTAAAAAAGTCTCTCTCTCTCTCGCTCTCTTACCCATCCCTCTCTCTTTCACACACACAATCTCTTTCTCCAATGACAAGTGGGAAGTGGATTTTATTATGGGAGAGGATTTGTTTTTCAGATGCAAATCTGGTAAAAAAAAGTATACAATCGTTCTGTAATAGAATACATGCCAAAAATAGAGTCTTCTTTTCAGATATTGTTAAAATGTAGTAGATTATGAGTTGGAATCTTAGAAATACAATCTTAGAACTGCAGGCATGGCAGGGATCCTGTGGATCACCATCCTCTGTCAAGGAGACACTGTTGGGAATCAAACTCCCATCCATTGAATTTATAGTATGCAATTGTTATTATTACACCTGAAAAACAACAACAACCCCTAAGAGTCATTGAGTCTAACCCAGGAGTTCTCAACCTTTTAAAGCCAGGGGCCAGGTCACACTCCCTCAGACAGCTTTGATGGCCATTTTGCCCTTCCTCCACCACATGGTGCTTCCGGATGTGGTGGAGGCGGTGAGGGGCCACATGAAATTGTACTGTGGGCCTCATCCGGCCCATGGTCTGCAGGTTGAGAATCCTGGGTCTGACCCTTCCCCTGCCAAAAGAAAAGAAAAACCACAGGTGAAGCATCCTTGTCAAAATAAAGATCAAACTTCTTTCTGAAAACACCCAATGGAGAGTCCACCATACTAGTTCAATTCACTGCTGAATGCCTCTCATGATCCCCCCCCCCCGAATGTTTGGGACCCCTGCCTCAGAGGAAGCAGCAAATCCTTCCTTCCATGTGCATAAAAAAAGTCAAATATTTTGTGCCTCTGTTGTTAAATCTGTCTAGCTTGGAAGCCAGAGGGGTTATGTATGACTTCTGCAAAGCAGGTGTCATTGAACTGTTCGTTTTCAAAATATTTTCATACACCTCTGAAGGCATAATTATGGGATTCATTCTGATTTGAATGTAATTGCTGCACTTTGAATTTTTCTTCTCTCTCAGTAATGAGGTGGGGAAAAAGAATGAAAAGTTCTTAACTCTTTCTTTCCAGTCTCTTCCATTGTGGAATGGAGAAATTAGTTTCCTTCCTTAAATAATTGCCCTGTTTTGTAAAAAGCTGCAAACTTCCCTGGCCTGGTGTACCCCAAGTATTTCCCACTACAACTTCTATGAGTCTAGCCAGCTTTTCCTGCTATGGTAAAAGAGTAGACCATACTGCCAGTGACTTAGTGCCAAGTGTAAGGAGGTGATTAACTAACCTGACAACCCTGAGGACTAACAGCCTTGGGTGCCAAAATCCACAGGGAAGGTTGATCATCCCCAAGTGGATTAAATCCCACTTGAGTCCATCTTGATGGAGGGCAGCAGCTTCATCAATGCTAGCCTGGGGCTGATGAGGACTTTATGTGCCAAAAGGGCTCAGGTCCAGAAAGTAACTCTCAGAACTGGATCAGTGGTATGGGTGTCATGCTGTGATTCGGTAGGCAGATGAAAGGCCACTGCATTATATTCTCAGGATAGTCTGCATGGCTGATTGGCATGAGGATTGCCAATATTTAGATTCGTATGTGGCAGAAGAAAAAGAAGAACTTCTATGAGGCCCAGCTACATGCAGTAGTGAGTGTCTAAGGGAGATGGACATTCAGAGGCGTGCCTAGTTTAGGAAATGCTAAGCTACTCCATAGATAATCCTATCCATTACTTTGAACAGTAGGCGTTTGGCACCTTCAAGATAACACGATTGCAATTTCGAACCAACCATTCCAATCATTTCTAGTGCTGTGTCGCATTTATTCTGTTCCAAGCCGTATAAAACTGGCTTGCCTCTAATGCAACAGTCTTGTCTTCAAGGGTGTAGCTATGGGGATGGCTGCAGAAGAGAAATGCAAGAAAGGAATGCTAAGAGATTTGTATCTTATTTGCTCTCAAAGCTCTAGATATAACTTTCCTACTTGAAATGAGTGCTTGCTTTTCTACAATTGTCAAGGAGTTTAGGGTGATGCTGATAACAAGGGATTCCTTGTGGTGCAGTAGTATTTTCTATTTGTAAAGGTATCATAATGGCATAATACATTCTAACTTGCATTCAGCAAAACCAAATTATTTCTGCCATGGCCACATCAAATAATCTCACAGTGATTAAGTTGGGTGTAGGTTTCTTGGTGGGTTACTGCATGTAAATCATAGATGCTCATTAGCCTAGCTCTTTGGTTGACTTTAAAATTTGAATTGTGGGTAACATGACATACGAATGAGACCTACTCTATGGAGTCATCTGCCAGCGTAGAAATCTAAACTGAAGGTGTTGTTAGGATCTATGGATCATTCAATTTTGTGGGGCACTTCCAGACAGCAGCAATTTTTTCAAATAATGGTTGTACATATCAACCTCATGCAAAAATAGAGTTTGTACCTCTAGGTAGTTTTGCCAGGGCTTACAGTAAAATTGTCACCATATTTTGTGTATCCTGGAATACTGGTGAGTGAAAAGGATTTATTGGGAGAAAATAAAATACTTTTTAACCTTTTTGGCAGCCAGGACATGGGGATTGTGGTGACTTAGTGGTTATGATGCTGCACTTGACGATCGTAAACTCAGTAGGCCAGCAGTTCGAGACCCAAGTACGGTACTGCACAACAGAATGAGCTCCCATCTGTCCCAGGTCCTGCCAACCTAGCAGTTTGAAAGCAAGACATTGCAAGTAGGTAAATAAGTACCCCTTCAGTGGGCAGGCAAACAGCATTCCACCTCTAGTAATGCCCGTCACATGTCCACAGAAATGACTGCAAATGCAGACAGTGCAGGCTCTTTGGCTATAAACAGAGATGAGGACTGGACCTTAGAGTCGAATGTGACTGGCTTTTGAGCAAGGGTGACCTTTATCTTATCCATGGGCATCTCTCCAGTTGGCCCTTGCTTGTGCATCACACACTTCCCTAGTCTGTCAAATTGAGGGTCACAATGAAGTTAAAGTAGAGAGTAGAACAAAGATGCCAGGGGCCTGTACAGATTGTATGATGTTTACTTGTGTATTTCTCTCCTTAACCATCTTCATTTTCTATAACCTTCTCTTTCCTCTTTCAGTTCCTGTTTTTCTACTCTTGAAATGACTTCTAGATGCTTTGTTGTGCTTTTTGTGTGTACCATACTTTCCTGACAGTTCTTTCTTTTTAATGCTCAGCATAAAGTCCCTCTCCTGGGCTCCTTGTTCTGAAGTAGCACTTATGAGCCACATACAGGACAAGAGAAAACAGTGAAACAGACTTCAGACCCCCCCTCTCAATTGTATGTGTGGCATTATTGACTCTGTGTGCTCTTGTATATTGAGCACAAGGACAAGGGAAAGTGAACAGGACATGTGCAGGCAAGAAGGGGGCTGGTTGTTTGTTTCCTACAGCATTTGTGATATGGATCTTCTGGTTGCTGGATAAAATTGTCTTCATCAGTGATTGCTTCTTCAGGTGCTTTATCTATTCTGAATATTGAATGTCATCATAGTGATAGTCTTCCTGTTTTTAACTCCTCAGAACAGTTATTCCAATGACATGCCACACCAGCCATGAAGTCTGTCTACATCCAGGGCCTTTCTTCCCAGGGATTTTTTCTTGCAGAGTGAGCTGCAGTAGTCTATACTTTATGTTGTTCCCATGATATGGCCAAGCTTTTAGAGCCTTTTTAAATTTAATGGTATTAAATAGTTTTTTTTCTTTATTTATCCAGCACGATACTTCTACAATAGTTGCATGGTCAACACATGATATCCTTAGCAGCCATTTGTAGATCCATATTTCAAAATCTTCAATTCTCTCTTCAGATGCTTTGGTCTATAAGTTCTCAACCTTTTAAAGCCAGGGTCACACTCCCTCAGACACCTTTGGGGTCTGGACGGCCATTTTGCCCTTCTTCCAACACATGGTACTTCCAGGTGTGGTAGAGGAAGTGGGGGAGGACGTGATAAGGTGTCATGGGCCAATTCCAGCCTATGGGCTACAGGTTGAGGATCCCTGCTTTAGTCAGTGTCCAAGCTTTGCCTCCATATAGCAACACTGGCAATACGTAACATCTCACTATTCAGATCTTTGTAGTGAGATATCTCTACTGCATAACAAATGTATTTTATGAAGGTGATTCTTGCTTTTTCTATTTGTATTTTAATCACTATCTGTCTTGACTAAATCCACAACCATCCCTGGAGCACTTGAGCCTCGTGAATTGATTGCAGAGAGAGAAAGCAAGGAGCAGTTTCTGTTAATTGCCTTCTAGGCGCTGAACCAGTGGTTCCCACCTTTTCTTTATCCATGCCACACCTAAGCATATCTAAAATCATGACCTCCTCTGTGTTACATATAATTCTTGTTATTTGAAAGCTGAACTCCTATTCACTGGAGGAAGCCTAAAAAGCCATTAAGTTAGTCTAAACAAGCTTCCAAATCCCCCCCCCCCGGTGGGGTGTGTGCCCCATGTTGGGAACCACTGCTCTAAACATAACCCTGTATGTGTTTCAGGTTGCACTAGTTCAGCATTTGTGGTTTATGAAAACATTGCCCTGTTAGATCTATGGGACTTCCTTCACATCTCGTGAGGTCAGTTTCCCTGCTGCTTCCATCTTTCCCTACGGCTCTTCCCTATGCTTGAATTCTTACACAGAATAGGGTTTACAAAACAAAACAGATGAAGGGAAACCCTCCTGCTTTACCCTGTCACATCTTTTGGGTGCACCTCCTAGTTTGTGAGACAGTGTCCTTGTGTCTGAGCCAGCCCATTTTGTGTAGGTTTTAGCATACTTGTATCCTTCAAGCAAGCTAACATCTCCCCCTTCTCTCACTCTGCCTTCTTTCTCCTGAGATGGTTGCGAAGCATATCCTATTATTGCTTAGCAACCTCATCACAGCTTTCTGCAACATGCTAGATCCAAAGTAGATTCTTCCCAGATGAACAAAGGCAAATGGTGTGAGACATAGACCTTGAACTTGCTTTCTGAGTGTATTTTTTGGATAGGGGAGATATTTCTGGAATGTATGCCCCAATTCTCATTGTTGTGTTTGGTTCCTGAGAAGGCAATCATATTCAGTAAAAGATGTATGCTAGCCTTGGGGTGCTATAAAGGTAAATGTCTCTCTTGCTCGAAAGCCAGATGTATCCAACTTTAGGGTGTGGTGCTCATCTTTGTTTACAGCCAAAGAGTCAGGGCGGGTCATGAAATATATCTGATGAGTTGCAAAGAGAACTGCTTTTTGTAATTGCTTAAAATTTTTGTAAGTGCATCAGTTATCAATTAGATATATAGAAAACTAGTGACAGTGATTTGTAATAGCATTATAAAGAGATAGGTACCACACAGGGGAGTATTATGGAATTATGAAGCATTTACTATAACAAAATCCAGAATATAACTTTAGAGGACTGAGGACTGGCATTTATATCAGACTTAACAGCCCTTTTACAATTTTGGGAGACGTTTCTTTAAGTACTCAGTTTTTTTTCAAACTGGTAGGTAGAGTGCTTGAAATTATGAAGCTTAGCTTTGATGTGTTTGGTTGTGAGTTCTGTCTTTGATGAACTTGATAAGTCTTACAGCATTTGCAAGCATGCCAGAGGAGAATTGAATAGGAAATTAATTGGGAATTTAAGAGGGCTCTTTATGTGACCTGCTTGACTCTTGAGATTCTCCTGATTAGTTGTTCCCTTCTTCTCAAATAATCAGGATTTTCATAATAAGACTTCCCTAAATAAACCTTTTGAAGGGGTTGAGTTATGGGGGCAAAGAAAGCCCACTCTTCACTCCTACATTGGGCCCATTTTTGAAAAGCTGTTTCACCTCACCTCTAGGAGCCACCATTTGAATTTTCCCACAATATCCACAAGCCAGGGACTCAATGCCGATCATCAGGCAGCAGTTAGCTAACCTGACAAATCTGAGTACTAACGGCCTTGGGTGCTGAAGTCCACAGGAAAGGGTGATGGTCCCCAAGTGGATTAAACCCCACTTGAATCCATCTTGATGGAGGGCAGCAGCTTCATCAATATTGGCCTGGATCTGAGGAGGACTTTGCTTACCAAAAGGGCTCAGGATCAGAAAGTGACTCGCAGAACTGGATCAGTGGTACGGGTGTCATGCTGTGATGTGGAAGGCAGATGAAAGGCCACTGCATTATATTCTCAGGATAGTCTTCATGGTTGATTGCCATGAGGATCACCAATATTTGGATACAAAAGAATAAGATGAAGACAATGAAGAAGATGAAGACGATGACAAAGATGAAGAAGACAAAGAAGAAGACAATGAAGATGAAGAAGATGACAATGAAAGAGAAGAATCCACAAGCGTCACTAGTATCATAGGAAATAAAATGGTGGCACTCAACCAGGAGATACTGTTTCATACTGTCAATTGCTCTCTTGGGAAGTAGAGAGACAACAACCAAGGGAGTGCTATGCTATGAAAAATACTATTTTTAAACCTTTACTTAAGATTATAACAGTACTGTTCTCTGGTTGACCCTGGGCCAGCCCCATTTTGTCCGCCAAATGTATTTCACAGTAGGGTTCTAAAGAAAATAGAAGTGAGGAAGAAGTAATGATTGGATTCCTGCCTTGAATTTATTAGAAAGAAGGTGACTAGAATGTAACAACAAGCTGCCAAGCCTCCGGAAATCTTTGCATCCTCATTGAGGTTTTACTAACAATCCAATTATCAGCAATCATCCTACAAGAAGAGAAGATTGTAAAGATTTTGTATGCATTTATTGATCACTGCACACAGTGGCTGCAACCATGAAATAAAAAGACGCTTACTCTTTGGGAGCAAGCTATGGCAAACCTAGGCAACATAATAAAGTAGAGACACCATGCAGCTAACAAATGCACACAGAGTTAAAGTGATGGTCTTCCCAGTAGTAATGTTTGGCTATGAGAGCTGAGTGCAGAAGAATAGACTCCTTTGAACTGTGGTGCTGGAGAAGACTTTTGAGAGTCCCCTGGACTGCAAGGAGATCAGACCAGTCAGTCCTAAAGGAAATCAACCCTGACTGCTCCTTGGAAGGACAGATACTGAAGCTGAAGCACTTTGTCCACCAAATGAGAATAGAAGGCCGTAATGCTTGGAAAGATTGAAGGCAAAAGGATAAGGGGGTGGCAGAGGATGAGATGGTTAGATAGCATCGTTGACACGATGGGTGTAGATCTAGGCTAGTGTTTCACAACCCTTGGTTTTTGGACTTCAATTCCCAGAAGCCTAAATTAATCCCCCAATGCATTGATCAGCCAATATACTGACTTAGGCTTCTGGGAACCACATTGGGAACAACTGATCGAAGCAGACTCCGGAGGATGGCAGATGACAGAGGAATCTATCTTGCTGTGGTCCATGGGGGTAAAAAAGGATCAGACTTGACCGTGTGACTAAACAACAACATGGTGTATTGTGATCACACTTGGATTACTGAGTACAGTTGTATGGCTTTTGCTGGAGAAAGATACTGTAGCCCTGGAGAAAGGGGAGAACCAAGGTGGTATTGTGGTTGGAACAGCTTTAACCAAGAAGAATCATGGTTGTGCTTTTTAGTTTGTGAATGAACTAAAAGGAATGAATGGGACAATTCCAAAAGGAATGGTTTGTGCTTCACTGCATACCCACCATCTTATTGCATTAAAAATAAACCACACAGATTCACACACATATAAACTGGCAGGGCTGCAGCCACAGTTGAGAAGGTATAGCACACACAGCAGGAAGCTGGGGAGGCAGGGACCCCCCCACACAACTTTAGGATCTTATTAGCTGCAATTTCCTGATTGATAGCAGTCTATCAATACCATTGGGCTATCGCTGCAGATTATCTGGTTTTAAAATTGGAGTTAAGAAAATGCACATATATTAATTCTGACAAAGTATAAGACATTGAGCGCCAGGGGACAGAAATTTTATGAGTCAGGAGGGTTCTTTCTCCAAGATGTGACAGATGAAATCAGATCTGGCTTCAGAGTAGGAACACTATAAGGCAAGATTAATCAGGGTACGTCTTGGTAATTAATATATAGGAGGGATGTTGTCTATTCCTCCCATGTTGAATTTGGTGGGCTTTTTAAAAAAATAGTGTAAGGGATTAATACTAATTTGGGAAGGGTCTCATAGATTACATTATAGCAGGGGTGCCCAAATTATGGCCCGAGGCCAGAACTGGCCCTCCATGCCAATTCATCCAGAAAAGTTTGGGCATCTCTGCATTATAGTGAGGTTCCTTTTGTGTCTCTTTAGGAGTAAGCTACAATTCACTATCTTTCTAGGCTGCAAAGCAGTGATCACTTCTTTGCAACAGCTTTGTGGCCTTTAAATCCCTTCTTATCACAGGTCAGACATAAGAGTAGAAATAGCCTGTTGCTAGATAAGAAACTTCAGTGATCCTGGTGGCTTTGGAACAAACCTACCTTCATTATCACCTATAAAGCCTTGTATGCCTTGAGTCCAGGCTATTTAAGGGACGGCACAATCCTTTCTTTCAAGATCTTCAGGGGAAGCCCCTCTCTCACTTCCACCAGTTTCCCAAGACTATTTGGTGAAGAGACAAGAGAGGGCCTTCTCTGTGGTTGCTCTAATGCTTTGATGCTGAGCTTATATCCCATACATTCCTATTGGTGTCCCAGGGTCCCAGAGGCGAGGGCGGGGTGGGACAAAGCCCGATTGCCTGATATACCAGCATGCACCTGCCCATGGGGAGAAAGATTTATTTATTATTAGTTCAAATTTATATTGCCGCCCACTCGCCGTGGCGACTCAGGGCGGCTTACAGACAATACATTACATTACAATACAATATGTTGGGGTGGGCACAGGGGGACGGGCGGCAAGGTCTTCATCCTACCCTGACTTCTTCCTCCCCTGGCAGTTGGTATAGGCACAGGGGGAGGGGCGGCGAGGTCCTCATCCTGCCCTGTCTTCTTCTTCTTCCCCTGGCAGTTGGTATAGGCAACATAGCATACAAATAAAGAAAAATAGACAAACAATTTTACCAGTTCAAGAGCAAAGCATAATTTTAATGCACAATGTCACTGTCAACAGGTTGTCTAGTTCACTACTCTAGTTGCATTGACTATATTTCTTTTGTCACTTGCTTTGAAACATCGCACAATTTGAAAGTATGTGAAGTGTAGGTAAAATTCAAAACACACGGAAATGTTAAAAATGATTAGACTGTTTTGACCAGAAAGCAGGCTACTTCAAAGGTGTTATTGCAGCCTTTTGCTATCTCTTCTTTTGTATACATGCTTAATTGCATGCACATAAATGGTGCATTGATTGAATTTCTCCACATTCACAGAAAATTTGTTTTGTATCCTGTATCCAGTTTTACTCAATTAATTCCATTAAATGTAACCACTAGCTATAAAAAAAATCTAAAACCTGAAATTAGTGCTTTCCATTAAAAAAGCAAAACATATCAGAGGTTAAAACACATCAGGGGAGGGTGAGATCACATGCTTTGCATGCAGAACATCCTAGGTCAGTGATGGCCAATCTTGGTACTTCAGGTGTTCTTGGACTTCAATTCCCAGAAGACCAAGTCAACGCACCTGCTTATCAGCACTCCTGGGAATCGAAGTCCAAGAACAGCTGGAGTGTCAAAGTTTGCCATCACTGTCATAGGTTCAACCTCCACCATCTTCTAATTTTTTTTTAAAAAAAGAAAACAATTGTCAGATGGGGAGGGACAGATAAATCCTTTTAGTCTGGGGTCTTGGCTTGCTGCTGTCGATCAGACTGGGCAGCACTCAGGCGAAGCATGAGTGACCTGGTAAAGAAAGCAGTTCCCCTGGTGGTTGCTGGAACATCAAACATGAACATGGAGCAGAAATTCCTGTTGCTTTAGCACTTAGAAAATGGATGTGAAATGAAGCCCATGATTTGAAACTGTTCCAGGGGTGCTGGAATGCGACACAGTAATTTGCAAAGGTAGTGTTGGTGGAAGACCAAAAAAACAAACAAACATCTCAATCGTAAAATCCATGAAACCAACACATTAGGCATGCCGGTTTTGTCGACGTGGGTTTGCTTTGCTCTTGAACTGGTAAATGAGGGATGTTTTGGTCCAAAGCCAAATAATATATGGAAGCAATTTCATGCCTCATGAATTATAGAAGAGAATGCTTGGTACGTGGAACTTGTGTCTTCGCTCGGCCGGCTCCCTCCCCTTCCCCATTTGGTTTAATCCCTTTGGGAATCTTGGTCTGAGCCATCCTCCACTGCCTCTAAGATGCCTCTGTAAGCCCACCGCCAGCTCCTACAGAATGGAAGGAATGCTAAATATGAGCCCCCTTTCCCCTTGACTGGAGCCCATCCCCCCCACCCCCAATTTCATTTTGCTAACTCCCAGATGGTAGGAAAAATGCTTTGATCTTGCTATAATAGTCAGCCCTGGTTACAAAGGAGAAGACTTTGGGGGGCTCTGAATAGAGTTGAAGCGCCTTGTGTTCTCAAAATCCCTCTGAGCTTCTGGCTTTTTGGGAAGCAAATGTCGCTAGCACTGAAAAACCAGAAAAGAAGAAGCTAAATTTTCAAAGGAAAGAAAAGAAGCTTGTGTCTTTCCAGCCTTGTTGACTTAGAGCTGTTCGGCAAATGAGAATCGGTTGTCCTGGAGGGGTCAGCAAATTTGTTCAGTGCCAACAACCACAGCAGGAATAGATCAGGAGCTCATGGGATGCCCCCAATTTACATATTTTAGTTGCAGAGTATTAGCTGAATCTGTATGTCGTTCTTTTTGCAGGCTTGGCAGATCCCAAATGGTGGTGGATGTCTTGCGTACGTTCTGCACACTCCAGTGGAGTTGCCATGTTTGGCCCGTTAGGGTGGAAATAAGGAGGTGAAATATTCTCAATAAATCTATTGTTCTCATCCGTGAAGGCTGTCTCAATGTGTCAGTGAGGAATTCTGAAGCCCTGGGAGATTTCTGTTCTTGGAAACGAGACAAAGAATGCTTTTGTTTTCATCAAGGTCTCTGTCAATTATGCAGAATGTCTCTGTGACAAGCAGATGCCTTTCTCTGTTATGAAGCAAGGCACACACATGTCAAGCAATGGGTGACTGATGGAAGAGATGCAAACAGGCCATCCGGTGCTTCAAATTTTGAACAGTCTGTATACCAACATAGCAGCCACAAATTCGCACAGATTGTCCAGTAATGCCTTATTGTCGTTTACAGCACGAGTAATTCTTTTGTCCCATCTCAGAGCAAGGAGAAAAAGAAATATCCCTGCAACGTGTCATCCTTTTATGTGAGGGTTTGTATTCCTATTAGAAACTGCTGTGGCACTGTATAGCCGAACGAGTTTATTGTGGTGTGAAACTGACATCAGTGACAGATAAATAAAGGAATAATCCAAGTACAGTAGTGATATATTTACATACAGTGGTACCTTGCTTTATGAACCCTTCGGTTAATGTAATTTTCACTTTACAAATGAAAATCCATTGAAAATAATGATTCACTTTACAGTCCCCCCCCCGAACAGATTAATTGGTTTTCAGTGCATTCCTATGGGAAACCACATTCTACTTTACGAATTTTTGGTTTTCAAGGCATTCCTATGGGAAATTTGCTTTAGAATTTTTTCGTAATACGAAATGTCCTGGGTAATGCATTAATTTAAGTGAGGTACCACTGTATATGTAATGTAATGGATCAGTGGTACTATGAGGGCCACCTGTGATGCAGAAGGCCAATGAAAGGACACTGCATTATATTATAAGGACATTCTTCATAGTTCATCGCCAAGATGATTGCTAGTATTCAGATTTGGATACAGTAGAAGAAGAAGAAATAATTTATTTGAGATGGGGCTGTGGTGACTTAGTGATTAAGATGCTGAGCTTGACGACCAGAAGATCAGCAGTTCAGAAGTTAAAGAATCAAGTGCTGGACAATGGAGTGTGCTCCCATCTCTGTCCCGGCTCCTGCCAACCTAGCAGTTTGAAAGTGAGAAATTACAAGTAGATAAAGAGGTACTGTTTTGGTGGGAAAGGTCAGCAATGTTGCATGCACTCTGGCATCTAGTTATGCCTGCCACATGACAATGTAAACATCTGCAGCAGTGATGGGATGTAACAGGTTCTCACCAGTTCTCCAGAACCGGTAGTAACTTTTCCCAGCGTCCTGGAGAACCGGTTGCAGCTTTTGGGGGGAACCACCTTCGGGGCTTACCTTTTCACTGGTTCCCCCACTGCACATGCGCACCAAGCACTTGGTGTGCATGCACGGCCTCCTTGCTGTCCTCCCAAGCGGGGAGGAGGAAGAGAAGCTGCTAGCCTGAAGCTCCCTATAGTCTGCTATCCTAGAGAACTTGTTAGGCAAAGACTTAGTACCTAACTTCTTTAACTGTTGAAAAGTGCCAAAATGAAGCCATCTTGTGGTGAGTTCATTCTGTAGTTCCTTCCATCTGACCTAGTGTGAGAAAGATTAGCCAGAAGAAGCTTTAAGATCTGGTTTAAAAGCTCTGGTTGATTTGTGTTGTGGGTGTTTGGGTGTGTATTTTTATTTATTTTATTTTATTTATTTACAGGTTTGTGTTGTGGGTGGGTGGTTTGAGAGGTGTGTGTGCGCGCGCGCATGCTTATTTTTATTTCATTTCATTTCATTTTTTTCGTTGACCATGCCCACAATGTTATGACATCATGATGTTGGCTCCGCCCATGATGTCATGATGTTGGCTCCGCCCACACTGTGATGATGTCGTGGTGGGGTAGTAAAAATTTTGACATCCCACCACTGTGTGTGTGTATGTGTGTGTGCTTATTTTTATTTTATTATTATTTATTATTATTTATTTTTCTTCGGCCCCGCCCATGACATCATGATGTCATGACGTTAGCTCCACCCACACTGTGATGACATCATGGTGGGGTAGTAAAATTTTTGACATCCCACCACTGATCTGCAGATACTAAATGGAGATGAGCACCACTCCCTGGACTAGAGTCAGACATAGTTGGCTTTTGAGCAAGGGAGACCTTTACCTTTGAACATCTTAGGGTTTTAAATTTTCTTTGAACCAGCTGTACTTAATGTGCTCTTTCCTCTCTCTGTAAAATATTATGTCCAGATCCTGTGGAGCCAGAGATAATTAGAAAGAAGTCAAGAATAGGCAAATCAGCCCAGGCTTTATTAGAGGGTGCTTGAGCACCCAAAGTTAGAGGAAGATGATGGGATCTAAAATTGATGGATTGGCAAGAATGTTACTGGATAAGAAGGTAGGGGAAACCGGCAGGTGACTTCACACACTCTTGATGGTAGTGTGTCAAAACCTAAAATGTCTGTGGCAAAAATGCCAGTATATTTTAGCTTAAAGCTCCTGCTGTTTTGTAACTAAGATCAAAGGAAGGCATTTCAACTATTTTTAGGACAGGAAAATACTTGGCACAAAACTTGAGAAGCCACCGAACACTGATCTCATAAAGAAAAGGACGTAGTGTCAACTGTCTAGGGAATTTCAGAGAAGTAGAATTCTACCCAAGAGGGCAGGATGGAACCCCATGGGCTTGATATTCACCATTCAAGTTCTGTTGGTTCCTTGATCTAACTAATTTTGATAATGTATTGTTCCTTTTTCTCTACTATGAAGATAGCCTTCAGTTCTCCATACAATACCCTTCTGGTATTTTTGTACACTAAGACTTGGAGGGAACTGTCTTTTCTTCCCTCCTTCCATCGTGTTTTTAACCTCACAGTTAGCACCAATAGTCAGGGTTGACACTGCTGGAAAAAAAAGTCCTTCCAAATATTGTTCTACTCTTTGGATTGTGTTCCCTGGTGCATTGTCCTTTCATGGGCTTGGAGTCTGTTTGTTAATTAAAAATTCATGTTTAGGATTTCTGAAATCTAAGAAGAGTTCATGCTACCAAGCACAAAAATATCTAGGATGGGAGCCATTGTCTTTTCCTCCACTGCTTCTGCTTGTAAATAGAAAATAATGAATATAGAAATAGAAAGTGATTGCCTTGAGCTGGATGAATGTGATTTTGATTTAATTGATCATGGGGCTAATTAAGGAACGAAGAAGTGTTACAGCATGCAGGGAAAGTCTGTAAGGAGATCTGTCGATGAAATCTGACTTTTTTTGTGTTACTGTGGATTTCAGCAAGTGATTTTCTTAGCTTTTCTTTTTTTGTCTTGGCTTCCCTCTAAAACTAACCCAGCCCCATTTTAGAAACAGTTTACATTAAGGGACTGTTATGAGATTATTGAAATGATTGCTGCTGTTTTCTCCTTCTCTCTTAACTCCTGACCACTGGAGCCAGTGGTACATTGTTTATTCTTAATGGTTTCTCATAGTACATTACTTTTTTGCCATCTTGGAAGTTTTAAATTTGACCAAAAGGTGAAATACAAACAATTTATGTGTTTTTAAAAAGTCATACCATGTATATATGCTAAGTTCTTATCACCTGTGGTTTAGGCTAATTTGTTATTTATGTGTCATTCCAGAGTCCTTTTCACTTGTGTCAAATGGAACCTGTCTCGGTTTAGAAATCTAACACGGTAAGCACACTTGTTATGTTTCGTGGAAAAGAGAGGGGGTAACAAAAGAGATCTAAACAGTTTTTGGAGAGGACAGTGGCTTTGTGATAGAATGTATGCAAGATATGCCAGTTCATGTAACTGGTAATTCCAGTTAAAAGGATCAGGTAGCTGATCTGGTCTGAACTCCTGGAGAGGCAGAATAGGAAACACCTGAGAAAAAGCTATACTGACAGAATACAAAGCAACTTTCTATGCTTTAATGAATAGGAAAGCTAAGTACTCTACTAGGAATGAGTACATGGCTGCATGTTAGAGTCCATGCTTTGCACATGAAAGGTTTTCACTTTAGAGTCTGGGACTTTTAAATCGAGAGATTGATTGATTGATTGGACTTGTATGCCGCCCACTTGACTACGTGACTCAGGGCTGCTAGCAGCAATCACAATATATCATAATACATTACGCAGGAAACAAACAAAGCCTTGTAGTTAAAGTAGGAAATATCGAGCTAAACAGAGACATGGTCTGACATTGTTTATAGCAGGAGTTCCTAACCTTTTCAAGCCTGGGACTGGGTCATGCTCTCTCAATCACCTTCGAAGTTCGGACAGCCATTTTGCCCTGCCTGCACGGTGGGGCTGGCCATTTTCTGCCAACCGCTTCAAAGAGGGTGGTCATTTTGTTCCTTGAATGCCCTTGGAGGGGAGGGGGCACATGAAATTTCACCGTGGGCCAGATCCAGCCCATGGGCCTTAAGTTCAGAACCCCTGTATAGTATTTTCAGATCGTCCACATATGAAATCCCTCTTTTTGTGTTTGCTGTTTCACAGCTCACAGTAGAATTTTGTATGAGAAAGATAAATCTAGATCGAGTAACTTTTCCCTATTTCTCTGCTATGTTACATGGGCAAAAGCACTTGGATTTGCCAGTTATAAAATCATGAAAACACTTGTCCAAGCTAATCTAAGCCATAACTTTTCCATCTACTGTATATTTCAAGAGGTGTCTATGTGTAATTTTGGCAAGAGTAGCTTAAATCATTATGTGTTGTAACAAATGTCATAAAGACAGGAAGCTTCTGAATATGACTTGGAAATGAACATGCATGTCTTAAGTGGTGGTGGGAAGCATTTTGATGGCTGCTCATCATCCTCTTGGTTGCCCTCTGGTTTTGCACTCAAGCATGTGGCTAACATCTGGTAAACCACATCAACTATTTGCCTAATACAGGGATGGCGAACCTTGGCACTCTAGGTGTTCTTGGACTTCAATTCCCAGAAGCCCAAGTCTCTGTGAATCCACATAAATGGGTTTACTGCGCATACACACAGTAAAACCATTCATGTAGATTCACAGAGACTTGGGCTTCTGGGAATTGAAATCCAAGAACACTTGGAGTGCCAATGTTTGCCATCACAGGCTTAATAGAGCTTGTGTGCACAATTTTCCACAGTTGGATTTTAACCTCTACACTTCTCTTCTGCACCAGAATCTAGTTGGCCTATCTTGAGAGTCTACTGAAAAGCAAAATAGATCCCCTAAGCTTGTCTGTTCACTTCTGGTCTAGACAAAGCTAATGAGATAATCTTAGAATCCTTTTGGCACAACAAAGAAAAAGCAAATAGCATCCTACTTAGTTTGGGGGCTCCTGCTAATTTTCAATGTGTTGCTATTTTTCTGTTCTGTTTACATATTTTTATAACTATATTTTTAATCAGCATACTTCATGAATATAGATAATTAAGTCTTATGGTCTGTCAAATGCAGCCTGTACCTTTTTGATTAAGGATGTGTAAACTGGAGAAAGAGGCATACAGATCACCAATGTCTATTGTTTCTTTTTCTTCTTGTTGTTCTACCATATCTGAATCTGAATTTTGGTGATCCTCATGGCGATCAGCTATGAAAACTGTCTTGAGAATACAATGCAGTGACCTTTCATCTGCCTTCCATATCACAGCATGATACCCATATCACTGATCCAGTTGTGTGAGTCACTTTCTGGTCTTGTGCACTCTTGGCAAACAACATCCTCATTGGCCCCAGGCCAGTATTGATGAAGTTCCTGCCCTCCATCAAGATGGATTCAAGTGGGTTTAATCTAGTAGGGGACCATCTCCCTTCCCTGTAGACTTCGGCACCCAAGGTGGTAGTCCTCAGGGTTGTCACGTTAATCAACCACCACCTGACACTCAGTGTTGAGTCGCTGGCAGTAGGGTCTACTCTATTACCATAACACAATTACCTGGGCAGACAAGTGTTCTAATGTTTGCTGCTTATAAATTCTGACTTAATCTTGATGGGAATTCCATATTTTGAACATGAGAAAGTAGTGTGCCAAGATATAGTTCTCCACATGACATAGAAAATAGTGACTTGGTTTACAGAATTTTGTTTGGAATGGATTAATTGGTTTTCAATGCATTCCTATGGGAAACCACTGTCAGTAAAGTATTTTGGTTTTCAATGCATTCCTATGGGAAATTTGGTTAAAGTAATTTTCGCTGTAAGAAACATCCTGGAGAATGCATTAATTATGTTAACCGAGGTTCCACTGTACAACCAACCAACCAACCAACCAGCCATCCAGCCAACCAGCCAGCCAACCAGCCAGCCAGCCAGCCAACCAACCAACCAACCAACCAACCAACCAACCAACCAACCAACCAACCAATTTATTACTGTCAAATACCAGAGCAGAATACAGACAAAGCATTCACAACATGATTGAACATACTGAGGTGGGACTCCAAAAAAGATTATAGAATGCTCTATGTGTCTAGTGTAATCTTTACTTAGAAAACCTTGGAAACAGTTGCCATAAGTCAGAAATGACCTGATGGCACACAAAGTATGCAAAATGCTATTGAAAAATCTTAGAGCAGTGATGGAGAACCTTGGCACGCCAGCTGTTCTTGGACTTCAATTCCCAGAAGCCCAAGTCACCACTCCTGCAGATCAGGGCTTCTGGGAATTGAAGTTCAAGAACAGCTGGAGTGCCAAGGTTTGCCATCACTGTTAGAGAACTATTGGTTAACCTGTGAGCTGTGATTCCTTTAACACTTATAGAAATACAGACTATGACTTGACGGTAAGATTCAAGGTGTTATTTCTTCTGATTCCAGCTGCATTGAACTGCGTGAGCCCTAAAGGTACTGTACTTTTTGACTAGGTCAGGGGTGATGCTTGACAAATATATAAGATAGAATCCCTCCACCACAATTTTAACATCTGACCAGAAGCGTAGCGTGCCTTGGCGGGGCCCCGTATAAAAATTTGTTTGGGGGCCCTTAGGAAGGGTAAAGATTTCTCACAAAAGAAAAAAATGCATAAAATTACTTAAACGGGGAAATCCCGCAGCCTGCGATAACCGATGTAGGGTGTTGCCAACTTTTGAACGCACGCTTTACAAAGCTGGCTTGAGACTAAATATCAAGAAAACCAAGATCATGGCAACAGGCCCTATCAGTCCCTGGAAAATAGATGGGGAAGAAGTAGAGGCAGTTACAGATTTTACTTTCCTAGGATCAAAGCTCACTGCAGATGGGGATTGCAGCCATGAAATAAAAAGGCGACTGATTCTCGGGAGGCAAGCGATGAGAAACCTGGGGAACATAGTGAAAAGTAGAGACATTAAATTGCAAACAAAGATTCGCATAGTCAGGGCAATGGTATTCCCTGTGGCAATGTATGGTTGTGAGAGCTGGACCATTAGGAAAGCGGAGCGCAGAAAAATAGACGCCTTTGAGATGTGGTGTTGGAGGAGAGTTTTGAGAGTACCCTGGACAGCGAGGAGAACAAATGGGTCAATCTTAGAAGAAATCAAGCCTGACTGCTCCTTAGAAGGTCAAATAATAAAGATGAAGCTAAAGTACTTTGGACATCAAATGAGAAGAGAGGATTCACTTGAGAAAGCCTTGATGCTTGGAAGGGTAGAGGGCAAAAGAAGAAGGGGACGGCCCAAGATGGGATGGCTAGATGGTATTGTGGAGATAATGGGCACAGAGCTGAGTGAGTTGAGGGGGATGGTGGAGGACAGGAATGCCTGGAGGACAGTGGTCCATGGGGTCGCAGAGGGTCGGAATCGACTGTGCGACTGAACAACAACAACATTTGTTTTGCTTACGCACGTTGGGGGCCCCGTGGCCCTCCTCCCACCTTTGGTCCAACTTTCCTCCCCTTTGCGTTATCTCTTTGCTTCCCGTTAGAAAACCTGTCCAGGGCGGGCAGGCAGGCGCTGAAGAGTAGCGCCACCCTTTTGCGGGTAACGGGCAGGAGGAATTGGGGGTTGGGGGGGCACCAAAGGAGACCGTCCCTTCTCAGGCCTTCCCACAATGACGTTGGCTTCGGCAGAAACAGGAGAGGTGGGAACCGCTGCAACCCGCGCTGCTGGCTGCTGCCCGTGGCCTTTGCCACCATTGGCAGGGCGGGTCCACGGCCGGGGAAGCGGGAGAGACCGTCAAAGCCCTCCCAGCCTCTTCCCGGGCCAGAGTGCCCTCCGCTGCTGTTGCTGCGGTCCCGCCGGAGGCGTCGCCAGCGCTCGGCGGCCTCTCCCCGTGCCGCCCCCTCCCCAGTGAAGGTCCCAGAGCGTCCGGCGGTCCGAGTGTCCCTGGTTCATCAGGGGCCGCGCGCGCACCCCCGCTCTCTCGCGTGAGTGGAGGCGACAGAAGCAGCGGAGAAAGGAGAGCCCTGCCCTCCCTTCTTTGTCCTGGGCAGGTGGGAGGGGGCAGCCCAAGGCCTCCCAGAAAGGCACCCGCCCCCAGCCCGCTTCCGGCGCCCTCTCCCAAGGCTCCCTGGCCGTCGCCTCCCTCCCGCTCTGCATTTGTTTTGCTTACGCACGTTGGGGGCCCCCGTGGCCCGGGGCCCCCGTATAATTGATACGGCTGATACGGCGGTAGCTACGCCCCTGCATCTGACAAAGGGCTGTCAGACAGTTGCTTCTAACATAAGCAGTCCCTCAACTGCCAGTTCTAAGCAGTTGTCTGCACGTCGCCTTGCAATGACCCATCAAGAAAATTAAATCCCTTCTATTGCCTTTATCGCATTATCTCTGGCCACTGCGTGTGTTGCTAACATTTATTGCCCTTAAAGTAGAGCAGCTTCAAGATATTTAGGTTGTGAGTCAGTTTGCCTTTTTGAAGCTAAGGCACTGTTTAAGAGATTCCATGTTAAGTGGCAGCGATGGATTGTGAATTATGATTCACAGCCCAAGCTGTGACTTTATAGCTTTTAAGCTCAGAGCGTTTCTGTGTTTTGATGGATTTGTTTTGAGCTTGTTTAGTGTCTTTTTATTTTTACCTGGGTTCAGTCTTGGTTTATGATTTCCTTCAGCTTTTTAGTTTATTCAGATGGCATCCCTCTATTTCCATTTTCCTCTTATCTGCTTTCTTCTGTTTCTCCTGCTTCTCCTCTCCTGTGTCAAAGGCACACAATAAAATAGGCACTCTACTTCAAGAAAACACATCCAGAGTTCTCTCTGTAAGTTAAAAAAAAAAGAATGAAAAATCATGAGTGCTCTTACATAGTAGAATTTAAGGAGCCCATATTTGCAATGAAGGGACCGCAGTGGCTCACGTGGTTAAGAACCTGAACTTGACAAGTGGAAGGTGAGAGTTCGATTCCCAAGTACTGCAGGACGGAATGAGCTCCTGTCTCTGTCCCATCTCCTGCCAACCTAGCAGTTTGAAAGCAAGAAATTGCAAGTAGATAAATAGGGATCTCTTTGGTGGGAAGGTAAATGGTGTTCCGTGCACTCTGGTGTTGAGGCATGCCTGCCACGTTCATAGAAACACCCACAAATGCAGTCAGCTCTGGCTTTTTTGGCTATAAACAGAGATGAGTACTCAACCCCAGAGTCGGATACGACTGGCTTTCAAGCAAGGGTGACCTTTACCTTATTTGTAATTAGCCCAAAACTGAGTGTATTGTTTGGTATAGGAAAAATGCGATTCTTTAGATGCCAGCATCAAATTCTTAAAAACCATCCTGTGCTCAAAGGAAAAAAAACTTTTTTTAAAAAAAGACAGCATAAAATTTGGGTTGACAGCATCTGAGCATGGAAGGTTATGATGTCTTTCTCCTTTTATCATGAGCCTTAGTATTCAACCAGATAAAGGGGATGGTTATTGAACCACAACAGATTGATTGATCGCAGGATAAATCCATACATTAGAAATAGCATCTCATTAAAAGCTGAGGTCACATAAAGGTAAAGGTTGCTTTTGCTTGAAAGCCAGTCATATCTCTCTAGGGTTCAGTGCTCATCTCTGTTTATAGCCAAAGAGCCAGCACTGTTTGTGTCTGTAGCCATTTCCATGGACATGTGGCAGGGATGCTTCAACACCGGAGCAATATTTACCTTCCCACAGAAGTATTTATTTACTTGCAATGTATTGCTTTAGAGCTGCTAGGTTGGCAGGAGCTGGGTCAGAGATGGGAGCCCGCACTGTCATGCAGTAACTGGGAATTCAGCTCTGACCTTCCAGTCAGCTAGTTCAGCGTCTTACTCACTTGAGCCACCGCAGTCCCTTTTGAGGTCACGTTAGTGTCCCATAAACGCTATTATGACAGTTGTGTCTGAGCAATCACACATGTAAATGACGCCTACGATTTCCTTCCAGTAATCAATCACAAAACAAAGTAAACTAATATGTGAACTACAGGGTAAATGGGATGTCCTGGAAAAGGGCATGACAGTCTTCTGGAATACCAAAAAGAAATGTTGCATGCTGTAACAATTTTATTGCATGTTCTGCTTGTACTTATTATTCGCAACCCCTTTTCCTCTTCTTAAACACAAGTGCATTTTTGCTTTTTCTTGCCATGAATTGCAGTGCAGAGTTTCTGAATTTAAAGGAAATAGCTTTCAGGACAATCTTTATTCTAGAACCCATTCATTTATAAATGGAACAGTGATTTCTTTGTGCCTGTGGGAATTTTTTTCCTCCCTAAAATGCCAGCCCTTTTATAAATGCGCCCATTGCAAGCTCTGTAGCTGAAACCTGGAGTCTCAATGTAATGTGTCATTAAGCCCATCAAAAACTGACTGCTTGGAAGAGCTGAACAAGTGCAGATTGATGTAATCTCCTTATCTCTACAAATTTTTACTCCTCCAATTGATAGCACAAGGTTTGTATCCCTAGCTCCCTCTTACTATTCAAATGAAAGAGTCTTCATTCTTCCTCCTCAATGCACACCGTGATCAGGCCATTGAGTCTCTCCCATTCCAGTTTATTCCTCCCCCCTCCAAAGGTGCAGAGACTAGCTCAGTGAATCTATGGCATGCATGGCAGAGGTGGCACTCAGAGCCCTCTCTGTGGATACACGTGCCATTGCCCCAGCACAGAATTCACCCTCTCCCTCTGCCCAGCACAGCTGCTGAATTTTTAGAAAAGTGCTCAGAAGCCATAATGATCAAAGGCCGGTTAAAAGTGTCTTCAGGTTAAGAGTAGATTTGAAGTACTATTTCAATGCAAGGTGGAGGAAAACATGTTGCAGAATAGACCTCACGTGTTCAAGATCCTGGTTTACATAAAAGCCTGTGGTATTGCTGGAATGTTACCTTCATCCAAGTACAAAGAAAAATTGAATGAGTTGATGTGGAACAGTGATGTGTCAAAGATTTATGTCAGAAAAAACAGTTTCCCAATTTCATGTTTTTAGCATTTTGAGAGGCTACATTCTGGAAGGGCCTGTTAGCTATAGTTCAGTACTGCACCTAAACACTTTGCTTTTCTGCAGCTTTTAGGTACTGTACTGTGATATCAGATCCTAAAACCCAACCAAACTCCTTGCTCTATTTAAGCCTAATCAATGTTCATTTCCCAGATAAAAAGAGAATTAGGCAGCTCCTTCTCCCATAAATATTTTCAGTTGCCAGTTTGGAATAAGTGCTGATTAGTTTTATGTTCTGCCTCTAGTGAAATGATCTGGACTAATGAATGGTTTATGAGAGGAGGATAAATTATACATCCTCGCATGTCAGGATAACGTTATAACTTTGCTTATTTTACTGGGAGCCAATGAAAGCCGTAGGCCAATGGTTTCCAACGTTGGAACTAGAGGGAATGAGTCTGATCAGTGTTTTGGGGACTTGACTTCTGGGAATTGAAGTCCAAAAACCGTAGGCTGGGGAACACTACTCTAGACTCATTCCCTCTAGTTACTTTCTTGTTAAGCAACCTGAATCTGACCAGTTACGCCATTAGGCTACTATCTCACTGTTTATATAAAAGTACTGTACATTTTATAGACCTGGAGAAGAATATTGGTGGAAACATCACATTGCCAAATGAAGGACCCCTCCATCCTTTTAGCCTCCTACTGAGTTGAAATTAAAATTGCAATTAAATTGCCCTACCATTTCCCCAATGGTCCAGACTCCCACTTAATCTTTTTTGATTATTCTTGTAGCAGAAAATCTTACCTTTTTTCCATCCAGCTTTCCCTCCTGAAAAATTGCTCATTCTCCTGTGAACGGCCTAGAAATCTGATGTCCAAAAGGAGCTCTGTCATTTCTTTTTTGCTAGATGTTGAGCACTGCATTTTTTATAAGCATCTGTGCCACTGGTATAAAAAAAAAATCAGCCAGGCATTATATATAATCTGATTGGGGCTGGGGGAGGTGAGTGGGGGGGAAGAAACCCATTGTAACTAGGATTAGAGTCTGATCTTTGAACCTGGCTGGAAGGCAAGGTAAAGGTAAAGGTCATCCTTGCTGGAAAGCCAGTCGTATTCAACTCTAGGGTTCAGTACTCATCTCTGTTTATAGCCTACAGACATTTTTGTGGACATGTGGCAGGCATGTCTCAACACCAGAGTGCACGGAACACCATTTACCTTCCCACCAAAGTGATCCCTATTTATCTACTTGCAATGTCTTGCTTTTGAACTGCTAGGTTGGCAGGAGCTGGGACAGAGACAGGAACTCACTCCGTCATGCAGCACTCAGGTCTCAAACTTCAGCATCTTAACCAGTTGAGCCACCACAGTCTGGAAGGTAGGACTGTGATTAAGAGGGATTGGTGATATTAAGATAAAAAGAACCACAAGTTCGATTTGTAGAGGAAAACCAACCTGAGATGGCAGAGTGACCTAATTTGTTAGATGCCGTGGAGAAGGAGACAACAAGATTAGCACTCAGGAATGATTCAGCAAGAGTCAGAGAAGGCCAAGACCAGTAGAACATGACCTTAAGGCTAAACAGATTTAGGTCGGAGAAAGCAAAAGAAATGTTAGAACCCTGGACAGCAACCCCATGGAGTTCTCTTTACAGAGGGAGCTGCTGTTCCAGTGGTGCAATCAATTCAATCACTTTATTACAGTCCACAACCAGCACAATACAACAAAAGATAGAATTTTAAAATTTAAATACTTTAAAAATGTAGTTAAAATGTGCTATTTAAAAAGCATATCTATTCAAAGTTAAAAGAGATAGATAGTGTTGGCTGTGGACCGTAACAAAGTGATTGAATCAAGAGTGATTGTGTTCCAACATTGAACTGCAAGTATTAAGCTGGTTGGCTCATATCTTTTTAAAGGCGACTGGTAGCCTCTAAAGCAGTTGTCCCCAACCTTTGGTTTTTGGACTTCAATTCCCAGAAGCTTAAGTCAATTCCCCACTGATTAGCCAATGTACTGATTTAGGCTTTGGGGAACTGAAGTCCAAAAACCAAAGGTTGGGGACCACTGCTCTAAAGGATCCAATATTATTATTATAGCATGCTCTTGCATAGCTGAGGAAAAGCTGTGCATGGTGTCTTCAGAGGTTGTGGCTGAAGGCAGAGCTCACACAACTGGGAAAGCAGATAGCAAAATAATTGCATTTATATACTACCCCATAGTGCTTAGTGTACTCTCCTGGCGGTTCACATTTTGGCCCCACATGCTGGGTGCTCATTTTGCTGAACTCGGAAGGATGGAAGGCTGAGTCAACCTTGAGTCCTGGTCAGGATTGAATTCACAACATTCTGACTGCAGTACAGTAGTTTAACCACTGTTCACCAGGGCTGCCAGATAAAACATGGTTAGTGTTTTACCTGCAATGGGTCATCTAGTCCGTTTGAGTGCTATCTTTTGAGTGCTGCCGATTCCCTGAGTCTGAGGACAGGATAAACTAGGACTAAATAGTTAGGAAGGAAGGGGTTCTCAGTGTGGTGTAGTGAACAGAGTGACGGACAAGGATTCAGGAAGCCTGGGTTCAAATCCCCACTCATTGGAAGGAAAGTGTGAGATAAAATAGATCACAAGACACAACATTATAGATTTTACACATTCTTTATTGATGCCAATCAAAGTAGAACTCAAGTAAATTAGATAGAGG
Organism: Furcifer pardalis; assembly: GCA_030440675.1. Taxonomy (NCBI): domain Eukaryota; kingdom Metazoa; phylum Chordata; class Lepidosauria; order Squamata; family Chamaeleonidae; genus Furcifer; species Furcifer pardalis. Next base: position 7,086,990 of record CP126898.1, read on the forward strand.
AATTTTTTTGCTTTCCCTGCTAACCATGAAAATGTCCTTAGAAGCTTACCGCAAGCACTCAGATACCAAACATTTCTCTTATTTATTTCTTTATTAGATTTATATGCCGCCCTCCTTGCAACAGCAACCCAGGGGAGCAAACAAAATCAGAGAACACCATAAAAAGTTCAAGTTAAAATTATTAGAAAAGTTAAAAATCAATTAAAATTAATCAAAAAGTGATATTAGTGATATTTTGTTGATATTAGCAACTTATATGCAGTGATATACAGTACTTGCTCTTGAAACTGATTGTAGTAAACATTTCTAAGAACCACTGACAGGCTTATCCTCAGTTAATCTGTCAAAGCCCCATTTTAGAGACATGTGATAAACAAGAAACTATTCTCCCACTTTGGGACTATAATTCTCCTAAAACTTTATTTTATTAAGGTTTTTACTTTCTTGAGAAACTGTACAGAAAGTCTAGCATTATGGGAGAGACCATATAATTCTGTTTTGTGGCCAATCTTGATCAGTAAAGAGTTGCTACAACCCCAGTCTCTTGGACTTTTTGAAAAGTGAGAATTACTACGGTGTCCCCAGAGGCTCAAGGATTTCTTAACTCGTACAACTTCTGCAAAGAGATCTGACATTTGAAATATTAAGAACATGATTCCAGAACTTTATTCTTTCCTCAGAGACTTTCCACTTTTCAGAAGAAAGAAAAAGAAACTTCCCTTAAATCAAAAAGTTTGGAGACAGGCATTTCTTTGAAAACAAGAAACAACAACTGTTCTATCCATAGTTTCTGGATTTACAGGTCTTTGCCAGTTGTTTGCTGCTCAGAAGAAAAGTAGCTTGCTTGTCTTGGCTGATGGTTTTCTAACCTGGTTATGAAGATCATACTATAAGTTGGCACGGAGATCTTCTTGTGAAATTGATGTTACGGCTCCAGTGTTTATTACATTACATGGGTTTGATGCATGATTGTGCATTTGACCAGTAAGCTCACAGGATGATTGATGAAGCTCAGCTTTATAGTGCTTCAACTTATCAAAAGCAACGTTATAGTCTTGGCATAATGCATTACACATGTAACTTAAAACACAGTACAGTACATCCTAATCTGAAGCATTGTCAGGGTATCTTCTTGTCTAAACTACATAAGAAAAATCTTGGCTTTATAATGATATTAAGCCAGGGGTTCCCAATCTTTTCAAACCGGGGGCCTGGTCACACTCTCTCAGTCAGCTTCAAGGGCCGGACATCCATTTTGTCCTGCCTGCACGGTGGGGGTGGCCATTTTGTCACAACAGCTTCAAAAGGGTGGCTGTTTTGTTTCTCGAATTCCCTTGGAGGGGTGGGGGCCCACATGAAATGGCACCATGGGCCAGATCTGGCCCATGGGCCTTAGGTTGAGAACCATGTACTAAGCTTTGGCCATTACTCTTTACCTGGATGTAGAGAACATTTCATGTTTCTAAAGGCTACTGAGATGGATTTTAATTTATTCATTGAAGGGCACTTATGTTTGTGTAGGAGAAGGTTTCTCAACCTTTTAAAGTCACGGGCTGGACCACTTCCCCTCAAGCAGCTGAACGGGCCAGACTGGTGGTTCCTCTGCCATAAAAAGTGTTCACAGCTGTCATAAATGCATTTGTGACAGCCATGGGTGCATTTCTGACTGTCGTAAATTCATCCGCTTTTACTTCCAGTGGTGGCAGTGACGATGTGGGCCACATGAAATTATGCCATAGGCTGGACCCAGCCCATGGGCCATAGGGGGTTAATTAATCCCTTATTTGGACTTCCTCTTTTTCTGCTGCCTTCAGTCTCTCCCAGGATTACTGTCTTTTCCATAGAGTTTTGTCTTCTCACAAGGTGCCCAAAGTAGAAGAGCCTCAGCTTCATAATTTTTGCCTACAGAGATAGTTCAGGCTTGATTTGCTCTAGGAGTCCAGGATATCCACAAAAGTTTCCTCCAGCACATTTCAAAGAAATCAAATTTCCCTCTGTCAGCTTTCTTTTCTGGCCAGCTTTCACAGCAGAACATAGTTATAGGGAATACAATACTATAGGTGATCTTGTTTTGGTCTCCAGTGACACATCCGTACACTTGATGATATTTTCTAATGCCTTCATTGTTCCCCTTCTGAGTCTCCATTTGGATTGATAATTTTAAGGGACTGCAGTGACTCAAGTGGCTAAGATGCTGACTGGATGGTGGCAGGTCAGTAGTTTGGTACCCAAATACTGCAGGATGGAGTGAGCTCCCATCTCTGTTCCAGCTCCTGCCAACCTAGCAGTTCGAAAGCAAGAAATTGCAAATAGGGACCACTTTGGTGGAAAGATAAACAGTGTTCTGTGCGCTCTGGTGTCTAGTCATACCTGCCACATGACCACGGAAACGTCTACAAATGCAGACAGCACTGGTTCTTCTGCTATGAAACAGAGATGAGCACTGAACCCTAGAGTCAGATACAACTGGTTTTCGAGCAAGAGAGACCTTAGTATGACGATGTCAGGTTTTTTAAAATAAAAATATTAATTTTTCTTGTCTGTTTCTTGTGACGGAGCAAAACAGCCTGTTAGCCAGCTTTGCATAAAGTGTAACTTCAAACTTTTCTGCTATAGACTAGCTTATATGCAAGAGAAATGAATATCTTTGTACTAGGTTGTACTAGATTCTTCAGATCTTTCCGCATACTATTTGGCTTGAATTCATCTGTAATCTTTAAATAAATAAATAAATTTAAAGCAGTTCCTTATTACCACTAAAAACAATAAATGATTTTATTAAAAGCAGTACTTCCCATCTTTATGGTGGAAAAATCTGGAATTAATTTAGAGTTTTGTTTTATTGTAGAATATATTAATCTGTAAAAATAGATAGAGCCCGGGGGTTGATGAGACACTGGTGTAGAGTTATGTTTGCCTTTCTAATGCAAAGAAAGCTGGCATTTATTTGAGATCTAATCCTTAGCCTGCTGTTACTGAATGAAATCCAGCCCCTAAATTCTGCTTTAATCCTATATATTTTGCTGCCATATGCCATCCTGTATCAATAATGGCCTAATTAAATGATACTGTACTGCTCTTTGTCTCACATTGCAAATTTCCCTTTTTAAAATGTGGTCATAATGTGTATCTCATTTTGTGAAAATTTTGTTCTAATGCAGGAGTGTCCAAACTTTTCAGACCATGAACTGTGAGTGGGCTGGTCATGGGGTTCCTCCCCCTGGAAGCAGAAGTAAAACACACCCATGCATGTGCAAAACACTGCCATAAATGCACCATAAATGCACTGTTGTAAACACATTTATGACGGCCGTGGGTCATTTACGGCAGTGTTTAGCACATTCACAAGTGTGTTTTACTTCCGTTTCTGGGAGTGCGGGCCAGATGATTTGGCACCCTGGGTTGGATTCGACCCGTGGGTCATAGTTTGGGTACCCCTGCTCTAAAGTTTAGGCCTGGCATGGCGTTTTGTGACCAATAATATTGTAGAGCGAACAGCTAAACCTTCCAGCCAGAATTTTGTGTTAAAACAACTTTGAAAAACAGAACCAGAATCATGACAATCATACAATCTGCTAAGTAGAAATAGAAATTATACCTCTGTCCCTCCCCATAATGTTTAGAACACTCTCTGGGAGGTTCAGAAAGTAATTAGCATTGTTGACCCCCAACAAGCTGGGTACTCATTTTGCTGACATTAGAAAACTGGAAGGCTGAGCAAACCTTGCATCCATTGGGATCAAACTCAGAACATGAGAAGGGTTTCAGACTACCAGTGTACCACAGGGGCTCTGATTCTATGCACAGTTATCCTTAAAGAAGTCCAATCAGCTACACTTCACTGTTTGTTAATTGTTTCTCATCAGTGGTCTCTAAAGGGGACAGGTTTTAAGAGTGGAAGCCAAGATTTCTTTTAGCAGAATGAATAGGAGCAGCAGCAGTAGCATTATTATTTTAATATATGTTGAAGTAAGTGAAAATAAATGAAAATTGGTCATCATAGAAATGCCCTGGTATTGCAGTGGTTAAACTGCTGGCCTGCAACCAAAAGGTTGTGAGTTCAGTCCTGATGAGGGATCAAGGTTGATTCAGATTTCAGTCCTTCCAAGGTCGGTAAAATGAGTACCTAGCATGTTGGGGGCAAAATGTTAATTAACTTGTGAACTGTCCAGAGAGTGCACTAAGTGTTGTGGGGTGGTATATATAAGTGTGATTGCTTTATGTCTGAGGAAGGCTGCTGGTGTAACTAGAAGGGATAAAATCAGGAATGAGGTTATACGGGAGAGTATTGGAAGAGAGGCAATCTTAAATTACATACAGAGAAAACAAATAGAATGCTTTGCCCATTTGTAAAGAATGTCTTGGAAGTCCATACCTTACAAGGCATATGTGGAAAAGGGAGAAGGAAAAAGAGAACAAGGCAGACCCGGAGGAAGGTGGAGAGATAACATCAAAGACATATCATGAGAATAATGCTGGCAGAGGCTGCTAGATGTGTCAGAACAAGGAGCATTTCTCTCGACACCCAAAGATGTAAAAGAGGAAGTAAAGAAGGAGGAGGAGGTGTAAGTGAAGTGATGGACATTGTCTTATAAAAGAAGATGGAGACAGAAAGATGTAGGACCATCTAAAATGAGCTGTGCCATTTATTCCAGCCTAGTAATAATAATTTCATGTCAGAAATTATTCTGGGTTGAAAGGATTTTTGATGGCAAAACTCCACTCAGGGAATGCCCAAATGGGGTTCCTTTCATGTCTCCCAAGAGCTGGGACAGAGACGGGCGCTCAATCTGTCATGCAGTACCAGGGTCTCGAACTGCCGACTTGCCAGCCTTCCAGCTAACAAGGTGAGCTTCTTAACCAATGAGCCACCATAGCCCTTATTTCAGCATGTAGATGAGTCTGAAGGGAACTTCCCCAGGCCTTTTCAGCAGTTTGGCGTTGGAAAACAGAGGAAGTACCGGTATGTTATGTTTCTGATTCAGGAAAGAAGCTTGTCTAAAGAGCCGGAATATATTTCCCCTCTTTTTTTTGCATAGCTGCACAGGATTTTTAATGAAGCCCATCCATGCATAAATAAACCACAGGAATGTCCAGTTTAAGGGGAAAGGGCCTTATCCATTTCTCTTTAGCGGATCGGGTGTTATTACTTTTCCACCAAAGAAAATTGGCAGGGATTTCTATAAACATTTGAATTTTATCTTCTAGAAATATGCATCAGCTAGGGAGATGTTCTATTTGTAGAGTTTCTGGTCCTTTCTTTTCCCCATAGCCTTATTGTTTTAATTTGTTGCATGACCCAGTGCCCTCACACGGTAAAATGCAACTAATAGATGACACATTTTAATAAATGTAATTGTTTGAGGAAATCATGTTAAAAGAAGAAGAAACAAAATGACTTAAAAGGATATATAAACCGTGAAGATGTAACTGTAAAAAGGCATTTGTGAATAATCTTCAAGAAAATATGGCAAAAGGTTTCAATAGGGAAAAAAACCCTGTAAATATGTAAATTTGATGTGTAAATGTCGCTTGGTTAAAGAATTACCAGTTTTCATTTCACTGAATAACAGTGGTTCGGCATTTATCTTTCTAGTGTGGTAATATGAGGATTTTAGCCACAGAAAGAGTGTGGGAATTCCATTTATACTGACCAGATGTGAATTTTCAAGTTGCAGGCACGTAATTAAAAAGAAGACCATTGAGATCTCTCTTTAATTTTTCTGTTGATCCGGTAACTGAACCCAAAAGTGGGGATTCACAGAATACACAAAGGAGAAAGTTAAGTTGTACTTACCAGTAAACTTTCGTTCTTCACGTATGTATTCAGCATAAGAAAATTGCAGCCAGAATCCTATTGTTTACATAGGTTGGCGTACACATGGTGGTATAAATCACAGTAGCAAACTGCTGCTAGTTAAAGAGCTACAGCTTGCGTGCCTCGACATATGACAAGGCTCATGATTGGTTTTTTGACAATGAATTGGAATACAGTATTACTGTAATCATCAAACATAAAGAACCCCAAAGCTTCTCTATGGTAGCTTCAGGATTCAAACAGGATTGTTTCATAGTTGAGACAGCTTAGTAAGTTGTTCCCTATCAAGGTGGAAATTAGTCTAAACTTCACACGGGTTTGTGGTATATCCTAGCTAGTGTTTAGCTGGGAGGTATTTGGCAGCGTCCAATTCCATTTTCATTCATTCCGTTCATTTGGTCCAAGACTATGAATTATCATGTCATCAGAACATCATCAATTGTGTGAATAATCTTAACGGGTTTATTTGAAACAAACCACCAGTCAGCTATTGGTTTGGAGGCTGGCTTGTTTCAATGAGGCAGAATTAAGTTCAGCCACAGTTTATAATTCTGATGATGTGCTAATTTGTTGTTGATCTAAGACAGCAGCGGAAGCTTACATTGGAGAAGGAAAGCGAAGTGGGGAGCATGAAAAACTGGGGTGAAGCATGGCTCAGCTTATGTCTAAAATGCCACCCATGGTAGTCAAGTGTTTCTGTAGCATTTTATTATTGGATGTATAAAATTTATCACAGCAATCTTCAAATAGAAGGTTCATGTAGATACTTCTAAAAATGTTTGGGCTTTCAGTGTAACAATGTTGTCTGTTGCTTCTGGCCATTTTTGTCAGAATATGAAATCTTCCATTCGCGGTAATTCATTTTCATTATGATCCCAGCTCAGTGGGAGGTAGTACAATAAATAGAATCACTAATATGATTTTTCCTAAAAATAAACATTCTTAACATGATGTTTCTGTTGCAAGCTGCATCTAGGACATTCAGAGCACAGTTGAATTTTGCTTCCATTATATGCCTTGAAGCTCCACTGACCTTATTTGCTTCTACCTGGAAAATTATCCAGTTGTCAGCAGAGTTCATGTTATCTTCCATAAGAATGAACTTAAAAAAACCACTAGGATGTAAGTAGAAGGGGTGAAATTAAGGTGGTAAGGGTAAAGGTCACCCTTGCTCAAAAGCCAATTGTATCTGACTCTAGGGTTTGGTGTTCATCTCTATTTATAGCCAAAGAGCCAGCACTGTCTGCAACTGCAGACGTTTCTGTGGTCACATGGCAGGCAGTGCACGGAATGCTGTTTACCTTCCCACCGAAGTGGTCCCTATTTATCTACTTGCAATTTCTTGCTTTCAAACTGCTAGGTCAGTGGTGGCAAACCTATGGCACACATGCCAGAGGTGGCACTCAGAGCCATCTCTGTGGGCACCTGTGCAGTCACCCCAGCCACTTGGGAGTGAAAGAGGTCCCTGTGATTAAGTGGGCAGCATGGCCAAGTTTCTGCCATTGTTCCTAAGATATGCTTTTCCTATTGCCACGTGACCCAGTGTTGAGTGTGGATATTTGTGGCAGGGAGGGGGGGGGGAAATGTAGTCTTCTTGTGAAGCAGGAACTTTCACTGGACATAGTTTGATTTTCCAACACTCGTGTCTGTGTTGTGTACATGCACATGACGGGTAGACCCACAAGAATACTGATAACAACATTTGCTTGGATGGCAGCAGCAGCACAGTGTTATTGACTTTTCAAAATGTATGAGCACCCTTCATATCAGCAAGAGACAAAGGAATCTTTACAACTGGTGTGAGTCACTGTTTCTGAATCTACCCAACTGTTTTTAGTTGCACTCTAAATGTTGACAAATTGATTGTGACTTAAGCTTTCATGGTCCAAAATCCACTTTATGAGCTTGTGCTCTACTAAACTTGTTATTTTTACTTCCACAAGAGTCAGGAAAGAGGGAGATGTAAATACTGTACTCTGATTGACTAACACATTCCTGAGCAGGAATTGTGAACGTTTCATGTCAATTGCAATATCCTTGAATTAACAGTCAGCTCAAGAGGCGAGAAGCATCTTTCATAGCAGTTTTTATTGTATCTCTCAGTAACTAGATACTTGGTCGGCTAGGTAAATACCGCAGTTCATCAACTGAAGCAGCTTCTACTTCTACAATAATGTAGTAGATACTGTATGCAGAAAGAGATGGAAGAATTATACTTCAGCAAACAATCAGATCTTGTCTATTTGATGCAGTCTCCAAGTTAAGTAAACTTTGCCTACAAGAGACAATAAACCTTGGTCTTTAGAAAGAATTTCCTAAGTTCCTATAAGTCCTTTCATTGTGTGAAGCGTGAAACTTTTCTTTTTATATGAGTTAAAGGCAAAGCTCTAACCATTGCATTTTAAAAAGGACTTGTTTTGCGCACTATTTCTCACCAGCCAGGTTGTTGTTGCTGTTATTCTGATAGCACAAGTAGTCCAAGCATAGTATGGTATTAACATGTTGTATTGTTGTCCTCTAGCAACACATTGAACTACTCTCTGCTGACATCTAGTGGTTAATTCTGATATATCACCATGAAAATATTTAATACTGTACTCAAAATATAAAACCAAAGAATACTTTCCTTTTATCAACCAGGACTGAGAGTGAAATGGTACAACATTTGAAATTTCTGCACAAGTAGTCCAAGCATAGAGTAGCAACATATAGTACGAATCTCTGCTGACATCTAGTGCCAAATTCTGATATAGCACCTTGAAAATATTTAATATGCAAAATATAAAACCAAATAATACTTTCCTTTTGTCAACCAGGATTGATAGTGAAATGATACAATATTTGAAAATTCTGCCTGAGTGCCTCTAAAAATGCCCTTAAAAGTAATTTTTGAAAGCACCTACTGCTTATTTGTTACACCTAAGTAGCTCAGTTATTATTCTAGAAGTAATTTTGTAATTACTAGTCAGTATGGTCATTGCTTTAAAATAAACTTATTACAAGGTGTCATATGAAATGGATATATCTCTAGTTTTGGTATAAGGCATTTCTTCTGACTCCATAGAAGTGGCAGAGCAAGAAACTTGTATCTTCCTTGACACCTGAAATAGGCAGTGAAGACGAACATACAGTGGAACCTTGGTTAACAAATGGCTTGGTCAACATAAACATTCCATAACAAAAGGAAAGCCATAGAAAATAGTGGCTCGGTTTATGGAACTTTTTGGAACCGATTAATTGGTTTTCAATCCATTCCTATGGGAAACCACATTTTGATTAAAGTATTTTGGTTTTCAGTGCATTCCTGTGGGAAATTTGGTTAAAGTAATTTTCACTGTCAGAAACATCCCGGAGAAGGCAGTAATTATGTTAACCGAGGTTCCACTGTATAGCTCAGTGGTTTAGATAGGAGCCAAAGGCTGGGAGTTTGATTCCCCAATGTGCTTCTGGACTCGATAATCCATAGGGTCCCTTCCTGCTCTGAAATTATAAGATTATTATTAGGTACAAGTTCTATATCTCACTAGAGATTAATTAGGGAACCTTGTGTGGAGGCATGGGCTAATATTGAAGAAGCTGATAGATTTCTTTCTGTTCCATCTCCAAAATAGATCTTCATGTCTCTTATTCTCTGGTGTATATTCCTTCTCCAACCAGAATCCGTTCCCTAACAGAGACTGCCTTATCAGTGCTATATTTCCCTTTCAATGAGAAATAGCTGGCATGGTTGTGCTGAAATAGGGGTACTTCCTGAGATATTAAAGAACTTTTCATAAGTCCCATTTGCATGAACTGCAGTTCTTGCATAGCATGGTAGCTATTAATAGTTTATGTGCCATGAATAGGCAGAGAACAAAATATTATTGCTAGAACAAAAAAAGTTTAATGTGTTTATCATTTTGGCTCGATAGCTGACAGCCAACATAAATCAGAATAATTAAATAACGCTTAGAACTGTTGAGTATTGGTGCCATTCCGACATTTCCTACTAACTTGATTTGTGCCTTGTTAAAAGGCAGTCTGATAAAGAGTTTCAAACTGTTGTATATTAACCTTTATAAAATTTTATCTTCCTCTCCTGACCCCAGAAAAGTAAATCCACTACCACCATCTCCACGAGCTTCTTTTAATACAGGTGGAACAATATAATAACAAAATTTAATAACATTTCAATGCAATGGTTGTCCAACACCACATTCCTTTTTGAAAAATAAAAAAGATATCTTTTAGGGTAAATCAGTGGTAGATACTATAGCACACATCAGCTGAAATTGCCTGCGAGTTTGCAGTGGCTAAGCAGTTAAGACACTGAAGTTGTCAACCAGAAGCTTGGCAGGTCAGCTGATTGAGACCTGAGTGCTGGGAAACAGAGTGAGCTCCTGGTGTCTGTCCCAGCTCCGGCCAACCTAGCAGTTCGAAACCATGAAATTGCAAGTAGATAAAGAAGTACAACTTTGGTGGGAAAGGTAACAGCATTCCGTGTGCTGCCATATCTAGTCATGCCTGCCACAAGACCATGGAAACATCTTCAGAGGTAAATTGCGCTGGTTCTTTGGCTGTAAACAGAGATGAACACCGAACCCTAGAGTAGCTCATGACTGGCTTTTGTGCAAGGGAGACCTAGAGATGCTTTTGACTGTACAGATGCAGGAAAGTTCTACATTTGGGGCATGTGCTCTAAGCCAGGGGTTCCAAACCTTTTCAAGCCGGGGGACAGGTCATGCTCTCTCAGTCAGCTTTGAGGGTCAGACAGCCATTTTGCCCTGCCTGCATGATGGGGTGGCCATTTTGTCCCAACAGCTGCAAAGGGGCAGCCATGTTGTTTCTCAAATGCCTTTGGAGGATGGAGGGCCACATGAAATGGTGCCACAGGCCAGATCCATGAGCCTTAGGTTGATAACCCTTCCTCTAAGCCTAATGTATCATTTTAGGCAGTCTTCCTATCCATGTGTAATAAACCAAACCAGATCCAGCTTTGCTTTTGAGAGCAGCCATATTTTAAGATAGTGTGGTTATAGTTCAGGGTACAGGGATAGATCCAATCGTAAAGTCACTTGAAATACTGACTTTGCTCAGAAGAGCATTTTGATGCCAAAGTCAGGCATGCTTGTCTGTCCATCCCCACTAGAGGCATTGCCAGAAGAGAGGACAAACATCTCTGTACAGCTGTCTCAAGGTATCCTTTGGCATGTCTGGCCATGCTGTGGTGCCTTCATGGGCAGCTCATCTGTATGAGTTTTGTGTGGAATCAGCTCAATGCATAATACAGCTTAGGTTATGGTCGTTGTGTTGAATATAGTGCATGTGTGTGTGTTTTGCGTGTGGAAGTTTGCTTGCTTCCAATTATGTAAACACTTTGCCTGCTCAGAGGGATATAAATTATTTAAAGTGCTGAACACCATAGGGCTTGTTCATGAATGCGTGTGGCAATAAACATTCTGCACAGAGACACCGAGAGCTGTCCTCTTCCCAAAGACACCTGTCTGAGTTAAATGCTTCAAAAAAAATTAAATGAAAAAGCTCTGATTTATTATTATTTTTTACATCATCATCTTCTAGTAAGGTTTTTTTTATCCCTGCCAACACACAGGCTTCAAGGCAATCTGAACGGAACATAAAAGTGAAGCATCTCTTGAATATTAAACATTTTTTTTTTTAGATTTTATGTGGCAGGTACCACATCTTGTGTACATAGGCATGTGCTTTCAGAAAAAGAAAAAGAGGGTTTTAGATGAAAAGGTATGATGACAGTACCTTTCTCTTGACAGATTAAAGCTATTTAAAATGGATTATATTTTTCCTCAAATTAACTGACATGGTGCCTTTACATTTTCTCTCCTTTTGAATTGCAGAAATGCAAAAAGAAGGTTGAAGAAGTTTCACGAAAACCTGTGAATTAGCTTTTGGGATACAAATGTAGAATAACACTCACTTTCCTCTACATTGAAGTTGATTGAAGCGTATGTCCTGGAGAGTATTAGACATTTGGTACACTTGTATTTTCTGTTAAAAGGCAATTTAAAAAATGTCTCCTACAGATAGCTGTTTGTGTGCCTAGTTTCTTCTGGGAATATCAATTTAACTTCCTCTTAGACAGTAGCTTTCTGGTCTGTGTGATTGCAGAGGTGACTTTGCAATTACTATCTAAGTTGAAGGGGGCTGCGGTATCTCAGTGGTTAAGAAGCTCACCTTGTTAGCTGGAAGGCTGGCAAGTCAGCAGTTTGAGACCCGGGTACTGCATGATGGATTGAGTGCACATCTCTTTCCTACCTCTTGGGGACATGAAAGGAGCGTCATTTGGGCATTCCCTGAGAGGGGTTTCTTCCGCAAAAATCCTTTCAACCCAGAATAATTTCTGACATGAAATTATTATTATTATCTAAGTTGAACACTTAGGTAAAGGTAAAGGTTGCCCTTGTTTGGAAGTCAATCATGTCCAACTCTAGGGCGTGGTGCTCATCTCTGTTTACAGCCCAAGAGCCAGCACTGTCTTAGCAGGAAGCAAATAACAAGAGATTTCACCTCCCATCATTTGTAGTTCTTTATGGTGGCCCTTCAATATGACATGTTTTCTACATCACCACACCTATGATCTGTATCCAGTATTGATTTGTCTTCTTTTTTAACGCAAGTCAACTGAACTCCAAAATGTTCTATCCTTTTGCTTTCTGTTTCCATCTCTGGCCTAACAGTTTTGCCATTGACTCATCCCATCATTTTTGGGGTCTGCCTAGTAGCCTTTTGTGGTCCCTTGGTATCCAGTCTGTTAGCCGACAGATCCATCTGTTATCCTTTAGGCGGGTGATATGGCCTGCCCATCTTCTTTTTGCCACATATAGTTCATCAGCCACATCATGCAGTCCGGTTCTTGGGTGTAATTCAGAGGGTCTCAATGTTTTTCAGCCACAGGCCAGACCACGCTCCCTCGGACAGCTGAGCGGGCTGGGCTGTTGATGTAAAACACACAGGTGGCTGTTATAAATGTATTTAGGTCAGCGGACTCATTTACAACTGTCCTAAATGTTGTGTGTGTGTGTGTCTGTAAATGAATCCATGGCTGATTCCAGCAGTGGTGGCAGTGGCTGCGGAGTGGCTGGAGCAAGCTTGGGGGCTGGATTATATAGCACCATGGACTGGATTCAGCTCATGGGTCAAAGGGTGTGAATCCCTGGTGTAATACCTTATTGCTGACCTTATCACTAATCTGAATGGTGATGAGAACTCATAATGGTATTTAAAACATTTACTAGCCCCAGGCATGTACTTTCCACAATGAGGAGCTGTCCCATATATATATATATAAATTGTGGTTTCATACAGCATATATATATCTACGAAAATTGTGGATGCTCTTGTACATAACATTAAATTTAATCTGCCCCTTAAATTATGGCTGTGGCATATGCAATGTGACCAAACTCTGGATGCTACTGAAAATAGCAACTTCTGACCTCCTTTGCAAAAAAAAAGAAAGGCTGATTCAAGCAAAAGTAGTGTGCTATAAATAGACTCTTATTTACCTGCTAGCAGCTGTGCCTATACTAAGCTCCTTTTGTTCTGCAAGTAACTGAAGGCTGCCTTTTGGGTAGGGGTGGGCATTCATTTGGGCCCCCTCTGTAGATTACACTGTTCTGCCACTGTACGTGACAGCACGTTCCGACTTATTATTCATGCTTCTAGCTTAATGTCACCTTCAGTTAATGCCGCAAAACAGTTTTGACAGATTGGTCTGCCGAGTCAGCATCTCAGGTGTATTGGACCAGTCATTAGAGAATAGATTAACTCTCCAGAGGGTAGTTGGGTTGAATACTTAAACAGGTGAAGTAACAATTAAAGTTTGGGCTTCTAAAAAAGGGTAGTGGTAGTAGAAAGAGCTTATCTGTTTAAAAGAATTGCCTGTTCAAACAGAAAAAGTGTTGGTGATCCTTGTATCCTTTATCTTGTTGCCTTGGCAATACAGTTTACAGTATATTGGCAGTATATATCCTTCCTTATCCTTAGTTCCTATCTAGGATGCAGTGGTTGAGACACTAGCTTGGAGAATGTAAGGTTGGGGTTTCTCCAGGAAAAATCCTTTCAACCCAGAGTAATTTATGACACGAAATTTATTTATCTAGGACCGTGATGGCGAACCTTGGGACTCCAGATGTTCTTGGACTTCAATTCCCAGAAGCCCTCATGAATCCGCACGAATGGGTTTACTGCGATTCATCTTGCCTGCACTGCCCTCGTCGCTCCTGGAATTCCCCAAAGCACCGATCAGCCAGTGTACTGACTTAGGCTTCTGGGAATTGAAGTTCCCCTGTGGGAACCAGTGGCTTAAACAAAACAACAACAAAATGCTACATTAAAGGTTCAATTCAAGGGCCATTTGCCCCACTATTTGGTGTGTTACAGGTATTAGTTGGTTCACTCTCCCCCCCCCCCCCAGCAATCACATGACCTGATCACTAACCCAAACCAATCTGTCCCCATAGCATCCTTACCAAAACCTTTTTTGAACCTCTGACAGTAGCTTCTACTATTTTGGGGCAAGTAGGTATGCTCTAGTATGGTTCATTTCCACAACGTGCAGTTACTGGGAGTGAAACAAAAAATAAAAAATAAAAATCGAACCTTGCATCTGTCAAAGCTGAGCAGGGTCCTTCCACTGTCATTTTCCAGTATTATGAAATGAGTGAGTTGCTTCAAGATATCGACACTTTGAACATTTCCCCTGAAGTTATTACTTTTCTTGCCTGTACTAAACCATCACTGATGTGCTGAACCACTTAGATTAAATTTTAAAATGACTTTCTTTGCCTTGTTTGAAGTGCTGATGGTAACTGTGGAAGTGGTCAATTTCTCAATCTGCACTTCACACAAGGCAAAGAATTTTTTTAAAATTTAATCTAAGTGATTCAGCACATCAGTGATGGCCTAACAGAGGCACAAATACATATTTTTCACTTCCCCTGACCCCATCTCAGAGAAGTAGGGGGAAGTATTCAGTTTGTTAATGTAGTATCTTAAAGCGTCTCATTTATTAAGCCTCTTCATGACACCAGGAACTGACACTGGCTAAAATTGGTTGTTTAAGGGTCTTACCAAAGGCAAATTATTGTTCCTCATGACCTTAATCAACCCTACTTAGACTGCATCAACCTACTTCAAAAGAGCCAGTGTAGTTACAAAGTAGTGATGTTTTGTTAGCATTGAAGAATTGGAGCAAAAATGTATTTCCAACAAAAGTGGATTGGAAGGAGATACCTTTGTTGGCCTTTTTGTTTCTGATTACCCCCATGGCATGGTGGGCAGCCAAAACTCTGCTTACAACCTGACTTCGATTCCAACATGCCTAAGGTTGACTTGGCCTTCTATCCTTCCAACGTCAATAAAATGAACACCCATCTTCTTCAGTGGAAAACACCAATTATCTTGTGAACCATCCAGAAAGTACAGTACTGTACTCTTAACTGCTAATAGATATGCCTTTTAAATAGTATATTTTAAGTATTCAAATATTAAAATTTTACTTCTACTTGTACTGTGTTGGTTGGTTGGTTGACTGTTTGGTTACTGAAGTAGTCTCAGGTTGTATATTGGCCTCACATACACAGCATGGCTATTCAATGTGAATTGCTATAAATGGCTCCTTGTTTGAGCTTCACCCCGATGCTGCTTCATTTTGCTTCATGTAGCAATGCTCGGGAAGTTAAATGGTGGACTCAAATAAAATAAAAAAGTCACGGAGAAGCTGTTTTCTGAATTGGCTCATTAATAGCTCAAACAGAATTGGTGATTTGTCTCGTTTCATATTTTGTTTAATATGTCGTTGTTGCTTTACTAGTAAAGCTCTATTAAGAGTGAAAGCTAGATGCCTTAAAGACGACCTTAGCATTGTGTGAGTAATAAGAAGTATAAGTGCAGCCTAATAAAATGGGAGTCAGTTTTACAGCCATTAACGCGGCAGGCATGCTTCCTCAATGAATAATTTGCTTTTGAACTGGCTACAAGATGTATTTGTAAAGATTGCAAAGCTGTAGTCCCTGATTATTTCACGGGTGTATTGAGAAGAAAGATGAATCTGGCGGATGTTTCCGAAGCGCCTAGCTGAAACATTTGTCTCTTAATTTAAAAAGAAACAACTCTGTCTACCAGAAATATGGAGTGAAATGTTTTGAAAATGAAAATGAATCAAATCAACTCAGTATTTTTTCCTCTTTATATTGGCGAAGGTTAGATGTCCTCAAAAAGAGTTTGCCAAAATTAAAATGACAATTTATAGAAATATGAAACATAAAGCTCTCTAGAACTTTCTCCTGTTGAAGAGCTAGGAATAAATGCACAAGGTGCTTTCTCTTTCTTTTATCTTCACCCTTTAAAAAGGAAGAGGAAGGAATTGTTAATTAAAAAGATGCTCAATTCAAAGCAAGGCCTATTGGTCTCATTATAGAGTTCCTAATTTCTTTTACTTCCCATTGATTTGCAATTAGCTTGGACCAGATTTTAGGCCCAAGCAGTGTTAATCAGTGCCTCATGAATTCCAAATTAGTCATTTCTTTCTCCCTTGTGGAAAGTTAATCACTATTTCAGGTTCACTTTAACAGACCCAGGATTGGTTGACCAAACAGCATAGGAAGAGAACAACTCGATTCCTCACTGTACCTCCTAGACAGGGGCTGGACTTGATGATCCATAGGATTCTTTGCAGCTCTACAGTTCTAAGATTACCATTATCTAAGATTATTCCAGTGTGGTTGAAAAACTGGAACAAGTTCAGAAGAGGGTGATAAGGGGTGATAAGGGGACTGGAAGCTAAGCCCTATGGGGAAAGATAGAAGGAACTGAGCATGTTCAGCCTTGAGAAAAGAAGGCTAAGGGAAGATATGATAGCACATTTAAAATACAGTAATACCTCTAACGTTTACCTCAGATAACGCTAAAATCGCATAACGTTAAGCAATCTGGGGAGGAGAATTGGATCGAATAACGTTAAGGTCCTATGGGATGCATCGGATAACAACCGCTAAAGCCTGTGCGGTTACAATGTATCTCTATGGAGCTTTAATGTTATCCGATACATCCCATAGGATTTTAACATGCATCGGATAACAATAAAAATCGGATAACACCAAGACTTGTGGAACCAAGTCTTAGCGTTATCCGAGGTATTACTGTACTTGAAATATTGTCATATTGAGGGGGGACGTGATATGTCAGTGATGGCTAACAGCAAGAGTGCTGACTTGGGCTTCTGGGAATTGAAGTCCAAGAACACCTGGAGTGCCAAGGTTCGCCATCACTGGGATATGTTCTCAATCATCCCAGAGTGCATGACACATAATAATGGGCTCAAGTTACAGGAAGCCAGATTTCAGTTGAATATCATGAAAAACATTGTAATTATTAGAGCAGTAGGACAGTGGGACCAATTAACTTTGGAAGTGGTGAGTGTTAACAAGAGAAAAATTACAATCAATCAGATATGCTTTGATTTGAATTCCTGCATTGAGCAGGGGATTGGACTCAACGGCCTTAGGCCCATTTCAACTCTATGATCAGATTGCTATTTATAATATAAACAGACAGTGAAACCTTGGTTAACATAAGCAAAATTACTTAAACTGAATTTTCCATAGGAATGCATTGCATGAAATTTCCCATTGGAATGCTTTGAAAACCAAAATATGTTAGTTGAAATGCGGTTTCCCATAGGAATGCATTGAAAACCAATTAATCTGTTTAAAAAAATCTTAAACCAAACCACTATTTTCTATGGATTTTATTTTGTTATGCGATTTTTATGTTAACTAAGCTGTTTATTAACTGTTCCATTGTATATCAGAAATTTCCAAGTTCATTACATGCTTGTTAGCAAGAACATCTGAAAAAATGGTGTTGAGACAGAAAGAAAATGATGCTTTCTGTTCTTAAAGTGGAAATGCATGTCCTTTGCCAATTGTGTTTTTTTTTTGCCAGCTATTCATTCCTAAATAAGTAAATAAATAAATGGTTGCTTGGTGACACCCCATCTCCTACCCCACATTTGCTGCATGAAAAAACTGCTTTACTTTTTCTATTGGTTAGGGCCAGTCTGTTCTGCACTGCATTATATCTTTTTTGTCTAAACTGTACAATATTTTATTCTTTGGATATGGTGCTGTTGAGAATATCTTATTTTCTATACAGATGTGTCTGGTTTCTAACTATAGTTTACCTCAGGGAAATGTTCTGTGCCAGCAGGTCACTGAATTTATACTTAGCTGGAGAGACGTTATCTTCGGAAATGGCCTGAGGTACAGTTTGGATTCTGACAGGAAAAATGAATTTGTGGAGCCTTTCTCCATTACTTGTTCGTAAAGAGTTGTTGAGAGTTTTAAAACAATAGGCCATAAATCTGATGTGCTTGAAATCTGTAGCCCCCCCCCCCCCTTTTGTACTGATAAAGAAAATTAGAGATCAATTTGCAAAGCAGCATCTTTTTTTGGGCATGTCAGAATTCAGTGGTAAAAGCAGGAGATCCAGTCTGACCAGGTTGTCCTGCTATGGTAATAGATTAAACCCTACTGCAATTAACTAACCTGACCACCCTGAGGACTAACGGCCTTGGGTGTCAAAGTCCACAGGGAACAGCGATGGTCCCCAAGTGGATTAAATCTCACTTGAATCACTCTTGATGGAGGGCAGAAGCTTCATCAATATTGGCCTGGGGTTGAGGAGGACTTTGCTTGCCAAAAGGGCTCAGGATCAGAAAGTGACTCGCAGAACTGGATCAGTGGTACGGGTGTCATACTGTGATGTGGAAGACAGATGAAAGGCCACTGCGTTATATTCTCAGGATAGTCTTCATGGCTGATTGCCATGAGGATCACCAATATTTGGATACAAAAGAATAAGACGAAGACAATGAAGAAGATGATGATCACCAATATCCAGAATCGTATACGGCACAGGAAGAAGGAGAAGCAGGAGGAGGAGAGGTTCTTCCTTTTGCTATTTTTATGTATCTATGATCCATCATTGGATTTAATGAGATCATGATTTTTATTTCACACCAGTGGCTTGATTTCTTCATCATGCACAAATCTAATTGATGAAGCCCTGAATGGATCAAGCCTCAGATAAAGAAACATGTTGAGCCATCTCTGCTACGAAGGGATGGAGTGAAAAGTGGGTTCCTACAGTTCCCATTGTGTAAGTGCTTAGACACTTCTGCCTCAAATTCCTGCTATTATGGCACCTCTGCCTAGGAGGTAGGCATGTCTTCGCTT
Source organism: Furcifer pardalis (assembly GCA_030440675.1). NCBI lineage: Eukaryota > Metazoa > Chordata > Lepidosauria > Squamata > Chamaeleonidae > Furcifer > Furcifer pardalis. Next base: position 7,106,061 of record CP126898.1, read on the forward strand.
CCTTTCTCTTGGATTATTTTAGGAAGCTTATCTCATTTGAACCAGTAGGGAATTTCTTCTCTCTGGAGAAGTTAATCTTGTTGCTATAGCTACAGGCTTGCAGCTCTGTGAGGGCTACGTTTCTCTCTCTCTCACACCACTTCCTAATGTAAATGGTTAAATACATTTCTTATTGCCTGTAATGTCTGGTATGAAAACATTGCTTAAAGAAGCGAATCTTCTGGCTAGTTTGGGATTAAGCGCATGTAAAACAAGCAGCTGAAATTGTCTATCCACAGCAAACACAATGTGTCTAATTTTTTTAAAAAAAGAGTTTACAAAGTGGTACATTGTCCTGTCAATCTAGCAGTTCAAAAGTGAGAAATTGCAAGTAGATAAATAGGGACCTCTTTGGTGGGAAGGTAAACAGCATTCCATGCACTCCGGTGTCTAGGCATGCCTGCCACATGTCCACGGAAACATCTGCAAATGTAAGTAGCACTGGCTCTTCAGCTATAAGCAGAAATGAGCAGAGAACCCGAGAGTCAGATACGACTGGCTTTTGAACATGGTTGACCTTTAACTTTACTAGTTACATTTGATGGGACTGTGGTCGCTTAAGTGGTTAAGACACTGATCTCGCTGACTGGAAGGTTGGGGTTCGATTCCTGGGTACTGCATGACAGAGTGAGCTCCCACCTCTGTCCCATACTAGTGGTTGCCATTTTATCTTCCAAATTCCAGCTGTATTGTGAAAGGAAGTGAGATGATAATCTAGTCTTCTCCTGTTTTCTCTCTTTCAGTGTGGTACACAGAAAGAGCCACCTCAAAGATTGTGGTATCTTTGAACCACAATTGGGCATATCCCGGGCAATGGCAACCTTACGTTACCAGCTAATCTGTCTCACACTTGGTCAGGTAAAAGGAACTATGGAATGAATTCACAAAAAAGTGGCTTTGATTTGGCAATTTCAAGTCTTGCCTAGACATGGCAGCTTTCAAGCAATGGATTGCCGATGATAGTAGATATTTTACAAAACATATTTAAAAGTATGTCATACTGGCTTTCGAGCAAGGGAAACCTTTGCCTTTACCTTTTACCATACTTGATAAACAGCCCTCATGCTTGTACAAATAGTTGCCATGGAGGAAAAAGTAAGCAGTGTGGTTCATTTAGCCCACAGTTTTGTCAAATAAAAACACTGGGCATTTTCGGCTGCAGAAGCCATTAATCGTCTTGGCTGTACGTTTCCCACCCTGATTTTACTCTTGTTGCTGGAGACGCCATCATTTTGAATCATGAATATGATTTCGGTGCCATTCTGTTAAAATATCATTACATAATTTTTCCAGCAGCCTTGTACAAACACTGCTCCTGAAGCCAGAAAATCTGTCTCTGTCAACCTGCTGACAGACCCAATTTCCCTCCCCCACTACAATAAATAAATCTGACTGCAAGAACCATATCATTTATATTGTTGCCTTAATTGAAAAAAGAAAAAGGAACATTCCGCCCACTAATCTTGTATACCATTAACATCTTTCTTGCATACATCCTATATGGATTGAAGTGGCAACCCTGGGATGTATCACTCCCAGTTCTACCTTGAGGGAGTTGACATGATGGAGTGTTTTCCCACATCAGGGAGAAACCTAAGCTGCTCTGTGTATGATTTAGGGGCCGGCGGGCGGGCGGAGTAGTCGGTTATGAGTGACTCATTTGCTTTTTAAAGTAGTTCAGGTGATATCTTGGGTCTGGTGTCAAGGGTCTGTTTCAAAACACAGCCCTGCCATCTCCTTGATCTATCTGGTAAGGCAGAAGTTTTAGCGACAGGATCAATAGGGGAGAAAGGGACAATTTGTAGACCATTGTGTGTGTGTGTATTTTGGTTCTTTCCCCAATGTGCTACATGTCAAACAGTTTTTAACAGTACAGTTGTACCTCGCTTAAAGAGCATAATGTGTTCCACAGGATTGCTCTTTAAGCGAGTTTGCTCTTTAAGCGAAACACCATTGAAAATGACCTATTGTGGGGGGGGGATTGTGAACCCCGATTTATTTGTTAAGTGAGTTTTTGGTTGGTTTTATTTGTTAAGCGAAGCGAACATTCAGAGAAAATTCTGCTCTTTAAGCGAGTTGGTCTTTAAGCGAGGCGCTCTTTATGCGATGTTTGACTGTACAGGTATTTCATTTCCTTTGGTCTTGTGACCCACACACAATGATCTCAGAGCCATCCCCTGCGGCACATATGAAATGAGACATGTAGGATTTAACACTGGGGCTTCAATGGACTGCCACAGCCTTGAGGATATGGACAAGGTGCGCCTTCACAGCCAGTCCACCTGGCATGGCCTCTTCCACCTCCATGACCGTTGGGAATCAGAGTTCCTCCTCCGTTCATTTTGCCGTTGGGCCCAATAGGATGGTTTCCACTGAGAGGGACCATCACCCCACCTAAAGGGGCTCATCCACTCGTAGCCATTGGCCCCCTTAGGGAGTTAGGTTATTTATCACCACCCAACACTCGGCATTGAGTCGCTGGCTGTATGGTCTACTCCATACACTGTATTAATTATGCTCTAAAGGCCTAATGAGTGAGTGTTTGACATTTCCCCCAGATCCAGCTTGCATTGTCTTGTTGTGGTTTCATTTGCATTGTCCTTGCTGATTAGGAAAAGAGAATTATATGTATTTATGTTTTGGCCAATAAATTCTTAACTTCATCTCTGGCTTAGGGTGCTTTTATTTCTCTCTCTCTCTGTTAAGAGATGTTTTTCTATGCATTTAACTTAATGATAAAATTATTCAGTCTAAGCTGAAAAACTACTCAAGCCTGATGTGACTAATTATAACTCTAGTATTTACTTATTTTGCCTCCTCTGTTGTCTTTTACAATTAGCAACTGTTCAAATAACACATTTTGTACCGTTTATGTTGAATTTCATTTATTATTGATTGCATCTGAGATAAATTAGGCAGTTCTGCATTTTCCTTTTCCGTGCCTCTACCTCTGGAAATGTAGACAAAAGCACATTTATCATGTATCCAGGAATCACATCTGTTTCCTTTGGATCATTTTGGAGTGGGAGAATCCAGATCCAATAATATCAGAGGCAATGGCATAATCCAAACAGGCCAGTAACAGGATAATTACCTTCTGGACCACTGGGCAGTATATGTTTAATTGCTATTGCTAATTGCTATAGTCTCAAAAGAAAGGGTGTGGTTCATGCAATTATTGCCATTCAAACAGAGCCAGAAAGATAGTGATTCAAAAGCTAATAGGCTTTCTTTATGCTTATGGCTTGATTCATCTTTGTTATGCACATAAATGATCCTCAACACATTACTGGGTCTCATCAGCCCTAAAATTAAGTATGGTTCCTTTGGAAGGTGGGTAGGAAATGCCTATTTGATAGTTACCGTGTGGAGGGTCAACAGTGGTGAAGTGGTTAAGATGCTGAGCTTGATGACAGGAAGGTTGGCAGGTTAGCAGTTCGAGACCAAGTGTGTTGCGTGATGGACTGGGCTCCTGTAGTCTGTCCCAGCTCCTGCCAATATAGTACAGTGGTACCTTGCTTAAAGAGCATAATGCGTTCCATGGGATTGCTCTTTAAGCGAGCTTGCTCTTTAAGCGAAACACCATTGTAAGTGACCAATTGTGACATCTGGGGGGGGGGGATTGTGAACCCCGATTTAGTTGTTAAGCGAGTTTTTTATTGGTTTTAGTTGTTAAGCGAGGCTGCCATTCAGAGAAGATTCTGCTCTTTAAGTGAGTTAGTCTCTAAGCGAGGCACTCTTTATGTGAGGTTTTACTGTAATTTGAAAGCAAGAAATTGCAAGTAGATAGATAGGTACAACTTTGGTGGAAAGGTGACAGTGTTCTGTGTACTCTGGTGTCTAGTCATACCTGCCACATGACCACAGATATGTCTGCAGATGCAGACAGCGCTGGCTGTTTAGCTGTAAACAGAGACAAGCACCAAACTCTAGTGAGGTTATATTTTATAATTTGTATTGTACTGTTGCTGTTTTGACTGTAAGCCGCCCAGAGTCGCCTCAGCGAGTGGGCGGCAATATAAATATGAATGAATGAATGAATAAATAAATAAATAAATAAATAATGTCAGATATGAGCGCCTTCCGAACACAGGAGACCTTTATTGTGTGGAGGGTGCAAACCAAGTCTAATGACTTCTTCTGTGTTTAGGACAGACATGAAACTGCCAAAATGAAGGCACCCTTTGGTGAGTTCATTCTGCAGTTCCTTTCACCTGACCTAGTGTGAGAAAAATTAGCCGGCAACACAAGGTTGCCATTACCAGGGTATGCCTGATTGTGGTTCAACAATACCACAATCTTTGAGGAAGTTCTTCCTGTGTACTTCAAGTCTAATGACAATAACAGGCAATACTAGAATTGGTGATGCCAATTTTCAAATGTCGGCAAATATTTTTTGCATTCCCTGACAAATACGGTAAGTCCAAAAGAGTGAGCTTCAAGAAAACAGCATATATGGAGAGGGCCTTTAAAAAAAAAAAAAGAAATTGTACAAAAAAAACCAGTGAAGTTAAGCTCTCCAATCCATTTATCAGAGTAGCTGGTATTCTTTTGTCTAGCCAGATGGAACAATCATAAATAACGAGGCTATGAAGTTGGTTTCCATCACATGCATTTTAACAAAAAACGAACAAAGTTTTGAACGTTAAGTGCTGACCCAATGACTGTTTCCTTCTAACATATTTCAAAGGGGATAGTCACTGCTACACAGATCAGAGATACTATTTAAAGGATATATTGTCTCACAAGGAAATGAGAGCCAGAATAATCCTCATTAGTAAGCATGCATTTTGGTGTCATTTTAAGAAGCATTTTGTTTCTCATTGTAATTTGAGAGTGGTATATCTAATAGGCTTTTAAGGCTGCTTTCTAGTGCCCTTCAGAAAACCTTAAAGAGACCTTTACTCAATGTTCTTAAAGTCCATCTTCTTTATGTATCCCATCAGAAATCTGTAGCAGAAGCTGCAAATCTTTTGGCCATTACATGTTCTTTAACTCTTGTTATCATTAGTCTTCGCTTATATCTGTGGTTAAAGTAGTATTTCATTAATATCCGGAGGAGAAAAAACTTCCCACTTGTTTTTTACAGCCAAAACTATTCGCTTAGCATGCTGGAACCCATTAAATCAGGGCTGCCCAAACTCCGGCCCATGGGCCAGATTTGGCCCACAGGACCAAATCATCCAACCTGTGCCAGCTCCACCGCTCCCGGAAGTGGAAGTAAAATGCGTGTGCGTGTTTTACTTCTGTTTCTGGTGGGAGGAACCTTGTGACGGGCACGCTAAACCACATGACTGGCCCACGGCTCAAAACATTTGGTCACTCCTGCATTAAAGGAAGTCCCATCTAAAGGTGTTCTCACTCAAAATAAACACTCATTAAAGTATTAGTGAACCTTTCTTAGATTTGGAAAAACATTAAGTTCAGACAGGAGTCAAGTTGTGTGAATTGCAGAAGTGCATGTTTGTTCTATTTAAATATATGTACCCCGGGCTTTTTACTCATCTGCCTCTTGGAAGAATGTTTAATAGAGAACTTCTCTTAATATTTTAAATGTGCCTTCAAAACCTCAGGCTCTCTTGCAAAGGAAGCCAAAGTGCCCTGAGGTGCAAAAGGAATGGAAGCTATGTGGTGATAAGGAAGCAAAACAAGAATAAGGAACAAGTATAAGAAGAAGGAAGGGAAGCAGAAAAGATGAAAGCGAGAAACAAAAACAACCTGATTTATACTCATTGCCTTTCATCAATAGCCTTGTGCATTGGCCTGTAGCCATTGCTCAGAGGATGCTCAGATCTTGGTCCTTTGTGGATTCTACTCCTGAGAAAGGCCCACAGCTTTCTCAGCTAAATCTTGGGGATGTCTGCTGCCTTCAGAGCAGTGGAATCATCAAAGTCCACACTGTCCTACACTATCATCCAGTAGCCAGGAATGAAGAACATGTCCTTCTCCAGATGTTAGACTGCAGCTTCCATCATCCTTTGCCATTGTGGTGCCTAGAGTGGATGGGACCTGCAGCCTGAGGTCATCTGGAAGGCAATGATTCATTCCATCATCTAAAAGGACTCAGGTATTGTAGAATAAGGCGTTATTGCTTTTAGGACAGTGATGGTGAATCTTGGCACTCCAGGTATTTTTGGACTACAATTCCCAGAAGCCCAAGTCAGCACTCCTGCTGATCAGGGCTTCTGGGAATTGAAGTTCAAGAACACCTGGAGTGCCAAGGTTTGCCATCATGGTTTTAGGATGATATCAGGCAAAGGAAAGCTCCCTCAAGAAGTCCCCTGGCCAGAATGTATAACCTTGGTTATTGTTCAAGCTTACTGTTGAGTTTGCTTTCCTTAGTTGCAGGATCTCAACTATGCTCTTGAATTCAAGCCCAGAATCATTGTGCCAGAATTAGAAGTACAGTAAAACCTCATATAACACTAAAACCTGGTTCCACAAGTCTTGGTGTTATATGATTTTTAGTGTTATCTGATCCTCTATGGGATCCATAGAGATACAATGTAACCACACAGGCTTTAGCGGTTGTTATCTGAAGCATCCCATAGGATCTTAATGTTATCTGATGCAATTCTTCCCCCCAGATTCCTTAATGTTATGCGATTTTAGTGTTATTCGATACTAATGTTATATGAGGTATTACTGTACTGTCCTAGATGTTGAATCTGTCTGGTTCCTGGTGCTCTCTCGGCCTTACCTTGCAGAGATTTTTTCTGAAACTATCACAAGCCTGGAATGGTGCTACCCCTAATGTGCCTTGACAATAGGTTGGCAAAGCCAATATTTTCTCTTTCCCCTGGTGTTAGTAAACATGTTTTATTGGGCTTGGACCGGGTGCAACACCATCACACCACTACAAAGACCCTTCACAACAAAGGACTGTGAGCCAGTGATGTCATTAGCCAACATTGGCGTCAGAGTCTGGGGCATCGGTAGCACATGCACAAGGAGTCAGGGCAACCAAACTAAAGGTCAAATGACAGAGTTCCTAGGTGGTGCTTATAAAGGCCCTAGCAGCAGGAACAGGATATGGGTCTCATCCTGTAACTACCAGAGCCCCAAAGCTAGCTCAGATTCTGACAACAGAATGCTTGCCCAGTGCCCTTATTTTTTTGCACATGGTGACAGTAGACAAATTCCCTCTCCCTCAGTTTTGCTGCTCAGCTAAACAGCAGCAAAAGTTACTATGGGCTCCAGAACATCACTATTCTAAAAAACCCATTTGCTCCACTTCCTAACTACAGTTACTTGAGACAGCACGAGTTGATTAATATGACAGCAAGTCAGTTAAAAAGGCAACAATTAAAAGAAAAACACTAGAATAAAAAATGACATTGAAACAGTAGTAAAACTTGATGCGAAACCACTGCACAGAGAATCAATTCCCATTAAAAGTATCTTCAATTGGTGCTCAGGCACCACTATAAATGCACAGAGTAAAAACAAGTGTGAAATGGCAGGTTTTTAAAAACACATTTGTATCATAAACCAATTTGATTGCATAGTTTGTGCCACTATGCTACATGTTTATGACAGTATGTTGTTGTTCTTCTGCAGTATCTGAATCCAAATATAGGCGATCCTCATGTTGATCAGCCATGAAGACTGTCCTGAGAATATATTGCAGTGTCCTTTCATCTGCCTTCTGCATTGCAGTGTGACACCACCTGTAACACTGACCAAGTCCCGCAAGTCACTTTCTGATCCCGAGCCCTTTTGGCATGCAAAGCCCTCCTTAGCCTCAGGCCAGGATGGATGAAGCTGCTGTCCTCCATCAAGATGGATTCAAGTGGGATTTAATCCACTTGGGGACCATCACTCTTTCCTGTGGACTTTGACACCCAAGGCTGTTAGTCCTCAGGGTTGTCAGGTTAGTTAACTGCCACCTGACACTCACCTGCTCTAAGACAAAGCCCACGTTCCCTGGGATATGGTTCTCAACCCATTTTGAGTGCTGAGACCAGTAGCCTGAAAAAGAGCAGAGGCAGGCAATGCGACTTTCCTTTGAGCTGCTCTCGTGGGAAATGTAGGTTATGTTCCAGATGTAATTTTGTTGGGCTGTGTTAAAGAAGTAGCAATACAGAGCCATAAATATTTTATTACCAATATACTGGCTGTAACAAAAATATTTGTTGCTGGATATTAGAAACCATTTGTAAAACCAAAAGAAGAAGAAGAAATGGCAACTTAAAAGGAGCTCTCGTGGCATAGTGGCAAATTTGTAGGACTGTAGCCAAAACTCTGGTCATGATCTGAGCTCAATCCTTTCTGACACCAGTAAAATGAGTATCCAATGTGTTGGAGGCCAATTGTAATTTGCATACTTGCCTATAAACTGCCCAAAGAGAGCATTAGCATTATGGGGTAGTATATAAGCAAGCTACATTTGCATTACAAAAAATTGAAATGCAATTTTGTTGGGGGGGAGGGGAAATTGGATCATATTAATACGCACAAATCAGCAAAATGTTACAATGTGCACCCTGATCATTATGCCAGTCAAATTGCATTTCCTTTCTATTTTCCACTCCTCTCAAGAAAGTTAAAATTTCTTGACCAGTCCTTTTTGGTCACCCCCCACTTTACACTTTTTCCTCAAACCCGTTTGTTATGCTCATGAGCAACCCAGTACAATTTCTGGGGTACACAGAAAGAGCTTCCTTGAAGATTGTGGTATTTTTGAACCACAGTTGGGCGTATCCTGGTCACGGCCACCTTGTGTTGCCAGCTAATCTTTTTCACACTAGGTCAGGTGAAAGGAACTGCAGAATGAACTCACCAAAAGGTGCCTTCATTTTGACAGTTTCACATCTGGCCTAGAAGTGCATTTTCTATGAAACCTTCCAATATTTTTGGGTTGAAATATTTTAACTACAGTGGTACCTCGCTTAAAGAGCATAATCCGTTCCCTGGGATTGCTCTTTAAGCGAGTTTGCTCTTTAAGCGAAACACCATTGTAAGTGACCAATTGTGGAGGGGATTGCAAACCCCGATTTATTTGTTAAGCGAGTTTTTGGTTGGTTTTGTTTGTTAAGCAAAGTGGACATTCAGAGAAAAATCTGCTTTTTAAGCGAGTTATTCTTTAAGCGAGACGCTCTTTATGTGAGGTTTGACTGTATTTTAGAATCCACATCCAAAGAACTTTCTGGTTATTGGCAATAGCAGTAGCAATAACAATAACACTTACGTACGGCCCCATGCTCTGGGTGGTTCACAAGGGAACTAGGATGGAAGGCTGAGTCAACCTTATCCTCGTAAGGACTGAATTCACAATGTTTCAGCTGCATTACAGCAGTTTAACCACTGCACCACAAAGGCTGGTTACGTATAGGATTTGAAGAGTTATCTACATTTGGGATGTGAAATTTTATGATCATGTTTTGATCATCTCCTTTAAAGGCCATATCTGCCCTCCTGGTGTTAGAAATAAGGGTATGGGTTGATTCTGTTTGAAGTTCAACTAGATCACTAGCCCACGATTTATAGACATTTTCCTCCCTCTTCATCCTATTCTGCATTTTTTTTGGTGGTAATTTTGTAGAACATAATTTCAAATGCAGTGACTGTTAGAGGCTCCAGCATGGTATGTAAGACTATTCAGTATATGACCCTGTCTGCTCCATTCTTGCGTTAATAACAACCTGGGATGCTTTCTATTAATTAATTCATTAATCAATTAGACCAATCAGTTAAAATGCCTTTTAATGGACTGAAAATGTGCACCAATTTATCCCACAGCAGCATTTGAAAAATAAAACCTTCATTGAATTACTTGAAATACAAGTGCTTGTAAAACTATACTTGACAAAGTACCTTATAAAAGATTTCTTCTGCTGCATAGAAATGTAGCAAGCTGCAGTCGAGCAGTTGGGTATACAGCCTTTGTGATACGTCTTTTAACTTTTGTGTCTTTAGTCCCAATAATTGATTAGTTTTTGAAAATTCAAAGAAATGCTTAATTTTGTCTTAGTGCTGTTTATATTTCTTAAAACTTTCTTCTTTCATGTCTTGATAGAACCCTGAACTGCCAAAATGAAGCCACTTTCTTGGCTTTGCCTTTGGCCAATCTTAAGTCCTCATTGGTGCATGTTTCTGGCAGGAATTGGCAGATCAGTACATGAGCTGGATTCTGAATCTCCCCACATTCACACTGCGTGTTGTTGTCTACCAACGGTCCCCACGTGAGCATGTTGGTCTTACATTTAGGGATTCCAACCCTCAGCCTATTCAGGGTCCTCCAAATGATGTAGGGGAGGTTGAGTTCCTTAGCTGTATCCCTCCTTTAATGATGTTCCTTTTAATGATGTTCCTCAGCTATCTCATCCTTTTAATTATGTTCCTTGCCCAGTAAGTTTCATCCTCCATCCTTCTTAAGAATGAAGAACATATTTTTACTTGATTTTTTTTGTGTGTGTTTGTATTTTGGTAGGTTTATTTATTTCCCACTTCATGTATATCTTCAAGTATTTGCTTTTCAGGTTTAGATTATTAATAATCTCAGTGTTGCTTATATTTTCACAAAACCAGCAGTAGGGTCTTTAGTGTGGGCTGGTTTTGTTCCATGTTTTCCTTCCATTCATTTTTCAACAATGAAGTCTTTTTCAACAATGATTCTTTTCAGCCTCTTTTGTTTTGCTCTGGAAAATAGGTCATCCTTCCCAAGGCATATTTTCTGTATGTATACACACCTGTGTTAACCTACATGATCTGATTTTCTCTACAAATACCTGCACATGGCACAGCTGTCCTCATTTTTCACTTATCTGGAGTTTCCTTTCATTACTTATTAATTAAATAATAGAAATTCTTATTTTCTCCCATAAATAGGGAACCAGGATAGTTAACACATCCCATAAAAACATTGTAGAAACATTTGTTAAAACAAAACATTACCATTGAACAACTCTTCAATGTTGTTGCATGCTCCCAGTGTCTAGTCATATAAATTTGAACTAATAAATGAATGAATGAATGAATGAATGAATGACTACAGAAATATCTGCAAATGCAGATAGTGCTGGCTCTTCAGCTATGAAACAGAGATGAGTACTGAACCCTAGAGTCAGATACGACTGGCTTTTGAGCAAGGGTGACCTTTACCTTTACCTAGTCCTGATACAGTGCAAATTGTTTGAGGATACTGTAGTTTTGTCTCGAATGGTTTATGGTGCTCTCAAACAATTAAGGGTCTTTAGCTTTGCAAAATACCTGTACAGTATTTTAAATTGGAATATTACTTAAATCTATTTTAATCTTGTTCTAATTGTATTATTTCTTTAATAGTATTTTGATGCTTTGAATCCCATTTTGTAGGATAAAGGTTCCTTCCTTCCTTCCTTCCTTCCTTCCTTCCTTCCTTCCTTAAATAGACTGGTGCCTGCATGCATTGCAAGAATAATTCCTTTCCCCACCTCTCTGAAAACCCTGAAATGGAGACAGAGACTGATATTGGAGATTAAATCTAAAGCCTAAAACTCAACATTTACTGCTGAGCTACAGTCATTTGTTGACTTCCTTGTTGTCTCAAAGCCTGCAGGTTGCTTCCTCTTGAAATTTAGCATGTTTTGTTTTTATTTTAATCATCTACAGAGGTTTTGTGTAATAATATTTTGGATTTTCTAAGGGTGCCTAATTTTATTTTATTTTTTCCTTTGCCTGAGAAATTGTGACTCAAGTTTCCCAGTGTGGTGAATCCAGGGCTTGAATGCAGATTCTACAAGCGCTCTCCAAGGTCCTGAAACTTCCTCTCTAGTGATTCAGAAACTTGAACAACCTCTTTAAAGTTCAGGTTGTTTTAGGGAATAACATTCATAGTAGATTAGTTCCCTGTGCAAAATCAGTTTCTATCCTCTGCTATCTTGAAAGAAATTATGATTAGCAATATATTTACAAGTTATGCTAAGTGCCATATCTATTGTCCTAAATTCAGGGATTTTTGTTCTCTCCTTCTTTTGTCCAGCAGTCTTTTCTGACTACTAGGGAGCTCTCCAGCCTTCTGTCTTCTGTGAGATTTTCAGGCCCTGTACAAAAGTTGGAGGGTGGGTGGGCTGTCTTTGGATTTTGCAGCTCTTCCTTACAGTGGTTTATGCTCTTATTGCTTTCGTTTCTTGCCACTAACACAGCCCATTGATTTAATAGTAAACGTTTATTGAATTACATATATGAAATGGGATGTCCAATGTTGAAATATTTTGTTTGAGTGCTGTTTGATGCTTGAGATGACATTCTTGTCTTGCTTTAATGCCCTGTATTGAACAGATTAGAGATCTGATTTACCAGGTCATGGTGGCCACAAAACAGATTTCTGGTACAAAACATCTGGCTGGCTTTTCATTTGTTGGTCAACTTTATATTTGAGTACGTCAAGTTTTTTTAGTGGAAATGCATGCTTAAACTTTGAATGTCTACTAAACTGGTGTTCCCCAACCTTTGGTTTTTGGAATTCAATTCCCAGAAGCCTAAGTCCATTCTCAAAGGCACTGATCAGCCAATGTACTGACTTAGGCTTCTGGGAATTGAAGTCTAAGAACCAAAGGTTGGGAGACACCGTACTAAACAACAGGCCTTAAAGTCTACTAAACAACCACAGCAGAACACTGAGTTCTGATCATCCAAATAACATGACATTTAAAGATGCATATGGGAATTCAAGCACAGAATGACTGCCTTTTCAATATTTGCAGTGCAGATATATAGGCTTTTGGAAATGTTTTTCCTGATTTGCCTTGGGATACATGACCGCAGTATTTTGGCTAGCAATCATTTTTCATTTTATTCAAAAGAATATTGGGCTGTGCTGTTTGCTGCCCAATAAACAAAAGTAATTTAATGTGAGGTCCTATTTTGTTCCATACCTTATCATGACAGGGAATCCCTAAGGCAAAGTATATAGTAAGAGTGTCAGGAATGGTATGGCTGCTACAGACTAGTTGGTGTTCTTAGACTGGATTTCAATCTGGAACAATGAGTTGCCTTGGTTCATAGTTGAAAAATGATGACTCCCTGCCTATTCCTTTTAGCTTTTTGTAAAAAACAAAACACACACAAAAAACAACCAAACAACAACAGGAATTGGAAAAAGTAGGAGTAGCAAGAATGACTTGATTTCTTGGTAAAGTCTGAAGTGCCTGTGCCCAAAGATATGGAGATGACTCTACCACTTGATGTTCGTGTTTCCTGTGACCTTAAATCTAGATCCTTCATCAGCTTTCCTAGATTTATACCAGGCATTTGGGTATTCATTCCGCTTAACTGTGCATTATTTTTGAGTTAGATTCATAGGGTGTTTGCTTGTCTCTAATTTTGAAACACTTTGTTGTGATCTGGTATCATATTGTTTTTAGATAACTTTCTTTCGATGGAATGGTTGATTACAATACCTTGGAGAGATAACTCAGCTTTCATGCTTATGACCACCATAACTCTTGTAAGCAAAAAATCTTACATCTTGTCAGCAATGATTTTGTTGTGCTCACATACTGTCAATTTATCACTGAGTTACAACAAATGAGAGATCTGCAAAATCTCCTATCCACAAGAGCCTTGCTCAGCCACAGGTCTTGTGGGTGGTGGTGGAATCAACCCCATAGCTGTAGGAAACATCCCCAATTCTGAGTCCAAATCACGTGGTTTTTATACTCAACTACTGCCTTTCTATGGAATTGGGTTTCATGTGATGGGACAGACTTTGCTGTATTTTAATGATGGAGAATGGATGTGAGTCACATCCCCTGAATTGATGTGTAGTGTTAGATGGACAAATATTTTCTAACCTCATACGTGGTGGTTTCTCTGCTTCTGCCCTTTCTCGTCTCAAACCGGCTCTCCATGTTGTTTGGCAAAATGTTCCTCCTCAATCATTAATGCTCTTTCCTTCTTCACACTCCCTTTGTTTACCATGAGAATGAAAAACTGTCTTAGGGAAGCCCCATGCTTCTATGTTCCTCTTGCAATGAATCAATTTCTTGTTCCCAGCAGGATGCCAGGAATGGAAGTAACACAAGGTATCTGAGCTACCATTTCCCTTCCACATTGATATAATTTCTTTAAACCTGGATGTTTCTTTGGCTTCTTCTTCTTTCATGTTCCAGCCATAATTTCTGCTACCAGTTTTGGCGAACTGGTGTGAACCTGCTGATGCCCACCACTGTCTGTAATAATACCTAATAGTGTGAAAAACACACACACACACCCCAACTCTTTATATATGAAGTGCTGGAGATGTATCAAAGCACAGGCTCAAACATTTTATCCTCCCATATTGCCACTGTTCTTGTTCTACAGCAAACCTGCCTGTTGGAGCTCTATGTTTCAAAGGTGACCTCTGTTCTAAAGTCCCAGCCTGACATAGCCAGTTAATGAAATGCTATGTTACCTCCTAGTGAGAATCCATACCCAGCAAACCTTAGAAAACCCTTAGCTTCAATACTTACTCACTGAGCAGCTCATAGATGACACTGCCCAATTATTTTTTGCTTCCTAGCCTCCCGGTTCTCCTCTTCCTCCAGCTATACAGAAAAACCCATTGGATCTTAGATGTCAGTTTCTCAGATTCTGCTTTACGACCCTCCACTTTCAGAAGAAGACCAGCTCGATATAAGGAGTATGGCCCTTTTCTGACCCAGTTGACCACAACAGTCCAGTTGAGATCCTTTCGATTTAGTATCTGCTCACCTCTCAGCAATCAATTGAAATTTATCTTTCCAGAGTAATTTCTGCATTTATGTCACTTGACCTTGAGGTGAGGCAGCTGTCAGGATAAATTTATGCTTTAACTTACATGTACTTTTTTTAAAAAGAAAAATGCCTAAATTATGTAGCTTACAATATATTTTTAAATTATGTTTGATCATGGCTTTTGGTTACTTTGATTGTAGAAAAGGAACATTAAAACAATTACCATATTTGCTGGCTTATAAAACCCATCCCCCCTTAAAATACACTAGAAAAATGGATTTTTTTGGAATAAGTTTCACTCCTTGTCTGAAGAAGTGGGCTTGATCCACGAAAGCTAACAATAAAAATATAGCCGCTAGTCTTTAAAGTGCTACAGTGTTTTTTATTTTGTTTTGTTTATTTTGTTTTGTTTTCTGATATGCCTAGAAAAATGGAGTGTGTCTTGTATTGTTTATAGTGGCCTGCAGTGGGCTATTTTTTGTAATAACAGGGTATGTCTTATACTCTGATGTGTTTTATATGCCAGCAAATATGGTAACTTAAATTAAGATAATTTATTGATCTACCTAGTTCAGCAATGAAATGACAGATGGGTGTTTTAGTCCTACCTATTAGATGCCAGATGTCCATTCCATTTCCACCCCGGAGGGAGGGAACTTAAAAAGGAACTTTTAATCTGTGCATCTCCATGTGAGCTGGTGCCTAGGAGATTTTTTAAAATTCTCCTGTTCAGCCAAATCTGCAAAAATTGAAAGAAGGGCATCACAAAGCAGATGGATGATTTTGGTGCATGTATTCATAGAATAACTGAGTTGGAAGGGGCTTTTTTAGGTCATTGAGTCTATCCCTCTGCTCAATCCAAACATCTGCATATCCCAATTCACTCTTATCATCTGTTGTGTGTTTGGGGAACTCTGTCAACAGAACAACAACGGTGAGAAGAAAGAACATCTCAGGGAGATCTGAAGATTGTGTGAATCCTCTGAAGGGCTTGTGTCCTGTAGATGCCTCAAAATGCCAACCTCTAGTGCCATGCTAGATCCAACACCTTTCTTGATGCGTGTACTCTTTCAGCTGTGTAAGCCCTTTGAGTCTATCAGATGTGGTCTTGCCCTCAATCCTGTTTCTAATGCCCTTGTGCTATTGATTGGTTCAGGCCTCTTGCAAGAATGGTTTGCTGGAAGATGAAGAGAGAGGAAGAAAGAGAAGAGAGGGATGGCGTCTCACATTCTTGTCCTTTGCTTCAGCAACTACTATGTACAGCTTCTGATGGATTATCTCACAGGATAACTTGGTGTGACTCTTGACCAGACACAGTCTTTTAAGCAGCACTGACTGAATACCAAAGCCAAAGTTAGTAGAAGGAACAACATCATCAGGAAACTCGCAAACTATAAATGGGGAAATCAACCATCTATGCTGCGCACATCAGCTTTGGCCCTGAGTGTCTCTGCAGCAGAGTATGCTGCACATCCACACACACAAAACAAATTGACATCACTGTTAATGAAGCTTTGTGTATAGTGACAGGATGCCTCAAACCTACATCAGTTGAGCAAATGTACCCTCTTGTTGGTATCACAGATCAGGAGAGAAGTAGCAGTAGACACTGAGAGAACTAAGCAAGAGAATTACCCTTGACACCCTCTGAACAGATATGAGCCTCAAATCCACCAGCTCTGATCCAGGAAGAGCTTTATGGCAAGAACAAACATTCTTGAGGGCACACAAGTGCAAAGCCAAATTAGAAGATGGAGAAAGGAGCTCACTGGACAAGGAACATTAAAGGAGGATATGGCTGAGGAACTCAGCCTCCCCTACATCACTTGGAGGTCCCTGAATAGGCTGATGGTTGGAGTCCCTAAATGCATGACCAACTGCTGCTGGACAACAACACAGGGTTGTGAATGTGGAAAGACACAGAGTCTGGCCCATTTACTGGTCTGCGAATTGCTGCCGGAGACATGCACCATTGGGGACTTGGGTTTGGGTAACGACAAAGTGAAGAAAGTGGCTTCATTTTGGCAGTCCAGGATTTGATCCGGACAGGAAAGAAGAAGATCTCACAAGAAAAGTAGCCTTTGGGCAAAAGAGAGGCTGCCCTTTTGTGATACAAATACTATTGAACTAACATAGTAACCAGCACATTTCCTGATGACTATTTAATAAGTGTGTGCAGTCAAGTCAAGTCTGATTCATGGCGACCATTTCCAGGATTTTCCAGGTCGAGAATATTCAGAAATGCTTTACTATTCCCTTCTTTTTGGTAACTGTGCAGCTTGCTCACGCCTACTCTTCTCTCTGGAGGCACAGCACAGAATCAAACTCCCAACCATTGGCTCTGCAGCCAGATAAATAGACAACTGAGTTGTCCAGCTGGTTGCTGACAACTTACCGCATGGGAATATATAGACAAAGATGTGGTTTGGAGGAATTCCCTGCCGGTTGTCTCATTTTCTTCCCATTAGCACTTGACAGATACAACAATGTAAGATATGATGTTTCCTGTGATACTCCTACTTCATCTATCAAAGCAAATGAATGAGAAGAGACAGGCAGAATTGGAAGCATCCAAATACAGTGGCAAAATTTGTTTATAAGACAAAGAAAGAAAGAGGGAAACAAAAGATGTGGAGTTATTTTATCTGCCAAGGGCTAAATGCTTTCTCTTTCATCATTTCTTAAATTGCACCTCAGGGAATTGGTAGCCTAGGGAAGTGATGGCAAACATTTTAAAGACCAAGTGCCCAAACTGAACAGGCTGCCATCCACGCCACAGAGGGGCGGGGCAAATTCAGTGCTGAGGGAGGGAGGAAGCACTCCAATTGGACTGCTGGGCAGAGGGGTGGGGCGAACTCTGTGCTGGGGGATGGAGGAAGTGCTCCCATTGGGTTGCTTGGCAGAGGGGCAAGGCAAACTGTACTGGGCCAATGGCGCGCACACCCACAGAGAGGGTTCTGAGTGCCCCCTCTGGCACATGTGACATAGGTTCACCACCACTGGCTTAGGAAGTTAGAAGCAGGATGGGAATTGTCAAGACATTCCTTCTCTGGAATATGGTATTTTTTTAAAAGGGGGATTAACCTTAATATTTCCCCAAGCAGGAGAGGAAGGCTTGTGGGTGTTAGAAACAAGCAGTGTGAGGGTTGTTCTCTTTTTCCCCATAAATTTCTTCTCCGTCTCCCTGGGAATAATTCCTACCAGTTTTCTGCTTTGAATTCCCACTAGGTGCAAGCTCAGCAGAGCTCCCTGTGAGCATAGAAACCATCAGGTGATGTGCAAATGGAATATCTTACACCAGGAAAGAAAGAAGAAGCAATGGGAGGAGGAAAATGCTCATACTGTACATCTAATATCCTATATCATATTATTGTAATCTCTTAGATTGTTGTTGTTCAGTTGCACAGTCAAGTCTGACCCTTTGTGTCCCCATGGACCACTGCACACCAGACTCCTCTGTCCTCTTCCATAGCCCACCCAGATCAATGCCCACTGAATCAACAATGCCATCTAGCCATCTCATCCTGTCTTCTGATGCCTTTGATCTTTCCTAGCATCAGTTTTTTCCCCCAGTGAGTCTTCTCTTCTCATTTGGTGGCCAAAGTCCTTGAGCTTCAGCTTCAATATTTGTCCTTCCAAGGAGCAGTCAGGGTTGATTACGTTTAGGATTGACTGATTTAATCTCCTTGCAGTCCAACTGGCTTTTGAGCAAGGGAGACCTTAACTTTACAAATAGGGGCATATATTTTCCTTTTTGTTACTCTTTGTCCTCATTCCACCAAGACTGCTGCAATTGGTTACACGCAGGCAGTTTCCTGTTGTTTTCCTTTAAATACATTCAGGATCAATATCTTATTATTTTATAGATGTCTCTTATAAACAGTCAGTTGTTACCCTTTTTTCTGTTTTAATAAACACAAGGCTAATTTTTGGTTTGCTTCTCTGCTCCTGTCACAGAATGTGGGGGTCAATTTGCTGACAACTTCAACAGCACACGTTCCCCCTTTTCATAAAATGGCCAGAATGAAAACAGAGTTAATAAACAAAACAAGGAGGGATGGCATCTCTACGGTTTGTTCCAGATATCAGCAACACTGATGTTATTGTATTGAGGAACTGAGTGTAGTAGAAACATCAAAGTATGATTCCTTGGGAGTAATGTGGCAGAGGGGGAAGTTGGAGAATTCTCTTTTGAGAAATGGGCCTGCCCTGGTACTTAAGACTTTTCCCCAAGGTATGTTACAAAAAGTCCAGTATATTTATCATTTGTTTATATTTATGATTTTTAAAAAATCTTTATCTAAAGATATTAGATAATAAAGAATATAAAACAACTCAGTGTACAACACATGCATTATCCAGCCCTGCCCCTAGATGGTGACATTGAGCCACAGTAAGAAGGCTTTTAAAAATTAGAAAGGATCCAAAAGTTGATTGAAAATATACACATTTGCCTAAAAATAGGAATTGGTATATCATGTCTGATATCAGGGGAATAATATTCTCTAGAATAGGAGCCAAACATTATACAATTTATGTATTATGTGTACATTATAAAGCAGAAAAGAGATCTCTCTCTTCTTTTCCGACCCTTAAGATCTGAATTATTCTTTTGGAATTAGATGTGTTGGCATTTATGTAGGACTGTGAATCTTCTGTGGGGTTTGCAGAACATGGAGCATGCATATTGCTGCTTAAGGAGGAAGTGTGGCTGTTGAAGGACTTTAGCCTGAAGGCAATTTGTGCAAGGGATAGAGATTGGAAATTTGATTTCCTTGCAGAAGCAGGTTCTGGATAGGACCTTGAAAACCATGAGAAGATGGGGGGAGGGTGTATATGTGTATATGTGTGAAGAGTGGAAGAGAGAGTATATATGTGTCTGTGCTTTTGAAATATGGAATGAGTAACTGTACA
Source organism: Furcifer pardalis (assembly GCA_030440675.1). Lineage (NCBI taxonomy): Eukaryota > Metazoa > Chordata > Lepidosauria > Squamata > Chamaeleonidae > Furcifer > Furcifer pardalis. The sequence continues at coordinate 7,125,693 of CP126898.1, forward strand.
CAATCCACCAACTCCCTTGGAAAAGCATTGTTTTACCTGTGTTTGTTGTAACAATAGGAGACTGAAGAGAAGGTCTTACAACAAAATGTTGCTTGGTGGATATTCGGGATGCTGCTAATTCAGCTGTGCCCCCCAAAAAATACCACTATGGGTCGCATTTCTCATTGTGACACATAGCCAGTAGAGGACTCCCATGAGCCTTTTATCATTTTATGCCAAACAATGGGCTGTGATGTGTCAAAACCGGACAAAGTGTTCTATGGATGAATGGATATCCGGATGATCTCAACATAGAGCTGTGCTGGGCGGCTAGGAGGAGCTAATCATCTTCAGCATGACACCTCATGCAAGGTTATTCTTCTTTCATGTTCCAATCAGACCCTGGACTGCTGAAATGAAACCACTTTCTTGGCTTTGTTGTTGGCCAAACTTAAATCCTCATCAGTGCTTGTTTCTGGCAGTAATTGGCAGACCGGAAAATGAGCCGAATTCTGTATCTCTCCACATTCACACAGCGTGTTGTAGGAAATTCCAAGAAGGACGCTTCAGGGCATGCCATTATTATTATAATTTATAAACAAATTTTATCTTATTGACATACAAGGTTTGTATCTTTTAACTGTGTTTAAATGCCCCCAGAGGTGTGTTTGCGCATGCATGTCCAAAAGTATTTCTGGGAGTGGCGCAAGGGCATTTGTGTGTGCAAACTGGATTGATTGGTGTCAGGGGCCGGATCTGGCCTGCACGCTATAGTTTGGGCACCCCTGTTGTAATGAATAGGTCTTAAGCCAACTCAATTTTGATTGGCTGTGAAAATCAAGACAGAATAAATGACTGAGCAAAGTTTTGCCAAACGGACACAAAGTTTTTTCACTGTTTTGCCCAGTGGAAGCAATTATACAGTTTTGCTTTCAGGTAGTGTAACCCCATTTTTGCAACTTAGGCATGTCTTGAAGATGTCTCTGAAAGGTAAAATTAGTTTAACCCAGTGCCTCTGTGATTGAGTTGGTCTTCTGGGGCTTACAGATCAAAATAATTGATATCTTGGCTGTTTAAAGTTCAAACACATCTGTGCTCTTGGCTCTAACAAGCTACTACCTGACGGCAGAATTCTGCACGAATGGCAAAATAACAGATTTGCAGTCTGGTTGCCAGAAAGGGATAACGTTGGCAGTTTTGGCAAAGAAGTTTGGGCTTTTGGCCAAGACAAAGAATGAGACTTTTGGAGACAATATTAAAATAGTGGGTATAGTTATGTATAAAAAATGGAATTTTCAAGGACCTGAGGATTTTGGCAGGAGGATGGCAGAAATCTAAATGTTAGGGAGAACAACTTAATATGATAAAGGTAAAGGGCGCCCTTGCTTGAAAGCTAGTCATATCCAACTCTAGGGTTCAGTGCTCATCTCTGTTTATAGCCAAAGAGCCACACATTGTCTGCATTTGCAGACGTTTCCATGAACATGTGGCAGGCATGCCTAGACAATGCAATAAACTAAACTTCTATTCACTGTGAACAATTCATTTTAATATAAATAATAACATTGGTTTATTATTTTGGTCTTCCTTGGTGAAAGAAGATGGTAAATTTGATTGTATTCTTTAATTTGGTGATATAGGAATGAATGATAATGTCTGGCCAGGTTATCCTGCTATGGTAATGGAACAGACCCTACTGCCAGCAACTCAACACCGAGTGTCAGGCAGCAGTTAACTAACCCTGCGGTCTAACAGTCTTGGGTGCCCAAGTCCACAGGGAAGGGTGATCATCCCCAAGTGGATTAAATCCCATTTGAATCCATCTTGATGGAGGGCAGCAGCTTCATCAATCATGGCCTGGGGCTGAGGAGGACTTTGTGTTCCAAAAGGGACTCAGGACCAGAAAGTGACTCACAGAACTGGATCAATAGTACAGGCTGTGCGTGTGTGTCAGGCCATGATGCAGAAGGCAGATGAAAGGCCACTGCATTATATTCTCAGGACAGCCTTCATGGCTGAACACCATGAAGATCATCTATATTCGGATTTGGATATGACAGGAGGAGGAAGAGGGGGGAAAGAGGAAGGGAGGAAGAGGACGAAGGAAGAAGCTGTTTCATGAAGATTTAGAACTCTACTCAGCATGTGGATTTCCCCAGCTGAAAAAGCTTTTTTGGAGTCGAGAGAAAGTGGCATATTTCCAAAAGCATTAACAGCCTATGGCCAGAGAGTTTCAATATTAAAGCGTCAGAGAGCAGTAAAGGGCACCATCTAAGCCTTAACACTGTGTTGTCATTCTTTAATGCTTGAAGGCTCTGAGAAATGGATCCAGCCAAATGGAGTGAGTTTGTCATAGATAATAGGTTCACCACCATATGTTATAACCCCCAGATGAACTGTATTACTAAATGTCTACATCTGTTTACTTTGAGAGGGGCACAGAAACAGGAATCTTTATATACTACAATGTCAAAATGTGCTTATCAGATAGTAAATCCTATTATCAGATGGTAATGGGATTTACCACTGAGCTTGAGATATAGCCAGACACAGATAAGTGTGAGATGGTGTGCATTGGGAATAAGGGCAATGAAGAAAATCCGAGTAAAAAGTAGTGTAATGCACCGAAAACCCAAATTAAAAATGTAATCTAACATACATTGGAAATAATGGGCATCTACTTCAATAGGCCACAGGGGCCCATTAAAATGATCCTGACTGGACTAGAATACTTTGGGAGCCCACCTTCACCCTCATATATTTTGTTTCCTACAGCAAGCCCCCCTCCCCCTACTTTCTCCAGAGATTGAAAACCAGAGATTGACCTTTTTGAGGAGGAATCATGTGACCGGCCTGCTAAAACCATGTCACTGGCCCACTGAACCACATGACTGGCCCATGGCCCAAAAAGGTTTAGGCACCCCTGATATAGAACCTCCACAAGAGTCATTGTCCATGGATTTGACTAACCCACTTTTAAATCTACCCACACTGTTGGCTGTTACAAACCTGCAGCTGCTAGCGGCAAATCACACACTCTTAACTGTACGTTGGTATGAAAAAAGATCCTTCTTTATTTTCTCTCCTGAGCCTCCCATCCATCAGTTTTACTGAAATATCCTGGTTCTAGTACATCACCCTGAGAACATTGACTATAGAGTGTCTCATGAGCTGAAAAAATACATAAATAACATGATGAGAGAGAGTAAAACTAGCATTTATCCTTCTTTCTCCACAACATATAAAGTCAGATACATCCATCATGTCACTCACTTTCTTCTGAGATAAACATCCCCAGACGTTATAGCCTTCTTATGAGAGTTGATCGAACCTTTTCATTGTCTTTTCTACACTTATAGCAGGGATTCCCGACCTGTGGGCCAGATACAGCCTGTGGCACCATTTCATGTGCCTCCCCCTGCCTCTACTACACCAGGAAGTGCCATGTGGTGGAGGAAGGGCAAAATGGCTGTCTGGCCCCTGAAGCTGTCTGAGGGAGCGTGACCTGGCCCCCAGCTTTAAAAGTTTGAGAACTCCTCACTTATAGCATCTTTTTGGGGTTGGGGCCAGACGTAGTCACACAATGGCAAGGGTTCATTGTGTGTGTGTGTGGCATGCTTGTATAAAGCTATTGCTGTATTGGCAGCTTTATTGGGATTCTGTACCTTCACTACAAAAGGTACTCCGGTGGCTCAAGTGGTTAAGATGCCGAACTCGACAACTGGAAGGTCGGAGTTCGATTCCCGAATACTGCACGACGGAGTGAGCTCCCGTCTCTGTCCCAGCTCCTGCCAACCTTGCAGTTCTAAAGCAAGAAATTACAAGTAGATAAACAGGTATCACTTTGGTGGGAAGGTAAACAGCATTCTGTGCACCCTGGTGTCTAGGAATGCCTGCCACATGTCCACGGAAATGTCTGCAAATGCAGACAGCGCTGGTCCTTTGGCTATAAACAGAGATGAGCACTGAACCCTAGAGTCGGATACGACTGGCTTTTGAGCAAGGGTCACCTTTACCTTCTCTGCATTTTAACTGTTCTGCTAGAAGTGTTGACACTACCTTGTTGAGGATTTTAGAGTTTCTTTTAATGCCTCAGTCGATAGAGCGGTGTGGGTTTTGGGTTTTGCATTAGGCATTTTTGCCTGCTTCGTCTTCTTTCTTTGCTGTTATGTCTGCTTGCAGAGTAGCGCGAAAAGCTGTGGAGGTTTTTAGATTGTCAAAGACTGCCTGGGGCGATGTGCAGAATTGGATGGTGGAAAATATTCCCCCCCTGGCACAAAAGGGGAGATGAACCCTGCGGAATGACTCCAATGTTTAATTTAAAATATTGGAAGCAGAGGCAGCCACCTAATATCTACACTGTCCTTTTTCTTCTCTTGGAGATCCAGCTGGTTATGATTCCTAAAGTAACATTTGGTTCGTCTTTCCTCCTCCCATTTCTTGGCAAAAGGTGCGTCCGCCCCTTCTTCTAAACCTTCTTCTTTGCTACGAATTTGTATGCTAACATTTTGTATCGATATTTCTGGGTGGCTGTCAAAACAGCAAGAAACAGTAAAAGCAGCATGAATACATGGAGAAAGCCACATGCAAGGAAAGTAAGAACAGCATTTAAAGATTATTATCCTTTGTTTAAAAACTCCAGCTAGTGGTTTAAAAGAGGTTTTCTGTGAAAAGACACCCACTTGCCCTCCAGATATATACAGTATTGCCTTGTGGGGAGCATTTCACAAACAGGATGCCACCACTGAGAAGTCCCTGTTTTCTCCTAGTATCATTGGAGATGGTAGACACACAAGGATCTTCTATTGATCACCTCACCTCCTAGGAAAGCTATAAGGGGAATGTCAAGGGCAGTAGCTATTTTAGCCGGGTGTGGCAAGAGTAATTATGACACTTTAGTAAAGGTAAAGGTTTCCCTAGGCTCAAAAAGCATGCGTGTCCAACTCTAAGGAGTGGTGCTCATCTCTGTTTACAGCCAAAGAGACAGCACTGTCGGTTTCTGTGGACGCTTCCATGGTCATGTGACAGACGTTTCATATACTGGGGCGCAAGGAGCACTGTTACCTTTCCCACCAAAGTGGTACCTATTTATCTACATGTAATTTCTTGCTTTTGAACTGCTAGGTTGGCAGGAGATGAGACAGCTGCACCCTGTCATGTAGTACTCAGGTCTTGAAATGCTGACCTGCCGACCTTCTGGTTGTCAAGCTCAGTGTCTTGACTACTAAGGCACAGCAGCCACTTAATGAAGTACAAATTTTATTTGACACTAACGAATCTACCTGCCCTCACATCATACACAAACCCATTAGACCCCCACTTCAGTGGTCTGTCACTCTTCTATTCTGGACCTAACATTTCCATTTCATCTTCTACCTCATTATCCACTCAGTCCCAAACTTGCCATGATATTCACTTTTACACATGTGGAACTAGAGCCAGGATTCCTAACCTTTTCAAGCCAGGGCCCGTGTCATGAAGAAGCCGTGCCATTTTGGCCTCACACTGCACAATGGGTGTGTGTATGACCATTTTGTCCCAACAGATTCAAAGGGAGTGGGGCCCACATGAAATGGCACCACAGCCCAGATCCGGCCCATGGGGCTTAGGTCGGGAACCCCCTGGCCTAGGGATACTCACTTCAAGATTACATTTCTTCACTTGTTACAGTTATAGCAGCGGTATTTTCAGTCCATGTTATATACAACATTTGTTTGCATCCAAGCAAATTATTGTACAAGCAAAAAAAAATTGAATACTGATTAAAGAAAAGTCATTTTTTTTAAAAGAGAAAGATGGTTGGTAGAAACCTAGTGGGTGATAAATGAATTCTAATTTTGCCTCAAAGTGAAAGGATATCTTGTGTTTCAGATTGTGTAAAATTAATGCAGCCTCTTCCAAGGTTGTTTTTTTTATTACCCATAGTGCCTCAGGGTGATGCTGTATCATTGAGAGTTAAAAGCGTAAGCCCCAGATCTAGCTGTCTAGTCCTCATTATAAATGTTAAGGCACGGGGAAGCCAACAGTGATGGATTTTGGAAGCAGAGTCTGATCTGGAAGCCTCTGCAGAACCAGTGCTGTCAATCAAGCAAATACTAATTTGCAGTTTGAACCTGGGCCATGGTGTACAAATCTTACACCATTGCCTTACAACGAGGACTGTCTTTGCTTCTGACATGCGTGGCTCAGATTCCAAGTGAAGCTGTTGTCTGTTTAGTGAAGCATGAGGAGTCAGTTGGACAATTAATGAGCAGCACAATGCCTTATTCATTGCAAAACATGAAAGGCCGTGTCTCAAACTACAATCTAGGTGTTCTAGTTTGATGTTGCTTTTCTCCCTTTTTACCCCTTTTCTTTCCCTTTTAAATACCTGCGTTTCATTTCCTTCATTGCCTCCCAAGATATATTTAAAGAATCTCAAGTGCTAATTTGTTTCCTGTGTTGGACTGTCTCCTAAACATAAATTTAACTTGGTTGCAGGCAAGATATGCAATGTCAGTGAAGTTCTCGTTAACTTAATATAGGACAGGGATTCTCAACCTATGGCCTGTGGGCCAGATGTGGCCTGCAGCACCATTTCATGTGGCCCACCACCACCTCCACCACACCAGGAAGTGCCATGTGGTGGAGGAAGGGCCAAATGGCTGTCCAGCCCCCAAAGGTGTGACCAGGCCCATGGCTTAAAAAAGGTTGAGAACTCCTGATATAGGAGATTATTATTATTATTATTGTTTGACTTGTATGCCGCCCCAACTTGCAAAGTGACTCTGGGCGGCTAACAAAGAAACAAAATAGCACAATTACATGGTATTACATTATAAAAAAATCATTTCAGAAACATTTCAAAAAATATCATAATTACAAAATATCAAATTATCATTATCTAGTTCTCCTTTCGTGACTCTTGTTTCCTAATGCAAATGAGGAACCTCTATGCTTGTGCATGGTAGAGTAGTTTTCATCTGGAAGGAAAACAAAACTTGTGAGATTTGATGGGGATAACATTAAGAAACAACAACCAATTCCCAAATCTTCACTTACAAACTCGTAACAAACTGAAGGGCCATACTTGCAACAAGCCTAATAAGGTTTCATGGAAAAACATCTCAGGAGTATTTTTCTGTCTCACTGCTTGATATGAATGTACACACATGGAAACGTTGCCACGATGTCTTTTTTGCTGTCTTCCAGATGTTGGACTGTAACAATCAGCATTCCTATCCAGCACAGTTGAATGACCTGTATAGAGCTGTATTTCACTGTCCTTTTACTTTATGGTGGTATATTTTTCTCTTTAAAACACTTAAAAAAGCCACGTTGCTTCTGACATCCATTTAGCAAAAAAGACATTACTATCCTTGGCTCTTTATGTGATATGGATTTCAAGGTAGAGAATGCATAGAAGTGGTTTACTCTTCTCTTCCTCTAGGGGGAGCCCTTGGGAATGTGCAGCTTGCCCAGGGCTACATAGGCTGGCTTTTCTCTCATAAGACACAGCAGTGAATCAAACTCCCAACCTCTGACTCTGCAGCCAGATAGTTGAACCCCTGAGTTATCCAGACAACTTGATAAAAACACTCCTTAAACAACTCACTTACCATGAAACCTTATTAGGGTTGCTACAAGTTGTTTCTCACTTGATGGTATGTAAAGCTCACATACATATATTCCTTGGTTTTGCCTTTTTTGGATTTAATTGTATTTTGCTGCTGTTTCGCCTAGCCATTAAAATTGTGTTCCATTACTCCAGTTAACAAGCTCTTCGTGTCTTCTGCCCATACCCCCTGGGTCCCCTGATTTTGTGTGGATGGTTTCTATGGCCCGATTTATTTGTTTAGATGCAGGGAGGGAAAGCTAATTTTGAGAGTGAATCAGGTTATGTGATTTTATTCACTCCTTTTGGCTTGACAGCTGTATGAGCACACATATAAGTTAGAAAAGATATTTTCATCATTGACATAAGCCCAGCCAGTTGTATTGTATTTAATAAAGGAGCATCAAAAACATGGGCCTCAGCCCCCTGTACGTCATCAGACCCTCCTACGGTAGCGGTAGGACCTCCCAAAGGTGAGAGCTCGCTCAAATCTCATGGGAGACAATGCTTCTATCTGCCATGTCAAACTAGACGTGTGAAGTACAGATCAACCAAGTAAATATTTTCATCATGAGATGATAAAATGGCTGAGCTGCAAAATATTCTGAAAATGGGGATCTCGATTCTCATGAAGTCCTAAAAATGTTAATGAATTTTAGCATTGTTCCACAGCAAATTAAAGATGCTGGGCATGAATTTATACCAGGGGTTCATAACCTACAGCCCGCAGGCTGGACCCAGCCCACAGCACCATTTCATGAGCCCCGCCACCCTTGCTCCTGCCACTGCCACCCTCGCTCCTGTCACCATCACCACCGGAAGTGGCAGAAGCAGCAAAAATAGACAAACACACCGTAAATGCTCCTACAGCTGTCGTAAACATGTTTACGACAGCCACAGACGTCTTTTATGGCAGTGTTTATGAAGGAAGAGCCATGTGTCCGGCCCACTCAGCTGTCTGAGGGTGCATGGCATGGCCCATGGCTGGAAAAGGTTGAGAACCCCTGATGTATACTGACAGGGCACTGGTTGTTGTTTATACCTCTAATCATGGTCGTATAGCTATGTCCACTACGTCAAAGATTAGCAAGATCTAGACACCTGCAGTAGGATTTTAAGATAATTATAAGGGTTGTGGGGGAGCAACCAAACTCCATATCTCATTATGTTTGGAGATATGCAAAAAAACATTACGACCATGGTGCTTTAGTTGCTAAGACACTGAACTTGATGACCGGAAGGTCATCAGGTCAAAAGTTTGAAACCCAAATGCCGTGTGATGGAGTGAGTGTCCATCGTCTCTCCCAGCTCCTGCCAACCTAGCAGTTTGGAAACAAGAAATTGCAAGTAGATAAATAGGTACTGCATCGGTGGGAAAGGTAACAGCATTCCATGTGCTTTGGCATTTAGTCATGCCTGCCACATGACCATGGAAACATCTGCAGGCACAAACACGCTGGCTCTTGGGCTGTAAGTGGAGATGAGGACACACACCTGAGAGTCAGACATGACTGACTTTCGAGCAAGGAAGGACTTTATCAATGAAACATTAAATATGTTTCTAAACCAGGTTGCCGTTGGCGATCCTGTAGTGCCATCATTTATTAATGAAACTGTGAGTTTCAGTTTAAGTCATAGTTGTAGCTCCTCAGCTCTTAACTTCCTTGAAAACCCTAGAAATGGTTGGAATCCACTTGATGGCACACAATTTTTTGATTTTTAGTGATGTAATTTATTAATTGAGCTGTAACCTTTAAGGCTATCAGTTTTGTTGCCTTTTCAGCTGTTGCCTTTCTATTTTCTGTGCAGCGTTAATGATTAACTTTTCAGCGCCAGACTTTACCAATAGATTTCAAAGTTTCTTTGGAAAGAGAGGGAAGAATCCTCTCGCTGCAAATGAGCAACTTGGCTGGCTAGGTTAAAAAAACACAATAACTTCTAAACAGGCAGGGTTTAAAAATAATTTCCATCCTTTAGTTGCTCTGCTGAATGTTGCTACCCTGAAGATTATGAGTGCATGATACAATGTTCTCAATCTAAGATGTTATATTGGCATGTCCACTGGACAGAATTGTTTGTGTCATGATTTGTAAACACACATGCGTGCGCACATGCACACGCACACACACACACACACGGTGCAAACAGTTCCACTGCATTTATAAAATGCGTAGTGGCAAATTCTGTTCTGTATTGTTGTACAGTATTCTATTTGTTGGTGCCGACCTTTAACTGTAATAAAGCAAGTAAAATGAATTTTTGTAGCATGCAAAATTGTTATTTACCCTATGTCTAGAGTCCTTGTCATCTGAAGCAGGAAGTATTATCTGTGTTGCAGATTAAAATATACCCGGAGGTAAATAGCAGAATCGTAAATGCTAGAGCAAAGAGTGGGGGGGAAAGGCTGGAAAAATATATCCTGACATTTTATATGCGAATTACAATGGGCAAACCTGGCTGCCGGTCTGGCATTTGTCATCACTCTGACGCAGTCCTTAGCTTTACTTTTTTTTTTTTTAAAAAAAAAGGTGTTTAAAGATACGACCATGCCTTAAAGGACTGATCTTCCACTGGTCTGCAGTCCATCAGTCAACTCACACCTGAGCTATGAAGAGCTGGCATAACTCTTAATGCCAATTGCATCTTGCTAATGTTCCAAGCTTGACAACTCAATGGGATAATAAACTGTGTGAGTCCTTTGTCAAGCCGGCTTTCCAATCCATGAAGGCTGCTGTTGTAAAGCCAAGTGCTTAAAATGTGACAGGATGGAATGTTTTTTTTCCGCTATGGAAGGGGTGCACTTTCAAGGTATTGCTTGGTAGCACATCTCATGAAGAAATCATGCAGAATCCGACTGTAACAAAAGGCTTCTTTTAACATCTGGACTTTACATCAATAAATAATTTGACCTGCTACCTTGGGACTCCCACTTACACACGAGCCTAACTTTCTTTATTATACATTTGTTAAGTATCTTTTTTGCCCTGTAGCAAACAAAGTTTATTTTAAATTTTAATATAAAATTTTATGGGGTTTGAGTGCTTAGGCCCTGGCTAAACTTTACAAAATCATCTCTAAATTGTCCTTTAAAGGCCATAAAGGGGACTGTTCAGGGAAAAATGTTTTAAATGTGGGACATATGTATTGAATTGAAGGGCATGGGGTTGCTGAGAAGCCAAAAATGGAAATACACGTGGAGAATACTTAGCATCATGAATATTTAGCATGCTGAATATCATTTTAGGATAAGAATTTGTAGTTTTTTTATTCACAGAATCCTGTTAGGTAATGGTAAAAGTCTCCCTTCCTCAAAACCCAGTTGTGTCTGACTCAAAGGGGTGGTGCTCATCTCCATTTATAGCCAAAGAGCCAGCGCAGATAGCAGATGTTTCCCTGGTCATGTGGCAGGCATGACTAGATGCTGGAGCACATGGAATGCTGTTACTTTTCCCGCCGAAGTGTTGCTTATTTACCTAGTTGCACTTTCTTGCTTTCAAACTGCTAGATGGGCAGGAGCTGGGACAGAAGAAGGGAGCTCACTCTGTCGCACAGCACTCAGGTCACAAACTGCTGACCTTTTAAACTTCTGGTCATCAAGTTCAATGTCTTAACCATGAAGCCACTGCATACCTGATTATATGCAGTATTTACCTATATTTCCTTGGGCATTATTTCTTGACCAGGGCTGCTATGAATCGGATTATAACAGAAACTTTATTTCTACTGAAATTGAACGTAAGATGGAAGAGTTTACGTAACTCAACAAGGCCCTTATCTCCTGGCTTCACTCTTATTACTGACCTTATTAAAAGCCACCTTTTTTCTGTAGCCCCCTCCTGTAATTTACATATAAGGTCCCCTCCGCTATAACTTGGAAGAAAAATATTATTGATGATGCTAACATAGGAGTCCATATTGTGTAAACAATCTCTTTTTCTTGGATGGCAGTATAACTTCTCCTTCTGCTTGCAACCTGTGGAAAATCCAATTAAATTTTGGAAGATGAATATTCGTCCTTCCCCTTTTCTAATTCTGCAGCATTGTGCTGTGTCTGAATAAATCCTGATGATATTTCATGTTCACTATGTTGTTGTATCCCACTGTAAAAGTTGTCCCTTTCGAACACAGAAACAACAACTCAAAAGACTGTAATGAAAACAGGACACATCCTGTATCCGGCTAATTAATGAAGAACGTCTATTCAATTTTTTTTTTCATATTTAAATCTTTTGTTTTAAAACAAATCCTGGCAGAACATAGTGCTTCAAGCAAAAAGGCTGGTGTTGTGATTCCATTCAACTTTGTGCAAACTTGGCAGTTCGCACAAATTGCATGAATCATAGTGGGTGGCTTAAAAAAAAAGAAAAGAAAAAAATATACTTTTTGAATATGCAGGTTTGCAGCTGAAATCCTGACTTTTTGGAATAATTCTTGGTTATCACAACAGGCAAGTTGGGAAGGGATTTATTGACCGAAAACAGAGATCTTTGGAGAAACAGTTCACCTCAATGGTAGAGGAACTGCGTTGTGTAAGGAAAGATCCAGGTTGAAACCCCAGCATCTTTAAATAAAAGGGAACATGACAATGTAGCCCCATCAGCCACATGCACTTCAGATGATCGCAACTGGCTGGATTGTAGAGACTCTTGACCTCTAGCTTTGCAGTCAGGTGATTCAACCTCCCTGAGCTATACCTGACTCTGCATAAAGATGACAAGAACTCATTGGCTTCCACAATCATTTGAACCACATGACACCTTGAAGTATCTATCTGTCAAGGTCTCCCTTGCTCGAAAGAGAGTCGTGTCCTGCTGCAGGATTCGGTGCTCATCTCCATTTACAGCCACAGACATTTCTGTGGTCATATGGCAAGCATAATTGGATGCTGGAGTCCATGAAATGCTGTTACCTTTCCCGCTGAAGCGGTACCTATCTGTCTACTTGCAGATTTCTTGTTTTTGAACTGCTAGGTTGGCAGGAGCTGGGGCAGAGACGGAAGCTCACTCCATCATTGGGCTCGAACTGCTGGTCATCAAGTTCAGCATCTTAACCACTAAGCCACTGCAGTGGCCATTTACTCCCTCCGCAAACACATTTGTTGTTTAAATGCTTATATTTTTCAAAATTGTACATGGATGCCTGTGTGCATACATGGAGTTAGAAAGTGTGGGAGTGCTAGAAAGGCAAGATCAGGCCTTTGACACCTTGGTTTAGGTAGCAGGATTTCCATGTGTTTATGCGGGAGGAGCACTGGAAGGATGAATCCATACAGTCATCTAACTTATATATTTGCATGTTAGTGTAGGGTTGTAGAGGTTGTGTTTGTCAGAGGGTGCGTGGCCTGGCTCATGGCTGAAAAATGTTGAGAACCCCTGGTATATATCATTAATAGTTTGTCACAGATCTATCCATTCAGCTTTCTGGTGTACCTGAGTTGCAGCCAGAGGTATGCTATTTATATCGTCTTCCTTTTGCTCTGTGGAGATTTTCCCATCATGGAAAAGTGCTATAACCCTTCATTTTTAATTTTCAGCTTTGTTTCATCTCCAAGAGCATTTGTACAAAATGATCTTAATCTTGGCTAAGATAGAGCTATTCTATAAGGTGTCTGAAGTGCAGGAGTTACATATCCTCCTAAAAATTCTCCTCTTTGTCTCCTTTTGTGTTTGGATTTCACCTTTTGCTTTCAGATCAATATAGATAAATGCTTCTTTCTTGAATTGAAATTATTTGGTGAGGAAGCGCTGTCTATGGAAAGTCATTTTCTTTCCCATGATTAATTCAGAGAGGGTTTTTTTTAGTATTTTGCAAGCAAGCTGCTGACTGTCTCTTCTACCGCGTTTGCATCCTTGGTTGGATCTTAATGATGGGGAGGGAAAGGGAGTTTGAATCTTTCAAATGCAGACTCAGGTGAGGAATGCTATAGAGAATTGAGTCAAAAGGAAGGGGCACTGAGAAAGGAGGAAAATACCATCCCTGGAATATATTCTCCTAGCATCGTGATGGTGAATCTTGACACTCCAGGTGTTCTTGGACTTCAGTTCCCAGAGCCCAAGTTTCTGTGAATCCGCATGAATGGGTTTATTGGACATATCCATAGTAAACCCATTCATGTGGATTCACAGAGACTTGGGCTTCTGGGAACTGAAGTCCAAGAACACCCATTTGTGTAAATTCAGAGACTTGAGCTTCTTGAAATTGAAGTCCAAGAACACCTGGAGTGCCAAGGTTGTCTATCACTGTCCTGGCCTGTTTCATTGCCCTTTCTTTGGCAGTTACTAAGAGAAATCCTAAAACATTTAAACTTCAATCTGCTTTTTGTTGATTCTTGCGGTAAACAGATTCTTCTGCCTATGGGCAGCTGGCTGAGGTGCATTGAATATGGCAGCTGTAAATGATGATATTGTGTTGAATGCAAACCAGACCTCTAGGTTTCAGTTTATAAATTCTTCTCCTTTCTACCCTACTTCTTGTATTTTATTTTACCTTGAATGATCACCTGTCACAGCTGGTACCTTTCATTTCTCATTATATGACTAAAGTCATTCTATATAGAATGCATTTTCATGCATCATATTCATTCTCCTTAGAATTTCTTTCTAGGGAATCTACCAGATGGAGCATGTATTTGTGCTTTCCTTGCACTGTTCACTGCCAAGCGAGCATGGAACTGACCAGGGTTTCTGTTAATGGTTTGTGTGTTTGAGTGTGTTTTATGACATTCGTAATAACACCTAAAGGGACTGTGGTGGCTTAGTGGTTAAGACGCTGAACTTGATGACTGGAAGGTCAGCCTTTCAAGACCCAAGTGCTGCACGATGGAGTGAATGCCTGCCATCTGTCCCAGCTCTTGCCAACCTTCAAAAGTAAGAAATTTCAAGTAGATGAATAGGTACTGCTTTAGCAGGGATGGTAACAGCATTCGTGCACTTTGGTGTCTAATCCTGCCTGCCACATGACCATGGAAACATCTGCAGACAAGACAGCACTGGCTTTTTGGCTGTTAACAGAGATGAGCACCGTCCCCTAGAGTCATACACGACTGGCTTTTGAGCAAGGGAGACCTTGACATTTACTATCTGGTATCTTAAAGTGACCAATGACATTTATGGGACATGTTGTAATCAGGGGCTCCCTGGACTTGAGCCACCCAATGAAAGGTCCTTTTGGGTGGATGTTCTGCTGTCTTGCCGAAGTAGATTCTTGTGTTTTAGTCTGAGTCTCCCTGCGGACAGATCTTTTGACGAAATGCTTTTAATTGCCTTCTTGTTCTGGCCTTTCCCAGTATCCTTTGGGGAGACTCTGCCCACGAAACAGAGACTTTTCAATGTACATATGTTAGGGAAGGAGTTCAATAACGGGTAGCTAGATTGTTTTGCCTTGTTTTTCATTTTGTTTTGGGCGTGGCTTTTCGGCAAGACGTGAGCCTTTGCCAGTGTAATTGCACTGCCTTTGGACGCCGGCCACCGGCAGCTTATCATTGTGCTTCGTAATTAAAATTCGAGCTGTTACATCCGCAAAGTGCAGAACCCGCTTGACAGCATTGGCTGCCGACTGCTTCTGGGTTATTGCAATTATAACTAAATTGTTACAGTAGTGCTTGTGTGTGTTTTTATAGCAGCTAATCTCTGTGTTTGTAGTGACACAATCAAGAAACGATTTGGGAATAGCAGGTTTCTTTCTAAATTTTCAAAGCGTTGGCATGCTTTGGTTTCTTGGGGGTTGTTGGTGTGCTTTTTTAAATAACACTTCTGAGTCAAAAAATCTGATTGCTTAGAGGAGCCTCTGTGTGCTGGTGGAACGGGGAGTGGGGGAAACTGGATCCCTCTTACACATTACTTTTTTTTACGATAACAATAGAGTTGGGGTGGGGAAGGATTGCTCTTAACAGGAGGTTACTAAAAAACATTGCATAATTTCTCAGGAGAGGCAAAGAGGGCTGTGGCTGACAAGGAAGTTATGCAAGGAGTGCCATTTTTCCCTAAACAGAACCCTGCATAATGTGCATTCTGGACTTTGTAAATAGGTTAAGATGTGGGTATTCGGACTCTAGGTTGGTTGAGGGTAAACTACTGTGCTATCCCGCCAGTTTTCCCCATTCGTATCTACCACCAACATATATATCTCTGGTCTGTCTCTGAAAAAACAGACGTTTTATGTTCCATTGTGGTGGGATTCAGATTCTTAGTCAAAGGGACTGGTTGGTATCCTTTCTTTATTCCTGTCAAATGCACCACTAGCTTATAATGACATACAAAGCTAAAATTAATAAATCTAAAAACAAAATAGAATTTAAAAGGGCTAGATGACCTCCACCCAATATCGGGCCACCTCAATAGCATTTCCTCTTGCCAACATAATTTCCTCCTCAGTGCACAAGTGCTATTGGGTGGCTCACCCTTACCATGGATACCTTGGAGTCATTGTTTCAGCAAGGAGTCCGCACATTGGTAGACATCTCCACCACGACATTCTGCACATGCAAATGGACCTGAGAAATCAAGTCCACCTGTGTGCGGTTTTTAGCCATTTGGATATCATGTCACCTGCTGACTAGGCGGACCATGACATGTGCCCTGTGCTTTCAACTTGCCCAAGGGATTCCAATGGAGGATGCTTTGGTGAGTTTTAGGCCCAGCTTAACATCATTGACAGAGATGGGCAACACTGCCTAGTTAGGCTGCTGAGGCCCCTGGACCATGACAAGACTCTACCTAGCGGGGTAGCATTGAAGTCTCCTCCCAGCACCACAAATACCCTTTGCATGGCTCA
Source organism: Furcifer pardalis (assembly GCA_030440675.1). Lineage (NCBI taxonomy): Eukaryota > Metazoa > Chordata > Lepidosauria > Squamata > Chamaeleonidae > Furcifer > Furcifer pardalis. The sequence continues at coordinate 7,142,038 of CP126898.1, forward strand.
GCATCAGCTAACAAAAGGTAATCTTCAAGTTTTGACCAGATGTTATTACTCTCAGATTTCTTGTGCCAATATATTTATACTGGTATTGCAATAACAGTTACCATAGCACTAGTTTTAAAAACTGGGTTTATTCTATTTCTTTTAAATTTGAATGGATGTTTTTAAAATAATATATATTACTACATTTTAATTTATTAAATTTATTAATTTAATTTATTAATTTATTTAAATGTTACTTGGATATGTATTTTTAAAATAATATATTTTAACTACAATTTAAGTTTTTTAAAATTTACTTGGATAAGATTTCTTTAAATAATATATTTTAATTACATTCTAAGCATTTAACTTTTTAAAAAAATAATTACCTCTCGTTTTAGCAAAGTAAAGCAATCACATTAAAATTCTGCCCCATAGCGCTTAGTGCACTCTCCGGGCAGTTCACAAATTAATTAGCATTTTGCTCCCAATAGGATGGGTACTCATTTTACTGTCCTTGGAAGGCTGAGTCAACCTTGTACCCCATCAGGATCAAACTCACAACCTTTTGGTTGCAGGACAGTAGTTTTAACCTCTGCTCCACCAGGGATCCTTTTATTGTGCTGGTCATAGAGCATAATAAATGGATGGATGGATGGATGGAGTAGTTGATATCTTCCTTCCTTTCAAGACATGGAATGTTACTTCAGGATATTGAGTCATGAGAGATACAAGGTTTTCTGTATTCTGCTCTTGCTACTTATGAACTGAAAGCAAATTGAATTTCTTGGAATGCACTCTGACAAGGACTCCCTTTTAAAGATATCTCTCCACCTCTTGCTGCTGGGCAGGCGGCTCCTGCCCCCCCTCCCGCCGGCAACATGGGAAACTGACACTGCTGGTGGCATGTGAGCATCTTTGGTGAGACACAGATTGGCTACAAGCTGGCCTGCCATGAAGGAGGAAACAAGCCCCCTGGGTTATTGTGAAGGTGGTGGAGCTGAACCACAGACGGCTGACAGCTTGGGAGCCAAGATTTGCCCCAAAGCTCAGAGCCGAGGGTTTCATGCTGAAGAAAATGCCAAAGGATCGGGGAATCCAACATTTGTTCTTTGCAGCACATAAATTGAAAAGCTTTGAACTCTTCCAGTCGAACGTAGCCAAAAATAGAGCCATTCCAAAAACTGGGGAATATTCAGTGCCGAACAGGATGCTCTGTATTGCAGTTCAAAACAAAGTTCAGCTCGATATAGAACTGTAGGTTTCCAATTACTATCTTGGTATTTCCAAGCAAAAACTTACTTTGTATTACTTTATTGTAGGGGTTCCCAACCTGTTCAAACCAGGGGGCCAGGTCACACTCTTTCAGTCAGCTTTGAGGGCCAGACAGCCATTTTGCCCTGCCTGCATGATGATGGTGGCCATTTTGTTCCAACAGCTTCAGTGGGGTGGCCATTTTGTTTCTTAAATGCCTTGGAGGGAGGGGGCCACATTAATTGGTACAGCAGGCTGGATCCAGCCCACGGGCCTTAGGTTGGGAACCCCTGTTTTATTGGGTGCACTTGACATAATTACTTCTTTAAAATATATTTTTAAACTTTGTAAAAAAATTGTTTTTTAAAAAAATATATTTTGCAGTACCCCATTTTTCAAGGAACACCCCCTCCCCCAGTGTTAGGTTTCACATAAAATCATAGTTTATGAAGTTTAACTCTGGTTTGGTTGGATGCCTGAGTTGACAAACCATGGTTTGCAGTTAGCAATGAATTTAAACCAGAAGCTTGATTTGACGTGAACTGCAAATCATGGTTTATGCTAACTTGGATTTAGTGTGGTGTCTGAATTGATAAGATAATTTGTAATAGTGATTGCTGCGCCTTTAGAGATGGCTTTTTCTCAGAAGGTTTTATGAACTCATCTATTAGAAATTGTGGACTGCAGTGGCTTAGTGGTTAAGATGCTGAACTCGACAACTGGAAGGTCGGCATTTCAGCAGTTAGAGACCCGAATACTGCATGACAGAGTGAGCTCCCATCTCTGCGCCAGCTCCTGCCAACCTAGAAAGAAATTGCAAATAGATAAATAGGTACCACTTTGGTGGGAAGGTAAGCAACATTCCAAGCACTCTGGTGTTTAGTCATGCCTGTCACATGATCACGGAAACACCTGCAGACACAGGCAGCGCTGACTCTTTGGCTATAAGTGGAGTTGAGCACCAAACCCTAGAGTTGGATATGACTGGCTTTCGAGGAAAAGAGACCTTTACTTTAAGTAGTAGAAATTTGAAATAGAGATTAAATATACTGGATTTAAAATGTGGAAGAAGAATGCCTTTTGATTGAGCATGTGCTTTGGAAGTGGAAAGTTCCAAGTTCTATCTCTGAGATTGGATTAAAAGGATCATGGTCAACTAGTCACATGAAGAGTATGGCCAATGGCTCTGGAGAATAATCCAGCAGTGTTCCAACCTTTGGGCAAATTATATAAACTATATACATATACATATACCTTATTATATAAGGCAGTTTCCAGTAGGACATTGTTTTGTAGGAATCGAGATGTGATATAGAATACTTGACTAGTTTAAGTTCCATCATTATGATCAAGAAGATTTCCACTACTTTAGTGACCTTCTCTGAATGCCAGGTCCCAACATCATGTGAAATGAAAACTTAAATGTCAATTCTACAATTTTTGTCCATCTCAGTAATATAAGCTCTGGTGGAGAGGAAGTATTATGGTTCACAGAAAAAGAAGTGTATATGAATTTTTGTCTAAAGAAGGCGAGAAGAATCAAAAGCTTGGCTTGCAATGTGTACACTACACAGGGCAGCATCAGTGGATCATTCATCATCTACAGGAAATGAAACTCAATATTAGCATATAATGCAATAAAACCTCCTCAAAAATTTACATAAAAGGTGATTATGTGTTGCATTCTATTTTAATTGGGTCTGATGAACCCTCATGAATATCAGATTATGAAAAAAAAATTAAATTATGAGGATCCGTGGTGATTTCATTATAAAATAAATTCCCGCAGGAGAATGTGTTCCTGGCTCATAAGAAATTTGGGTTTGTATGTAATTATTTTTACCTACTTATTACCACATTATTATGTTCCATGAACATAACACAGGCAGCATTTGGGTTGTTCTCCAGCTTGGAAATGTCTTTTATTTGCAATCAGCCACCTTACGAAAGGTAATGATTTCAGCTCTTCTGCAGGGTCTTCACAGAAGGATTGCGGTACATTAGTTTTAAACAGTTGGAAATGTATAATTCATTGGCTCTCAGTGTGTTTGGCAAATCTATCTGGTTGTGCACAGCTGTTAATCTATCAAGTTCATTGGAAACCAAATTTTGGATTTGCTGCCACTTAATGCAAATTTTTGTAGAAATTATCCACTGTGATGATAGACATGATTTTGGAGTCATTCTTCAGAAGAAACGTTTTATGTCTTGTATCTGTTGTGGCTTTCCATAAATACTCAATCAATAATAAGTTGTTGCTGTTCAGTCGCACAATTGATTCCGACCCTTTGTGACCCCATGGGCCATTGCCCTATAGGCACCCCTGTCCTCCACCATCCTCCTCAACCCACCCAGCTCTGAGCCCATTGCGTCTACAATACCATCTAGCCATCTCATTTTTGGCTGCCCCCTTCTTCTCATGCCCTCAACCTTTTCCAGCATCAAGGCTTTCTCAAGTGAATATTTATTTATGTATTTATTTATTTTTCTGATTTCTATTGCCGCCCAACTCTGAAGACTCTGGGTGGTTCACAAAAAATAAAACCAGTCACATTGAGCAACCACAGCTGTTGAAATATACCCATGTTGCTTTAAGACTTCAGATTCAGGTCAATGAAAGCATCACATGAGATGCTCTGGTTTTTGTTGTGCCTTGGTCTACTGCAACAAAATCAGATTGGTTTAATCCAGCAGTTCCCAACCTAAGGCCCACGGGTCAAATCTTACCCCACCACTCCAAGGGCATTCTAGAAACAAAATGGCCACTCCTTTGAAGCTGTTGGGACAAAATGGCTACCCATTTGAAGCTGTTGGGACAAAATGGCCACACCCCCATCATGCAGGCAGGGCAAAATTGCCATCTGGCCCTCAAAGCTGACTGAGAGAGTGTGACGTGGCCCTTGGCTTGAAATGGTTGGTTTAATCTTTTCAGTGGGCTGGATAGCTCAGCATTTTAGGTATTTGGTTGCAGAGCTAGATGTTAGGGGTTTGATTCCTGGCTGCGCCTCCTTCTAGAAGAGCTGGCCTGTGTAGCTTTGGGTAAACTGCATAGTCCCAGGACACCCCCAGAAAATGGAAAGGGTAAACCATTTCTGTGTATTCTCTGTACAGGGAACCCGGAAAAGGCTTGCCGCGAGTCAAAATTGAATTGATAGCACACAATTATTATTATTAATCTTTTCAGTTTTAATTCCCAGTCTGCCCTTAATCAATTATTTAATCGCATCCTGTAATGGCCTGGTTGGCATTTTATAGATATTCTTATGCTTTTTAAAGCCTTGACATATTTATAAAGCTACCTTGCTTGCTTATGGCATATGTGTGTACCACTGTGCATTTTTGTTTTCTTCTCCTGAAATATTTATGCACAGTTTACCAGCAATGACCATTATTGTCCTGAAGAGCAGTTTCTAATGAAGTGTCTATTTATCTAGCCTGCTTCCTAAACAGAAGAATATATTGATATTTGGGCTTCTGCTAATTTTCAAGGCATGTTGCATTTATCATACCTAATTATTGCTTGTTTTCTTTTTTAAAAGTCAGTTCTAACTCATGCATTTTTATTTTAATGATGGCATGAAAGTGTATGATTTTATAAAACGTACATTATAGTTGTATAAAAACTATTCAGAATGTTTCTCAGCAGAACCTTCTGCGACCTGTTATGGCTTTTTTTGTGCTTTGGTCTCAGAGAAGAATTGCATGTTCCTGCCAGGGTTTTGTACAGTTCTATAAATGTGCAGTAGTAGAAAAATGCTTTTAATTTTTTAAAATTTAAGTTGACATAAAACATAAATAAGTATACACAAACTATAAACATAATAATGAATTACAATACCATCTATATGATGCCCCAATCCCTTCAGGATGTTGAGAATACAGTATCAGTTCTTTTCCTTCATTTTCTTTAGTTACCGCATTAGAAAATCCAATAACTGTTACCTTGATGCATGAAATAGTAAAAACAATAACATTTATGTCTCCATAATAGATCAACCTGTCCTTTGCTGCTTGTTCTATTTCCTTAACTGCATAAAGGAAACAATGCTAGCTTTGATTAGCGACAGGAATCTTATACAAGTTGTGAAACCTACTACTGTACATGCAAACATTAGACATTTGTGAGTACAGTATTACCTCCTCCACCTAGGACAGGGATTCTCAACCTAAGGCCCACATGCTGAATCTGGCCCACAGTGCCATTTCATGTGACACCCCCCACCTCTCCAAGGGCATTTGAGAAACAAATGGGTCACCCCATTTGAAGCTGTTGGGACAAAATGGCCACCCCCATTGTGGAGGCAGGGCAAAATGGCAGTCTGGCCCTCAGAGCTGACGTAGAGAGCATGACCCAGGCCAGCCCGGCTTGAAAAGTTTGGGAACCCCTGACCTGGGGTGAGGGTGATGGGGAGGGCCTCCATTTTGTCATGGTCCCCATATTGTCCAAGAGCTGCCAGAACATGATTGGGGAATGAGGTATAAGAAAGGGAAGGGAAAGCCATCAAGTCCAGTCTCTTGCTGGCCCTGAGTTCCACTCACTGAGGTTCGGCTAGTCACAACTTGTCAGTGGCTTTAGGTCTTGCGCACAATATCAAGCCAACCTGTATTCTTCAGGGAAGGTTCCTTTCGCTTGAACAAATTTCAACATTAAAGGATGATATGGCTGATCAACTCAACCTCCCCTACGTCACTTTGAGGACCCTGAATAGGCTGAGGGTCTGAGTGCCTAAACGCAAGAGCAACATGCTCAAGTGGGGGCTGCTGGTGGATAACACGCTGTATGAATGTGGAGAGATACAGACTCTGGCTCATTGGCTTGTTGCCAATTACTACTGGAAACATGTACCGATGAGGATTTAAGTTTGGCCAAAGCCAAAAGAAGTTGGCTTCATTTTGGTAGTTTGAAGCTTGACCTGGACATGAAAGAAGAAGAACAGATAAGGTTTGTAAAGCTAACTAGTCACCAAAGTCCAGGCTTGTCCATATCCTCCTGCTGCCACCTCTGGCACTACTTCTTGTGCTTCTGTGTCCAGTGTATCCATTGGGTTGGAGTAAGAGACAGGTGCCTCTGCAGTCACCAAGGTCTCAATGAGCTAGACACCAGAGGCAGGGATGGCAGTGGTTTGAAAATTGGCACTCCACCATCAAATCCTTGTTCTTTGGCCACTGTGACTTCCACCCAAACTCAAGTCCAAGGTTGCTGCTCCATCTCTCCAGAAGCACAGAATACGGGGTCTAGCTCCTTCTCCTCTCTTCCACACTTCCTCCAACCTCCAACAAGTCTTTTGAGACTGGGCCTCCTTCAGCCTCCTGCTCCTTTCCCTCCTTTGTCCCTAGCCCTTGCGAGCAAACCTGGTCCTCACTTGTCTATGTGAGGTCAGTCATCCCCTAGCTCTTCTTCTCCACCTGGAATCTGCCTTCTCCTGGCTTCCCCTGGCTGGGACCCAGGCACCAAGGTTTCCACCATGTTCTCTATGGAGCACAAGGGGTGTGTGTGTGACTCAGATGATTTGCTAGGGGAACCAGGAGTGACTCTCTTTAGATCAGGATCTCCTGACAGGTTAGAAAATTCTCAGCAAGGCTTCCTCATTGTGCTGATAACCTTGACGACAGTGAGATTTTTGTGTACCTAGTTTTGGATTGCTGGCTGGAGAGTTTAGAGATTTAGCTATCTGGATGTGGAGCCATACATTAGGAATTTAGTTCCCCACAGTGCCTCCTGAGAAAAGAGCCAGTTGTGTAGCCTTGGGCAAGCTCCATATGCATGCACACACACACACACACATAACACTTAACTGCAGACAGTGGCTGAATGAGTATCAAAGGCAATCCCATTTACACAACACATTATGCTACACTATCCTAGATGCTATGCACAGTTAGGCCTCCTCTTCTGGAAGAGGGAGAGATCAAGTCTGGAGCCTCCTGAAACAGTCACAAAATGTCTTGTTCTGTGTGAGACAAAACAAATACAACCTTTCTTCCATGCATTTTGGCTTGTTGAAGCATTTTAATCCAGCTACGTTTCTGTCATTTGAAGTAGCAACACACCAATTAGAGACATTTGTCACAAGGATAGCTCAATTGTGTCTCACCTTAAATACTGGAGGTGTTCATTAGTTGAATTAGCATGTGTTTTTTTTATGAAAGACTCTACCCTGTGTGATGGGGGTAATTAGTTACATGTGACAAAGAACAAGCAATTAGGAAGCCATTACAGATTTCTAAAAACTTCCTCTCCACCTTTCTCTTCTGAGAGTTTCAAGATATTTGACTAGAATCCATGATAGAAGTTGTATCATTGGGAAGCGATCCATATTTTCTAATGAGATTCAGTTGTGTTTTATTAATGTTAGGCATTCTGCTTTCCGTCTCCGCCAAGGACTGTGTTGTCGAAATGGATGGCAGCCAACAGAGGAAAAAGGGAAGCTGAAGACAGCATAATAAGCTGCAGGCTGGCAGACATTCTGTGCTGCCTTTCTTTCTTTTTGCTTCCTCCGCCTACTGATGGCATCAATCAGAGACATTTTCTGTCTTAGTGGTAGGACTGGGGCTATGAATGAAGCGTCTTCACGGCATGCTTTCCGTAGAATGTGACTGAAAACTAAGTTGTATAACCAGCTCGGTGTACCCAAGGTCAAAATAGATGTGTGGTAGGAGGCAGGTGATTGGCAGGACTACCTGAACGGAACTGAGTAACTGTGCTGCAGCTCTGGTGGAGAAATCTATGCTCTCTTACTTGCATATGTCATTTCACAACGAAATAGCTCTTTCCTCCTCTATTGTGTGTCTCATATGGGCTCCATTTATGCGACAAAGACCATCCTCATTCAGGTGGATGTCATTTTTCTCAAGTAGGTATAAAGCAGGGTTGCTCAAAGTACGTCCTGTGGGCCAGACCTGGCCCCTGATGCCAACCCATTCAGCTCACAGCACTCTCGCTGGTCCCAGAAGTGGATTGGGGGTGGGGGTACCGCCAATGCACATACACACCTGGAACCACTTCTGGGGTAGATAGAATGAGATGTATTAGTTTGGTGAGTGATTTGTTTTCTTTCAGGATAGAAAAGGACTTGTGAAAACAAGGAGAATGTCTTGTCTACCTTCAAACAACAAGAGTATCTGTCTACACCAGTGATTCTCAACCTTTTTTTGGCTGTACTCCACCTAAGCATCTCTAACATTCTGATGCCCCCATGTGACATATAATTCTTATTATTCAAAAAGTAAACCCCTATTCACTGGGGGAAGCTGAAGAGTTCATTAATTTGGTCTACTTTTTGGGCCACGGGTCGGTCATATGGTTCAGTGGGCTAGTCAGAAGTGGAAATAAAACGCACCTGCACATACACAAAATGGTGCTGTAAATGCACACGTTTACAACAGCTGCGGGTGCATTTTACGGCAGTGCTTCGTTCACACACTGGCGTGTTTTACTTCTGCTTCTGGCAGTGGTGTGGGCCAGCCGTGCCGGATGATTTGGCATCATGGGCCATATCCAGCCCATGGACCGTAGTTTGGGCACCCCTGGTCTAAACTCATTCTCAAATTGGCCCCTTAAAAATCAAATTGCTCCCCTGTGGGGTGTGGGGCTCATGCTGGGAACCAGGGGTCTACACTCCGTACTCTGGTCTCAAACTGCTGACTTGCTGACATTCTGGTCGTCAAGCTCAGCTCTGTAAACATTAAGCCACCATGGCTATTTTTTAAAAGTGTGATTAGGTTGATCGAAAGAAACTATCCTATCAGTAGACTAGGCTGTGGAGATGAGGTCCCAGGTCTTCCTCAGTCATACTGCAAGGAAAAACTTTATTCTTAAACCAGGAGAAGTTTCCCAGGATCCAGAAGCAAGAGAGTGAATTGAATAATTTCTATTTTTACATGTAACTTGATCTGAGAAAACAGAATGGTCCGTTTTTGTGTGTGAGACAAACTAATCTAAAGCTATTCAAGCCTTTATTATGAAAATGTTCTCTGTCTTTAAACCATGTCTATTCTAATAGCTTTTCCTGTCTTACTGTATTCTTATTTATTTTCCTGGACAGTTTTCATCAAGCTAGGAAGTACCCTATGCTTTAATGCCAAGGAGGCGGTATTCACCGGCGAGGAGCTATAAGGAGAAGCCTACATAAAACGGTATTGAATGCTAGTGCTCAATCTTCTATTCTATTCTTCCTCTGTGTTTTGTTGCTTGAATAATACATAATGTATTTTTTAATTTGTAGAAGTCTTTGCTGTCTGCTATGTTAAGATAAATTTCTTCTTGCTGAGAATAATTTAGTACTCATTTTACTATTAGCATGCTTCATCGGAGTGTGGGATGTGTTTTACTGTTGCTGGTCCCATGTCATGAATGGAGGTTGGGAGGTAGAAAGGGTTGTTTTGAGTTGGAATGGAAGAGATTTTGAGACAGTGTTTGGGACACATGAAGTCCTATAGTAGCATCTAATGTTAACTAGAATCCTGTTAGTGGTTTGTGCTTATGTAAGGGAGATTGTGTGTTGCAGTAGTGCAGGGGTGTCCAAACTATGGCCCATGGGCCGGATCTGGCCTATGACACCAATTTATCAGGCCTGTTGGCCGGATTGCCTCCATCCCCAGAAGTTCCCCCGCTGCCCCCGGAAGTGCTAAAATGCGATGAAAAATGGGCAAAAATGCAGCGAAAATGCTGCGAAAAATTCCAAAAAAATGGTGGAAATGTACCACCCTCACTCCTGCTACCACTGGAAGTGGCGGAGGTGGCAAAAATGCCCCAAAATGGGTTGCCACCATCACCGGAAGTGCCCTGCTGCCACCGGAAGTGCCAGATGCAGTGGAAAAAAGAGCAAAAATGGTGCAAAAATAAATAAATAATGCAGGGAAGATGTGCCGCCCTTGCTCCTGCAGCCATGGGAAATGGTGGAGGCAACACAAATTCACAGACCACTGCTGTGGGAGGAACCACGCCTCTGACTTGCTCAGCTGACTGAAGGGGTTTGGTCTGCCCATGGCAGGAAAAGTTTGGGCACCCCTGCAGTAAGTGTATTGTGCCCAGGAATGTAACCAGAATCTTGTTGTTAACGAGTTGCCGCTTATTACTATGATTTATGTGACATCTTTTATTCAGGTGTAAATGATGAACACGATTCTGGCAATATTAACTTCTACCTATTGTTATTGCTATTTAAGGCACTCTGCGAGCTGTGGGTTGAGGATCCCGTGCGGTAAATGTCATCATCTATTTTAGTCATCATCTTTCATGTTTGTAGGCAGCGGGTTCTTGGTATTGATTGTTGCATTCGTTTGGTTTGTTACTCCAGTTGCGAGTATCCCATTCTACTATTCCTAAGTAATAATAATAATTGTGAATGTTAAGTCAGTTCTGACTCATTTCTTAACTGTTTTGTTTTATTGAGTGAGTCCAATCTCAGAATGGGAACATTTTCCAGGCTGCTGCCAAAATTCAGTAGAGAGGTTTGTCCTTTTGAGAGTTTTACATTGGGACATCAATTACTGCTTTGTTATGCTCTTTAACTTGAAGCTTTTATTTCCTGCTTTTTGTCAATTCTGCAAAGCGAATCAAAGATGGAGTTCATTTTGTCCTGAGTGTTTTGATTTTATTTTGCATTTATCTCTGTAATTTATGTAAGCTTTAAAAACAACAACAGAGAAGTTGGTAAACCTAAATATTTCAGATTTTGGAACAAGGCAAGATATTCAAATTCTGGGATTTAAGAAAGGGGAAGGTCTGTTATCATATGTTTATGAGGAAAGACAAGAGGTTTCACACCCTTTTCTCACCAAGGGCAGGACCAAGCCCCCTCAGACAGGTGTGAGGGTTGGAGGCATGGTTCTTTCAGCCACTTCTGCCACTTCCAGTAGAGGCAGTGGTGTGTGCATCCACAGTGTTTTTTTTTTTTTTGATGTTTTCACCACTTTTGCCACTTGCTTTAACGGCCGGAGCCGAGGGCAGTGCATTTTCAGCTGTTTTGGGTGCCTTTTCAGTGGTTTTGGGGGGCACATTTTCGGTGCTTCTGGTGCAGCATGTTTTTGGTCCTTCCAGTGGTGCCAGCAGGGCGGCTTCACCATGGGCCAGATTACTTGCCACTGTGGGCCAGATCCAGCCCACAGGCCATAGGTTGTGAGTCCCAGGGATAGACAGTAAAAATCAACTATAAAGGAGCAGGGAAACAACTACTCACCTCACTTCCTAAATTGCTTTTCCTGCCTTCTTCTTGTGCCATATCTGATTCCAAATATTGGCAATCATAATGGTGATCATGGTCTTCTGTTTGCCTTCTGCATCGCAGCATGATACCCGTATCCAGGATTCTGGATTGGGGGAGGGATTTTTTTCACAAAGGGCATCAATGTCACATACACATATATAACATTGGCATCCTGGGGTGGGTTGGGGGAGATGTTAGCTCAGGAGGGTTTTTGTCCCCCCCCTGGCCCTCCTCTGGCTACAGCCCTGCCGGTACCACTGATCCAACTTCGTGCATCACTTTCTGGTCCTGAGCCCTTTTGGCACACAAAGTCCTCCTCAGCCCCAGGCCAGGATTGCTGAAGCTGCTGCCCTCCATCAAGATGGATTCAAGTGGGATTTAATCCACTTGGGGACCATCACCCTTCCCTGTGGACTTCCCCCACCCAGGCCTTTAGTCCTCAAGGTTGTCAGGTTAGTTAACCACCACCTGCCACTTGTCGTTGACAGTACGGTCTACTCCGGTGTTTCCCAAATGCTGGTTTTTCGACTTCAATTCCCAGAAGCCTAAGTCATTTCCCCAAAGCACTGATCAGCCAATGTACTGACTTAGGCTTCTGGGAATTGAAGTCCACTAGTGGGCTGTGTACCCCTTGTTGGGAACCACTGGTTTACTCTATTACCATAGCAAGGTAACCTGGCCCGACTTTTCCTGCCAGTCTCACGTATTCTAGGTAGAAATGTCAGCAAAATCTTCCAGATTCTAGTCATAGATAAGTACCCTGAGAACTTGCTAAAACCTGTCTGAAAGGAGTCGGAACTGTGTTACCTTTCTCAGCAGTTTTCAAGATCTTTCTGAGCCGACGCCGATACTAGGAATGTGTTACAGTTTCATTGACAGCCGCTAGATTGGAACTAGCAAAACATTGGAAAAACACTTCTACAATCTCTGGCTGCTTCATCAGTATCCTTCATGTTGCTGTACCAAAAACAGGACTCAAAGAATCAAGCAGAAGTTGCTTGATGGGTTATTAAGCAAGATCATATTCTTAAAACCTAGCTTTTGTTACTTAGTTCCTGCCAATAAAGGAACATCCCCGTTTTGCCTCCGGAGACATGTATCTCTTTTGGAAAATGTATTTAACTGTGGTGGAAAAGTCAATAAGATAATTTGCCCAAACATCTATTTAATCTATATACAAGCAGGGGAAAATGTATAGACAACGCTGATATGTGTTCAGTGTGTTTGTTATCCTTTATTTATTGCCGCTTCTGTAGTTGCACCTAAATACAATTGTCTTTCGGGTTGTTGTTATTTAGGGGAGATAAAGTTTGGAGAAGGATTTTTTCAAGATTTGAGAATCTGCCCCAAATTATTGTATCCGCGGGCTCATCTAGGTGTTTCCTACCCCCCAGACATTTCTTTTATTAGCTAGATCAGAAGTTCTCAACCTTTTAAAGCCGGGGGGTGGGTCATGTTCCCTCCAACAGCTTTGGGGGCTGGAAGGCCATTTTGCCCTTCCTCCACCCAAAGGCACTTCCTGGTGTGATGGAGGCAGTGGGACCCTCATGAAATGGTGCTGCGGGCTGCAGATTGAGAAATCCCTAAACTAGATTCTTCCTTCATAGTCAAAGGAGATATGGTTCCACTTTTCAACCCTTAGGAAAATGGGGCCTTTCAGGTATTGTTGGATTATAATTCCAGACCACTGTCACTTAACACGGGCCCAAACCAGTCCCAGCTACAGTACACCCATAGAGTCAATCACTGAATATTACATTTACAGCAATTTTATTGATTCATTAGGTCAAAGCCATCAATAAAATAGGATGCCAGCTGTAGTTTAGCAACATCTGGAGGGCCAAGAGTTTCTCCATCTCTCTGGTTAGGAGATTGTGTTCTCTTGAACTGTTACTGCGTTCTGCATGTCAACATTTGCCATGCTTTAGAACAATCCTGTAGGCAGCAAACAATTGAGACTCTTTCATTTCAATGAGGAGACCTAACCAGAGACATAACCAGAGCAGAAGGATACCAGCTTTCTACTTCAAAAGGCTCGAGTGTCTCTCTCTTCTCTCAACGTGCTTCTGCTAATGTTGAACAGATTCCTAAACTGCAGGTGGAGGTGTTAGAGTGGGGACTGCACAGAAACCTGAAATAGAGCTGGCTTGTCTGCAGAAGTCATTCAAAACCTGTTTCTGGTTAAACAAGTGTCTCCGGTATAACAGGCTGCTGTGCGTAGGCTGCAAAGCTATTTGTGTTTCCTTTGAGCACCTTCTGTGTTTTGCTCCAAAACAGGTGTGGGGCATTTCCATTGCTTAGAATAGATTCATAATAGCCTTTTGTCTCAGTTGGACTGTGGTTTTGCACAAAGTGCTACTGTTACCTCACGTAAGCTGATTTCCAACTTTCTCTGCAGCTTGCCTAAAAATGTATGGACCACAGTGAAGTCCCTTGCTCAAAAGCCAGCTGTGTCTGACTCTAGTAGGTGGTGCTCATCTCTGTTTACAGCCAAAGAGCCAACATTGTCTGCATCTGTCATTTGGCAGGTATGATTAGATGCTGGAGTACATGGAATGCTGTTGTCTTTCCTGCTGAAGTGGTATCTATATATCTACTTGGAATTTCTTGATTTCAAACTGCTAGGTTGGCAGGAGCTGGGTCAAAGACAGGAGCTCATTTTAACCACTGTGAACCACAGTAACAAGGAGTACAATTGTGGCCCTGGCCTTTTGGAGGAGCCTGTCATGAATATTACTGGACTATATCGCATCTTACAACCCGTAGTAAAGCATTTTATCAGCAGACTTCACAATAACTATCATCAACTTTTTAGAAAGAGGATGTACCCATGGTGGCTCTCTGTTCCATGACAGAATCCAACAAGTCAGCATGAAGAAGCCCTGTAGGATTGTCATTAATATAAAATTGTTTTTCATGTTTTTCAATGTCCACATATGAAGAGGCTGATTATATCCAACAGGACTAACAGTACATTTGCTTTTTGGAGATACAGTCAAACCTCGCATAAAGAGTGCCTTGCTTAAAGAGTAACTCACTTAAAGAGCAGAATTTTCTCTGAATGTTAGCTTTACTTAACAAATAAAACCAACCAAAAACTTGCTTAACAAATAAATCGGGGTTCCCAATCCCCCCCCCCAATTGGTCATTTACAATGGTGTTTCACTTAAAGAGCAAACTCGCCTAAAGAGCAATCCTGTGGAATGCATTATGCTCTTTAAGCAAGGTACAACTGTACTGCTCATCAGTACTCAGAGAAAATTGCTTTTAAACAATCTGTGAAGAAAGGACCCTCTCTTTGCAGGTAACTTATTTTGCCATATAGTGGCAGTGCCTACTCTGGAAAAGCTTATGCGCTGAAAATGGGTGACATCTTTCAGAAACATTTGTGAAGCTGCTCAGTTTGACAACCTTGACTTCTTTTAGCTGATTCATTATTTAACATTAACTCCAGCAATTATGGTATAAATATTACCTGATGTCTCTCATTTTCTTACTTACGGATGTAGTAAAGATTATTACCACCTTAAAATTGCTGCAAGGATTGTTATTTTTTTCAAAGAAGCGGGAGGAAACATTTTTCAACTTTGCAGCTACCAAGAGGTGCATGGTCTATACTGGATGAAAGCTAACATAATTATGTCCTCTCATGAGGCTGCTGAAGGCAGTCTTTCGTAAGGAAATCTGTTTGATCTGGTAGAATGCAATATTTATGGCACAAGGATGGAGGGAATTGAGTGCGTTCTACATCAAGTCTTCTAAGAGGCTCCATAACACTTTGAGTCCAGGAGGTATCATCTACTGAGGCTTCCACTCCTATGGTGCATTACTCATTATGTGTATCTGCTCAGAAGAGCAATCTCATTGAGTTCCATAAGAGCTAGTTCCCATATGACTGTGTACACAATTTCCAGTGTACTATGACATTGCTTCAAGATATACAAATATTATTCCAAAGGGAATGTGTTGTTGATGACCAGCTAGATACAAATGGTGATATGATCCTTTCTTCAGACATGGCATAATCATGGTCCTGTTCACGGTCACCCATGCCCTGGTCACCTCCTGTTTGGTCTATTGCATGGGTGCCCAAACTACTGCCTGTGAGCCAGATCTGGCCTCCATCCCAATTCATCCAGCCCACGCCACCCTCGTCGCTCCCAGAAGCGGAAGTTGGGTGAGTTTTACTTCCGCTTCTGGGAGCTACAAGGGTGGAGCAGGCTGGATGAATTGGCATCATGGGCTGGATCTGGCCCACGGGCTGTAGTTTGGACACCCATGGTCTATTGTAATGGGCTCTACATGGGGCTGCCCTTGATGAACATCCAGAGATTGCAGTTGGTCCAGAATACGGCAGCCGATGCAGTGATGGAGTGGAGTCTTCACCTGTGCCTCGCCACTGCTACAAGAGCTGTACTGGCTGACTATATATCTCTGGGTGCAATTCAAGGTGCTGGTTATCACCTTTAAAGCCCTTCATGGTAGTGGACCAGGATACCTCAGGGACTGCATTGTCCCTAGGACATCGACCTGTCCCACAAGGGCAAGCCGAGAGGGCACCTTCCATATACCATCCGTTGGGGAGGCACGCCTCTCCAGCACAAGTAAAAGGGCCTTCTTGGTCACAGCCCCCACACTATGGAACCTCCTCCCAGCCCCACTTGCTACCATTTAGGAGAGAATTGAAGACGTAGTTGGCAAAATGGGTCTACTTTAGTTTAAACGAGGGGTTCACAACCTTTTCAAATTGGGGGCTGGATCATGCTATCTCTGTCAACTTTGAGGGTCATTTTGCCCTGCCTGCATGATGGATGTGGCCATTTTGTCCCAACATCTTCAAAGGAGTGGCCATTTTGTTTCTTGAATGCCCTTGGAGAGATTGGGGGCTGTATCCGGCCCGTGGGCCTTAGGTTGGGAACCCCTGGTTTAAACAAATAGTGGATTTAGCCTCAAGGAATTTTTTAGTACCATATCTAGACTAAGAAGAGTTCTGTATGAGTCACAAGCTTGTGCATGTAGCTTTTTAAAAAACCCTGCCATGTTTTGCTGACCTGAAAAATAATAGTCTGAGATTAAGATGTCAAAATCCATTTCTCGTGGGAATGGCATAAGTATGACTATTCATTTCTGAATTAATTTCTGTTCAGAATGGAGGGGTATGTCAGAATGTATCCCTACAGGAAGAAGAAAAAGAAACAGTGCAATTTACAAAGGAAGAGCAGACCATTGAGTAGTAACAATAACAACGATGAAAAACATCACTGAATAAGCTTAATTACTTTCCTGAAAATGAGAATTACAGAATTAGGGAACAAAAGTATGCCAACAGATGAAGGGCATGCTTAATCTTTTGCAGCGCTCTTGATGCATTGTCTTCAGTCTTATTTCAAAATAAGAAAATAATTATAGTTGGATTACACAAGAGCCTGCCGCTCTGACAGTGAGAGAGCTGGTCTAGAGATTACGAAGCAAAGGATATTGGCTCATTGACATCCTTGAACTGGTGAAGAGAGGATTCCAGGGAGCTGGCATGATTTGTAAGTTTTATACACAGATCTTCATGGCTCAAAAATGAAAGTGGTGAGATTCATCACTATCGTCAAGATGATGATTTTGGATGGTGTAGCTATCACTGTCTTTCAGGGAGAGAGTTGGCTTTAAATAGATGTTGTAAACACCAGTGTCTTAAAAAAAGTAATTGTTATAAAATAGCTTTAAAACATGGTCAAGATAGGTAAGGGGGAAAGGTTGAAATTCTGTTTAGCACGATACCATTCTAATGCAGCTCTGAATTATCCAAAACCTCAAAGTTTTCAAGAAAAATTGTAGCTTAGAGGCTGGTAACAGATGTAGATATTAGGTAAAGGTCATCCTTGCTCAAAAGCTAGTCATATCCAGCTCTAGGGTTCAGTGCTCATCTCTGTTTAGAGCCAAAGATCCAGCACTGTCTGCTTCTGAAGATGTTTCCGTGGACACGTAGCAGGCATGCCTAGACGCCGGAGTACACAGAGCACTATTTACCTTCCCACTGAAGTGCCCATTTATCTACTTGCAATTTCTTGCTTTCGAACTGCTAAGTTGGCAGGAGCTGGGATAGAGATGGGAGCTCACTCCGTCATGCAGTACTCAGGTCTCAAACTGCTGACCTTCAAGTCATCAAGTTCAGCATCTTAACCACTAAACAGCCGTAGTCCCATGTAGATATTAGAAATGGACAATACATTCTGCAGAGCTTGCTCAGGAGGAAAAGATACTCAACAAAGTTTCCACTTAGTTCCATTTCATAAAAGTCACATGCAATTACTGTACACTCCTTTGTAGTCCTTGCCCATTGGCAATAAATAAATCTTCAGTGAGATTCCTCCTTAGCATTTAGGGTAGCAGCCTCAGCTTGTCTCTGGCACATAGCAGCCATATTCTGAGAATGTTGTTACCAACTTTAAACTACCATGAAAGGTCCCTTAAATGTCCCCCTAAGGCTACAATTTCAGATTGCCTGTTAACATCTGATTGCTTTTTAATGTTTATTTATTTGTTTGCTGGTTTGAATTGTCCCACAGGGGCAGCTAATGACACAACATCTCAATAAATGTTTCAAAGATAAGCATCCTTAAAATGAAAATGTACTTAAAGTTCAGTGGAATGCCGGCTATGAAATTTTTGACACCAGATATGGCAGGTAGATGGGCAGCAGGAAAAAGAAGGCCAGAAATGTGCAAGACTTGGCAGTTTGAATGACCGTACAGACTATTAGGGATCAAACATGGTCCTACAGTACTGTGAATTATAGGTAGACACCTGAGTACTTTGATTCTGACACAAACTGCCAGAATTACAGCCAATGAATGAGGCTGAATGTAGAGCCATAGCAGGCTTCCTTCTGATCCTCAACCAGGGTGTGTTGTCATGGCTAGAGTTTTATGGATGGAGATTTGGAAGATCTGACTTCAATCCACAATGACTCCTAAAGCTCAGGGAGTGTTCTTTGGCTATCCAGTCATTACTTCACAGGGTAACTGTTGTAAAAATAAAACAAGGAGGCAGAGGAGAAGGAGGTTGATGTATTCTGCCTTGAGCTCATTTGGAGGAAAAGTGGGATATAAATAATTCAGATGAAGAAATGAAGAGCAAGTGATAAGATAACCAGACAGGCAACGGAATAACTCTTGTAGAATAAAAGGATGGAACTACTGTAGTTGAAAGCTTTGCTGCTTGCCACCAGCTTTGTCGTATGTGACCAATCATTGAAAGGTCAATTCAATTTGGAGTGGTTTTTTTTTTGTGCTTCTCCTGAGGGCCATCAGCAGGAAATCTCCCTCTCCTGTCTCCTTTTGCTCAACTTTATTAAACCCTTAGAAAGTGGTAGCGAACCTATGGCACCTGTGGCAGAGGTGGCACTCAGTCATACCAGCACAGAGTTTGCCCTGCCCCTCTGCCCAGCAGCCCAATGGGAGCACTTCCTTCCTCCTCCCAGCACAGAGTTCGCCACACCCCTCTGCCCAGCAGTCCAATGGGAGCACTTCCTCCCTACCCCCACCATAGAGTTTGCTACACCCCTCTGCCCAGCAGCCCAATTGAAGCATTTCCTTCCTCTCTTGTTGCTGTGTTGGCACTTTGCGATAAATATATGAGTTTTGGGTTGCAGTTTGGGCATTCAGTCTCTAAAAGGTTCACCATCACTGCCCTAAGATCTTCCTCTCGCTAAAAGGTGCAGCAAAACTAAATTTTTTTTTTTAAAGGAAGGATGATTTGACTTTAAAGTAGTCCCTTCTAGTTGCCCCTTCCCCCTTACTTTACCTTTCAAAGCTCCTGTAGACAGGGTTACTGGTAAAACTTAACTTTGCAGGACAAAGTGGCAACTGGGAGACAAAAATGTAGTGGTAAAAGGGGGTATAAATGGCTGTGCCTTGAAGAACCCACTGTTGTGTTCAGTGCGCCACAATTTTTACAATTTCCCTTTACATGTTGTGCAATATGACTGCTGTTGAGCTCTCTTTCCTTTGAGTTTCTTTGATATAATTCTAGCTTTCATTGCTGACTAACAATGCTTCTGTGTTGTAGGTAGGACTTTTCCACTTACTCTCACCTTAACCACTAACCTATCTTGCCATTCTCTTTCCTTCTTTTGTTGCAGGTGATTCAGCTTGACCCCCCTCAATTTTCTCTAGATTTTAAGGTGTGATGCTCCAGCATCCCTAACATAGATACTTCCCTAATCTTCTTAGGTGTGTATTGCTTGGTTTTCAGTGCACGTTTTTTTCTATATTGCATGGAGAAATTGCATGTCCTTGAAAGCTGTCTGATAATTGTGTCACTGTCAGGGTGGGGGGAATGTAGTAGTAGCTTCATCCAACCTGTCCTAAAAACTATTGATTTGATTGTAAATTGAATTGAATCCTCAAACATTTCTTTTTTAAGCCATATAGCAGGAACCAGGAAAGATGGTCTTCTAGATATTGTAGGTTTACAGATCTCAGAATTTATTTATTTATTTAATCAAATTTCAATTATCTCACCATTAGCTATATTGAACAATGGTGATGGGCACTACAGTTCAGAAACATTGAGTGAGCCGCTTTGGTTCATGCCTGACATGTAGCAACATGATGCACAGCTAAATGCAATGTCAGGTGTTCTGCCTCTACATATCCTTGTAAATTTAGAGAATACAACAAGCTGCATCATGCAGGCAGAGAGAGAGAGAGAGAGAGATAAAATTCAATTTCCTGAAAGACAAGGCAAAGTTCAGGATCTAAATAGCAGTCTGGATAGCTTTGTGTAGCAACCATGCTTGGAGAGGTATATGAGTAGTCTGAAATGATGTTTCAGTCCATAGATAACAGCTGAACAAAACATTGATTGGGGTTCATCTCAATTTTGGGTAGAGTAAACCCAACTTCCTAGGGTCCAAGACCTTCTGAGGGGCTCTGTATGATTCAGCAGCTGTTGGCCTTGATGACACTTTAGTCTCCTGGGACTTCTAAGCCAGAATCTTCTGTGTCACAGGCCAAACTTTTAACCTTGGAATAGGGAGGTAGTGAGGAGGTAAACTTTTGATGTGAAATGGTTTCAGCATTGGTGGCAGTCTTCTCCTCATTCTGAAATTTCATAGCTGTGAGCTTCATCTTCTAAACCTGGAGAAATCCATTCCTGACATTTTGTCAGGGCAAAAAAGCTAGGCTAGAACTCCTTTCCCTGGAGTGTTAGTGTATTTTATTTGGGGGAAGGTTTTTTTTGGGGAGGATGGTTCAATAACTTTAAATGCTCAGGTGGGAGTGTTAAACCTGTCTGCCCTAATTCTCATTGGAGGGAGTTGTGCAAGACCTTTTGAGAAATGGAGTACGGAGGGGCTGTCATAGAAATGAACTGCCCATCTTAACTCTTTCTGAGTCATCTCAGGTTGAATGGACCATTGGTACAAGCAGTTTCAGCAAAGGGTCTACTCACCTTTGAAGTTGTGAGAGCCTTCATCTATTTGACAGCATATCTTGGTTCCTAATGACCCAATATTGGAAAAGCCACCTTTTCCGGACAACTGGTTCCAGAACCCCCTATTCAGCATGACCATTTCAACTGAATTTTGGAAGCTGGTCAATTCTCCTGCGGGAAAGGACCTGAACTACTCATCCTATCCTTGGTCTGGAATCCTGTTGTCTTAAACAATCGTATAAGGAGCGACCTACCACACATTGCGTCTTTCTTTTGATTATATACACAAGGTCAGTCTTGAAACTAGAAACCTAGGAAAGAGGAGATGCCCTTTGTGAATGGCCTTTTAGTGTGGGTTTAGTGAGTGAATAGGGCAATTCATGTCAATTTCCACCATGGGCCAGGCTTTCTAAGATGTAGAGGACTACATGCCTTATGGCCTTTGTTGTTCTTGCCTCTTTCTGGGCTGGATCAGATTTGTGGTCCCTTCTGCCAGGCGAGGAGCAAGGCATGAATGTGTTTGGTACTGCAATCATTTTGTAAGCAACCATATGAAGAAGGCTTAACATTTCAATCCCCATTGGGTTGTAAGTGCTGGAGCAACTGCGTATTTCCAGTGCAGTGTTTCCATGCAGAAGCAATGAATGGATGCACAATCCCCTTCCCTAAGTGGTGTTTGCAGCATGCAAGCTTGCTTTCCACAAGGGACTTGCCTCTGAAGAAGCCAAAGTACAGTATATAATTTTGTTACTCGTAAGAAATACACAGAGCCATTTTTGGAAAGGAATCCTGTGGTTCTTTCTCCTGCTTTGTATCACTTTCTCGTCTAGACACCCTGGTCGAATGGTTGCTTTCCAGTCTTCACTTAAAATTCAGGCACTGCAAGCACACTCAAGCAGAGAGAAACGAAAGCCCCAACAGTCTTGCTTTCCTGCTTCGGCACTGAATTCTTAGAGTGCATTTTAATCGGTGGCTGTTTATAACGAAGCCAGAAATAATATCTGAAAAGCTCTGGATTGTTTTTGAATCCTCCGTTTGTGCTTAAGAGTCTGTGGATAAGTAGGTGGATATTCTGCCTGCCTATTTCCCCCCCCTCCCTTTCACAAATGGAAACTGCCACAATATGTTTAATACACTCAAGTGAACAAGGATACTGGGGACTGGTGGATTTAGCTTCCCATTGGCTCTGGAAGAAGGCTGGGATGGAGGAGGGGGCATGCAGAGGAAATAGCACATACAGCTTCAGACTTTCCAGTGACTGACGGAGCAGAAAGGTCCAGGATTCCTCTTGGATAGCCAGCCATAACCCATGGCTCTCTGTGCCTCATGGCTACAGAACTATGCAGGCTTTAAAAGCAACATCTAGTGCAAAATCTATAAAGTAGCATCAAGGGTCCTATTGTAAGATGCTGAAAAAACAGGGAGAGGGCAGGACACAGAACTCTATGTTTGTTTAAAAGAGTCTTTCCCCATACATAGATCAGATATTTTCATATGGGCTGAAGTAAGAGATCACTGAAAACTTAAATGTAGGGTGATGGTTTTGAACGATTTCTTTCTCTGCTCCATAAATGCAGAGTATTTTGGACTGGGTTGCTAAAATGTAAAGAAAAGTCATGGGACAAAATTTGAGAACAGGGCCTCTAAGAGATTAGCTTTCCTTCTTTACCTTCTTTTGTTGTGTGATAGTGTGGTCTCCCCCTTTTAATTAAAAAAGAGAGGACTGCAAATTCTTTGAAGAGGCATCACAATTCTTCACAAGTAGCTTTCTGGACCCCTTGGAAGAGATGCTCAGAGTGATACACTGGCAAACATCTTTGAAGGCTGAACTGGTAACCCAGCTAGTCAACTGGGAATCCTAGTTCCTTCCAGAGATATTCATCACAGCCCCTCCTTTCCTTGCCAATCACTGCATTGCAAAAAAATAATAATTGTCTGTTACTTGGTCTAATCCATGTGTCCTATACTAAATCAAGTGCGCTGAATCCAAATCTAAAGTCCAATTCTGCCTAGGACATTAGGATCTTAAGTTAATTATAGTTGCAGTTGTCCTGTTTATTAACACAGCTGCGCCTACTCATCTTTAGCTCAAAACAGACTTACTATGACCTAGCTGTACTATCCAATAAAATAGTTTCACACTAGAGACAAGCCCACCTCGTCATATATCTATTTCTGAAGTCAGTTCACTGACTTGCCCAGACACATCCAGCCGATGCTGGAACATGCATGCCACCAGGGGATGTGATTCAGCTGAGGCAGCAGAAGGCCCAGTGGTAGCTGCAGTTGTTATAATGTTCCCATGTAGAAATGCATTACCCAATTACCTGACCATTTGAAGATCTATAGCATGCTGGTAACTTAAAATCTGTACGTGATAGGCAAATTCTGAGTTCAGATTTGAAATCAGCACACTTGATAGCATGTAAATCACATATGTTATTCTCAGTAGCAAAATCATTGTTGTGCAGTGTAATAATAATTGTGTGCTGTCAAGTCAGTTCTCTAGAGAGATAATTCAACCTTGCTGTACTGTCCACACACTGAGCAGGACTCCATGTACTTTCACCTGTTTCTGAAGCATCATGGGCCATGCCTGCATCATCAACTAGATCCCAGGTTCCTCAAACATGGCAGCCCATGTCTTCTTGGGCTTCAATGCCCACAAGCCCAAGTCAGCACACCTGTTGATCAGAGCTTCTGGGAATTGAAGTCCAAGAACATCTGGAGAGCCAAGTTTGAGGATCCTTGATCGAGATGCCTGTGTTGAATGAAACTCTAGCAGTCAGAGGATACTCCAATCTCCTTTTTACAGTTGCAGAGGAAAGAGCCTCTATTAAAACTTCCCAGGGGTCTCTATGTTGTCTTTTGGCAAAAAAACAAAATGACAACCCTATTTTACCTTGCAGTGATTTGGTTTCTTGGCAAGGTCACTGCAAAGTTAACATCTGGGTGGCCCACAGATGCCCTGGGCGGGTTGGGCACAGTTTCTTTCTGTGGCCTCACCGGCATTATTTTGAGCCAGCCTTGGTCTGCGTCATGGTCTTGCTCCCAAATATTTGGTGCTTAGCAGCTGCTACATTTTCCACAGACCGTGATGGCCGTGGTATCTCCAGCTTATCTGTGCTAAATAGCAGTCTGCAACTTGGACTGCCAGCTGCTGCATGTGACAATTCTTACTGATTAGCTTGTGTATGCAAATGATCTGCTAATGCTATGTGAGACTGCTGCCATGCTGAAATGATAGCTACCTGGAGCAAGATTTTCTTCTTCCTCCTCCTCCTCCAACATCAGTTTAAGTAAACAAATATATTATAATTATTACTGTTGTTAATTATTTCCTTTGAAGTATGCCAGTTCCCCCCTAACCTTGTGCCCTTCTGACATGTAGGCGTACAATTCCTATAATGCTTATGCCATTTGAGGCAGTAAGAGTTCTAGTCCAACTTGTTTCATTTAAATACATGCATAAATAAATAAGTTGGTTCATTTTTGTATTAAAACGTTTTATGCATAGAGAAGGCATAATCTGAGGTTACTCTCATTCCTGCGCTTACACTAATGTAGCATTTAGAAGTACAGTGGAACCTCGGTTAATGTAATTACTGCGTTCTCCAGGACCTTTCGTACAGTGAAAATTACTTTAACGAAATTTCCCATAGGAATGCATTAAATGTAATTTCCCACAGGAATGCATTGAAAATCAAAATACAGTACATTAACAGAAACAGTTTCCCATAGGAATGCATTGAAAATCAATTAATCTGTTAAAAAAATCCATAAACCGAGCCACTATTTTCTATAGATTTCCTTTTGTTATGTGATTTTTATATTAACCAAGCCGTTTGTTAACTGAGGTTCCGCTGTACAGTGAGCCTTGGCTAATTTTGGAACTCTCCTTTTAATTTAATTTAAGCATAAGTCCTATCTGGCCTTGTAGAAGAAGCTTCTACAGTGTGTAAAGAGTTAACTCTGATCCGTCTGTGCTATTTAAAGCAGAAGACACTAGATGTGAATAGAAAAAGCATAGAAATAATTGATCTGCCAGGGAGGGGAGAAGAAAGTGGAAAACGAATGTCTTGTTAAAAGTACATTATTGTTTGCATTGTAAAATTACTTTCCTGAAAAGTATAAAATCTCTCGTAAGAAGAAAGCTTATTTTTTTAAAAAAAGGAGGTCCCAGTTACCTGGTGAGTTAAATATAAATTCTGTTGAAGGTGATGTGCATATTAAAGCAGAATTTGGTGCAGTGCTTTTGAGGTATAAAAACCATATGGAAATGAAATATTTCCTAAACGTTTGGGTGGGTGATTTAATTGCTCTGGGGCATCAGTGCTGCGTTAGCAGAGTGATTAACATCTTAACCTCTTGTCTTGTTTTTAACTCCTTACCTCTGACCTGTGCCTCCTCCCTTCCTTTACCTAACCCTTGTCATTTGCCCATGTCAGTTAACAGGCGAGGGGGATTTTTGCCCAGTCATGGATGACTATGATATCAGGTCCGCTGCCAGCATTTTGGCCTCGGTTAAAGAGCAAGAGGCTCGTTTCGAGCGTCTCACCCGGGCCCTTGAAGAAGAGCGGCGGAACGTCTCCCTGCAGCTCGAACGTGCCAATCAGCCCTTGGACAGAGTGAACGTGTGCAGTATCGGCAGCGGCCAACCTCTGGCCACTGCCTGGCAGCAGCTGGTCTTGCAGGTAAAACAACCTGCGTCACCTTGGCTTACCCCTCTCATCATTTCTCCTCCAAGCCCATCTGTGTTCACGTATGATCACCTTTAACCTGTCTATTGTCTTTTGTGTCTGGAGGCATCTACAAAGCTTCTCTCTCCACCACCATCCCACCATTTGCTAATCCTGGCATACACACAACAGGAGAATCAAAGCTTGGAAAAGTTACTTTTGGTGGTGGGTGGGGGGATTGCTGCCTATAGCCATGTTGGCTGGTGGGACTTTGGGAGTTGTAGCTGAGAACAATGCTTACAAGCTCAGAGCAAAATGAGATGACACATGTTGCTGAAATGGCTAAACCAGTGTTTTCCAACCTTTGGTTTTTGGACTTCAATTCCCAGAAGCCCAAGTCAATTCCCCAAAGCACTGATCAGCCAATGTACAGACTTAGGCTTCTGGGAATTGAAGTGTCCCTGTGGGGTGTGGCAACCACTGGGCTTAACAGGACCCACGTCTTCAAACTTCTGGTGGAAAAGGCTGGAGAGAGTTAGAGGCAGGAGATATCTTCTAGTTACCAGCAGGTAGGACCTGCTGTTTGCAAAGCTCTTCCACTTAGCTATCATACTTTGTCAACTGTGTTCTTGCTTTTCTGATTTTCAGAATGTTTAATACAAGAGAGCTTTCAAATTAAGCGATTGGCTGTCTGAAGTTTTGAGTGCCTCCTATCGCTTTCTGTTGCGAGTGTATGTCGTTCACATCGCATCTCACCATTGGCTAGGATAGCTAGGTTTAATAGAAGATGGAGACCAACTATCTCCAAAGGCCCAAAGGTGGCCCATTGGGATTTTCTATTTGCTGGATGTATTTGATGAATATTCCACGTAATATTGCTATCTTTGTCAAAGGATCTTGTATTCTAGTACTGCACCACAGACTAGGCTTTGCATGTTCTTTTCATGTGAGGTGGTGAGGACTGTGAACTCATGAAATTGGGATTTTTGTGTCCAGTCATTCTGGGTTCTGGAGAACGTAGCTCAGAACCCAACTACCAAAAGGTGAAATGCCAAAATATGTAAAGGCATGGTATATCTATAGCTCTTCTACTCTTAAGAGCAATAGTGATGTTTCTGAATCCTTACTGAGGCAAGAGTGATGGCTGAAACTTATATACCCAGCTAATATGGGAGGCTTTTCTTTAGTTGAGATTATTTGGGCAGAAATACTGAAATACTGGGATTCTTTCTGGTCTCGCTATAGCTGACAATATACTGACAGTCTACATAATATCTGACAATCTACATAATATATTCTGTACCAAACCCTTGGGATCTACAAGCTGTATAAATTTCTTAAATTATGCAGAATTTGGATACATTTCCTTACTTTGCATGGTAAATTTTACTCCTGCTAGCTGTGGGGGAAAGGGGTAAGAGCCATTTGACATGATGGAGCCATATCTGTGACAGGTGTGAATGCAAGTAACCATTCAGATATTCTTGGTTGGCAAAGCCCCAAATTTGGCACCATTGACTATGCTGGATAAAGATATGAAGAGCTGCCATTTAACAACTTGTGGTCAGCCAAAATTACCCACCCCACCTTTAGTTCATTGTGGATACTACTAGATTCTTCCCTAGCCCATAAGATTTAATCACGTGTTGCTCACGTTTGTTGAAGTCTGACTTTATAGCTATTTTTGTATTACTAATAGGCCTTATCTAGTACAATTCTGTCTAGCTATGGATTTTTGAACATCCTGTCTAGATAAGGACATCTTAAAAGCAAGCAGAATTGAAGGTTGCAGGACAATGAGTGAGGTCCAGAGTCAGAGGCACCAGTGGAAATAAGACTGCAGAACATTAAGTGAACCACTTCCTAGAGAAGGTGTATTTGTATCAGATCTTTGTTTTGTGGGAAGGAATCAGGAGAGGAAAACTATACCCATTTTCTAACAAGAGGTAAGAAGCGGCCAACCCTGTTCCAGGTAAGTGAGGTTGAGGACACCAAAACGTTTGCCTAGAAAACCAGTTTTTCATGGAAGATTTGCTCAGAACTATGAGTCTTTCTATGAAAGTGGGAGACTTCAAGAAGAGAAGAAATACTTGAATGGGTGACCTACAGGTAGGTCCAAATTACAGCATAAAACCTTGTTAAAAAGAACATTGAAGCTTTGTAATGTTGTCATGTGAGAGCTTGTAATGTTACTGTATGTGTAAATGAGAAGAGAGTAGATTTATCAAGGCT
Source organism: Furcifer pardalis (assembly GCA_030440675.1). NCBI lineage: Eukaryota > Metazoa > Chordata > Lepidosauria > Squamata > Chamaeleonidae > Furcifer > Furcifer pardalis. The sequence continues at coordinate 7,169,819 of CP126898.1, forward strand.
GCAGTCATTCTTTTTTTCTTTATTCGTGTCAGAGATGCACCACCAGCATCTAATAACATACAAAGCTAAAATTAACATATCTAAAACAAAAGGGAATTAAAAGGTGTTATGTACAGGTCCGTCTTGTACATTTGATAATAAAGCCTGCTACTTATATGAGTCGCAGATATCAGGAAATACTTTTTAACTGTTAGAGCAGTACGACAATGGAGCCAATTACCTGAGGAGGTGGTGAGGACCCCCTCATGAGAGCCATTCAAGGAAAAAAAAAAGAACATCCAAAGGGTTGGGCTGGATGATATTATATCTCCTTTACAAGTCAATTATTCTATAATTCTATCATTACATCCTAGACCAAGATCCCAATGAAATTATTGTTGGCATAGTCAAAACGGCTGCTCTTTTCATTTGTGAAGCCTTTAAAAGGGCAAAAATACCTTACAAATGAAAAAACTACTGGCCTAGGCCTCCATTTTGTATTGATGTTCTGTCATTTGTGTTTAACGTTGTAGATGAAATCAATGCGAGCATCTATGAGGCAGTCAGATTCTCTGACAACATACATTTAGTGCACTTGACCTGCTGTCTGGAACAGCCTTCCTCAGTCTAGCGTTCTTCAGATAATTTGGATTACAATACAGTATTAATAAACCCCAGCCACTATGGCCAATGGAAGAGTATCATAGGGGGTGCGTATCCCAAAACATTACAAGGTTGTCCCACAAAGGATAGCATTTAAGTGGCTAATGCCAAAATGGCAATAATATGCAGACTTCTTTGTTAAGTGCATAAAATAGAAAAGCTGTATGGATTATAGCACTCTTTGTTTGCATGATTTCCTCTGGTCGTGGTAGTGGAAAGAAAATCATTTTCATTTATTTGCTGGATTGCTGGCAATCATTCATTTGTAACCATTATTACAAACCAAAGCGCAGTGGCACGTACATTACAGATTGCCGGCCAAAGAGAAAAAAGCTCAATACATTTTTAAAAGAAAGGGAACATCATAAATAGTACCTAATGGAACAATAGTAGATTATAAAATGTTTTTCAAGGATGTAGGAAAAGCAACTTGTGACATTGGAGTAAAGTTATGTGGTGGGAAGTTGGACAATTTATAGAGCTTTTGGATCCAGGCTTCTAGGCTTTTTAAAAAAAATGTCTGAAGAATATGATAAAGGTTCTTTCCTCTTCTCAGACTAGTGTGAATTAAAATAGAAGCTGAGAAGGAATGCCATAATCTGGATGATGATGATTATCATGATGATGATCCATCAAGGGTTTTCTAGGTAGAGAATACACAAAAGTCATTTCCCATTGCCTTCCTCTAGGTCAGGGGTTCTCAACCTATGGCCTGCAGGCCAGATGTGGCCCATAACACCATTTCATATGGCCCACCACCACTTCCGCCACATCTGGAAGTGCCATGTGTGGTTCCTTTCTAATGTATAGGCCGCCCCAATCGTGAAGGCAGGGCAAAATGGCCATCCAACCCCCAAAGCTGTCTGAGGGAGTGTGACCCAGCCCTTTGCTTGAAAAGGTTAGGAAATTTTGGTTTTTGGACTTCAACTCCCAGAAGCCTAAGTCAATTCCCCAAAGCACTGATCAGCCAATGTACTAACTTAGGCTTCTGGGAATTGAAATCTCTATGTAGAGGCCCCTATATGGAGGGCTCAATGTTGCGAACCACTGATCTAGGAGGAGCTCCTGGGACTGTGCACAGAGGCGTAGTTACCGCCGTATCTGCCGTATCAATTATACGGGGCCCCCGGGCCACGGGGGCCCCCAACGTGCGTAAGCAAAACAAATCTTTACCCTTCCTAAGGGCCCCCAAACAAATTTTTATACGGTGCCCAGCCAAGGCACGCTACTCTTCTGACTGTGCATCTCCAAGCTGGCTCAGAGGTCAGTTGTGTCCAACTCATCTCCATTCACAGCCAAAGAGCCATGCTGTCTGTGTCTGCAGATGTTTCTGTAGCTGTGTGGCAGACATGAGAAGACACCTGAGCTCAGGGAAGACTGTTACCTGTCTTGCTGGGTTGGTACCTATTTATCTACTTGCTTTTGAATTTTCAGCAAGAGCTGGGGTAGTCGACAGAAGCTCACTCCATCATTTATTTATTTATTTTATTTATTTATTTACATTTTTATACCGCCCTTCTCACCGGGGCGACCCAGGGCGGTTTACAACATCATAAAAGCATAACACAACACAACCCGAACCCATTATTAAAAACTTGAAGATTACAATGATAAAAATTTAAAAAGTTTTTTATAAATTTATAAAAATCAACAGGTTCCAATAACAATTAAAAAGTTAAAAACAACTTAAAGATAAAAGATTAAAAGACCTGGGGGCGGGGAGCTCAAACTAACCAGCGAGCTGGGGTCATGGTACCACCAGGACACCATACCTGTCCCACCAGCCATGTTTTTAAGTTCTTCCTAAAAGACAGCAAGTCCATCTGTAGATGTAGCTCAATTGGTAGGAGGTTCCATAGGGCCGGAGCGGACACAGAGAAGGCCCTCCTTCTAGTGCCAGAGAGATGTGCCTCTCTGGTCGATGGAACAACTAGAGCAGCACTTGGGTCTCGAACTGCTAACCTGCCAAACTTCTGGTCATCAGGTTGAGCATCTTAACCACTAAACCACAAGAGTTTAATAGTGAGATGGGCCCTTGTTACCTCTAGCTCATGTGACTCGATTGGCTGTGCTTCTCCAATTTTTAGCTTAGGGAGTTTTACTGCAATCCTACCAATCAGTGGTAAAAATTGAATCTGGAAATCTCTACATCAGGAGTTCTCAACCTTTTAAGCAGTGGTGGGATGTCAAAAATTTTACTACCCCACCGTGATGTCATCACAGTGTGGGCGGAGCTCACATGATGTCATGTCATGGGCAGGGCCAAAGAAAAAAATACAAAATAATAAAAATAGGGAGCTTCCAGTTATAGGGAGCTTCAGGCTAGCAGCTTCTCTTCCTCCTCCCCGTTTGGGAGGACAGCAAGGAGGCCGTGCATATGTGCCAAGCACTAGGCGTGCATGCACACCAAGTGCTTGGCATGCATGCGCAGTGGGGGAACCAGTGAAAAGGTAAGCCCCAAAGGTGGTTCCCCCCAAAAGCTGCTACAGGTTCTCTGGGACACTGGGAAAAGTTACTACTGGTTCTGGAGAACTGGTGAGAACCTGTTACATCCCATCACTGCTTTTAAGCCAGGGGCCAGGTCATGCTCCCTCACACAGCTTCAGGAGCTGGATGGCCATTTTGCCCTTCCTCCACCACATGGCACATCCAGCCCACAGGCCGCAGGTTGAGAATCCCTGCTATACATGGAAAGCATAGGCTCATCTTCTTAACTATTGCTTTGGTGTTCAAATGCCACTTGTATGTTAGGTCTGAAAACCATCAATTACTGTCTTGAGCCATATGCGCCACACTTTTCACTATTGGCTTTTCATCTCCTTCTTCTTTGTCCTATCGTTGTGTGAATTTATGCGTATGTCTGTGTAAATTTATTCCCTTAGCTCTCTCTTTCTGTGAATTAATGTCTAGGAAGAAATAAATTCTATGGAAGGTGCCATTGCATGAAAAGAATGTCTGAACAGTTAACTTTAAAAAAATGAATTATAACAAAACATCAGGTCTCAATAGATTACATCTGTTGTTTATTTGAAATATTTATTAGCTGCCATTTCACTTGTAAAAGATTATGAAAGTTGCTTCAGCAATCAAAATGCAACATAAATAACACAGAACTACAGAGCGAATAAGTCAAAATGCTACAATTAGGAGTAAATTAAAATATGTAGTAGCACTAGAAGACATATTCAGCCCAGTAGAACACAAAGGTCTAAATGAAGTTAATACTCGGTAGTACAGTGCCTAAATGTTGTAGTGCAGCCAAAATGCTAGCTTCCTCTGAAGTTCGATCTTGACCAGAGTTCAAGGTTGACTCGTCCTTCCAAGGTTGGTAAAATGAGTACACAGCATGTTGGGGCAAAATGCTATTTAACTTGTGAAGAACCCAAAGAGTGGTCTAAGTGGTATGAGGAGGTAGATAAGTGTAATTGCTATTGTTCAGCCCTTTTGGCACACAAAGTCCTCCTCAGCCCCAGGTCAGGAATGGTAAAGCTGATGCCCTTTATCTAGATGGATTTAAGTGGGATTTAATCCACTTGGGGACCATCACCCATCCCTGTGGACTTCGCCACCCAAGGCCATTAGTCCTCATGGTTGTCAGGATAGTTAACCACCACCTGATGATTGGCCTCAAGTCACTGGCAGTAGGGTCTACTCCAAGGATTCTTAGCCTGTGGCCCCGGGGGCCGGATGTATCCTGCAATGCCATTTCATGTGCCCCCCACACCGCCTCCACCACACCAGGAAGTGCCATGTGGCGGAGGAAGGGCAAAATGGCCATCCGGCCCCCAAAGCTGTCCAAGGGAGCGTGACCCGGCCCCTGGCTTTAATAGGTTGAGAACTCCTGATCTATTCTATGACCATAGCAGGTAACCTGGCCAGATAGTTATATCAAGGTAGATTATTTGCTTCTATACTTCCTGCCCCCACTTTATTCTCACAACAGTTCTATGAGGTTGTAAGAGACTGTGAAGTCGTTCAGAGGGGATTGGACCCAACTCTTATGAGCCCAAGGTTAAAGCTCTAACCAGCTTCCTACCTTCTATTGCTCTTTGTTTTCACACCACTGGATATAAACTTAAGAGCCCTTACCTCCTTGTAGCTAGGGCTGCTCATGAATTCAGCAACCTAAATAAACGCCTCTGGAAAAAACAAGATAATACAATAAAAGAATAAAGGTCTGAAAAGATATAGCACCAATAAGCTCCTCTTGAGGAAGCTTTCTACTGTCTTATATAGTCTTTGCTTGCTGGCCTAATTGTTGCTTTTTGATGTTGCAAATCTTCTTTATTGTAACTCTTGGTTTTCTGCTAGTGCAGAAGAAAGTGTTGTCTCAAAGGACCAAGTATATCCCTTGTTTATATTTTAAATAGAAAAGCACAAAGTCAGGATTAATTGTTTTGAAAAGCTTTCTTCTTTCCGCGATTCATAAGTGCAGTTAACACATAAGATAACCTTAGGCAGTGGAAGTATTTTCTATGAGAAGCTAGAACAGGGGTGCCCAAACTTTCCAGGCCAATCACGTGGTTCAGGGAGCCGGTCACTAAGGCCTCGGGGCCGTATGTGGCCCCCAGCGCCAATTCATCTGGCCCACAAAGCCCTCATCGCTCCTGGAAGTGGAAGTAAAGCACACCCATATGGGCATATCTGACTTCTGCTTCCAGGAGTGACGAGGGCTTCATGGGCCAGATGAATTGGCATCAGGGGCCACATCTGGGCTCTGGGCCATAGTTGGCATCAGGGGCCACATCCGGCACCTGGGCCATGGTTTGGGCATCCCTGAGCTAGAAGAAACAGGAGACACTAAAATGGGAGGTGATGGCAGGAGAACCGAAAGAAGGCAGCTTGCCATGTAGAAATTCCTACTCTAAAAATAAACAGCAATTACGTGATCCAACATCCAGACTTGGCCTTTCTGTCATTGACTACTAGATGAGTATCTTCCTCCCTTTTTGCGAAAGAACAGGTTGCACCCTTTGAAAACAATTAGCCACCATCTCTGATTACTGCTGGGGTAGGCCACCAATTTGATCCTTGACATTTATTTATTTATTTGAATTTATATTCTGCCCTACTCGCGCAGGTGACTCTGGGCAGATTACAACCAATCAACAAACATACAACACACATTTAAAACTCTAAAAACAATTTAAAACCATTTACAAAACATCTCATTCCTTTAAGTAAAGGAGAGGGAGGGTAAGTATAAGATGTTAAATAAGGCAGTTCCTTTTTCCAAGGAACTAGTGGAATTCACTCAGAAGGTTATTTAAATTTTCTCCTAGCCCAGCCCAGCAGGTTAAAGTGAAGTGGTGTGCTTTCAACACACGATAATGGGCTCCAAGATACAGGAACCCAGATTTTGGTTGAATATGAGACAATAAATCCTAACTGTTAAAACCGAGGGTCCCAAACTTTTCAAGCTGGGGGCCGGGTCACACTCTCTCAGTTAGCTTTGAGGGCCAGATGGCCATTTTGCCCTGCCTGCATGAAGGAGTTGGCCATTTTGCCTCAAACAGCTTCAAAGGGGCAGCCATTTTGTTTCTTGAATGCCTTTAGAGGGGTGGGGGCGCCATGTGAAATTCTGCTGTTGGCCGGATCAAGCTCACAGGCCTTAGGTTGGGAACTCTTGTGTTAAAACAATGGAACAAATTACTCTGGAAGGCAATTCAAGAGAATGTCAGACAGCCACATTAGACCAGAAACAAAACAAAATAAGCACCTTGAAGACTATATTTTAATGGGAGCGTTTGTGGGTCAGTTCCGCTTTTTCAGGCATAAGAGCAAGATTTTCTGGCAACAATTTGTACATGACCCCATGACCAGGTGGGCATACAGAAGGATGCAATGGTTAGTTAGTAAACACAAATTACAAATCATGTGAGTTAATGTGCCATTTCACACTTAGCAGTGACTGAAGACCCCTGGGTTCGTATTCAGACCCGTTCCTCTGAAGCTTTGTTCTGTTAAAGTGGCAAATCGCTAGTAGATAGATGCATCATAATCATTATGCCATTACAGATATGCTTTGGCTTGGGAAGGGGCTACGGTGGCCATGAAGCTAGTTCTAGGAGCAATATAATGCAGTGACTTTCGTCTGCCTTCCACCCTTCCCTGTGGACTTTGGCACCCAAGGCTGTTAGTCCTCAGAGTTGGCAATGAGTCACTGGCAATTGGGTCTACTTTATTACCATGACAGGAAAACCTGGCCAGACTTGTACTATCATCTGCAGATCTTAAATTACTGGTGCCTCTTCCACCAGTTTTCACTGTAGAGGCCACTAATTCACAAGGTTAATTCACAAAGTTACCATCACTAATTCACAAGGTTAATTCACAAAGTTACCATCGCTTGCCTGTGACTGGATGAAACATAATAACAGCTGGTATGCAAGTATTACTTTTACTTTTACCTTTTACTTATTTATTTTGTTGTAAGCTGCCCAGAGTGGTGTTTGCACCAATTGTGGTTTGGGTAGATAATAATAATTTCATGTTATTCTGGGTTGAAAGGATTTTTGCTGGAGAAACTCCACTCAGGGGATGCCTGAATGAGGTTCCTTTCATGTCCCCAAGAGCTGGGACAGAAACAGGGGCTCAATTCGTCATGCAGTACCTGGGTCTTGAACTGCCGACTTGCCAACCTTCCAGCTAACAAGGTGTGCTTCTTAACCACTGAGCCACTACAGCCCCAAGTAGGTAGATAAGATAAGATAGAATAGAATAGAATTTTGTTCACTTGCACAGTTGATTCCAACCCTTTGCAACCCCAAGGTCCATTGCCATCTAGCCATCTCATTTTCTGCTGTCCCCTTCTTATCTTGCCCTCCACCTTTACCAGCATCAAGGCTTTTGCAAGAGAATCCTCTCTTCTCATTTGATGTCCAGAGTACTTTAGCTTCATCTTTACTATTTTACCTTCTAAGGACCAGTCAGGGTGGATTTCTTCTAAGATTGACCTATTTGTTCTCGCTGTCCAGGGGATCTTCAAAACTCTCCTCCAACACCACATCTCAAAGGCATCTATTCTTCTGCGCTCAGCTTTCCTTATGGTGGAAATCCCTAGGGGGAAATCATAGGGGCCAGAGGCATCTCTTGAAGGGGCATTTCCCCACCCCTTTCCAAAGGAAGCTAATGGTAAAGCGAGGAGAAAAGAGAGTCCTTTTCCCTGTCTGGCTGCCGGTGGGGTCTGCGGTGGGTGGGAGGCGGTGGCTGGGCTGGGTGTGGCCAGAGGCGGCCGGAGAGGCGCTTCCAGCTGTGGCCGTCAGTTCGCCTCCTTCCTCCCCGAGGCAACAGAGAGAGCCAGATCCCGGGCGGGGAAGACCCGCACCGCTCCGAGGCGCAAGGAGAGCGCTTCGGATTGCTTCCCGATCGTCCTTAGGGAAGAGAGAAAGAAAGGAGGGGAGGGAGAATATATATGTATTTTAATGTGCAGGAGAGCTTTCCTCTCTCCTCCCGTCTTTTTTCTGGAGCGGTTTTGATTGGGAGCCCCGGCGAGTCCTGCAGCCCGGATTGGTTGTGCGCTCCTCTTTGGGGATCGATTCGGCGAGGCTCTCTCCAAGCGCAGAGAGAGAAAGAGGGAGAGAGAGAAAGAAAGAGGGAGAAGCCGAAGGCACACCAGTCTGTCAAAGCAGAGACAGCCGGCACTCCAGCCCACCCCCTTCCCAACACTTCAACACCCTGCCTACAAAACTGGATTGATTCGGAGGACTTAATATATTTTTTCCCTTCCTTTTTACGCATTACCCGTTGCAAAACTGGCACCTAGCATAAATGCCTGCAGAACTCAAACAGGTTAGTAGATAAATTCGGCGCCTGCCTGCTTCTTTGTTTCTTTCTCTTTCTTTCCTTCTCTCTCTCTTCAGTTTTGGGAAATGTGGTGAGAAACGAGAAGGAGTTTGCTCATACACGGAGCCTAATTATGTACGTGTGTTTGGCGAGTGTGGATTAAAGAAAGTGGATTTTATGTTTTCTTTCCCCGATAAAGAGCAAAATTTCAGCCGGGCCACTTCAGCCAGCCTTTGGGAGAGAGCTGAGATTTGCTTTTTGTGTAAGTGTGTGTGGCTGGCTCTGCCTTTTGCTATGTTAACAGCTGAAAGCGAGGGAGAAACCTGCTTTTGTTTCCTTTGACCTTCTAGGGCTGCACAATAAATCTCGGAAACTCTTTCGACTCTGAAGGTTTGAGAAAGGGGAGCATCTCCCACCCAACCCGTACCCCACCCCCCCAAAAAAAGTCTGTGGATTTTCCTGAAGATGAAATTTATTTTGCCACATACATTTTTTCTTCTGCATGTTTAAGAATAAGAATGTTGATCAGATACAAAGCAAAGTTGAAGAGTAGCAAATGAGCAGGAAGGAAATAGAAGTTTTTAGGCTGGACGAGTTGAGTGACAATATTAGTAAATAATGATATGTTGGGTTTTTTGAGATGCTTAAACAGGTTTTTCTTTTGCACCACAGGGTAGGTTTGATTAAATAAGTTATTTGGAAAATCCTCTACCTGTCTATGGTGATATGGAGCTGATCCACCTTTAGAGGCAGCATCTAATGAAGAAGCTATGGGGGGGGGGATACAGTTGGCTGTAATTGTGAAAGATGTGTAGTGAAGGTAGCATTTTGAGTGAAGCAAATCTGCTTACTGCCTATCTTCTGACTTCTTCTGCACTAGGATCCTAGTGGGAAGAAATAATTTGTTGACATGATTTTGATTCAGATTCCTGCATTGAGCAGGGGTTTGGATCGGGTTGTTCAAAGGCCCCTTCCAACATGGTTATTTTATGTTTCTGTGACATTTTAAGTCTTATATATATCTTCTGTATAATCCAAAGAGATTCACTACTCATGCGTTGGTCTTCAGGTTGTGAGTTCAATCCTGATCAGGGGTCAAGGTTGATTCAACCTTCCAAGGTCAGTAAAATGAGTACCCAGCATGTTTTGGGGGAAAAATGCTAATTAGCTTGTTAACCACCCAGAGAGTGCAGTAAGCAGTATGGGGCAGTATATAAGTGTGATTGCTTTGCTTTAGGGTGTGGGGGATTTGAAACCAGTGCTCTATTGAGGTAGCTTAAGAGATGGTGCTTAGAAGGTCTGCTGCTCCTTGAATTTATGGCACACTGTTTAAAATGGATCGTGACTGAGCTGCAACATTTGACACATAGATTAATGTATGAAGATTTTGTCTCAACGAGGTCTTGCAGGGTGACTTTTGGTTTTCTTGGAAACCCAGTAAAATCTAAGAACTGTAAACATCTGTGTATTTATCTTAACTACCCTCATCTTAACGCTGTCTTTTGCTGTACTATGCTGGTCTTGGATCGTAATAATGATTGGGTTGATATTTGTGTATCATTCAGAAATGCATTTTTTCCCTGCCATATCATTGCACTTTGTAAATATGTTGAATTTGGGGGCTGCTGGTGTCTGAGTAGTTTTTAAAAAGTGTATATTCTACCTTAGTATCTTTGGTTTTACACACTGAAGAACCCCATTTGAGCACTCTTCTTCCTTGTAATGATTCCCACCTGTGGATGGTGTGAGGAATTGAAGTACAATTTCTCACTGCCTTATTTTTTTGCTCTCTGACCTAAAACTGCTGCAGCTGTCTCTTTGCATGCCAACAGCTGTTGATATACACAAAGTTAGCAACAGAAATCTGTCTCTTTGGATATTTTTCTACTGGTAAGAACAAAATACGCACACAGTTTCGCTCTCCTCTCGATATAAGAACCAGAATGTTAACTCAAATGTCCAGGACAAATGTAACATCAAATACAGAGGAATTCATAGCCTAGGAGGAGACAGTGATTGTCTTAATTAAGTGGGATGTACATATTTCCCCATGCTATTCTTTATTTTTCAGGGTCAAACAAAGATTGTTGAATGTTAGGGGTTTGATTTTAAATGTCTGTCAGGCATTTAGTAGCAAGAGAGATGTCTGTTTTGCTTCTTGGGTATTTTTTTTTTGGGGGGGAGAGGCACTAAATTCAGAAACCCTGAACTCCGTTTTGGACAGGCATGTGAAAATGGAACGTGTGAAGGCTACAAATTAAGCTGGTCCTGGACTTCCATGATTACATCACTGGGGGATGTTTGAGAAATGTAGATCTTTCTCTCTATATTATTTCCTTTTCTGAATCCCATCTCCCAAAATATCTGACTTTACTGAGCTGGAGGAATATGGTACATTATACTGGCCAGATGCATGGCTATTACAGCAAGTGCTAATTGTTATAATCCCACATTACCTGACACAGACTAAAATGTTATTAAGGGGGGAGCCGGATTTTAAGTAGCTAAATTACAGATTTCTCAAATAAAAACTTTAGAAGATTTGAGGATCTTAATATGACACACGACAACCTCTAGATTTGATCTCTTATGAACACATTCGAGAGTGTGCTCCATAAATGGAAACCCCATCCCTGAAGGGACTTGTTTCAACTTGACAAAGATCAGGTACAGGTAAAGGTCGCCCTTACTCAAAAGCCAGTCGAATCTGACTCTAGGGTTCAGTGTTCATCTCTGTTTCTAGCCAAAGAGCCAGCGCTGTCTGTGCCTGCAGACGTTTCCATGGACATGCGGTAGGCATGCCTAGACATCGGAGTGCATGGAATGCTGTTTACCTTCCCACTGAAGTGGTACCTATGTATCTACTTGCAATTTCTTGCTTTCGAACTGCTAAGTTGGCAGGAGCCGGGACAGAGATGGGAGCTCACTCTGTCATGCAATTCTTAGGTCTCAAACTGCTTACTTATCGACCTTCCAGTCATAAAGTTCAGTGTCTTAACCACTAAATCACCACAGTCCTTAGATCAAGTATATTCCCATCCAAAAAGGGTCTCTAATGACAAGTTCCTAATTTATTGATTGATAACATAAATGAGGCACAATGGCACATCACTGAAAGAACTACTAGCACTCTCTCAACATTTGACTACATGTCCATTGCACATGCTTCAATCAAAGCTAGCATTCACTTCATACATGTGGCAGCAGTGTTCACAAGTCTTCCATGTAGACCAACATGTGTGCTTGGGACTGAGAGGACAGAAGCACAAGTTTCCCATTTAAGTCTGAAATCTAATTTAAAAAGAACAGAATAATGCTAAAGAAGGAGAGGATTTGAAAGTGTTAGCAAATTTCTTAGCAAATTATACTTCCTTTGCATCTCTTTAGGTTTTTGTTCCCAAAAGAATAAAGGAAGATGGTTCTGCAGGTTAGCATGGAATTAAAGCTGTTTTGCTAAAAAGGTGAGAAAAGGGTCACCCCTACAGCTAAGCTGTTTATGGGCAAGCCAAGCCACCTGGACCCAATGAAACCATTGGTTAGCTTTCCATGGGCTTTTATGTAAACCAGTTTCTGCTATGAGTGGTGTAATCCAATATACTGGGATGCACACATGATTGCCACCCTGTTCATATCAGCTTTGTGTGTACTGTATCACTTAAAAACATTAGGTAAAGGCAAAGGTCTCCATTGCTCGAAAGCCAGTTGTATCTGACTCTAGGGTTCAGTGCTCATCTCAGTTTCTTGCCAAAGAGCCAGCGCTGTCTGCATTTGCAGATATTTATGTGGACATGTGGCAGGCATGACTAAACACAAAATGCTGTTTACCTTCCCAATGAAGTGGTCCCTATTTATCTACTTGCAATTTCTTGCTTTTGAACTGATAGGTTGGCAGGAGCTGGGACAGACAACAGGAGCTCACTCTGTTGTGCTGTACTCGGGTCGTTATATGGATTGTTATTGGTGATACCTCATACAATGAACAATTTTTTTTGTTATGCAGTGCATCGCCCATAGGGATCTGTATAATGAAAAAAAATCATTATATGGTGCATCGCAAATAGCTCACGAACGCTTAGTTTTACGAATTTTTCATTATACAAAGCATTCGTTATACGGGGTACCACTGTATCTTAATCACATAATCCTGCTTGATTTAAGAGCTGTGAAAAAAGTTCTAAAGCAGCATCTCACCTCTTTCCTGGTCTGTTTATTTTCATGAAGGTCTTGCCCACTCTGGTCATAATAAAACAGGGGTCCCCCAACCTAAGGCCTGTGCACCAGATCTGGCCCATGGTACCACTTCATGTGGCCTGCCCACCCCTCCAAGGGCATTCAAGAAACAAAATGGCTGCCCCCTTTGAAGCTATGGGGACAAAATGGCCACCCACGTTGTGTAGGCAGGGCAAAATGGCCATCCGACCCTCAAAGCTGACTGAGAGAGTACGACCCGTCCCCCAGCTAGAAAAGGTTGGGAACTCCTATGATAGAAAGTAGGTTCTTTTACCTGAAATACATGTAGCTATTACAACTAAGTACCCATTCATATAGTTTTCCTCCACGGATTTCTCTTACTTCCCCATCAGAGCTCTAGGAACCAGTGGTCAGCTTGCTATTACATGAAATTTTGTTAGTAAATTCCTCTCAGCCATGAGGAATCTTAGCATACTGGTAACTTCAGCCCACAGTTCAGATTCCCTCAGGCGTAAATCATTAAGCGGATGGCGTGTCAATGAAGGAGTGGCTGGGTTAGAATTAAAAGTGGGTTAGAGTTTTATTTATTTCTAACATCAACATCCTTATAGTTGCAGAGGAACTACTGTATCCTCCCTTCTCTCACACACCATAAGTACCCTACTCCATCTGTCTGTTTACACCATATTTCTTCCCTGCATTTCTTTCACTGAAACATATTGTATTTCGTTGTATTTAGTGAATGTACCTTATTCTGTGTGGTGTACAAGATAAAACAAGAACTCTTGCAAATCTTTCACCAGCTACATTCCCATGTCAATATAATCAGTATGACTTTGCAACCAACTAGTGTAGCTGTAAACAGGAAACATTTGTAATATTCAAGTTAACAGCATTTGAAGATAATGCTCTTAAAGGCTGCCTCATATACCGCTAATTCTGTCTTGACTAATTTCTTGAATATCAGGAGCTTGGTGATGGAGGAATCACAGTTTGGGATCAAAATTGCTGGGAGAAATATCAACAATTTGAGATATGCAGATGATACCACCCTAATGGCAGAAAGTGAGGAAGACTTAAAAAAGCTCCTGATTAGATTGAAAGAAGAAAGTGCAAAAGCTGGCTTGAGACTCAATATAAAGAAAACCAAGATAATGGCAACAGGCCCTATCAGTCCCTGGAAAATAGATGGGGAAGAAGTAGAAGCAGTGACAGATTTTACTTTCTTAGGATCAGAACTCACTGCAGATGGGGATTGCAGCCATGAAATAAAAAGGCGACTGATTCTTGGGAGGCAAGCTATGAGAAACCTGGGGAGCATAGTGAAAAGTAGAGACATTAAATTGCAAACAAAAATTCGTATAGTCAAAGCAATGGTATTCCCGGTGGCAATGTAGGGTTGTGAGAGCTGGAGCATAAGGAAAGCTGAGCGCAGAAGAATAGACGCCTATGAGATGTGGTGTTGGAGGACAGTTTTGAGAGTCCCCTGGACAGCGAGGAGAACAAATAGGTCAATCTTAGAAGAAATCAACCCTGACTGCTCCTTATAAGGTCAAATAGTAAAGATGAAACTAAAGTACTTTGGACATCAAATGAGAAGAGAGGATTCGCTTGAGAAAGCCTTGATGCTGGGAAGGGTGGAGGGCAAAAGAAGAAGGGGGCGGCCAAAAATGAGATGGCTAGATGGTATTGTAGACACAATGGGCACAGAGCTGGGCGAGTTGAGGGGGATGGTGGAGGACAGAAGTGCCTGGCGGACAGTGGCCCATGGGGTCATCGCAAAGGGTCAGAATCGATTATGTGATATAAATTCTGTACCTCTGCCACCTGCAATTAAGAGAGTAAAAGGAGAGCTATGCTAGTAACCTGCAAATAAGTTTGTGTTAACTATAGAAAACAGTACAAAAACAGATTTGTTTTCTTTAATTGGCTTGATTACATTAGGAATTCTTCAAGCTTCCTACTATACTTCCTGAATAGAAAGTTTGTTCCTGCTAATTTTGAAACTGTCTTTCCTATTTCCTTTTCTGTGTTTTGGAGATTAGGGTTTGTTTGAGTATCAGTGGGCCACAGAACTGGGATTCTTCTCCGATGCTCTTGTATCCCCTGTTTATCAGTGTTTTGATGATGAAATGAGTTACACAGGGGTTTTTAAATAATACATTAAAATACAGTTGTGGGTTAGTGCGTGAATTTCACTTGATTAATTAAAAATGATTCTGGCATTTGGGGAATGAACAATATAGTAGGAAATGCAACTTAATGAAATAAAAATAATGTTTTAAGTTCAAGAACTTTATTATTAATCAATCTGCTAATTTAAGTATGAGGCTAATTTAGGAACTTTATTTGATTACATAGGGTTGGGAGTGGAACTTGATTATGATTTTGTTGAATAGATGTAATTAATAAAATAGGTAACAAATATTATACTTGTCTGGCCAGATTATCCTGCTGTGGTAATAGAGTAGACCACACTGTCAGCGACTCAATGCTGAGTAATAAATTAAATATGCCTGTTCACCAATATGGCTGTTTTATTTGATTTGTTTTTTCTACTCTCTGATATGGCTATTTTAGTAGTGCTAAAAGTCTCCCTTGCTTTGAAAGCTGGTCGTGTCCAACTCTAGGAGCAATGCTCACTTCCATTTACAGCCAAGGGGCCATCACTCTCTGTATCTGCAGGCATTTCTGTGGTCATGTGAGAGGCGTGACTAAATGCAGGAGGATGTGGGATGCTGTAACCTTACTTTTCCCGTGAAAGCAGTACCTATATATCCTCTTGCAATTGCTTGCTTTCGAACTGCTAGGTTGGCAGGAGGTGGTACAGATGATGGGGGCTCACTCCGCCATGCAGGACTCTGGTTTTGAACTGCTGACCCGCCGACCTTCTGAGCATCAAGCACTGCACATTAACAACTGAGTCCTAGTGGCCCTAATGGATATTTTAACTAGACCTGGCCCCTGACTTAGAAAGGTTGACAACTCCTGCTTTAGGTCTACATGATTCCACGATGTTTTAGTTCCAAGGACTAAAGCAATTCTCCCTTGGGAATATCTGCTCCTTAATTGTTATTCCTAAACTTGGCACGGTCTCCTCACATAAACATCACAAAGACTATTTGTTCTGGTAAGAAATGAGTTTTAGTGGAGGATGTAATACATTTTACAGTTTTTATTGTGTTCCTAACTGGCTTTTAACTGTTTTCAAATGAACAGTTTTAATGCCAGTATGTTTGCCAGTCAAGCTGCCTTCTCTGGTCCCTTTTTCAGGAGAAAGACAGGACAGGAATTAATAAAATAAAATAAATGGTTCTTTATGTACAGGACTGACCAGACCGGTAGGGGTGAGTGGGTTGACTCCTTCATTTGGCAGATTTGAGATGTTACAGAAGCCTCACAAATAGTTATTAGTATATTTCTGTTGTGCTTTTCATCCTAGAGATGTGAAGTGATTTTCTTTTAGTCTCACATGCCAAAATACATTGGCTGTCTTTACATGCTGTGCATTTTGACATATGCTGGGTTGTGTATTTATGGGGCTAAACAGTGGCAAAGAGATGGCACAGATAAAGAAAATAGAAGATGACATTTTAAAATCAACTTCTCTTTGCTATAAGATTAAAAGGAGGCAGCACTTAATGCCAGTTCTGTTATTTAATTAGTGTCAAGAATGACCTTCACATCTGGAAATTGGAGCATCTGGGATGTACATCATTTTAATTGCTATAAACTTTATTTATTGTGTGTTTTCATTACCTTGCTAAAATCAGGAAGTTGATGTCTTACATCTGCGTGCTTCATTACTTACCTAGGGGCTGAGGTGGCTCAGTGGTTAAGAAGCTCACCTTGTTAGCTGGAAGGCTGGCAAGACGGCAGTTCGAGACCCGGGTACTGCATGATGGACTGAGTGCCTGTCTCTGTCCCAGCTCTTTTATTTGGGCAATCTCTGAGTAGAGTTTCTTCCCCCCAAATCCTTTCAACCTAGAATAATTTCTGACACAAATTTATTATTATATTTCAAATCTATTTTGTGCCAGGTCTCCTTACATCTTAAGGTATTATGGAAAATAATGGTAGGTTTTTCTAGATGGCCATTAGTCTCATAGAACCATTGGCCTATTCTGTAAGCTTTAATTACTTCCCGTTCAAGCTGACTGTGCTATTTTTAGCATTGCGCTGAATTTTTGAATTCATTCTTCAACCCTGCAAAACTCTGATGTCAAGCTTTAAGGGATGGCTGCTGTAGTGATTGGCTCCTGGTTTCTCAGACCTTTTTATGAACTGTAATTTGATTATTTCTAGATTGTGAAGGCTTGTCAGTAAAGGAAGCTGACAGGAGAAAATTGATTTGTTTGGAAAATGGAGGAATGCCAGAGAGGCAAACAGATGGGTCCTAAAGCAGATCAATAGGGACTGTGGTGGCTTAGTGGTTAAGACGCTGAACTGGAAGGTCAGAGTTTGAGACCCGAGTACTGTACGGCGGAGTGAGCTCCCCTCTCTGTCCCAGCTCCTGCCAACCTAGCAGTTCGAAAGCAAGATGTTGCGAAGTAGATAAATAGGTGCAAATTTGGTGTCACATGTCCACAGAAACATCTGCAAACATAGACAGTGCTGGCTTTCAGGTATAAACAGATGAGCACAGAACCCTAGAGTTGGATAGGGCTGGCTTTTGAGCAAGGGTGAACTCTACCTTCACTATCTTTCCAATAAGTGCGCCCTTTTTGTTATTGCAGCAAGGAAAACATTAGCAACTAAAGCGTTATCACAAGGGTTCTAGACAGACAAATGATACATAACTAGGCATTTCTCAGGATAGCCTTGAAATGTTTGCAAGAGGGGATGAATTAAATCCTCCCCATTTTGTTCGTAAAATTTGTAGTGTAAAAAGGAATGAAACAAGAATTCAGGAGCACCATCCATACATGGGCAATATCTTTCTTGACATGGAATTCCCCCAAATCTACCCTGGAGTAATGCTGAGAGTAGAACATTAAATCTAGCAAACATAAGTACCGGTATGAGCCTGGGGTATTCTCGGAGTTGTTAAATAAGCTGCGGTTGACCCATATATTGGCAAAATGCCTCATGCGATAGCAGGGCAGTTTCTGTTTGCTAGAGAAAGCAGATTTTGCTGCAAAAAAACCCAGGCTGACCCTAGGCTAGGTTTGACCCTGAGGGTTGATACATTTAAAATACAGTAAAACCCCTACTTACATAAAAACTCTGTTCCGTAGGCTTTTATATAAATTGGTTTTTTACTTAACTTGAAGCAAACCCATAGAAAAATGATATTTATGTAAATCGAAGCAACCCCATAGGAAAAATGATTTTTTTAACGTAACTCGAAGGAAACCCGTAGGAAATTGTGTTATGTAAATCGGGACATTTATGTAAATTAGGACATGGTTTTAATGCAAAAATCATGTAAGTCAAATTTTATGTAACTCAAGGCATATGTAAGTCGGGGTTTTACTGTACATTTCTTTCTAAAATTTATATTCTACCTTCATCTGAAATAACTGAGGCAGCAAATGATTAATGTTAAAACACAAATCACAATATATTGGCTTTAAGTTAGATTTAATATAAAATGCAAACAGATAAAAATCAGATGCATTTAATATATATATATATTAAAAATTAAAATCTTTATTTGTTTCAATGTACCTGTATAAGGCGTCTTTTTAGCGAAGTATTGAAGGCACGTAATTCTTTCATAGAGTAATTGCAAGCAGTTAATTGACCTTGTTGATTGCTTTTCAGCCATTTCTGATTTAGAAGTTTGGGCCTGAAGCCATTTTCTGTATTTCATAATTCCAAAATGAAAGGTCATGTGCTTTTTGTGTTGTGGGGGAGGGGTATGCTTTTGAAGAATGAATTGGCTCTATTCTGCATTGATCGGTTTGTCTGTTATCAAAAACTTAGCTGTTTCCCTTCCAGCTGATAATATTCAACAACACTGACATTCAGCCAAAGAAATACATTAACTACAGATTTCCTTATCAGTTTCCTTCTTTTATTCCTGCCTGTTTTCATACCGAACCATTGCAAATCTGTCATTGTAAAGAAGGAGCCTCTGTATCTCATGAGAATACAGTAGAGCCCTGATAGTTAATGAATGAAATATGATTGGACTCCGGTAAAACAGAAACCTGGTGCGGTAGATTAGACAGAAAAAGAGTGATCAAGCTTTGTAGGAAGAAAGCAGACAAGGGTGTCAGTGTCAAAAGGTATACACATTTTAAGAAAAGAAAAAACTGTATTAAAATTGTAATACTGTACTCAATGTATACTGATAATAACCAAAGATGAATACAAGTAACATTTGACTTCTGCTTTTGTGGTTGCCATCAGCACTCCAACATTTCTGATTATGGTGAATCACTACTTGAGCAACATTGACCAACTTGTCCATTTGTATCACTGTACATGCTGTTTCAATTCCTTCCTGAAGTACTGCCAGGGTAGCCGGTTTTCCGTGGTACACCACATCCTTTAAGATCCCTCATATGTAGACATCAAGGGGTGTTAAATCAGGAGAACATGGGGAAACTCAACTGCACCTCTTCAAAATGGTCTTGCGCTCCTTGAAAGACAACCATGCTTCCGCCATCGGAAGCCACTGCCCTCCAAATTGGAGTCAAGTGGGATTTAATCCACTTGGGGACCATCACTCTTCCCTGTATACTTTGCCACCAAGGCCATTAGTCCTCACAGTTGTCAGGTTAATTAACTGCCCCCTGATACTCAGTGTTGAGTTGCTGGCAGTATAGTCTACTCCAGTTCTCAACCTTTTTAAGCTCACACTTCCTCAGACTGCTTCATGGGCCTGATGACCATTTTGCCCTTCCTCCACTACATGGTACTTCCTGGTGAGGTGGAGGCTGGGGGGGGGGGGTTTGCACATGAAATGGTGCCATGGACTGCATCCAGCCCACAAGGCGCAGGTTGAGAATCCCTGGTCTACTCTATTACCATAGAAGGATAACCTGGCCCAACTTTTCCTGCTAGTCTTATGTATTCTAGGCAGAAATGTCAGCAAAATCCTCCAGATTCTAGTCATAGATAAGTACCTTGGGAACTTGCTAAAACCTGCCTGAAAGGAGATGGCAGTTTTCAAGATATTTCTGAAACAACCCAGATACTAGGAATGTGTTACAGTTTCATCAACAGCTGACAGATTGAAAATAGCAACACACTGGAAAAATGCTTCTACAGTCTGTGGCAGCTTCATCAGGATCCTTCATGTTGCTGTATCCAAAACAATTGAGCTGCTTGTGTGTGCGTGTGCGTGCGCATGTGTGTGTGTGAACGCAAGTATGTGTATGCACATCCAAAAGCAAAATAATAAGTTTAAAAAAGCTTTAAAAACAGCATCCCAAGATTCAGTACAGGTGTCATGCTGCGATGTGAAAGGCAGGTGAAAGGCCACTGCACTATATTCACAAGGCAGTCTTCATGGCTGATTGCCATGATGAGCACCAATTTTCAGAATTGGATATGGCACAAGAAGAAGGATTCAGTTAAATGTCAAAAGCCTACCTGAAGAGGTAAGTCTTAAAACTGTTGGTGAAGGATAAAAGCGATGGAGTGGGCTTCAAATTAATCATGAAAATAGTACTGTATTCCCAGTGGTAACGTATGGTTGTGAGAGCTGGACCCAGTGATGGGATGATACAGGTTCGCACCAGTTCGTCAGAACCGGTAGTAACTTTTCCCAGTGTCCCAGAGAACCAGTAGCGGCTTCTGGAGGGAACGACCTCGGGTGCTTACCTTTTCGCCGGTTCCCTCACTACACATGCACGTCAAGCGCTTGGTGTGCATGTGCGCCTACAGCACTTGGCGCGCATGCGCAGCCTCCTTGCTGTCTTCCCAAGCGGGGAGGAGGAAGAGAAGCTGCTAGCTGCTATTTATTTATTATTTATTATTTTGAAATTTTTCTAAAAAAATTTTTAAAAGCCACATGACCAACTTTGGCCCCGCCCACAGGTCACATGGTCCTGCCCACAGCATTGGTTCTGCCCACAAATTAGGCTCCACCCACATCATTGGTGCCACCCACAAATTAGGCTCCGCCCATGGTGTGGTAGTAATTTTTTTGACATCCCACCACTGGCTGGACCATTAGGAAAGCTGAGCACAGAAGAATAGATGCCTTTGAGATGTGGTGTTGGAGGAGAGTTTTGAGAGTCCCCTGGACAGCAAAGAGAACAAATAGGTCAATCTTAGAAGGAATCAACCCTGACTGCTCCTTAGAAGGTCAAATAGTAAAGATGAAGCTAAAGTACTTTGGACATCAAATGAGAAGAGAGGATTTGCTTGAGAAGACCTTGATGCTGGGAAAGATCGAAGGCAAAAGGAGAAAGGGGTGGCAGAGGATGAGGTGGCTGGATGGCATCATTGACATAATGGGCGTAGATCTGAGTGGGCTGTGGAGGATGGTGGAGGACAGGTGTGCCCAGCATGCAGTGACCCATGGTTTGCAAAGGATCAGACTTGACTATGTGGCAGAACAACCACAATGTCAACAGTATGGATTCCTTTCCAAACAACAGACTATCAAAGACCCTGTAGAATAGCTGTAGAATGACAGAAGTGCATACACAAACCTTGGTTGTTACTTTCTTCTTGACAGTACTGTATTATTGTATCTAGAAATCAACTTTGCAGCAGACAAGTACAGACTAGCCACACAAGAAACAAACAAACAAACAAACATGCAATATGTCTAGTTGTGGGTTCACCTCGGAGGCTGTACAATCAACCAGAAGAGAGCTTGTTCCTAGGAAATCTGTAGCACAAATCTTATACCAATTTAATAACTCTAATTGTGAAATGGAATTGTATTAGTCTTATTTCAACCATGTCAAACAGTAGGTCTCATTAAAATGCTCTACACTCAGAAAGGACACTTCTCAACATGAATGTTAAAGATCTAATTTAAGATTTATTTATTTGCATTACTGCAGAATATAAGAGAGAATAGATATATTCCGCTTGTACTGACCTAACGTGTATCCTATGAAACCTCCTTCTGATTCTTGGAGAACAACTGAACAAATAATGAGATTGTCTGAGGTAGACACCATGAAGAAAGCAAAAGAAACTCCAACACACACATGTAATATTAGGCAAGACAAGCAGGTTGCAGGTTGCAACCTTGTCTGAAATCCTGTTGCTTAGCGTAGTAGGTTGCAACTAGAGTAGACCCATTGAACTACTGAGGAGTTCCTAAACCAGCCACTCTGTGAGTTCCATTGATTCAATGGACCTACTCTAGTTGCAATGCTAAACAATGGGATTTCACACACAGTTATCTGTTTCTGTAGCTCTGCCTATTGCCTGAGTACACAGTCAAGTCTACAAAACAGGATGAAATTTATATACAGTATATAAATGTTGTATCGTACAAAACTTAAATTTGGCTAGGGTGAGAGGGTTGCATGATAATAATGACCCTTTAAGTCAGGGATTCTCAACCTGTGGCCCGTGGGCTGGATGTGGCCTGCGGGCTGGATGTGGCCTGCAGCCCCATTTCATGTGCCACCACCACCACCACACCAGGAAGTGCCATGTAGTGGATTAAGGGCAAAATGGCCGTCCGGCCCCCAAAGCTGTCTGAGGGAGCATGACCCGGCCCCTGGCTTTAAAAGGTTGAGAACTCTGGCTTTAAGTTATTGTGAATAGTAAGGTCACCCTTGCTCGAAAGCCTGTCGTATCACACTATAGGGTACAGTGCTCCTCTCTGTTTATAGACAAAGAGCCAGCGTTGTCTGCGTCTGAAGATGTTTCCGTGGACATGTGGCAGGCACTCCTCAACACCAGAGTGCACGGAATGCTGTTTACCTTCCCACCAAAGTGATCCCCATTTATCTACTTGCAATTTCTTGCTTTGAGCTGCTAGGTTGGCAAGAGCTGGGACAGAGATGGAAGTTCACTCTGTCACACAGCACTCAGGTCTCAAACTGCTGACCTACCCACCTTCCAGTCGTCAAGTTCAGCATCTTAACTGCTAAACCACCGCAGTCCCCTTAGGATATAATGATTGACTTAGTTAAGAAGAAGTATCTGAAGGAAATGAGACCCACAATGAAACAGTAGGTTAATTCCCCATCCCCTGCTTGACTCATGAGTTGACATGGGCCAGATTAATACTGCATTCATACTGGGAATTATACGATGTGCTCAACAGGCTCCGTTTGTAGTCACCGTTGCCCTGTCTGTGTGTAGACATTATTTTGTCATAGCTTGAAGTGCAAATTGTGTGTTTACAACTGTTAACACCTTGTTGGATGAAAACCAGTGATGGGATGACAAAAATTCTACTACCACGCCATGACGTCACGGACGTCATGGGCGTGGCCAATGGCATGATGTCATGACGTCACGGCCGACGTCATGACGTCATGACGTTGTGGGCGGGGCCAAAATAAAAATAAATAAAAAATAAAAATAAACATACACACACACCCCTCCCTCTCAGCCCACCCACCCAGACACAAATAAATAAATAAAATAAAAACAACCACCCACCCAAAACACAAATAAATTACCCACCCACCCCAAATAAAAACCCCTCGCTTACCTTTCTTGGGACCCGGCACCCCGATTGCTGTCCACAGCCGCCGCCGCCGCCGGAGCTGCCTGCACCCCTGTGGCGTCCTCCTTGGGCCGGTACCTTTTTAGCCCGGCTCCGGCCATGGCGAGGGGCGACGGGCAGCCGCGGCTGCCGCGCCTCCCTGGGCCGTCCCCATGCCGCACCGCCACCGCCTACAGCTTCCTCCTCCGCAGCGCGCGGCAGCCGAGCTCAAAAGGGACCGACCCAAGAAGGAGTCCACAGGGATTCAGGCAGCGGCAGCTCCGGCGGCGGCGGGCGGCGGCTGTGGACGGCGGGTGCAGGCACCCGGCCCACAGGCGCCCGGCGGAGGCGGCGGCAGCGGTGTACCCCGCCGGGCGTCCCCAGGGCATGGGGCTTGTCAGCAGCGGACGGCCGAGGCAGCCCTCAACGTGCCGCGGGGAGGCGCCCCCCTCAGAGGGCTGCTGCCGCCGCCGCTGCCCTGAAAGTTCTAAATGTTTTGAAAATCGGAGCGAAAATGGCTCTAATTGACTGCGCATGCGCAGAAACTCAATCTGACGCATGTGCAATGCGTCAGATTGAGTTTCTGCGCATGCGCAGTCAATTAGAGCCATTTTCGCTCCGATTTTAATTTTTTTTTTCTTTCGGTCAGGCGTCCGGAACCGGACGCCCCAAAAGTGGACTTCCCCTCACGGAGAACCCTCCGGGATTGGTCTTACCGGTTCCAGAGATCCGTCTGGAACCGGTGACATCCCATCACTGATGAAAACTATGATAGGACAACACAAATGTATGTTCGTATCTCTAGGCTGTCTTAACTATGAACTGATTTCATCAGTCTAAATACAGTAAATATTTTCTGGAAGCATTTCAAAAGAGATTATACCAGCATGTGTAAAACTGTTCTGATGTTTGAAGCTTTTTCATGATCTAGTTTTGGAAAAAAAAATCAGCATTCTTGACAAGTACCGGGGTGGATATTAAGTAAGGAACACTGTATCTTAACCCCTTAATCTGACCCCCCTCCCTACGTGTGTTGATACATGAAGGGTAGAGGGAATCAGACGCAGGTAGTAAAGAAATTATCCCTCCTTGGTTTAATGGTTGTTTCACATTAAATCTAGCAAAGGGAGGAGGGGCTAAACAGTGGCAAAGCGATGGCACAGATAAAGAAAATAAAAGATGACATTTTAAAATCAACTTCTCTTTGTTATAAGATTAAAAGGAAGCAGCACTTAATGCCAGTTCTGTTATTTAATAAGTGTCAAGGATGACCTTCACATCTGGAAATTGGAGCATCTGGGATGTAGAATCCCATTATTTGAATTGCTGTAAACATTATTGTGTGTTTTCATTACCTTGCTAAAAACAAGAAGTCGATGTCTTACATCTGGGTGCTTCTTTACTTACCTAGGGGCTGAGGTGGCTCAAAGGGTAAGAAGCTCGCCTTGTTAGCTGGAAGGCTGGCATGTCGGCAGTTCAAGACCCGGGTACTGCATGACGGATTAAGCGCCCGTCTCTGTCCCAGTTCTTGGGGACATGAAAGGAGCCTCATTTGGGCATTCCCTGAGCAGAATTTCTCCCACAAAAATCATTTCAACCCAGAATAATTTATGACACTAAATTATTTTTATTATTACTTACCTATGTTGTTGTTGCTCAGTCGCACAGTCGATTCCGACCCTCTGCAACCCCATAGACCACTGTCCGCCAGGCACTTCTGTCATCCACCATCCTCCTCAACTCGCTCAGCTCTGTGCCCATTGCGTCCACAATACCATCTAGCCATCTCTATTTGGCCGCCCCCTTCTTCTTTTGCCCTCCACCTTTCCCAGCATCAAGGCTTTCTCAAGCGAATCTTCTCTTCTCATTTGATGTCCAAAGTACTTTAGCTTCATCTTTACAATTTGATCTTCTAAGGAGCAGTCAGGGTTGATTTCTTCTAAGATTGACCTATTTGTTCTCCTTGCTGTCCAGGGGACTCTCAAAACTCTCCTCCAACATCACATCTCAAAGGCATCTATTCTTCTGCGCTCAGCTTTCCTAACGGTCCAGCTCTCACAACCATACATTGCCACAGGGAATACCATTGCTTTGACCATACTTACCTATTACTGTGCTTTTAATAGACAACATGGCAGAGCTGAAATCTCTGCTACCCCCCTCCTTTGGCTAATTTTGTTGTATTTGAGAATGTTTAGATTTTGGCAGTTTAAGTTTAATCCTCCTGCCTTTTAAAATAGGGGTTTTTCGATTTGGCTGCCATCCCATCTTGGAAGTGCAAGATTTGACACTAACACATTTCCTGTTTCATGAGACTTCTAAACCTTTTACTAGAACCAAAGGCATTGTATTTAAAACATTTCTGTTGAATGAGTCATAGCTTCCAGTAGAGAAGTGGGACAGGATGTGTTTACCACCTTATCATCTCAAATATTAGAACCCTTATGTTGGGGTAGGCATCCTTTTTACAATGGATGGAAGCATAGAAGCTGTTGGGGGGGGGGTTTGAATGCCAACAGACTGAAGCTAGTGGTAGATGTCACTAGAGTCAAAAGTAACAGATGGATTCTTTTCCATCTTGTTATGATACAGTGGAACCTCGGTTAACAAATGGCTCGGCTAACATAAAAATCGCATAGCAAAAGGAAATCCATAGAAAATAGTGGCTTGGTTTATGGACATTTTTTTCGGAACAGATTAATTGATTTTCAGTGCATTCCTATAGGAAATTGCATTCAATGCATTCCTATGGGAAATTCGGTTAAAGTAATTTTCACTGTAAGAAACATCTTGGAGAACACATTAATTACATTAACTGAAGTTCCACTAGATCTTGAATTTCTCCTTCCCTCTCTCTTTCTCATCTTCTCTTTCTACCTAGTGGGAGAAGAGACAAATCAGTCTTTCAGCGGCCTATATGTACTGCTTACAGAATGCTCTTGAAATTAGTCCCAATGGTTACATGAATAAATGAAAGTTGATCACCATGGAAATGAGATGTCTGAGGGAAGGCTGCTAGAGTGACTAGAAGAGATAAAATCAGGAATGAGAAAATAAAGGAAAGAATTGGAATAGAACCAATAGAGACCACAAAGGAGATTTCGAAAGCACAAGGAATGGGCAGGCAGAAGGGAAGACATTAATAGGGGTGGCAAGACACAACTGTAGAATAGGCCGTCAATCAGCGTTCTTGGGTTTCTTTTTGTGGGAGATGCTCAAACCAACATAGAAGCTATATTTACGCCTGGTGCAGCAGGGAAGCTTTGAAGCACAAGCTGTTGTGTGACCTCATTCAAATATTTTGCTGATTTGTGGAGGCGTGTAGTTTTTCTACACGACACTTAACCTTTCCTGCTTTCCCAGGCGAGCTCTCTCCTGCCACCAAAGATTTGACAGAAGATGTAATGATGATGTGTTTTGATACTAATTTCACCCTCATAGTCTGACACCATTGCTGTTTGCATCTCTTGCTGGAGAAGGGTGAAGAGTTTCACTTTCAGGCAGGAGGTTGAACATCAGATGATTGTTAGTCACTTGTGCAATTATGATTTGGTTGCTTTGCTTCAGAAACTCAAGTCTCAACCACTTCAAAGGTTCTTCGGTGTCCCTTTGATCTGTCTGGACTGGATTGGAAGATCCTAATCTCGCCAGCATTGCTTATATTGTTCTTTTGTTGTAAGGCTTCCTTTCCTTCTTCCTTTGTAGCTGTTAAACCTAGCTGAGTTTAAAACACACCCAGCTTTTAGTTGAAAGCAAACACAAAATTGAAAGATGTCGTCTATATTTTTCTTTCCCTTTACCAGAAGCTTAGCGAATGCCAAATTATAACCCCCACTTCACCCACCAAGAGCTTGGCTGGTTTCCAAAGCTATTCCAGAAGAAGAAACATTGATAAAATCAACATTGGCCTCATAAAGCTAGATAAGTTGAAGAAGAATTTATTTCTATGGCAGCTAGAACATTTGAGCCTGTGTATAATGTTATACTTTTAAGCTGTGGGGGCCTTTCCACAATTACAGCTTTCTCTGCTTTAGTGTTTTGAGTGTCTTGGCCAAAATACGGGCAGTGTTTTTCCTGTGGGTCTCGCATACCAAAGAGTTCTTTAAAATAAAAATAGGACTTTTCTCTTGCCTTCCTGTTTTGAGAAGAGAACATATAAAGGGAGTTGAGGTCTTAATGAGATTGGAGATTTTTTATTGCTGCTGATTTAGGTTTCCAATGAATATGTACAAGCGTAGAATTTCAGATCCAAATGTGCAGTTCAGAGTTGAACATTTTCTCTTGTCCAGTTATATTTGGAGACATATGGAATGAGAAAACATAGCTTGTTATTCTTAATTCAAGCTTCGTTATTCCTCAAGGTTCATGTTTAATCTTGGAGCCCGGTCAAACTTCAGGAGGGCTTTCGGGCATCTTGGCTTGAGAAGATTTTGCCTTTCAATACTCTAGGCCTGAGTCCAACCCCAAACCAGTTCCTCAACAAATATATCCCACTTCTTCCTGCAGTTACACTTTTTTATTCTTAAATTCATTTTATTATTCCAGTTTATAGTTCAGACTTAGTTTGATTTGGAACTCATACTTGTCTTTCTGGCAGTCTGTGGTAGTCATAAAGTTCTTTGCCAACACTGAATTTTTAGATAAATAGATTTTTTTTGCTCTGTCAGCTTCTGTCATTAACCACTTTCATAGCTATACATAAATAATTGCAATACCTCAGTATTATCCCTACACTTCATGATCTTTTCTACTTCCTTCGTTGCTACCCTTCCAAATCTTAGTCTGATTTCTTGACTGCCATCTCTGTTTGGATTATTGATCGAACCAAGGAATAGAAAACAATGGTTTTGATTTTGTCACTTTCAGTATTAAAGTTATGTAATTCTTTCTGTAGCTATTATTCTAGTCATCTTAATATTGCCATAATCCTGGTTTTGTACTTTCTTCCTTAGCTTCCACCAGTAGTTGGTTTCAGGTACCAGTATTTCCTGCAGTGGATCAAGGGACTAAGATGCTGACTGGAAGGCGACAGGTCAGCAGTTTGAGACCTGAATACTGCTCGATGGAATGAGCTCCTGTCTCCGTCCCAGCTCCAGCCAACTTAGCAGTTTGAAAGCAAGAAATTGCAAGTACCACTTGGGGACTCTCACCTTTCCCTGTGGACTTCACCACCCAACGCTGTTAGTTCTCAGTTTTGTCAGGTTAGTTAACCACCATCTAATGATCAGCATTTTGGCTACAGTACAGCTGTTTAAACAATGCACCACCAAGGTTCCTAATGGTTCTAGTTCCTTCTTTCCAGTTCTGTTTTCTTGTAGGGTTCTTCTGTGTCTAATCCAGACATGAAACTGCCAAAGTGAAGGCACCTTTTGGTCAGTTCCTTTTGCAATTCCTTTTGCCTGATCTAGTGTGAGAAAGATTAACCAGCAACACTAGGTTGCCGTTACCAGGGTATGCCCTATTGTGGTTAAAAAAAACCCACCACAATCTTCTAGGAGTAATTGGAGTAATTAGCTGTCTTCCCATGCTTATTTCTGTTTGGTTGTCTGTATAGTTTTGTTAACACCGGATAGTTAAATGCAACACTTGGTTAACAAAGAGGAAAGAAGCTTCATGCAGCATTATCACCATGACAAAATGAGAAACAAGGGTCCTTGTGTTTAAGGAATCAATTTGGTATAGCTATTCCAATGTAAAATTAAGAGGCTAGGCAAGAGACAGTGACAAGCAAGCTGTACACAGATTGCTTTGACGGCAGGATTTGCTATTTGCCAGGCACAATAGGCTGAGAAGGGGGATATAGACAGACAGACAGATAGCACTTGAGCAAGGTAAGTGCATTTGCGATAGATAGATAGATAGATAGATAGATAGATAGATAGATAGATAGATAGATAGATAGATAGATGAGAAATGAGTGGTACTGTAGGAACATTGTAGGGAGTGATAATACTAGGGACTCCAGCAGACTGTGTGTACAATAATTGGAAAGAATAGACTGTCAAGCCAAGAGCATCGAATTCTCATTTGGAGGAGGTGATTTGGTAGCATTAGGGCAGTTCTGAGAGACATCTTTAAAGAGTTTGGGAAGAGAAGGTGCAGCACAAGTTGCGTGCGATCCCATGGCCCATCTGTCAGCAGTTAAGAAAAGAGGCTGCATTTATCCTGGTGGAAGGACTACAGGACTGCTCGTCTTTCTTTGATCACAGGAAAGAATTGCTAGTGGCATAAACCCAAGATAGCGAGAGTTGCCCTATTGCTGGTTAAAAAAAACCAGGGGGAAACTTCATGGTCAGGAGATACATTAAACTAGTATTAATCATTGCTTGCCGTTATGTCATTTTTAGCTCACAATGATTGCACTCGGCATCTTCTAGACAATTTGGTAAAGGTCTCCCTTGCTATAATAATTTCATGTCAGAAATTATTCTGAGTTGAAAGGATTTTGGCTGGAGAAACTCCACTTGGGGGATGTCTGAATGATGCTGCTTTCATGTCTCCAAAATCTTTTCCCACCAAAGTGGTCTCTATCTACAGTGGTGCCTCGCTTAAAGAGCATAATGCGTTCCACGGGATTGCTCTTTAAGCGAGTTTGCTCTTTAAGCGAAACACCATTGTAAGTGACCAATTGTGGGGGGGGGGGATTGCGAACCCCGATTTATTTGTTAAGCGAGTTTTTGGTTGGTTTTATTTGTTAAGCGAGGCGACCATTCAGAGAAAATTATGCTCTTTAAGCGAGTTACTCTTTAAGCGAAACACTCTTTATGCGAGGTTTGACTGTACTTGTGATTTCTTGCTTTTGAACTGCTAGGTTGACAGGAGCTGGGACAGAGACAGGAGCTCACTCTATTGTACAGCACTTAGATCTTGAACTGCTGACCTGCCGACCTTCGATTCGTCAAGTTCAGCGTCTTAACCACTCAGCCACCAAGCCACTGCAGTCACCCGGGACATGACTGACAAGCCACTGTGGTTGGAGCAGCCTTGACTAACAGAGATGGCATTTAGCTTTTTAAATAATGTACAGGAATTAAAAAGAATAGTTTTACATGTTTGCAAAGCTGAATAGACAGGATGCTAAAGACACTTGCAGTGAATTCATTTCTGGAATTCCCAGCAGCGTCTTGTTCCTGTGATACTCTGGCTGTCTTTCCTTCTGGTGGCTCTTCCAAGAAGACAATTAGCCTCTTTTAAAGTCCTTTTGGACACGACACATTTATCATCCTTTGCTACACATTCCAGAATTGGTTCATTAGCTCAGTCTTCAGCAAAATAGCCTTCAGAGTGACCCCAGGGCTGGTGGCCTTTGCTGAATCGTCAGTGGCTAATTTATCCCATTGATAGACAAATTATGGTCTAATGAGGAGCGGTTCAGATTTCCCCCGCATCTGGCTTGCTGTTGGAAATAAAGCTTTCTCACTGTTGGTCTGTAATACAGTGTCATAAATCTTGATCTAACTTTATTATAGAATAATTGAAAATTGAGTTGATGACATGCATCTGTTTTTCATCAACAAGGGAAAGCTCTTAATGCTGTTTTGCCAACAGCAGCGGGGGAAACCAACCTAAGCTGTGCTCATTTACGTTTACAGCCAAAGAGCCAGTGCTGGTCATGTGGCAGGCTTGACTAGACACCGGAGTGCACGGAATGCTGTTACCTTTCCAGCTGAAGTATCACCTATTTATCTACTTTCAATACAGTATCTTGCTTTTGAGCTGCTAGGTGGGCAGGAACTGGGACAGAGAGAGCTCACCCTGTAATGCAGCACTCGGGTCTCAAACTGCTGACCTGCCAACCTTCCAGGCTTGAAGCTCAGCATCTTTACCACTAAGCCACCATGTCCATTAAAGAGACAAAGGCAGAGCGGAAATAATATGGTGCAGTTGCTGCAAAATTAACTGTGCACTGATACAATAAATTTCTCTCTTGGATTTTGTGTACATTTAAAAGAAAGAAAGAATAACTTTATGATCTTCCAAAAAAAGTAGTGTTTCTGAAGAAATTCTTTTGCCTTATGGTATAAGACAGGGATTCTCAACCTGCACCCATGGGCCAGATCCGGTCCACCACCTTCACCATACCAGGAAGTGCCATGAGGTGGAGGAAGAGCAAAATGGCTGTCTGCCCCCCAAAGCTGTCTGAGGGAGCATCACCCGGCCCCCTGGCTTTAAAAGGTTGAGATCTCCTGGTCTAAAACACCCATGAAGAAACAAATCCAGCTAGATTCTCCTTATAAGGTGGATTTTGGCCCTGATCCCAGCTCCACACCCTTAGTTCTGAAAAATATGGTGAGAGTCTCTAATTGTCTTTGCCACCAATCCATGCATTACCTCTGGGCAAGAAAGAGGAGAAGCAACTTTCTCCTCTGCTCCCTTTAATCTTTATTTTAAAACTTTCCTGCCTCACTGGGTCACTGCACATTCTTTACAAGAACAGGCCTGTAAATAAGTTTGTTTTTATTGGCAAAGACAGAAGTACTTTGAAGAAGCCCCTTGAGACAAGGATGGTGGTAAATTTCCTACTTCTGACCCCAACCTGTTTTGAAATATGTTTGTACTTTCTACCTCTCTGAGGGATGTTTCAAAGCCCTGCTGAAGACATAGGACACAGTTATATTTATTTATTTATTTATTTTATTCCTATGGGCTGAAGCTGAAGAAGAAATTCCTAGATATTTTAGGAGGGAATTGCTTTCTAGTGTCCTCCAGTTTAAAAAAAGCTACCGTTCAAATTTTTGCTCTGAGAACAAAGTACTGTAAAACAGAGGTTCTCAACCTAAGGCCTGTGGGCCAGATCTGGCCCATGGCACCATTTCATGTATCCCCTCCAAGGGCATTCAAGAAACAAAATGGCCACCCCCTTTAAGCTGTTGGAGCAAAATGGCCACCCCCATCATGCAGGCAGGGCAAAATGACCGTCCAGCCCTTGGAGCTGACTGAGAGAGCGTGACCTGGTCCCTGGCTTGAAAAGTTTGGGAACCCCTGCTGTAAAAGCAAACATCCAGGGCATGGTACCTTTACCAGCATCAGTTGAAAGTGCAAGATTTTTCATAGATTCTAGGTGATTCAAGTTGTGTATTCTAGGTATAGATTTAAGTTTTGTTTTATTCTATTTGGGAAGAAGCCAAGTATATTCAAAATACAACATGTCAGTCTTTAAACATTTTAAATGTTTCTTCAAGCCATCCATCTCTAGTTTTTCTTCTTTTGACAACAAGAATAGTTATTTTGCATTCTTTCCTATTGAAATCTCTTTTTTTTCCAGTCCACAGTTCTTCTAGTTCAATGCCAGCTGAGTTCATTAAAGCAAAACTATTCTTTGTATCATTCAGAAATTGTCCCCCCGCCCCCGAGAAAATACAACTTCTCCATCTTCCAGTTATGTAGTCTGATTTCTGTATTGTCCATCTGGAGATGCTCGTGTATATCAGTCATATGTTGGGCTACTTGAAATGTGTATTTGAACAAACAGATTGTTCATAAAAAGCTTTTAATTTCTTCTCCAGTAACTGTAGTTAAAGACATGAGTGATGGCTAAATTGATTTCCCAAGGAATCTGGTTGATAGTGTTTTGCCCAAATTAAGACACTGAACTTGATTACTGGAAGGTCAGCACTTCGAGTCCTGAGTACTGCATGGCAGAGTGAGCTCCCGTCTCTGTCCCAGCTTCTGCCAATCTAGCAGTTCGAAAGCAAAAAATGGCAACCACTTTGGTGGGAAGGTAAACAGCATGGCTAGTCTAGTCATGCCTGCAACATGACCACAGAAACATCTGCAGACATAGACAGCATTGGTTCTTGGGCTGTAAACGAAGATGAGCATTGAACCCTAGAGTTGGATACAACTGGCTTTCAAGCAAGGGTGACCTTTACCTACTTCTGATTTTAGCATTTCCAGACTTTTAAAAAAAATGTTGTAATTTCCTGATTGAATTAATGTTACCTTTTGTCAAAGCATTACCTCAGTGGAGTAGCATGGATTTCAGCCGCCTGGAGCATAGGCCAAATTCACCACCCCCTGGGCATGGAGCCCAGGACACTGGCAGTGGTGGAGGATCCCGGCGCCTATCCCCACAGAAGCCTCTTTGCCCCGGCCACTAGGAAGTCCAGGGGTGACAGTGAAGTCCCAATTATTGTGTAATTTTGCTCCCCCCAATAAGTACCGCCCAGGGCACCCCCCATGCTACGCCACTGGCATACCTGATTCCCTTATGTTGGCTAAAATTAAAGTCGTTGTGTTGTAGAATTGTCGTATCAGAGATGAGACAGGACAGCAATTCCAGATCATACAGATTCAAAGGTCTTTTATTGCGCAATGGTTCACAGATAGTATAGCTACTCAGAATCTGAGAACCACGAGGATTCAAAGACAAAGGTTTATATACCCACTAGTAAACAGGAAATGCATGGCACCTCGACCATGCGGTGGTTTTACAATCTTAACACCTTAGTATTGGTCCTAGGGACAAAGGAATTCAAACTACACACTAACATTGGCTAGTGGCCAAAACTTCACACTTATCTATCCTCTACCATTGGGTACACTTATAAGCCCTCTATTCTAATGAGGAAAGGGTTTATTGCCTCTGCCTGAACAACAGGCAGGCAAGTTTTAACTGAATCATGTCACGCCACTTTGTAGGTTACTGGGAGTGCAAAGATGGAGTCTCTTTGGTTTTATATTTCTCTATTTTCCATCACATTTCCCCCCTTTGAAAGTTTTCTTATCTTAAACTTTCACCCTTAGATTTCCATATCTGAGTCAATTTGGGGAACACTACCGTATTCCCATATAGCTAAGATAGCTTCTTGTTTGGCTGTTGCTTCAGTGATTTGGTGTATTATACGCATAAAACAAGGAATTAAACAAGGCAGAATTAAACATACTAACACAAGTATACATACAATAGCAATTATAGCTTGTAAACCAGGCATTTGAGGTAACCAGTTTCCAAAGAACTCTTTAAAATTAAGTCCTTTGTTCCATATTTGAGCTGGGTTATATGTTAACTGACGGATTTCTTTCGTTAACTGGGACACTACTTTTCCCAATATGTAAACAACAGTTGCTGAGGTTAAATTTACCACACACACCTCCTTCTAGGAGATAATCAAATGCAAGCCTATTCTGATATACAGCAGTTCTTAGCTGGTCAGCGCTATGTGCCAGGATTTCCAGGGCCTTGTTAATACGTACTCCAGCCATATCTAGCACCGCTTGCAACCTGATGATGCGATTCAACATGTAAATTGGTGTGCGATACCCCCAGCTTCTATCTTTTCTGATCAAGTGGCTTTATTGTAGATGCAAATTATTCTCTCATTTGTCCATAACTGAGTGTCGGCAGTATCTTGTTCCTCATAGGCCGCAACATCCTTGCACGGGAAATTAGAAAACGCCGTGGCCACACTTTCGTATGACACCGACCTTTTCCTTTTTTCACTCCCTAAGGCCTCATAAACTGGAACGCCTAAGATCTGCCTGTTTTGCAATGGTAACAGAAAGAAGGACAGTTTTATCCATCCCAGGACACATGAGCCAGACCAATTGTATGGCAATTGCTCATATGCTAGATTTCCACAGATCCAGTACATGTCTTGTGGTGCTGTCCATATTGCTTTAGTATTCAAGTAAGTCAAAACCGAAGCATTGAATTTTTCAGGTTTGGCGAGACCTGAGGGCGATTCCCACATTTTCTGCCCTTGGATCCAACTTCCCAGGCAAAACAAATTCCACACTGGTACTGTTCCATTTCGTTTGAAACAGATGTGACCAACCAGATTAGTTGTGAGGGTCCAAATAATACCCTCCGTTTTTGTTCTTTTAGTAATGTTCCCTGCTTGGGACATATTATTAAAGATTTTGGGGGTTGCTTCCAAAGCTGACCAGGGCCACTGTTCACCCATATTAGTACCTCCACATACAAAACAATTCTTTACAGTGAGAGTTGTAGCTATTTTCTCAGCCATATCTACAAACAAATTCTTAGCAATAGGGCTAATTGGTAAATGTTTTCCTTCCAATTGTTGAAGTTCATCATAAACCGACCAACCCACACTCTTGACCTCCCCATTATAGTCACAAACACAAGATCATCCACTACAATCACAATTATAAAACTTGAATACATCTTTGGATGTCCTCAATTCTTCAACCTGTGCGTAGAGAGACAGCTATCCGGTTTTGTGTCTCAGCAAGGTACAGTCTTAATTCTTCTTATGTGATGTTAAATAGTGTAGAAAGTGTACAATGTATTAGTTCAGTTCAGTACTTTTATTAGTCCAGCAAACTTTTCTTCTTATGTGATGTTAAATAGTGTAGAAAGTGTACAATGTTATTGTTATTGGTTCAGTAAATGAAAAGGTGTAATGCTTATGCGGTATAACAGTAATAGTACCTTGAAAAAGCAATTTAGGCATTCCTCTTGAACTTCAGGACCAAGGGTTTCTGGGTCTGTTCACTTGATATTTCACTGGGTCGTTTACGGCTGCTGATGGATTTCCCTTCTAGGGTTTTTACTGCAAGAGGAGAACACAGAACAAAACAACAGTACACAGTCCTTTCCATCTGGCTGAAAGTTATGAGTTGCTATAGTGATTAGGGGAGGGCTAACTTCTTGCATATAACTTCTTACTCTCTATTCCCCCCTTATGGGCCAAATCTGGCCCACCTTCAAAGGTGTACTTGAACAGAGCAGGCAGACGGCCATATAGAAGTTCAAAAGGGGAGAGATTGTACTTATTGCAATGTAAAGAGCCATGGGTAACACTTGAACCCATGTGGCTTGTTTTTCATATTTTTCAATTAACTGTTGGATCACTTCAACTGCTTCCTTAACATATCTCTGGGGAACACGTAGAGATTGTGCTCCAGGCTTTATTTGCACAACTACAGGTGTGGCATATTTTGCAAATCCAGGGGAGTTATCTTCAGCCCACAATTCTGGTACATCAAATAGCTTCCATTTGTCATCTATTTCTTCTGAGATCCCCATTAGTCTCCAGGTTTCACTGATTCCTAACTGTTCATCTCTAGGGACAGGAGGGGCTGCTTGTGGGCGTAGAGTTGAGACTCCAGTCTCTATCCCTACTGCGCCTCTTTCTTCATACCCAGCCTCTGCCCCTGTTGAGCCTCTGTCTCCATAATGCCTGGGGTATCCCATTCCTCTGGATGGTAGCCCATCATCAAATCCTCTTCCTGATCCTCTTTCAAATCCTCTTCCTCCCATCAGGCCTATCATCTGGGGGCACCCTCTCTTCCAGTGGCCTTCTTGCTTGCAGTATGCACACTGATCTGGTCCCAATCCTGTCCTTCCCATAGCTAAGGCCAAAATTTCAAATCTCTTATTTTCATTCATATTCTGCTTCTTTTCTTCCTCCTTATCTCTGTTTAGAAAAACTTTCTTGGCCAGTTCCACCAGTTCACTAGTATTTCTTCCTAAAGCTCCTTCCAAGCGCTGCAATTTTCGCTTAATATCTGGTGCGCTCTGAATGATGACTCTTTCATTCAACATTTGTCGGTTAGCCACCTCTTCCATATTTACTCCTGCATTGACTTTATATGACTCAATAAGCCGGGCCAAAAAACCTTCTGGGGATTCTCCTTTCTCTTGGAGTATTGTGGCAGGAATGCTGAAATTAACAGGCCCTTTTGCTGCTTCTTTTAGACTGTCCAAAACTAATATTCTGTACTCCATTAAGGCTCCGAAATCTCTTCCATTGTTTGGGTCCCAATTGGGGTCTAGTTCAGCAGCTGCTAACCTTAATTCTTGCACTTTACCTTCTACTGTTGTTTGAACAACTTCCCTCAAAGGTGCAATGATTTCTGTTTGTTTTATTTCTGGGGGTTTAATTTCTTTCTGATCTGCAGCCAATGGTATAATGGAATTATCTACAGCCCCCACCTGTACTTTTTCCTTATGTTCTTTGAACAGTTTCTCAATGTATTTAGCTGCTTCAGGGTCTAATTCATTTTCTTTTTCATCTGGTGGATTTTGGGCTTCCTGTACTTTCAATTTTTCTTGATGTCCCTTATAAAGTCCAGCCATGAATTGGGCGATTTGGACTGTATCAGAGTCTACATCCTGTCTCCCTCCACCTGATTGGTTATGAATTTCATGATTTTGGATTTCTTGTACCCCTAACAGTACTGGAAGTTGGGCTTCTTGCTGTACCTCTACTGGTATTGTAATTTGTGGGGCTCTTTGTACTGGAAATTGTACTGCTTGTTGTACTGGAATTGGTGGGTCTATGTGTACCC
This sequence comes from Furcifer pardalis, assembly GCA_030440675.1. NCBI lineage: Eukaryota > Metazoa > Chordata > Lepidosauria > Squamata > Chamaeleonidae > Furcifer > Furcifer pardalis. Next base: position 7,207,278 of record CP126898.1, read on the forward strand.
CTGCTTGTATTGGAAGGGGCTTGTAGTTTGGACTATAAGGCGGTGGAATAGTCTCCTCCTCTGCTTGTACTAAAATTGCTTTGTTTGCCTGAACTAGGATTGGTTTGTTAGAGCCCAGGTCTTTCTTCCTACTGTCCTCATCATCTGGAGGGGGCAAGGGAGGTGTAGAAACTTCTATTTTTGGCGCCAAGGAAGGCGCAGACGCTGTGGTCTTCATTTTCTGCCTATTTTTAAAACTTTCTGTCTTTTCTCTGGACAGGCATACTTTAGCATATTCAAACTTGCACTCTTTAAGCCAAGCTGGATTTCCTTCTACAGTTCTTTGCCACTGATAAATATATGGATATTGATCCCATTTTTGTTTATCGATCAATTTATGGGTTAGTTTAGTTATTAAAGTCAGATCCAGTGATCCTTCTTTGGGCCACCCTACGCCGAAGGTGGTCCATTCCTCGCTACAGAGGGTTTTCAAAGTGTCTGGGTTACAAGGGACTTTTCCTAAGTTCCTACTAAACCCTGCCTTAAAATTTTCTAACATATACTCAATTGGTGTCCTGGGGACACTGTTTTGCCCACCCATCTTCCTATCACACTACCACCGACCCGGGGCGCCCACACCACAGGGGGTCAGGGTCACCGTCAGGAACTGCGATGGTTTAACCTTCCCACAACAGTAAAAACCAGACACTGGAAAATTCGGAAACGCCGCCCGTTTTCCTCGTGGGTGTACCTTCCACGCTTCCACTCTCAAATGAGTGGGTACAGATACAGATACAGATACAGATACAGATTCCCTTATCCCAAATACTTGCCTTGCAAGCTTTTAAACCAGCTCCTTTAATGACCATCTGATACGACCGTGGATCCTTGCTTCAGTGTCACTCCAGCAGTTGCGAAACCTCTTCACGGAGCTCTCTTTGTTTAGACTTCAAAGGGTCTAGATGCCGGCTTGCAGAGTGGTCCTTGGAAAGGCTTCGTCCCCTGCTGGGACAGCTTAAAGCACGAGAGGCAAAGGCTCTTTGCTGTCTTGTCCCATCTGGGGGTTGCCAAAACTGTTGTAGAATTGTCGTATCAGAGATGAGACAGGACAGCAATTCCAGATCATACAGATTCAAAGGTCTTTTATTGCGCAATGGTTCACAGATAGTATAGCTACTCAGAATCTGAGAACCACGAGGATTCAAAGACAAAGGTTTATATACCCACTAGTAAACAGGAAATGCATGGCACCTCGACCGTGGTTTTACAATCTTAACACCTTAGTATTGGTCCTAGGGACAAAGGAATTCAAACTACACACTAACATTGGCTAGTGGCCAAAACTTCACACTTATCTATCCTCTACCATTGGGTACACTTATAAGCCCTCTATTCTAATGAGGAAAGGGTTTATTGCCTCTGCCTGAACAACAGGCAGGCAAGTTTTAACTGAATCATGTCACGCCACTTTGTAGGTTACTGGGAGTGCAAAGATGGAGTCTCTTTGGTTTTATATTTCTCTATTTTCCATCACATTTGTAACATGGAAAGGGTTATTCTGGGCAGCAAGTATTGTGTTATGCCATTCCATAGAGAGTTAGAAGCTGTGGGTGGCGGATGCTTTGTGTGGACTGTTGATATTGTTCTTGACACTAGCGCAGATGGAAGGCTAGAGCCCATAGCAAAATGTCCGGGAAATCCCTTCCTGTTCGCTGGAGAGTCATAGAAATATGCATGTAAATTGAACTTTGCTGGGAGGTCTGGGGAAAGTGTGCTGAAATCTCTCTCATTGTCTCTCTCTTTCTCTCTCCTCCCTTTCTCAGTTTTATTGTTCAGTGCAGGAAAAGGCGCCCTGAATTACTCATAGACTTCTGCTTCCTTCATAGCTGGGGTATGACAGAAGCGGTGAACAAAGGTCAAAGATTTCACCCTCTGTTTGAACAACAGATTTCCTGTGTGAGTGTGTCTTTCTCCCCCTGTGTAACAGGATAGGAATGGGAAGCTAACTGTTGAGGTGTCATTTGTAATTTGCAATTAATTTCTCCTTAACTGCCAGTAATCACACACACACACAAAAAAGACAGAGGCTTTGGAACTGGCTAAAAAATGCATTAAATCGTGAATAAGAGAACTGTGAGATTTTCTCACTTTCACTTTATATGCAACTTGTTCATTTATTTATTTCGCTGTCCTTCCATCCATCCATCCTTTACTAACTGATTAACCATCTGCCCATATCAGGTTAAAATGCAGTCAGATCCATTAGATGAAATGTAATTACAAAGAACAGAATAAAAATAGGTTAAAAATGGAATGATCCAGTATCAATAAAATAAGATATAAATTTACTCAATAAAATTATCAATAACATTCATCACTTTTGCATGCAACCCCTATCTGGTCAGTAAAACATCTTCTCTTTTGAGTAGCCCCAACTATAAACTTGATATAGTACTTCTAATATTTACATTTTTGTGTTCCCTGAAGGAAGTTAGTTAGAATGGAATATTGGGATCTTGGCATGCCTGCCACATGTCCATGGAAACATCTACAAACGCAGACAGCGCTGGCTCTTCAACTATAAACAGAGATGAGCACTGAACCCTAGAGACAGATACGACTAGCTTTCGAGCAAGGGTGACCTTTACCTTTAATAAAAGACCATCTAATAATGTCTGTAGATACTGGTCTCTTATTGTGGCATATAACTAACAACTAAAGAAAACTTGCACAGCATTTTCTATTTCTGATTTTTGACAGAAGCATGTTCTCTCAGAATAATTGTGATTGTCAAGTTTAACCATAGAGTCTAAATGTAACCCAGGGGTTCCCAACCTAAGGCCCATGTGCTGAACCTGGCCTACAGAGCCATTTCATGTGGCCCTCCATTCCTCCAAGGGCATCCAAGAAACAAATTGACCATTCCTTTGAAGCTGTTGGGACAAAATGTTCAAAAACCACCACCACCATCATGCAGGCAGGGCAAAATGGCTGTCCGGCCGTCAAAGCTGACTGAGAGAATGTGACACACACACACCGGCTTGAAAAGGTTGGGGACCCCTGCTCTAACTGCACAAATCTTGCTTTGGTAAATGTTGTTCTATGCCATTTTAGGCAAATGCCTGAATCAGTCCCGATAGACACTAAGAAACAGATGTGGTCACCTTGAATGTTTGGACGTTAGATTCTGGTGCATCTGTGTTTGGTATTCTCCTCTGCTATCCAACACCCCCTTTATGAGTCTTGGATCATTCGCTGACCTCCAGGGCTGTGTCCAAGCTCAGCATTCTTTCTATTGATCCTCCCTGGCTCAGAGGTGTGTGCTGTGACTGAGCGGGTGTGATATACCAGTGCTTGTACAAAGGCTGGGTTTTTCTTCTCCTACTGTGTCTCCTGAGAAAGAAGAGGTTAGTGTTCTTTCCTTTAAGAGAATAAATTAAAACAGGACCATCCTTGGAACACGTGAAGATGTGAGTTCTGAAGTACTGTAGATGAAATAGGAGAAAGGCAAGATTTGTGAGAAATCACACACACACACACACGTGTGTGTGTGTGTGTGTGTGTGTGTGTGTGTGTGTGTGTGTGTGTGTGTGTGTGTGTGTGTGTGTGTGTGTGTGTGTGAGAGAGAGAGAGAGAGAGAGAGAGAGAGAGAGAGAGAGAGAGAGAGAAGTTTGCCCAAACTTATTGTGTAGGACAGGGGTTCTCAATCTTTTCAAGTTAGGGGCCAAGGTCACGCTCTCTCAGTCTGCTTTGAGGTCCAAGCAGTCATTTTGCCTTGCCTGCACGATGGGGGTAGCCATTTTGTCCCAGCTCCTTCAAAGGGGTGGCCATTTTGTTTCTCGAATGTCCTTGGAGGGTTCGGAGGGCACATGAAATGGTGCTACAGTCCGGATTTGGCCCACAGTCCTTATGTTGAGAACCCCTGGTATAGGGCAATGCTAGCTGAAGACATGGTATTGGTTGAAACCGATCTTAGATGTCCTTTTTTCTACAACAAATGCTTTGAATATCTTGCCACACTATTCAGAAAGCAAAACTTGCCTCTGGAGAATGCAAAATGTTCTTTTTTAAAATGGCAAAGCCTACTCTTGGTGAAGCACGATGACAGTTATTCAGATGCAAGTTGTAGGGACCACATTCTGTTTCTGTAGTGTGCAGCCTGTTTTGTTGCTTAAGTGATCTCGTCTTTCATGGACCATTGACTAGGAAGCTTTTAACATCCTGTCCTTGGCTTTTATGTTCCACTGGGTCAGTTTGGATGCTTAAGACATGGAGGTTACTTGGAGTTCAGGCTTGAACTCTTTTATGGGCACCTTAATTTGTTCTGAGTTCTGGAGCTGTTTCTTTCTGTCTTTAATTCAATTTGAAATTCACAGAACTGAATTACCAAGAGGTGGAATTGTGTCAGAATTTTAAATGAGTTCTCTTTGATGAACGCGAGCTTTCCTTTGCTCTGCTCTTGTTCTTGAATGTCCACAGCTAGTTTCTGCCCATCCATCGAACACCGGCCACCATTACCAGCATTACAATCTTTTCCATCAAGGTGTGGTGGAAAATTCAGATTCTTTTATTTGAAAAAGGGAAAGGTCTCTTAAAGTACTTCTGTCTAATTGTTGGCTACCTATTTAACTTCTTGCAATTTCTTGCTTTCAAGCTGCTAGGTTGACAGAATGGGTCATATGAGCTGGTGACAAATTCTTGCCCTGTCATTTATCCCAATAAATAGGATGAGAACTGTGTAGGGAAGCAGTGATACCTGTATCATATATAGGCCCTAGAGTTGGAAAGCTTCCTCTGTCAAGAGTGTGAGACTTTAATTGATTTGTAGTGTGCAAAGCTCAAGTCCTAGTGCTGTGTAATCTTCTTCCAGCGAGTCTTCATGCTGCTAGTGAAAGTGTTCCAACAATCCTAGGTATGCCAGTGGGCGAATATGAGAGGGAACAGAGAAAGGAGTTTGAAAGATGTTTTAGACTGGGGAGTGTCTCTTTGATAATTGGAGAACAAAGACATTTGGTGGTTCAAGACTGCATCTGAGCACTCACCAGGATCTTAATGGTGGTGGGCCAGCCCTGCCAATATTTCCAGATGGCCTTGGGATTCCAAGATAATTGTTTGGAAGAGGATTGTCATTGGAGACAGGGGGGAGTGGGGAGTAGAGAATGTCCGTCTCCTTGAGAGTCCCAATGAATATGGTGCCAGAGTTGATACTGCATTCCTGTAATTATCTACATGATAATATAAGCTTCCTGTAATTATCCACATGGAACATTCTCTACTTTTTATTTATTTATTTATTCAGATTTATATTGCTGCCCACTCGCCGAGGCGACTCAGGGTGGATTACAGTCAAAACAGCAACAGTACAGTAAAAATCATACAATACAACCTCACAAAACAACCAAAGCAGAACACAAACTAACTCCCCTCTGGCTGTTGTTGTGGGCCCAGAGGAGGGGGCGATGATCTCAGCCACCTGCCAGGCCATGGAATCTTGTCCCTCCGTCCATTGTTGTGGGCCCAGAGGAGGAGGTGATGTTCTCAGCCACCTGCTAGGCCATGGAATCTTTTCCTTGTCTGGCTGGACATCCCACATTTTATTTCCACTTCTAGGAGCAACGAGGGCAGCATGGGCAAGATGAATTGGTGTCAGGGGCCAGATGTGGCCCACAGGCCATAGTTTGGGCACCCCTGATTTAACAGATGCTTTAAAAACCATAGGTAAAGGCTTACAGAAATCTGATTACTGTTGAGAAGGCAAGGTAACACTATACTGTACAGTATTGTATTCTTTGCTCATTCAAAAGTATACTTATGTTCTCACATTAGAAACGTGGGCAAGCAATTCAGAATTTCTTTAGAATGATTTTACAGCACTTGGGACACAATTGCATGGGGGTATGTTATTAATTATGAGCATTGTCAGACAAAAATTACTCTTACTGCAGTAGCGTGGGCCACATTTACATCTTGGAAGATACTGCTTGACACGCGTAGCCTGAGTAAGAGCGTCTTAAGATGCAATTTATTGATTTGTCTGATTTTCCTTCTCCATTACAGAGGGAATCTAATTTTCAAGTGTCTGGATCATAGATTTTGCCTCTCTTTGAATTAGCTGTGTTACCCTCGTGCATTTTACTGCATGCAAAAGCTGAAGGACTAATTAATTTGTTGATGATCAAGCTTTTCAGTGTTGTGGAGTGTGAATCTGAAGGGAGGGTAAAGCAAGGAAATCTTTGCTATGCAGGTTGGGTTTCTGCAACTCATGAGCTACTTAAGGCACTAAAGGCCAATTGTCCAGAAGAATTTCAGGCTCCATTGTAATACAGTCTCTTGGAATTTTTCCCCATCTGTCTTCTTAGACTACAACTACATGGTCAATTACTGTGCGATTTCCTCTGGTTATAAAATTTATGAATTTGATTTTTATTTTTTTACTGATCTCCAGTTTGAATCAGTCAGGCTCTTTTTGTTCCCAATGTGGAGTTTTTCCCCCTATGCTTCTAGAGACTTTCTATTTTCTTCAAGCTGGAAAAATTGTAAAGGACTTTCCTTGTGTGTGAGCATTTATTTCATTCTACAAAAGATGGGTGTCTGAGGGTGATGGCGTAGTGAGGTGAACTGTTGCGCATGATGTCTAGGGACTGTAGGAACATCTCCCCCACCAAGATTTGTCTCTTGAGTGTTCCAGAATTTTTTTAAAAAATAAATGAATTTAGCACTACGTCTACACTTGATATACTAGTTTAGAGCTAAATCAATTTGGCATAGGAAAAAAGATCAGTCCAGAGTCCCATGCCTCCAATCCATAGATTTTCCTCCACACCAAAGACCATTGCATTTTCTCTCTTAAGAAAAGAAAGACCAACCGAGCACAAACATACGAAGCAGTGCTTTGGCAAAGCACTTTCTCCCTTACCTCTGTCTCAGCATACAGCTACACAAAGCAGTACTCGCCTCTCTCTGCAAAGCCTCTATCCCAAGACACTTTTATTAAAACAGCTTTCCAAGGGAGGGCACCTATTTATTTTACAGGGTTTTTTTTTAGAGATTAACTAGCTATCTGTTGGGCAAGACAAGATAAGGAAATGGTCATTGAAGATAGAAAGTCTTCTTAATGCATTTCCTTTGATCTGTGTCACCTACAGGAACTGCAATTAGAAGGATTTCCTCCCCCTTCTCCCAGTGTGGCCACTTATAATGAAGAGACTCTAATTCCTTAGTGCAACTTCACAGTGAGATAATACAAATTAATTCGCAGTTCTCTCACTGTGAAGTCATGCCCTTAGTCTAGGTTCATGTTAGCTGGACAGGTGCTTAGAAAAAAGGAATCTTTATATGCTTTTCTGTTGTTGTCATTTATCAATGGGTGCATGGGTACAGAATATGCCAGGGATTCTCAACCTGCAGTCTGTGGGCCAGATGTGGTGCTTGGCACCAATTCATGTGCCCCCCACTCCCTCCACAGCACCAGGAAGTGCCATGTGGTGGAGGAAGGGCAAAATGGCCTTCTGGCCCTCGAAGCTGTCTGAGGGAGCATGACCTGGCCCCTGGCTTTAAAAGGTTGAGCATGCCTGGAATATAGGGTTAGCAGATCAACCACAACCCATTCCCTTAATTTTAGAGTGGGTTTTATGGTGCAATAGGGTGATGTCATAGGGATGGGTGAGGATTAGGAGGGTTTTCAGTTGATTATAGAAATGGACTCAAAGGGAACCCAGGTAAGTAGGCACTGAATATAGGTAAAAGTAACCTTTGGTATGTTGACGTTATGTAAACTTAATAGACATAAGAGCAAAATGGAACTGGGTGATTCATTCCCCCCCCCCTCAAGTAACAACAGCAACAATGCCACATGGGGGATTATTTTTCTATTTGACCCCTGCTACACTGGATTTCTGCTTCCATGTTTATTAGTATGTATAAAGACTAAAAGCAATGTAACCTCCCCTGCCTGAAATGGAAAATTCCATTTTGCTGCTCTAAGATAAGATTTTTTTTTTTTTAAATCTCTCCTTGGTTATAATTATTGCTCCTAGATATATAGTTATTTCTAAATAATAAACAAGGAAACAAAAACTGGATTTTGTTAGGTAGTAATAAAGGCAGTGTAGTGTTGAACAAAAGCTTATCTGGGGTGTGTGTGTTTCTTAAGGAACTGGAACAAACCTGATTACGCTCTTCTCAGGGAATTTTATTTGGCAGTTTTTAATTTGTCGTTGTTTGCCCACAGTGCCCTTCTGCTGAATGCAAGGGACAGGTCAGTTCCATTCCGAAGTAATAAATAGTGACAAATCTGACATTAAAAAATGGCAACATTCAGAATTTAGCATGAGAACAGTTCAGTCTCTGGACATTTTGTGCCAGACATAAAAGTCGTCATAGTTCAAGCAAACAACTTCAAAGGGAGAGTCTGGTGCGACATGGCTGAATTATAATTTATCAGCAAATTAGACTCGGTTAATTTTGGCTTCAGCCAAGACTCTTCTCGCTTTCCTGCTTGCAGGTGTCAAATCAGCCTTGCATATTTAAAAAGATCTGGATTCTTCATTTTTTATTCTGTGTACATTTGGATTCTTCATGGAGATGTAAGCAAAGCTGCTTCTGCCCTTTGAAATTCATCTCTGTTCGTCACCACTTTTCCTTTTCATATTTTCATACATCCCTGTTTGGGAAGATTGATTTGCTAGAAGAACATCTCAAAAAAAGGGGTCTCTAGCCCAGGAGTTCTCAACCTTTTAAAGCCGGGGGCCGGGTCACACTCCCTCAGACAGCTTCAGGGGCCAGATGGGCATTTTGCCTTTTTTCCACCACGTGGCACTTCCTGGTGTGGTGGAGGTGGTGGTGGGCCACGTGAAACAGTACCGTGGCTGCATGTTGAGAATCCCTCTTGTAGCCCTTCAAAGCAGGACTGTGTTGGTTTATTGGCTAAGACGCTGATTTTGACGACTGGAAGGTTGGCAGGTCAGCAGTTCGAGACCCGAGTACTGTGTGACCGAGTTTGCTCCCATCTCTGTCCCAACTCCTGCCAAACTAGCAGTTCAAAGGCAAGAAACTGCAAGTAGATAAATAGGCATCACTTTGGTGGTAAGGTAACGCCATCCCGTCCACTCTGGTGTCTAGTCATGCCTGCCACATGTCCATGGAAACGTCTGCAGACGCAGACAACGCTGGCTGTTTGGTTGTAAATCAAGATGAGCACTGAACCCAAGAGTCGGATATGACTAGCTTTCGAGCAAGGGCAACCTTTTTTTAAAAAAATAGCCCCTGAAAACTTTTGCCATGATAAATTGTCGACACCTTTCAAAGTGCCCTAAAACTGTTACTTGGTATTGATGGAGCAAAATGTCATAACTACAAAGGCAAATGAAGGGGAGGGAAAGTGACTCATTGTTATACTTTTCATGCATTCGTGTCTCATATTCTTACGTGTGGATTAGAATTCGAGATGGATTCTTTCCCATGGATTTCTACCAGGGCTTTTGGTGACTAAGTTCTCACTGCCTCTTTTACTGTGAAAGCAATTTCCCCCTCCAATCTCTGTTAGTAAAACCAAGGGTATTTCTTTATCCCAGTGAAAGGGAATGAATTCGTAATGGCTTGTTGCAAACATGAGATCAGATGCCTGGGATAATAAGGCAGCTTGGGCAGAGGTAAAATGCCATGTCTGAATAGCTTGGTTCCCGGGCTGATGGCCTGTCAGCTCTCCCACAGTTGTATCCAAACTGGTCGTGGTATCCCTGCCTACGGTGTGCTTGGAAAGATGTGGGTAGTAAAAATCTAATGACCAATCAAGCTAAAAACAGGCCTGATACAACGAGTGGATCTCGCCCACAAGGTGCAGCTGTTAACAGGCTGGAGCCCTGGGCATCAAATAGTTCTGGGCATCAGATAGCATTGAACACCACGGGACTCTTCTTCTTCTTCTTCTTCTTCTTCCATGTCTAGGCCAGACATGAAATTTCCAAAATGAAGGCACCTTTAGGTGAGTTCATTTGGCAGTTCCTTTAGCCTGACCTAGTGTGAGAGATATTAGCTGGCAACACAAGATTGCCATTACCAGGGTATGCCTGATTGTGGTTCAAAAATACCACAGTCTTCAAGGAGGCTCTTCCTGTGTATCCTACGGGACTCTTATAAATGGTGCCATCATCTCCAGTTCCAACCAGTTAAAGTAGAATGGCTTTTTTTAAAAAATGAAGATTTTATGTACGAAACTAGAGCAGATTTTTGTAAGTTATTATTTTTGGTGTAGAAAAATGAGATGCTAAAAATGTTCTGCAAGATATACTTTGCCTTGTCTGTGCTGAATCGGATTTACCTCCTGCTATTTTGAGCCCTGTTTGGTTTGTAACGTTTGACTTGTATATTGAACAAAGACAGGAATTCCTGCTGTTGGGTTGATGCTCAATCAGGGATCTACTTACACAGTGTGGTAGTGAATAGGCTGAGGGTCAGAGTGCTTATATGTAAGACCAACATGCTCAAGCAAGGGCTCCTGGCGGATAGCAGAATGTTGTGTGAATGTGGAGAGATACAGAATCCGGCTCATTTCTTGGTCTGTTGATTACTACAGGAAACATGTACTGATGAGGATTTAAATTTTGGCCAGCGACAAAACCAAGAATGTGACTTCATTTTGGCAGCGGTGGCTCAGTGGTTAAGAAGCTCACCTTGTTAGCTGGAAGGCCGGCAAGTCGGCAGTTCAAAACCCGGGTACTGCATGACAGATTGAGTGCCCATCTTTGTCCCAGCTCATGCCAACCTAGCAGATCGAAAGCAAGAAATTGCAAATAGATAAATAGGGACCACTTTGGTGGGAAAATATCTTGGGGACGTGAAAGGAGCCACATTCAGGCATCCCCTGAGTGGAGTTTCTCCAACAAAAATCCTCTCAACCCAGAATAATTTCTGACACATTATTATTATTATTATTATTATTATTATTATTATTATTATTATTATTATTATTATTATTATTATTATTATTATTATTATTATTATTATTATTTTATTTTGGCAGTTTAAAATCTGATCTATATTTAAATGAAGAAGTTGTGTTAGAATGAATTGTGTTGTAGCAGACTAAATACAACTATCCCTGGCAAGGAAAGTGACGTCTTTGTATCACCTTTGGGTAACAGTAAGGTAAAAGTAAAGGTTTCCCTTGCTCAAAAGATAGTCGTATCTGACTCTAGGGTTCAGTGCTCATCTCTGTTTCAAAGCTGAAGATACAGCACTGTCTGCTTCTGCAGATGTTTCTGTGGTCATGCGGTAGGCATGACTAGACACCGGGAGCACACAGAATGCTGTTTACCTTCCCACCGAAGTGGTCCCTATTTAAAGGTAAAGGTAATCTACTTGCTTTCAAATGGCTAGGTTGGCAGGAGCTGGGACACAGACGGGAGCTCATTCCATCCTGCAGTATTCGGGAATCGAACTGTTGACCTCCTGCAGTACTATGAGGGAAATACCTAAAGAAAATTCAGGTGTGGAAATCTCTTCTTCTTCTTCTTCTTCTTCTTTTTTTTTTTGCAGGTGCTTCAAAGCACCGCCATAGATTTTAACTTTACAGTTTCCAGAATGCCAGAAGCAAGGGTGGAAAATAACTTTTACTGGACTACTAAGGTATTACTAAGACTACTAACTACCACCCTTGGGGTAGGGATTTGTGTAATGATCACACAACTGATTTGTTGGTTTGATTAGCTTTTCCATCATATGATGGGAAATTCCAGAACAGATGGAGTTTAAGATTGCGGTTCTGTGAAGCTTCACCAGAATATGGTGACTTAAGGGAGTGAGAAAGCTGTCATGCGGGATCCGGTGCTTGAAACACTCTGAAAATATTTGCCCAAGTGAACATATGTTTCTGAGTGAACATGGTCCATGACATTAATCCAAAGAGCTCCCAAAGATAGGAGAGAAAACCCAAGGTGTGCATTTTATATAGGTAAAGGTTGCTCTTGCTCAAAAGCCATCATATCCGACTCTAGGGTTCGGTGCTCATCTCCATTTATAGCCATAAAAGCCAGCGCTGTCTGTGTCTCCAGATGTTTCTGTGGACTTGTGACAGACATGACTAAACACTGTAGTGGACGGAATGCTGTTTACCTTCCACCAAAGTGGTCCCTATTTATCTCCTTGCAGTTTCTTGCTTTCAAACTGTTAGTTTGGCAGGAGCTGGGGCAGAGATGATAGCTCACTCCATCATGCAGTACTCGGGTCTCAAACTGCTGATCTGCTGACCTTCCAGTTGTAAAGTTCAGCATCTTAACCACTGGGCCACTGCAGTCTGCACTGCACTTTGTATTGCTAGTGACAAATGCTATTCCTTTTTTAAAAAACCCCAAAACCAGAACTATACAACTTACAGTCCTCCAGCTGCTGATAGATTTACCACTCTTCTCTGTCCCCATTGACTATGCTAGCTAAGGCTTGTGGGAGATGTAGTTCAAGAACATCCTTTACCTCTTCTGAGTAAAAACATTTCTGAAAGGAAAATAGGTTTAAGAGCTTTCTTGAAAAATAAAGTTGAAACTCAGGTATTCTGGCTTTGTGAAGCACAAGAAGTTTTGCGTGTGTGCTACACATCTCATTGATATTCATGCTAAGTATGCAGAGCATGTATAATAAAACTTGTTTCTGTCCAGATCTTTCACGTTATTAGCTAAATTACCAACTGTATTTTTCTGTCTCTCACATTTTTCCTGCTTGCTTTGAAGCAATCATTTTGGCACTCTGTGGTATCATTATAGTCTAGGCGCTCCCCTCCCCGCTTTTCACAGGCTGTCAGTTCATTCAAGCGAAGAGATATTTAAGGGAAACCATTCCTTAGTAAGAGTTTATAGATCTTGGCAATCGCAGCTCCTTTTAGCTGCATCAAGTCAGTGCCTTCATTCATTTTCACACTGTCAAGGCTCAGCCATAAGTGCTTGTTCGAGGTGAGCGAGAATTCAGGTGAGGCAGGACATAAGAGAATTGCAAAGAAATATGGAAAGGTCTGGCCTAAATAGGAAGCCCTCTGAAGCTTTCCTTGTTAGGTTTAATGTCCAAACTAAGTGGGAGATTTTTCACTCCCGCACAAGAGTGGAAAGATGGGTATCTCACCCCACCCCCAAGTCAATAGCAACAAAGGCAAAAAAAAAAAAAAAATTGGATATTTTGTGCAGTTGACCTTTGAATCTTGCACAAAATACAAAGGCTTTGTGCATAATTTATTACTTTTATGCAAAAATGACATTTTGCAAAAATGTTTTGGAAGATGAGCTACACGGAAGCATTCACGATCTGCTGTAGGAGGAAGAAAACATTTGATATTTTAGTTCTCACTTGAAATGAAATAAGTGATAGATGTTCATCACCACAAGGCGACTTCGTAAAATTTGATTGCAAATTTGAATTATTGGTTTGAATAATAGATCAATTTTTATTGACTAGACTCTGTAGCACTGGTTCCCAACCTAAGGCCCATGGGCCATATTTGGCCCATGGTGTCATTTCATGTAGGGGCCCCTCCAAGTGCATTTGAGCGAAAAATGGCCATCTCTTTGAAGCTGTTGAGACAAAATGGCCACCCCCATCATGTAGGCAGAGCAAAATGGCAATTCAGCCCTTATGGTTGACTGAGAGGGTGTGGCCCTGCCCCTGGCTTGAAAAGGTTGGGAATTCCTGCTCTATACCATTACTGTATAGTCAGTGCTCATGTCAAGAGACAGTTCATGGACTTCTATGTAGCTAGAAATGCTTCTTTGTATCACAGCATTGCAGTTAGATTATTTTTGACCAGAAGTGGGCTATTTCTGTGGTGTTATCTAGCCATTCACTAGATCTTCTTTTATAGTGAAGTAAAGCCAAAGGTTGCCCTTGCTCAAAAGCCAGTTGTATCTGATTTTCCCAACTTTTCCAAGCCAGGGGCCGGATCATGCTCTCTCGGTCAGCTTCGAGGTCTTGATGGCCATTTTGCCCTGCCTGCACCATGGGGGTGGGGGTGGCGGTGGCCATTCTGTCCCAACAGTTTCAAAGGAGTGGTCATTTTTCTCTCAAATGCCCTGGGGGGGCCACATGAACTGGCACCATGGGCCAGATCCAGCCCGTGGGCCTTAGGTTGGGAACCCCTGATGTAGAAGCAGTGATGGCCCATTAAGGAGAAAGAATCATTCAGGCTGTAACCATTTCCACCACCTTTGTTTCTCCTTGGTACATTTGTAGCACTTTCTGTCAATTTCATGCATACCCAGCGTGGGACAGAGCAGATAAACTGGGTGGATGAAGATTGAATCCTCGCCCACAAATTTGGTAGTGGTTGATTCATGAGCCATCCGTGCGGCTGGGAACATTCCCATAAAGTCGTCTTAAACGTGACAAATGAGAAACATCACTTACAAGCCTCTTTTGAGTGCTTCGTCTCTTAAGACGTTATCATAGCTTCTCTCCCCCTCTCCAAAGGATCACGTGGAAGCCAGCAAGTAATTTCCTTCCAGCTCTCTTTCTTAATTCAGTTAGCCATGTGGTCTGAATATTATGGGGTGCTGGGGGTGTTGTCCCCCCCCTGCATCCATGTAATAAACTTCATTGATTGTTTGAAATTGATTAGCCCCGGGTGCCATTCCAGTATTAAAGAATGTTGGCTTTAATTCATATTCTAACTCTCTTGGCTGGGACTGAATGGGGCTTACTCAACTGTGAATTTCCCAGTGACACATTAGGATTCAGACTTGGCATTGTGTACCTTGTTTGTTAGAAAGAAGGGGATTTACTGGAATATGGCAAAACGACAAACCTTGCTGGCAAGGGAAAGGGAGAGGCATTTGATTATTTCTTTCCTCCCTTCCACATCCAGCTGGTACATCTCTCTCTCTTTTTTCTCATGCACCATGTTTTATTAATAGGAAACATGGGCTTCCCATTAATAGAAGCTAAAGCAATCCTTTTCCAAAGACAGAATTGATCCTCCATTCTGATCAGCGTCATGCTAAATCAGGGATTTTCAACCTGCGGCCCAATTGGCTGGATGCTGCCAGTGGTACCATTTCATGTAGGGCTCCCCCACCGCTTCCACCACACCAGGATGCACCACGTGGTGGAGGAAGGGTAAAATGGCCATCCGGCCCCCGAAGCTGTCTGAGGATGCATGACCCGGCCCCCGGCTTAAAAAGATTGAGAACTCCTGTGCTAATTGAACTATTAAAAAACAACATACCTCCACACTAGTAGTCTTTAATATCACCTACAACAAACAATGCAATTTAGGAGAGGCATCATGAGAAGCAAAATGAATGTACCAGGCTAAAAAGTCTGTGGTGGCTTAGTGGTTAAGATGCTGAACTTGACGCCTGGAAGGTCGGGAGGTCAGCAGTTCGAGACCCAAGTGGTACACGACGGAGTGAGTTCCCATTGTCTGTCCCAGCTCCTGCCAACCTGGTTGTCAGAAAGCAAGAAATTGCAAATAGATAAAGAGGTATCATGTCGGCGAGAAGGCAAAAAGTGTTCTGGGCACTCTGGTGTTTAATCATGCCTGCCACATGTCTACGGAAACATCTGCAGACGCAGAGAGCGCTGGCTCTTTGGCTGTAAACGGAGATGAGCACCGAACCCTAGAGTTGGATAGTGGCACCTATTTATCTATTGCAGTTTCTTGCTTTAGAGCTGCTAGGTTGGCAGGAGCTACTCACTCCGTTGCGCGGTAGTCAGATCTCGAACTGCTGTCCTGCCGACCTTCCAGTCATCACATTCAGCGGCTTAGCCACTAATCCACTGCAGTCCCCTATTTCCAAATTAAGATAACAAAAAAAGCACTCCATCCTCTCCTTTCATATATATAATTGATCTTATTTATGATAAGGACCCTCATATCTGATACACATACAATGATGATAACCTGCCTTTCCCGCACGCTAATTAATACTGATGTAAATTGAGGACAGTGTTTTGACCTTATGGTAGATTAGTTAAGCTATGATGTGTTTTAGCCAGCTACTTCATTTTCTCCCCTCTCCTTAATGTTATTTTTCTTGATGGGGCTGAATTAGATTAATTTCTAGGCTTCTTGATTTATGCTTCCTTCTCCCCCACTGGCTTTCTTTCACCAGTAGTCTTGATTGCAGAAAGTAGGTATGAATGAAATCAGGGATTCCCTGCAGGGTTCTTGGAAATACGCCAGCCTCTTTCCTTTCTCTGGAGGTAGACCTTTCTCCATTTGCTCCGGGATCTTGTAGACCTTATTCACAGGCTGCTCCTCCTCTTCTTTCTGAAGGCTACTCAGCTTGAGTTTGGACCCTGCCCAGCAATTACTACAGAAATAATGCAACTTCTACCCATGAATTTAAAAGACGGCGCATAGGGCGTGCGTGCTAATTGTATTCCTGGATGGTAAGTAGTGAAGGCAGTGCTTAATTCCTGCTTTCTGGGGAGGGGGAAAAAGTTTGAGGCAATTCATCTGCTGCTATTGGAAATGTAGGAATATAAATGCAGCTTCCTCTAGCACAGGGATTTTCAACCTGTGGGCCAGAGGCGGCCCACTGCACCATTTCATGTGGGGCCCCCGCTGCCTCCACCACACCAGGAAAAACCATGTGGTGGAAGAAGGACAAAATGACTGTCCAGCCCCCAAAGCTGTCTGAGGGAGCGTGACCCAGCCCCTGGTTTAAAAAGGTTGATAACTCCTGCTTTAGCATATAAAAGCAGTACCATATTTCTGCTAGTTTGGGTGGCTTCAGATTTTTTTGAAACATACTGTATGTTTATTCTGTTTAGTTTTCCTCCAGAAAGTAGTCCCAATGCGCTTGAAAGGCGGGTGGGTTTTCAGTGAATAATTCAGCTGTTTGCCTGAAGTGGTAGTGAACAGAAAGACTATTTAATAAATCAAGCAAACCAAGAGAGCCCTGTGGTTTATGAAAATCTCCAGATAACCTTTCTGTGAACCTGCTGACTTCAGCTTTTTCATTTGCAATTTTTTTTTGCAATTTGCATATTTTCCTCTTTCCCTTCCCTTCCCATAGTTCCATAAATAATCCAGTGCCTTATCTCTTCAAAAATCAATTACTACAAGGTACCACATGATAGATTTTTGTGTTCAACAGGATAAAGCTTACTAGAAAAGTTACTTGTTTCCCTAAAACCTATGGCATGGGCAGACTTTTAATTCAGAACTAATTTACAGCGACCCTCGTAGGGCTGTCAAGGCAAGTGAAATATTTGAAAGGCAGCTTTATCAGTTTGACTCTCCCAGTATGTTTTCATGGCAGAATGGACCTCTAAAACTCCTGGATCCTATTCTGTGACTCTGTCCACTATACCTACACTGGGTACCAGATGTTTATTTCCTTGTCACTTGCTTCATACCTCAATAGTCAATGCTCAATTCATTATTAGTTGATTAGTCAGTTTCAAGTTAAAATGTAATAAATTAGATTTATATAAAATACAATTACATAAAATGAAGTGCTGTAATAGTAAAGTGATGGCTAACCGTGGCACTCCAGGTGTTCTTAAACTTCAATTACCAGAAGTCCAAGTCTGCACTCCTACAGATCAGGGCTTTGGGGAATTGAAGTTCAAGAACAGCTGGTGTGCCAAGCTTAGCCATCACGGTAATAGCAGACTGAAGGTGGGGTGGTATAATACCAATAAAAGGAGATGCATAAGAAAAATAATATGATAAAATAATCATTTAAAATTCAGAAGTATTCAATTATATTCATCACCTTTGAATGCAACTCCTATCTGATTAATAAAATATCTTCTCTGTTCAATAGCTCTTACTATAAATTTGGCAGTTCTGATGACTGTATATTTGTTTGTGCTTTGAACTACTGTATATACTTGGGTGTAAGTCGGGTTTTTTATCCCCCCAAATGAGGTCCAAAAATGGGACTCGACATACTCAGGTCAACATAAACACTCAAAAACATACCCACACAAATGTCTAAATTAATTAATTTTACTGTATTTTCATGTATTTTAATTATTGAAACTCACTAGCAGCTGCTGCATTTTCCACCCCCGACTTAAACTCAGGTCAATCCATTTTCCTAGTTTTAGAGGTCCAAATTAGGTACCTGGACTTATATTCAAGATGACATAGTCTAGTATATATGGTAAGTAAGCTAGTCTTATGTTGGAGTCCCAATATATCGGGGGTTCTCAACCTTTTAAAGCCGCGGGCTGGACCATGCCCCCTCAGACATCTGAGCGGGCCAGACGGGTGGTTCCCCCTGCCATAAATGCTTCCATAAAATACATCTGTGGCTGTCATTAATGCATTTATGGCTGTTGTAAATGCATCTGCTTCCATTTCCAGTGGTAGCGGTGGCAGCACATGAAATGGTGCCATGGGCTGGATCTGGCGCAGGGGC
The DNA here is from genome assembly GCA_030440675.1 of Furcifer pardalis. Taxonomy (NCBI): domain Eukaryota; kingdom Metazoa; phylum Chordata; class Lepidosauria; order Squamata; family Chamaeleonidae; genus Furcifer; species Furcifer pardalis. The sequence continues at coordinate 7,225,610 of CP126898.1, forward strand.
CATAGGTTGAGAAACCTCTGCAATATATGGTTCTGTCTAATAATGTCTGTATGTTCTTGGCTCTTGCTGTTGCATGTCATTGACAATTGAATAATACATGCACAATATTATCTAATTCTGGTGCTCTGCAGACACAAGTTCTCTCGGAATATGGAACACATATCAATCACCCATATTTGACTATGGAGTCCAGCTGCTCAAATCTTGCTCTGGCAAATGCATACCTTCATCCTTCATTATTGGCCTGTTGCTAGGGTTGACAGAGGTTGCAATTAGACAGCATCTCAGGCACGGCCGGATTTTCCTATAGGCTAACTAGGCTTCAGCCTAGGGCCTCAAGATCAAGAGGGGCCTGTATATTGATATATATCACAGTAATGGTGTATTTTTATTATCTCTCATGTAAATTAAAAACTTAAAAATGGGAGGTGAAAGGGCCACATAAGTGGAATAGCCTAGGGCCTCTTTTCATGTAAATCCGGCCCTGATCTCAGGTTTGATATTTTCTCTATCACTGCCTGTAAGATTGTGAACTTTGTGAACTTTCTTTAAAAGCAGTTGCTTGTCTGCCCTTGGAAACACAATGCCCTGCTAAGATCAGTCTAACTCTGACATTCATGAAATGAAGGCTAGCAAAAATGGAAGGCAATAGGAACAGAGAAAAGACCAGCCATGAGATGGAGAAGTCAATAAAAGATGGTCTCCAGTTTGAAAGACCTGGGCAGGGTTATCCAGGAGTGAATCTTTTGTAGTTCATTAATTCACAGGATCACCATAAACTGGAAGTGACTTGATGGCATGTGTCAGTAACAGTCCTGCTGGTAAGTGGAGGTCAAATTTACGAAAGGAGGACAAGACAAAGGGCAAAAGAAGACACAGGAATGGATTTTCCATTTCTTTGCAAAAGAAACTGTGGCTGACATTAACCAATTCTGCATGTAAATCCCTGTGCGTCTAATCCCTCTGATAGGAGAAAGCCAAGCAATTTTTTTTTGTATTTCCACAAAGGGCATCTAAAGTGATATGCAACATCTGTGTTCAGCATTTCTGAAAATGCTTACACATGAGTTCCAGTGGGAAGCTGTTCTAATTCTTCTCTCCTTCTCTGTTCTGGCATGTTCTTTATTTAAACACTCTCTCACACACACAAAATATACTGGCCACATTCCTCCTCTATATTATCATGCTTCCCACCCTTTCCACTCCATTTACGCACACATTTAATTGATAACAGCTTATATAGTGAAAACATGCAAGGCAAAATGAGAGATGCTTGCGGTGATCTGCCTCTTTTCAGGACAAGTTTGGCTAGTCCGAGTTTGGCTAGCCAGTTTCCTTCCCCTTCCTGGAGTGTGGCTCCCTTGGGGAGGGATGTACTCAGTCGGGGTTCCCAACCTCTTTAAGCTGGGGGCTAGGTAATGCTCTTTCAATTAGCTTTGAGGGCTGAATGACTATTTTGCCCTGCCTGCATGATGGGTGTGTGTGGTCATTTTGTCCCAACAGCTTCAAAAGGATGGTCATTTTGTTTCTAGAATGTCTTTGAAGGGGGGAGGGCAACATGAAACCCTGATTCTAGGAGAACAGGTGCTTTTCAGTGGATTGGTTTCCAAATCAGGCAGGTGGCAAGTTGGTTTGGGCTGAATGCAGAGTTATCTAGCTCCATTGTGCCCTACAAATGTCCCAGCTGCCAATGGCTTGTGCCTGCTCTGTAGATGCTCTCTTCCCCTTCTCTTGCCACCTGTTTTGGCTCCTCTCTAAGGTTCCTCAAACTTGGCTCTCCAGATGTTCTTGGACTTCAGTTACCCGAAAGTCCGAATCCGCACACCTGCTGCTCAGGGCTTGTGGGATTTGAAGTCCAAGAACATCTGGAGATCCAAGTTTGAGGACCTCCAACTCCAAATCATTGTGGAAGCATGGGTAGTGAAGCATTGTCCTCTCCTTTCTGGCTGAAGCAGGTTGATTTGGCAATGGGTAGAGATTCACTGATGCATCTGGATGAATATAATATTAGTATGCGAGAGTTAGCTGATGAATTTTCACTTCCAAAGTCTTAGTAGGGCAGGAAGTTTAGCCAGGAGTGAAAATGGCAAATGAGTCCAGCAGTGATGATGAAAAGTTAAGCCCAGCAGAATATTGGCTCTCTGGACTTCCATATTGTTTTGCCTGGTGTGGCATCACTGGCTTTACATAAAGGCAACAAGCTGTTTTCCCGCTTCCTCTTTGGGCCTTCTCATGAGCTTTCTGCTTTCACTGCCTCACATCTAATTTAGTGATGGCTAGTGTTATTTTGGAAGACCTTGAGAGTTCCAGTGAGGAAGAAAGAAATCTGAAAGAGCTGGAGAACTTTTCTACTTGCTTCAGCATTGTCAGTTGTGTGGTGTTTTTTAAATTCTGAATCATTATGGGAAATTAAGAAATAAGAACCGGGTAAACAAATAATATAGATTTGTATGTGATTAAAAAGAAAGTATAGAAGTAAAATTTTTAAATGTTTAAGATGTATAATTGATGTTACATGAGTTATATCTATTATAATCGAGATAATGTTTTGTATTATGACGTTCCTGTAAACTAGAGAATACCTTGGATGGAAAATAACTTCTGGGTACTTTCTTCCTAGAAAACATCTGGAAAGAGTTGCCATAGGTCAGAATTGACTGGATGGCACAAAATTGTTATTACTTGTCATCATTATTAGAGGTATCACCCACTTTGATCTTTAAGTTGGGTACAAGAGCATATGCCTTTTTTCTTTTCTGATAATGTCTCCTATCTTTAACAATCAATCAGTTTATGTGCCATGGTTAAAAGAAGTAATAGTCATTTGTTGAGTAGCTAGAGAGTTATAGAACAACCGTTTTCACGTTTTAAGTTTCCAAGATCATGCTCACACCAGGACTTCCAAAACGCTTCATTTCTGCAAGTTCATCATATACACTTGGAAGTCTGTGCTTGGTTTGGAACATAAATATTGTGGATTTGCAAAACTGTCCAGTTATATCATTTTGAATGATGCATAATATCCAAAACTGCTGCCTGTTACAGACTTTTTATTAGTTTAACTTCTGGCAAGTGTGTGGCAAGAGGCTAGTATGTGTACCCTTGGTAATTTATAACATCTGTCTGTAGCAGTTGCTTAAAGAGATTTGCAAAACTAGCTTTTAGTAGAACTTCTCCAGCTTTATTTAAACTAAACATGGTTCCATGCTGACTAAGTGGTGTTCTTGGTAGCCTACGTGTTTGTGCATATTTATTCAATGTTTTATCAAAGAGGATTTAAATTACTTTTCCAAAACAGAAACATTCCTTCTCAACACTAGATCCCTATATTGGAAAAGCTCTGGAATCCCCTTCGTTTACTGATGGGATTTCTACGGTATGTGAAATGATGAGAAGATGCAGTAAATGGCATGTGGATTTAGCTCTGGACTCTGCCACTTTTTGTATGTGTGTTTTGCTTAAGTGAAAACTATTTTCTGGCTAAAAAAAATTACCTCCACTGAGGGCATAATTCTGGCTTCAATTGTGAAAGAGCTTTGTTTTGAATTGAGCTGTTGGAGCACAAAAGATTTGTGCTTTGAGATTATTAGGCCAGTTGTGTAACACCTGTCTTTCATATCTTCCATAGTCAACTGAGAGGGAAAAGTTATTGATGAATTGATTTTTATCTCTTCTCTTTCTCTCTCAGATGACAGACTGTTTGAGGCAACTTTGCAATGGTTTTCATAAGATGCTTCCAGACAGAAAAAATACTGACTATCTGCCTAGCAAAAGAGACTGCTTTAGTTTAAAGCAGCTGGTTGTCATGCATGTATTTATTTGTTTATTACAAGTATTTTCAGGGGACTGATCCCAGGACAGGTGGGCGATCAATAAAATCATGTTAAAAGACTCTGAAACAATTAAACTGCCACCCAGATCTGTCTAAAAGGACAGGTTGGATCAGGGGTGCACAAACCTTTTGGGCAGTGGTCCGGTCATGTGGTTCCTCCCAATGGAAGTGTTAGTAAAACACACCTTGCAATCTGTTTTGCAACAGGATGGGATAGATTTTAAGCTGCCATTCTCTCTGCTTAAACCAGGGGTGCCCAAACTACAGCCTGTGGGCCGGATCCGCCCCCCAACACCAATTCATCCAGACCGTGCCACCCTCATTGCTCCCAGAAGTGGAAATAAAACATGCCCATACGGGCACGTTTTACTTCCGCTTCCGGAAACAACGAGGGCAGCACGGGCCGGGTGAATTGGCATTAGGGGCTGGTCCAGCCCACAGGCCATAATTTGGACACCCCTGGGTTGGATGATACCTTTATTAGACTTGTCTGTAACCAAGGTGGAAAAAAACAAGGAACTGTTTTTAGGTAAATGTGACTTGAAATAAGATTGTAAAGTTTGAGCTGTAAATACCGAGCCTGCGGTTCATCAACAGTGCCTTTGATGAGCTTTGAGAATGTTTTTCACTTAAAAGGAAGAGGATTATATTGAAGAGAGAGAGAGAGAGAGACTCCATAACATAGACTCTCATCCAGAAGTGAGATCAGGCATTTCCTCTTTGAAATGTGGAGTGTGACAGTATCATAACTCAGGGGTATTTTAATATTCAAATCAGAGTGTAGTAGAGAGAGTGTTATTGAGCTACTGTGGGTTTAATCCAATCAAATCTGCATCATTTCCCACCCCCCCACCCCAATCTTTTTGATTATTGTTGGCCCCAAAAAGTCTAATGCTACCTAATTCTGTTATACACTCCCAGGATAAATAGGCTTCTGTCGTTTCCCCCCACTTATTTTAGATTTAGGTTTAGGAGTGGATAGGAATATTTACATCTCCTGTCATCATTGGCAGCACAATTATTTAGTGGTTTTAGCATTCAGGTGAAGTTTATGATCTTCAGATTGTTATGCTGCTTCCCTGATCATCACCTGAAACTGCCATTGTGACCTTTAAGAGCAGGAGTTCCCAACCTAAGGCTCGTGGGCCAGATCATCTGGCCCATGGTGCTATTTCATGTGCCCCCTGCACAATATTTTGCCAAGGAGATATATTGTATAGTCCCTAAAGGGACCTACCATGTCAGAATATGCACTGGGAGTTAGTTATTTGTTAGAATTGAGGAATATCCGCTCATGTACACATGGATTTTTATCTCTTCTCTTTCTCTCTCAGATGACAGACTGTTTGAGGCAACTTTGCAAAGGTTTTCAAAAGATGCTTCCAGACAGAACATATACTGACTATCTGCCTAGCAAAAAAGACTGCTTTAGTTTAAAGCAGCTGGTTGTCATGCATGTATTTATTTGTTTATTAAAAGTATTTTCAGGGGACTGTTAAGATGCTGAAGGTTGACAGGTCAGCAGTTCAAGACCCGAGTGCTGTGTGAAAAAGAGAGCGCCCAGCGTCTGCCACCTAGCAATTTGAAAGCAAGATATTGCAAGTAGATAAATAGGGTACTGCTTTGTCGGGAAGGGTAACAGCATTCCGTGCACTTTGGTGCCTAGTCATGCCTCCCACAAGACTACTGACAAGTGTGCAGATGCAGAGAGTGCTGGTTCTTTGGCTGTAAATGGAGATGAGCACCAAATCCTAGAGTTGGATATGACTGGCTTTTGAGCATGGGAGACCTTTTTACACAGTAGCATTAAAGTGAACATCATATATTTCAGTGTTTTTTTCATGTGTATTTTACTGTAGCCAGCCAGGCCACTTAAGCTGTTTTTCCTTTCAGCATTACAGCCTTCCTTTCGCTTCCTCATTAATCTTAACGTTAGCATCCTTTGTACCTGTTGGAGGAAACGGTCCGTGTCGTCTCAGGTGTTTGTTAAAGCGCCAAGAATAAATTATTCTGTGTAGTATAGGTGGAAGATTGAAAACAAACATCACCGCTCTCATAATATTCTGGCTATAAAGAAAGGGAATCTTTTATTTATGAGTCATAAAAAAAGGAAAAGTTATTAAGGTTTCTTGTTACGGGCATTAAAACTGTGCAGTTTTAATACTAGATTTGTTAGGTACTAACTGCAAACGCCTTATAATCATCAGCTTGATAACTTGCCGCATTGAAGGGCATATCTTTGTGCAACTTTTGAATTTTGCAGCAGCTCATTTTAAAAGCCTGGAAAGTCTTAATGTTATTAGAGCAATTGCATTTCTGAAGCATAAGTGTTAGCTCTTGGAGGATGAAATTAACTAGAAGCTCTTTGGCTGTAACCAGAGATTAGCACCATTCCCTAGAGTTGGACAAAACTTAAGCAAGGGAGATTTATACATTTACAGGGTTTGGTGTGTACAAAGTGGATGGGTTTGGTATTGTATTGCCTTGTTTTAGCCATAATTTGCTAGCACCTCTCATTGTATAAGGCAGTGTTCCCCAACCTTTGGGTTTTGGACTTCAATTCCCAGAAGCCTAAGTCAGTACATTGGCTGATCAGTGCTTTTGGGAATTGACTTAGGCTTCTGGGAATTGAAGTCCAAAACCCACAGGTTGGGGAACACTGATAAAAGGGAATGTGATGCGAGCCAAGAGACCGTAGGTACAAATGTTAGCGGTGTTCTCTTTTACACATCTGATATCAGAGAGGAAATCATGGAGTCCAAGACGGGACTAAATAAACCATCTGATAGCTACATTGATTTTTAATATATCTCCCTGGTTTCTGGCTGGAATTTTTCCAAGTCAGAGACTAAATCAGTGATGTTAAGCCTGCTAGGAATGTGCCCTGCTATTGGCTAGGTAAAGGTCACCCTTGTTCGAAAGCCAGTTGTATCTGACTCTAGGGTTCAGTGCTCATCTCTGTTTATAGCCAAAGAGCCAGCGCTGTCTGTGCCTGCAGATGTTTCTATGGACCTGTCTCCGGCATGACTCAACACTGGAGTGCACAGAACGCTGTTTACCTTCCCACCAAAGTACCCATTTATCTACTTGAAATTTGCTTTCAAACTGCTAGGTTGGCAGGAGCTGGCACAGAGACAGGAGCTCACTCTGTCATGTAGTACTCAGTAATTGAACTCCGACCTTCCAGTCATCCTTTCAGTGTCTTAACCATTTGAGCCACCACAGTCCCCTGCTTTTGACTAGTAACTCCTTTAACATTGTTTTAGGAATGGTCATATGTTGGTACTTTCTTCTTTAGGGTGCTTCATCTAACTTTATTATAGGCCTTTGTAAAATGATATAATTTTTTAAGACCCTCTCGAATCTCTCCTCCCCCCCTTCTCTCTAGAACAGAATTTTTTTCCCTTTTATTTTTAAATTAAGCATGGCAAAGAAGGGGGTTGTGATTAGCTTAGAAGATATTTGACTTGGAAATGTGAACTCAAGCGGCTTCTTTGCCCTCCTTCATTTCTTGTGAGCCACAACCTGCTGTTCTTCCCCCAGCAGGAGAGCTTGTTTCAAGCACATTACATAATAAATACATTTATTTTGGGAACTCTTCAACCCGATCGCCTGCGGGAAAAAGTCCTCTTGAAGTATCAGACAGTTGGGGAGCATCTGATAAGATGATCCTTTGAAAAGCAGAAAGTTCCTTTTCTTTTAGAAGAGTTCGGTTTTCCTTCTTCCCTCAGTAGAAAATTCAGAAGAGGAGCTGAAACTACAGTCATTGTAGAAGAAAGAATCACTATAGACTCTCTCAGGCCTTAGAAGGAATATGTATTTTTACATATAAAATTTCATGCAGAGAAATAAAGGTCTAAAAAGAGCATTGAAAACAAATTTTAGGTTGGTCCTCAGAAGATGTACACCAGCACAGTGTGAAAGCGCATGCTTTTATCTTACTTTAGTGCACGGGTTCTCAACCTGCAGCCCATGGGCCAAATACGGCTCACGGCTCCATTTCACATGGCCCACCTCCACCACGCCCGGAAGTGCCATGTGGTGGAGGACGGCAAAATAGTTGAACAGCCCCCGAAGCTGTCTGAGGGAGCATGACCTGGGCCCTGGCTTTAAAAGGTTGAGAACTCCTGTTTTAGTGTATACATTTATATGTTAATTTATAGAAGTGTTGAGTGGTATAAAACTTACAACGCTGCTAACATGGACTTGTTGCTTCAGAGCAGCTTACTTACAGAGGTATTCTGTCTCTTGACGCGGTGATTATGTACAACCATCAATATCACGACTGACAAAATTGTTCATTGGTGGACATATCCAAGAATTTTTGGTCTAATTGACCTCCAAAGATGTCTAAGCTAGCAACTGCACGCTCTAGTCCAGGACATTTAGAGACCGAGTGCCCAAACAGAGGGGCAGGGTGAACTCTGTGCTGGGGGGGAGGGAGGAAACGCTCCTATTGGGCTGCTGGGCAGAGGGGTGGGGTGAACTCTGTGCTGGGGGAGGGAGGAAATGCTCCCATTGAGCTACTGTGAAGAGGGGTGGGGTGAACTCTGTGCTGGGGCAACGGCGCGCGTTGCCCACAAAGAAGGCTCTGAGCACCCCCTCTGGCACGTGTGCCATAGGTTTGTCACCACTACTCTAGTCAGTAGCTACACACTATGAAGATATTATCCTATTTTGGTTTGCTTTGAATGTCTGGCCAATCAGTTTCGTTTTAAGCAGGTGTAGCAGGAGGAGGAGGAGAACAATGTATTGTTTGTGATCTTATAAAGCTGTAGATGAGGGCAATGCTTGTGTAGTTCTTCCTTGTCCAAACTTCCTTGAAAACTCAAACCTCACCCATCACTCTGAAAGCCGCCTCTTATTTTTCTCTAGCACCCTAAAGTTCTCTACCTTTCTTATTACTTAAGGTGGGATGTATAGAAATCCACTCCTATAGGCAGGCATGTGTAGAAAAAGGCATCAAAACAATAACATAGATCAGGGGTTCCCCACCTTTTTAAGCCAGGGGTCAGGTCACGTTCCCTCAGTCAGCCTTGAGGGCCGGATGGCCTCCCCCCCCCCCGTTTGCATGATGGGGCCAGCCATTTTGTCCTAACAGCTTCAAAGGAGTGGCCACTTTGTTTCTCAAATGCCCTTGGACGGGTGGGGAGCCACATGAAATACCACCATGTGCCAGATCCAGCCCACAGGCTGTAGGTTGGGAACCCCTGTACATAGAGGGTCTTGCTTTGAGGAGGGGGTTGGATTCAATGGCCTACAAGGCCTCCTTGCAATTCAGTGATTCTATGGTTCTAAGATTAAACCCATTTCGCCAGAGCTTAAGGGAAGCACTTGCCTCCAATTCATCCTTGCATAGAAGTTCTTTCTCCTGTGGCCGCTTGTGCTATTTTTGTTGTTTGATATTCGCAAATGAAAGGTTTAGCAATCAAAGATGAGGCCAGGCTGTTAAGCAATTATGTAGGTGGCCTACAGTTGAGTGCCATTTAGGAAATAAAAATAAGAACATGCTTATAAATAACCTTAGGTTGTTGACCAACTTCTCTCATTCCACAATTACATGTAGACCAGCCTTCTATATATGCAGTATCTGTTTAATCCACAACTTAATGCTATCAACAGTTCAGAATCTACTTCAAAATAGCATTTTTGTCACTCGGCAGGCTGCACGTTGCATGGTGCGTTAGCTTCCATGTGTTTGATGAGCACCAGAGATGACACATCTGTTCTCTGCTTGCATTATAATTATTTTGTCCTAAAGAAGATTATGGGCAATTCAGAAGAGACTTCTGAGCTGCAGGCCATGTACTGCACAGCACATTGATGTTTGTGTATATGCCTTAACAATAAAAATGATAAACCTGTTTTCCCCCAACATCTGGGAATTTCTGGAAGGAAGTGGCATGCTGAAGAATAACAACTGGCTCAAGAAACTGTTGTCACAGATATTCCATTGACTTACCAGCCTGCCTTATTGAAGGTTGAAAGTAGGTTACCCTTGCTCGAAGGCCAGTCGTATCTGACTCTAGGGTTCAGTGCTCATCTCTGTTTATAGCCAAAGAGCCAGCACTGTTTGCGTCTGCAGATGTTTCCGTGGACATGTGGCAGGCATGACTAGACACCAGAGTGCATGGGTTTTTTTGGTTTAGTCTGTGGTTCAGGCATATCAGAAAACAAAATAAAATAAAACAAAACAAAATAAAAAACACTGTAGCACTTTAAAGACTAACTGCTATATTTTTATTGTTAGCTTTCGTGGATCAAGTCCACTTCTTCAGACAAGGAGTGAAACTTAGAGGCATGGTTTTTATGCACCAAATGGTGCATGAAAACAGCATGGAACGCTGTTTACCTTCCTACCTATTTATCTACTTGCAATTTCTTGCTTTTGAATTGCCAAGTTGACAGGAGCTGGGAGAGATATGGAAGCTCACTCCGTCAGCACTCGGGTGTCGATTTGCTGACCTGCCGACCTTCCAGTCGTCAAGTTCAGCATCTTAGCCCCTAAGACACCGCAGACCCTTTAAGGTTGAAAATAGCTGCATGTTAAGATACAAGAACAACATTTTACACTGCCCTCTCAATCAAACCTGGGCGCTTCTCCACTTTAGCATTGGACAAACATCTGTTCTTTTGCCAGAACAGCTTGCTTTTAACAGTGTGCTATTACAGCAGTAAAAGGAGCAGCAAAAGCTTGGAACACAATATGCTTGGTTAGCAAGAGAATAATTTTCTGCCCCTGAAATGCTAAGGTTATAATGTATGCGGGTGGTTGAAAATTAGAGTGAGGGGTGCAGTAGTAGTCCTGGTTTATGGACAGGGCAGAGGTTCTGAATGCTGCCAACTTTGAAAGCAGGCCTTCCCTAGAGAAGGCCATTTGCATTTGCAGCCGCGCAAGTGACAAAGAAGGAATTGTTGAGACTAAAACCAACTACTAGTGATTTTGTGCGCGGTCAACCTAGGCTAAGGGTGCCCAAACTTTTCAGGCCGTGGGCCAGTCATGTGATCCATTGAGCCGGACACATGGTTCAGAGGGCCCTGTCGTGTGGTTCCTCCCACCCAAAGCAGAAGTAAAACCTGTCTTGCAATCTGTTTTGCAACAGGATGAGATAGATTTTAAGCTGCCATTGTCTCTGCTTCAAGCAGGGGTGCCCAAACTACGGCCTATTTTACTTACACTTCCGGGAGCAACGAGGGTGGTGCGGGCTGGATGAATTGGCATTGGGGGCCGGATCTGGCCTATGGGCCATAGTTTGGGCACTCCTGACCTAGACGTTGGGTCACCCTCCAGTTTAGGCTTCCCAACAGACTTTTGCAACCATGTCAGCTGCTGGTTCTTCTTAATGGAACAAACTTTTGATTCTTGGCTTCCTCTTCTTCAGGGATGTGCTGTTTGGCTCTGACGTTACAAAAGTCTACAATTGACATTCTTCCATATAAAGCCCCGAAACCTGAAGGACAATGTGACTGTGCTTTCTGTGTATCTATGTGGAATAGTGATGCTATAGATCAGTGATGGCAAACCTTTTAGAGACTGAGTGCCAAAACTGCAACCCAAAACCCATTTATTTATCACAAAGTGCCAACACAGCAACAAGGGAAGAGAGAAGCGCTCCCATTGGGCTGCTGGGCAGAGGGGTGGAGTGAAGTCTGCGCTGGGGGAGGGAGGAAGTGCTCCCATTGGTCTGCTGGCCAGAGGGGTAGGGCAAACTCTGTGCTGGGGTGACTGCACGTGTGTCCACAGAGAGGGCTCCGAGTGCCACCTCTGGCACGCTTGCCATAGGTTCACCACCACTGCTATAGATTGAAGGCAAGCACAAAGTTAACTAACAATGACGTTTCCTTGCCTCTATTAGCTACGTATGCCAACGAAAGGGCCTGGCTGGCGATGAAGTTAAGGAGCCCTGCTAAATTAAGTTCTGCTATGAAAAGTTGTGTGCCGTTCACCTCATTGGCTTTAATTGGACAACCTTTGCTATAACTGTGGGTGAGCAAGGGACAGATTATGTCATAAGCAGACTCTGAAATACAGACAGGAGCATATGGTGACATTTTGGTAAATTAAAAACAGAGGGAGCTGCCTTATGTATGGCAGTCAAGGGATCTGTCTAGTTCAACCATTGATTGGAACTACCTCTCTAGGGTCCCCTGGCAGAGAAAGGTCTTTTTAACCACCATGATCTGTTTTTAATTTAAAATCTGCTTATGCCAGGAATATGGGAGTGCTAGTGTGCAAAGCCTGTTTTGTCACTGATCTGAAAATGCTGGGCTTTGACACAGGGACTTGTGCATGTGGTTTTCAGACAGAAGATAGATCAAGGATCTGCTCATGGGAACTTTGAGTAGATCTGTATGAATTCCTGATTCCCTGGGGCTTAATGATCATTATATCAATAGCAATCATGAAAATCTCCTTCTCTCACTTAATTAGATTATTGAAGATTAATTCTTGGAGAAGAAGAGATAGATTTCTTGTATATGAAGCATTTGGTAAGGTAAAGGTCTTCCTTGCTTGAAAGCCAGCTGTATCCAACTCTGGGGGTAGTGCTCATCCCTGTTTATAGCCCAAGAGCCATTGTTGTCAGTGTCTGCAGACGTTTCCCTGGTCATGTGGCAGACATGACTAGACATGGACCACACACATCACTGTCACCTTTCCTGCCAAAGTGGTACTTATTTATTTACTTGCAATTTCTTGCTTTCAAACTGCTAGATATGCAGGAGCTGGGACAGAAATGGGAGCTCACTCTGTCACACAGTACTAAGGTCTCGAATGGCTGACACGCCGACCTTCCAGTCCCCAAGCTCAGCATCTTAACTACTAAGTTGCTACGGTGAGTGGGCGGCAATATAAATTTGAAATAATAAATAAATAATCCACCATTCCTGGGCTGAGTATGAGTTCAGATGCAACCTGTTCTGTAATTTGTAGCATTCCTCCACTTACTGATGACTTATTTTTTATCTGCCCAGAATACAAATAGTGAACTTGCAAGGTCAACAAATCAGCAAAACAAATGAAGAAGAACATTGGAAACAACGGAGTGAGCATTAAAAACACCCAATGCCAATAAAATCTTAACCTTGCGTTAGTAGAAGCCAGACATTTTGATAGAGATCTTGAGCTCATCGGTGGTAAATGAATCTGTTTAGTGTTTTATATTTCTAATTTGTAAAGACATTTTCGAGGCAGCAAGTGGCAGGGGAGGAAGGTGGAAGTTTGGTGCAATCAGTCACCAGTTCCCTGTACTCAATCCTTTGCCTGACACAAGAGGATCAATGAAGGAAAGCTCCCTGGTTGGGAAATCAAAGGAGCCCCAGAGGCTGCTGGCTGGTTTTATTAATGTCTACTGATTCAAAAGGCCTCCCCTGAATGAGACCGATAGCCTGGGAAGTGATGTCACTGTGTCTGTACTCTGCCAGAGGTGGTGGGTGAGCATAGCAGGAATACTGTGCAGTACTTCTATTGGGTTGCAAGCAAAGACCGAAGGGAGAGGAAGAAGGGTGGATGTATGGGATTTAGAGTTTAGCAAGTGTGGTGGCTCAAGAAGTTAAGATGCTGAACTCGACGACTGGAAGTACTGTGCAATGGAGTGAGCAGCCATCTCTATCCTAGCTCCTGCCAATCTAGCAGTTTGAAAGCAAGACATTGCAAGTTGATAAATAGGTTCTACTTTGTTAAATAGGTTCTATGCACTCGGGCGTTGAGGATGAAAACGTCTGCAGACACAGACAGTGTTGGTTCTTTGCGTAGAAACAGAGATGAGCACTGGACCCAGTGATGGGATGTTACCGGTTCGGACCAGTTCGCCCGAACTGGTAGCACTCCCTCAGGAAGGGTTGCCGGGGTCGGTGGTAAACCCCCAGGTGACTGGTTGGGTCGCCTCTCTGGCCCCCTCCAGAAATTTATTTCGGGGCAGCCAAAATGGCTGCCTGGAACTGCACATGCGTCAAACCTCTGTTTGACGCATGTGCAGTTGTATTTTTTAGTGCACATGCATCAAATAGAGATTTGATGCATACACACTAAAAAAAGGACTGTGCATGAGTCAAACAGAGGTTTGATGCATGCACAGACATTTTTTATTTTTCTTGCTCCACCCACAACGTCATGACATCATGATGTCATGATATCGGCTATGTCCACGACGCCCATGACATCATGGTGGGGTAGCGGAAATTTTGACAACCCACCACTGACTGAACCCTAGAGTTGCTTGATTCTCTGCTTTGTTACTGAAATGGCAGCTTACTCTGTGATGTTTTTGAGTGCTGGGACTAATATATTAAAAGACTCAACAGCACTTGAGAGGAACAATGGATTTCTCTAGTTTCTGACAAAATCTTAGCCAGAAAATATCCATAACAAAGGGAGGGTAATCAACCTACTTCTTGCTTATGTTTTACAATATTTGACAGTATGGACCTGGAAAATGTTTTACAGCCTGTTCTTCAAAGTTAATTGCTCCCCCCCTTCTATCATCATAATAGTCATACACAAATGTATTACAAATCTCATTTTGACAATGACCACTGGAAAATTTCCCGTGGCAGAAAGAAAAAAAAATTAGTTCTATTTGATGGTTTAATGCAAAGAGAGAAAGAATCCTTTAAGCTTGGTTTTCTGGAATGTCCAACATGGTACCATTTTCCCCTCTGGAGGTTCATCTCCAATATGTGTGCTCACTGGCATTTGTGACCTCATTAGCATTTCCATTCTCTTGTGTGTCCTGAGGGTCCTTGGTCTTCTCTAGTTTCAATGGAGACAAAGCTGGTTAGGAATTAAAGGCAGATGAGATGTCTCAAGTGAGAGCGTTAGAATCTCATTGATGAGAATTCACTGGACAGAAAAAATTGTATCCATTCATGCAACTTTACAACCAGCCGTGTTTCCTGCACTTTAGATATGAACTGTAAGTGCACAATTATGGCACCAGTAGTCAGAACTGACTTGGTGGGTAGAGAACAGTCCAAGCTTGTCTCTCTCTTTCTTAGCAGTTTTGGACATCCACAAAACTCCATTTTCTTTAACACCCAGCTTTCTCAACTGTACTTGGTGACCAGGAACACAATAGTGTGGACTCTCTTGATCTCCAGTGATGCATCTTTACCAGTGATGGGATGTCAAAAATTCTACTACCACGCCATGACGTCACGGACGTCATGGGCGTGGCCAATGTCATGACGTCATGACGTCATGGGCGGAGCCAACGTCATGACATCATGACCTTGTGGGCAAGGCAAAAATAAAAATAAAAAAAAATAATAAACACGGCACACAGACCCGTAATTAACTTAAAGAAATAAAATAAAGAAATAAATAAAATAAAAATTAAATAAAAGTACAACCACCCACCCAAAACACAATTAAATCACCCACCCACCCACCCAAAATATAAAAGCCTCACTTACCTTCCGTGGCTGCAGCCAGAGCCGGGCCGAAAAGGCAACGGCCCGAGGAAGCTCCAGGCGCCCGACAGAAGAGGATGCGGCGGTGGCGAGCCCCGCCGGGTTTACCCAGGGCATGGGGGTTTGTTGGGCCCAAGACCCTAGGACGGCGCGGCGCGGGCGGACGGCGCGGCGTGGGCGGACAGCGCGGCCAGGCACCAACGTGCCTGTGGGAGCCAGGTAGCCGGCTAGGGGAGGTGCCCTTCTCTTAGGGTGGAGCTGGAGGCTGGGAGGGGGGAGATAAATGAATGGACGGGGAACCTCCCATCCAGCTTCAGAAGATTTTTTTTTTTAAATTGGAGCCATTTGGCTCCAATTTAGTGCGCATGTCCAGAAACTCAATTTGACGCATGCGCAATGCGTCAAATTGAGTTTCTGCGCATGCGCAGTCAATTGGAGCCATTTTAGCTCAGATTTAAAAAAAAAATTCTTTTGGTGAGGCGTCCGGAACCAAGTGGACTCCCCTCCCGGAGAACTCTCCGGGATTAGTCTTACCGGTTCCAGAGATCCGTCTGGAACCGGGGACATCCCATCACTGATCTTTACTCTTGATGACCTTATCTAATTCCTTCATCAGTCGTCTTCTGCAACAACCCCTGTGGCTTAGTGGTTAAAACACTGAGCTTGGAGATTGGAAGGTCCGGTTTCGATACCCGAGGACTGCACTTGGGGACATGAAAGGAGCCTCATTTGGGCGTCACCTGAGTAGAGTTTCTCCAGCGAAAATCCTTTCAACTCAGAGTAATATCTGGCACGAAATTATTATCAATCTTCTTCTGATTTCTTGGAGGTATTTGGATTGATGACTGAAGCAGTTTATACAAATTATTTCATTGTCTTCATTTCCTCATTGCCTGCATTATTGTATAGTTCTTCTGTAGGTATGGGGTTTTGGTGTTTTTGGTCTTCTTAATGTTTAGCTCTAGCCCTTAGTGCCACTGTTATTGCAAGAAATATAGAAGGCTGCTTCCCTTTGTTTTATCCTCTCTCTGACACATCCTTGATGTATCTCCAAAGCCCCTGCGGAGATTGCCCTGAAAATAGCTTCTTCCCCCCAACATCTACTGAGCCCTTCGTCATGTCCACTGATGAAACAGTGACAGAACAACCGTAGTGTGATTTCCAGTCTAGCAGCCTGAGCAAACCTTTGATGATGGATTTCTCAAGCCAAGGCTCCTAATTTCCTCCTTTCTAGGGCGGCTGTTCTCTGTTGTCTTTTACTGTTTGATTTACTGCTGAAAGAACATATTGACTGACCTGAAGGAGCTCTTTGAGTAGAGAATTTAGATGGGTTCCGTAGGCAGAAGCTTGTCCTGCTTCTTAACCCTATCTGTCAAACCCTTCTTTATTCCAGGGCCAAAAATGGAGCACTGATCACTTGGGGAGCAGTAAATTCAAAATGTATTAGCACTTAGAACTCAACTATAGATCTGTGATTCTGCTACAAGCAAACTATAGCAGAAGATTTCTATTAGGAGCCAGTGCATGAAATTCTGTTAACTTTCTATATAAGGTAAAATGTTGCAGTACCTTGAGCATTTACTTTGCTTGTACAGTGGAACCTCGGTTAGCATAATTAATGCATTCTCCGGGACATTTCTTACAGCGAAAATTACTTTCACTGAATTCCCCATAGGAATGCATTGAAAACAAAAAAACTTTAAGTGAAACTTGCTTTCCCATAAGAATGCATTGAAAACCAATAAGTCTGTTCTGAAAAAAACTTTCATAAACTGAGCCACTATTTTCTATGGATTTCCTTTTACAGTATTATGTAATTTTATATTAACCAAGGTTCCACTGTATGGGAAATTAGAGCAATGCTTCTATAGTTACTGCCCTCCTTGGTATCTCCTTTCTTGGGAATTGGAATATATATTGAACATTTCTGGTCTGTGGGCCATTGTTTCCTTTTCCAGATTTCCTAGCATATTCTTGTTTGGATTTTGACAGATTCAGTCAAAATAGTTCTATCAGTATCTCATATATCCCTGCTGATTTATTTCTTCCTAGTGCTTTTAGAGCAGCTTTTACTTGAGTTAGAGATGGGGAAAATACATGTACTGTACAGTACTTGCCTTGTGTCCATCTTATTGTGCCTTCCTCTCTGCTGTCAATACCTGTTTTTGGAGGTGGGAAGGGAGAGCTTGTATCAGATAAATATAATATGATACCTTGCAATGATCAAAGCCTTCATGCTTCCTTAGAGACAATGGAGCAAGCAAAATTATTGTTGGTTTCCTATTCATCATCGGTGCTTTTCATTTAAAAAAGAGATAAATCTTAATCCCAGCCTGCAGAGCAAAAAGAACCTTGGGGAAAACATCTGTGAGATCTTGTACTTAAATATACCTGCTAACATTTAAGCGCCATTGAACACAGTGAGAGGTATTTTTTAATGGACAGGATTGTGTTATATGAAACGATGGGCTGTGTTGAATTGAATGCACCACTGGGCTTGTGTTGGTGTGTAAACTATACCTCTCACTGTCTATCATTATTTGGGATCCTGTCTGGCCAGGTTATCCTGCTGTGGTAATAGAGTAGGCCCTACTGCCAGCGATTCAGTGTCGCGTATCAAGGTGTAGTTAACTAACCTGACAACCATTTTACTTCTGCTTCTGGGAGCAACAAGGGCTTTGTGGGCCAGATGAATTGGTGTTGGGGACCAGATCCGGCCCCTGGGTCATAGTGACCAGCCCCCTGAACCACGTGACCAGTCCGCAACCCAAAAAGTTTGGGCATCTCTGCTCTGTGCTTAACCTTGGGGGAAGAGTTCATCTGCCTGGCTTCTGATTTCTCTACTAATCTAAAGGCACTGCTCAATTTTTCCATCTTTCTCTCATGACCAGATTTGCTGGATTCTTCCCCGTGGAAGGTTAATCTAAAGCTCTCTCTCTTTGTTCTTCACTTAAAATGATAAGAGGAAAGTAGAAGGAGAAGGAAAATGCAGAGGAATGACTAATCAAGGATGTCAATATCCGAATGCCCCATAGCATTCAAGAATGAGGCAAGGGGTTTGCACAGTAAAAGGTCTTATCGTGAAGATAAGAACAATTTTCCATGCTTTCTGTTGGCATCTGGATAGCCCCTGTGGCAAGCAAGACATCGCAGAACAGGTTTTGGAAATGTGCAGCACTTCAGAAGCATTCAGAAGCATTCTGTCCTCCATCATCATTGGTTCTGCTGGTTAGGATATCATCTTCTTCCATGTCTAGACCAGATGTGAAGTTGTCAAAATGAAAGTACCTTTTGGTGAGTTCATTCTGCAGTTCTTTTCATCTGAACTAATGTGAGAAAGATTAGTCGGCAACACAACATTGCCATTACCCAATTGTGGTTCAAAATTAGCACCATCTTTGAGAAGGCTCTTTTCTGTGTACCCGTGGTTAGGACTAATGCAGTGGTGTGCTGACCCCACAGGGATATGGGGTCTCATCCCGGTGCGCCCCAGTGACTGCCCCTCTCCAGCAGGGAGAATTATGTTACCGGGTGCATAATTCACCCGGGCACAAGATTTCCGCCACAGTCCGCCCCAAGCCGGAACCTGTCCACTGCCCACAGAAGGTGCCCAGCACACCCCTGGACTAATGAAGTTTCAAAGGAAGCAGCGAGGGTAGCATATGTCTGATGGAGGAAATAATTTGCAAATGAATCATCTGGGTTTCTGTGCATGTGTGTGTGTGTGTGTTTGAACTACAGGTCTGTTTGCAGCATGATGTAAGTAGCAGGTGGAGAGGTGGAAAAATCCCTGTTAAGACGCTGTAGTAGTCGTCTGCGGTATTTGTTAGCCCCGAAAGCTCTCCTTGAGTGCCTTCTGTTGATCTCTTTCAGAGCTACTCAGAATACTAAGAAGCCTTTTTCTTTCCTCTTTTTGTAAAGGTATTCCTTGAGGTCCAATGGGTAGCAGGTAAGGAGGATTTAGCACAAAATCTGAGTGTGTTTATTGGTGAAGCTTCTTTTGGTTCAGGCAGATTCTGGGGTATATTTTTCAAGTGGTGCAAAGAGTTGTCCCTACTTCGTGTGTGTGTCTTTGTCTCTATGCCTGTGTCTGACTGTGCAGCTTCCCCAAATCCAGTCAGGTTGGCTCTTTCCCCAGGAGGAAGAATGGGGAATTGAACTCCCAGCCTCTACCTAAACCATTAAGCTGTCTAGCCACCTCTAATTTATGAGGATTGCAGCTCCCTAAATCTTTCCAACCAGCGTGGCCTGTAGCCAGTGGTTCTGCACATTTTAGTCCTCAAAAATAACTTTTCTGATCTCTCACAAATGCAGAGGATTAGATTTGTATGGAAAAAAATATGCTTGGTTTCTGGAATACACAACTAACAGTAAACTGTGTCCTCCTAGATTTTTTAAAGCTGGTATTCTGTCTGCTGGACTCATAAATAGACCATCCCCCCTTTTAAGGTTGCTTTGTTTGATTTTTAAATTTTTGTCAATTACTGGGTAAATGTCACAATCTGCCCTCTTCACCCTCTCCCTCTTGAAAGGAGTGGATAATTACTCTGTTGGAAAGGTTGCCCTACAGTTTTTCATTCATCACTCCTGAGTTGAATGTTGTCTTAAAATGCACATGCTGCAGAATGATCGGGTGATCAACTTCTTTTGAGGGAGGGAGAGAGCTTTACCTTTACCTTATTGTAAGGCAGGGGTTCCCAAGCTGAGGGCTGGGTCATGCTCTCTCAGTCAGCTTCAAGGGCCGCATGGCCATTTTGCCCAGCTTGGGGGTGGCCATTTTGTCCCAACAGCTTCAAAAGGGTGGCCAATTTGTTTCACAGATGCACTTGGAGGGGTGAGGGGCAAATGAAATGGCACCATGGGCCAGATGTGGCCCATGGGCCTTAGATTGGGAACCCTAGCAGTAAGGAGAGAGAAGGGACAGCTCCCCACAAAATAAGCTGTGACATACATGGGTACCCAAGAGATTTTAAGGGTCTGAAACTTTGGTCTGAGGGTAAACTGGGGAAGAAATGAAAGAACTGAACAACAATAACCACAAACCTAGAGCTGCTTGAGATGAACTTGCTCATAGGTTTATGTGGATTGCAGCGAGAGAATTACAGTGGGGAGGTACTTACCAGGGGGAATCTCAACATGAAAGGAACAGGGTAGTATCAAGAGGAATATTCTTCACAATGAGATCTAGTAACTTGAAATTTCAAAATATCTGGAATCTCTAGTTGATAAAAATTGTTCCGCTAGATCAGGGGTGGTCAGGCTTTTTGCACCATGGGTCTGACCACGCCCCTAGAAGCAGAAGCAGGCACATTTATGGCTGACATAAATGCACCTGCTTCTACTTCCGGGTGCAGGGGAGATAGTGACGGGCTGGTTGGAATAGCAACATGGGCTGGGTCTGGCCCATGGACCATAGGTTGGGCACCTCTGCGCTAGACATTTTTTGAGAGAGCAAGGAACGCATGTGACATTCAATTGCTGAAAAAGGGGGAAACACCCAATTATTTCCATTTGTTTTATAACCAAGATTGCAAACCATAGTTTGACCGTTGGTTGGGTATCTAAATTGGAAAATGGTCCTAAAATGCAAAGGCCAGGCTCTCATTTGCCTGTGGTGAGTGCTAGAGACTTCTGCTCCTTCGTGTGTTGCCAGTAGAATGTGGTTTAGCTAGTTACAAACCAAAACTGACGCAGTCACTCACCTATGTTGGTTCTGACCTAGTTTTTCCATGGGTTTAGTCTAGGCTCCTTGGGCTTAATACCTGCTCCTTTCTCCCCACACAGGCTCTCTGCGGCATGCAAAGAAAGATAAGAAGTATGATCCTTAGCCAGTCTGGAAATGTGCTTGCTATGCTGTGAAATCTGCAGAGCGAGCCAAGCAAGGATTTAATCTTTCAGCTGAAGTTGAGGGAAAGAAGAGCCTTTTCTATAGGGTAGCGTATTACTTTAGGAATGCAGATTCAACCCCAAAATCTCCCTGGACTGACATTTTTTGAGTCACTAGCTGGATCAAGAACTGGCTCCGGTGCTCATTTAAAACTGGCATGCTCCAGCTTGCTGGGTGTTTATGTCTTTAAAGATTTACTCTGCCCACAAGCAAGCCTGGATGCAAAGTGTGAGTTTTATTTTTATTCTAAACACTTTTTTAAAAGGGGGTCACGAAAATCACATGAAAAGAACAAAAATACTCTTTCCCAACCTGCAGGTTTCATGTAATGAAGCAAGTTTTTTTTAAAACCAGCAAAGGGATTTAGAAGGGCAGGAAGCAGAATGAAAGGATATGTTGGCCTAAACTGGATCTCAATTTAGAAGGTTTTAGCATTGAAATAAGGCTGCAGTGGTTTAATGGTTGAGACACTGAGCTTGATGACTGAAAGGTTGGCAGGTCAACAGTTCAAAGCCTGAGAGCTACATGACAGATTGAGCTCCTGCCTCTGTCCCAGCTCCTGCCAACCTAGCAGTTTGGAAAACAAAAAAAAATTGCAAGTAAATATATAGGTACCACTTTGGCAGGAAAGATAACAGCATTTCATCTGCTTTTGCATGCCTGTCACATAACCATGGAAATGTCTACAAATGGAATTGAGCACTAATTCCTGGAGTCAGACTTGGCTGGTTTTCGAGGAAAGGAGACGTTTACCTTAGCATTGAAAGCAAGGTGCTTAAGTATCTATCTATCTATCTATCTATCTATCTATCTATCTATCTATCTATCTATCTATCTATCTATCTATCTATCTATCTATCTATCTATCTATCTATCTATCTATCTATCTATCTATCTATTATTGATTACTTACTGATAAAAGAGAGAGTGGACTGCTACATAATGGCTGATTGGGAATGAGAGACGAAGAATGGCAATTATTTTTACGTCAGCAGACATGGAATGATTGTGGTTTTAAGGAATCAATAACTAGGGGAAATCGGCTTTAAGAACAAGGAAGAGCGAAGTACTGAAACAAAACCGAAAAATCTTGCCTAACCCTAAACTAACATGACACATATCCTTGTTTCTATGTCAAGGATTTTGAGAAGAAAATCCATTTTCGACACTATTGTATCCACATAAGACACGCTCCTTGGAGATCATTTGTAATTTGGAAGCTGTGTTGAGACAGACTGGTATTTTCCTGTCTGTCTGAAAGTCATTTTGGGGAAGGAGGGAAGTGTGTACAGTGTGCATGAAAATGAAGAGCAATCTTTTTGTCCCAGTTTCATCATAGCAGCAGGTTGGAGTGGGGAATGCATTGTGACTGTGCTTATTGTTTGAGCTCCCTAGAAGCAGGGAACTGCCTGCAGGGCGAAAAATCTAAGCCTTTAATTGTGATGCTGAATGTTCTTCCAAAATGTCAGGCTGTAGCTGTAAATAAAACCACCCCAAATGAAGGCACCTTAGCAGGTCTCATCTCAAAAGGATGCTTGCAAACCAGTGACTTGTGTGAAATATTTTGCTATCCCATGCAGTGTCTTTAACAAAGAACATTCAGAGCAATTTGTCTTGATTAACGGTGCAAAAAGGCACTTTTAGAAACATCTGCACTCCCACACAACAGCAAATTGCACCCAGTTCTTGCCTGTGAACTCCACAGGACTTTAAATACAGTGAGGAATGAAGATGGAGCAAAGGAAAGTACATATGAAGCCCCTTGAGTTGAAGGAGTTAATCAACGTTTTCATATACTGTATACTGAAATGCTCAACAGTTGATGTTGTTATGTGTCCTCAACTCATCTCCAACTTATGCATGACCCTTTGATGAGAAATCTCCCAAATGTCCTGAGCAACAGAAGTCACGTTTTTGCCCTTTTTTGATGTTCATTATGTCCCTCAATTAATGTTCTGTCCCAAACATGCACAGTTAACATTTCACCACATTACTGTTACCCAGATTGTGATAAAGAGAGAGAGAGAGAGAGAGAGAGTTGTTTGTCTATACAGAAAGGGTAGCTGCATAGCCCTCCATTTTTTTTGTTAGTGCAGTGGTTCTCAATGTGGGGCCCACACCCCACAGGGGGACTTGAATTCCCAGAAGCCTAAGTCAGGACATTAGCTGACCAGTGTTTTGGGGAATTGACTTAGGCTTCTGGGAACTGAAGTCCAAAACCCAAAGGTTTTGAAACACTGGTCCAATGGTTTGGTTGAGAGTTTGATTTCCCACTGTACCTACTTGATGATGCTGAAGTCAGTGGTCCATGAGGTCCCTTCCAGCTCTGCAGTTTGATAATGATAGTGACGAAGATAGCTTGTTTTTGGGAACCAAAGTTTTGTTTTCCACATCATGAGTGCCGTGGAAGCAAAGTTGATTTCTCTTCTCTGTCCCTTTCCTAAGAAGTTGAATTCTGATGGCTAAATTTTTACCAAGATATTACCGGTAGATTTTTCCATGAACATTTGGTCACTACAAAGCAATCTAACACAGACAGGTTTGTTCAGATCAGCAGGAAGAAATGTTGCTGTCTGGTTTGTGGCTCTTAGAATTCACAGCCAGCTAGCAAATTCCAAACGGGAAAATGTCCAGTCTTTGCTTTGGATAAACTCATTACCCTTGATTTTGCGCGCTTCGTGTCTAGAAAGGAGCATTGGGCAGGGAAGCAGAGCTGATGTGAACCTAGTGGTCCGAATCTGCGGAGGAAGTACTCCTATTCAGATCTTTATTCATGGTAGAGTTACCTGTTATTTTGAAAAGCTGCTAATAAGGCAGAGGTTTGACCTGAGCAGGAAGAGTATATGCAAATTGCTTTCAAATATGTCTAAATGATCTCTTGTTAATGGGTGATAAATTGCACCTTTAGAATCACTTAATTGGAGTTATTTACAGCACCCAGCATAACTGTGTTTTGGCTGCCTTAGTTTGATTTTAACCCTCCTGTCTTTTTCTCCCCTTGCCCCATACATACAACTATAATTTGAATTAATTTGTGTTTATAATTGAACATTACATAATAATGCAATCACTACAATGAAAACTACATTATATATATTAGACTGTGATATTTCAAGTGAATCAAAAAGAGGCTTCATCTTTATTCTTCTTGCGCTTCGTTTCTCGCCAACAAAAATCGTAATCAGCCCTCCTAAGATAAGTGTTTTTCATTGTAGCTTTATAAGTGAGAGTTCAGACAATAAATGCAAAGGTAACACATTGGAGTTTCCTATTTGCTTCTCTGTGAGCTTAAAAATAATATTCGGAGCTTTTTTTTTTTTAAGATGCTATTACATTAAGTCATTTTAGTTTTAAGTTCTGATGTTAGAATACCTTAGGCTTAGTAGTCTTTTTTGAAGATGGATTTAGAAAAGTTATCTTTAGGGTGAGAGAGCTCATGGGATCCTACAGTTAGATGTCATTCTGCCTGGAGGATTCTGGGAATTAGAGTACAGCAAAGTCAAGTTGTCCAAGGTGATGAATGATGACACTTCCTTCAATTGTTGGTCAGCCAGCCCTGTCGCTCGTTGACCTTCCAGATCAGCCTGTTTCCTGGGGCCTTTGGCTTTTATCACAGCTTCATAAGAATAAGAGAACTTGACATGTTGGGATTACAGGTTGAAATATCAGGAGAGCTGAATGTTTCACACATTGTGGCCTTACAACTGAGGACTTAAAATTGGAACCGTTGTTTGAGATAGTGGACCTATAAATAATCTAAAGCATTTCTTCCAAGCCTATCACCCCCGGTTGTATCTACATTTTCAGATTTGAGCTCTGGGATGTGGTTGTACAGACTCCACAGTGTGGATATAGCATGTGTTCGTTGTATGACTGGAAATCGTTCTCGTTAAGGGAGGCACAATGTGTAAAATTCAATGTTGCAGTTGATGTGTAATGCCCTGGAGATCTTAATTTGCTGAAGATTGACTCCTTCTCATGATTGATTAGGTGCCTCAACAGTGACACTCAGAAGCTACTGTTTAATTGCTGCAGTCATGGACCACAAAATGGATTCAGCTGATCCACAAACAGCTGCTAATTTGCATGGATGCAGCTACATAATTGTGAGAAAAAAGCAAAAAAAAAAAAAAGAGAGAGAGCGAGAGAGAGAGAGAGAGAGTTACATTTAATTTTCTTAAGACTAGGGTTTTTATTTAGCATGAACAATCACAGATGACAACTTATGACTTTAGATGCATTGGGTACAGGAATCATGTCAACGGTTTGTATACCATGCCTCTGAATCTCACACATTTGAAAATTGCTGTACAGTTGTGACACTGTGCAATCCTTCTTTCTTAAACTAATAAATGCTAACATAATACATCTTTACTTTTTGTTTAGGAGCAAAGCCCCAGCAATCAGACCTCCATAACAATGATGCAAGAACCCCAAGAAACAGTAGAAGAGACTGTTACCGTAGAGGAAGACCCAGGCACTCCTACATCCCATGTTTCCATTGTGACTTCAGAAGATGGGACCACAAGGCGAACAGAGACTAAGGTAGGAAAGATGGACTTTGATCTTTCTTTGGCAAAACCTGTGAATCCATGGAGGCAAAAAGAAAAGAAAAAGAAGACGGTCCAAAAGCTGAATTAATTTCTCAGGCATTCTTTTCCCCCTCTTTGACTGAAGTACCAGGCTCTCTGTAAATGACATTCCCAATGGCTAAGCCAGTGATGGCAAACCTTATAGAGACTGAGTGCCCAAACTCAATAGGCTGCCATCTGTGCCACAGAGGGGCGTGGTGAACTCTGTGCTGGGGGAGGGAGGAAGCACTCCCATTGGGCTGCTGGGTAGAAGGGCAGAGCAGATTCTGTGTTGGGGGAGGAA
Source organism: Furcifer pardalis (assembly GCA_030440675.1). Lineage (NCBI taxonomy): Eukaryota > Metazoa > Chordata > Lepidosauria > Squamata > Chamaeleonidae > Furcifer > Furcifer pardalis. Next base: position 7,251,613 of record CP126898.1, read on the forward strand.
GGTAGCATTCCCATTGGGCTGCTGGGTAAAGGGGCAGAGCAGATTCTGTGTTGGGGGAGGAAGGTAGCATTCCCATTGGGCTGCTGGGCTGAGGGGTGGAGTGAACTCTGTGCTGGGGTGACGGCATGTGTGTCCACAGAGAGCGCTCTGATGCCCACTTTGCCATGCATGCCATAGGTTTGCTACCACTGGCCTAAGCAATGATAACACATGAATGAATAAATCTGCAAAAATAAAATAAACATGCTCTTGGAGAAAGTGTGTAAAGAAACATTTCTTTCATGAGACGAGAACAGGGGTCAGAAAACTTGGCTCTCCAGATGTTCTTGGACTTCAATTCCCTGACCAGCAGGTGTGCTGACTTGGGCTTCTGGTAACTGAAGTCCAAGAACACATGAAGAGCCAAGTTTTCTGACCCCTGGACTAGAACCTTTACCTATTCTGACTTTTACTGATTAAATGTAGGCTGGTGGTGTTGTATTGGGTTAAAAATGCAGTGGAATTGCAGTGTGGGAACCAGTGGTGGAGAAGGAAGGGTGAGAGGAAAAACCCATCTAAACAGACATTAATATTTTGATTCAATAAAGATGGGAAACCGAGACCCAAAAGCTGTTGTACATTAACTAAATGTAATTCAGAAATAATTGCAGTTGGGTTCCAAAAGATTTACTCCAGATCACTTAGTAGAAATTTCTTTTTGGCTAGCAGGGAAAAAAATGGAAAGAGAACCTAACCGACTTCCTTGAATAATTACATTTATCAGCTCATTGTTTCTTTGGCAATACAAACATTTATGTGAGTAAATGTTGTAATAATAATTAATGCTTTACAGACCAATTATTTTTAAATGTAAAAATATAGTGATGATCACATTTCATCATGTGGATGCTGAATTTGCACTTTTAAAAATACTGCGTAAAAGACAAAGGAACTGGATTTTTTCTCTCACCACAGTAGCACTTGGTCACATACAATTTATTTAATTTGTTTTATTGCAGGCAAACCATAGTTTATTGCAGTACATTGGTAATTGTTTCTATAGGAATTAAAATGGTTGTAATTCCTAGAGTCTAGTTATGTCTACAAGATTAACTTAACATGACACTTTTTCTTTTGAAAATGTTGGAGCAGAACTATGAAATTTATATAACTGCCAAACTTGGGTCCACTTCTAAGCAGCTAACATAGCATAAAAATGGGTTACTGTAATATACTAAATAAGACATGATAAAAAAATTAAATTAAAAGATCTAGAACAGTGGTCAGCAAACTTGGCTCTCCAGCTGTTCTTGGACTTCAGTTCCCAGAAGCCTTGATCAGCAGGAGTGCTGACTTGGGCTTCTGGGAATTGAAGTCCAAGAACACCTGGAGAGCCAAGTTTGCAGACCCCTGATCTAGAAGAACAGAAGTAGAACAACAGTCAAGTACAAATGTTCTTGAAGGACTTCAAATATAGTTAAGACTCTGTAGATGTTCTCTTTCATTCTGTTGCAGATGGGATATAAGTGCCATTATGTGACAAATATACAACATCCTTATACCCTGCCTGTCTAGAGAGAATGAATCCCTACATGAGGCAGCTAACAACATAAAATCCCCCATACAACAGGCATTTTAAAAGTACCCCATAAAGTTATAATAAAAATAAGCTACAATAAAACCGATAGTAAACATGCCATAAAATTAGGCCAAAATACAGCAGACCCATGTCCTAAGCTGCTGAACTGTTAAAGTATAAACGGGGCCCCAGTTAGGGTTGCCATAATTCTCTCCCACAAAACCGGGACAGAAGTATACATGACAAAAATGGGTGGGTTATCTACAAAATAGCCGTTTAAAAAAGAAACATAATATAATGACAGCTATAAAACACTCACATTAAATATATCAAAACATAAATGAATTTATTTACAACAGTTAATTCTTACTGTAAGATGATCTATTGTACTTCTGAAAAGTTGTGTTACGGTCAACTCTTAATATCCTCGGTTCCAGGAAACACACAGTTCACACTTATTGGGCAGTGGTGTGAGGCGAGGATGTTAAGATTTGTCTCCAGGTATACTCCAACTCCAACGTGGCAGGAAATCACTCATTTGATGGCGAGAGTTTGAATTTATTTTAATGGTGCATTATAATACCCAATCAGTAAGTTTTTTTTAAATCCGGGACTTTAACATGATTTTTATTGAACTGGCCTGGATAATTTTTCTGACCTTGAATCCGGGATAGTCCTGGTTTTCTGGGATGTGTGGCAATGCTAGCCCCAGTCTGAAAGCCAGGTAGAGGTAAAACATTTACAAATGCCTCCTCAAAAAGCATAGTCTTCAGTGCTTTTTAAAAGACTGGAACGAGGAAGCCTGGTGCAGCTTGAGTGGAATAGCATCTCACAACGTTGGTCCCACTACAGAGAAGGCTCTGCTCCTCATCCCAGTCCTTCTAGCCAATCTCAGGGACGGCACCTGAAGCTGCGCCGATGAAGAAGAAGAGTGAATGATGCGGTCTACAGACCAGAGGGGAAGGCGTTCGATTCTGTGCTTCTTGAACCAGCATCTGAAATGATCTAGATTGCCCGCCATGTCTGCTGGCTTATTAAGAAGCACATTGAAGAATTTGAGAAGCTGTTGATGGTATCTTGTTGTGGGAGCTGTACTCTGACATTTCTTTTAACTAGCATTTCAGATTAGAATTGAAGTCTCTTCCATCTGCTGGGCAAAAGTTAGTGATCTCTCTGCAAAGTTTCTCCCGGGTGCTTTCTTTCCACCCCTGGTGTCTGAAGATCATGCAGGAGCCTAATTAAAGCACATCATCTTGACTAAGATCCAGAACCGGTTGTCACAACACCTTTGTTTTTGTCTCCTTTTCCTCCCCTCTGTTTGAAGCACCAGTTGCTCTGAGCCAACACAAAAGGGGAAGAGGTTGAAGGCAAGAGAATGACAGGACTTTAAAAAGTAAATCTCTCACACACGAAAACTTGAACTCTCATGTGAATAATTGCTTTCCAATTATTTTTACCTTTGCTTCTTTTTTCTTCTTCTTCAAATGAGCTTTCCTGGCTTCAGCCCTGCCTAGATATTATTCAGAGCACAAATAATTGCCTCTCGTGGGTCATATGTTCATCCTGGCAACCTCTTTTAGAAGCCAAATGAGTTGGCATGTTAAAACAGTCTTCTTGAGCAAGGAAGGTGCAAACCTTTTAAGTTTCCTAGCAAATGAATTCCGTTGCAAGACCCATGTTATGTGAGAGCTCCACCTGCCCTGATAGAAATGCTTTTTTATACAGCCCACCACCTCCCGCTATCTCCCCCTCTCTCATTGTTTTAACAGCATCTTTCTCTGTAGAGAAAACTTTCTTACCACAGTATCCTCTTAGAAGTTGAGAGGCACTCTTGATTGGTGTTACCTCCTCATCCTCCTTCTCTCATGTCCAGGTCAAACTTTAAACTGCCAGAATGAAGCTACCTTCTTGGCTTTGACATTTACCAAACGTAAACCACCACCACCACCTCCTCCTCCTCCTCCTCCGCCCCACCCCCCAATCAGGTGTCAAGGGAGATGCAAGGTTCTTGTTCTGGCACTTCTGTTGAAGGATTGTATCTTTTCATCCTTGACTGCAGTCAACTTCATGCAACATTCCACTGGTAATGGTTATCAGGATTAAACTCCAAAACATCTAAAGGACAAAAAGTGGTGGTTGTTATTCTTTGGGCCCCGTATCAATTCTGGATATTGGCTATCATCATGGCAATAGTCTTTCTGTTCTTCACTCCTGGGAATTGTTCCTCTGAGGACATTCCACACCAGTCTCTCAGGGTCTTCAGCCTGGGATCTTTACCTAAAGCTTCTACTGTGGTTATATATCTTGACGTGAGCTTTCAAGATTTTAGCTCCCTATTTCAGGGCAGGGGCTGGGATAAGTCCAAGGCAAACCAGGAGCTGTGAGACTAGCCCAAGAATAAGTCCAAAGGGACCGTGTTGAGGAGCAGACTGGCAGACAGAAGCTAGAACACATCAGAGCAAGGCAGCAAACCAGGAGACAAAACTGAGATGACAGGACTGGAGATCAGCCTAGGTGTAAACAACAAATGAAAAAGCACGACTGAATTCTGTTCAAGGATGCAGGAACAGAGCAGAGTTCAGAAAGATCTTGCAAGCCAAGGAAAGTTCAAACTGAGCAGGAAGTCCTGTACCATTTGCTGTTCAAGGAAGTTCTACCGGTAACAACCTCATCTTGGAAGACTTCCACCAGAAGCCTACCATCTGCAGTTGATTGGTTTCTTCACATGTGACAGCACACACCAATGCAGTATTGCAGACATTTCCCCAGGTTCATGAGTTAACAACATGAAGTGACCTTATGAATGAACACATAGAAAAGGGAAGATTGAAAACTGAAAGATTTACCTTTTTAAATTTCAAAACACACAGCACTGGTTTTGTTGATGATGGTGGCGAAAGGATCTTGATCTAGTTCTCTTATTATCTGTACAGACACAAACCCAACCAGCCACCTACCTCATTTAGGTTTTCACAGGAAGCAACTGTCTGATTCCCAGAGGCTCATTCTTCTGAAAAGTGCTTCCATTTTCCAGTTAAGTTGTCGTTGGGGAATAAGAGTTGACCTTCCCATTTCTTTGACCTCAAAAGGGCACATTCTTTCAAAGCCTATTCTTAACAAGGTAATGGCTTGTACCTTTTTTGGCCTGGCAATTTTACACCCAGCGTGTCAAAAGTAAGTACTTTGAAATGTCAAAATGCTTTTATCCTTGAGTGCTTTCTCCTTACCTTTTTTAAAATGTTGTTTTATGAGACAATTCTGACCAAAAGAGAGAGAGAGAGAGAGAGAGTCTTTTTAGTTTTACCAGGTTCTATGAAATATTTAATTCATCTTGAGTATAAAAAGGAAGGAGAAAAATGGGGGAAAGCAGAATAACAAGGTCCTTCCAGCGGTACAAAGCAATGTATTGTCTAGTGCTGTGATGGTGAACCTTGACACTCCAGATGTCATTGGACTTCAATTCCCAGAAGCCCAAGCACCCTGTGAATCCACACGAATGGGTTTACTGTGATTCATCCATCCTGCGCTGCCCTCGTCGCTCCTGGAAGTGGAAGTAAAATGCTGAAATTATGACATTTTTTGGAAGTTTTAGCCTTCTGTAAGATATATCCTATCTGGACCAGGCTACTATGATTGTTGTTTCCATTTGTTCTGCCCTATTATGGCTTAAGGGTGCTGAAGGCACTGCTAGAACCAGGCCGCATTAGACATGGTGGAGCATGGCAGGAAATAGCAATGTTGGCTTGTACACTTGCATTCAAATAAAAGATGATGTCCAAGCAAATGCAGAAGCATTCAGAGGTCTTGAAAGCTGGACAGTGTAATGTTAGCTGTCATGATCAGAATTATAATATTGAAGCCTGGTCTCCAGTGGTAGGAATTTACATTGACTCAGAACTGGTCCATCATTTTTCTCCTGTGAGAGTATATTCTTTGGGTATTTTACCCTTTCCATGCAATCTTTGGAAGATGTCGTTCCTGCTAATTCAGACCTGTGGCCTTTAGCATCCTCTGATTATAAGGGCAGTCCCAGTGATGAGCTCTCCACTCCTCAAACCCTCGCCCAGAACATCCTTCCCAGTAGTCAGGGGGAAAAATATTTGGCTGTATTTGGGAATGTGGAGTTCTCTAGAAGGTCTCTTCTGGACCAATATTGAAACTCCTGTTACCTGCTCTATGCCAGAGTTGAGATAACTTGGATCAAACTTTTGTAGATGCTATCCATGGTGCTGAAATAGACCTCACAGTCCCTAAGGGAGTTCACTGTGTTTTATGAGGAACATGGTACCACACCCACTTCTGCTCACTGCTTCCCTTGTGTGATCTGTCAGCTAATTGCTCTAGCAGAGCAATTCCTTTGGCCTGGACTGGAATTATAAATCCTTGTCTGGATTTCTGTAGGTGTTTGCATAAGGTTTACATCAAAGCGTTGCAGCTAACTGTGGCTACTTGGCCAAATATTGGGATGCATCTTGGCTGGACAATCAGGCATGTAGCTGAGACGTGCCCTTCTGTATCTATCATCAATTAGCCACAATTAGCTGTGACAAGTTATGCAAACTTTTATACCAACAGCAGTAGGATCCTGGTGACTTCTGCTTGTTCAGATCTTCTTTTCAAACAGGCAGATAAGGCGAGAAGAGATGGTTTCCATCACTTAAAGTGATTAGTTAAATGTCATTTTTAATTTGTCTGTAGCTCTCTGCCTCTGTGTATCAGAAAACCTGAGCCACCCTCATTAACAATACCTTTCTGTAGTGGGTCATTAAGGTCTCTGAGAAGGATGTCTGATATCTGTCATACTAGGATGCTGCCATTTCTGGCCATTAAAGGTTTTTCTTAACTTTGTCTCTGTGGGTGTTCCTAAGTCCATTCATCATTTGTCATGGCTGGGTCCAGTGATGACAGCTTCACCAGTTAATTATATGCAGCCTTTTAAAGCATTTATCTATTGGTACAATACAGAGACATTGAAATGAAGATGGAGCCATTCCATGTCTTGTTAACTTTTACCATGATCAAAACCTATAATTTCTATTCAGGAATGGTTTTAAAGAAAACTTTTTCTCCCCGCTTATTTTTCTTGCACAGTTGCCACTATAATAATAATAATTTCATGTCAGAAATTATTCTGGGTTGAAAGGATTTTTGCAGAAGAAACTCCATTCAGGGAATGTGCAATTGGGGCTCCTTTCATGTCCCCAAGAGCTGAAACAGAGACGGGCACTCAATCCATCATGCAGAACCTGGGTCTTGAACTGCTGACTTGCCAGCATTCCAGCTAACAAGGCGAGCTAGCTAAGTCAAGTTTCTAGTCTATCAACATTCTTTTTCTGTACGGTAAAGGTCTCCATTACTCAAAAGTCAAAAGGAAAGATTGTCAGCAAAACAATGGAAGCAAATGAATTATATACCACCCAGTAGCACTTAGTACATTCTCTGAGTGGTTCACAAGTTAATTAGCATTTTGCCCCCACCATGCTGGGTACTCATTTTACTGACCTTGTAAGGATGGGAAACCAAGTCAACCTTGATCCCCATTGGGCTTTAACTCACAACATTCTGGCTGCAGTACAGCAATTTAACCACTGCGCCACCAAATGCCAGAAGTAGGAAAAGAACTTTTCCAATCAAATTAGTGACTTTAGGCTGTAAAGCCCTTTGCTACTGATACCCAGTGTTAGTGCATGCAAGACTGCTCTTATCCCAACGCTCCCTTCTTAAGCTTGCGTGCAACATCCGTTGAGCCCCATCTAGTTTAGCAGGTTTTCAAAGTAATCTCTTGATAGAGGCTTTGTCAGGATATCTGGTGTCACCCCTTCAGTGGGTCAGTGAGTCATCTGGATGGTCCATTACTCAGAGCAGAATATTTCAATGCATTTCTTCTTATTTCATGTCCCGATCAACCCCTGGACTGCTAAAATGAAGCCACTTTCTTGGCTTTGTGGCTGGCCAAACTTAAGTCCTCATCGGAGCATTTTTCTGGCAATAATTGGCAGACCAGTTAATGAGCCGGATTCTGTATCTCTCCACATTCACATCTGCCACTTGACCATATTGGTCTTGCATTTAGGGACTCTGACCCTCAGCCTGTTCAGGGTCCTCTAAATGACTTAACAGAGGTTGAGCCTCAGCTATATCATCTTTTCATGATGTTCCTTGCCCATTGAGCCCATTCCCCCATCTTGCAATTTGGTTTTGCTGTTGGGTACCCTCAATAATGTTTGTTCTTGCCATAAACCTCTCCCTGCATTTGAACCGGCAGACTTGAGGTTCATATCCATTCAGAGGATGTTGAGGGTCATTTTCTTCTGCTGCTACTTTTCTCCTGATCTTAGAACTCGGTCCCCCCCCCAAAAAAAAAAATGCTTGGGAGTTTGAAAAAACCCAGGTGAGGAAACAAAAGAACTGTTCACTGTTATGGATCCTTGAGAAGAGCAGATTTCAATGGCATTAGCAATTGACACAACACTGCCGCTCTAAAAAAAAATATGACAGAAGCTCCCTATGGCCTGAGGGACTTTTGCTCAGTAATTAGCCTCTGTTCTGGAGCTCTTTTAAAATTTTGTTTAAGTATAAATGAGAAGGATGTTACCCGCTCCTCAAATAGTCATACCAGGCTTCACCTGTCTTGCAAGGTTGGTTGCTGATGAATGAGTCAGTGACCTGGGAGAAACTTGAACAGATGCTGGAAGCCACCAGATGGAGAGGATCCTCCAGAGAAGAAGAGAGCAGAAGATGGCCCAAGAATGAGACAAGGACTCATTAGGCAGAACAATCAGCTGGTTACAGAGACCTGCAGAAAACGATGTCCAAGATTTATTTTAATTTTTTTTATTAAAACCAATAAAAGACAATCACAATGAAAATAAAACATTTAGTAAACATTTGAACAGCTAATAAAACAAGATTGAAACAAATCTACAACCACCCATTGCTCTCCATCACGGTTACTATTTGAGAGTAACTTTCTTTTGTTTCTTTATTCATGTCAGAGGCACCGCGAGCTTATAAAAATATACAAAGCTAAAATTAACATAACTAAAACAAAAAGGAATTAAAAGGACTAGATGGCATCCACCCAGTATCATGCCACCTCAATAGCATTTCCTCTTGCCAACATAAGGTCCCCCTCAGTGCACATCGAAGGGCATTGTGTGCATTGTATCCCATGGGCGATAGTTTGCTCTTCTCCCCATTCACACAGGCTACCATCTAACCTCACTTTATCAGATTAACCCTTGATCTTCCTACCTCAGCACACAGTCTGTTTAATGCTTTCCGGACAGGCCATTGTTGTTCTTGGCTAGGCGGTAGAGAATTGTATGGTTCTGCCCAGTTGTCTGGTAGCTCCTTGCTTGCCTTCCAAAGTTCTATGGTCGTCTGTGGGGGCTGGTTGTTGGGTGTCACCCCCTTTTGACTTCTAATTACACTGCAGTGGCTGCAGTGGCTCAGTGGTTCAGAAGCTCACCTTGGTAACTGAAAGGCTGGCAAGTCGGCAGTTCAAGACCCGGGTACTGCATGATGGATTGAACGTCCGTCTCCGTCCCAGCTCTTGGGGACATGAAAGGAGCCTCATTTGGGTGTTCAACCCAGAATAATTTCTGACATGAAATTATTGTTATTACACAGTTTATTATTAATTCCCCATAGTAAAGGTAAAGGTTTCCCTTGCTCAAAAGCCAGTTGTGTTCGACCCTGGTTGTGCTTGAGTGGGCGTGCGCTCATCTCCATTTACAGCTAAAGAGCCAATGCTGTCTGCATCTGAAGACATTTCCTTGGCCATGTGGCAGGTGTGATTAGATGATGGAGTGCACAGAATGCTGTTACCTTTCCTCCTGAAGTGGTACCTATTTATCTACTTGCAATTTCTTGCTTTCGAACTGCTAGGTTGGCAGGAGCTGGGACAGACGACAAGAACTCACTCCATTGTGCAGGTCAAACTTTTGACCTGCCAACCTTCTAGTCGTCAAGCTCAGCTTCTAAACTAATAAGCCGCAGTGGCCTAAACATCCCTATACCAAGCACATAACAAAAAATCATGACCTGTTTTCTAGCTCTTAGGAATAAGCAATCTCAGCCACTGTTAACAAATTGGAAACTATAGTTGGCCAATTACTTATCTCTTCAAATATTGATAAAAGCACCTTTTTAGGGTATACTATTAAGTTTAAATGGCTGTTTCATTAATTTTCTTACAGTATTTAAATGCTTAGTAGAGTTTTCCTACCTCCCCCCCCCCCAACCACCACCACCACGCTGTTGATGTGTAACTGGAGTGGGAGGTAACAGTTTAGGAGCTGTTCACAAGAACACAATCTATTTATTGTTTTTATTACTATGTTTGCAGTGACTTGGCTAGTGAAAGAGCAGTACTTGCCAAGAGTTGTTGCAGGTCAAAATGTCTCCCCGCCTTCCTCCTTCTCCCTCCTCCTCTTTCTGTCAACTTCTGAACTGTTCTACACCCCAAATGCAGATTTATCAGCTAAGTAATAGGCTTTACTTCATACTGCAGATGGATTGTCCTTGGTTACTTTCCCCAAACACATGTTTATTTGTAGAAACTGTCCCCCACAAACCAATCCCACAAGCCTCTTGAGCAAGAGTTTGATCTCTCCTTTCAAAGTTCCTCCCCGTCTTTCCTGGTCTTGAAAATCTAATATATTGATCTCCTTTCTGAATAGAGAAACTTTTTTTAAAAATGACAATGTATGTTCCTTTTATAGTCAAGTCCTTTTATAACTAACAGCGAACTATTTGGTGATGGGGGGAGGGAGGGAGAATATGTTACTACATCTCTAAGACTGTGGAATTTCTACTCCCACTCTGGGTGGGACAATGAAATGTTTTGTTTTTCTGGTGTGGATGTGAAAACGCTTTTTTGGTACTGAAGCCAATCTCTATGGCAAGGGTTCTCAACCTACGGCCTGGGGGCCAGATTTGGCTCACGACACCATTTCATGTGGCCCTGCCTCCAGCACACCAGGAAGTGCTATGTGTGGCAGGCAGGGCAAAATGACTGTCCGGCCCCTGAAGCTGTCTGAGGGAGCGTGACCCGGCCCTTGGCTTCAAAAGGTTGAGCACCTCTGCTCTATGGGATGAGTTCAGAGTATGAACAAGGGGGAAACACAGATCTTTAGACAGATCAGCCTGTGTATCTGTTGACCATAGATAGCCATTGTTTCCAAATATATGTCCTCGGTTGAGACATAACCATCACTGACAAATTAGTTAGCAAGATAACGTTGATACAGCTATTCTTTGGAGATGTGACTGGGTATCTATGGCCCTCTTCCTCTTGTGGAACTATATTTCCCATCATCCATCATCAATTGCTGCGCTGGCTAAGACCAATGGAAGTTGGACTTCCATAGATGCTGAAGGGCAGTACTGTACAGTCAAACCTCGCATAAAGAGCGCCTCGCTTAAAGAGTAACTCGCTTAAAGAGCAGAATTTTCTCTGAATGTTCGCTTCGCTTAACAACCAAAAACTCGCTTAACAAATAAATCGGGGTTCGCAATCCCCCCCCCCAAATTGGTCACTTACAATGGTGTTTCGCTTAAAGAGCAAACTCACTTAAAGCTCATCTCTTCTTTATAAGTCACAGTCATGATTGATGGAGACAGGGAATAGATGGCTTGTTCTTCCATACAACATTATTTTGGACTCTTCTGGAGCAGATTTGTTCCAGTTTAGAGGAGATGGCAGTGAGAGAGGGATGTTGCTTGTAATTCCTTGTGTTAACTGGTCAGCCTTACCAACGGCAGACATGGACAAGTGTTGAGCTGCGAGGCACCTTCTGCCACCTGTGATAAATTTCCCAACCGATCTGTTAAATTTTTTTTTATGAAGCTCAGATTCTCGTTGCACGAAATCAACAAATTTGACAGCAGAAATTACTTTTGGCAGTGAAGAGGATGTGATTATAGTACACCTTGGAAGCAGCAAAGTATCTGAATGGGTACAAAAAGGGCCCTTTCTCCTTCATTTGCTGAATAATAACCTCCTCTGAAATGGCTGAGCCCTAAGATGGTAATAGGTGAATAATTTAAAGTGAAAATCTTACATTATACAGCCATTGTGCGATATTACTGTTTCTTGAGACCTTTGTTTTACTTCGTTGTTTTATGATATTGGAAATTCTTGGGCTTTGGGGAGGGTGTGTGTGTCAGAAATGAAATGTGATTGGATAAAAGGCTAGAAGCCTGCGATCGGAAGCACATTTTGCAGTCTTAGTGATGGCTGTTCAAAGTGAGCTGAAATGAGATTTAAACAATCTTGCTATGCCATGGAATTTTAAAAAGAAGGAAGTGCTTTTGGGGGAAGAGTCAACATCCAAGCAAGACTTTGTTTTCAAAAAACTGGAAGAGCAAGGGGAATTTTCCCCCATCTGCCCTATAAAAGCTATAGCCAGCAGGCCAAGTGGCTGGGGATGCTGGAAAGTGTAGTACAAAATGTCTGTAGGGAACCAGATTGGGAGAGGTTGAGTTAGCAACAAGAAAATGCAAGCATTCTACAATGGATGGAAAAAAAGGTCTTTTGCATAGGGTGGGGGTTCCCAACCTTTTCAAGCCGGGGACCGGGTCACGCTCTCTCAGTCTGTCTCAAGGGCCAGATGGCCATTTTGCCCTTCCTGTACGATGGGGGCAGCGATTTTGTCTCAACATCTTTAAAGGGACAGCCATTTTGTTTCTTGAATGCACTTGGAGGAGTGGGGCGGGGCATGTGAAATGGTGCTGTGGGCCAGATCCTACCCACAGGCCTTAGGTTGGGAACCCCTGGCATAGGGCACCAGCATACGTCTTGCAGCAATGGTGGGGGTGTTACCTAACATTACCACTTGCCAGCATAGACATAGAGCTGTAAAATTTCCAGGTGCTTCCAACCTGCTGTCTTATTTTCATAACAAATTGGAGCTTATTTTACTGTTTTAGCTTTACAGAGATATACATTTATGCCATTGGCAAATATTTGAATTTTAAAAATATAAATACCTTAATTTTGAGAAAACTGATTAAGTAATTAGGATTATAATTATATTAAAGAGGAAACTACAAAATTGTTCATAAAGGTGGGAGAAAAAACGTCTTCAGTTTAAGTGTTTTATGTGTTTGGAGTATCTACAGGGATTTGTTGTTATGTAATGGCAAATCAGAACTGTCAGAACTTTCAGCTGGATGGAGGGTTCTGTGGTTTAAGTATTTGACTATGGAACCAGAGATTGGGAGTTTGAGTCCCCCACTATGCCTCATGGGAAAAGAGCCATCCTATATAGCAGTGAGAGCGAACCTACGGCATAGAGTTCGCCCCACCCCTCTGCCCAGAAGTCCAATGGGAGCATTTCCCCCCTCCCCCCTGCACAGAGTTCACCCGCCGCTCTGCTCAGCAATGGGAGCTTTTCCTTCCTCCCCTGTTGCTGTGTTGGCACTTTGTGATAAATAAGTGGATTTGGGGTTGCAGTTTGGGCACTCATTCTCTAAAAGTTTCACCATCACTGCTGTATAGCCTTGGGCAAGTTGCACAGTCCCAAGGGCTCCCCCCAGAGGAACTGGGTATCCCATGTACAGGAATTACTGACCTCTAATCCTGCAGATTGTCTTGCATCCAGACCTTTGTACTACATAGTTAATTAGCATTTTGAGTGAAGGGGGCTTTTCCTACTAGATCAGTGATGGTGAAACTTGGCACTCCAGGTGTTCTTGGACTTTAGTTCCCAGAAGCTCAGGTCACCACTCCTGCTGATCAAGTCTTCTGGTAATTGGGATACTGCATTCAAAGTTGTGGGCAGACATTTATGACTGTACCTTTCTGCTTCACAGGTTACAAAGATGGTCAAAACCGTCACAACTAGGACGGTGCGCCAGGTCCCTCTTGGGCCTGATGGCCTCCCTACGATGGATGGTTCTTCTCCCATGGGTAGCTACACTGACTCTATCGACAGAAGGCACATGAAGAATGGGGACCGGTACATCACACCGCAAGCCTCTTCAACCTTGACTCGCTCATACAATAGCTACAACGACTCCTATCCCGACAGCCACGAGAGCCAGTACCGCCCTTTCATGGGCCACGATGGCTACGGAGATCTCTCTGACAATTATGGTAGCTTGTCCCGTGGCGTCAATTACCGCCCCCGTTACGCCTATGTCCCTGGGAACAGTTACCGGCCAGAGGACGGTAGTTTCACGTTGCCGAGCAGAAGGGATAACTACGCCCCCCTTCCTCAACCTCAGGTGCCCACGGGGAGTAACGCGGACTTGAACCGCTCCCAGCCAGAACGGTTCCAGCCAGAGCCATATGGCCTTGAAGATGATAACCGCAGCCTCGGAGTTGATGATGAGGGGTACGAGCTTGATCCGGAGTACTCAACAGTGAACCGTAGGACATCGGCTGGACTGCCTGAAAGAGGAAGGCCTCCTAAAGGAAGGTAATACAACAATCCTGGACTTGTTTTCTTTATGCAGTGATTCTTTCCATCTAACTTGCTTTCTCTCAAAATGTCCTCCAGACATTTTGAATATAAACTCCCATCCAGAACAGTCAGTAGTCAGCAGTTCTTGGAATTTTAATCTAAAACATTACCAGGAATGCACCAGTCTTGCCTGCTTTTCAAAGCTAAGCAGGTTGAGCCTAAATAGTAGCTGAATGGAAGACCTTCAGGGCAGACTAGGGATTTCCAGTTCAGGCTAGATAAAGACACCCTGTGGAACTGCTGCCAGTTAGAGTAGACACTACTAGGTTAGATAGACCAGTGGTCTGATTCACTGTAATGCAGTTTTTCTATTAGTGCTATTTTCCTGCGTTCCAGGTTCAGGAACATTGCTTGGACGTTTTCATCGATGTGCTAGTTTTCTATTTCAATATAACATTTATGCAGTTTTGTGTGCATGTGTGTATGCATGCACACCATGAAGTCAATTCTGACTGATGGCATCGCTTATCAGGATTTTCTGGATAGAGAACTTTCAGAAGCAGTTTACCGTTCCCTTCCTTTAAGGCAGCGTTTCCCAAACCATGTTCCATAAAACTCTAGTGGACTTCAATTCCCAGAAGCCTAAGGCATTACAGTGGTTGATCAGTGCTTTGGGGAATTAACTTAGGCTTCTGGGAATTGAAGTCCAAAAACCAAAGTTTGGGAAGCGCTGCTCTAAGGGAAGCTCTTGAAACTGTGCAGTGTGTCTAAGATTACACAGGCTGGTTCTGCTCTGGGAGGTACAAGTAGGGAGTCCTATCAGAGAGTACACAAAGACAAAAATCGTTGTGGCACCTTAAAGACTAACTGCTATATTTTAATGTTAGTTTTCATGGGTCAAGTCCACTTCATCAGACACAAGAGTGAGACTTCATGGCATCAATTTATATACCTCAGGTACAGAGGTACACAAAATGGTTGGCTAGCATTACAGATAAGGATACAAATCAATTTGGCTTTTTTGCAACTGGTGATAGCAGAAGATCCCTTTTTGTTAGTCAGATTTGCTATGAAGTTTGCCCCTGTTGAGGTGCAAATGATTGTAGATGGATGCAAGACAAATAAGGTGGTATTACACATTTGCTAATGAAGTATCCTTTCAGACCTAGCATCTATTGACAGTGGTGTGATGGGGAATCAAACTCCCTAAACCACTGATTCAGCAAAACAGTGAACTTATCCAGCCAGCTGATGCTGCCTTGGACATACTTGATTCTACTCTTGAAGGATATAAGAGTCCAGTGTTGGTGAAACTGAGAATTTCTTCTCCACCACTGTTTTCTAGAATGGTGTGTTCATTCTAGTGGTGGGCTCCAAAAATGTTTACTACCACACTGGGGGCGTGGTATGGTGGGTGTGGCCAGGAAAGCCCTGTGTTGTACCCGAATTAGGACTACTTTATTTCAAAACTTGGATGGGCGCGTCCAGCCAGAATTTCTGCTGCCAGTTCTGGCGAACTGGTGCGAACCTGCTGATGTCCACCACTGGTTTATTCTCACCAGAAGACTCTTCTGACATGGATCCAATGTCCATTGGTATTAGCATTCAACAATGAAAATGTTTAACGAAGTAAATCGATACTATTTAACATTTCAGTGTAAATGTTAGTTTAATGGACTCTCTGTGGAGGTCATATGCCACTCACATTCTCTCACTACAAAGGAAAAGACATTTAAAACTTCCTTAAGAGGTTGCTTTATAATAGGTATTCCAGCTATGGGAATATAAATGAAATTAGACTACAGCATGTAGAAATCTCAGCTAAAGCATTTAACAATCTCTGTTATTTCCCAGGGCTTCTAGGAATTGCACTGTAAGACCACCAGGAGCCATAAGATTGGGAACAATTGTATTATAAGCATAGTACAACAGTAAAAATCTTTCTTGAGAGTGTAAACTTTACTAGAAAATGTTTTGCAAAGCCACTGCCTTGTTTGAGTTCAGCAGCTTCTGAGGTCATAGTGACCCCATTCCTGTTGAACCAAAAGTCAACTGCACTTCCCCACAAGTGGAAAAAATGGGGGTTAGTCTCTCATGGATATTGCTAGAAAAATAACATTATTAGAACAGAAATGTAAGGAAAAAAACCCTGTGTATTATGAAGCTGAGATGATTTTTATGTTCCTCCATCAGCTCATCTTTATGGTCTTTATTGCTGAAGGTCTAATGCTTGGATGCCTTCCAGTTTGCCCATTTGAATGAAGCATAGTGTTTACTTGGAAGTCTTCTTGTCCATAGTGGGGGGAAAAGATGTTTCAGCTCATTGAAACAACCACATCAAAAATGGTCTACTGAGGCAAAATTTGTTGCTATAACACGAGAGCGAAAAACTGATACTTTTTTCATTGGCGGTATCATTCTTTAAAAAGTCACAACTGAAAACATTCCACTTGATCTCTTTACACACAGCACTGTTTTGATACCTTTCAAAAACAACTGTCTTTTATTGTCTGTTAATAGCTTTTGCATTTTGTGCAAAATAATAATAATAATGGTTTTTCTGTGTAAAGTACAACGTTATGTGCAAAACAAACCTCTAAGTCAGTGATGGTGAACCTTTTAGAGACTGAGTGCCCAAGTAGAGGGGCGGGGTGGGGCAAACTCTGTGCTGGGGGAAGGGAGGAAGTGCTCCCATTGGGCTGCTGGGGAGAGAAGCGGGAAGAACTCTGTGCTGGGGTGACGGCGTGCATGCCAACAGAGAGGGGGCTGAGTGCCGCTTCTGACAAGAAGGACTAAAATGTAAAGAAAAATTGCACACAAAATCTCTTGCAATCTCACCTGGGGGTAGGTGGATAGATCGCTGTTTACATTTTTCATTTTTACTTGCAAGAACAAACAAAAACCAAAATATTTTTGCCTCTAGTTTCCAGGTACAATACTTCCTGTCTGTATATTCATGCACATTGCATATAAATATTTATGTGCACTCAAATGAAGATGAACTAGTAGGTAGTATGCAGAGATCAAGAGACTATTGCTGTGTTGTATCCAATGCCTTAAACTAGGTATCATCAACCTGCGGCTTGTGGGCTGGATGCGGCCCACAGCACTATATCTTGTGGCCCACCACCACCTCCACCACACCCAGATTACCATGCAGTGGAGGAAGGGCAAAATGGCCATCCGACACTTGAAGCTATCTGAGGAAGTGTGACCCAGCCCGCGGCTTAAAAAGGTTGAGAATTCCTGCTTTAAACAAAGAGAATTTTGCAAGGTTGTAAGTAATGTCCTAATTACGTACAATATTGGTGTTGCTGGAGAATGTTTGTGCAGTTGCTGAATACACTTGCATTAATTTTGTGCCTATTTGTGGCTTTTCTTGCAAAATTGTATGCAGACAGACTAAACAAGTGGTGGCGTCTCCTCTCCACCCCCTATGCCTGAGTATTTGCATTTTTAAAGACGGATGCAAAGAATCCCTTTGATGCATTATTCTGTGGCATCTCTATAGGGCCAACTTACTTAAGAGGATGAGTTTTCTCTGCATTTAAATATGATCAAGTGTTTTTGACATCTCATTGAATTTGCATGCAGCTTGTAGAAACATGAAAAAGCAACTGAAGTGTCTACTGTTTAAGGTAGCATCTTTTATTGACTTCAAAAATAGTAAGAGGAATTTTTTGTGCATGAATCAACCAGCCTCATTTTTTTTTTCCAGGAAGCCTCTTACAATAATGAATGTTTTCTGTTCAAGGGATAAAGCCCTGGAACAGGTGTGTCCAAACTATGGCCCATGGGCCAGATCCAGCCTCCAGTACCAATTCATCCAGCCTACACTGCCCTTATCGCTCCCAGAAGCAGAAGTAAAACACACCTGTATCTTCCAAGGATACCAACCACACCTTTCCCCATAATGCTTACTTATTGTACTCCTTTCCTCAGGATGTAGTGTTTTGTGGCCGCACCTTTTGGTCATTCTTCCTCCAATGTTGTGGTTTTACTTTTCTGAGTTTTCAGGTCTTTAAACATCGGGGTTTCTCAACTCTTCTGGTACCACCATTATCACCTTACTTTTGTAGAGTTAGTACATCTTGGCTACATGAGCGTCAACGTTCAGCAGGCTGAGCTTTGGAAAATAGATGGAATGATCTTATTGGCCACCAGACTCATTTTTAATCTCAATAGGTGACTTGAGACCCATGTTGAAGGATTTATTGCATGTCTCCGTTGACTTCTGAGAGTAAGATTTAGGAAGGTTTTGGGTCTTCATTCATGACAGCTTTGCCAGAGTTCTCTACATCATCCCTTTCTTCCTTTAGTAACACATTGGGCTGTTTTGCTATTCCGTTTTCTCCCCCTCCTGGAATAAACAACTATCCCTCTGAGACTGGACGTGGAGAGAGAGGACCCAGTGGCTTTCCTCCCCTTTAGAAATAAGCGGAGGAATTGATTTTCAATATGTCTTTGAGAGGTTAATAATTCTAGCGATAAATGAAACTCGGGCCAATGGGCAAACAATACAGCTGGCAGCTGGAAGCTAAAACCCACACCATTGTAGTATTTCGAAACAAATCAGGATGCTGAATTTTTCCATGGGAACCTGACTTACGTTGGATCTGTGCCACATACTTTGAATACTTCATGCTCTTCCTATAGTTACCTCTGTACTGCTCTGTCTCTTTGCAGTTACTATCTCAGTGTGATAGTAATACTACTGTTCTTTACTATGACGGCACACTTTACTAAATTAAATTCATCAGTCATTTGCTTATCAGCTGCCCAAACTTTCACCCTATGTAAAGGTCACCCTTGCTTGAAAGCCAGTTGTATCCGACTCTAGGGTTCAGTGCTCATCTCCGTTTACATCCAAAGAGCCAGTGCTGTAGGGGTCTGCACTCTGCAGACATTTCTGTGGTCATGTGGCAGGCATGACTAGACACAGGAATGCATGGAACACTGTTTACGTTCCCATTGAAGTGGTCTCTGTTTATCTACTTGCAATGTCTTGCTTTCACACTGCTAAGCTGGCAGGAGCTGGGACAGAGACAGGAGCTCATTCCATCATGCAGTACCCGGGTCTCAAACTGCTGACCTGCTGACTACAAGTTCTGCGTCCTAACCACTTGAGCCACCACAATCCTTTGTACATCTATTGTGCAGCTACTATTTTTGGCAGCTCTCTCTCTCTGTGTATAACAGTAGCCAAAAAAAGTGTCAGTAGATTAAGACAGCCTCAAGATCATTCAAGAAGTGATGTAATTTGTTTAAAGTCTTTTTAACATTGCCTAGTAAATACTGATGAATGACGGGAGACAAATAGCAGAACACAAAGCTTGAGCAAGTCAAAAAAGTCCTGGTGGTCTTTCAGATAAATGGGTCCCAAACCATCTGTAGGATTTTAAAAATTAAAAATGCTATTTTAATTGGAGCTTGGAAAGTTTCCAAATGTTTTCCTCCAACTTCCATATCTGAAGTGGCTAGGGATGGTAGAAATCCAGCAATGTCAAGGGAGTATCACGTCAAATTGAAACCATTGACTGTTTGTGTGTGTGTGTGTGTGTGTGTGTGTGTGTGTGTGTGTGTGTCAGCGATTACTCTGGGTTGAAAGGATTTTTGTAGGGGATGCCCAAATGAGGCTCAGCTATCGGGGAATCGAACCTTGTCCTTTCGGTCTCCACGCACAGTGCTTTTACCCACTGACCCACCAGGGAGCTGCTATAAGTAAGCCAAATGGAACCAATCTTCTTCTCCAAACCAGGATTTATCTTGCAGCCAATGCCGAGATTGTTGTCTGTCTCCTAGGACCAAGTTCTCTAATGATATTTTTGACAGACATACTGTATCAAAACATCACGAAGTGCTATTGCTCAGCGTATGCTAGATGGTCTAACTCAAATACCAGGAGCTTCAGTTTTTACCATATATACTCAAGTATAAGCTGACTCAAATTTAAGTCAAGGCACCTAATTTTGACTTGAAAACCCAGGAAAATAGTTTGACCCGAGTATAACCCGAGGGTAGGAAATGCAGCAGCTTCTGGTGAGTTTCAGTAATCAAAACACCTGAAAATATGGTAAAATCAATTAAATTGTTGGCACGTCTCAATCTGTCGTGGTCTTGCGACCCTCATGGTCATTGACCCGATTATAAGCCGGATCCCCTTTTTGGGGCTAAAAAACTTGGCTTATACTCAAGTATATACAGTAATATTCACTCATGAAGCATCGGGCTATTCCTGTCCTATTCTGCTTCAGTGGTCAACCTCTACCAAAATAATCTCAATCTCTCTTTGCTGGCGATTCCGGCAAAGGGGTTAAACCTGTAATCTCTCTGATATTTGTGATTTGCTTGGTTGCTTAGTCTTATCGGATCACGCAGGTAGATAGCCGTTTGCTGGCCACGTTCTCTGTCTCTCTTGTCTCAGTGCTGACCCAGTTTTCAGAACACTCACATTTGAATATAGATTGGAAATACGCAGTGGAGGAGAGATAGAAGTGCCACTCTAGAGAGTGGCTGCTAATACAAATGAATACACAATCTCAAATTTTCCATCTGTCTGCATGCTGCTGTGCATGCAGATATTTGGTTTCTCCAAGTCATAATTACAGAAGGACAAATCCATGTGCTACTGGATCTAGGCAAAGGTCCTCCAGCATCCTATAAGATGTTTCTGGGGAGCCTGTGACATGCTTTGAAGCACATCTTGGAAATACTGCATTAGGTCGCCCTTGCTCAAAAGCCAGTCGTATCCAACTTCAGGGTTCAGTGCTCATCTCTGTTTACAGACAAACAGCTAGTGCTGACTATGTCTCCAGGCATTTTCCATAGACATGTGGCAGGCATTCTTCAACACCGGAGTGCATGGAATGTTGTTTACCTTCCCACTGAAGTGGTACCTCTTTACCTACTTGCAATTTCTTGCTTTGAAACTGCTAGGTTGGCAGGAGCTGGGACAGAAACAGGAGCTCACTCTGTCATGCCATGAGTGAGGAATATTAAAAGGGCTACGGGAATAATCCTCTTTTGTTTCCTTCTTAAAAGGGGGAACCTTAAAACAGCGTACCATACACTCCGGTGTCGAGGCATGCCTGCCACATGTCCACGGAAATATCTGCAGGCACAAACAGCGCTGGCTCTTCGGCTATAAACAGAGATGAGCACCGAACCCTAGAGTCAGATATGACTGGCTTTCGAGCAAGAGCAACCTTTACCTCAAGGAGCAATGCAAAGAACAATGCTCCTCTCTATGCTTTCCATTCATTCTCCCCACCTTTTCCTTTCCATGAAAGTGAAATCAGTGGTGTTCTGGCTACAGAATTGACTTTGATGATAATCAGTGCCACAGGAAAGGTAATCCTTACAACAAGAAAGGCAAGGATGATTTGTTCCTATGGTAATCTTGGAGTCTTCTTTAGGCCTTTCCCGTCACCATTTCTAATTGCAATATGTGAGTGCCAGATCCACATAAGAATCTGTCTCCAACTTGCTACTGCAAGTAGTGTTCCATGCTGAGCTCTTTGCCAGAAATGCACAAATACCATTATTTCAGTTCTTATTTACACAGTTGCAGGAAGACAGACGGGCACACCCTCCCTCAAAACCTCTGTTCAGAGACATACCTAAATTCTTATTCTTTTCCTTTATAAAGCTGTAGCATCTGTTTGATTGTCCTAAATTTACTTTCTCCAAACTCCATGTCCAAGTAATGTTTCCACTGTTCCCTTCTTTGCCTTCTGTAAAATTCACAACCCCCTTTATTTATGGGGAAACCTCTCCTGTGCTCATACGTCTTCATCTAACATTGAGTTTTGCCAAGAAAACTCCATCCTTTTTCGCTCCTGCTGGCTCAACACTGTCCGTTTGTTCAGCCCCACAAACCCATCCATCTCCCACCTAGTTTTCTTCATCTCCATCCAGAAAACTAAAAATAAACAGACCATCGCTCTTTCCATTTTGTCTAGTGTGAATAGCTGTTCTGGCTTATTTGCCTGCATTTCTGTCCCTGCCTGCAGCTTTTATGTCATGATCTTTTCATTCTGTTTCTTCTTCAGAAACTGAAGCCAACTCTTGTCCACACACCCCAAACAATGTTTTGATCATTAATCTACTTCCCTGCTACCAAGAGCAAAGCCACTGAATCATTTTGAAGTGTTTATTTCTTGAGTTGCACAGCTGAACTAACAGATCCACTGTTGTGGTGGATTTGTTCTAGGCTGTGTTATATTTTCGGTTGTGTTAGCTTTCCCACCTTCTTTGTTCATTAGGAATTTGAAGGCCACCCACTCGAAAATTGTACTAAAATGTTTAGGTTTACAGAATTGCAATGTTGTGCTTTTTTAGATTTTCTGTGGTTCAGTGCTCATCTCTGTTTATAGCTAAAGAACTAGGGCTGTTTTCTGTGGTCATGTGGGAGGCATAACTAGACACGGAACACTGTTTATCTTCCCACTGAAGTGGTCTCTAGTTATCTACTTGCAATTTCTTGCTTTCGAACTGCTAGGTTGGCAGGAGCTGGGACTGAGATGGGAGCTCGTTCCATTGTGCAGTACTTGGGTCTCAAACTGCTAACCTGCTGATCTTCCAGTCTTCAAGTTCAGTGGCGTAACTACTTGAGCCACTGCAGTTATTGCCAGTTGTAAATAGCCACACTGATTTGTAAACTTATCTGTTATGGTAGCCAACCATTGTGTGCCCAGTGGACTCGATCCACAAAAGCCATTTTTACTACACACACACACACACACCACACCACCCGGTCCGGTCCGGTTGGAGCCCACCACTGGATACAACTGGCTTTCAAGCAATGGAGACCTTTACCTTCCTGAGAACCCATTTGGACAAACTTTTCCAGGAACTTTGCTTGAGAAGTCTCTGCAACTGCTTTGAACTTTGAACTTCCCTTCTCCATCTGTCAATGTTTGTCCCCCCCCCCCCCCAGCCACTAAAGAACATGGGATATGGCCAACAGGGCACCAGGGAGAGAGAAAGGAAGATAAGTACTCAAACCTGAAAGGAGGTCTTCAAGGATAAGGCTTTCCCAACACATTTTGCTGTCTGAGGCAAAGTGAAAAAGTACATTGATATTCTTTTGAGTCTTGTGGCAAAGAAATGAGTCTTTCCCTGTAATGCAGACAGGTTTTAAAAGTTAAAAATATCTGTACCCCAAGCAAGGTAATGATAAACTCTACCATCTTTTCCCTCTACAGCAGGAAAATAAAATAAAGGCGACAGGGAGAAATAAACTGGAAGGACCTGTATTGGGCCAGCTTTGAGCAAGACCTACTGATATAATCCATCTGCTCTACTGAATAAATAAATTTGTATTTTGTACCTTTGCAAATTGTTAGCCTGCTCATTAAAATCACAGACTCATAGAATAACTGAGTTGGAAGGGGCCTTCTGGGGCATTGAGTCCAACCCCCTGCTCAATGCAGGAATCGTAATCAAAGCAGATATGACAGATGGTTGACCAACGTTCTCTTGAGTGGCTGCCCAACTTTCAGGTAGCATTGGAGTGCTCACCACCTCCTGAGGTAATTGGTTCCACTGTCATATTGCTCTAATTGTTATGATGTTTCCCTCCCTAATATCCAGCCTATACAGTATCTGGCTTCCATCAGTATAAGTCCATTATTATGTATCATGCACTGGGATGACCAAGAAAGGATCCTTCCCTTCCTCTTTATGACCATCTTTCAGGTATATGAAGAGTGCTAGCCTATATCCCCCCTTAGTCTCCTTTTTCTCAAGGCTAAACATGCCCAGTTCTGTCAATCTTTTCTCATAGGGCTTGGTTTCCAGTCCTCTGGTCATCTTTGTTGTCTTTCTCTGTACCTGCTCTAATTTGTTTGCATCTTTCTCAAAACGTGGTGCCCAGAATTGGTCTAACTAATGCTGATTAGTAAAGGTAAATGTCACCCTTGCTCAAAAGTCAGTTGTGTCCAATTCTAGGGTTCAGTGCTCATCTCTGTTTATAACCAAAGAGCCAGCTCTGTCTGCCTCTGCAGACATTTCCATGGACATGTGGCAGGCATGCGTCAACACCGGAGTGTACAGAACACTGTTTACCTTCATATCAAAGTGGTACCTACTGGTATTTATCTACTTGCAATTTCTTGCTTTCCAACTGCTAGGTTGGCAGGAGCTGGGACAGAGACGGGAGCGCACTCCATCATGCAGTACCCAGGAATCAAACTTCGAACTTCCAGTCATCAAGCTCAGAGTCTTAACCACTTGAACCACCACAGTCTATTCAAAACCACAATGCTGAATAGAGTATCTCAAGGGTTTTGGAGACTGTAAAGCTGCCTAAAACAGCTAAAAATGGTTTTGTCACCATCCACATAGATCAGTGGTGGCCAACCTTGGCACTCCAGGTGTTCTTGTACTTCAATTCCCAGAAGCCCAAGTCAGCACTCCTGCTGATCTGGGCTTCTGGGAATTGAAGTCCAAGAACAGCCAAGGTTCACCACCATGGACATAGACCACCTGAACATCGAGAAAAGAAAAGGCTCAGTTCAGGGCTCTGTATTTACAGTCACTTTGCAATGGTAAATTGTTTCAGAGTGCTAATCCCCTTTGAAGGTGAGTCCCTGCAAGAGCTAATGGGATGCCGGCAGGGCCTGTAATCCTGTTTGTTTTGCAATAATGGGCTCATTGATGGCGGCTTTGGTTGGTGAGAGCAAAGTCCGAACAAAAGGTGGGCCTCAGACACAACTAAATAGCGGGTTGTAGTAACTCCAGGCAGTGCTTTGAAAGCTGAGAGGTCTGTGTGTCTGCTTGTAAATATGCTGTTGTAATGATGGGGTGCCGCTTGCGTGGCTACTGGATCCCACCAGGTTATGTCTGGATGTGCAAAACACATTGTCGGTAGGTACAAAATCAGGGGTGATGGAGGAGGTTGTGTTGCACTTCTTAAATTTCCTTAAATGTTTGGAGCAGATGAATTAGGAAATAGTGGAGTTATTATATTCTTTCTTGTCTATAATGGTGTGAAACCATGCCTTTCAAACAAAGCTTGAAAAAGTAACTTTTATACACTAATCTTTCAGAACTTCCTCACAACTCCAACTATTTAGGCCGGGAAATTCTCATATAGTACAAAAAAAAAGGAGGGTGGTATTTTTTTTTCAAATTTCTGTACTAAGATGAGGATGAAACTTCTGGGGGTGGGGGGGAATCCTTGCATTGATCTATCTGGCTTTATTTTTATATTAGGTATTGAAGGGGAATTGAAGCCTCACTTTACTGCAGCCTTTCCTGTCATTGGTAATTTGCCTTCACATTTTCACCATGTTTAATATACATCATCAGGTGTAAAATCTTTGGGGAAGAGAAACTGGAAACCCTTCAAGGCTATTGGCTGTCAATCAAACCGAGAAAGGTTTAAGAGAGCAGGATAAGTGGAAGACCATGTACAAGATGTATTGACTTCCACTCACACTCTTCAGTTTACAAGAGTTAAATAAGTTTGTTGAGGAGAGCCGTGCAACTCATATCCGAGAATGCATTTCCCCCCTGAAGCAGGAAAAATGTTATTGGCATGAATTTGTTTAAGGTGGATCCCAATTTACCATGAAGTGACCCTCACACTACGATCACGGAGCCATCTCCTGCAGCACATATGAAATGAGACATGCAGGATTTAACACCGGGACTGCAATGGACTGCTGCAGCCTTGAGGATATGGACAAGGTGCGCCTTCATAGCCAGTCCATCTGACGTGGCCTCTTCCGCCTCCATGACTGTTGGGATTCAGAGTTCCCCCTCCACTCATTTTGCCATTGGGCCCAATCGGATGGTTTCCAGTGGCATTTCCTGCACCGAACAGACCGGCACCCCACCTAAAGGGGCTCATCCACCTGTAGCCATTGGCCCCTTTAGGGAGTCAGGTTATTTACTGCCATCCAACACTTGGCATTGAGTCGCTGACTTCTACAGTTTACTCCATTGCTGCAGCGGGGTTTCTCATGAGTAGTATTTCTTTTGAACCTCAGGAAGGCAAGCACTGCGGGCCGTCAGTGGAATAGAGAGCATCAATGGCAGGATTGGAGAGAACAAATATTTGTGTATTAGGATGGAGAAGTGAAAACTATGCATCTGGAAATGGCGTTTAGGCACTCATTATCTTTGCTTCTTATTGCTAGGGGAAATATTGATATGAATGTAATGTTATTATCTTTCTTTGTGCTGCAGAATGGAAGGGGCTTTCCTTGCATAAAAATGGGAATAATGCGAATTGTAATGAATTATACATATTCCAATAAGTCGTCAGTAAAAGAGCTTTGGTAGTCTGGTTGCCCACTCCCTTTTCATTCATTTTCTGGCTTTCCTGTGCTTAGCCAACATCTTCAGGCATCCTGTTTATCATTTTCTCTTAACACTAAAGTAATCCTAGTGTAGATGTGTTTGATAACATTCCTGCAAATTATGCCACTAGGGACCAATTTAGGGGATTTGTCTTCCTGAGATGGTAACCCCTTAATTTGATTCCAGGCCTGAGCTATACAATACAGGACTTAAATCAGAGGTTGAAATAATTTCAGAGATCAGAAAAGAATCTGAAGGTAACTAGGGGCTCTTTGTTTGTTGCCAAAAGGAGGTAGTAAGTCACAAACTCAATATCTAGTGATGGGAGCAAAATGAGCTATAATAAAGAAGGTGAAATGGATCCATTGCTTTGCATTTTTAAAGCTGACAGTTTCAGACATTGAACACCTTTCCTTCAAGAAGCCAAGCAGATGTTTTGGAACAGGGGTTCCCAACTTTTAAGGCCTATAGGCCAGATCTGGCCCATGGTGTCATTTCATGTGGCCACCTACCCCTCCAAGGTCATTCGAAAAACAAAATGGCCACCCCTTTAGAAAGCTGTTGGGACACAATGCCCACCCCCATTGTGCAGGCAAGGCAGAATGGCTGTCCAGCCCTCAAAGCTGACTGAGAGAGCGTGACTCGGCCCCCGGCTTGAAAAGGTCAGGAACCCTTGGTTTGGAATATACTTTTACCTGAGTACCTTGGTATCTGTTTGTCACTGAAGTTGGGAATTACCTTTGAGTTAAAGGACTTTTGCTTGCCTGAGACAGCAGTAGATGTCTTTTGCTATACTGTGCTGGTCTTGGACCATAGTAAAGATTGATTTGATAGATGTGAAAAGTCATCTTTGCATGCCCGTAAATGTATCCTGGGCGATAACCCTAAATTTTAACAATCCCATCATCTCCCTGTCTGACTGCAGAAATATTTCAAGCCTCTTGCTTGTTTCTTTCTTCTTCTTTAACCCGGGTGTCCATCAAGACAAAATAAGAAAGGCAAATGATAAGATCACTCACATTGGGATGCCAGTCTCTTTTTTCTTTTGCAGACAGGCATGGGGAAAAATTGAAAATTTTCTCCCTGTTTGGTAAAATTACAACACTTTTTGTCCTCCTCTCCCCACTTTCCACACACACACACACACACACACACACACACACACACACACACACACACACACACACACACACACACACACACGGTCCCTAACAAAATCCCCACAGAGAAAATTGTACTTTGCACTGAATTTTTTTTATCTTGCACAAAACAGAAATAAATCAGGGAGTTCTTTGACCACATGAACTGCACATGTTTTGTGAATGTTGCTGCTGACCAAGAAAAGAACCACTACAGCAGGGATTCTCAATCTTTCCACGCCGTGGGCCAGAACATGCCCCCTCGAACAGCTGAGAGGGGCGGACACATGATTCCCCTGCCATAAACACTGATGTAAAAAGCATCCACAACATGTTTATGACAGCCGCGGCTGCATTTATGTTGTGTTTTTGCTGCTTCCACCACTTCTGCTGGTGGCGGCGGCAACTATGGCAGTGTGACTTTGGCTATTTTTGCTTCTTCTGCCACTTGCGTTGGCAGAAGCGAGGGTGGTGGGCAACATGAAATGGTGCCACGGGCCGGGTCTGGCCTGTGGGCCATAGGTTGTGAATCTCTGCACTACAATATTATTATTATTATTATTATTATTATTATTATTATTATTATTATTATTATTATTATTATTATTATTATTATTATTATTATTATTATTATTGCTTTCAGGTTGTTGTTTTTTTTTTGGGGGGGATGAAAAATATCACAGCTGTTGACCAAGTATCAATGCAGTGGAGTTATCCTTATTTTCATTGTGGATAAAGAAATCTGTTACGTAAAGAAGCAGTAGCTCCAGGCACAGAAGGGTGTCAGCTAGAGTTGTGCACATATTAAATATAAGTCAGTGAGACCAACGGGAACATTAGGATGGTGGTTTGTAAATATAGATGCTACGGCAGGTGTCACAGTCCATGAGAACCTGGCCTTGCCTTTAACGTGGCTTGAACCTTGCCTTTTGGAATAAAGTTTAACCTGCTTTTAAAGAATGTTTTGTTTGTTTGTTTCTGATTAAGTATTGGTTTTAATCTGTTTTGAAAATGTGCTTTTAGTATATTGCTTTGGGTGGTGTAGAATCATAGAATCACTCAGTTGGAAGGGACCTTTTAGGCCATTGAGTCCAACTCCCTGTTCAATGCAGGAATCTTGAATTCTCAAGGCAGTTCGTTCCACTACCAAGTAATGTTCTAACCATTAGGATGTTTTTCCTTGTGTTCAGCCTATATATGGCTTTCTGTAACTTGAGCCCATTATTACGGTAAATGTCCTGCTCTCTGAGATACTTCAAGAGAAGATCCCACCCCTCCTCTTTATGACCATCTTTCAAGTATTTAAATAGTGCTATCATCATACCATCTCTTTGGTCTTTTCTCAAGGCTAAACATGCTCAGTTCCTTCAGTCTTTCCTCCTAGGGCAGTGATGGACAACCTTGGCACTCCAGGTGCTTTTGGACTTCAATTACCAGAAGCCCAAGTAAGCAGTCAAGCTGACCAGGGCTTCTGGGAATTGAAGTCCAAGAACACCTGGAGTGCCAAGGTTGGATCACTGTTGTAGGGATTGGTTTCCTGTCCTCTGATCATCCTTGTTGCCCTTCTCTGTACCTGCTCTAATTTGTTTGCAACTTTCTGTACCTGCTCTAATTTGTTTGCATCTTTCTTAAAATGCAGTGCTCACAATTGAAGACAGTACTCTAGATGTGGTCTAACTGGTGCATGGCAGGCAGGAAAGTGGTAAATACGGCATGTTAGTATGTCACCACCTACATCAGTGTTTCCCAGTCTTTGGTTCTTGGACTTCAGTTCCCCGAAGCCTAAGTCAGTTCCCCAAAGCAATGATCAGCTAATGTACTGACTTAGGCTTCTAGGAATTGAAGCCCACCAGTGTTCCGTGGAACATTGTTTGGGAAATACTGACATACATGATGGTGTGTAGAAGCATTGAGCAAGATTTCCTTGGTCTGATGTAGAAGTGGAGACCACATTTGTACCTTTTCTTTTGGAGGGCCTTCTTGACATTTGAATCCATTACATCAGAATGCAAATTCATACATGGATTCTCTCTTTCTCTCTCTTGTTGGTCTCTTCTCAGGGGCTATGAGGATCCGATTGAGACCGAACTTGTTGACGAGAGAATCCCATACCTGCATGGCACTTATGCAGCACCCTTGGCACAACCCGAAAGAGGAAGCATGGCCAGCATTGACCGCCTGGGCAAACGCTCGCCTTCCATCGACAGCATCCGCAAAGACCCCCGTTGGCGGGACCCCGACCTCCCGGAAGTCATCGCCATGCTCAGCCATCCCATCGATCCGGTCAAGTCCAATGCGGCAGCGTATCTCCAGCACTTGTGCTACGAGAACGACAGAATTAAGAAGGACGTCAGGCACCTCAAGGGAATCCCCATCTTGGTGGGCCTGCTAGACCACCCAAAGCCAGAGGTGCACCGCAAAGCTTGTGGCGCGCTCCGAAACATCTCCTACGGGAAGGATAACGAAAACAAAGTGGCAATAAAGAACTGTGATGGAATTCCGGCATTGATCAGGTTGTTGCGGAAAACGAACGACATGGAAGTGCGAGAGCTCATCACAGGTTGGTATCTCTACTCTTTCCTCTGGGAATCCATTTTTTTGGAAGGTGGTTATTGTTGTTGTTGTTGCTGCTGTTGTTGTTTTCACTTACATACCACTAAAGCGCACTCTGAGTAGTCCGCACAGTAACTCCTGCAAATGACAGTTTGCTCTCAGCATGTTATGGTACTCATTTTACCAACCTTGGAAATATGGAAGGTTGAGCAAATCTTGAGCCTGTTGGGCTCAAACTCAGATCGTGAGCAGAGTTTTGCCTGCAGCTTAACCACTATCCCCTCCTTTAACATTTTAGTTTTAGTGTTGCTCTCATTGTTTGTTTTTGAATGGCTGGAAGGCTGACAGCAAACGTCCATCAATTATTTTTCCCCTGCAGGAGCGCAGTGTAGAGGGCTCACATTTACTTCAGGCACCACTATTCTCCCGACCATCCAATCTTCTTGCTAGCTGACAGACTCAACAAAATCTAAAGTATTATTATGATAAAACTTCACTTTGCAAAATGTTCCATGGGCTACTGATCCTTGTCGAAACATATTTGTCTAGTTTACAATCTTATGGCCATTTAATCTAGAAGTAAGCTCCATTGAACTGCTTCCTTATGAGTAGACAGAAATAGGATTGCACTGTTACTTAAATTATCATGGCATTCTCTGCTAAAGACATATTTCTCTAAGCAGTGCGTACGAGATATGTTTGTTTGTTGAAAATTGAATATATTCATACACTACTTTTTCAAATAATTTTTCAAAGCAGTTTCCAACAAGTAACCCAGATATTAATAATCTAATCTAGACAGGCAGGTATAAATAAATACATGGGGAACCCCTCCCCTCTGCCAAAACAAACAAACAAACAAACAACTACATGTATCTACATATGCATAGTAGCATCTTCAAAAAATATTTGTATAGTATGTTCTCGTTTAAAAAATTTTTAACTTGAAATCGGGAAGAAGGTGTCCTGCTATATTTATTCATTTATCCATGTAATACAATTATATGCTGTTAAATAATGAAATAGTTTTGCAGTTTGGTGTGCATATATATTGTCGTTGGCATCAGAAGAGTAGCGTGCCTTGGCGGGGCCCCGTATAAAAATTTGTTTGGGGGCCTTTAGGAAGGGTAAAGATTTGTTTTGATTACGCACGTTGGGGGCCCCCGTGGCCCGGGGGCCCCGTATAATTGATACGGCAGATACGGCGGTAGCTACGCCCCTGGTTGGCATCGACTGCAACTCGTAACTGAGAATGCGTTTTTTTCTGAAGCAGGAAAAATGTTACTGGTGTGAATTTGTTTAAGGTGGATCCCAGCTTGCCATGAGGTCGGTCGGTCTCTCTCTCTCTCTCTCTCTCTCTCTCTCTCTCTCTCACACACACACACACACACACACACACACAAAATGATCACAGAGCCATCTCCTGCGGCACATATGAAATGAGACATGCAGGATTTGAAATGAGACATGCAGGATGTGGCACTGCATGCCAAGTTCAGCATCTTACATGCCAGATTCCCCCTTCCCTTTATCTTTTCTTCCAAAGAATACCAGAGTGCAACATGGCCTGCCTTTTGCTATGACATATTCAGAGTCTTTATTGAGCAGATTGCAAATTAAGCCACAAAAACCAACAATAGTGTTTGGGTGAGTCCCCCCCCCCCCCCCACACACACACACACCTACCTTCAATTGTTCATGAACACTTGGGACCCAGCAGAGCGATGCATTTCTGCTAATCGCTCTCTGATTTCCGATAGGAAGAAGAATGAGAGCATGCCTGATAAGAAAGAGAATATGTTGTCTTTCAAACAAGCAGCCAAAGGTATTTTTCCCCACTCTGACAGATAAGACTTGAACAAACCTTTCCTCCTGCAGAGATAGTGTGCCAGGGAATCTTTTGTACAACTTGGGCAGGCAGGCCAAGGATACAAGGAACGCTAACAAAGCCTTTTCCTTCGTCAGTGCAACATAATTTCTTTGGCTGATTAGAAAAAAGCTGCAGACTGTGCAGAACTCCCACTGGGTCTGGTTCTTTTGTGCCAGACCAATTCTTAATCCCAGAGACCCAGATCGTTGTTTTTCTCTGCCTGCACTGAATCGGTGGCGGCATATATTACCGTCGGAGCAAAGCCCTTCCTTCCCCAGCTCGTTTTAGCTCTTGGACAGGTTGTGCCTCTTGTTTGGAAAGGTGCCGCACGTGGGGAACAAATGAATGGTTTGCCCTTTTGCCCTTGGGACAGGTAACCGAACGGCAGGCGTGTCAATTAAACGGAAAGAGAGGCTGCCACGCTTTATGTATCCCTCCATTGATTGTGTGCTTAGCTTGTTTATGAATTAGAGCTGAGCAGGGGAGGGACAGTGTGTGGGTAGAATGAAAAGCTTCCCATAAAAACCCTCTCCCCACCCATTCCTTTTCCCTCCGTCACTGCTGCTTCGGAGGATCTTGGGCGTGGCGGTCTATGCAATTTGCTTACCAACCGCCGCTTTTCTCATCTAACAGGGTGAGGTCAGGAAGCTGTGCCAAGTGGCATTATCACAAATCCAAATCATTAATCCATTAACAGCCAAAGGGCATAGCTCCGTATCTTCAGTCTGGCATCTTCATTCTTCTTCCTCCATGTCCAGGCCAGATGTGAAACTGTCAGAATGAAGGCACCCTTTGGTGAGTTCATTCCACAGTTCCCGTCACCTGATTTTGTGTGGGAAAGACTAGCTGACAATTTAAGGTTAACTTTACCAGGCATATCAGAAAACAAAACAAAATAAATAAAATAAAATAAAATAAAAAACACTGTAGAACTTTAAAGACTAACTGCTATATTTTTATTGTTAGCTTTTGTGGATCAAGTCCACTTCATCAGACAAAGAGTGAAACTTACAGGCATGTTCTTTATATACCAAATTCAGGGGCTCAAAGGGACTTGATCCACGAAAGCTAACAATAAAAATATAGCAATTAGTCTTTAAAGTGCTACTGTGTTTTTAATTTTATTTTGTTTTGTTTATTTTGTTTTGTTTTCTGATATGCCCGAACCACAGACTAACACAGCTACTATTCCAAAAAACTACCAGGGTATGCCTGATTGTGGTTTTATTTATTTATTTATTTAGATTTATTATCCTGCCCCAATCAGGCAAACCCGACTCTAGGCAGCTCACAAAAAAGAAAAAGATTACACAAATGAATGCAAACCAAACAATCCCACCACACCCCCACAAACCGAGAAACCGAACCCCAAGGTTCAAAATCAACTTCAAAAAAATAATTAAACTATAAATTAAAAAAAACCTCAAAGATTTAAAAGTTTAAAAGGTTAAAAAGGTTCAAGAATACCACAATCTTTGAGGAGTTTCTGGCATCTTCATGAATCCAAAACAATTACAATAGGAGCTAAAAGCGTCATGCCTTGATTTGGTTACAGTAAAACACCGGATAACGATTGGATAACGCTAAAATCGCATAACGTTAAGTAATCTGGGGAGAAGAATTGGATCGAATAACGTTAAGGTCCTGTGGGATGGATCAGATAACAACCGCTAAAGCCTGTGCGGTTACAATGTATCTCTATGGAGCTTTAACATTATCCAATCCATCCCATAGGATTTGAACATGGATCGGATAACACTAAAAACTGGATAACACCAAGACTTGTGGAACCAAGTCTTAGCGTTATCCGGTGTTTTACTGTATTTTTGTCTGATATGGAGATTGCAATGGGTCCAGAATGCAGCAGCCAGGCTGGTGACAGGCATAAAGAAATTTGATCCTATTTCCTCAGCCTTGCCAGGCCTGCACTGGTTACCTGTTGCCTACCATGTCAGATACAAGGTGTTAACATTATCATACAAGGCCCTATACAGTTTGGGACCTTGCTATCTGTCGGAGCGTCTCTCCCTCAGAACATCTGCCTGCATCACCCGGCCATCACGGTCAGCGCAGCTCCAGGTGTCACCCCCGAAGATGGCTCTGAAGTCTTTAACTAGAAATAGAGCCTTCACGGTGGTGGCACCAACACTGTGGAACACTTTGCCAGTAGAGCTTCCCCAGGCCCCCATCACTGGCTATCTTTAAAAAGCAATTAAAAGCTGTCTTCTTCAAGGAGGCTTTTCAGGGGGTTGTCCCCCTTACCCAATAAATTGTCAGTCATGTTGAGTTCATATGCCCTCAGATGCCAATTATTTTATTTTATTTTAGTCCAGTTTGTGATGTATTTGTCAGTTGTTTGTTTGATTTGCTGTGTGTTGTTGTAATTTGTTTTCTGTTCACTGCCCAGAGTGGGATACCACACAAATGGGTGGTATAGAAATACAATCAATCAATCAATCAATTTTATTTCAAATCAGAACAAGGGTAGGCATGAGAAAAATAGTAAATCATTGAATCATTTTGTTGGAAGGGGTCTTTCAGGCCATCAGGCCCAACTTCCTACTCAGGTAGTAGTCCAAATCAAAGAAGATAAGTCAGAGGGTTGTCCAAATCTCTCTTCAATGTTTCCAGTATTAGAGCTTTCACCACCTTTCAAGGCAGTTGGTTCCGTTGTCGTACTGCTCTAACCATTAAGAAGTTTTCCCTCATATTCAGCCTATATCTCGCTTCCTGTAACTTTAGCCTGTTATTAAGCATCCTGCACTCTGGGATGATCAAGAATAGTTCCCGCCCCTCCTCTTTATGACCATATCTCAGTATTTGAAGAGTGCTATCATAACCCCTCTCAGCCTCTTTTTCTCAAGGCTAAACGTGTCCAGTTCCTTCAGCCTTTCCTCTGAGGCTCCTTTCATGTCCCCAAGAGCTGGGACAGAGACGGGTGCTCAATTCGTCATGCAGTACCCAGGTCTCAAACTGCCGACTTGGCAGCCTTCCAGCTTACAGGGCAAGCTTCTTAACCACTGAGCCACCACAGCTGGCTACTGAACCTCCAGCTTTTAATTGTACGCAAGGTGAAAATTCAGTTCAGTATCTCCTCCTCCTTCGACCAGGCAGAGCCATCATAATCTCATTTGAAAAGAATAAACCTTTTTGCTGAAGCCAGTGTTTGATGTTTACAATAGCCGATTTGAAAATACGTTGAGCTGGAAATCTTCTACGCATTGGGGATGAGAGTTTGCAAAGGAATGAAAAGACATTCCCCTGTTTGGTAGGAGAGATGCTCTGTGGTGCATCTCTTGGAAACTAATACATGTGATCAAGATGATATTTCACAAGGCAAGCAGGGAAAGAAGCCCTTCAATAAATCCTTCAGTCTATGCAATCCACGGACAAGAGAAAATTCTATTAGATGAGCTTTTCTTTAGGGGGGAAAATGTTTATGGATAAAGTTCTTCTGGCATGGATGCTTCACTGGATTTGTTTTTCGGGCAGCTTTGAAAAATTGGTAAGATAATATTTTCATCTTGGTTGCAAGCTTGGCTTAGTGGTTAAAAGTGCAGCTCCCTTGGTGGCTTAGTGGTTAAGAAGTTGAGCTTGGAGACTGGAAGGTTGGGTTTCAATACCTGAGAGCTGCACTTGGGAACATGAAACGGGTATTCCTGAGCAAAGTTTCTCCAGAAAAAAAATCCTTTCAACCTGGAGTAATCTCTGACACGAAATTATTATTAGCAGTTAAAACACTGAAGTTGACAACTGGAAGGTTGGCAGGTCAGCAAGTAGAGACCTGAGTGCTGCACGATGGAGTAAGGTCCTGTCTCTGTCCTGGCTCCTACCAAACTAGCAGTTTGAAAGCAAGAAATTGCGACTAGATAAATAGGTATCACTTTGGTGGGAAAGTAACCGCATTCCATGAGCTTTTGAGCAAGTGTGACCTTTTCCTTTACTTCCTCTACGGACACTGCAAACAACACACACAAATCCATAGATATGCATGAATGGGTAAAAATGTTGCCTGACAAACAGGAGGAGAAGTACAGGTTGCCCCTCCACATCCCAGAGGTTCAGTAGCCACGTCTTTCAGTTATCCCCAGGTCTGAACATATTCAATAAAATATCTGAAATGAATAATATATACAGTACTGTACCGTATATGCATTTCTGTCCACCAGAGGCCACTGTGTGAAATGTAAAATATAGGGTTCCCTGTTATCTGTGACTTCAGGTATCAGCAATTGGTCTTGGATTATATTCCCCACAGATATGGGGAGGGAACCTGTATTAGCATTGTGTAGAAAATCCCAAAGATAACAATGGTATACAAATTTGTTTAGACCAGAGGTACCCAACCCTTTTAAGCCAGGGCCCAGGTCACGCTCTCTCAGTCAGCTTTGAGAGCCAGATGGCCATTTTGCTCTGTCGCCATGATGGGGGGGGGGGGGGAGACATTTTGTTCCAACAGCTTCAAAGGAATGGCCATTTTGTTTCTTGAATGCCCTTGGAGGGGTTGGGAGCCACATGAAATGGCACTGAATCTGGCCCACGGCCTTAGGTTGGGAACCCCTGGTTTAGCCCCTAATAGGACATTATTTTACCAACCATTATCTGATTCAAACTTCCAACAATCTTGCCTGGTTTGTTCTTTTCATTTTTAAAATGCTGGACACAAAATCTTTGGATAAAGTATAGCTAGCTACTTCGTGACCAATTAGCACATTGTGTGAATTTTTTTTAAAAAAAAGCAACTAACAATTGGGGATGCCATTTTTTTCAGGCTTCTTTTGTTTTTAATTTTCAAACTTGTGTATGGCTCGTAATGGATTTGGGATTCGTGTCCTGTTCTGTTGTTCTGAATTGCCAGCCATCAGCAGCTAATTTATTCTTTTAAAAATGTCTATAATATGAATTGGCTTAAATGCTTAAAATAAGGTGGTTTTTTAAAAAATCCATATCTCTGTAATTACTGCCGTGCCAAGCGCACATGCAAGTTGTAATGCAGTAAGTGAAATGTATCAACGAAATAAACACAGTGATTAATTTTCCTGCCAAGAATGAGAATCTAGAGAATAATGGTAGGAGCAGTTTAGGAATAAAAGGGAGGTTTTCTGTCCACAGTCTGGGGTTATTATAACTCAGGAGGGAGTTTCATTAACTCTTCCATTGTATGTTTAATTATTACAATAATAGTAACCAAGGCCCAAGCTAACTGAGGAATTGCTAATGGTATAAGCTTGTACTAGTCGTGGTCAATATATTATGTAAAGGTCTATCTTGCTTGAAAGCCAGTCATATTTGACTCTAGGGTGCAATGCTGGTTTCCATTTACAGCCAAAGAGCCAGTGCCATCTGTATCTGCAGACGTTTCCGTGGTCACGGCAGGCATGACTAGATGCCAAAGCTCACGGAATGTTGTTACCTTTCCTGCAGAAGTTGTACCTATTTATTTGCTTGCAATGTCTTACTTTCAAACTGCTAGGTTGGCAGATGATGGATGCTTACTCCGTCATGCAGTACTCAGGTCTCGAACCGCTGACCTGGCGAACGTGCGGTGGAATGAAATCTTCTTGCTTTTGCTTTGATGATACACATAGCATGAAGTTGCATTTGACAGAAACAGAACTATGTTCCTCTCTTTCACTCCTGAAAAGTAACTATGTCAAAGTAGTTTAGCTACTTGGAACAAGTTACTTCTGAACTGTGTGAGCATAAGATAGGTGGGAAAGAGAGTTTATGTTTAGCTCAGTCCAGAGAGACTCTCAAAGCCCTTTTGGCGGTAATTCTGAGCATTTTAATCCATCCGTTAGTTGTCTTGGTCTCCGGGGTTATAACTGAAGTGCCACTTAAGTGTCTGTAAGAGGGAGATAACATTCCTGATGCGCCATTGCTGCCTAACAATGCCCCTAAAAGGATGGTAGATGAAAGCCAGGTGCCCTTGAGATGTATGGAGCCAACATTTTTTTGCTAGTATAAATTCCAAACCACATAAGGACCAGTTTGGTGGAATCATTTTCCTTCTCTTTCTGGTTCATTCATTGAGGAGTCCTTGCCCCCAAACCTTTTCACTGACCTATTTTGGAAACGCCAAAGCTGCATCTTGTCTCCAGAAGAAGAAATGATGACAAATGTTGCTTCCAAAATAGAAAGTGTCTACCAATAACAATAATTCCATGTCCAAAATTATTCTGGGTTGAAAGGGTTTTTGCAGAAGAAACTCCGTTCAGTGAATGCCCAAATGAGGCTCCTTTCATGTCCCCAAGAGCTGGGACAGAGATGGGTGCTCAATCCGTCATGCAGTACCCAGGTCTCGAACTGCTGACTTGCCAGCCTTCCAGTTCACAAGGAACTTCTTAACCACTGAGCCACCACAGCCCCTTAAACACTCTGGATTCAGCGACCTTTCACAAACAGGCAGCACTATGGAAAACTTGATGATTGTAGAGAAACCTGATGATGCAGTGGTTAAACTGTTGTACTGCAGTCAAAACATTGTGAGTTCGATCCTGATGGGGCTCAAAGTTGACTCAGCCTTCCTAGATCAGTGAAATGAAGACCCAGCATATTGGGGGCAAAATGGTGATTAACTTGTTAACTGCCCGGAGAGTGCCCTAACCACTATGGGGCGGTATAGAAGTGTCATTGCTATTGCTAATTGTTATTCCACATGTGGAACAGAAATGGGAGAACCTGTGGTCTTCCTTTGTTTTAGAACTACAGTTTCAGTAATCTCTCATTATTAGCTGGGCTGGCTATAAAGCAAATCAAATCAAAACAAAACAATCACAACTCCCCATAGTGCTCTGGGCACTCTCTGGGCGGGTTCACAAGTGAATTAGCATTTTGCCCCAACATACTAGGTACTCATTTTACCAGCCTCGGAAGAATGGAAGGCTGAGTCAACCTTGAGCCCTGGTCAGGATCGAACTCTCGACCTTTTGGTTGCAGTATAGCAGCTTAACCACTGCACCACCAGGTAAGTTGGAGCGTCACAAACATCTGAAGTCCATGTGGTTCAGTTGTCCAGTGTTTCATATGTTGCAGCTGGTCACGCCATTGACTTACTCGTGGGATACTTACATCTCCCACGTTTCCTTTAAGAAGCATGAGGCAGCATTTGTTCTTCTCCCCTTCCTCCCTTTATTCTCACCACAACCAGGCTGAGAGATGAGCTTCTCCAAGGTTACCTAGTGAACTCTGTGGTTCAGCTAAGAATGTCCTGATCCTCCAGTCCAAGGCAGATGGGCAACTGTAACCCACCCAGTGTTCTTGAGTCACCATTCCTGCCAGCCCTAGCGAGCATCATCAGTAGTGAAACACGTGGGAATTGAAGCCAAACACCATCTGGAAGATCAGTAATAACTGTGTGCCACCAAGTCCCATTCTGACCTATGGTGACCCTCTCTAGGGTTTTACTAGGTAGAGATTACTCAGAAGTGGTTTAGCATTGCCTTCCTCTAGGGCCGTGATGGTGAACCTTGGCACTCCAGGTGTTCTTGGACTTCAATTCCCAGAAGCCCATGTCAGCACTCCTGCTGATCAGGGCTTCTGGGAATTGAAGTTCAAGAACAGCTGGATTGCCAAGGTTGGCCATCACCGGACTAGTCCTTCAGGTGCTCTGGAACTTCAATTCCCAGAAACCCAAGTCAGCACTGCTGCTGATCAGGGCTTCTGAGAATTTAAGTTCAAAAACAGCTGGAGTGCCAAGGTTCACCATCACTGTTCTAGGGAGAGCTCCTGGGACTGTGCAGCTTGCCCAAAGCTATACAGCAGGGGTGGCCAACCTTGGCGCTCCAGGTGTTCTTGAACCTCAATTCCCAGAAGCCCTGATCAGCTGGTATGCTGACTTGGGCTTCTGGGAATTGAAGACCAAGAAGACCTGGAGCGCCAAGGTTGGCCACAGCGGGGAATCAAACTCCCAACCATTGGCTCCACAGCCAGATACGTAAACCACTGAGCTTTACATGTGCCCTGCATTGCTCTAAAATATAAGAGAACATGGTTTTACATCAGGTTTTGATGAGATGAGAAATGTGTGTTCCATCCTACCTTTTTTCCGGCACCTTTCCCCTGTTGCAAAACACATCTTTTTTTAAAAAAAAAAAAAAGTTGATATTTATGTGGCTATCTTACACTCTGGATGCTGATTACTCCCACTTAGCATTTATATAGAAAGTTTCGAGGGATTATGGCCCTGCGATCACTATCTCATCTCGGTTGACAGTAATTCTGGGAAGTAGATTATTATGAACATTATCACATTTTACTGACGTGGTACCGAGTCGAAGATGGTGTGGTTCAACCAAGCATCTAATTCACTTGCTTCTTTCCTCCATGCCCTGCCAGTCTTATCAAGCTAACCAATGTTAGCTTGGGATGCCTAGAGAGATTTCGTATAAAGTACTTAAAATGTGTGTGCTATTTTTTAAAAGAGTTCTGTGACAAAATGGCACAAATTCTGCTGGGAAACGTATATTTTGCACTCAGAGATCTGTAAATCTGGGACTATAGTGGCTTAATGGCTAAGACGCTTAGCATGACAACTGGAAAAGTGGCAGGCCAACAGTTCAAGCCCTGAGTGCTGTCTGACGGAGTGAGCTCCTGCTCCGGCTCCTGCCAACCTAGCAGTTCAAATGCAAGAAATTGCAAGTAGATAAATAGGTATTGCTTTGGTGGGAAGGTAAGAGTGCTCCATGTACTCTGGTGTCTAGTCATGTTTTCTACATGTTCATGGAAATGTCTGCAAATGGATAGACAGCACTGGCTCTTTGGCTTGTAAACGGAGATGAGCACCGAACCCTAGAGTTAGATACGACTGGCTTTAGAGCAAGGGTGACCTTTACCTTTACCTGCAAATCTATATGTATTTGTCTCTCATGAGTCCACTGACTGCTTCCTGCACCTTTCTTTTGCCAAAGGTACCCTATGGAATCTGTCATCCTATGAGCCCCTCAAAATGGTAATCATTAACCACGGCCTTCAGACTCTGACCAATGAAGTGATTATTCCCCATTCTGGTTGGGAGATCGAGCCAAACGAAGATTCAAAGCCTCGAGATGCTGAGTGGACCACTGTCTTCAAGAACACATCAGGATGCCTGAGGTAAGCCTGGGAGTAGCGCGCTCCAAGCACAGATAGACAGAAAGGTCTACTAGGGCGCACAAAATCCCTATTTGTATTCCCCTATCAGCCTA
The DNA here is from genome assembly GCA_030440675.1 of Furcifer pardalis. Lineage (NCBI taxonomy): Eukaryota > Metazoa > Chordata > Lepidosauria > Squamata > Chamaeleonidae > Furcifer > Furcifer pardalis. The sequence goes on from CP126898.1 coordinate 7,292,640, forward strand.
TGGACGGGATGCCATGGCTTAGTGATTAAGACGCTGAGCGTGATGACTAGAAAGTCAGTAGGTCAGCACTTTGAGACTCGAGTAAGCTCCCATCTGTCTGCCCCATCTCCTGCCGACCTAGTAGTTCGAAAGCAAGAAATTGCACGTAGATAAACAGGTACTGCTTGGGTGGGAAAGGACAGCGTTCTGTGCATTTAAGTATCTAGTCATTCTGCCACATGAACTATTTATCTACAGTAAAACCTCGGATAATGCTAAGACTTGGTTCCACAAGTCTTGGTGTTACCCGATTTTTAGTGTTATCCGATGCATGTTAAAATCCTATGGGATGGATCGGATAACGTTAAAGCTCCATAGAGATACATTGTAACCGCACAAGCTTTAGCGGTTGTTATCCGATCCATCCCATAGGACCTTAACGTTATTCGATGCAATTCTCCTCCCCAGATTACTTAACGTTATGCAATTTTAGCGTTATCTTAGGTAAATGTTATCGGAGATATTACTGTACTTGCAATTTCTTGCCTTTGAACTGCTAGGTTGGCAGGAGCTGGGACAGAGATGGGTGCTCACTCCCATCATGCAGTACTCAGGTCTCGAACTGCTGACCTGCCAACCTTCCAGCGTCTTAACTACTAAGCCACGGCAAACAGATACCTAATCAACTGAACTATTTCGATAGGGTTGGAGGGTTTTTTTTTTATCTAAAAGTCGCCAGAATTGCTGGAAAGTGGCTTAGCGGAGAGGCAGGGGTGAGAAATGACTTAGAAGGTCATGAGAAAAATAAACGGAAGGGGGAATTTTACATTCTTGAACTCTTGGGACTGTGGGCTTTCATATTTTAACTATCCTCTAATTAAAATTCTTTCTTCTTGAATAATGCAAGCCTCAGCACTCTGGAGAAAGCCATCAGGATGTCCTCTGCCTCGTAGGCAGGCAATTTGCCCTTCCTTCTTTCTGCTCATTCAGGTTTTCCAAAGGGAAACCTGGCAGTGATAGCCTGTGCTTTTTGTAGCCGGTCGATGCCTTTACAACCGTCAGTAACCCTGTGGGTCGGCGGTTAATCTGTGGTCCTGACCCTATTTTTGGCCATGGGCTAGCAGAGTGAGTCACACTTTCCTAAATGGGCCACTTGCTCGCACAGCAAGTATTGAGGATGTGCTGTAACAGATTTAGAGCTTCTGCCTCCATGATATCATGCGCTTTTGAGTGCACTGATAGCTCACATGCTAGTCTGCACACTGCTTAAGGCTTGCCGGTACCCAGAGCGAGATTTTCCTTGGTGCAATGGACACCGAAATGTAAAAATGCAATAGCTTCTCATTTTATGGCAGCATATTGTCTGGGATGGATGGAGAATGAAACTGGCTGTTTCTGTGGCACTTTTGAAGGCATCCCCAGTCAGGCGAAAGCAACTGCGGAATGAATTCACCAAAAGGGTGCTTCATTTTGGTAGTTTGCAGTCTGGCCTAGATACGAAAGAGGAAGAAGGAATAGAGCTCTTTCACACATGCATGCAAATCCATCCATCCATCCATCCATCCATCTGTCTATCACCAAGTAGTGTCCCGGAAGACTAAAAAGACCCCTTGGCAACTCCCCCCCCCCCAAAAAAAAAGAAGAAGAAGATGGGAAGACCCATATCATAAAAAGTTTTGGTCGAACCTGGAGAAAAATGTGATCTATCTATCTATCTATCCATCCATCCATCCATCCATCCATCCATCCATCCACCCACCCACCCACCAGTTTCCAATGTATGGAAGATTGAGGTCATAGACCAGTGTTCCAACTTTGGGTCTTCAGATGTCCTTGGACTTAAATTCCCAGAATCTCTGATCAGCAAGTGGGCTTCTGACTTGGGCCTCTGGAAACTCTAGTCCAAAAACAACTGGGGACCTAAGGTCAGGAATCTCCACCATAGGCCATTACAAATAAAACAAAACCCAGTCTGGTCATAGCATTTGCCCAAATGTACAAATTCAGTGCAAAAGCTTCATCCTGCTGTCTATGAACATTAGAAGTGTCCAAGTCTATCAGACCAAATGTTTGTCTAGCATTTGGCTACCAGTGCCGTCAACCAAGTGCCATAGGAGGAACATTTTTTGATTTTGTATCCTATTTTCCAATTTCCACAGCCCCATCTGAAAGGTGAAAGAGGAAAGATCAAGCACTGTCTGTGTCTGCAGACATTTCTGTGGTCATATGACAGGCATGACTAGACACCAGACTGCACGGAACACTGTTACCTTTCCCACAGAAGCGATGCCTATTTATCTACTTGCAATTTCTTGCTTTCAAACTGCTAGGTTGGCAGGAGCTGGAACAGAGATGGGCACTCACTTCATATTGCAGCACTCAGGTCTTAAACTGCTGACCTATTGATCCTCTGGTTGCCAAGTTCAGTGTTTTAGCTGCTAAGCCCGTTCAAATGGCTATACTGCCATTATAGTTCTGTTTTAATTTTATTTGATTGACACTTCACCTCCTGCGTCACTGGTGAGAAAATGCTGGGATAGAAATCAAATTTAACAAACGAAATGAAGATAAAAGGCAACGATTTCTCGAAGCAACTAATGCAAGCCAAGAAGTCTAGCGTTTCACATTTCAGGCCTATTTGACTTGGGGAAGATTTAGCCTGTAACCTGTAAAATGTTTTTTTTTCCATATTAATATTTCCATTTCCTCCCTTCTTATATTTCTCTGCTTTGGAATTGTTCAGTTTATAAGACAAAGATAATAGTTTGTATAAAGCTAATAAAAGGAGCTGTGTTCTACCTTGTAGAGCACTGGAGTGTGCTTCAAACCAATTCCCACTGATTATCATGTACCTCCAGACTGTTTTGTTCATTTCCATATCCTTGGGCTGCAGTCTTTAAATTGCACTTTCCGTTCCCCGGGGAGTAACTTTACAAATGCAAAATGTAATGAGAAATGGTCTGAGAGGCCCTGTTACTGAACGAGTGGGATCCAGATACAGTAATTTTGCTTGCAGTACACCTCATTTTGCTTTTCTCTGTTCAAGCCAATGTTTGATGTGGTGGAGCTAAAAGTTGAGCGGAAGGAGCATTAGATTCCCTGAATTGATCGTTAACAGATTAGGTTAATCTACACTAGACCATTTTTACCCTCTCCTTTCACTGATGCTATTATCAACTACATCCACTGTAGTTGCTACTCCATCTGAACAACGAGGCTCCTCTCTCTGTTGATTAGGTTTTGATTTCCTTTAATGAAGCTCACACTTTGATTGAGAAGGGAAATGGTTCTGGCAGGCAGGTTTTGCAACTCCATTATTGATATGGGCACCGTGGGCATCATCGTAATCATCCCTGGATCCCTTGACTCTAAGAAGAGAAACTTGATCTTCTCTAAGTGGAGAAAACTGGCATCACATAAATACATTTTGTGCTGGATGTTAATCTATGAGTAGGGACTCTTGTGTTCTCTTTAGACAGCCAAGTGTTTTTACTCAAAAAATAAGTAGAGGGCTCTTCTATTCAAATGCTCAAAAACTGTCCAGGGAAAGTTGTTTCATGGTCATGGAATAGCCATTCTGGGCATCCACTTTTACCTAAACTCAACCAACTGTCTCAAGAGGTGTTGAGCACTCCAGCGCTGGAAGCATTCAAGAGAGAATTGGACAACCCCCTGTCAGATCTGCTTTGATTCAGATTCCCACGTTGTTAAATTAGCCAATCTCACCCTCTTGGTTAGGTTCATGCAGTGATCACGCGAGGTATATTTGCCACAAAGGTAGCAAAAATTGTCCGGGTTATTAACACAGCCGCGCCTACTCATCTTTATCTCAAAACAGACTCACTGTGGCATGTACTATCCAATAAGATGGTTTCACACTAGAGACAAGCCCTTGGTCCATCTCACCTTATATAACTATTTCTGACCAGGGGTGTGCTGGGCACCATGGAAGGGCGCTGGACAGGGGCAAAGGGCGGCAACCAAGGGATGAGGGAGAAGGCTGTCCTTAGGAATCGCTTGGTCACTGCCCCTAGCTTGCTCCGCCCAGCACGTGGCACTTTAGGATAAACCATTGCTACAAGTTGAAAGAGGGAGCTTGGAGCAATGGCTTGATCTAAAGTGCAGTGCACCGGGCAGATAATATAATAATAAAATTATTATTTGCGCCCCAGGGTGCCAGAGGCCAGGGCACACCGGGATGAATCCCCCTGTCCCAGTGGCCCAGCCAATGCCTGTTTCTGATGTCAGCTCACTGACTTGCCCAGACATGCCCAGCCAGTGCTGGGACATGCATGCCACCTGGGGACGTGATTCAGCTGAGGCAGCAGCAAGCACAGTAGTAGCTGCAACTGTTACAATGTTCCCATGCAAAAATACATTACCCATTTACCAACCATTTGAACAGCTGTAGCACGCCTTAAAATCTGTATGTGATAGGCAAATTCTGTGTTTAGATTTGGACTCAGCACACTCGATATCATGTAAATCTCATGTGTTATTCTCAGTAGCAAAATTGTTGTTGTGCAGTGCAATGAAAGTCCAAGAACACCTGGGGGCTCAAGGCTGATAAAAACTGTAGCATATTGCCTGCTTTGGGAGCAATGATCACCATTTCAAACTTTTGGCATCTCCAGGTGGGACTATAGAACTATGGCTCAGTCCACGTTTGTCAGGAATACTGCGTATAATTCCCAGAAAACATGTAAAGAATAGTGTTGAGGGTCAACAGCATATCAAGAAACCAAGTTGGGAACGGCTATTGCAGAGCTAGAGGGATAGATCTATCTTAGCGTGGATTCAGTTAGTTGCACAAGGACTTGGGTTTCAATTGGTTACAACAGGCACATTAATGTTGATGAAAATTCATCTAGATGGGCTTTGGACTGCTTGTGGGAACAATTTCCTTGCTGTCACGCATTCTGGCTTGCCGATCGCAAAGGGATGTTCCTGGTGAGGAGTTCAGATTATTAAATCTGTTGATGTCGATGATGACTTGGTGTGATAAATAAATGATTCTGTGTGCTGAGCAGCACCAAGCGTACCACCAACAGGGCGAACGCCAGCCGAGAATAAATTTTTCAGCCATCTGTTCAGCTGGCTTTTGCATCAGATTCCCTTTTTACTGTTGCCGAGATGACCTAGAAACCCAAGCTTTGATGAATCGTACTAACTGCAAATTATGAAATGTGCACCACTGTTTGAAGCATGGTGAGGATACATATTTTATTTTGCTTTGTTTTGTTCCAAGGCTGGGCTTTCTCTCTTCCTCGTTCACATACCAGGGCTCACTGGAGACATACAAGCTACGTTAATTCAATAAAATGGGAATTAAAACGGGCAGAGGGCAGGAAGAGAGCTATCATTTGGGATTGCCAAGGCTGTAGAAAGATGTTTTGATGTAACTTGGACAGCAATTTGCAGCCTGTGTGTTTCACAACCACAAAAGGACAAACAAAGGACAACAGGAGTGTGACCTCACCACAAACAGTGCTACAAGACACACACCCATGAATATGAGTTAAAATGCAGAACAGACAATATATTGAATATGTATGCGTAGCATACAGTATAAGCAAGGCATCTGTTTAAAACAAACAACATACTGTATAAGCAGTATGATAGGATTCAAGGTAAGCGCTTGTTTTTCGGATGCCTTTTATTTTCTCTTAGCTGGATAGATAGCTAAGTAGTTTGGGTATTTGTCTGCAGAGTTAGAGATTGGAGGTTCAGTTCTCTTCTATGCCTCCCAGGGGAAAAAACCCAGCCTATGTAGACTTGGGTAAGCTGCACAGTCCCAAGAACACCCCTGGAGAAGTGTCTGCAGTTTGAGACCCGAGTACTATGCGATGGAGCGAGCTCCCATCATCAACTGGCTCCTGCCAACCTAGAAGGTCAAAAAGCAAGAAATTGCAAGTAGATAAATAGGCACCGCTTTGGTGGGAAAGGTAACTGTGTTCCATGCGCTCCGGCCACGTGACCATGGAAACATCTGCAGACACAGACAGTGCTGGCTCTTTGGCTCTACACTGAGACGAGCATCACTCCCAAGAGTCGGATACAACTGGCTTCAGAGCAAGGAAGGACGTTACCTTTACCATCCCAGCAGTTGTGTCTTCTCATTCTCAATCACTGCCCTGTGAATTTCCAGACAAGTGGATTCTTACGCTGGATGGGGAGGGGCTTTAAACCCTTGGCTGGAGCAAAATAACCCACCAACAAGGATATATCCACATGGCTGTCCTCTTCACAGCACATTTTACAGTTGTGATTGTTAATGAAATTTATCCAGGAAGAGATTCTGAATGGCTGGGGGCCGCCTAGCACCTCAAAGCAAAAAGTATTCCAGAACTGTGTACGTTAGTAAAGGTAAGGGTCACCCTTGCTCGAAAGCCAGTTGTATCCAATTCTAGGGTTCAGTGCTTTATAACCAAAGACATTTCCATGGACACATGGCAGGCATCCCTCAACACCAGAGTGCACAGAACATGGTTTACCTCCCCACCGAAGTGGTACCTATTCATCTACTTGAAATTTCTTGTTTTCGAACTGCTAGGTTGGCAACAGGTGGGACAGAGATGGGCACTCACTCCATCATTCAGCACTCGGATCTCGAACTGCTGACCTTCCAGTTAGTGAGTTTAGTGTCTTAACCACTTGGGCCACTTGATTTTCAGAGCAGTTTTCCCATGCTTGTTCTGCTTTAGGGTAGTTTGAACCTGAGCACTAAGCTATACACTTTTGGCTTAACACATTGGCACATTTATCATCATCATCATCATCATCATCATCATCATCATCATCATCATCATCATCATCATCATCATCATCATCATCAATCATCATCAATCATATTTTAAGTGCAAACAAGGGAGAGGCTATTGATTTTGGTGATTGTGTCATAGAGGAAAAGCGCATTAATCTTTTTCCTCAAAAGATACCTAGCAATAGCAACTACACTTCTATGCGGCCCCATAGCGCTTTGTGTACTCCCTGCTGTTGTTGTTTTGCCCCCAACGTGCTGGGTACTCCTTTTACCTATCTCAGAAGGATGGAAGTCAGAGTCAACCTTGATTTCTGGTCAGGATCGAACTCACAACGGTTCTGGTTGTCGTACAGCAGTTTTAACCACTGCACACTGTGCTGCCAGGGCTAGTGAACATTTTCAAAACATTTTTGATACCCTCTAGAAATTATGGAACTTGTAGCTACAGGGATCTGAAGGACATCCGGTTAGGAACTGCTAAATAGGGCTGATCAAGTTAGACAGTCTTGCCAGTTAATCATGATTAATATCTAGGGGATCATGGGATCATGGGAGCTTTCTGGATGGTTCCTTTTGTGCATCTTCCCTGTTTTCCTACTCTCTGGCTATCCTAACACCACAGACCCATAATAGTGTAATATATATTCTTCTGTCTCTCCTTTCTGCCATCCCACTCAAGCAAAGCAGGGCTAATCTCAAAACTGACAGAGGGAGGAAGGGAGGAAGTCAATATATCTTTGAGCATGAGAGAGATGGTTATTTGAGTATCTCCCATTTCAGCAGGTCTGGGGGAAGAAAGTATGCCTTTTTCATACTTTGCCAGAAGAAATATTGGATTTATTTTCCCCGTTTGAAGCTAAGCGTACTAGGGAGAGAGTGTTCAGATTGCCGGGGGCTTTATTTAAATGGCAGTAAAAATGAACAGCTTATACCATCAGAGCATAAACAGTTGTAAGGCACATAGTGTGGCTAACTTTCTGAAAATTAGCAAGATTCAGACTGGGCAATGCCCAAGTGCCTCACTGCCTTGAATTTCATGGCAGAAAGTCAAGACATTTCTTACAGTCTAATAACCAAACACATTTTCCAAATGTAGCCCAAATTGCACCATCCATGGATGAAACAGAGGTAGTAACAGGTATGTCCAAGGTATAAAATAAATGGAGAAATGTAAAATTTCTGCATGATGTTCAAAGCATAAAGACTTCATCTTTTTGAAACTGGCTGGCTTAGATTTGAATTCTCTTTCTTGATCCTACAGCCTCCTAGACCAGGGGTCTGCAACCTTTTCATTCCAGGGGCTGGATCATGCTCTCTCAGTCAGCTTTGAGGGCCAGACAGCCATTTTGTCCTGCCTGCACAATGGGGTGGCCATTTTGTCCCAACAGCTTCAAAGGGAAGAGCCATTTTGTTTCTTGAATGCCATTGGAGGGGTGGGCCCCCCCACATAAAATGGTGCTGAGGGATGGATCTGGCCCACGGACCTTAGTTTGGGAACCCCTGTCCTAGACAGCTGCAGCAATGGATTCTCCTTTCCAGCTTCTCATAGTAATGGTAACGGTAAAGGTCTCCTTTGCTCAAAAACCAGCTATGTCCAACTCTAGGGGCAGTGCTAATCTCTATTTCCCCACCAAAGCAGTACCTATTTATCTACTTGTAATTTCTTGCTTTCAAACTGCTAGGTAGGCAGGAGCTGGAGCAGACTATGGGTGCTCACTCTGCCATGCAGCACTTAGGTCTTGAACTGCTGACCTGCTGGCCTTGTGGTTGTCGAGCTCAAGTCTTAACCGCTAAGCCACCACCCTTGGTTAATTCCTAACCAAGTTAGGAGAGCATAAAAATAGACAGAGGGGAGCCTCCCTTCTGAACACCCAGTTTCAATCAGCTTTGCTTCTAGGGAGGCATAATAATGAAAGCTGGAGTTGAAGGAAGTTCTTAATTAGCATCCCAGATCATGGAAAGGAACGTAGCATATGGCTGTCCCGAGGCTTATGGCATAATCGAGAGCAATCTCACTGTAGGAATTCTTCGAGTTCCCCCTTATGGCCCCCAATGCTTTGGTTGCAATGGCAATAAATTACACATTCCTTTCCACTGCATCGCAGTCGGATTCCGTGAATTCCTTTTTCACTTCACAGTCAACACTAGAGTGGCAATTAGAAAGTTGTACTCTAACACCACATCGCCTTCTGACACAACCTCCTTTCACATCAAGGATTTGATATAATTAAATAATAATATAAAAAGTATGTGCTGTCATGTAAATTCCAATTTAAGTCAACCCTCCCGTGGTTATGAATTATGAAGCATTCAGAAGTCTTTTTACCAGCCCTTCCTTCTGTTGACACTCTGGGACCTTGGCAGGGTGTGTAAATCCCATCAGCCACATAAACTCTAAGTCAGGAGATCTCAACCTTTTAAAGCCAGGGGCCGAGTCACACTCCCTCAGACAGCTTTGGGGGCCAGACGGCCATTTTGCCCTTCCTCCACCACATGGCACTTCCGGGTGTGGTGGAGGTAGTGGGGAGGGCCACATGAAATGGTGCCACATGCTGAATCTGGCCCACAGGCCACAGGTTGAGAATCCCTGCTCTAAGTGATCTCAGCCGGAAGCTCTCCTGGGAGTCACAGCAGGGATTTGAACTCTTGGCCCCCTGCTTTATAACTCTCACCGATTTTGTGTGTGTGTGTTTAACAGATTTGAATAAGCGTCACCTCCTAGAATTGAATAGAGATGGAAATTTGTTTCTGGGTTTTGTGGTGCATTTTGCAGAATTAGAACAACACCACCAAAATGCACACATTCTAAAAAACATACATACAGTATCTGAGAGTAAACAAAACAGAACAGCAAATAAATAGATAAATAAATAAATAAATAAAGACCAAAAATGTTGTGGCTTCTTAAAGATGAAGTCCTGTATTTAAACATGAAAATTCGTGGACCAAGTCTACTTCAAAGTGGACTTGGTCCACGGAAGCTCACATTTGAATACAGGGCTTAGTTTTAAGGTGCCACAACATTTTTGGTATGTATGTATGTATGTATGTATGTATGTATGTATGTATGTATGTATTTATTTATTTATTTATTTATTTATTTATTTATTTATTTATTTATTTATTTATTTATTTGCTGTTCTGTTTTGTTTAATCTCAGATATAAAAACATACAATATTCTTTAACCATTAGGGTTTGTCCATCCAAAAACTGGATAGGATTGTAAAAAATGCATGCATAGAGGTGACTTAAAAATGGACCTACTATTTCCCACCCTTGAAGCAGATAAAACCTGGACTAGATTTTCCTTCTTTCATGTCCTGATCAGACCCTGGACTGCCAAAATGAGGCCACTTTCTTCGTTTTGTCCTTGCCCAAATGCAAGTCCTCATCGGTGCTTGTCTCTGGCAGCAATCAGCCGACCAGCAAATGAGCTGGACTCTGTGTCTGTCCACATTCACACCATGGGTTGTTGTCCACCACAGTCCCCACTTAAGCATGTTGGTGTTGCATTTAGGGACTCCAACCGTCAGCCTATTCAGGGTCCTCCAGGTGACGTAGGGGAGATTGAGATCCTCAGCTATATCCACTTTTAATGATTTTTCTTTCCTAATGAGCTCCTTCTTCCATCTTCTAATTTGGTTTTGCTCTTGCGTACCTTCAAGAATGTTGTTCTTGCCATAAAGCTCTGCCTGGATCTGAGCTGGTGGTCCTGAGGCTCATATCCATTCATATCCATTCTCTCGCTTAGTTCTCTCAGCATCTGCTGCTACTACTCTCCTGTTCTTAGGTAGAGCAATAACAACAAGGCGGTATATCTTCTCAACTTGGGTAGGTTTAAGGCATCCTGTCACTATTCGCATGGCTTCATGGACTAGATCCGTGATGGCAAACCTTGGTGAACCTTGGCACACGAATGGATTCACGGGGGCTTGGGCTTCTGAGAATTGAAGTCCAAGAACATCTGGAGTGCCAAGGTTCACCATCACGGGACTAGATAATCTCTGAGATATCTTCCAACTCCATGATTCCACCAGAGACTAAGCCCAATTGGATTCAGTGGGGCTTGCATCTAAGTAGAAACCTATAAGATTTGGGTGTAATTTGGATAAGGGTTCTTTTCTCCTAGTGCTGGGCTTCGTCTCTGTGCCTTTTTAAGGCAGCGTTGTCTAATGTCAGAGCCCCCTCTGCTGTCAAACATTGCTCTATCCCCTTATTGACAAACCAAATCTGCTTCCGCTTTTCCCTCTGCCAAACTCATGCTTCCAATTTCAGACACCTTCTCTCTCTCTCTCTGTCGCTTATTTAGTCTCCATGCTCCCCGCACGTCAGAAAACCAGGCGGTTTTGTTATGCAGCCAAAAGGGAGCATGTCTCGCCTTCTTTCCGCTACAATTGTGTGGGGGCGAAAGGTTTTCCCTTTAAATTGAATTACGTGCTGAAAGCAGCGTTTACCGTTGGGGAGGGTGATTTTTCACCCTATCATGGAAATGCCCTGGATAAAATTCAGAACATGCGTGATGATGTTCTTTAATGTTTGCGGGTCACCTTGGGCAGACTTCAAGTCGGAAACTTTAATAAGAAGCGACGAAAAGCTAGAGCGAAGGATTTGAGTAGATGCAGCAGGAAAGAGCTAATATTGTTATATACACTGAGTGTCATGTTGGCAGATTTTTAAAAAAAGGTTTGGCCTTATCCCAAATGGAAATAAAACGACGGGAATATATTTCTTCTTAATGGGTCGTTCCCTTCCCCGACACATGTATCCAGTAGCTTTGGGGCAAAATATGCCTGCTAAAATGGTTGTATGTTCAAGTAAGTAGCAATTCAAGTAAGTTGCAAAGCAGAAATGGGGAAGTTAAATATAAGTAGAGTCTAGCCAGGGTTATCCTGAAATGATAATAGAGTAGACCAGTGGTTCCCAACCCTTTTTTGGGTCATGCTCCACCTAAACATCTCTAAAGTCCTGATGCCTTCCTCCTTGTAACGTATAATTCTTATACAGTAATTCAAAAAGTGAACTTCTATTCACATGGAGGAAGCATAAAAGGTCATTCACTGTTAATAGCTCCCTTAAAAATTAAATTGCCCCCCAGTGGGAATCGTGGGAGTAGACCATACTAGTAGAGACTCAATGCAGATTGTCAAGGTGTGGTTAATTAACCAGACAACCCTGAGGTCTAATGGCCTTGGGTGGCAAAGTCCACAGGGAAGCATGATGGTTGCCAAATGGATTAAATCCCACTTGAATCCATCTTGATGGAGGGCAGCAGCTTCATCCATCCTGGCCTGGGGCTGAGGAGGGCTTTGCGTGCCAAAAGGGCTCAGGACCAGAAAGTGATATGAGGAACTGGATCAGTGGTATGGGTTTCACGCTGCAATGCAGAAGGCAAATGGAAGGCCACTGCATTACATTGCCCTGAGGACAATCTTCTTGGCTGATCATCATTATAACAGCCAATATTCAGAATTATTTACAGCACTTAAAGAAGAAAAATAAGATGTCGCTTGGAGTAAAAGAGATACAATTTTGGGCTGTTCTTTTCCACATTTTAATCAAAATGGGTTACTTATATAAACTATCCACATCTCTATGTGTGGTAATATTATTGAGTAATAATTGTTCTTTAAAACAAATTCAGCTTTTAAAAAAATACAGGAATCTTGGTTGTGAAGCTTGAGAAGTTTGTATCCAGATTTGCTCTATCACTAGTGGTAGAAGTTTTAACTTTTTTGCTTGCAAGATCTCCCTTTATATCGGGGTTCCCAACCTTTTGAAGCCGGGGGCCAGGTCACACTATCTCAGTCAGCTTCAAGGGCAGGATGGCCATTTTGACCCGCCTGCACAATGGGGGAGGCCATTTTGACCCAACAGCTTCAAAGGGGGGTGGCCATTTTGTTTTTTGAATGCCCTTTGAGGGGGTGGGGTCCACATGAAATGGCACCATGGGCCAGATCTGGCCCATGAGCCTTAGACTGGTAACCTCTGCTTTACATCAAACAAAGGGATTTGATCACTTATCATAGGAAAATAAGTAGAAGAAAATATTTTCTAGGGCCAGAGAGAAAAAAATGACTTGTCTTGAAGTTCTTTTTGTTGCTGTTGCTGTTGCTTAATTATGAAAAATACATTTGCCATCCATTATCATTATTCTGAAGCATCATGCTGTTTATACATAGCAGTGCTTTACTTTTCCAGTGAACAATAAAAGGTCAACTGTTTCCATTAGTGCAATTAAAAATGCATTATGCAAATGCAATTATGTCATTTTTCTCTTCATTTTATCACTTCATACACTTGCTTCCTGATGTGTTTTAGATGACTTGCAGCATAATAAAAACGAGGAATATATTTAAAAAATACCAGCCCTGGTATAATGAGCCAGTTTAATGTAAAACAACACATTTCTCCACTTTATAGCCTCTTTCCTCTGGTTTTTCTTCTGTTCAACATTTAGAATATAATAAATAACATTGCCACTGTAATCATTTAGGTGATAGTTTCCCATCACTTTGTATATGTCAGGGAAAATGTCAAATAATCTAATTTCAAAAATGTTCCTACCCTTTTTAATATTGCCATTCTGATATTATACCAATATTTCCAACAATCAGGCAGGTCCATCGTTAATAGTCCCAAGCTTTTCTTTGGTTCATTCTCTCCTGTCTGGTGGTGGTAATAGATTGTGTTTTTCCAATTTCCAAAATAAATATTTCACTATATGGTATGTCATACATCTCTTGAATATGAGGTTAACATTATAGTTCAATATGAGTTTTTTCAAAATAGGGGTTTTTTTTTTACTCCTGAATTTTCTGGTGCCTCCAACATCAGTTTAAAAAAAACATTCAAGTCTGCCTTGAAGACATCCATTGATCTGCATTAGATTCACTCTGATGCATCTCCATCCTATGCCACCCATACCTTGTTCTGTGTCTAGTTGGCTTCTGCTTGTACTGGGCAGTGGCTGTTGTTTTTTGCAATGCAGTATATAGTAGCATGACGGAGAACTTTGACACTCCAGATGTTCTTCAGCTTCAATTCCCAGAATCCTGAGTCAGCACTCCTGCTGATTAGGGCTTTTGGGAATTTATTTATTTTATTTTTGGACTGCCATGGTTCCCCATCACTGATATAGTAGGCTCTGGGGCCTGTTGAATTCTGTACAGCACATTTGCTGTTGTTGTTATTCAGTTGCACAGTTGAATCCAACTATAGGACTTTTGAACTACTAGGTTGGCAGGAGCTGGGAGAGATGACATGAGCTCACTCTGTCATACAACACTTGAGTCTTGGAACTGCTGACCCTGCTGACCTTTCAGCCGTCAAGTTCAGTGTCTTAACCACTAAGCTACTGCTGCCCCTTTTGTCTTAACTTAGCAGTGTTCAAAATTGGTTGGCATCTAGTAGTTCACAAAACATAGTGACCTCTCCTATATTTCTTCTTCTTCTTCTTATGCTGTATCCAATTCTGAATATTGGTGATCAGCCATGAAGACTGTCCTGAGAATATAACGCAGGGGCCTTTCATCTGCCTTCCACATCACAGCGTGACGCCCGTACCAGTGATCCTGTCCCGCAAGTCACTTTCTGGTCCTGAGCCCTTTTGACACATAAAGTCCTCCTCAGCCCCAGGCCAGGATTGATGAAGCTCCATCAATACTCCTTTAGTTGAGTCTAAGGACTGATGTTTAGATGAACTTGGATGATGTGTTTGAAATCAGCTCCTTTGTCACAAAAGGACGCAGAGTTGCTTGAGACATGCATACGTGTCTTTGGACATCCTCATGTCCATTTACAGATGAAGAACCAATTTCCAACATCTCTTCTCCCACATTCCCTCCACTGGTGTCAAGAGAGCATTTTCTTCTGCCTGATGAGTTTCTCTAGCAGTGGGAATTTACCTTTCCCTTTAACATTTACTCAGGCACTTCCGCTTTGTTTTCCTAAGGAAGGCAGATGTATTTCAACAGCAGTACAAATCCCCTGCATGTTTTTGCTACCTGCCGGTTGGCAAGGCGGCTTGGCAGGTTAGGACTTGAGGAGCCAACAGAGGTTGTTCGTTCGCTTCTGTAATGTTTGCCAAGCAGATACAGGAATGGGGCAGGTGATAGCTGTTATAGCCAGGTGACGCGTTCTGTCTAGCGACGAGGAGGTCATTTTGTGTAGACATAATGCAAGTACGCCAGCTGGTGTAACTTCACCAAGTGTTTTGCACAAGCTATGTAGAACAGGGATTCTTTCTCTTCACCTATCATAGGCAGTATGAAGATCTGTGTCATTTGAGTAATTCTTACAAGTGGGTTGTGCTAACATGATTTTGTTAACTGCCCAGAGAATGCTTTAGCACTGTGGGGTGGTTTATAAGCAGCTGCGTTTCCATTAGTGTTTGCTACCAAATGTAATCTTGTCTCACTAAAGGAGGCAAATATCCTGACATGATCAGTAACAACAGCTTTCTAATTATAGCTATAAAGTAATGTTCTCTTGGTTTTATTCTTCATAACATTTGTGTCCCATCTTCGTCTTGGCTAGCTGCATTAGAGTACACCAGGGGGTCCCAACCTTTTCAAGCTGGGGTCCGAGGGTCACACTCTTTGTCCCAACAGCTTCAAAGGGGTGGCCATTTTGTTTCTCGAATGCCCTTGAAGAGGGTGGGGGGCCACATGAAATGGTGCCACGGGCTTGATCTGGCCCATTGGCCTTAGATGCTTTAGATGCACTTCATATGTTGGTGTGAGAGAAGGAAATATCTTTCCCAACCATTCTAAAACTTAGCAAGCTGGTTTGGGGGAAAATGTAGCTTCTGAGGGTTTTATTCTGACCCCTTTTCAGTATCGGCATGAGGTCTAGAAATGTACCATAAAACAAAACATGAACACAGTATGCTCGTATGGTAGATTCATAGAAGACATGTACAGCATAAATTCTTGGCCGCAAACTGAATGACAGTTTGCAGGAAACAGTGAGTTTATGTGGATATGTTGCCTTCTATGCTACTGTGCTTGTGTCATCTCTCTTGGCTAACGTTACACAGAGGTGTTTGCTGCATAATCCAAGGTGACACCGGATTGCAGAGTGCTGAGAGAAATGCAGAAGTTTTTCAGTCAATTGAAGTGCTTAAAGGCTTTGTGCCTGGTATTCTAACCTTATTTGCAGTATGCGCCAGCCTCCTCCAAGTCCTGCTTTCCAGATACTTTGGATTTTAACCAGAGCCACCACAGTTAAGCATCAGGAATGCTTAAAACATTTGGAGCAGTGGAGCTTCAGCACTTTGGACAGCACCTGTAACAATTCAACCTAAAAACATGGAGGCGATTTATTGCCCCAGGGTGGACAGGCTCAACTCATCTGGAAGACATCAGGTTGGGGGAAGTTGGTAAATATAGAGCTAGTGGACCCAGTGTGTTCTAGTGGGTGTAGTGACAGACTAGGACTCGAGCATCATGCATTCAAATTCCAGCTTGCCATGAAAATTCATCCTGGGGACATGGAACTGATGAAACCACTCCTTAAATATCTCACTTACCTTGAAGGGTCACTATAAATTAGTTCCAGCTTGTTGTCATCTAACACACACATTCTAGGTTGGGACGGATTCAACCTACAGAGTTACCTGTGCCTAGGATACCAACATAGCAGGGACAACCATACTCTGTGTATTTGCACTGTTACAGTATTTGAATTCATTGCTACTTTAACTGGATTGACTTTACCCTGTAGAATCCTGGGATTTGCAGGTTGATTGACGTTGTTGACAATTATCTGCTGATGTTGAAGGGACATGTAAAATACTCAAATGGAGAATTTGATGGACCTCCTTAATTTAAGGATAGGGCTATGATATTTAAAGCTGTGTCACTTGCTCAGTGCGTAGGAAACGTGCTGTGATCCAGGGTTGATCTAACAGAGCATATTGTACACCAGGGATGCCCAAACTATGGTCTGGGGCCCGGATGCGGCCCCTGAGGCCAATTCATCTGGCCCATGAAGCCCTTGACACTCCTGGAAGTGGAAGTAAAATGCGCCTGTATTGGCGCATTTTACTTCCACTTCCAGGAGTGACGAGGACTTCACGGGCTGGATGAATTGACCTCAGGGGCTGCATCTGACCCCCAGGCCTTACTGACTGGCTCCCTGAACCATGTGATCGGCCCATGGCCCAAAAAGTTTGGGCACCTCTGTTGTACACTGATACAAATGCTGGCTATGCCTCATTCATTTTAGTAAGTCATTCAAGACCACATTTCTCATACAGAAACATTTTTATGCATAACGTATCCTGTATATCCACATTTTTGTGTCTACCAAGCTGGAAAATAAGAGTTATTTTTAAAAAGCTCATATGTTCAGCTGCCCATGCCCGGTTTTTACCGAATTGCTAGACAAACAGATCTGTTTTTTTTTTAATGCACTGTGGATTTTGGTGAAATGAAGCAATCTAATTTTTTGTTTCACATTACATCCTGTTGCAGACAAATTCCATTTGGTTCTGTGGACAGTGGTAGTACAGAGGTAAATCTTAAAGTGCTGCTGCTAATTATGATAGCCAACAATGGATCACCTTATTGGGTGAGCCCCAAAATTCAGTTAGCTCTGTTGTTGATTTTGAATAAGCCATTTGTAGCAGTCTTCATTTCTACCAAGAGCCAATCTTGTGAAACTGATGGGTATTGATCCTATATCCAAGGCTAAATATTGTATAAATAATTAAATACTGGCAAGATGATCATTTCCAAGGTTTCCTAGATATAGAATACTCAGACGTAGTTTATAGGTAAGGTACATTAAAGGTAAAGGTCTCCCTTGCTCAAAAGCTAGTCATTTCCCGCTCTAATGGGTAGTGCTTATCTCTGCAGCCAAAGAGCCAGCGCTGTGTGCGTCTCCAGATGTTTCTGTGATCATTCGGCAGGCATGATTAGACTCTCAAGCACATGAAATGCTGTTACCTTTCCTGCTGAAGCAGTACCTATTGATCTACTTGCAATTTCTTGCTTTTGAACTGCTAGGTTGGCAGGAACAGGGACAGATAAGGGATGCTCACTCTGTCATGCAGCACTTGAGTCGTGAACTGCTGACCTTCCAGTTATCAAGCTCAGCATCTTAACCATTAAACCACTATAATAACAATTTTGTGTCAGAAATTATTCTGGGCTGAAAGGATTTTTGCTGGAGAAACTCTGCTCAGGGGACGCCCAAATGAGGCTCCTTTCATGTCCCTAAGATTTTTTCCCACTGAAGTGGTCCATATTTATCTACTTGCAATTTCTTGCTTTTGATCTGCTAGGTCGGCAGGAGCTGGGACAGAGACGGGTCCTCAAACCATCAGGCAGTCCCCGGGTCTCGATCTGCTGACATGCCGACTTTCCAGCTACCAAGGCGAGCTTCTTAACCACTGAGCCACCACAGCCCCCATTAAGCCACTGTGACCCCGGAAGTAGTTTACCATATTCTGGGGAAGCTCTTGGGTCTATTCCTCTTGCCCAAGGCTACATAGCCTGTCTGTTCTCCCAAGGGGCACAGTGGGGAATTGAACTCCCAACCTGCAAACAAAACATGACTCACTAAGCTGGCCAAAGTTCCCTAAAAATAGTCTTCATTATAACAGAGGTAGCTTTCAAAGACATATTATCCCTGGGGAAATGCTTCTCTTAGCTCCTGTACTGGATTCAGCTAAACTTGAAGAAGGAAGGAACTTGAAGTTGTGGTGATAGACATCATAATTTCTACCAGTGAGGAACTCTCAGGTTTTCAATCCCATGAGCCTTTGCTTCTTCTTCCCCAGAGGACGACATGGGTTGAGACATAAACAGCAGTGTATTGTTAGTGCGCTTTGTTAGAAGCTTGTCTGTTTATTATGCCTTGTCATTCGATCAGTACATAACTGTGAGCGTTTGCTAATACAAGCAAATTAACAATGCCATTTGCATCCCGAGGGCTTTAATATTTGCATAATGGACACCGCTAGCAATGCAGTTGTCAAGTGATGCTCTTAAAATACTGTACGGAAGAAGTGACAGCAAATTAGCAAGGCGGGTCCTGTCTTTGCAAAGTAATCTGATCCTTCATTAAAATTCTGTCCGCCTAGGCTGAAATAAAGGGCCCTTCAGCCTTCATGAGAATTATAAAGTATAATAGAAGGGTTTTTTTTAAAAATGTTTTTGTATAATTACATGCTGCCCCAGGTAGTTCATTTTCAGTCTGATAGTGTCACCTTTTGGGTTTCCAAAGAAATGGCCTGTTTTTATTAAAAATCTACTGCAAGGTGAAGCTCCCACTGTTATTATCACAGTTGCTTCAAGGTGTGCCTTTGAAACACTTGGGGTTTAGTTTTATTTGCCTATAACAGTGATGGCAAACCTTGGCACTCCAGCTGTTCTTGAACTTCAATTCCCAGAAGCCCTTATCAGCAGGTGTACTGACTTGGGCTTCTGGGGATTGAAGTCCAAGAACACTTGGAGTGCCAAAGTTTGCCATTATGGGCCTATAGCAGTGATGGCCAACCTTGGCACTCCAGGTGTTCTTAGTCTTCAATGACCAGAAGCCCAAGTCAGCACTCCTGCTGATCAGGGCTTCTGGGAATTGAAGTCCAAGAACATCTGGAGTACCAAGGTTCACCATCATTGGCCTATAAGCTCTGCTTTTAAAATTGATTGCATAGCCAGGTTCCTTAATTTCTGAAGTAGTCCTATATTTCCCAGCAAAGTATTACCTATTTATCTACAGTAGAACCTCCCTAGAAGGTCAAATAGTAAAGATGAAGCTGAAGTACTTTGGACATCAAATGAGAAGAGAGGATTCGCTTGAGAAAGCCTTGATGCTGGGAAGGGTGGAGGGCAAAAGAAGAAGGGGGCGGCCCAAAATGAGATGGCTAGATGGTATTGTAGACACAATGGGCACAAAGCTGAGCGAGTTGAGGAGGATGGTGGAGGACAGAAGTGCCTGGCGGACAGTGGTCCATGGGGTCATTGTAAAGGGTCGGAGTCGACTGTGCGACTGAACAACAACAAAAAGAACCCTGTATAACAAAAATAATTCATTCTACGAGTCCAGTATAACAAGAATAATTTCTTCTATGAGGCACTTCATTATATGATTTTTTCATTATATGATGCATGCATCATACAATGAAAATCCCTATGAAAAAAATCATACAATGAAAAACATGTGTTGTACAATTTTTCCCATAGAGATTTGTGTTGTACAGGGGGGGAAAACCACCTTACCGCGGGGAGCGGGGGGTGGGGGGTGGAAAGTCAGTTCTGTAGGCTTTTGCTTAAATTGGTTTTTTATGTAACTTGAAACAAACCCATAGGAAAAATTATTTTTACGTAACTCGAAGCAAACCCATAGGGAAATGAACTTTTACATAACTCGAAGCAAACCTATAGGAAATCGTGTAAATCGGGACATGGTTTTAGCACAAAAATCATTATGTAAGTTGAATTTTATGTAACTCGAGGCATATGTAAGTTGGGGTTTTACTGTACTATTTTTCCCATAGAGATGCATTGCTTAGCATCTTAACCATTAAGCTACTACAGCAGGATTATACATATAATTATTCAATAGCACTGGGGCATTGAAAGAATATAGGAGAGGAAAGTTACTACATCCTCCTCTCATGAAGGAAGTACCTCTGTATAAAGTGCATACAGCCACCAGTTTGAGCCTGGTGCATTGGCTGATATCAGTGATGGCGAACCTTGGCACTCCAGCTGTTTTTTGAACTTCAGTTCCCAGAAGCCCTTATCAGCAGGAGTGTTGACTTAGGCCTCTGGGAATTGAAGTCCAAGAACACCTGGCGTGCCAAGGTTGGCCATCGCTGGCTTATACCTTTTGTTAGCTATCATGAGAAAGAAAGGAATGGTAATGCATCACCCCTCAAGCTGTTCAGAAGCATAAGGCTATTTTAGACTGATAGAATCTCTCTCCTAGTTTTGGAGGGGTTTTCTGGTGATGCCTTTTTCCTACATGATGTGCCTTTTCCACACTCCATGCCGAAAGATTAAACAGAAATATAGAGCAGGGCTGTAGCCTATTTCCTTTGATGTACACCTCAAGAAGACATTTCTGTCTCTGTCTCTGAGCTATTTGGCACAGGAACGAGAAAGCCCTGTGAAGAATTATGACAAACAAAAACAAAACAACAAAAAAGGTTTTTTAAAAAAAGATTTCCTCAGATATTTATTTCCTAAAAATTCAGACCACTCAAAGTCGAAAAAAGTATCACTGTTAACTCTCTGGTGGGTGGATTCAAAACAAAACCTAGCTATAACTACCCATTGAAATGGTGCTTTGAAGCAGAAAACTGTAGCTGTGCTATGTTTATATTACACGTCTTTCCTGAGGGAAAGGCACACATTTGGCAAAATAAAAAGAAGAAATTCTAAATGTGCTTGTTGTGCTCAAACCTTTTCAATGTTACCTTTAAAAGGGAGTTGACAGAGTTAATTCAGGAAAAAAATGTTCTACCATTTTAAAGAGGTTATTGTGTGTGTCAATTTATTACTTTGTTAATCCATTATTGGCCGAAATCCTGTTGCATAACTTATATTTGTGTAGGACAGGGGTTCCCGACCTTTTCAAGCCGGGGGCCAGGTCTTGGTTTCTCAGTCAGCTTCAAGGACCAGATGGCCATTTTGCCCTACCTGCACAATGGGGGCAGCCATTTTGTTCTAATAGCTTCAAAGGGGTGGCCATTTTATTTCTCAAATGCCCTTTGAGGGAGGCATGAAATGGTGCTGCAGGCCAGATACGGCCCACAGGCCTTAGGTTGGGAACCCCTGGTGTAGGAGAAATGTGTAAACAAAATCGTACTGATGAGATTTAAGTTTGGCCAATGACAAAGTCAAGAAGGTGGCTTTGTTTTGCCAGTTTAAAGTTTGCCCTGGACACAAAAGAGGAAGAGTATGAAGTGAATGACTAGGTTTACATGCAACAATACTTTTATTATTTAAACCTTTGTTGACATTGGGAAAAATATAAATAAATAAATTCAAGGGTTACCATGACCATATGTTCGATCCATTGTGAGACAATACCATTTTAGGTAGGTTGCCATCCTGCCTCTTAGAAAGGTGAATGTTCAGTTTTTGCATTCAGGAAACCTGCCTTCTTTCTCCCCAGCTACACCTTGGCAAAGGTGTGGGCAAAGTAAGAACGGAAGCAATTGGTTTTTGTGGAACACTCCGGCCGTTGTGCCATGTTAGTTCTGCAAATGATCCATTAATTTAGCATCATTAGATTCTTAATTACTCTAATATGCTCACGAGAGAAATGTATTGAATTTGTTAGGAAGGTTGCTGTAATGAGAATCTCTTCTTCTTCTTCTTGGCAGGAATGTCAGCTCAGATGGCGCCGAAGCACGCAGACGGCTCAGAGAATGTGATGGCTTGGTGGATGCCCTGCTCCATGCCCTGCAGTCTGCGGTGGGCAAGAAAGACACAGATAACAAGGTGAGCAGCAATTTTCTGTGAGTTGAAATTATTATTATTTTTTTATGATTTAAGATAAAACATAATACAAACAGCACTCATAAGAGCGGGGGAAACAGAATAAACAAGATAAAAAATTTCAATAAACGAATACATTAGGGGCTGCGGTGTTTCAGTGGTTAAGAAGCTCACCTTGTTAGCTGGAAGGTCAGCAAGTCGGCGGTTTGACACCCGGGTACTGCATGACGGATTGAGAGCCTGTCGAACTTGTCTCTGTCCCAGCTCCTGCCAACCTAGCAGTTCGAAAGCAATAAATTGCAAGTAGATAAATAGGAATCACTTTGGTGGGAAAAGAGCTTGGGGACATGGAAGGAGCCTCATTCGGCCGTCTCCTGTGAGGAGTTTCTCTGACAAAAATCCTTTCAACCCAGAATAATTTCTGACACGAAATTACATTTTATGAGAGAGGGAGAGAGAGAGAGAGAGAGAGAGAGTCTGTTTGTGCCTCATTTTAAGACAATGTCTAATATTTTTGTTTGTTCCTTCTCCTGTGTAACATAAATGATTTTCCTTTCCTTTCCTGTGCCCTGCCTTGCCACAGTCTGTAGAGAACTGTGTTTGCATCATGAGGAATCTTTCATACCACGTCCACAAAGAAGTCCCGGGGGCTGACAAGTATCACGAGCTCGAAGCCAACCAGTCTGGAGGCCCCATGGGGACCCAGAAGAAGAAGAAAGACGATGCGGGCTGCTTTGGTGGCAAGAAAGCCAAAGGTGTGTATGTCTCAATGCGTTCTCAAAAGGAAAACGGGGCAGGCATCTTTATGCTCCTACGAACAGGGCCGGTTCTGGGCTGGATCCCCATTTGCATGGATCCCCATTTGTCTGCATGTATCTGCTCGCCAGTTGTGCTGGTCGTTGACTGTAATAAAGTGATTGATTGATTGATTGATTGCTCGCCAGTTGCATATTCAACATTTGAAGCCTCAGATTATGCCATGTAACTGGCTCTGTAGTGTGGTTACATGACAAAGGAGCCCCATGTGCTTGTCTCCCTAATAGCCAAATACAGCCATAATATCTGGGCATTTAAACCAGTGCTGGGATGAGATGTTTCAAATGCTGGCTGTCCGGGTGTGCAGTTAAAACCATCTGTCACTATGGGTTGGAAGAGCAAATCATGAGAAATCTGGGATCTGTGTTATTTTACGCTTCGGTGGCTTAGTGGTTAAGGCAGTGAACTTGATGACTGGAAGGTCATCAGGTTAGCAGTTCAAGACCCAAGTACTGCATGACAGAGTGGGCTCCCAACTCTGTCCCAGCTCCTCCCAACCTAGCAGTTTGAAAGCAAGAAATTGCAAGTAGATAAATAGGTACTGCTTTGGCAGGAAAGGTAACAGTATTCCATGCCTTGTCATGCCTGCCATGTGACTATGGAAATGTCAGAAGACACAGACAGTGCTGGCTGTTTGGCTGTAAACAGAGATGAGCACCGAACCTTAGAGTCAGACATGACTAGCATTCGAGCAAGGAGACCTTTACGTTTTCAGACATTTCAGGTACAGGAGAACACTTGTGTAGGGTTACAGTTCAAAACCTATCTCTGTAACACAGGAGTTCCCAACCGAAGGCCCATGGGCCACATCTGGCCCACAGTGCCATTTCATGTGGCCCCCTACCCCTCCAAGGGCATTCAAGAAACAAAATCGCCACCCCTTTGAAGCTGTTGGGTCAAAAGAGCCCCCCCATCCTGCAGACAGTGCAAAATGGCCGCCTGGCCCTCGACGCCGACTGAGAGAGGAGGACCCGGCCCCCGGTTTGAAGAGGTTGGGAACCCCCTGCTATAACACACGATGCAAAGCCTTGACACTTGAGTAGCTTTGAGTGTACTTGGATACTTGCTGACACCCATTAGTAGAGAAACAGAGCAGAAGAGGTTTAGTATGCCACCGTTGTGTCTAATTGATCCATAGGCACACGTGTAAAGTCATGTAATCCAGACCCCAGAAAGACATAAGCAAATGGTTGAAGAGAGCAAAGGCCTCCTCATACCTAGGTGTCTGAAGCACAGGGAACTGAGAACCAAACAGCATGTGTTTGATGTAGATTAGCAGGTATCATAGACAGGATATGCTGTGATCTTTGTCTTGCTGAGATGCAGGGAGGAAACCAGAGACAGGATTAGTGAAGAATTAGGAAACGGGGATCAAGGGGAAATAGACAAGTCTGTAAGAGAGTGTTCAGGCACTGGTTTATTGATCATGGTAGATGAAGCTTCCAGGCCGTGTTGGGGAGGAACGAAATTGAGATGGGTTAACATCTGGAATTTTGCACAGAAGTCACTGTCTCTTTCTCTGTGGCTCAAGAAATATAAGCATATGCAGTTTCTGGTTCATTTTGGAAAAACTGTCTACTTCCCCCCCACCCTCTTTCATTTATGAAGCAATTTTCTAGTTTTTTCCACTGCTTCTGCTTTGCTACTTTTGCGTAGAAGAGGTTTATACAGTTTATTAAATATTTCTCTTACACTAAAGGCAGTGGAGGTGAAAGAATTCCAATTTAAAAAATCAATGAAGAATTCCCCATTTATTTTCTTACATAAACTTGATTTTCAGAATTTTTTTAGACTACAAATTACATAAGTCTCCATTGTAGAAGTTCTATCTGATGGACCAAAACCACCCAATCTCCTTGCTCTTTCCCCAGTTCTAGCTGGGATTTTTCTTTCTGAACAAGAGGTCCTATAGAGTTAGGCATAGTTGAGGTGCAAAGTCTTCTGTTGAGTCCTTTCTTCTGTGTGAACCACATGTAAGTATTCTGTAAGATGTCTGTTCGAAGGTTGAACTTCAAGGATGGAAGAGTTATGGGATTAGTAGTTAGGAAATCCAAAAATCCCATCTTCAAATCTGTTTGTTAGCTGTCAGCTAAATTAAGAAAGTCCTATTAGAGTTCCTTAGAAATATTTGTGGTTGGACTTCCTTGTCTCTAGACACGGTTCTAGATGTACAGTAAAACACCAGATAACGATTGAATCAGATAACGCTGAAATCGCATAATGTTAAGTAATCTGGGGAGGAGAATTGGATCAAATAACGTTAAGGTCCTATGGGATGGATCGGATAACAACCGCTAAAGCCTGTGTGGTTACAATGTATCTCTATGGAGCTTTAACGTTATCTGATCCCCATCCCATAGGATTTTAACATGTATCGGATAACACTAAAAATCGGATAACACCAAGACTTGTGGAACCAAGTTTTAGCGTTATCCGGTGTTTTACTGTACCTTAAATTTCCACACTTGGCTTGTGGAACAGCCCCTATATCTGGAGCAGCATTCAGGCCAGGAGTTTCCCTACCAGCCTTTGAACTGCTAGTCAATGTTACACCACGTGATTCGGTGTGATGCAGTTTTTATTATCTGGTTTCTGTTCTCCCAGCTATTTAAAAAAGGGATAAAAGAGGATATCACGCCACCCGACTAGATGATAATCAGGATGTATGTGCATTTATCACTTTAAACTATCCTGCAGACAGACAGTTCACGTTCTGTATTACTGGAGATTTATTTCCAGCATAATACTATGCTTCTTTCTTTTACATTGTCCCACAGTGTTTGGTGGTGTGTGTACACTTTTATTTAGTGGAAAGATTTCTGCCCTGTTCTTCTCCTGCCATAACACGCCCGAGACAGCTAGCAAAATTAACAGCAGTGCTGCAGCAGTATAATTCAAAGCATAATTGCTTTCACACTACATAAAACTGTGAGATGAATTTTAAAACAACAACAACAGCAACATCAACAGGATCAAATGTTTCCCTCAAGGTGCTTGAGCAAGGCATAAAGGCAGTACAAGAAAGCAACCAAACTCTGCTCTGGTTCAATTAGTCAGTTCCCTCTTCAGCTAAACATGGTGGGCTGAGATGCATACCTTTTTCTAAACCATACACCCATTCCCTTCTAGACAGAAACGATGAATATTTAGCCTGCAGTATGCTTTCAACTTTAGCTCCCATCAATATTACCTCATCTGGCCAATGTTAAAACATGATGGGGTGTCTAAAACATCTAGAGCTGTGATGGCCAACCTTGGCACTCTTCCTTTGAATCTCTTCCTCCTCCTCTTCCTAAAGGATCCACACATTTCTGGGTTCAGTTTCCATGGTACCTTAGAGTAGTGTTCCCCAACCTTTGGGTTTTGGACTTCAATTCCCAGAAGCCTTAGCCAGTACATTGGCTGATCAGTGCTTTGGAGAATTGACTTAGGTTCTTGGGAATCGAACTCCAAAACCCAAAGGTTGGGGAACACTGTCTTAGAGAACTTGGTCTTCTAGGTCAAATTAAGAAGTTGCAACTAAAATCCTCAATCCCCAAGCAATTCTGGAAACATAGAAGAAATCCTGTAATGGCTTCAGATGTATTTCTTGGTTAGACCTCAGAGCAGCCATTGTGTCTGGAACCAGAAGTCTGCAGTCCACAATTTTACCATGTGTTTCTCAACCAACAGTGTTGTGTGATGAGCTATCCGTAACACATTCGAGGCATCTTTCAGGTTGGTTCTTCATCATCTTAAAAGTTTTGGGCTCTAGCTTTCTGTGACATTACTGGATCAACAGTGATTGCTTCAACGGTGTAGCCCTGTGGCTCATGGTCCTGCAAGCATGTCATTTAGTCAAAATGTTATCATGCCAACCAAGTGGAGGGAGAACATGGTTGTCTACTCAGAAGTTTAGAATGTAAAGGAATGATTTTTTTTTGACTGCAGTTCTCCAAATTCTGAGAGTTTTTTGAAGAAGTAACTTTTCCATGCTTATAATTATAGGAAACCCTCCAAGCATAAGGCTAGGCAAGGTACAACCTTCCAGATGTTGTTAAATGGCATCTGTCAGCATCACCGCTATCTGCTGTGCTGGCTAAGGCTGGTGGGATTTTCTGCTCACCATCTGGAGGGCCACCTTTTTGCTCAGTTTGTTGGCCAACTACCTACTTCTCTCACCCTTATTGTTCATGTATTGAACATGAACATTTGCAAACATGTGTTTGCACACAGAGGCTTTGTTTTCAAGTATCCTTGCAAAATATCTGGGAATAGCTAGGAGAGATGGGTGGGTGAGTGGGGTCAAGATACATGGTTTTGTGGTAGTCCTCACTTGAAAAGCAGGCAATTTGTCTGGAAGCAATTTTATACAGGGCTAGGGTAGCTGGGCAGGTTGGGGAGGATGGTGGAGGACAGGGGTGCCTGGAGGGCAATGGTCCATGGGGTCGCAAAGGGTCAGAATTGACTGTGCGACTGAACAACAACAACAAAAAGGGTAGCCTGAGAATTAGGAGCAGAGTCTGATTCTTTGAATCAATATTATTTTCTGCCTACAGTTGGAAAGGGTGAATTTTTACCCAAATTAAGTCAGTGCAATATTAGACCAATGCAGTGGTGTGTCCGTGATCACTCTGTATTTAGAGAAAAATGATATTTATAGATGTGTCTTCTCCATAAATAATATCTTGTTGATTAAATAACATATTTGGATTATAGCAATAGCCATGAAGCACTATATTAAGGCGACCCAGAATCCAGGATTTAGAAATGGATTGGTCAACAGTACATTGCATTTCTCAAGCTGAATATATTGTCCACTTATCTGGCTTTAGGGCCAACATCTGATTTGGAGCTGTTGCTTTGCTTTTGGGCCAGCTGGTATAAATGCTCCGCTTTGTCTCATCTAAAGTAATGGAGCAGGGCTTTTACCTGACCCTAGCAAGGATGTTTGATCCATCAGTAAGCATACTCAAAACATACCTGGACAATGACCATATTTCCTGAATTTCTTCTTTGCTAAATCTTCTGCTGGAAGATGAGACACCCAGCACTCAATCAGCTATTGTGGAAGAGCAAAAAGAAAAGTCACTGATGATGCAAATAGATTAAAGCTGAAAAGACATCTAATGATTTATGAGTGCTCATTTGGTAAGTTGGCTGAATAGGTCAGTGGTTTAGCTCTCTGGCTGCAGAGCCAGAAATTGGTTCATTCCCACCCAGCCCCAAATGTGCCTCCAGGTAGAAGAGCCAGTCTGTGTAGCTTTTTGTAGGGTGCTCCAGTCGTGAACCACTTCTGTGGATCCTTTGTCTGGAAAATCCTAGAAAGAGTCACCACAGGTCGGAATCACTTTGAGATCATGAAATTGTTACTATCATTATAGGACGGTGATGGCAAACTTTGGCACTCCAGGTGTTCTTGAGCTTCATTTCCCAGAAGCCCATGTCTCTGTGAATCCACACAAATGGGTTTGCTGTGTGTACTCCAGCTGTTTTTGGACTTCAATTCCCAGAAGCCCAATTATCTGTGAATCCAGATACTTGGGCTTCTGGGGATTGAAGTCCAAAAACAGCTGGCGTGCCAAGGTCTGCCATCACGGTAATAGGAACATTTATTGGAAACTTTCTTTATTACAAAAAACTTTGATTCCTCTGAGCACAGCAAAGGATGAAACTTTGAGGTAGAGTAAGAAGGATGCATGCTCACAACTCTTGACAGATCTGTCTATAAACCACTGCTTTAAAAAAAGAAAGAGAATGAATGAATGAATGAATGAATGAATGAAGGTTGTTATTTACATTGTGCGATCTAGCGAGGGTTCATCTCCAGAATGTCATATCAAACAGGTCTGGTGAATTCCTTGTGTCAAGAATGGCAGTGGCTTGAAGTGGTTAAGATGCTGAACTTGAAAACTGGAAGATAGGAGTTCGATTCCTGAGTACTGCATGACAAAGTGAGCTCCCATCTCTGTCCCAGCTCCTGCCAAGCTAGCAATTCGAAAGCAAGAAGTTGCAAGTAGATAAATAGGTACCACCTTGGTGGGAAAGTAAACAATGTTCAGTGCACTCCAGTGTTGAAGTATGCCTGCAACATGTCCATGGAAATATCTGCAGACGCAGACAGTGGTGGCTCTTTCAAACAGAGATGAGCACTGAACTCTAGAGTCAGATATGACTGGCTTTTGAGCAAGGGTGACCTAGAATGAAATACAATATAGGTCTACCTGTCTGTAGCACCAACCTATTTCCCTTTGGTACACTATGTAAGCAGCTGCTGCGTCACTGTGACCCTCTCTTCCCAAGCTTTTACCAGCTATATGAGCATATTTTGCTCTTGCAATAACCTGCAGTGACATATTTCAACATATCTGTGTGGCCTGTGTAGGAGTGCTGACTTGATCTTCTGGTAATTGAAGTCCAAGGACACCTGGAGTGCCAAGGTTGGCCATCACTGCCCTATAGCGTAGGAGCTTGTTTGAATCTTCCACCCCACCCTATTGCTTGGAAGCAGTAGACCTGTGATGGTGAACCTTGGCACTCCAGGTGTTCTTGGACTTCAATTACCAGAACCCCACATCAGAACTCCTGGAAATTGAAGTTCAAGAACACCTGGAGTGCCAAGGTTTGCCATCACTGCAGTAGACACACAAAGCAAAGAGCTTGTAAGGATGTAATGTCCTTCAAACAAGGCCTATAAGTACAGCGATCTACATCCCAGCAAACTCAACGTCACAAATTGCCCAGAATTGTGATGTTCTAAATCTTTCTATGAAAATTCTACTTCTGGTGTGTTTGATCACCTGTTTTTCCTTCCTCTTCACCCCATTTTGTTTCTGTTTTTTTCTTTGGCTGCTTTATTAGAGGAGTGGTTCAATCAAGGTGAGTCTTTCTTGATTTTTTTTCCTTTCCTACTTTAATTTCCTGCCATTGTTTATATTTTCACCTTCTTTTGTGTATATGAATAGAACCAAAGGTGGGAGGGTTTAAAGCAGGGGTGCCCAAACTATGGCCTGGTGGCCGTATCCGGCCACCAACACTAATTCATCTGGCCCACAAAACCCTCAGCACTGCTGGAAGCAGAAGTAAAACACGCCCATACAGGCGCATTTTACTTCTACTTCCAGGAGCAATTAGGGCTTTGTGGGCCGAATGAATTGGTGTCGGGGGCTAGATCTGGCACCTGGGCCATAGTGACCAGCTCCCTAAACCACATGACCAGCCTGCAGCCTGAAAAGTTTGGGCACCCCTGGTTTAAAGGACGTGGACTGACAACTTTATTCCTATTGACAATACTAATTCTTATTTGATTTGACTATGCTTCCTTTTCTTACCACCGATCACAAATTGCTGTTATGAACTCAGGTTGTTTGGGTGGTGGAACCATCGTGGCTTAGTGGTTAAGATGCTGAACTTGATGACTGGAAGTTTGGCAGGCCAGCAGTTTGAGACCCGAGTGCTGCATGACAGAGTGAGCTCCTGTCTCTGTCCCAGTTCCTGCCAACCTAGCAGTTCAAAAGCAAGAAATTGCAAGTAGATAAATAGGTGTCACTTTGGTGGGAAAGTAAACAACATTCTGTGCGCTCTGGTGTTTAGTCATACCTTTACCTTACACCTGTCCATGGAAACATCTGCAGATGCAGACAGTGCTGGCTCTTTGGCTATTAACAGAAATGAGCACTGAACACTAGAGTCAGATACGACTGTCTTTTGAACAATGGTGACCTTTACCTGTTTGGGTGTTATTTAAGTCAATTAAAGGGAATAATGGACCACTCTGAAAGCAGCTTTGTATATCTGTTGAGAAGGGCAAAGAAAATCACCCTTCTTCTTCTGCCCTGACCTTTGTAGTCTCATTGCTATTAATTATTCTGCACTATGCATGATTGGCATGTGGCATGAAGAAGTGATCTTTGGTCACAAAACCTCACTGATAGTTTGAGTTTTTTTAGCAGTCTGAAAAAAGTGACCACTGTATCTGGCATCTTTGTTGTATAAAGACCACATGGCGATGTTTATTTTTATGTAACATAGGAACTCGTAAGCCACATCTCCATGTTGTTTTCATGGATGGTCAACAAGTAGAGACCTTAGCCTTCCCTCTAAATAAGACATCCATGGGCTCCCTCATCTGTACATTATCTCAGAAATACAAGAACTGTAACTTACTTACCTTTCCTAGTTCCATGTTTCCAGATAATGCGTAAAGAAAAAGATTTGTGTATGTCATCATTTATTCTCATCAGATGCTTGCCTGTTAGATTGGTTGAAAACAGCAAATCATGTTTACAGCTTTTAAAAAATACTCACCGGTAGCCTATTATGTGTTTTACTTCTAGCATATTCTTTTTCTCCTGCTTTCCTGATGTGTAGCTCAAGATAGTGTATGTTGTTCTCTCGGCTCCACTCACCAGTTTTATCTTGAAGAGTAGGTACAGAGAAGGGCAACAAAGAAGATCAGAGGACTGGAAACCATAGGAGAAAAGAGTCAAGGAACTGGGCATGTTTAGCTTTGAGAAAAGGAGACTGAGAGGGGAGATAACAATAGCAATCTTTAAATACCTGAAAAGATAATCATAAAGAGGAAGGGAAGGATCCCAGAGTGCAGGATGCATAATAAGGGGCTGAAACTACAAGAAGCCAGATATAGGCTGAATATTAGGAAAACCTCTTAACTGTTAGAGCAGTACAAGAATGGAACCAATTAACTTGGGAGATGGTGAGCGTTCTAACACTGGAAGCATTCAAGAGAGAATTGGGCAATCTTCTGTCAGATCTACTTTGATTTGGATTAATGCATTGAGCAGGGGGTTGGACCCAAAGGGGGACTAGGCTGAGATGCAGTGTCTGAAGTTATCCATATCAGGTCTCAGCAGACACAAAACTGGCAGTGGTGGTGAGAGAACCAGGTGCTCCTTTGCTAAGTAGAACATTTTCATATTGGTTGTTGCTCTGTCCTTAGATGATGAAGATAAAGTAGACTGTGTTTTGTTGAAAATAAAACCACAGCACGCACTTGTGAATCAGCTGGCATATAACATTTACTTAAATTACCCCTGGAATCCCAGTTTGGGGTGAAAGACAGAATCTAAATCAAACAGGGAGTTGAATCAGTTTTAATCTGCCCCATCAAGTGAAAGCCAGATGGGGAGAGACCTAGCCACCTGAAGGAAAAACAATGTCACAAAACCTAATTGTTGTCTGTGTTAAGCTTTCATATAACTAATCAATCATATATAGCAGTTTGAACAAGGTGGGAACTAATCTTTCTAGTCTCTAAAGAAAGACAAGAAGATATTGCAAGTTGGACACTAAGAACATTTTGCTGGGTATCTTTGATGTACCTCCTCCCAGCATGGCTGCCTTATCCAGGCAGATTGTTGCTTTTGATCATTGAAGAGTGTAGAGAGTTGCCTCCTACCAGATCATAACTTGTTTGTTCCTCAAGATCAGTATTGTCCCCTCTGAGTCTCCTACAAGCTCTCAAAGATCGCCAGCAGAGCTCTTTCCTATCCTATCACTCCAGTATCTGGTTCTCTTGAAATGCTGACATTTGAACTTGAGACAATTTACTGAACAGCAGCCCGAGGGTCACACAACTGAGGTTGCAAAAGGCCCATGAAGAAGAGTTCGTGCTAATACACATAGGTTGAATTGGCTGGATTGCTCAGTGGTTTAAGTGCCTGACTATGGAGCCAGAGGTTGGAAATTTGATTCTTCATGGTTACTCTCCAAAACTCTTCTGGCCTTGAAGAAACTGCATTGGCTGAAGATGCCTCCAGTAGAGAAATACCACCTCTGTATTTTCTTTATCTAGAAAGGGTTGCAAGGAGTCAGAATTGACTTGATGACATGCAGTTATTATATAAAACAAGAGCAGGGTTTTCTATGCTGATGAGCGAGTTTTCCTTTTCTCTGTCCATCCATCTTTCCTTCTATATCTTATTTTCTTAGACTGAACTCCTGATAGCAGAGGCTGTTTCACTCTTTTACTTTGCAAGATGCTCTCACAGGCCTTTTGACAGGAAATAAGATATATGGTTATTTAACACACACACACACACACACACACACACACACACACACACACACACACACACACACACACACACACACACACACACACACACACACACACACACACAAAAAAAAAAAAACACAACTATAAGAAGACAGTATGATCCCCTATGCTAGTCATGGTGAACCTAGGCATTCCAGGTGTTCAATTTCCAGAAGCCCAAGTCCCTATGAATCCACATGAATGGGTGTACTGTAAGATTTGTCATCACAGCCCTATGTGATTGCTGAACTATATTCTGGGTAACATTCCTAGATTTTGCCTCAACAAGGTAATTGCTCTATTGAGCCTAATGTACAGAAATATGAGAACAGGTGGCAAAGTGCCACTTGGATTGGCATGGTTGCAAACACACTGCATGTGCCAAGATTGAAATAGGATGCATCTAGTATCTATTCTGAGGGACTGCAGTGGCTCAAGTGGTTAAGATGCTGACTGGGAGGCGGAAAGTCAGCAGTTCAAAACCCGAGTACTGCATGAAGGAATGAGTGCCCATCTCTGTCCCAGCTCCTGCCAACCTAGTAGTTTGAAAGCAAGAAATTGCAAGTAGATAAATAGGGACCACTTCGGAGGGAAGGTAAACAGCGTTCCGTGCACTTCAGTGTCTAGGCATGCCTGCCACATGTCCACAGAAACCTCTGAAAATGTAGAAAGCACTGGCTCTTTGGTTATAAAAAGAGATGAGCACTGAACCCTAGAGTTGGATCTGACTGGCTTTTGAGCAAGGGTGGGCTTTACCTTTAACTTTAGTAGATCTTCTGTGCAAGTGAATTTTCTTGCAGAAGTTGTAGCAATTAGGGATGTGCATTTTAATTAGGAAATACTCAGAATTCCCTGAATAATGCCATATTCTGATAGTTTTTTATATATATGAATCTGATTTTGATAGTTCCAACTATCTGTAGTAATTGCTCCTCATATTTGGAGTTCTATATACTCCATTTGAAATACATTCAGAACGACGCAAAATAGGGCCAGATTTTCATTTTGAAAGCACACAAGCAGATGTTTGTTTCTGTATGCCTATTTAGCAAAGTCATTGTCCTATATTGTTACAGCTAGGGTCTTGCATTGCCAGATGTTCTTAGACTACAGCTTCCAGAGATCTTGGTTAGCCCATCTGGGGACCCAAGATTTGGAATCATTGCAATAACTTGGCCCTTGGTCTAGAACAATGTTTCCCAACCTTTAGTTCTTGGACTTCAATTCCTAGAAGCCGAAGTCAGTCCTGGCTGAGCAGTGCTTTTGGGAATTGACAGTCTTCTGGGAATTGAAGTCCAGGAACCAAAGGCTGGAAAACACAGGTCTATAACTAAATCTAATCAGGACCTTGGACAGCTCACTGTCTGAAAACTTTTTCTTGGGAGCACAGGAATGTATTTTTGTCTACAAGATACAAAGGTGTTATGACAATTTTGGAAGGGGAAGACAAGCCAGCAATATTTTCCCCCCCCCCCCCTTTGAGAAACCATCTGATACTTTAAGGGACCACTGTATTATTAAATAGTTACTGGCTTCTTTTTAACAATACAGTATGGATTAACAATAATCCATATGCAGTGAAGGCTGCACTTGAGGAAGTTCTCTGAAGCTCAGGGGTCTGGTGAAGCCACATCTTTTGGTCTAGAAAGACCTGGCAATGGATGGAAGATTTCTCATCTAGGTCACCCACCAAGCTTGAAGCCATGAAGGGAAATGCCCAGATTAATGCAGTCTTAATCTTCATCATGCAACATTTACAAAGTAATCTTCACATTACCCTGGAAGGGGGTGTTAATGCACTGTTGCCATGCCAGTTGACTAGCCACTGGATCTAATTCAGCCTGGGGAGAGAGACGAGAACAAGCAGAATACATTAAAGTGGTGTAAAAAATGCATTTTTCAAATATTTAACACCCTGATAGTTTTTATTAGACTACCCATCTTATAGCTGGCTTCAGTCTGTTTCATGGTCTGAATTGCCAGAGGAATATTTCTTCCTCATAACCCTACATGCAAAAATCTTGAAAATAAATATGAAAATGGCAGGTACATGGCTGCCAAAATCTTATAGATAGTGATTGGCTGACATATCTTTAGGACTGTACAAAGTTGCTGGGTACCCAGTTAATTAATTGATTAGATCTGCATATATTTGCATGACTAAAACTACTGGAAGGGAGAAGAAATAATTCCTTT
Organism: Furcifer pardalis; assembly: GCA_030440675.1. Taxonomy (NCBI): domain Eukaryota; kingdom Metazoa; phylum Chordata; class Lepidosauria; order Squamata; family Chamaeleonidae; genus Furcifer; species Furcifer pardalis. The sequence goes on from CP126898.1 coordinate 7,327,886, forward strand.
TCAGAAGCTTTGCTTGACTTTGTAGAAAGGCATTTCCCTCGTGTCTGTGAGTGAGACAGGAGGCACCTGCTACTTGCAATATTTGAAAATTTTTGTATTCAAATCATGATGTGTGTGTGTGTTTTTAATGGAGATTCATGGCTTTTCTCAGTGATCAAAAAATAGGAAAAGATAACTTAGATTTTCAAGGAAGGCCATAACTTACAAGTTGGGAATCAGATATCTTTGGTGTCCTTTTGTTCTGAGAAAAGGTTGAGTTTAAAAAGCTGTTAATTTTACCACTTGGGAGGTTGCTTATCATTTGTTATACAAGCAGGTTTCCTGTCGGGCAAACGTCTTGTCCCCAAAGACCATGCCAACTTTAATAGCCAAATATCGCAACGCAAACCTGTCAACAGCCATCTAAAAACCTGTCTGTCTTTCGCTGAGGGGCTGAGCTGCATTTGTGGCCTGAAAATACCTTCTCTCCCTTTGGGGGTGGAGGCCTAGGCGTTGACAGATGCCACTGGGGTTTGTGAAGGAGATGTGGAGAATGACATAATGACATGTGGGTTGTGGGTTAGAACTTATGGCAGATGTTGAGTGTCAGAGGGATTGTAGATCTGCTGTTGCTGTGCTCTGAAGTAGGTTGGTTAGGGAGCCTACCTTGTATTTCCTAGAGTTGTTACTAGAAAGAAGTCAAGAGTCTTGACTTCTTGCTGTATGGCATCTCCTACCTTCCCAATACCCCGGGCAATGACCACCTTGTGAGGGCTAATCTTTCTTACACTGGGTCAGGCAAAAGGAACAATGGAATGAATTTACCAAAAGGTGACTTCATTTTGGCAGATTCACATCTGGCCAAGAAGGAGGAGGAGGAGGAGGAGTGCTAGTGGTGGCAAAACTCCATGTGTTAACAAACAGAAAGCAAACCATGTTAACCAGCATAACCATGTTAAAGCTAGTCCAGGGGTTCCACTACTACCGTACCCAGAAGTGGAAGCAGATGCATTTACGTCAGCCTTAAAGGTGCCTGTGGCTGTTGTAAATGTGGGTGCAAAATCATAGCTTGGAGGTGAGCGTTTGCACAGAAGAAAAGGAGAAGTGATTAACCCATTCTTTCCCAGGGCTGCTTCTCTAGCAAATTGGTGTTTGTGCAGTTCAGGCATTTGTATCCCACTTGTGTGTGTTTTTGGGGTGCTAAGGATGCTGGCTATGGTTTTGCATTGCTTTTGTGTTGAATTGTTTTATTGCTCCTTTTTTTTAATCACAGGGAAGAAGAACGCAGATGGAGACAGGAATTTCGACACACTGGACTTGCCAAAGCGATCCGAATCAGCAAAAGGTAATAAGCAAAAGACTTGACCCTGTGTTTTGAAAAGATTAGCATAGGGGAAAGGGCATGGATCCCTAAGGGAGTAGAAAACACACAGCATTTCACCTGAGATTTAATGCTTCTTTAATTCTACTATTGCATGAACAGTGAAGTGCTACGAAATGCCATCCTCTTTTATGTGTTCTTTTGTGTTCTGGCCGAATTGGCTAAAAGCGGCAATTGTGAGAATGGAAACTGTCTTTTCCAAACATTTCCTGTAGAGCTTTCTCTGGCAGCAGGAAGAGGGGTTTGAGATCTTTCCTTGCCCTGCAAGCTGGTTATTTTTCACCTTGAAGGGTTTTCAGCAGTGGGGTATATTTTCTTTTCAGTCTGGGTTTCTTTTTCAAAACAAAGAGAAAGGAGGGCTAGGTACAAACCACAACCATGTTCTTAATGGCTATGGTGAGGGGGAAATGTTTTTGCACTCTTTCACAAGTGGATTTTCTTTTTCTGCACCTGTCAAAATACCATCATCACCTAAGTATGGATAGAATTTAGACCAGCGTTTCCCAACCTTTGGTTTTTGGACTTCAATTTCCAGAAGCCCAACTCAATTCCCTAAAGCACTGATCAGCCAATGGACTGACTTAGGCTTCTGGGAATTGAAGCCACCCTGTGGGGTGTGGGCTTCGGGCTTCATGTTGGGAAATACTGATTTAGACTTTAATAGTCTATTTTGGCTACCATTTACATGGTAGGGGAAAGAATCCATTCAAAGCACCAGGACTTGAATTTCTAAGCAATCTGCACAGCATTACACTGTCAATTTAAATGACAAATGAGAAGAGAATTACCATGTTGATGCTGGCTAAAGGTTAAGAGAGGCTTTCTGCTGGTCAGAGCTGTTTAACAGTGAAAAGACTGTCTCAGGCATAGAAGACTGTCTTTCATCAGAAATGTTTCAGCAGAGTCTAGTTGGCTATCTGTTGTATGCATCTTGGATGGTGATTATGATTCATTGAGCAGAGAGTTGACTAGATGACCTTTAAGGGTATTTCCAACATTGTGCTTCTATAAAAGAGACTAGCTGGATGGAAAATTAAAGACCATCAAAAAAACCCACCCCTCTTATTAATGACTGTCAACAAGTTAGCTTTGCAAGAAGCAAAGAAATCCTATATCCCTCCAGGTCTTACTCTCTGTTACCTTTAGCTGGCAGTATCTGAAGAGCATCAATTCCCTGTCTTGACTTCATAATTAAGAACCCAGAAAGAGAAGTGCCTCCTTGCTTAGGGAAGAAAAGTGACCATGATAATATATGGTAGCTTTGATTCACCCAAGTGCTGCCTGTCTCTCCTCTTTACAAGGCAGGCACAGATCTACCTTGGCTTTTGACTCAATTTGCTAATTGGAATGGTTAAGGGCAAGTGATGTAAGAAGAAGTTTTGAGGAACCATACCTTGGACACCTAGTTGTTATTCATTGAGGAGTCTGTGTATTGGTAGACATTCTGCACAAGGAAATGGACTTAAAAAATCAAGCATATCAGAAAACAAAGCAAAATTACAAAACTAGGATTGAAAGGGAGACAGCAGAAATCAAATACATCCATCTGTTAGATACCCATCACAGGGGGCTAAATATTAGTGAAGGGTTTCTGGGACATTATCAAATTTGATACACAGATTGCTATATGATTTTATATTATAACTTTCCTGCCAATTCTCTTTAGTAAAACAGAAAGAAACCAGGTACAGGTGTTTGTTTGTTTTCCCCTGACATGCAGGTCACAAGTTGATCAGAGACCATAATGGGCTTTCTCAGCAACCTTGAGATTGAAAGGGAGTCATTTAGAGTTTATCTGAATAATCTATTGTTGCTAATGGCTGTGTGAAACTGCATTCTTGTGCTCCCTTGTTTGTCATCTTGCTTGACCACACCCCTTCTCCCTTTGAGCCCCTGAATTTGGTATATAAAGAACATGCCTGTAAGTTTCACTCTTTGTCCGATGAAGTGGACTTAATCCATGAAAGCTAACAATAAAAATATAGCAGTTAGTCTTTAAAGTGCTACAGTGTTTTTTATTTTGTTTTGTTTTGTTTTGTTTTCTGATATGCCTGAACCACAGACTAACACGGCTACTATTCCAAAAAATTGAAAAATCAAGTACATCTGCATGCATTTTTTAGCCATTTGGATATCACATCACCCACTGACTAGGCAGACCATGATTAGTGCACTTTCATCTTGCCCAAGGGATCCAATGGAGGACGCTTTGGTAAGTTTTAGTCCCAGCCTAACATCATTGACAAGAGATGGACAACACTGCCTAGTTAGACTGCTGAAGACCCCGTGCCCCAACAAGGCTCTCACCTAGAAGCGGATCTTAAGAAACACTGCATTCTAATCAAGAGTGGAAAATGGGGGTCCATGTATCACATCTAGATGGTTTTTTTTTTTAAAAAAACCAATCTGTTCATGATTTTGATGGGGAAGCCATCTTGAAAAGGAACAGATTGCCATGAACTTTTCCCTCCCAAGTTTGGAAAGAGACAACGGACCATTATTCTCACGTTCACCCTTTTCAAAACATCTTTTTCCAAAGCAACTGGTTTACATGGAAACTTTAAAATTTAATAACAAGATTGTAGTAGTTTGGAATGATCCATGAGCTAAGCAAAAGTAAAATGGCCCTTTTTTATGCCATTCAGGGCACAGGTCAGGGTTGTGGCACAGAACTTAATTGACTCTGATGAGATCAGCTCTCGGTTAAGGAGAGACTTATTTCCAAGCCAGAGAAGAGGTCTTCATGATCAAATGGGTTTGGTCAGAGTGCCATAAAGTCATGCTCTTCTTTTTCTTTTAATCAGGCATTTCACATTAATCTCATTCCTATTAAGGATTATTGTAGTTTTCACTATCTTTTAAAAGAAATGGTACAGCAGGGTCTGATAAAATTGTTTTTTCAAAAGGAGGAACGAGTAGTATGATAGATTAACATTTATCTAATTGCTGATTGAGATCTTTCAGAGCATGTTTAGCTCTCTGCTCTTACTTTATAGGAGGTGAGGCTGTTGAGAGCATAGGACAGTGATGGCGAACCTTTCAGAGACCGAGTGCCCAAACTCAACAGGCTGCCGTCCGATTCACAAAGGGATGGGGTGAACTCTATGCTGGGGGGAGGGAGGAAGAGCTCCCATTGGCAGTTGGGCAGAGGGGTGGGGTGAACTCTTTGCTGGGGCGATTTTGTCACTCCCTGTGACATCAGGGCACTTCTGGCATCGGCAGCAATTTGGCCTGGGATTGGGATGAATTCAGCCCCAGGGGCTGGATCCGGCCCATGGGCTGTAGGTTGGGAACCCCCGCCTTAGAGTCAGACACAACTGCCATTCGGGGAAAGGGAATCCTTTACCTTTACTAACAAAGCACTGCCTCTGAGCATGTGTGAAAGCTTTTCTTTCACCATGGAATAAATTACATTACCCATGCAGGACGAGTAACGGACTAGATCTGAGATCATCTGAGCGTGTAACAGGTCAGAGAGAAACATTCATATCTTTATGGAAACTGACAGTTGCTAATGACCCAGCAAGCTGGCTGAGCATAGCAAAATTGCCCAGTGTGGTTTGAAAATGGCCAGTGGGGAACGCAATTAGGATGCAATCTGATTAGGCTTAAATGTTCTGTGCAGAGCTGCCCTTGAAACACACTTGGAAGCCCACGTTTGGTTTTTTAGTGTGGTGTCTGGGTTGCTAAACAGGACTTATTGGTCTGAGGGAGATTTTAAATGCTGCTTGTGATTCTAGTTGGCTCAATTCCAAGGGCTTCTTCTTCTTTCATGTCCACGTTAAACTTCAAACTCCCCAAAGGCAGCCACCTTCTTGGCTTTGTCGTTGGCCAAATTTAAAACATCAACAGGACATGTTTCTGGTAGTAATCAGCAGACCAGCAAATGAGCCAGATTCTGTATCTCTCCACATTCACACAGCACATCGTTGTCCACTGGCAGCCCCCACTTGACCATGTTGGTCTTACATTTAGGCAGTCCATCCCTTAGCCTGCTCAGCTTCCTGAAAGTGATGTAGATGAGGTTGAGTTTCTCAGCCATGTCCTCCTTTAATGTTATTCCTTGTCCAGTAAATCTTAATTTGAGTTACCTCTTGTGTACCCTCAAGGATGTTTGTTCTTGAAATAAAGCTCTTCTTGGTGGCTTTGAGCTCAAAGTGCCTGGTGTTAACCTAAACAAACATAACTATTCTGTAATCAAGATGTACAGTACAGTGGTACCTCGAGATATGAAAGTAATCTGTTCCTTGGGGTTCTTCATATGGCAAAAATTTCATATCTCGAAGCACTGTTTCTTATAGGAATGCATTGAAAAACCAAATAATTTGTTCCGGATGTTAGAAAAAAGCCAAAACAACGTATTTTTCTGTTCAAAAATCTTCATAAAGTGCACCTTAGTATTTTTCTGCCGCATTTTCGCCACTTTATAAAGAGATTTGAACAGATAAAAGACTTGTTTTGCTGATCTCTGGAAAGGGTTACATTGGTTTCAATGCATTTTTCAGCACTTCCAATGGTGCCCTCTAGTGGCCAGCTCTGGTAATATGCCTGACAATCAGCTGTAAGCTCTCCCCCACACCCAGAAGTGTCCAATTACTGCTTTTAAGTGCCGAAACACACTGAAAATGTGATGGAAAATGCTAAAAATGGAGTGGGGATGGGTCTGGCACATTACCAGAACTGGCCACTAAAGTCCACTGTCTGGAAAAACTTAAAAAAAAATCTGTTCATATGGTGGGGGGGGGAGAAGTATCCCTGAAGGATTCTTGGGGAATTCTAGAAGTGAAATCCCCTATGGGTTTGCTCCAAGTTACGTAAAAAACCGATTTACATAAAAAGCCTATGGAACGGGCTTTTTACACAAGTCAGGGTTTTACTGTATTTATCAAATGCTTCCCAGTGAAAGCTCCACATTGACAAGGTATAAGGAAGAGGAGGCAAGAAACTCAATTTGAGTTGGACTGCCTTATTTGAAAGTAACTTTTTTTTTTTTTTTGCTAAAAAGCATTGATCCAGGCACGGTTCTCTTATAAAACCCCCACATAAAAGAGGTTGTTAAGTCGGATTCATCTCATGTTTGGGATGACCTTGGGGGGAAATGGAAATGGTGCACGTCTTTCCCCCTTCTTGCACTGTAGAAAAGTCAGCGTGTTCTCTACAGGGCTTTAATCACAATGGCCTTTTGTATAATAAGCAGTGATATGTGCTCTTTTAAAAGAGTTCTGGGTTTAAAGCCTCCTTTGTTCCTAGCAGTGAACTTGAAACAAAGTGAGAAATGAACTTTATGTCTCGGAAAAGAATCAAAGGGGGGGATTGAAAGAGCTGGAACGTTGCCTGTAACATTTGGAAAATTTGTGTTCCGCAGATCGACAACGTTAGACACCCAAACCCCTTGTGCTGTGGCTCCTGGTATTATCTCTTCCTCTTGGATAGGGAGAGAAAGAGCAGTGATGAATCCCGGATAGAGAAATAGCCCAGGATCAAGGAATCCACCTGCTTCCATCTCCATTTGGTTTTATTAGGAGCAACGATACTTTTACAACCATTTCATAGCACTTTGTGCGCTCTTTGGGAGGTTCACAAAGTTACTTAGCATTTTCCCCCCAACAGCCTGGGTACTCATTTTACCAACCCTGGAAGGATGGAAGAAGCTGAGTTAACTGAAATTCCCATCAGGATCGAACTCACAACATTTTGGCTGCAGTACAGCGGTTTAACCACTGTGCACCAGGTTCTTCTGCTCAACACTGCTCTCTCTATCATGAACACCTTTCTATCACGAATACCTTCCTTTCTTTGAGAGATACATTCTGGTTCTTCTTCTTGTGCCGTATCCAATTCTGAATGTTGGTGATCCTCATAGTGATCGGCCATGAAGACAGTCCTGGGAATATAACGCAGCGGCCTTTCGTCTACCTTCCATATCAGTCTGGTCCTAGGGAGGGTTTAAATGCCTTCAGTTTAACTCCAGATCTCATGGGCCCATTTCGCTTCCCATTTGCTTTCCAAGAATCTGCCACTCTACCCTGCCTTTTTCTAACCTCAAGGTTACCCTTCCAGGCAAGGTGATAACTGTCTATGGACCGCCCTTCTGCGATATGCCAAGCACCAGTGTTTATTTAACGTTTAATATTTCTCTGAACACCTTTGTTAACCCAAGCTCTACTTCCGCTTTCTCTTTTAATTTAAAATAGTGTTTTGTTCTGTGCACTCTGGCATCTAGACATGCCTGCCACATGACCATGGCAACATCTGCAGATGCAGACAGTGCTGGCTCTTGAGCTGTAAATGGAGATGAGCACTGGCTTTTGAGCAAAGGGATCCTTTACCTTTACTATTCTAAAACTACCAGAATGATAATACAGTAATAATAATAACAGTGTTCTGTTCAGTCAATTCTAATTAGTGGCAGTTCTTTCTACTTAGAAGTAGTTTGCCGTTCCCATCTTCTGAGGGGTGCCCTGGGTCTCTGCAGCTTGATCATGGCTACACAGGATGGCTCTTTTCCCAGGAGGTACTGTCAGGAATCGAACTCCCAACCTCTCACTCCCCAGACAATTATCTAAACTGCTGGACTATCCAGCCAACTTGGGAATTTTTAAATGGGAAGTGGTTGGTGTTCTTTGGTGTTCAATTCTCTTTGGTTCTTCCTGCTGAATTGCCTTGCTTCTTCTCCCAATCAATGGGGTTACAAGGAGTCAACGTTTCCCATCTTAACTCTAACTCAAAGTCTTAACAACTGAGCCACTGTGGCATCTGTGGTATATAAGGGTAACTGCTATTACTGCTGCTATTTCACTTCCTTTTTCAACTGCTGGGAGGGTTTATTATGCCATTATCCTATCCTGTGGATACATCATTGATGGTGGAACATATTTCCATTCAATAAAAGAACTAGAAATACAGCCTTGAGCCACATGCCATTGAAAGCATTTGCGAGCAGAAAAACCTGATCACCCTGTTTCTGTGCCAACCAGTTGTAGGACACAGTTCTTTAGTTTTTCCACAATTCCCAGGGAGGTGTTGTGTGTTGGGAAGGACAGCTGTTGCTATGAGCATTGCATCAGAGAAGAACATCAGCCAAGAATGGGCAGTAGATCTTGGCGTCCTACCAGAGCAAGGGCTGCCAAGGAGATGCCGGGTGTTGTTGTGGAAAACAGCTGGAACAATTGGCAGTTGTTCTTTGGATGGATATCCTCCCAGCATTTGGCATATCTTCTTCTGCCGTATCTGAATATAGGTGATCATTGTTGCAATCAACCATGAAAATTATCATGAGGATATAATACACTGGCCTTTCATCTGCCTTCTGCATTGCAGAATGACCCCCGTACCACTGATCCAGCTCCAGGAGTCACTTTCTGGTCTTGAGCCCTTTTGGCACGCAAAGTCCTCCTTGGCCCCAGGCCAGTATTGCTGAAGCTGCTGACCTCCTTCAAGATGGATTCCCTGTGGACTTTGCCACCCAAGTCCATTAGTGCTCAGGGTTGTCAGGTTAGTTAACCACCGCCTCAAACTCGGCGTTGAGTCACTGGCCTACTCTATTACCATAGCATATAGTGCTGAGAATTCCCACCAGGGTTGCTAAGTGTCTCGTGTTTCCATGGCCTCGCTAAGTACACGGATCGTCATAATCCCCCATGGCAGTCATAATTTACGAAGGTGGTAACGACTGCTCATCTGTCTTGTGGTGTCTCATCTTGGCAGAACTTTATTACCTCGGATAGGAGATTTTTCCCTCGCGGATCTTCCCTTGTGTCAAAGCTTCTCCCCCAATCCCATAACATTGAGTACATTAAATTTTCAGCTCTACTCATCCATCAAGAATTTAGACGTCGCATGCCAGCTGGCTGCGCCTCACATTCAGCTATAATAAAGGAGCTGGCTTATAGTTCCATCAAACTGTGCCTTTTTTTTTTTTTTAGAATTGACGTGAAGATGAAATTAGTGTGTGTTTTTCTGTGGCTGTTCTAGCATTCACCTGTTTCTTGACTGAAATAAAAAACAGGAATTCGAGAGGAAGGGAAAATTGCTTCTTGATTGAATTTGCTTCTTGGTTGAACTTTGGAGAATAGACTTCAAGAGATGGAAATGTTCCTTCTAAGGGACATTTGTGTGGTCCTTGGTAAGATTCCCCATCTTTTAAATAGGTGTGTTTGCATATCGCGCCTGTTCATTATGAACAGAATCACTCTTCAAGAGTGGATCATTTGCATCTAAACAGCAGCATCCAAAGAGACAGCACTTTATGTGCCTGCAGATGTTTCTGTGGTCATGTGGCAGACATGACTAGACACTGGAGCACACAGAATGCTATTACCTTTTCCACCAAAGCAGTACCTATTTATCTACATGCAATGTCTTTCTTTTGGCAGGAAGTTGAACTGGTACCATTCCTTAAATATATTATTTACCTTATAATAATAATAATAATAATAATAATAATAATAATAATAATAATAATAATAATAATAATAATAATAATAATAATAATAATAATAATAATAATAATAATAATAATAATTTCTTATCAGAAATTCTCCTGTGTTGAAATAATTTTTTACAGAAGAAACTCCACTCAGGGAATGGCCAAATGAGGCTCCTTTTATGACCCCAAGAGCTGGGACAGAGACAGGCACTCAATCCCTCATGCAGTACCTGGATCTCAAACTGCTGACTTGCTGGCCTTCCAGCTAACACGATGAGCTTCTTAATCGCTGTGTCACCGCAGCCCTTATTTACCTTGAAAACCCTTCTAGGGTTGCTATAAATTGGTTCTAACTTGATAGCGTAAAACTAAGTAAATCCATGTTATGCCAGCCTCAACAGGATCCTGGCCAATATATGGCTCCAACCTTGTTGCTAAGGAGAGTAGACCCACTGAACCAGTGGAATTTACAGAAGCATCGCCTAGCCATTTTGAGGGTAGATTCCAGCTCAGAATAGCAATCGGATTTGGCTGTAGTTTCTGTGGATGGTTGTATGTTTTGGACAGGGCTGCTGATGGAAATCTTTGCACTTTTTTTTTAACAGTCCTGGAACTTCAGTCCCTCCCAGGTGTCTCCTGGGAGGGGAGAAAAGCCTTTTTATGCAATTTTCTCAGCACATCTTAGACAGGAACAGTATAAATCCACTTGTGTAATAAACCAGCTTAGGTGGAAAGTGACAGTTGGCTTTTTTTTCCAGCTGAGTCAAATTATTAGAGGAAGCCCAGAGGGATCTGGGGAGGTTTTGCATTGGGCTTTGGAGGTTTCTCAAGCCAGGCCTCTAAGCTATAACATTGCTGAATGTCCTTGGACAGATTACCTGTCCAAGAGGTGTTGCAGAGAATCGATTGAGCTGTTCTGTTCTATAGCTTGGATGATGTGCAGTTTTTAAACTAACCTCTCCTTCTTCCTCCTCCTCTTCCTCCTCCTTCTACTTCTTCTGAAGTTGAGGTTCTTGCTCTGGCACTTCTACTAGCATCCACCAGCATGATTTGGTGTTCTTGTAATATGTGTCAGGTGTTTAATGTCTGGCCGGACATCCCACTATGGTAATGGAGTAGACTGCACAGCCCAATGGGAGCGCTTCTTCCCTCTCCCCAGCACAGAGTTCACCCCGCACCTCTGCCTGTTGAGGTTGGACACACAGTCTCTAAAAGGTTCGCCAATATTGCTCAAGGGTCAGAGATGACTAGCTTTCGAGCAAAAGAAACGTTCACCTTTAATATCTGGCCTTCCTCAGGAGGTATTGGAAAAAAATGAAAGCAAAGAGAAACATCATACAGTATTGCATTACTCATCATTTTACATTCAGAAGATGTACTAAGCACATTAAAATCATGTTACATTTAGAATGTGTTGTCTAGACGCATTACAATCATTTATACCACACGTTACATGAAACCATTTGCATTACCATTTTTATTATTTACAAGGAGAGCATTTGTAAGGAATATTCCAGAGCACATTTAAATGTTAACATATTGGTACATATTAAATATGATAGTTACATATGTTACTTAAATGTGCTCCGAAATACACCTCATGAGTGCTTTCCCTGTAAGTAATGAAAATGATATTGTGGGTGTAACGGGAAATCTCTTTCAGTCCGGTCCTTACCCCCATTAAACCAACAACAAGATGGGAAAGACTTTTTACTTTTTATAAACAGCACCTTAGCTAATGGCCAAGACCAGGGGTGCCCAAAGTAGGGCCCATGGGCAGTATTTGGCCCAGATGCCAATTCATCTGCCCATGAAGCCCTTGTCACAGGTGCATTTTACTTCCGCTTCCAGGAGCGACAAGAGATTTGTGAGCTGATGAATTGGTATCAGGGGCCCAATCTGGCCCCTGTGGTTATGTGACAGGCATGTCTAGATGCCAGAGCATGCAGAACACTGTTACCTTTCCCGCCAAAGTGATACATATTTATCTACTTGCAATTTCTTGCTTTTGATCTGCTAGGTTGGCAGGAGCTGGGAGCTCATTCCTTTGTGGAGCTCTTGAACTACTGACCTGCTGACCTTCCAGTCATCAAGTTCAGTGTCTTAACCACTAATCCACCACAGCCCCAATAATTTAAAACCAATACATAAACATTATTTAGCATTCAAACAACTATATAGGTCTTGGTTCAGATAGCCGCAAAATGTTACTAAAACCGTCCTGATCAAGCTCCACCTTTGCCGATAGTTTGCTGAGTTTCTATCTGTGTGTGTTTGTGTGTAACCGAATTTCTAAATAACTTGATTCGGTTATTGAGGCATTTCTTTTGCTTTGTTGCCTCAATGATTTTCCAGTTGCCTAGCAGGTAGTTTAATTTTCCTCTACAAAGGATGGATCAGTTTCTTTTCTTCATCTTTTTTTTTAAAAAAAAAACTATATATGACGTCGGTGAGGATCAAAAGTCCGTGTTTCTATGATTCCCTCTGCCATCTTGTGGACATTCTTGTCATCTCCCTGTAAATCAATTTCCGATACAGTAGTTTAAGGCAGTAGTCACCAACTATTTCAGATGCAAGCCACCTTTTACACAAGGCTCATCTTTTACATGCTGAATTTTATTTTTAAATCTGTCCTTTTATTTTTTTTTTACTTCTTTATCTCTATTTTTTCTAATTCACCTCCCCCCCATTCCTTTCCTTTCCTTTTGAAATGTTTTCTTCTGTTTGACTATCTCCATCATTTATCTCATTGTTTCCCAAACTATGTTCTGTGGAACACTGGTGGACTTCAGTTCCTAGAAGCCTAATTAAGTACATTGGCTGATCATTGCTTTGGGGAATTGACTTAGGCTTCTGGGAATTGAAGTCCAAAAACCAAAGGTTGGAAACACTGGCTTATGTTATTGCTTCTCCATTATAATTCTTTATTTCTTCTGTTCTTCCTTCCTTCCCTTCCTTGCTTCTTTCTTTTTCATCTGTCTACTTCTCCATACCATACAATCATGATAGCTCTAGCCCTCAAGATCTTGAGGTTATGTCAGAGAAAAAACATCCACATGTTATCATTTACTGATAGAGATTTAGTATGTTTATATCCGGTTGAATGAGCATCCTCAAAAAATCCAGAAAAATTTACTCCCAGCCTGAACTTGCTCAGTTTGAAATGGTTCAACAGATGACTTAATTGATCCTTGCCAAGGTTTGCTTTTAATTACCACCACCTTTTTAAAAGCACAAGTAAAACCGCAATTATTATTTTATCCTTGTCCTTCTACTGGAGTTTGTATGAGATCATTTCACACCTGGGTTGACCCTTTGGTCGCTTTCAGTTTCTGTGTGGCTTTGATTTTGGTTTTTTTTTAATGCCATACAGACAATTAGTTATAGATTACAGAAAAGTAGCAAGTACGGTGGGAAGGAAATAATTAAGATGGTGTTGAAATGAAGGATACAGAGAGAAACAGGTGCCTAATGGCATTTGAAACAGCTGCACTTGGCAGGAATCGGCTTCAAAAGGTACTTCAAGGAAGGGTTTGATGGTGGTATGCGCAGCTGGAAGAACATGGTAATAATTAAATTGTAAAACCCCTCTTGCAAATGGAGCAGTTGGATTAATTAGGAAGCTAAGAAGTGTTGCAAAAGGTGCTTCTGGCATGCATACCTGCAGTGAATGTACACAGAAGAAGTGTGGAAGGGTATGCACCAAGGATCCCAATGTTCATGTAAAACAAAGGAGATGATTGTGCATGGTCACAGGTGCTTGACCGTGACGGCAAAGACAGGAAAGAGAATTGGATAAATTACAGCTAGGTATCCATAGCAGGAAAGCATCTAGAGTAGATAATAATAATTTTGTGTCAGAAATTATTCTGGGTCGAAAGGATTTTTGCTGGAGAAACTCAGCTCAGGGGATGCCCGAATAAGGCTCCTTTTGTGTCCCCAAGATCTTTTTCCACCAAAGTGGTCCCTATTTATCTACTTGCAATTTCCTGCTTTTAAACAGCTAGGTTGGCAGGAGCTGGGACAGAGACGGACATTCAATCCGTCATGCAGTACCCAGGTCTCGAACTGCCAACTTGCCAGCCTCCTATCTAGCAAGGCGAACTTCTTAACCCCTGAGCCACCACAGCCTCTAAAGTAGATAATTAAACATGAACACTTAGAACAGAGGGACGGCTAAGAACCAGCATGGGTTTCTAAAAATGAAAAACCCAAGCCAAACCAGACTAATCTTTTCTCTCAAATAGAGGTAGGAGCTTAGCAAGTCAGAGGGTTGGGTGGATATAGGGCAGTGATGGCTAACCTTGGCACGCCAGGTGTTCTTGAACTTCAATCCCCAGATCAGTGGGAGTGCTGACTTGGGCATCTGGTAATTGAACTCCAAGAATAGCTGGAGTGCCAAGGTTGGCCACCACTGATATAGGGTGTCTCGGTTTCCATGAAGTCTCCCGAGATATGTTCCTATCGGCAACAGTTGGCTTCTCAAATCTCCCATTGGGTGGATTTGTAGCTGTTTGAGGAGCTGTGTCCAAAAACTAGGGCCACAGTGGCTTAGGGGTTAAGATGCTGGGCTTGACAACCAGGCTGACAGATCAGCAGTTTGAGACCTGAGTGCCCCACGTTGGGAAGCACTGTTCCAGACCCACCTCCGATCCTCTGAAAAATCTTTGTGTGGATTCCAGCCTTAGTCATGCTTTGAGCAGACCCATTAAAACCATTCCCTTTCTGTTGACTTCTAGGGTTTGAATTGCTCTACCAGCCAGAGGTGGTGCGGCTTTATCTCTCCATTCTCACAGAAAGTCAAAACTTCAACACATTGGAAGCGGCTGCTGGTGCTCTGCAGAACCTCAGTGCCGGGAACTGGACGGTAAGTGACAAATCTATTACATTGCTTATAACGTTTTCAGTGGCTTTCCGTTGCATTTCTGATATATGCAGCCTTTTGTCTGTTGAGTAGTATTCATTTTATTTATGTATTTACATTTGTATCCTATTTTAAAAAACTTGTCAGAAACGCACAACGGTGCTTAAAGGGTTTTTGCTGGAGGAACACTACTCAGAGGATGCCCGAATGAGGCTCCTTTCATGTCCCCAAGACCTTTCCCCAAAGAAGTGGTCCCTGTTTATCTACTTGCAATTTCTTGCTTTCAAACTGCTAGGTTGGCAGGAGCTGGGACAGAGACGGGAGCTCATTCCATCATGCAGTACTCTGGTCTTGAACTGCCAACTTTCCTACCTTCCAGCTAACAAGGCGAGCTTCGTAAGCACTGTATCCTGTCCCTCTAGGATATTCTCCCACTATGGTTGGTGTACAACAGATTAAAAGAGCTTTACAAACAACAATATAAAATTAAACATGATATAATACATGAAGCCAACCAACAATAAACTAAAAAGAATAATTTATAGACAGAAAGCGAGCCCTTCCTACTGATACAGTTTTTACTGCTGGAATGTTGTCGCCTTTGAATTCTTGCGAAGCAGGGGGTCTCTTTTTTCTGTTGTTCTATAACAGGGGTTCTCAACCTACAGCCCAGGCGCTGGATGCAGCCCATGACACCATTTCATTTGGCCCCCACTACCACCGCCTCCACCACACCCAGAAGTGCCATGTGTGGCAGGCAGGGCAAAATGGCTGCCCAGCCCCTGAATGCTGTCCAAGGGAACATGACCCAGCCCTCAGCATGAAAAGGTTGAGAACCCCTGTCCTATAAGCTTCTTGTGGATTTCTCACTGGACACACCTATCGAAGTTTACTGTCTCATAGTGACTGCGGTGGCTTAGGGGTTAAGATGCTGAGCATGATGACCAGAAGGTCAGCAGTTTGATGCCTGTTGACAGAGTGAGCTTCCATAATCTATCCCAGCTCCTACTAACCTAGCAGTTCAAAAGCAAGGAATTGCAAGGAGATAAATAGGTACCACGTCAGCAGGAAAGGTTACAGTATTCCACGTGCACCAGCATTTAGTCATGACCATGGAAGCATCTCCAGATGCAGGCTCTTTGACTGTAAATGGAGATGAGCACCACCCCATGGGGTAAAGATACGACTGGCTTTTAAGCGAGGGAAGGAATAGATTAGCTGTGGAGAATATCCATGTTCAAATCCTGTAGAACTTCTAGGCATAATCCAAGTTTCTGTACTCTTAGAAACTGAGGACTTTCCCTGATAGTGATTCCAAAGAAGCAATCCCTGATCTTTCTTATCTAGGGCTCCCTGCCTTAGATTCTATCCCTGAAATGATAATATGGTAGGTTCTAAACCTAACTAATAAAAATGCAGAGCCTAAGAAATAGTCCCCAACCCATTCTGCTCTCTTTCACAGTATGTTTTTCTAGAGAAGCCAGGACCTATAGAAAAAGGTTGCTGGCATTTTTAACAGGAACTGGGGAGGCCAAAAAGACTGTCTGAATGGACTACAAACCCCTGCCACTTACTCCCTTCAGTCCTGAAGCAGTAGTATTTTTGTATTATTGCTTAAGGGGTGCTATCCATGGTCCTGAAATCCGCCTGTTCACTTTGGAAGATTCTTCTTCTGTTTCTAGGCCAGAGGTGAAACTGCTGAAATGAAGGCACCTTTTGGTGTGTTATAATAATAATTTTGTGTCATAAATTATTCTGGGTTGAAAGGATTTTTGCTGGAGAAACTCCACTCAGGGGACGCCCAAATGAGGCTCCTTTCATGTCCCCAAAATCTTTTCCCACCAAAGTGATTCCTACTTATCTACTTGCAATGTCTTGCTCTCGAACTGCTAGGTTGGCAGGAGCTGGGACAGAGACAGGCACTCATTCTGTCATGCAGTACCTGGGTCTTGAACTGCTGACTTGCTGGCCTTCCAGCTAACAAGGCGAGCTTCTTAACCACTGAGCCACTACAGCCCCTTGGTGTGTTCATTCTACAGTTCCTTTTGCCTGACCTAGTGTGAGAAAGATTAGCCAACAACACAAGGTGGCTGTTACCAGAGTATGCCTGATTGTGGTTCAAAAATACGACAATCTTTGAGGAGGCTCTTTCTGTGTATCCCACTTTGGAAAATAAGATGTATTAGATAACCATCATTTAGAGGGGTTTGTATGTCATTATAAATTCTCATAATCTCTTAAAAAATACTGTTATAGAAACTCAGGAAAACTGACCTTTTTCCTTCTCTTTCTCTCCTTCACCACCTCCCTTCCTTCTTGGCTAGTGGTCCATGTACATTCGGGCAACAGTACGGAAGGAGAGAGGATTACCAGTCCTCGTGGAACTCCTTCAGTCAGATTCTGACAAAGTGGTGAGAGCCGTCTCCATTGCGCTGAGGAATCTCTCCATGGATCGCCGAAATAAGGATCTCATAGGTGTGTTCCAAATGTTTTCTCGTCTTCACAAGGAACATTTGTAAAAGAAAGGCCAGAGGAATGATCCTGGTTTAGAAAATCATCAATCTTGTTCAATGCAGCCCTGGTAGCGCAGTGGTTAAACTGTTGTACTGCAGCCAAAACATTGTGAGTTCGATCCTGATAGGGGTCATGGTTGACTCTGCCTTCCATCCTTCTGAGGTCGGTAAGATTGAGTACCCAATATGTTGGGGTTTGTAAGTGTAATTGCTATTTAATGTCCTCAGTTATGATGAAAGAAAGCTAGATTCCAACTTTGCCCTGTTGCATGGCGAAAGGGTACACATGGGGAAGCTTAGATCATAGTCTCCTGGAGGTACTTAAAGAGCTTCAAAATGTGAAGAATATGCAAACCTTGTTCAGGGAGAAACAAGGAGATGCCAGCCCTTATGAGAATGCCTTGAACAAAAAGCACATCCACGTGCTTGCACATTAATGTGCAGCCTTAGTGATGGTTCCCTAGCGTCAGCTTGATGGAAGCTATAAAGCTTGTAAAAGGCTAGCTACAAAGTTGGAATTGTAGAACACACACTCTTGTATCTTTTTATTTCCCCACAGGAAGTTCTGCATTTGGGTCAATAGATCCTCCCTTGTTATTATTCTAAATGTTTGGAATTATTGAGAATGCTTATTTAAAGCCTTCTATTTTCCCACACCACCACTGAGGTGCAAAGAATTATAGAACCTAACTAAAGGACATTGGCTCTAGATATGTTAAATTAATCATATCTTTGCCCAATTTCTATAGAGAATGTTCTTAATTTTTTGGTTAAATGGATGTATGCCTCAGGTGGATCTTTATTCAGACCTGACTTTGGTTCTGGCATCTTAAGGAGACCTCTAGACCATTAGACCCTGACAGGGACCCACCATGGATGGTTTGCTGGCCACCACGAGTCTATGATTAGCAGTTGGATCTGGTTAATTGCCCACATTTCCAGAACCATCATTTGCATTGATGGGTGTCAAAATGTTACATTCCTCGCTTATCCTTATTGTTCTTTGGGATGTTACTGCTGCTTGCATGGCCACATAAACTTACCAGGTAGGATGGAGGCACACCATAAGTCAGGGCTTCTTAACACCACCACCACCACCACCACCACCCCCGATGTTCATGGACTTCAATTCCCACAAGCCCTGATTGAGTGTTGTGCTGACTTGGGCTTCTGGGAATTGAAGTCCAAGAACAACTGGGGGCCCCAGGTTGAGAAACTTTGCCATAGGTCACTTTATGATGGCTTCTATTGTCATATCCAGGAGTGATTCTGAATTCTCTTTCATCTCAGCTCCCAATAATCCATTGTCACTGTGACTTTTCTCCCAGACTGGTGGTTACGCTTGGTCAGAAGCTTGGTGGGGATTGATTGAATGAATGAAAGAAAGTGAGAAGGGTTTTGCTGTGCTCACTTCTTTTGATGTTCAAATCACATCCTCACATCCTTCTTTATATTTGAACAGGGCAGGTAT
Organism: Furcifer pardalis; assembly: GCA_030440675.1. NCBI lineage: Eukaryota > Metazoa > Chordata > Lepidosauria > Squamata > Chamaeleonidae > Furcifer > Furcifer pardalis. Next base: position 7,346,522 of record CP126898.1, read on the forward strand.
GACTAATATATGGTAGCTGTCACTGCTATCCATAGTTCAGCCCATACACTTAGCCAGACCATGGTCTATTTAGCCTAGTAGTAACCCATCTAGAGCCTTTCAGGTGTTTTGAGTTACAGCATCCATGAGCCTTGACAACAGGCATGCTGATTGTGCTCGTTTGAGTTGCAGTCCAAAATATTTGAAGGTCATCACCTACCTTGGTTCTAGTCATTAACATCTCTTGTTAGTATCTCTCCAATCTCTTATGAAAACAGATTGTGTTTTGTTACTTTTTCAACTGGATATGTTGAGAAATGAACTCAAGATTTTACCATGCACTTTAACCCTGTTAGACTGAGGTGGCCCACATGGTTAAGATGCTGAATTTGATGACTGGAAGGTCAGCACACCAGCAGTTCAAGACCTGAGTGCTGCATGATGGAATGAACTCCTGTTTCTGTCCTAGTTCCTGCCAACCTAGCAGTTCAAAAGCAAGAAATTGCAAGTAGATAAATAGGTACCACTTTTGTGGGAAGGTAGGCAGCATTCCGGGCACTCTGGTGTTCAGGCATGCCTGCCACATGTCCACAGACACATCTGCAGATGCAGACAGCACTAGCTCTTTGGTTATAAACAGAGATGATCACTGAACCTTAGAGTCAGATATGACTGGCTTTCAAGCAAGGGTGACGTTTACCTTAACCCTGTTGATCCATATAACAATGACCAAATTTGACTAATGGGAGCAGTTTCTATTGTTCCTCTCCAGGTAGCTATGCTATGGGTGAGCTGGTACGAAATCTGCCTAGCCGACAGCAGAGATCTTCCAAAAACTTGGAGGAAGACACAGTGGTCGCAGTCCTGAACACCATCCATGAAATCATCACTGACAGCTCCGAAAATGCCCGGTCCCTGATCCAAACACAAGGCATTCAAAAGCTGGTTGCTATCAGCAAGTCAAGGTTAGTTGTCAACAATTGCACAAAGTGAGATGGCAAACCCAATGGAAAGCTGCTTTACATTGGGTCACAGTGTTTGTCTATCTAGGCCCTGTATTGTCTTCTCTAAGATTTCAGACAGAAGTCATGGCTTTCATCTGTTGACTGATCAGTTATTAATCGACTGCCCTAAGACCTTCTGTACACGAACACTGAACTATGCACCCTCTTCGTCTACTGAACTGTGGTGCTCCAAGAATCATATGATGAGCAAACCAAACGTACTCTCAATCTAAAAATGGATAGTGAGATAACTGATAAATAATTTGGGGGATATCTTCTTCCTCCCTTACTCATTCTATGTAATCAGTTAATTTGTAGACTAGAATTTTATTGCTTGCACAATTAAAACAAACAATGAGAGCTGCTTCTTAGACTTCTCATCATCTTTCCAGATGTTTTGTGGATCTGCATTCAATCCCATAACTAGTTTCATGATGTGTAGCCAAGAATGCATAGCAGCCAGATAAGCAAATGTCCTGATGCACTCAGAAATTCTCAGTAGAATTGTGGTCTTAACGTTACAGAAATGAACCCCAAACAGCAAATATCGCTAAGTTGTCCTAGTTGGATCCAACTTCCATTGGCTGCTTCTCTATCAGAAGGTATCTCCACTGACAGCCATCTTGGCTGATCTCCTCAGAGAGATAAAAATGAGACAACTATGTTCACACTCTTGGTCTAATTCCCTTCCATGTCTTTTAAGATGACCATTCCATCTAGTCATTTTGCGACCTCTTGATATGACATAATGTGTTCCCTTTTCTTATCTTGCTCTGTTTCTCTTCAACTGGATTGATTCAGTAAAAGAAGTAACAGCCTTGAGTTGACAAGAACTGAGTAGGGTTATTAATGATAAGACCTTGAGATCATTGATTCGTAGAGTGACCATTCATTGGAATCAACTTGATGATGCATTTTAAAAAAACCATCTGAATTTTAAATGCCATGATCTCCTTATCATTTGAGATTATGTTTCTTAGGTTTTAAACCATTGCTTTAAACTAAAACGCCATGACTGCTACTGCTGAAAAGTGTTGTGGAAATGTGATAAATTGTCAGAGAAATATAATATGATACTAGCATTCATTTAGGATTCCGTGACAGTCTCAGAAGGGTAAGACTAGTAGATGTTTTCAAATGCTAAGTTCACACAATCAGCTACGAGTTATTGTTTAGTTCATGATTCTCAGCATGTTTGCCATTGATAGCTTCTAGGGTAGCAAGTAGCTATTTCTTCTGCAATAACTATTTATAATTAGGCCCTAATAATCTTAGATGAACATATAATGTGATGAAGATGTTCATGGAAACTGATCTCTAAAAATAGCTTCAAATATGTTCCTTTGAGAGGATGACCAGCTATCCCTTCCATGTCCTTTGTACAATAATGTCCTTTGTACAATGTCCTTTGTCCGTTGTACAATTATTATTATTATTATTATTATTATTATTATTATTATTATTATTATTATTATTATTATTATTATTATTATTATTATTATTATTATTATTATTATTATTATTATTATTATTATATGCCGCCCTACTCGGTGAAAACCCACTCAGGGCGGCTCACAACATACAATCAAATACAATATAACAATTCAATAGAACAACACAATGTCACAATATAGTGAAATATACATCAATAATTAAAACAATAGAATATCATAAAATACAATACAGTAAGATAAAACCCCAATATACGTCATAAAGTTACAAAAATATTACAAAAAACATAGGAACATTACACAATTTACAAAGAAAAAAAAAGAAAAAGAAAAAAATGTTACAAAAAGGCATCCCCACCCTACCCACCCCGGATCCTACCCATTAAGGTGGTGGCCACCAACCGACTACTCCCCTTCCTTCTGTCCAAGGGAATGGAGAAGGGCAATGTGTCCATCCAACATGTAGGTGTTAAATTGTCCATAGCTTCAAAAATTGTGAGTACATACGACTTCTCATGTTTGCTTGTATGTGTTTTTTTTCTCCCTCCACCCACCCATTCTCCAAAAGTAGTCAGTCCTCGAGGGAAATGAAAGCGGCTTCTCATGTTCTGCAGATGACCTGGAGTTACAAAGAGCTACGGAATGTTCTTCTGAAAGAAGGCTGGAACAAATCCCATTTCCAGGTGAAGGCAGAGCAGAGTTCTAGTTGAGGATTATATTCAGAACAAATGTAATCTTATGTTGGTCTTCATCGCATGAGACCGCGTCACCCCAAGAACATCTGCCCGTCCCACCAGGGCGGATCGGAGAGGCTCTCTTATCATTCCATCAGCTAGAGAGGTGCATCTCTCTAGCACCAGAAGGAGGACCTTCTCTATGTCCGCCCTGGCCCTTTGGAACCTCCTGCCAATTGAGTTACGTCTACAGACAGAGCTCCTGCCCTTTTGGAAGGGCCTAAAAACCTGGCTGGCAGGGCAGGTGTGGGGCTCCAGTAATATGGGTCCCATGTTGGGTGGCTGATCTGATGGGACAGCCACCCCTCTCTTGCTTTTTAAACTTTTTAAACTTTTAAATCTTTTTTAGTATTTTGTAAATTTATAGTTTAATTTTTTTTAAATTAATTTTGAACCTTAAGGTTTTAATTGCTGAATTTGTAGGGGTATAGTGGGATTGTTTAGTTTGTTTTGCACTCATGTGTGATCTTTTTTCTTTTGTAAGCCGCCTAGAGTCAGGTTCGCCTGATTGGGGCGGGATAATAAATCTAAATAAATAAATAAATCTAAATAAATAAATAAAGAATGAATGAATGAATGAATGGCAGATACAGACAAGACCAAGATTGAAATCCTGCTAAAAACAGGAAATAGATTGGTTTAGCTGAAATGGGTGTTTTATTTAAAACCTTTGAAAATAGTTTTTGCTTTCCACTCTGTTCCTTGCCAATGGCTGACTCTGACAATATCTCCCTTCTCGTCTAGTCTGCGTCTTCTACCCCGAAAGGATCCAAAGGTACCTCTTGCAGATCGGGCTACGATGACAGCACGCTGCCGCTCGTGGACAAAAGTCAAGGTCTGTGCTAACCCCTGAGGTTGCCATCTTGAGGAAGACCAAACCAGATGTGACATTAAACTATTAAATTGGAGATTCTCAACCTGTGGCCCATTGGCCAGAGTAAGCCCATGGAATCATTTCATGTGGCCCACCACCTCCACCACACCAGGAAGTGCCATGTGATGGAGGAAGGACAAAATGGCTGTCTGGCCCCAGAATCTGTCTGAGGGAGCATGACTCAGCCTCCAGCTTAAAAAGGTTGAGAACTCCTGTATTAAATGGTTGAACTTATTTACTTACTTATAAATAACTGTAACTATAGAAGTACATTTATATTTGCAGTTAAAGATAAATAGTATATTTCAGGAATAGTAATGATATTTCTTTTATTTAGGTTGCAATTATAAAAAAAAACTGTTTTAATGGGGCAGACTTCCAGTTATAACTACAGCGGAACCTCAGTTAACAAACAGCTCGGTTAACCGTGTTTTGGTCCATGTATTTTGGTTTTCAGTGCATTCCTATGGGAAATTCAGTTATGCATTCCTATGGGAAATTCATTTAAAGTAATTTTCACTGTCAGAAACATCCTGGAGAATGCATTAATTACATTAACCGAGGTTCCACTGTAATTACTTTTTAAAAAGCGATCCAAGTTCTTGGTCAGCCATGCTTTTCTCACAACAGATTCAATTCTTTGCTTTTGTAGAACCTGAGAAGACTGGCAGCCGAGATATGATTCCCATGGATGAACTCGGACCAGGTAACGGTCCTTGTAAGCAGCCACTCTTTGTCTTTTTCAATAGCAAATGCTGTCACTCATTGGATTACTCAGCTTGTTTTCAGGGATAAGCCTTTTTGAGCTGATGTGGAGTTGCCATTTAGAGGGGGGAAATTCTTTCTAATACTTAATATATTGCCAATGGCTGAGCATTAGGTATTTTAGTTTATTTATCTCCTTCGCCAATAGGTGTTTTGTTCCTATTATATTTATATGTATTTTTTAAATGTGTGGTTGTTTAAAATGTGTGAGTTTTCTGTTGTTAATTGCCCAGAGTAGGAAAATCTCCTAGATGGGTGGGGTATAAATATAATAATAAATAATAATAATGTTACATTTGTGTGTATATAAAATGCATATCAGTATTAATCAGACAGGCTTAGTGGTTAAGATGTTGAGCTTGATGACTGGAAGGTCAGCAGATTAGTTCAAGACCCGAGTGCTGTGCATCTTCTGTCCCAGCTCCTGCCAACCTAGCAGTTTGAAAGCAAGAAATTGCAAGTGGATAAATAGGTACTGCTTCAGTATCGAGGGTACACAAGAGCAAAACCAAATTAAAAGATGGAGGAAGGAGCTCACTGAACAAGGAATAACATAAAAGGAGGATGTGATTGAGGAAATCGACCTCCCTACATCACTTGGAGGACCTTGGATGAGGGTTGGAGTCCCTAAATGTAAGCCCGACATGGTCAAGTGGGGGCTGCTGGCATACAACAACAATACGCTGTGTGAATGTGGAGAGATATAAAATCCAGCTCATTTTCTGTTCTGGCCATTACGACCGGAAACATGTACCGATGAGGATTTAATTTAGAACAAAGACAAAGTCAGGAAGGCATTTTCATTTTGACAGTTTAGCACCTGACCAAGACATGAAAGAGGCAGCAGCTGCTGCAAAGTCCTATATCTGAGAACTGTTTATTACTCTCTGAGAAGTAAATATTGTTTTGAAAAAGGTTAAATCCAGTTTAATCCACTGTGAGAAGGGAGGTCATGAGCCTTTTGGGGGGGGGGGGACAACACAAAATGCAGCCTCCTCTTCTCCAGTGGCAACAATAGCAGAGAGAAAAATGAAAGGAGAGAGAAAAAATTCTATGATTTTCATATCCTTTCACTCCAAAGATTCCTGCCAGCATGAGTAAGCTCTCAATATGTTGCTGCGAAAAAGGAACTTCAATATACACACTACCACAGTAGGAAACAACATCAAATAGAATCACACAGCAGGGTGACTGTGTATTAACCAATCTGATAGTATAAAGCTTATAAACAGAAGGTCCATGTCTGGAAGACATTTTTACTTTCTCCTTCACAGTAGCAGGCTTGCTGTGGGTTGAAGGAAGACTGGAAACTAGAAAGAAATCAGTGTCTGAATGAAGCTGCTCCAGATGGTGGGATTCAGAAAGATATTAACCCTGTTTATTTATTAAGCTGAAAAGAGGAGAAACGTGAGAATCTGATATGCTTTCTAGACCAGGGTTCCTCAAACTTTGCTCTCTGGGTATTCTTGGATTTCAGTGACCAGAAGCCAAAGACAGCACTCTTGCTGATCATTGCTTCTGGAAATTGAAATCCAAGAACATCTGGAGAGCCATGTTTGAGGAACCCTGTTCTAGATCATCAACTATAGAGGTTGAATGTTCTTTCTAGATAGCCTAACTCAGGTTTTGAAGAACCTGCAGCACTCCAAATTCCATCAGCATTAGTTAGGGACAATAGGAGTTGGACAACTGTTGAGCATTATCTGGAGTCTCAAAGATTTTCACCTTTGTACTGTACGAGAACTGTTAGTATCCCTTGCCCAAAGCTGTTCAGCAGTAGCATAGATTCCCTCAAAAGGTGATACATTCTCCACTGTGGGAGATTTCTGAATCAGAGATTAGATGGCAGTCTATCAGTGATGTCTCAATTCTGCCTTTCCTGAAATAGTAGAGAAATGGCTAGATAAACCTTGAGTGATCCTTCAACTCCACAATGCTATGATTCTTATATTTCATGCTCCACTGCTGGAGATCCTGCAACTTCATTTATTGCCTTGTGTCATTCCTCCGCAGATGGCTACTCTACCATTGATCACCGAGACAAGGAGCGGAAATACAAAGCCAACGACAACATGGGAGATGCATCAGAGAAAGAACCATTAAAGGTAAGTAGTGTTCTTCAGAATTAGCTTTAAGACACTCTTCACTCCCTCAGTTAATTTGTTAATTGTAGGTCTATGCTTTGAGATGTCCTTGAGTTTCAGAAGTAGAATCTTCTTCTGCTGTTGCTGTAACCGAACCTTAGCGATCCTCATGGCAATCAGCCATGAAGACTGCAGTGAATTTTCATCTGCTTTCCGCACCACAGTGTGACACCCGTAGTAACACTGATCCAGTTCTGCAAGTCACTTTCTGGTCCTGAGCCCTTTTGGCACACAAAGTCCTCCTCAGCCCCAGGCCAGGATGGATGAAGCTGCTTTCCTCCATCGCGATGGATTCAAGTGGGATTTAATCCACTCAGGGACCATCACCGAGAAGTAGAATAAATGAGTGTTTCCTTCTGTACTCCTTGTTACTGGCAAGGGTTTTCAGGTTACCTTATCATCTTAAATGTAGGAATCTTCCACCATGGAGGCTGTTAATGCTCATTTCTACAAGAAAACCATAAGCCCTATTGCCTTATCTTTACTCTCTGGGTTGCTGCTGCACACTTTCATTTGATGTCCAACTCATCTGGCCTGGGGGTTAAACTTTGGTGGTTACATCTGACTAACACCACCACTCATGATGCAGACAAACAGAGGAAACAAGGAAGAGATTCACCAAGCAGGATTGTTAGGAAAAGAATCTGTTCTCTTTGCTCCATAGTCTAGCAGAGGGTAGCAGTCACTAAGAGTCAACATCTCAAGATCCAAGAGAATCTCAGCCAGCATAGCTATGATTTCTCATAGTCTAATAGAGGAAGTTCTCCAGTCCCTGTCAAAGAGATCTTAATTTCCTGCAATCAATCTCCATCTGCAGAGTGGTGGGATGAATATTCTCCGTCCAGGGATGATATTTTTACCTCAAGGTGCCTAGGGGAAGATAAACCTAGGAGAGGGCAGCTCTTTGGATGGGGCAGTTGAGGAGCCCTTGTTGTGCTGTGGTTGAGCTGCAGTACTGCAGCTAAAACTCAATTCATGATTTGAATCTGATTGTGATGAGCTGAAGATTGACTCAGCTTTCTGTCCTTCCGAGGTCAGTAAAACAAGTACTGTACCTAGTATGTTGGGAGCAAAATGGTAATTACCTTGAATCTCCCAGTGGGTGTTTCATGTGCTATGAGATGGTATGTAAGTATGATTGCTATTCCTAGTTGGCTGAAAGGAAGGAACTGGGAGTCTCAAAAAGGAATGAGAGATGTAGTCTGAGCCAGTTCCAGATATGAGAGAGTTATGAGAGTGTTGTCCTTGTCTTCTTTGCCAAGTCCGTTAGTCCTCAAGGTTGTCAGGTTAGTTAACTGATGCCTGACGCTTGGCGTTGAGTTGCTAGCAGTATGGTCTACTCCAGTGATGGTGAACCTTGGCACTCCAGGAGTTTCTTGAATCATTGGTAATAGGTTGACAGATTAATCTTGTTATAAGTCGCCATACACAACAACAAATATCTTGAAACATGCATTTGCCATGAGTTGGGGAGAAGACTTCACATGTTTGTAGAAAGAGGTAGCCAACTCTCAGAGAACATTTTGTAAGAGTTTGTGATTGATATTTTGTCAATAAAGTCACATTTACCTACAATTCCCCATTTTCCCCTACATGTGGCAGCTTTTGGGAGACCCTGTATTGAACCAATGTTGCACAGTGACATTCGGCAAGTGAAGGGAACAGTGAAATATGTGTCTAACAATTAACTCCTATGCAGTTGTACTGTATTTAAAAAATAAGTCCTTTTGAGCTAAATGAGAAATACTATCAAGTTTAGGATTGACTGAATGTGGTCATATCTTAGAAACTAGGCTGACTTGAAATCAGCTCAGAAAAGGTCCTGGCTCCACTGGAGCTATTAATGAGACTATTCATGCTAAATTATAGGCCTCTTAATTTAATTTAATAATTCGATTTATAGGCCGCCCAATCAGGGGTGACCCAACTCAGGATGGCTTACAGGTATATAACAACAACAACAACACAGATACACAATACAATACACAATAATACAAGCCATTATGCAGCTACACAATGTAGTCAGAACAGCACAGAAATACCATAAGTATAGTCATCGATACAGAAAAAGGATCATATCACAATAATTAATTCAACAATACAGTTCAATGACCATTCTACCCAGCCCCAAATTAGTCCAAGGGGCGGCTGCTGTGAAAAAGAAATTCCACCACCCATCTCTATGGTAGCCTTTAGAGCCCCTGGCAAGGGGCAGGGGTCCCAGACATGTGTGTGTGTTATGTGTGCGCGCATGCACAACAGGGCCCTTGTAACCTGATGCGGAGCTGTACGTGGCTTCTATTTGTTGTCTTGTTCTGGGGCATTATCCCAGTGATTGCGCTACATGTTGGGTTGGTGGACCAGCCTTGTATGTCATCTGCTGAACAGCACTGGTTGCATACATAGAGCATTATTGCAACCTCACTATATAATGCTCTTCTATCTAAGTGGTGTTGTATTGTTTTGTATTTAATATGCTTCATTTTTTAAAAAAAATGGCTAGCAAAGTGTGTGAAAAGGTGTCCACCAAGGCTTACGCCTGAATTTTATCGTCAATGTACGCTGAGATAACTGCCTCATAAGGCCAATGTTTTGGCATCAAAGTCACTTCTTCTTCTGCAGTATCCGAATCCAAATATTGGTGATCATCATGGCGATGAGCCATGAAGACTGTCCTGAGAATATAATGCCTTTCATCTGCCTTCCATATCACAGCATGACACCTGTACCACTGATCCAGTCCCGTGAGTCACTTTCTGGTCCTGAGCCCTTTTGGCACGCAAAGTCCTCCTCAGCCCCAGGCCAGGATGGATGAAGCTGCTGCCCTCCATCCAGATGGATTCAAGTGAGATTTAGTTCACTTGTGGACCATCACCCTTCCCTGTGGACTTGGGCACTCAAGGTCATTAGTCCTTGAGTCAGTCTTCTCAGGTTAGTTAGTCCTGTCAGGTTAGTTAACCTCCACCTGACACTTGGTGTTGAATCGCTGGCAGTATGGTCACCATAGCAGGATAACCTGGCCAGACTTAGATCAAAGTCACATCTCTTGAAAATGATGGGAGTGTAACACAATAGCCTTTACAAACCTGTGGGGATTTTGCCATTCATTGTTCTCCAAAGTGCTTTACATTTCCTGATAAAGAAAAAGACAGAAACTCTGGGAGAATCTGAGAAAGTTTTAGGTGGCTTATATGGGATAAACCACCCACATGAAGATTTTTTTAAATGTCAGGGAACAAACTATGGAGACTCTAAAATGTGGACTCCTCTGTGTGGAGCATATACTGATCATGACTCATTGTGTGCTGATCTCCAGTTTTTGTGGCCCATTGTTATGGAAGTCACATGCTGTGAACTACTGATTAATCTGGTGTGGTCTGCTTGACAGCCCCTTGAGCTTGCTATTGATGTTTGCAATGAAGCACATATTTTGCTGATTCTCTGTCTTTCTCTCTCTCTGTGCATTAATGCTTCCATGCAAGCCTTTTGAAGCCGTGAATTGGTTCATCTGTCTGTCTGCCTGCCTGTCTGATTAATCTGCTCTGTTTTGCCTTTTTAACGCCTCACCCTGTCTGCAGCAGAATGACACAAATAGGAAAACCATTAACAGGAGTAACAGGGCTTCGGTGACTCTGGTGGATGCCCGTGACCCTAAACCCCAGCCTGTTGACTCCTGGGTCTAATTTGTATGCATGGTAGGTTCCGTTCACCGTAATTGGCGCTGATGATTAACTTGTTTGTGCATGATCTTGCATTGCTCCGTGTTCTCTTCACCCACCTGATTTCTTTGTAGGCAGATGTTGGTGAGGGGGAGGAAGCAGCTTGGTTGCAATCTTTGTTGGATTTTAATAAACCCTCACTCAGGAAATGAGGAAATGGGTCAACTTGAGGTCCCAGTTGCTGTCTTTTGAAATGGTGCTAAAATGACTGCTATGAACTCAACAGGTGGGACAACCAAGAGTATCTCTGGTGATTCCTTTACCTTAAAGTTCCTGCATTCTGCGTTCTGCAGATAGGGCAACCTCTGTCTCTCTGTCTGTCCGTCCGTCCGTCCGTCCACCTTCCAGTTCCAGTGTAAACTTGGCAAGTTGGAAACCCAACTTCAGACTTCAGTAATTGAGAACCAATGGAAAACTCTCTCTCCTGGAAAACAAATATCTTCGTGTCCCCTTTTCTTCTATGTTGAGCTCCAAGTTATATTCACTTTGGGCTGAACTCCCTGCTTCTGTTCGAGTGTTTCAGTCCCATGTTCAACACAACTTGACTTCTATTGTTTGAACGCCCCTCAATTCTACATAGCTCTGTGTGTAACAAACACCACTTCTTGCTAGCTGCTAGGTAGCAACGTCATGTTCAAGCAGCCAACTCAGTTCTTCCTGTCTTGTTTAGGGATTCAAGTAGACCTTACACCAAACACCTCTTGGGAACGAGAATACTTGCTTGGAGGTAATGTTCAGACATTATGGTGACCATGCACAGACCAATTCAGGCTAGTCCACCATGTGATAGAAAGGGGTGTTGTTTCCAGTCCTCTTGCAGAATGAGATGTCTTTCCAAGCTGAACCAAGTCATTTTCAGGCCTAGTCAGTGGGATTAGAATTACAGATGGTTGGTTTCCCCCACCTTAAAAGGGAGTGATTACAAGTCCTTGTGGAAGTATAGTCTACGGAAAATGGAAAAAATTGCTCATTTAGTGGCAGTGGCATAGATCCGCAATTTATTATGATATCCACTTAGTTTATGCCAAATATCTCCTTTCTTATAACTCTTCCTCAATGTGGTTGAAGCAGTAGCTATTTCTACCTTTGGTCAACTGAACTTCCAAAGTTTTGGGACACAGCCTGCCACTGCAACCCAATTCTCCTTTCTTCTCACACACGAGTTCATTATACCAAACTGAGAGTATAAAAACAGCCACCTTGAGAATCCATGTGCTGTGAGGGGGGAAATTCATTAAAACAGGTGTCTTGGAAGCAATGACTGTCCCAGTGCACTACTGAGGAGACAGGCAGTTGTGGGAATAATTTGGTATGGCTAGGGTAGGAAAATGCTAATTAGACCAAAAAAAGGCAGGCATATCCAACATTCCAGGGAGAGAAAGAAGGGGCAAATGGACATGCCTTCTTTTCAAAGGATGCTTGGTGGGAATGAGAAGGAATTGCATTCCTTTACAAGGGAAAATGCAGTATATTCTCAGGGTCGGGTGGAGTTTCATGGAATGTTATTCCCCCAACTACTCAGTTGTATAAGCTGGTTCTGCAGACCCCTTCTTTTGTATTAATGAGTGCTGACTCTTCTTTTTCAGGGCTAAAGTCCAGCTGCTTGTTTTATTATTCTTATTCTCATTATTTTTTCCTCAACTTAAAAGAAAACAAACAAAACCAAGAAGAACCAACACACAGGAGCTCATTAAAACCATCACTGCCATACCAGTTCAGAGGGCCTTGGCATCCGCGTCGCCGCCGTCGGTGGAACCAACCAGGGTGCAGATTGTGTGAGGGCGGGGGCTGGAGGACGGACCGTCGGCCGATCCTGGAGCAGCATGCCTTACCTTGGGGACCGTTCTGCTTTAAGAGAACAAATCATATATTCCCACCCAGCCTCCGCCCGCCCTCAGCTTCCTGCAGAAGGCACGGGGTGATCTGAGTGGCAAGCTTACGTCAAATGGATTCAGTGCTTAATTGACTCTTCTATGTGGTTGTTGCCAAGTTAAGGAGATGAAGGTCATGAGATGGAGATGATGATGAAGAAGGTTTTACATGTGAAAGAGAGAGGGGGGGAACCCTACAAAATATTCCAAGTATATCTTAGGTATAGTAACTGAAAATAGCACTTTGCTCCCTTCCCCCTTTTTTTGAACTGTGAATTTTTAAAGAAAAAATAGTGATGCTGTTGGATTCTTTTCTTTTCGTGATCTATAGTGGAGGTTTTATTCTTTTATCCATGGGGAATGCAGAATTGTTAATGGATGTTGATGAAAGAAGGGGGAGGGGGAAATCTTGGTTGATCGGTTTGGAAAGGTGGTGGCTGAAATTGACGTGGGCTGTATATTCTGCTTTTCAAGTAACAGATATCACACCCTGCTCTCTCTAGATTATCATTTGGTATACAGGTCATCTGCCTTTTGACTTCTGTAATGGCTCTGTTTCTACTGCCGGTCCTATAAAATGGTTACTTTGAGGTTATGTCGTCCTCATTTAGAAGGGGAAAAAGACAAAGACGCAAACGAAAAATCTCCATTTTTGACGTGGTGGACTTCCTGTTGTGTATAATGTTTGTAATAAGGCCTGTTCTTTCAACCTGGTTGACAACAAGTGTTGGCGATTTAATTTTAACCATCCCAGGAGTTCTCACCCTAACATAGATAGCAAAGACTTTTGATGAAGGTCGAATCTGTCCTGCAAAAAAGATGATCTAGAATGCATCCGAAACGGAGCTGTACATGAGTCTTGCTTTTGCTGATTTTTTTTAAAAAAAGGATGTAAGAAAGAAAAAGATCATTCACTGCTGGAGTTCATCTGTGAATTTTTTTATTTTTATTTTTTTTGGGGGGGGGATGCTTTTAGCAAAATAATCCAAAAGGAACTATTATCTGTTTTCTTCAATTGCCTATGTGGGGATAGTTTAGGATGTAATCCTGTACCCACTTACCTGGAAGTTAATTCTGTTGAACTTCATGGGATTTCATGATTAAATAAACATGCCTAAGTTTCTGCTGTTAACCTGTGATTAGGGTTGTACACTTGAACCATAACATCCTGTTTATGTGCAAAGCCTTATTGGAAATCTGTTTGTTATATGCGTTTGGAACAATCTGTTTGCCATTACCGCACGTAACCATATCCCTGTATACTGTATTCAGTAATGCTTTGTGCTTTAACCACATTAATTTCTTTGGGGTTAGTAGGCAGACAATGGAAGCAAGACTCTAAATTTCTAATTCATCTTAACCTTTGCCTTCTCTCTCTTTCTCTCTCTCTTTCTCTTATTCCCTAAATTTACTTGGTTGCCATATTCACTAAAACAATGTGATTGGGAAGTACATTTTTCCCCACTTAATGCAGCAATTTTAATTTTGGGGGAACTCGGTGCCTGCTGTTTCCTTTGTAATTTAAGACTTTAAGGGGAGAGAGAGAATAAAATTTAAAAGAATACTGTATTAGTTAAACATCTAACTTTTTGTAAAAAAAAATTAAAAAATCCGTAAAAACAAAACAAAAAAAGAAACAAAAACGGAAAAGAAAGAAGAAGAAAGCAGATATCAAGAGCTTTGTATCTTCTGGAATATAAAGAAAATAAAATTTGACATGAATTACATATATAAATATATATCTATATCTATATATTGTTGTGCAGAAAATAGGTTGCCAAAACCGTGTAAGTAATGTTTGTAGCATTTTGCATTGATTCAGGGAAAAGACTGATGCCAGATACTCTTTGGCAATTTGAATGGTACAGACACATGCATATTATCAACTGTCCTTCCCTTTTCCCTCGCCCACCTGAGTCATGCCACTGGGGTTATTTCTTGGGTCTTGAAGACAGGAGAGGTACTTTGGAGCAAAACCAGGTTACAGTGACCTATGGTGGTCAACAATCTCTTGATTGGCCAAAGAACCCAAGACCAACGCCTCTATCTGGCTTTGTACTCAGGGCCTCTTTCTGGTCTCAAGAGCGAAGCGTTGAAACAAATCCAATTTCTTCTCGCTTTCTAACAATGGTGCTGATTTCATACTTCTACTATTGATAAGTGAATACCCTTTTAACTGGGCTGTACATTTTTATATCATCTTTAAGACTCTTGTGTCATTCTTTTATAGATATATAGATATATATATACATACACAAAGGGAATTCTGTTATTGCCTTCGTTCTCTTGTTTTAAAGCTCTCGTATGGGTTTGTTAGCAAATTGATTCTGTGTTGAAGTTTATTATTAGGACCTTATGTGAAAATAGTCCAAATGGACCTCAGTCTACACCTTACTCCTTTAATCTGTCTTTCAAACACATTAACAAAAAAAAGTTTCCACCACATTTGTCTAGTGCCATGATGGTGAACCTTGGCACTCCAGGTGTTCTTGGACTTCAATTCCCAGAAGCCCAAGTTAGCATTCCTGCTGATCAGGGCTTCTGGGAATTGAAATTCAAGAACACCTGGAGTGCCAAGTTTCGCCATCACTGGACTAGTGGCATTTGTGTTGTTATGCAGTCACCCTTATCCATGGGGACCATCCTATTTCCCAGCACACTAATGGGGAACCATGGGTATTTGGGCTCAATGTAGCCCTTTTAAGACCCTAATTTTGCCCTCTGGGGTTTTCTATTTGCCCCTATCATTGACTTCCCCACTTTTCTATGGGGATTCCCCCACCCCATGATTCTAAAAGATTGAAATGTTTCTTGTAAGTCTTAGTTACAGTAAAAACCATCAAGTTAAAATATGCTGGTATGTTTGCCTTCCCCTGTCCATGAGAATGTCACTGAAATAGAATTTTCCCCACTGGCTGAAAGAGGTTCCATAGTCCTTTTGCCATGGGGAGAACTAGGAGATCAAGAAGGAAGAGGGGAAATAGCATGGAATTGAGTTTTTGGGATTGGAAGGGTCATCAGCACCAGAGAAACATCAGCAAATAACAGGTCAGAGGACAGACAGAGTTTGGCTACAAGCTTCTTTGAGTCAGTTGGTGTTCAGTGGGTGGAATGAGGAAAAGGCTGGGTTGGATTTTTATGGGTGAGTGGTAGCAGAGTTTCATTATCTTGCTGTGTTGCTGATAGTTTGTTGGCCCACCATGTTGGGCTGCAGAGGTTCTAAGATGTAAACAGATGGTATATATATCATGGTTGATGAACCTTTTAGAGACTGAGTGTGCAAACTCAATAGGCTGATGTCTGCACCGCAGAAGGGCAGAGCAAACTCTGTTCTGAGAGGAGGGAGGAAGTGCTCCCATTGGGCTGCTGGGCAGAGGGGTAGGTTGAACTCTGTGCTGGGGTGATGGCACATATGCCTACAGAGAGGGTTCTGAAAGCCCCCTCTGGCATGTGTGCCATAGGTTCACCACCACTGGTATATATAGCCTTCTGTATCTAGCACCACTGGGCTGTCACTTTTCACGTTGTTTGCTTGCTTTGGAAGGCAAGTTTTGCACATCCTACTCTTTTGATCCTTTTCCAAGGTCCCGAAGGATTATGGCTTTAGGAGAACTTGAGCATTCATAGCGTAATTCTTGGAATTGTGACCACATGGTCATAGGCAAGCTGCCTTGTGTTTGGATGGACCTTCAGTCATCTTGTGGGTCTTGTCATGGGGTTTTGAAGATAATGCTTGCCTTACACTTGTGAGCAGAAGTCAGCCAATACTCACTTTAGTCCTGCAAGCTTACGACACCTTCCTGGGTGCAAGAGGGGGTGTCCCAGCCTTCATTCCCCATGAAAGATACCCCCCCCAAAGGGAAACAAGTATTTCAATATACAGTGGAACCTCATATAACAAATGCATCATACAACGAAAAAAGTCATACAACAAAGAGATTTTTTTTAAAAAAAATGTTGCATCGTACAATGAAAATTTTCATTGTACAATTCAATGCTTCCCTATAGGGAAAAATTGTACAACAAAAATCTCTATGGGAAAAAATGTACAACAAGAAATTATCTTTGTATGCTTTTTCCCATAGAGATTTTTGTTGTAATATTTCTCCCATGAAGATTTTTGTTGTACAGTGTATCCCATAGGAACTTTCGTTATACGATGCATGCATCGTACAACGAAAAAAATCGTATAACGAAGTGCCTTGTGGAACCAATTATTTTCATTATATGAGGTCCCACTGTAGTGAGATCCTTGTAAGAGGATAGCTGGAGGTGGTTCTCCAGAGTTCGAGTCCTTCTCAAGCTGTGATCCTTCTTTGAGAGCATGTCTTGTCTGGCAGTTGAACCCAGAGCTTCTCTTTGTCACATCTCTGGTGGGACTCATAAACTTTGACCATTTTAGGTGAAAGAATTCTTGGAGGTGCAGTCCAAAAACATTATGGTTTTAGCCTCCTCTTGTTTGAGCAGGTCTGAAGTCTTCTGTGAATCTGTATCCCAATGGTGCTGTTCCTGACTTGGACGTTAGACCTGATCCAGAATGCTCTGTGCAAAGTTGCCAATTCTGTCTTTGTCTGGACAAGGAACCTAAACAGTTTCAACATGGCAGCTTTCTCTAATCAGTCCTGCTATGGGATTTGTCTGTAATTGGAAATAGCTCTCCATCTTTAGCATGTTCTCCCTTCCTTTGACTTACTCAGTGTTTGCAACTGTTCATTCTGTATGTCATTTGGATGTGCTGAACTCTTGGTCTCTGCATCCTACCAATCCTGGTATTCCATGAGACACATTGTGGTAAAGCAAAAATCTTAGCTATGTTTGTCAAGAGTCTCTGTCAAACTCTAGATAGCTCCTCCTTCCAGGCACTTCCTGATAGCGTTTTTATGCTGCTTGTGTGTAGCAGTTAAGTCAGTGTTCCTAGGTGTATTAGCTGGGCAATGCTAGAAACAGCAAACCCTTTTTCAAATTCCTTGTTCTGAAGCCATTGGCTAAAATCTAACCACTGGTTCTGATTGCTTTAAAAAGGGCATATACTGTATGTGTTGATCTTCAAATTTAGGGGCATTACAGAACATCTGATTTCAAAAACGTATGGGCAACTGTCTGTAACTGTGTTTGCTATAATATCTGTGTTATTCTTCCAGAAGTCTTTGGCCAGCCACCGTGAATCATTTCTGAGTCTCTTCCAACAAAATAATTCCTACCAGTGGGAAAAGGTTGGATACAGGGTGACTTTCAGAAGAGCCGTATCTGATGGCCTTCATTATTTTTTTCTGACTCTTCTGATCCATGCCTTGCAAAATAATTTTGAATAGAAATCCACACGCCTTGCTATAGTCATGGGGGAGGAGAGGGAAATTGAAATGACTCCTAGCTTCTTGCATACCTTCTTTATTTTCTCACTTCCCTGAATAGAAAAGGCAAGATAATTTATACCAAATATTCAAATATATGCAAATTTGCTTCAGCTCCATACCTTATGTGTCTCATTATTCTGTTTTCTCAGCTCAACGTGTTGTGTTTCTTTTGACATGGTCTGCTCTGTTGTACATCTTGGAGTATTGTGTTATCTTCATGCTGTGTGCAACTTTCTGATATTGCCAAAAGTTTTTATACCTTATTTGTGTGAAAGTTCATGTTTTAGCCAACACACTCTTAATGTAAAAATTTCCAAGCTCATATCAAAAACAACATCGAATATGGTGGAACTTTGGAGGCTAACAAATTTGTCATAGCAGTTAACAACCTATTGCTCAATTTGAGGAAGATGTGCTTGATAGAAAATGTATTAGTCCCTAAGGCAGGAGTCCTCAAACTGTGGCCCATAGGTCGGATCATGCCTGTGGCATCAAATAATCCAGCATGCATCCTTGCTCCAGACACTGCTTCTGCTGCCGCCACCTCAATCCTTGTCCCCTCAGTTTGGGTTGGCGTGTCCCTGCCAGCGCTCTGTAGCAGGGCAAATGTTGTAAGGCTTTCCAGCCTATTATGACATACTGAAACTGACAAACAGTCTCTCAGATCAATCTGATTTTAAAAAATGAAGTTAGAGAAATAGGTGGAGCTGCAGGAGGAAAACTGATGCATGACACTCCTGCCATGTTTTAGTACTGAATCCGGCAATTTTCTTGGAGGGCCAGAGGCTGGTAAACTGAGGTTCTAAGAATACAGTGTATCATTGTTATTGTTTGAATATGAGCTATACCAGTTCTCCCCCACTTGCATCTCCCCAGGAGTTGTGCCCAAACATCTGTCATGCTGGCAGAAGCTCTGTGATAATTGGGATGTTAAATAATTGGGCTGACAGTTGCCACTTGTTTGGGTCACCTCGGTGAGGAGGGCGGTTGATAAGTATGACTAATAATAATAACAACAACAAGAAGAGCAGGTAGATACTGGATGCCAAAGACAGGCCAGGTGTGTTATAAATGCCACTGCAAAATAGGTTGGGGAAGGTGGCAAAGTAGAGATGGAGAAACCCAATCATAATACAATGGAACCTTAGTTAATGAACAGTTTGGTTAATGTAATATTCTGTTAGCAAAAGGAAATCTAGATTTATTTCACAGAATGAAGCTTTTTTTGGGGGGGCTGCTTGGGCACCCCCTGATGTTTTCTACAGTAGCAGGTGGGTATTTGGAGCATTTCTGCCCCATTTCTGGAAATTTTTTGTCACGTTTTCAGTGAGTTTCGGCAGCTTAAAAGCAGCGTTTGGCACTTCTGGGGTGTGTGTGGAACTAACAGCTGACTGTCAGGTCATTACCAGAGCCTGCTACTAGAGGGGAGAAAGTGGTGTTTCCCATAGGAATGCAATATAAATTTGAACTAATAAATAAATAAATAAATTTAAAACAAAATTCATCTGCTCCGAAGGTCAGAAAAAAGCCCAAAAAACTTTTCTTGTCAAAACTCTTCATACAGTGCACTTTGGAATTTTTTGCCACTTTATAAAGAGTTTTGAACAGAAAAGGTTTTTTTCCCTTGACATCCAGAACAGATTAATTAGTTTTCAATGCATTCCTATGGGAAACTGCATTTCAGTTGAAATAATTTTTTTTCTAAGAAATGTCCCATGGAATGCATTAATTACATTAACCGAGGTTCCACTGTACTTTATAATTTTCTACAAACAAGCTTTAGAGTAATCTCGATTTCTGTGTATACAGATGTTTGTTTGTGCATCCCAACTGGTTCAACCAGTTGAACTCACATTAGAAAGCATCCGTGTTATTTTTTTAAGTGTGCTTTAAAATCTTGAGACTACATCTGGGTGTCAACGAAAGTCTGTGTGAACTGTTAGGAATGGGACAAACGTGTATTAGTTGAAGAGGAAGCCGTACTTAAGGATCAGAATGGATCACATAATTATGTCTTGAAAATTCTTGAGTTGGGTGCCCTTTCCCAGGAACTAGCTTGTTTGGCTTGAAAACAAAGTGAAGGATTCACCACAACTATCTACTTCCCATTTACTCTTACTATCCTCTGCTTTATGCAGAACTTGGAGAAATGATTTATTTATTTATTTATTTAAATAATCTCATCATTATTTCAAAAAAGGTAAGTTTCATTACAAGATGATAGAAAATGTCCATGTATGAGCCACCCAACCACAACATCCCTTTATCCCTAGCATTCATAGATATAGCTGGACATAATGGTAGAATAACTCCTCGGGCAGTAAAGTGGATGATACTGCATAGATATGTTCAGGGATAGTTGTTTGTGGCAGGAAGAGAACACCAAAGAGTTGTTGTGGTGCCATAATGACTAGGAGATTTGTCTGGCATATGTAACCATAGACCGCACCTTCAGCAGATGATTAAATTATCCACAAAACCTTGTAATAGAATATGTTCATTGTTTTAATACAACTTAGGACAGTGATAGTTAACCTTGGCACACCAGGTGTTCTTGGACTTCAATTCCCAGAAGCCCAAGTCAGCACTCCTGGTGATCAGGGCTTCTAGGAATTGATGTTCAAGAACAGCTGGAGTGCCAAGGTTCACCATCACTGACGTAGGTCAAAGGAAGGGCCACATGGTGCTCAGCTCCCAGAATCTTTCATCTTTGGATGTCGGTGGCTGAAGTTCAAGGGAACTGGACTCCAAAGTAGACATTCTCCATCCCAGACATAGGTTGACTGGCTAGGAGTGGGAGGTAAGGGCTCTCTGTAGGATAAAGAGCAGCATAGTTTATTGCTTATGGGAGGGATGTTAGGCATTGATGCTGACCTAGAACAACCCTGACAACAGAGCGAAGTCAGGGAGCAATTTGACGACTCCTCAAATCCAGCCAAGAGGGTGGCTTTGCTTGGAACAAAATCTTCTCAAATTGGTGAAGTAGGAGCCAATGTGTTTGTAACAATCATGTGCCTTAAATTTTTCTTGTGGGGGGGGGGAGGGAAGGTATGGGGGGAAGTGACCCAAATTAAAGGAATTTAAAAATTAACAATTTCTGTAATCTTCCTCAATACGACAGCTTTCATTTTAGACCAGGATGGGTGGGGAGTCCTTTTGCATTGTACTTACACTGTACTATACACCAACCAATTTGGTAATTAAAGACTAAAGGGAGGGGTGGGGCAGACTATGCTTCCACAGAACCAATGTTTAACATAACCCGAATGTATTAATATTATTCTAGGATCTTTCCGTAACACAGACAAGTAGAATGCTTGTTGAAACCAGGTGTGTAGGTTTAACAATTTGATGTGTTTTCAATAAACAATGCCTGGAACAAACTCATGTGTTCTTGACTTGTTTTGAGTTTGGCCTGTATGAAATAATTCAATTTGACATTCCACTCAATGGTATTTGGTGTTTCTATTAGCAAGGACTAAGAACAAAAAAAGCTGCTTTCTACCAGATCAAATTATTGTCCAAATAGCTTGGTATTGTATCTCTGGGTGTGTCACAGGTAGTGTTTGGGGCACACCTGAGGCTTAACTTGAGATCCCGGGGACCAAATATTTTGTACACAATAAATCTGCTCGATTGGCCACCCAACATATTTGTACAGTTATACTCCCCCGCTACCACATTTACTGTCACCTTCAAAATTGATCACCATCCAGGTGAAGATGGAAGGGCATTGCTGTCCAATAAAAAAAATGAAGGGCTATCGTTAACTATCAATGGTTGAAATGGATGTGAAGGACATCTTGATTGTCCATAAATAGTGTGGTCCGTCAGTTAGAAAGCTGTGGTATTACTCATTTTTCAAGACTTTGTATCCTTTTGAGGAGAGATTGCCATCAGACAAATCTCACTCTGGGAAAAGTTGGAGAATTTCCTTCTGGTCTGAGTGTGTGGCCCTGCCCTCTGCATTTAGCAGAGGATTGTTCTGCTGAAGTTTCTCCTAGCACTTAGATAAGAGAGGAAAACTTTTAAAAACTGTAGGTACTATGCAACCTATTATGTAGATTGCTATGGGGACCTCAGGATCTGCCAGCATGTAAATGCCTCAGTTGCCTATAGTTTTGTGCTGAGACATCTCTTTGTAGCTTCCTGCAGTGCCTTGTCCAAGGTGCTGAGTGGTCTCTTTGTGGGAAGATGGGCCATCATGTGCCTTCCGCAGGGGTTCTCATCCTTACTGCACCACGGGCTGGACAACTCCCCCTCAGACGGCTGAGCAGGCCAGACAAGTGGCTCCCCCCGTTGCAGATGCTGCCGTAAACCACAGTGGGGCACCTTCGCACATGCACGGGCGCATTTATGGCTGTCGTAAACGCTTCCAGGGTTGTTGCCGTATGCCAGAAGGATTGCCATTGGGGGCCAGGTCCAGCCCATTGGCTGTAGGTTGTTTATCCCTGGCCTACTGCAACGTGCTCTTCAATGTCCTGGCAGCTCCTTCATTGCCTGTTGTAAGATTGTGAACTCTTTTGACTCTGCTTCACCTGATGCAACTCTACTGCACCTGATCAACTGGTGAGTAACTTCTTTCCTTGGACTCCTTATTAAGAAAAGATGAGGGTTTCTGAAATTAAGACCTAACTAATTTCCAATATAACTTTAGGAATAAAGAAGAGTTCCTGCAGACTTTGTCTGAATTGTCATTTATCCCAGGCAGATTTTTGGCCTTAAATTTCTTGCAGCTTCCTTTTAAAATTTACTTTACCATCAGCTGCTGCCTCAGTTGAGCTGCGCTGGATTGCTTCTCTCTCTTAAGACTGACTACATTCAAGTTGCTATCCTTCATGCTGCTGTAGCGTTGAAAAGCAAAGCAAAGTTATTAGCTCAAAGGGACACCCGTGTCTGCATTTTATCAAGCTGTGAAATCAAAACATGGATTCCTCTTCTCTTTTTAATTATATGTCCAGCTTCCTAGAGAAAAGTCTAATGCTCAGTGACAGTCCATATGCTTTGTAATAACATCCCAGGCTTAATCAATTGAAAAATTCTTGCTCAGTACCTTGAAGAGTTGCTGCCATTATTCAGATAAGAGCAGCCAGTATAGATCAATAATCCAGTATAAACTGATATATTTTGTAATGTTTTATAGAAAGCGCTAGAAATTTCAGCTGGCTTCTAAATCATAGATTAAATTCTCCAATAGTAAATTAGATTTTTCTTTCAGGGAACATTAATATGATTTTCTTAAAAATATATATTTATCTGTTCCTGAGAGGCATAACAAGAAGTTGTTTTATGAGATAGAGAAGAAAGTGGATTGAATTGCAAAATCAATAAGATTTCATTTTTGGCCCTTACTGAATGTTGAAGTTCTCTACAGTGCTGGAGGCTCTTCAGATCTTTTCCTTCTCTGGTGCTCTAACACAGCCCTAAAGGCAAAGGTGGGAAGCCCCAAACTAAAGCCAATACATTATATTCTGCATCTTGACCTTTTTCATCTGTCAGAACCATTTCCCTTGGAGATCATCACAATATCAGGGAATGATGCCTCAGAGGCCAAAGTGAACTCAGGTGTGAAATGTCAGGTCTCTCAACTACAGTATTTTGAAACCCAGCAGAAAGAATTGGGTGCCATTCACAAGGTGAGAAGCAAATCTGCAGGAACTAAAACTTTCTCTTGTTATTTGGAAAAAGAGAAAGCTGTGCTGGCTTAGTGGTTAGGACACTGTGCACTCCAATGTCTAGTCATGCCTGCCACATGTCCACAGAAACACCTGCAGATGCAGACATCTCTGGCTTTTTCGGCTGCAAATGGAGATGAGGACCGAACCTTAGAGTCGGATACAACTGGCTTTTGAGCAAGGGTGACCTGTTATTTGGGTGACAGTTTTGTTTCTTGATGATCATTTCTTTGTTTTCATTCAGATCTGAGTCTTTTACAACTCTGAAGGACTTTGCAGCTCGGCAGTTCACACATTCAAAGGCGAGGCCAGAAAATAAGGTAGGGGACCACATTAAAATGAGACTTCCACATTAAAACTGCCAAATTGGTGTTGATCAAAAATAAATTGAAGTTGTCAATTTTGGCATGAATGGAGAGGCTGTTTTTTCTCTCCCATTGTATTTAAGTGAACTGAGACCAAATGTTGTTCTTGAATTTCATTTCCATTTGATTCCCCAGTTTTCCATTTTCTCTTTATGCCCAATTGTCTATGTCCGCATGGAGACATATTCTGCAGAGTATGATACTTTATGCATCTGATACCTAATAGCTTTTGTACATTTCTTCGTTCCATGGATCTGGCAATTTCCCCTGCTTGAGACATCTTGAAAAGTGGTCATCACAGCGCGTGGGCATGCTCCTCTGTCATCCTCCGGAGTCTGCTCAGATCCATGTCCACCGTGTCAACAATGCTGTCTAACCATCTCATCCTCTGCCGCCTCTTTCTCCTTTTGCCTTCGATCTTTCCTAGCATCAGGGCCTTCTTCCAGTGAGTCCTCTCTTCTCAGTTGGTGGACTTGAGCTTCAGCCTCAAAATCTGTCCTTCCAAGGAGCAGTTCAGTGTTGATTTCCTTTAGCATTGACTGGTTTGATCTTCTTGCAGTCTATGGTACTCTCAAGTTTCCTCCAGCACCACAGTTCAAAAGAGTCTCTTCTTCTGAGCTCAACCTTCCTTATGGTCCAGCTCTTGCAACCATACATTACTACTGGGAAGACCATTGCTTTAACTATGCAGACTTTTGATGGCAGGGTGATGCCTCTACTATTATACTATTTTTTAAAAGATGGCAACATACTTGATGAGTCTAGCCCACATTGCAAGCATATGCAGATGTGTCTTCCTTGGTTTTCACTCCCACTCCATTTTTAAATTTTATTACTTGACTGTATCTGCAGAAACCAAGTGGAGCCATTCTCTGATGCAACATTGTCGGGACCCTAAATTGAACTTCAAAAACAGACCTTTCTGAGGTTCAGACTCTCCTCTTTAACAGAGAAGCTTTAATTAGTTTTGAGCCTGTTTAAGTTTGCTTGGGCTTTCCCTCCCTCTCTTCACAGCCAAGAATGCCGCTCATCTCCCTTTCTTCTTTCTTTTGCAGATGAAATTAATTAAGTAATTTCAAAAACACTGCTTGAAACTGCCAAGAAAACACATTGTCAAAATGACATCAATCTTTTGCTCCCTGTGTTAGTAGATCATTACTCACCAGGCCTGGCCAATATTGTTCGTTGTGTTAATTAATCTTAATTAGAGTTAGGTTTGTGCTTATCTCAGATAAGTGATCCCAAAGAGACTGCTGATTGGAAGGGGAGAGAGGATAGTATGGGTTTTTTTTAAAAAAAATCATTAGAAGTGCTTTACATATTGACACCATTTGTTCAGAAAAAATAGCAGACTAAAAAGAAATCCATAATAACGGGGCTCTAAAAAAGAAAAGTTTGTTAGCTCTGGTTGGTGTACTAATTCTTTCTTTAGAAACCATATATGGCTTACAGAAACCATATATGGCTTACAGGTGCCATGAGTTGTACCACATGGCCAGGCAACCTTAGGTCTGCAGTTCCCACATTTGAAGACACGGCTGGAAAATAAGGTAGGGGACCAGGTGAAAGGCCATTAAAGTGAGACACATACAACACACATTAAATCTTCTGAATTGGTGTTGATCAAGAAATTTAAATTTACCAATTTGGGCATGAATGAAGAAGCTGGCTTTTCTCTCCCTCTATATTTAAGTGTGACCACCTATGGTTCTTGCATTTCATTGCCATTTGATGCCACTGAATCTGGCTCTCCTGGGGGCTCAAACCATCTGTCTGTGTTTATCCCAATCACCATTGCCTTTTCTTTGTGGTATTATGGCTTTGTCATTGCGCAATATTGTTACAACCAACCCCACCCCCCAAGAGACTCAATGACTCTTTGGAGGCTTTATTAATAATGCTACAAGCATTAGTACCACTGGGTTTTGCCTTTCATGTCATTAATCAACGTTTTTCAGCCCTTGAGAACTTACACTTCCGTGCGTAGAGGAAGCTTCCGTCACTGATGTAATGTACACATGCGGTATCTCTTCAATCATCCAGTAGGCTGTTCAACAGCTAAGAAGAGGGAAACCTGGCCTCTGTAGTCCCAAAGGGCAGTACTAGATCTAAAGGATTTCAGTTACAGGGAGATAAACTTCACCTAACCATTAGAAGAAGCAACAACATTGGACCATGGAACTACTGGCCCACAAGAAGATGGGCTCTCCATTTTTGGTGGCATTTATGTAGAAGCTAAACAGTCTGAGATATAGGTCTGCAAACTTAGCCAAGTCCAGATGTTCTTGGACTTCAATCCCCAGAAGCCCTGATTAGCAGGAGTGCTTACTTGGGCTTCTGGTAATAGGAAACCCAAGAACACCTGGAGAGCCAAGTCTCTAGACCCCTGATCTGAGACATACTCCGTACAGGAGATCTACTGTTGGTGGAAAACATGTCAGGTGACCTACAAGATCTCTGCTTCAATAAATCTCTCCATATAAGTAAGTCTAATAGAGGTCCATGTTCTCTCTCCCATGTCCTTAATGCTTCATCGTAGGCTATTCGCTTCTATCCTCACCTTCTGAAGCAAGGCAAATGGAGACTAGAAAGGGATAAATAAGTATGCCCCAGAATAGTAATTCTCAGTTTCCCCATAATCTGGGGATGTCAAGATGGTAGACTTTGGATTTAATTAACCTAAGTCCTCCTGCCGATGGCAAGGAGGGCAGGAGGGAATCTGCTCAGTGTGGAAACCAAACACTGCAATTATGTTTACTGCGGTTCCCTTTTGATTGTTTATGAGGTTTAACTTGTTCATTGATTTCTTCATGTTAACGTCTTGGTTTTATTGTTGACTGGCCTGGGGCTGTGCATACAGAAAGGAGCAACCAACAGAACAAAACAATATTAAGAAGAACTGTAGACAATAGTGCAAGTTCTTAACGCAAGCTGTACACCAGACATTTTCTTTGGAAAGATTTAGGTTTTATTTAAAAATTGGAAAGCATGTATAGGGACTCTTAAGAGGCTTTGGGATGGACAGAATGCCACCATGTCTTTAGCCTTTCCCACATTTAAAGAAGGACAGAATTAACAGCAGTTGCATGGTAACCAAACCATAAAGAAGAAAGAAGCCAACTGGTGCAGTGTTCCCAAGTTGTCATTCCAGAGGACCTCTTAACATCTACATGGGGTGGTCTACTTGCATACAGACAGGTGGAGGTACTAACACAATAGGAGAACTGTCATTCTAGCTTCCAGTTGTAAGAAGTCTCCATTTCATGTTTTCTCATTCAGGAACACAAAGCTGTGAGTATAACATTTCTCCTCCAACACATGCTTCATGTCCTTCAGGTCTCAAAGGGATTGCTTTCTGGGCTTAGCGCTTCTGGGTCTATTGTGCTGTCTGGTACAAGCCACAAAGGGACACTTAATTTCCAGTAATGGAAAACAGTGTTTGCATGTGTTCTGTAAGCCTTCCTCAACATGCTTCTCTGGGACTGTGGTGGCTCAGTGGTTAAGAAGCTTGCCTTGTTAGCTGGAAGGTTGGCAAGTCTGTAGTTCAAGACCCGAGTACTGCATGATGGAATGTGTGCCTGTCTCTGTCCCAGCTCCTGCCAACTTAGCAGTTCTAAAGTAAAAAATTGCAAGTGGATAAATAGGGACCATTTGGGTGGGAAAAGATCTTGGGGACATGAAAGGAGCCTCATTTGGCCGTCCCCTGAGCGGGGTTTCTCCAGCAAAAAATCCTTTCAACCCAGAAAACACCTTTGTGTGCTTCTGACATGATTTAAAAACATGCTTCTCTTCAAAAGATTGCGGTTATGGGTATTAAATCCAAAACATCTAGGGTGCACCAAGTCTAAAGATCTCCCTTGCATGAAAGCCAGTTGTATCCAACTCTATGGGGTGGTGCTCATCTCCGTTTACAGTAAAAGAGCCAGTGCTATCTGCATCTGCTTCTGTGGTCATATGGCTGGCATGACTAGACACCAGTGTATGGAATGCTGTTACCTTTCCTGCCAAAGTGATACCTGTTTATCTACTTGCAAGTTTTTGCTTTTGAACTGCTAGGAGCTAGGGCAGGTGATGGGCACTCACTCCATCATGGAGCACTTGGTTCTCAAATTGCTGGCCTGCTGACCTTTCAGTCATCAAGCTCAGCATCTTAACCACTCAGCCAAATCCACATACATCATCCTAAATCACTCTTTCACACTTTGCACTCTGTGGTGGTTTTGGTGAAGAACAGTCTTTCTATAAAGATAAGCAGAAGAACATCAAAAGAGTACTGTGTTGTGGGCATTTAAGTGTGTGGTTGTAGGGAAATAAGCAGAGGCGAACAGGCCTCAGGAGTGAATTGGGGAGTCCAGTTCTTTCCCAGCTGGTCCACCAGAAGGTACTTCCAAAGCTGCCTACAAAAATATTGACAAATTCCTTCGCATTTAAAGAAAGCACCCACAGATTTTAATTTTGGCCCATCTCCAGAAACCGATGTCAAGACACAACCCTCTCCCGGGCCACTCAAAACCCTCAGTATGATGGGCAGGGAGCCGATAATTTACATTTGCTCAAATTGCACTATTTATTAAAGGCCACCCTTGCTCAAAAGCCAGTCGCATCCAACTCTAGGATTCAGTGCTCGCCTCTGTTTATAGCCGAAGAGACTGACATTTCCATAGTCATGTGGCATCCATGACTAGACGCCAAAGTGCACGAAACACTGCTACCTTTCCCAGTGATGTGATACCTATTTATTTATTTGCATTTTCTTGCTTTTGAACTGCTGGGCTGGCAGGAGCTGGGACAGACAATGGGCGCTCAGTCTGTCATGCAGCAGACAGGTATTGAACTGTTGACCTGCTGACTTTTGAGTCATGAAGTGTGTCTTAACCACTAAGCCACTGTGGTAAATAATGCTGAGCTATTGGCAGCCTACCATGATTTGGTTGAAGCACCTTGCATTCCTTGTTTTCCTAAGAATCCAGGATTGGGTCTCTCTGTTTGCCCTTCCAGAGCCCCTCCCAGGGCAGGTGTGAAAGAAGGCAGCCCCCTCCCGCCAATGGTATCTTGTGGAAAAGATCAGTTTGCCCTGGCAATGACCCAGAACTACATTCTTCGCAAGGCAATTTGGTCTGAATTGGCTGTGAAAACACAGGTCATCGTAACCCCTTTGCCAGGGGTTCCCAACGTTTACAAGCCAGGGACTGGGTCATACTCTCAGTCAGCTTTGAGGGCCTGATGGCCATTTTGTCCTGTCTGCACAAGGGGGTGGCCATTTTATTTCTTGAATGCCCCTGGAGGGGTGGGGGCGCACATGAAATGGCACTGTGGGCCAGAACTGGCCCATAAGCCTTAGGTTGGGAAGCTCTGCCCTTAGCTCTACAGCCTGTTGGCTACAATGTTTGTACAAAAAAAGATGGTCTGGCAAGATCATTTGCAAGGAAACTGTTCCTAAAGAGAATAGGAGGACAAGAGCAAAGAAACAGACCCAAGTCCTCTGGGCACCAGGCCTGTGTCTATTTATACACAAGTGTGATCTCTACGGTTGAGTATTCTTTTCTAGGCCCTCTCTTAGTGTGCTGACATTATAGCACAGGCCTCAAGTTAGAGCAAACTACAATTCAAGCACGGGGAGGATTAAGCTGTGAGGTCACAAACGTCAAAGAGACAGCCGAGGCCCTTTAGCCCAGGTAGACGGCCTTCTCCATAGCGTCTGGCGCTTTCATGTACTCCAGGTGAGAAGGGTAGTTGGTACACTCATAGCGCTTGTTGTTTCGGATGTACTGGAGGAACTCCGGCGCCCCTGGGAAGATGATGTTGTCCGCCAGAAGAACAGAGCCTTTTCGTAAGAGGCCACATTGCTGCGAAGAGAAAGGAGTTGGCCAACGGAGGAAAACCTTTCCTTCACCATGTGTTAGAAATCTATTTCTTCTTCTCATTCCCACACAAGTCTTGGCGTTTTCCCATTGTTTTCGCCCACCCTGCTACTGCTGCTGCTACCGCTGCGCCTAACTTTTGTGTTTCCCATGGAAATGGCACAATGCCTTTTTGCCACTTCCCTCAAAGTCCTGAATGTCCAAATTTTTTGACATAAAGCCCACAGAGTCCCTTTTTCGTTTTACAGACAAAGCCTATTCTGATTTTTTCTTCCCATCAAAACTTCCTGGTCATCTGTTCGTGAGCTGCATGGAGTTGCTTCCCACAACGGATTCCAATAAAAAATGAGTAAACAACATGATTGAAAAACTGGTTCAGTCTGGCCTCATTTACTTTATCTTCACAAATAAAACCAATCGTGGTCTTCTGTTTGGTTTCCTATTTATTTTTAAAATTAAAAACACTGGATGTTGCTAGATTTCCCTCTAAATGTTTTCAATATGAAGCTGTTATCGTGCCATTTAGCTGTTTGTTCCTGGAACCCTCTAAGGCAGTGTTATCCCTACCCTAGGGTTTGGGACTTCAATTCCCAGAAGACTAAGTCAATTCCCCAAAGCACTGATCAGCCACTGGCTTCTGGGAATTGAAGTCCAAAACCCAAAGGTTGGGGACCACTGCTCTAAAGGCCTAAGACAGTGATGGCAGACCTCGGCACGCCAGCTGTTCTTGAACTTCAATCCACCGAAGCCCAGATCAGCAGGAGTGCTTACTTGGGCTTCTGGGAACTGAAGTCCAAGAAGAGCTGGCGTACCCAGGTTGGCCATCGCTGGCCTCAGATGTCAACATCATACTCTAACCCACCCATTTCCCCCCTTATACTTTATATCTTTTTTTCCCTTACCACATGGAAAAGAGCATAGCAGCAAGTGATTCCAAACAAAGATAGGCAATAACAGTTTACAAATCATGATGTGAGTGGATGATGCCCCCTTTGACCTGGACATTTAGTAAAGTTAATAATAATCATTGCATACCATCAAGTCAATTCTTACCGCAACCCTTTCCTATATTTTCAAGTTAGAGAGTACTGTAAAGTGGCTTACCATTCCCTTCTGGGGCTCCCCTGGGATTGTGCAGCTTGCCCAAAACTACACAGGCTGCGTCGTCTCTCAGGAGGCACAGCGGGGAATCGAACTCTGACTCTTCCAACCCCCAGAAGCCCTGATCAGCAGGAGTGTTGACTTGAGCTTCTGGGAATTAAGGTCCAAGAACATCTGGAGCACCAAGGTTGGCCATCCCTGCTCTAGGGGCTGGTGTTATTTTCCACATACAGCCAAGGACTGGTCATGTGGCAGGCATGTCTAGATGCCAAAACATACCTAACGCTGTTACCTTTCCTGACGAAGCAGTACAGATTTATCTACTTCCATTTTTTTGTTTTCAAACTCCTAGGTTGGTAGAAGCTGAGACAAATGATGGGTGCTCAATCTGTTCTGCTGTACTCTGGTCTCAAACTGCTGACCTGCAACCTTCTGGTGATCAAACCCAGTGTCTTAACCAGTAAGCCCATAATGAACCCTGAAGCAGGGTCAGGACTGGTTAATGTGTGTGTCGGAAACTTATGAAATCCCAAGGAGCTACAAGAAGAGCAAGGGAAGAACTCTGCTGAATACTCAATAAAGCCACCAACAGTAAATCACGACCGTATGAACAAATTGTCTCAGTATAAAGAAAGCTTTCTATGTGCCTACAATCTTGGTGCCATCTTATTATTCAGTGATTTGGGCACCTGGCTACTGAACCAGATGCCAAGCGATCGACTCCCCAGGTTGTTTCTTCTTCAAGTTGCAAAGTCTGAAGGTGCCCCAAAAGAAGAGACTGGTAGACCACTTTGGGAGTACTGTATACCTAGAAAACTTTCAGAAAAAGCTGACTTAAGTTTGAGGGAGTCATCATTCCTACTTACTTCAATAAGGATGGCATCTGGAGCATATCTTTCTTTCCAGTGGTCCAGAAAGACAAAATCTAATGTCTCCACGTTGTACTTTGCCTTCAGCTGAGGAATGATGTCTTGTGCATGGCCTTCAAGGATGGTCACCTGGAAGCAAAATCATCTACCATAAACACCGGTCCAGAATGAGCACCTAGCAATGGCCAGGGCTCAATGTATGAGCACAGAACAGGAGTTCCCAACCGAACATCCGTGGGTCAGATCTGGCCTGTAATGCCATTTCATCCCCCACCCCGCCCCTCCAAGGGCATTCAAGAAACAAAATGGTCACCCCATTTGAAGCTGTGGGACAAAATGGCCACCCCCATCTTGCAGGCAGTGCAAAATGGCCATCCAGCCCTCAAAGCTGACTGAGAGAGCATGACCTGGCCCCCGGCTTGAAAAGGTCAGGAACCCCTGGCATAGAACTTAGAATTACAGGGTGATCTGAGGCTGGTATTTTGAATGGATCTTGATAGGACCAAGCTGCTGCCCTCCACCAAGAAGGGTTCAAGTGGGATTTAATCCACTTGGGGACCATCACCGTTCCCTGTGGACTTTGGCACCCAAGGCCATTAGAATGTATGGTTGTTAGGTTAGCTAACCACCACCTGATGCTCAGTGTTGAGTCACTGCCAGTAGGGTCTACTCTATTACTATAGCAGGAGAACTTGGCCAGACTACCCTATAAAGGACAAAACTACTTTTACAGCCTGACATTTTCCTCACATTTTTTAAAATGGGGAGTGGGTCTTCAAGAATATCCTAGGGTTGCAGGCAACCGATAGACAGGGGTTTTCCAACCTTTGGTGTTTGGACTTCAATTCCCAGAAGCCTAAGTCAATTCCCCAAAGCACTGATCAGCCAAAGTACTGAAAAGACTTCTGGGAATTAAAGTCCCCTTGTGGGGTGTGGGCCCCATGTTGGGAAACACTGCTTTAAACACTGATTTATATACTGCCCTATCCAATGGACTCTGTACATAAGTTAAAACCAATATAAAACAATTTTTAAAAACCCTCAAAAACATATCCATTTGCTCCCCTTTCTACAAGACACTTACCTTATCGCTGAGTCCTGCAATATCAATGATTTCTTTTGCAATGGGGACAAACTCCGCATTGAATTCAATGGAAAAAAGACGAGCGCCCGGTTTCAAAAGGCGAGCGATCCTTACGGCTGAGTAGCCACAGTAAGTTCCCAGCTCCAAAGCTACCGTGGGATCGACTTCTTTCACGATCTTGTCAAGGATCAACCCTGGGAAAGAGAAAGAAGAGACTTATTTTGCTGAAGCAATCGAAAGGAAGATTTAAAAGCTACTCATTTTTCTAAAACGTAATGGGTGATGGAGAGGCGTTTCAAGACAAAAATCTCTATTTTATGAGTCTTACATGAACCATTTCAAATATGTCTGCAGGGCCCTGGTGGCACAGTGGTTAAGATGCAGTACTGCAGCCAAAACTGCTGATGTTGTGAGTTCAATTGTGACGGAGTCCAAGTTAACTCAGTCATCCACACATTCTGAGGTTGGTAAAAATGAGGACCTAGCATGTTGGGGGAAAATGTTAAATACCTTAGGGACTGCCCAGAGAGTGCACTAAACATAATGAGGTGGTGTGTAATTGCTAATTGCTATTCTACTTATGAAGACTGCAGTGGCTCAAATGGTTAAGATGTTGACCTTGAAAACTGGAAGGTTGGGTTTCAATACCCAAGTACTGCATGATGGAGTGAGCTCCTGTCTCTGTCCCAGCTCCTGCCAACCTAGCAGTTCAAAAGCAACAAATTGCAAGTAGATAAATAGGGACCACTTTGGTGGGAAGGTAAACAGCATTCCGTGCACTCCGCTATCTAGGCATGCCTGCCACATGTCCACAGATACATCTGCAGACACAGACCCTGCTGGCCCTTTGGCTATAAATAGAGATGATCACTGAACCCTAGAGTTGGATATGACTGACTTTCAAGCAAGGGCGACCTTTCCCTTTCCCTATTCTACTTGAGCAGTTTTACCAGGTGATGGAGGAGCCAAACAAGTTGAAATCAAACATCCTAAAACTCAAGAGTTTAATTTCTCTCTCCTCTCTCATCTGATACAGGCATCTAGGTTGCCTCTAGATTAGTGTCAGTCCATTGGCTGATCAGTGCTTTGGGGAATTGACTTTAAGGCTTCTGGGAGTTGAAGTCCCAAACTCAATGGGTTGGAAACTACTGCTCTAGATTCATCCTACGGTAAAGGTAAAGGTCATGCTTGCTCAAAAGCCAGGCATTCACTCTATTGCCCTCCAAAATTAAAATTAATAAACTCCTGTATTCTAGCTAGATTCTTGCACTCAACTGCAAATTGCTTCCCTCTCATAACCATTGTTTTTTTCCAACACATGGAAGCAGAAAAAAAATATGGAGAAAGGCCAACAGGATCCTTCCTTAATGTGTTCTTCCAAGTGGACACCACTGTAACTGTGTGAGAAACAGCACACAAAAATGGAAGCGTAACTCTGCTCCATTTGAATGCAACTTTAAAAGACACTGGTACAGAAACCTGGGGTTCTTCTTCGTCCTGACAACACAGAAGATACAGCACAACTGAGGATAATAATAAAATATTGCTATTGGTAATAAATTCACTGATGTTTCGTTCATTTTTGTGTCAGCAATTACTCTGGGTTGAAAAGATTTCTGTAGTGGATGCCCGAATGAGGCTCCTTTCATGTTTCCCGTCGTACAGCTGTCGGGAATTGAACCCCTCTTTCTGGTCTCCAAGCCTAGTGCCTTAACCACTATGCCACCAGGGAAGCTTCACTGATGGTAATACAATAATTTGGTGTCATGAATTATTCTGGGTTGAAAGAGTTTTTGCAGGAGAAACTCCGCTCAGGGAATGCCCAAATGAGGCTTCCTTTCATATCCCCAAGAGCTGGGACAGAGACAGGCACTCAGTCCATTATGCAGTACCTAGAGCTTGGAACTGTAGACTTGCCAGCCTTCCAGCTAACAAGGCGAGCTTCTTAACCACGGAGCCACCGCAGCCTCTACTGATGGTACTTCTTTGCTATTTAAGCATTCTTCCACAAGAAGATTTCAAAACGATGACTTGTGGACAAAAAGTCACAAAGGTCAGTAGTTATGTTTTACATAGAACACATGTAGGTTCACCCTAACCTATAAATGGATTACCAACGAGTATACATTTGGTATACCTTATGGGACTGATTAACAGAGGGAGGCAGAAAGGGTCATTCCTTGGAGCCAGACTTAGTCATGCTTTAGTTCAAGAATGAAGACCTTTTGGCCTTGGGGATTTTGGGTAACCCCCAGATACTATCCTCTCAAGGTAGGTTGGACAATGCCATAGGAATGTAGGAGTCAAGGGTCAAAATGTCTGGAAACTCAGATCCCTCCTCCCCCCCAATTTCTTTTTCAGTCCATCTCAAATGTGTGCGGGGAGCTAATTCACGATAAACTTTAGGTAAAGGTCTCCCTTGCTTGAAAGCCAGTTGTATCCGACTCTAAGGTGCAGTGCTCATCTCCATTTACAGCCAAAGGGCAGCATTTTTTGCATCTGAAGACATTGCCATGGTCATGTGACACGTATGACTAGACACAGGAACGCTGTTACCTTTCCTGCAAAAGCGGTACCTATTTATCTACAGTGGAACCTCATACAACAACCGTCCCGTATAGCAATGAAATCACATAACAATTAGGTTAGGGGGGGAAATGGCACCCCATATAACAATTTTCCCTATGGAAAAAATTGTACATCAATTTTTTAATGGGAAAAACCACTTAGCAAAAAAAAAATCGTTATACGATGCATCCCATAAGGAAAATTGCTATACGATGCATGCATTGTATAGCAATTGTTTCGTACAACAACGGACCCCGTGAAACAGATTAAAATAATTGTACCACTGTACTTGCAATTTCTTGCTTTTGAGCTGTAGGTTGGCAAGAGCTGGGACAGTTGACAGTAACTCACTCAAGCACTCGGGTCTCGAACTACTGACCTGGCAACCTTCCAGTCGTCAAACTCAGGTTCTTAACCACTTAGCAGTCCCTTGATGAACTTTAAACCTTCCTTATTTGATGAGCTATAAACCTTCCCTATTCCAGCGGGAATGAAGCAGATTCCTGATTTGGAGTCCCCAGATATTCCTGGACTAGAACCTCCTTCCTTGGGCAACAAGACACTTTAGAGATGAACTGCAGCAATGTCTCAAAAGTCAGATGCGAAAACCAATAGGCTAAAACATGACTTATTTAGCCAGTGGTTCCCAACGTGGGGCCCACACCCCACAGGGGGGTTTCAATTCCCAGAAGCCAGTTGATTAGTGCTTTGGGGAATTGACTTAAGACTTCTGGGAATTGAAGCCCAGACCAAAAAAGGTTGGGAAAGACTAGATACTAGACAAGGCACAGCCAATCCATCTCTATTGCATCACTTGCATGATGGACACTATCTTTAGTGCTTTAGAAAAGCAGGCACATATTTCCCCATCAGCCTGATCCAGCGCCAATTCAGAATTGACCATTTCCCACAGGTCACACTCCCTCAAGACAGCTTTGTGGAGGCCGGATGGCCATTTTGCCCTGCCAGCTACACATGGCACTACTGGGTGTGGCAGAGGCAAGGGGCACATGAAATGGTGTCGTGGGCCACATCCAGCCCCCGGGCCGTAAGGTTGAGAACCCCTGCTGTACAGTCTCAGGGCATCCCCAGCAAAAGGGAATGGTAAATGGCTTCTGTGTATTCTCTTCCTAAGAAACCCTGGAAAGAGTTGCCAGAATTGACTTGAATTCATGGAATTACTATTATTAACAACAAAAATTTGCATATCACTTGCATTGCAGCAGTGGAATGCAATAGGGTGGTGGTAGGGAAATGCGGCACTCCACCTGTTCCTGTTTCTCCAACTTGCCTTCTTAAATATAGGTCGTCCTACCTTACCTGTGGTGGATATGATTTGAGACCTACTGTGGATACCTGAAACTACAGATAACAGCAAACCTTATATGTTACATTGCAGACAATGGCCTCTAATGGCCAGATTTGGTAATGCACCATAGGAATATACATACAGTAAAACCTCGGATAACACTAAAACCTGGTTCCACAAGTCTTAGTGTTATACGATTTTTAGTGTTATCCGATGCATGTTAAAATCCTATGGGATCCATAGAGATACATTGTAACCACACAGGCTTTAGCAGTTGTTATCTGATGCATCCCATAGAATCTTAATGTTATCCGATGCAATTCTTCCCCCCAGATTGCTTAATGTTATATGATTTTAGTGTTATTCGATACTAATGTTATCTGAAGTATTACTGTATTATGTTTGTCAGGATTTTTATTGAATATTTTTAGACCTGTGAATAACTGAAACCATAGAGATGGGAGAGTGATATATACAAAACAGTGATGATCCATGGGAAGCAATTGCATCTTACCTTTCTCATCTCCCACATTCATGGCCCATTCTTTCTGGGAGCAGTACTTGTCGATGCAATCTAGAACACTTTCTGGGTCCCCTTTGACCGCATTGTACGTCACCGTGTTTAAGATCCTCTGCTCTTTGCTCTGGTCCATGACGAAGTTGGTGATTTTCTCCAGGACGAGTTCGTTCCAAAAGATGTTCGCGTGAACGTTGTTTCTGACTAGCACAAAGAGTGCCACCATAAAAAGAACTGAGCCCACACCAACAGACACGAGGATGGTCGCTATCCAGTTTTCCAGCATCTGGGGGAAGGGAAGAAAGAGAGAGGAGAGAAGCACAAGTGATCAGTTAAGGTGGAATTTAGGATAGCTTTTTCCTTGTCTTTTAGAAAAAAGAATATGTTTAACATTGGAGAACCAAGTTTGCTGACCAATATGAGCTAGACTTCCTAAACCAGGGGTGCCCAAACTTTCTGGGCTGCAGGTTAGCCATGTGGTTCAGGAGACTGTTCACTAGGGCCCAGATCTGGCCCCTGATGCCAATTCATCAAGCCTGGAAAGCCCTCATCGCTCCCAGAAGTGGAAGTAAAACATGCCCATATGGGCGCATTTTACTTCCACTTCCGGGAGTGATGAGGGCTTTGTGGGCCAGATGAATTGGCATTGGTGGCTGGATCCTGCCCGCAGGCCGTAGTTTGGGCACCCCTGTCCTAAACTAACATAAAACCCAGAAAGCACTGATCCTATCAGTTTTGCACACCTCCAAGCTTCGCGACATGGGTCTCCCATCAAACCATGTGAAGAAATACCCTAACGGTTAGTAGGAATTTGAAGAAAACCCTTAGCATTTTTTGGTGGTGAGATTTAAAAAATCAGCACACTGGTATGCAAACAGGGACTGCGATGGTTAAGACGCCGAGCTCGATGACTGGAAGGTCAGCAGTCCAAGACCTGAGTGCTGCATGATGGAGTGAGCTCCTGTCGTCTGCCCCAGCTCCTGCCAACCTAGCAGTACAAAAGCAAGAAAACTGCTGGTAGATAAACAAGTACCACTTCTGCAGGAAAGGTAATTTCAAAGGAGGCTTTCTTAGATTGCAGTCTCCTCTTTTCAATCCAGTCCTTTGCTGATTTTTTTCCTGCAACAAACGAACAAATGTTGACTTCCTTTGTGGGAATTCCTACTGTTTGTAACAGTTTCCTGAAAGAAAGAAAACTGCTGAGACTGATTTTAAAAAATAGAGTAACATCAAGGAAGAATAAAGTGGGGGAAAGTCTCTATAAACACAATTCAGATATCCTTTAAAACTAACTTTGAAAAATGATTCAAAAGTGTTACTCATTACACCAGCAAAGCAACTTCGTGCTCATTTCTTTACATTACATTTCTGGTGTGATTTTCTTAGAAAAATATTTTTTAAAAACCTCCAAACACTCAAAAGCAAGTGATTAAATTATCCATCCTTCGGTCTGAAACATGCCCAGAATTCCCCCAGACACACAACCACCCAAACATCCAGCATAGTTCACATTTTAATATAGGCCAAATCCAAGCTATACTTCCTGAGCTAACATAAAAACCAAAAAGCCGGGATCCTTCTAGTTTTGCACACCTAAACCCATACATTTTTAGTGCTAAAATAGTTCTCTCTTCCCCTGTTTTGCCACTTAGCAGATACTGATCACAATTGGTCACTTATAATGGTGTTTCGCTTAAAGAGCAAACTCGTTTAAAGAGCAACCCTGTGGAACGCATTATGCTCTTTAAGCGAGGTATCACTGTATAACATATTTCTCACAATGGATCAAAAAGTTCCTTTTAAAATATATATTTACATATCCCTCTTCTCAGCTTCTGTTTTGCTGTACTATACAGGTCTTAGACCAATGATTCCCAGCATGGGGCCCTGGCCCCACAGGGGGACTTCGAACTCCAAAACCCTAAGTCAATAGTCACAGACTGTAATAAAGATTTGATCTGATTATATAACAGTAAAAAAACAATACTATCTCAGCTAGATTCCATTAACGGCAATTTTCCCCCAACCTGATGCCTTTCAGACTTAGATAACTAGCGCTGGGCTCCAACATGTCTCCAGAATATCAGTTGAGGAAAGCCGGTAGAAGAAGAAATCCTATGCAGAACAATTTTCTCTTCAGCTTTGAATCCTGCTAAATGGGGACAGCGACCCCCAACTATCTTCCTGAAGCCACCCCGTCTTTGCAAAGTTTTCCAAATTCATTCTCATCCCTAGATGTGATCTTACCGGCTCTCTATGGAGAAACTGGAATGGAAGGGTGGATCAGTGCCAGGGAATCCACCCTTCTAGCTTGTTCCTTCCCCTTTAAATGAAAGGTGGTTTAATAGAGAGATTTCCGCCCGGCAGGAAGAAAGAAAACAAGAGCATCAGCAAAAATAAAAATAAAGACCTTTGGCATCACCCATAAGCTGTCAGTCTTCCTCTTTCCTTTCTGTATTGAATGAAAGCTCAGGGGAGGAGGGAAGGAACTGGCTTTTAACCCAAGGGCCGATTTGGCTGCCAAATCCCTACAGCAGGGAT
This sequence comes from Furcifer pardalis, assembly GCA_030440675.1. Taxonomy (NCBI): domain Eukaryota; kingdom Metazoa; phylum Chordata; class Lepidosauria; order Squamata; family Chamaeleonidae; genus Furcifer; species Furcifer pardalis. The sequence continues at coordinate 7,386,307 of CP126898.1, forward strand.
TCTCAACCTGCAGCCCGTGCTCTCCCCCCGGCTCCACCACACCAGGAAGTGCCATGGCATGGAGGAAGGGCAAAATGGCCGTCCGGCCCCTGCAGCTGTCTGAGGAATCGTGACCCGGCCCCCGGCTTTAAAAGGTTGAGAACTCCTACTCTACAGAATGGACAAAAGGACTTTCAGCCTGGGGTTATAACAACAGAGCAGACGATGGTTGCTTTTTGTGGCTACAACCATCTGAAGAGCCTGGGTCCATTGTTTTTAGCACACCAGATCCGGGACTTTATGGGATCTTATGGGTTTAGTTTTCCCAGATTTTTGCAGGTGAATCCTATGGAGAAGGGGGTTGCATGGAGATTGGAAAGAGCCTGGAAAGTTAATTTTTCCAAATCAACACTCCCTTTAGAATTTAGACCAGTGGTTCTCAATGTGGAGCCCACGCCCCACAGAGGGGGGGTACAATTCCCAGAAGCCTAAGTGTACAAATTATAAGCAGGCAATGCATTTCATCAAATGTAATTGTTAAAAAATTATTCTCATACTAACAGATGTTACTCCTTACCTACAATTAATGGTATAAGGCGTACAAATTCTTAGCCCACAATGCAATCCTATATACCGGGGGGGGGGGGGCAAACTTTTCGAGCCATGAGCCAGTCATGTGGTTGAGTGGGGCTGGTTACGTGGATCCTCCTGCCCTAAAACATGTCCACGGCTGTCATAAATGCTGATTGTCAGGCGATGGTCAACTAACCTGACAATCCGAAAGACTAGCAGCCTTGGGTGGTGAAATCCAAAAGGTAGGATGATGGTCTCCAAGTGGATTAAATCCCACTTGAAACCATCTTGATGGAGGGCAGCAGCTTCATCTATCCTCGCCTGGGGGTGGAGAGGACTTTGTGTGCCAAAAGGGCTCAGGATCAAAAAGGGACTCACAGAGCTGGATTTATGGTACGGGTTTCATGTTGCGATGCAGAAAACATGGAATGCCACTGCATAATGTTGCTTCCAGGACAATCTTCATTGCCGATTGCCATGATAATAGTCAGAAGAAGAATAAATTTGCTATCAATATTATCGCCCCTTGTGCTGCATGTTTAGTAAGAGAAGCAAAGCCGGGTTGGAGATTATCCACCACCTTCCTCCTTTTTAATTTCATATCATTAGGCACAATACCTTTTGAAGTCAGCAAGTGATTAAGGTCGTCATGGAGACTGTGCGGTACTCACAGCCCAATTGATGTTTGTTCACCCATTTACTTATTGTTATTGGGCAGCAAAGACAATTGGTTACAAAACCTTCTGAACAGCTTCTTCTTGGGGATTACTTTCTTCTTCAACTTGCAGGCAGGCAAAATTTAAAAGTGCTCTCCGGCCAAGGAAGAAACACATGTTCCCCAGGACTTGGGTTGAGAGTGGGTCAACTGTGGTAAGGCATCCGAAATCAAGAGCCAAAGTCAATGAAGTTCTCTGGGTCCAGCAGAGATAAAAGACAGGCAAGAGGCAAAGATAGGATAGAAGAAAATCCTACTGGAAACCCACTCACCGGAGCAGCAACTGGTATCTCCCAAGAAGCCTAACTGGTGGGCGAATCAAGAATAGGAAGTGCTTTCTTCAAGTAGAGTTGTTAAGCGGTGGAACCTTCTGCCATAAGGTGTAGTGATGGAAGCTGCCAACTCAAGTGTCTTCAAAATGGGATTAAACACCCTGGCAGAGAATTGGCTAGAAACCATAGTGGCTAGATCACCGTTTTCCAACTTTTGATTCTTGGACTTCAATTCCCCAAAGCATGGATCAGCCAACGTACTGATCAGTTGCCTGGGAATTAAAGCCCAAGAAGCAAAGCTTGGGAAACACTGGGCTAGATAGAACTTCCAACCTTAGAAGCAGTTGGCATATGAACATCAGTAAAAGTAGAGCTCTCCCTTGCTTGGAAGACAGTCATGTCTAACTCCATTTAGAACCAAAGAGCCAGTGCTGTCTGCATCTGCAGACATTTCTGTGGCCATGTGGCAGGCATGACTATATGCCGAAGCATACAGAACGCTGTTACCTTTCCCGCCAAAGCGGTACCTATTTATCTACTTGCAATCTCTTGCTTTCAAACTGCTAGGTTGGCAGGAGCTGGGACAGACCATAGGAGCTCACTCCATTGCACAGGACTTGAGTCGTGAGCTGCTGACCTGCCAACCTTCCATTTGTTAAGCTCCACGTCTCAACCACTAAGCCACTATGGCACCTATGAATATTAGTCAGTGGGAAAGATAAGTGGAAGGGTCTCGTTGCACTCGTGTTCAGCTTCTAGGCTTCATCTCATTGAGCTGGCCAGAAGTGGATACACAATGGTGGATGAGAAAAACCCTTCTTCTAAATATCCCAATGAGATGGATCCATGTGAGTACGTCCTCTGGGGATGCTACCAACTTGCCACTGAGACCTGGTTGCAGATATCAACTGATACACAGGAGAGGCAGAGAAGGTCTACTTCTACTCAGTTCTAACATCACAGGGCTGGAAGGATTACTTCTCTGACATTTTATAGTAGCTTACTGTGTTCTTTCTTTCTGCTACATACAGGCAGGACAGGTACGGAGCTCCTTGGAGAAAGGCATTTCCCTGTTTCCCTTGTATTTTCATTTTCTCTCTTATTTTGACATGGTATCTCTTTCTGCGACCGTCCCTGTGGCCTTGGCCCAGCTGTTTTGCTGTGGCAAAATTGATCTGTTGTTGTTTTTGCAGCTCACGCCACCGAGGGAACCTAAAGTGAGTCTTTGTCTTTTCTCCCAAGGGGAGATGAAGATGTTGCCAGAGCAGACGTGGGGACTTTCTGGAGCAATGATGGGTGTCAAATGCCTTTGCCAATAGTTTTGCACAAGGCCTTAAAAAAGGATTTCTTGGTACACAATTCCCCAGACTCCCCAGCCACCAAGTTATCATTTGGATAGAAATCCCAGAATCCTCTATACCCCAGGTGGCTAACCTTGGCACTCCAGGTGTTCTTGGACTTCAATTCCCAAAAGCCCAAGTCTCTGTGAATCCACACGAATGGGTTTACTGGACTCTAAAGAAGTCTCTCAGTTGTTGTGCAAACTCAATATAATGACTTCTTTTTCTTCTGCTGTATCTGATTCTGAATATTGGCGATCCTCATGGTGATCTGCCAAGAAGACTGTCCTGAGACTATAATGCAGTGGCTTTTCATCTGCCTTCCACATCGCAGTGTAACACCCGTACGACTGATCCAGTTCCACAAGTCACTTTTTGGTCCTGAGCCCATTCGACACACAAAGTCCCCCCCAGGCCAGGATGGATGAAGCTGCTGCCTCTCCATCAAGATGGAGTCATGTGGGATTTAATCCACTTGGGGACCATCACCCATCCCTGTGGACTTCAGCACCCAAGGATTGTCAGGTTAGTTAACCACTGCCTGACACTCGGTGTTGAGTTGTTGGCAGTAAGGTAAACTCTACTAACATAACAGGATAACCTGGCCAGACTGAAATAGAATGACTAGCAGTTGGATATTAATGTTTCCACATGGGTCTAAAAATTGTGGATGAGATGCTACTATACTAAAAGTGGGAAATATGAGTCAAACCATAGATCTGTCCAGCCCAGTGGTTTTCATGGTGATGAGCAAATTCTTTCCAGGGTTTAGTACAGGAACTTTGCTTTGATGGTTAAGCCGTGAGCCTCTGGCAGACAATGCATCTGCTCCACCACTCATCCCTATGTGGGCTAGGAGTCTGGAGTCCAAGGTAAAATGTGATGTTACCTGCTGTTATACCCAAAATAATACCGTTGGGATTTTCCACATCATCTACCAATACAGCACCAGCCAGTTATTTTTCAACCTCCTGATGCAGAATCATAGACTCACAGACTCACTGGGTCAGACGGGGCCTTTTAGACCATTGACTCCAAACCCGCCCTCACTGCTCAATGCAGGAGTGTGAATCAAGGTAGATATGACACATGGTTGTTCAATTCTCTCCTGAATGCTTCCAGTGTAGGAACGCTCACCACCTCTTGGGGAAGTTGGTTCCACTGTCGTACTGCTCTAACCATTAAGAAGTTTTTCCTAATATTCACCCTATATCTAGCTTCCTGTAGTTTCAGCACATTATTATGCATCCAATATTCTGGGATGATTGAGAACAGATCCTTCCCTTCCTCTTTTTGATTATCTTTCAGGTATTTGAAGAGTGCTATATCGCTTTTCAGTCTCCTTTTCTCAAGGCTAAATTCCTCCTGTCTTTCCTCCCAGGGCTTGGTTTCCATTCCTCTGATTGTCCTTGTTTCCCTTCTGTGTATCTTCTCTAATTTGTTTGTATCTTTCTGACAGTGATACAATTATCTGTATGACTAGAACAGTGGTAGCGGGCCTATGGCATGCATGCCAGAAAAGGGGCACACAGAGCCCTCTCTGTTGGCACATGCGCCATCACCCCAGCACAGAGTCTACCCCATCCCTCTGCCTAGCAGTCCAATGGGAATGCTTCCTCCCTCCCCCAGCACAGAGTTCGCCCCGCCCTTCTGCCCAGCAGCCCAATGGGAGTGCTTCCTCCCTCCCCCAGCACAGAGTTCGCCCCGCCCTTCTGCCCAGCAGCCCAATGGGAGTGCTTCCTCCCTCCCCCAGCACAGAGTTCACCCCTCCCCTCTGCCCAGCAGCCCAATGGGAGTGCTTCCTTCCTCCCCCAGCACAGAGTTCGCCCCGCCCCCTGCCCAGCAGCCTAATGGGAGTGCTTCCTCCCTCCCCCAGCATAGAGTTTGCCCTGCCCCTCTGTTTGGGCACTCTGTCTCAAAAAGGTTTGCCATCACTGGACTAGAACAATCTTTCACACCTTGGTTCCCTCCAGAGGGTTGGGGGGGGGGGTTCCCCATCCTGGAATGTAATAACATTCCATTCAGCTGCAATTACTTTCCCCATCTTTCCCCAAAGCCTAATTGGTTGTTTGGAGTTTATTAACAAGTTTCACGCTGTTCGAAAGGCAGCCTTCGGAGAGTACAACACAAAGGGCTTCCGATCCAGACAAGATGTTATTAGTTTTCTCTCAGCCAAAGAGTGATTTATGAAGAGAAATCGCACAGCAGTCTATTTCCCCAATAACAAGAATTCTTCATCCATTTGACTGTGCCGACATTACATGGGGAAAAAAAGGAGATAATATCTGGAGGAGACGGGAGACGGCTCTCACAGAAAATGCAACTGGTAAAAAGTAAGATCTTACACAGCAGAGCATAATAACGCTTTGCAATTACCCTAAGGGTTTATTTTCCAAACCAGTACTGAAAAATTAATTAGCTCTTTCAGTAAATCCCTGTACTGTACACCCAAAGGCCCTTATAAAAGTGACACATAAATTAAGCACACACATACATGCACTCCAGAAATGATGTGGGGGGAATGGAATACAATCAACCAAGTGTAGTCAAAAGACCAGAACCGTCCTCTGTGTTTATAAATTCATTTATTGTCCCAGTGCTCCAGGCAATCAGCCCAGTGTTAATCGCAGCTGATCTTCAAAAGAAGCCACCAAAACAGATGTTTTGATACATTTCATAGATTGCAAGTGCAAGCAAAGAAGACTGAATACAGGCCTTTCTTTCAAAGTTGATATAGGGCTGACCGAGCAACCAGGAAAAGGAGGAAGTCATGCTTATCTACCTTTCATATTTCTCTTACTTACGTTCTTCCCCTTCCAAAACCTTGTGGTCAATTAAAATAGCTGTTGCATAGCTCAGTAGTTTAAGAATCTGGCTGGGAGTTCAATTCACCCCTGTGCCTCTTTGACAGATGCTGAACTTGATAATCCATGGGGTCCCTTCCAGCTCTGCATTTCTAAAATCAAGCATGGGCTGGTGCCCAGCACACCCTTGTCTAAGATTATATTCTAAAATATTGTAAGATTATTCTAGACACTAGAATCCATGCGTCTCGCCCAAAACAACAGATATATTAACAGATGTGACAGTGGTTCTTGACTTTCCAACCCAAATCTTGTTGTTTCAAGGACGGTAGACCCACCCATGCAAGTCAACCAAAACTTGGCAAGCCAACACTTAAGCAAATGTTCCAGTGATTCAGTGGGGATGTTCCGCAAAGATCGGTATGATGCAATGATTGGACCAAGAGCTGGGAAATTCAGATTCTTTCTCTTGGAGAGCCATGGGAACCGGAGCAGTGCAAGAATCTGAGTCAACTAACCTCTCTCACCCAACCTGACCTATCTCTGACATATCTTCTTTTAAGGCTAAAGTAAGGAATGGGAAAACCAGTCAGACTTTACTAGAGAAAGCACAGAATAGAAACATAACAGAACTACAGTCAAACCTTGCATAAAGAGTGCCTCGCTTAAAGAGCAGAATTTTCTCTGAATGATCGCTTCACTTAACAAATAAAACCAACCAAAAACTCACTTAACAAATAAATTGGGGTTCACAATTCCGCCGCCGCCGCGCCCCCCCCCTTCGGAAGTCACAATTGGTCACTTACAATGGTGTTTGCTTAAAGAGCAAACTTGCTTAAAGGGCAATCTCGTGGAACGCATTATGCTCTTTAAGCGAGGGACCACTATACACATACAGTACTTACAGGTACCGTAATACCTCGGATAACGTTTACCTTGCATAACGCTAAAATCGCATAATGTTAAGTAACCTGGGGAGGAGAATTGGATCAAATAACGTTAAGGTCCTATGGGATGGATCGGATAACAACCTGTGCGGTTACAATGTATCTCTATGGAGCTTTAAAGTTATCCGATCCATCCCATAGGATTTTAACATGCATCGGATAACACTAAAAATCGGATAACACCAAGACTTGTGGAACCAAGTCTTAGCGTTATCCGAGGTATTACTGTACTTAATTACTCACTCCTGTTGAGAATTAGCAATATGCCCAGATGTTTGGGGCTTTGCCTGGTTGAACAGACTTAATCACAAATCTCTCTGGTCACTACAACTGACCTGCATTCCCCCCATGTTCAAATGCTCCCCAAAGGACACGACTGTATTCTCTCATCCAAACAAACCCTAACGCAGGGATTCCCATCCTGAGGCCCACAGGCTGGATCTGACCTATGGTGCCAATTCATGTGCCCCCACCCCCTCCAAGGGCATTTGAGCAACAAAATGGCCACCCCCTTTGGAGCTGTTGGGACAAAATGGCTGCCCCCATCGTTTAGGCAGGGCAAAATGGCCATCCGGCCCTCAAAGCTGACTGAGAGAGTGTGGCTTGAAAAAGTTGGGAACCCCTAGCCTAAGGATTTAGAAGATAGAAAGTTGACTTATATTTGGCTATCTATCCCAGTAACTCTATGAATTGGGTACCTGGTTGCAAAGTTAAAGGTTAGGACATCATTTCTCTGTTTTGCCTCCCCAGAAAAGGCAATTTCTGGAGGGTTGCACTTGATCCAGCCATGCTCTAGATTTCTTCCACTACACCCTGTGCAAAAGATACAGCCTCTGTAGCCAATGGCCAAGGACTGCAGAAGTTATAACCCAAATTATCTGAAGGTTCACCACAATGAACAAGCTGCTGACACAAGGAACAAGGAGGGAAAAAAGTATGACAAGGCAACGTTCAGATATGCCTCGTCAATAAATTAAAATTAGCCTTGGATCTTTCCCAGCATTATGGCCTTCTCGAGTGAGTCTTCTCTTCTCATTTGGTGTCCAAATAGGAATGCATTGAAAACCAATTAATCCGTTCTGGAAAAATTTGTTAACCAAGCCACTGTTTTCTATGGATTTCTTTTTGTTATGCAATTTTTATGTTAAGCAAGCCGTTTGTTAAGTGAGGTTTGACTGTATATTAATTTCCTGTGTGTGTTTTTTTTTAAACGAACTGGACTGTTGATTTTGGTTTCTTAATTCTCACTTGATAGCTCTGTTTTCTTCTATAACTCACTGGATTATTTTAGCTTTAGCACGAAGAAAGAATTGTAGGCGTTTTTGGTTTTGACAAACTCCCAAATGCAAAACCTGATCTTCCAGGGTTGCTATAGTAATTCCCAACAAAACATGGGCTGCGTCATCAGGGGGACAATTAAAAATATTCAAAAGACTATCTACAGAAAGTTTATATTTCAGAACAGACTCAATCATTTGTTCCAGCTGACAGCATTGATGATGAGCAGGTCAACACAACTGTGTAAAAAGCATCACAATAACAACAAATGAACATATAAGCCTGCAACTTTATATGTGCTTACCAAACACGGTGCCCCCTTGAACAAATGGGTCGTAATCCCCAATAGGCAGACAATGGACCACACTATTAAAACTGTTTCTGTGGCCAGTTACTCGTTTTACTGGTTTCCTTGAACTGAAAGCAGATTTTTATAAATGGGCCAAGAAGAGTTTCACGTTTGTCTCAGCTTTTTAAAAACAGCTGCTACAGAAACCGCAGGAAATGATGCCAAGTCTTCCCTGTTCCGAAGTAGACTGGAAGAGATTAGGCAAGATGTTTAAAAAGCTGCATATATTTTCCTGGAACTCCATATTCCAAACAAAAGTTTCTTTGTGGTTGGATTTGAGAGATTATAGCTGCGACAGAGTCAGGTTCCTAAGAATGTTCATCCTTTTATGATAATGGGCCTTATTGTTCCATAGGTCTGATTGTTCCATAAATCACTCAGATTTCAGAACCCCAAACACTGAGACAGGGAAATACAATCAGATTTGGAAAGTTAATGAGTCAAAGACTTCAAAGCAATCCTAGATGCATTTATCTAGGAACAACCACTGATGACGTGTATACAGGACTGAATTCTAAGTATTGTATTCAGGACTGTATTGTTAGTTACACTTATTTTTCACTGAATCCAATTGGACACAAGATATCAATACAGTAAAACCCTGTATAAAGACTTTAATTCGTTCTGCGGGGCTAATCGTTGTACGATTTAATCGCTATATGATGCATGCATAGTATAGCGATTATCCCTATGGGATGCATCATACAACGATTATCTCTATGGGGAAATTGTACGACGACAAAAAAATCATTTTACAATTTTCCCCATAGAGATGCATTGCATCGTGTACCATTTTTAGTTGTTATACAGGGCACAATGTTTTTTCAAGTCACTTTCTGGTCATGAGCAATTTTGACACACAAAGTCCCCATCAGCTCCAGGTCAGTATGAGGCGTATCAGAAAACAAAACAAAACAAAATAAATAAAATAAAAAACACTGTAGCACTTTAAAGACTAACTGCTATATTTTTATTGTTGCCCTCCATCAAGATGGATCCAAGTGCGACCATTTAATCCACTTGGGGACCCTCCCCTCTGGACTTCACCACCCAAGTCCATTAGTCCTCGGGGTTGCCAGGTTAGTTAACTGCTGCCTGATGCTCAGCGTTGAGTCACCGGCAGTATGGTCTACTCCTGTGATGGTGAACCTTGGCACTCCAGCTGTTCTTGGACTTCAATTCCTAGAAGCCCAAGTCAGTATGCCTGCTGATCAAGGCTTCTGGGAACTGAAGTTCAAGAACAGCTGGAGTGCCAAGGTTCGCCATCACTGGTCTACTCTATTATCATAGCAGAATAACTTGGCCAGACTGTGGTTTAAATAGAAAACTGCAAGAGGACCTTCAGACTTTATGGTCTTCCAATTGTGCCAGTGACTTGCTTGCGTTCCAGTGACAGAAGAATCCTGACAAGCAATATCAAATGTTCTGGCATAAGAACAGTTACATGGTTACTTGGCTGATCCGTGTTTCACACGTCCGATGTAAGAACCGTATGGCAGAAAAGTTAAATGGTCTAAAAATGCTCCTAAGACATCCCCCACATGATTCAAAACCAGTGGTACCACTCTATGCTGAGCCCAGCAAATCCATGGGATAATCTGCATTTTTTTGCTTTTTTAATTTATTGATTACACTTTTAGACTGCTCAGTAATGGAAGGGCATTGAACAACACAGTGCCAAGAACATCCAAAACAACCACCTACACAGCACAAAATAAGAATCAGGAAAGGAGAAAAATGCTGGAAAGCAAATAAATAGGAAAGAGTGAATAATGACATCCAAAACTCAAGAACAGAAGTCCATAAATGAAAGACCTCCAGAGAAGGCAAAACAGATTTTATTTTATTTCCCACCCTTTTGGCTTTCAACGTCGCAGAGTTCTGCTTACACAAGGAAACAAACAACTACCATTTGAAACAGAAGGGTACTCCTAAAAGGACAACATTTCTGCTAGGGGAAGGGCAAATTCAAACCAGGTTCGAACAGCCTGCTTATTTCTGTCTCTCTCTCTCATTCAGTCACACACAGAGGAACGGATTTGAATAGAAGCTGCTTAAGAAGAAGGCAATCCAGGAATCTAAGAATTAACATAACTTGGTAATTGCCAACATTAAAAGCAATGGCCAACATCCAAAACGACGTGGTCTATTCCGTTCTTTTCTTTAACAACCTCCCTTTCTGTACCCGTAACAAATTCCACTGGAAGCAGGTATTTAACCATTTCATTTTCAACTTCACTTAGATTAAAATGTGCATAAATCAACTCTAAACCACTGTCCTTTTTACACTGGATGCATTCAGAACTGTGTTTCCATGGAGGTTGGATCAAGCTTGCATTTGAAAACAAACAAAAAAAAGCAAAACAGAAGAAGAAATCCTTCCCCATTTCTTTTTTTTAAAAAAAACACAAGGGCATTGAAAGAAAAATTAAGCATGCAATTCACTAGAGCTGCAAAAGAGAGAGACATATATTAATGTGTACCTTTCTGGTAGAGTATTGGCAGCTTGCTCTGAATTTTCCCCTCTCTCGTGGTGTGGGGTTTACCGATCTACAGACTGGGTCTTCTGTGGTCACCTCTGATCACATTACACCGCAGAGAGGCTTACCGATGCCAAGACTAACCGCTTCTAAAAGGGACAGCCTCTGTTCCTCCCGCCTCCGCTTCTTACCACTCCCACAATCATTACTTCTCTTATGAAAGATGGATCTGAGCCATCTGGCCACCTTGAAAGAGACAGGGGCTTAGTCTCTCCATTGTGGGATCCATTGCGAGGTCACCTAGCTACCTGCCCAGGTAAATCAAGCCCAAGGCAAATTCTCTCAAACAGAAGTGGAGTTGGAAGATTTCCAGGCTATCAGATTACAGTGGGGAATGCGGTGACTTAGTGGTTAAGACGTTGAACTTGATGACCAGAAAGTTGACAGGTGAGCAGTTTGAGACCCAAGTGCTCCATGACTGAGTGTGTGCACTGTCACCTGTCTCAGTTCCTGCCAACCTAGCAGTTCGAAAGCAAGAAATTGCAAGTAGATAAATAGGTACTCCTTTGGCAGGAAAGGTAATAGTGTTCCATGTACTCGGGAGCCTAGTCATGCCTGCCACACGACCATGGAAACATCTGCAGACACAGACAGGGCTGGCTCTTTTGGTATAAAACAGCACCAAACCCTAGACTTGGATACGACTGGCATTCAAGCAAGGGAGACCTTCACCTTTACCTGGATTACAGTGACTGGCCAGGACTAGGATGCTGCTAAACAGCTCCGTGAAGATGCAGAGGGAGGTCATATTTGGACTGCATTGTCCCCGTTGGCTCAGTGGGTAAAAGCATTGAGCTTGGAGACCGGAAGGAGAGGGTTCAATTCCCCGAGAGCTGCACAATAGGGGACATGAAAGGAGCCTCATTTGGGCACCCCCTGATTAAACCCTTTCAATCGAGAGTAATCTCTGACATGAAAAGACACACATATCAATATGCAGATGACACGGACACCTATCTCTCTTTTTCATCGTCGGCAGTTCCTTTCGTTTAACCTTAAATGTTGTGTCCCTAGATGTAAGACCAACATACTCAAGTTTGGTCTGCTGGTGGACAACACACTGTGTCAATGTGGAGAAATATGAAATCTGGCTCATTTGCTGGTCTGCTGGTTATTACTTGAAACTTGTACCGATGAGGACTTAAGTTTGGCCAACGACAAAGCCAAGAAAGTAGTTTTGTTTTGGCAGTTAAAGTCTGGCCTGAACATGAAAGATGGCATCGAGATATCATCTTTCTAAGAAAGCTAGGATGTCTTGGGCACTGGAATTGTCGGTAGAGTCAAACCTCACATAAAGAGCGCCTCGCTTAAAGAGTAACTCGCTTAAAGAGCAGATTTTTCTCTGAATGTTCGTTTTGCTTAACAAATAAAACCAACCAAAAATTCACTTAGCAAATAAATTGGGGTTCACAATCCCCCCCCCCCACACACAATTGGCCATTTACAATGGTGTTTCGCTTAAAGAGCAAACTCGCTTAAAGAGCAATCCTGTGGGACACATTATGCTCTTTAATTGTAAAAGGTAAACATCACAGGGGGTTTTCTACTATCTGGCTGATGCAACATCAGAAAGACATTTCACTGTCTTTAATTTCATAAAATGACTTTCTTCCAAGTCACATCCCCATCAGGATCAAACTCACAACATCTTCACTGCAGTACAACCGACGTTGAACCACTGTACCACCAGGGTGCTGACTGTCCAGACAGCTTTGATCTACAGAACAGCCTAAACCAGATTTATTTATTTATTTATTTATTTATTTATTTATTTATTCTTCAAATTTATTCCCAACTTTTTCAAGCCGGGGATCAGGTCACGCTCTCTTAGTCAGCTTCAAGGGCCACATGGCCATTTTGCCCTGCCTGCATGATGGGGGCAGCCATTTTGTCCCAGCAGTTTCAAAGGAGGTGGCCATTTTGTTTCTCAAAGGCCCTTGGGGGCTGGGGGGGTCATGAAATGGCACCATGGGCCATATCTGGCCCACGGGCCTTGGGTTGGGAGTCCCTGGCCTAAACATTTCACAGTATTCATGAGCCATCCATATTCTAACTCCAGCTTCAATTAGTGCCTAAAAGGCTGTGTTTGGTCACAGACGGGACATGATCCACAGCGCAAGGTGAAGCTGCTGGATTACAACTTCCGTCAACCTCAACCAGGATAGACTACAGTGTGAATAATGGGAGTTGTAGTACAAACTGACTGCATCATTCCACCAGCTGGAGAAATACAAGTTTCTCATCATGAAATAATTACACTGCTAAACAACTACTGTATAATAACATTGAAGCATAAACATACAAAGACTATCATTATCAGTAAAATAGCATGAATCAGATACATTGTTATCTGATGTCTGCAGAAGGGGACTTAACACACAAAAGCTAACCTTAAAATGTTGCAGTTTAGTCTTTAACAATGTTTTTGCCTTTTTTCCTGTTTGGTTTGTTTCATTTACTATTTAACGATTTCAAACTGTTACAACTCTAATCATGTAACAGGAGCTACAATTTCTTCCATCTTTCCAGTATGAAAAAAAAAAACAAGTTTACGACCTAATCCTGGGCGATATTTGCAAGACCTTTAAATTGATGGGGTTCTAATTCTGAGTAAATGCGATACACCTGGGGGGAAATCTGCTAAAATCTCCAAAAAAAGTTACTTTTTCAGAGTGCCACTCCCAGAACCGGTTGGAAGCTTCTGGGAATTACAAAGTAAATTTTTATAATACATGATACCATGTCCAAGAAAATAAAACAATACCAGACTCACCCATGCCTAGCAATCCGCAGGCTGCACATGTTGAATTGGCTTTCAAGGAATACTACACCTGTTGGAGCCCAGCCAAGGGAACATAATAGGTGGCCACCCAAGTGCCTGCCCCCACCATCCCCTCTTTCCCGGCCCTCCCCCTTCTCCTATCCATTCGTTTACCCGATGGAAAACAACGACTTGTCCCTCCTCCACCGCCCTTGCCTTCTTTGTCCCGGAGGCTTTCTGCACAGCTAGTCAGGCATTCGCTTAGACAGCCTTTTCGCGTCCTCCGAGGAGGCGACCGCTGTAGAGAGAGGCCCCCCGCGCCGAAGGTCGGCTGCCGTACAACATGGCGGCGCTGTGGCGAGCGTGGCGCTTCCCACGCCTGGCTGGGCTCTTCCGTACAGGGCGGGCATTTTCTTCAGGTACGTGGGGGGATCGCTCCAGGTGGGCATCGGTTGCTTCCTTCCCACCTTGGGAACGTACACGGTGGCTACCTGGGAAGCATTTCTTCCCCCTGTATGGGAAAGTTAAGGGGGGCGGGACTTTAAAATCGGCTCAGTGGCAGGCTGATATCCAACAGGTGAAGCGGCAGCCTAGGAAACCCTGGGCTTTCCCTGCAAAACTGCAAGAAGAACACATTGCAGGGGGAAAAAAGGGGGAGAATTGCATCGTCTTAAACCACCAGGATCGCCAAGTTTGCAGACTACAAACACCAGCATCCCCCCAGGGTCCTGTGCTTGCCTCCAAGCAGCTTGGGGATGCTGGTGTTTGTAGTCCCAATTCTTTTTCTCACTCTAGCAAACAGCCTTGCTTGTGGATGAATTTAGCAGATTTTAAACATCTGGTGGGAGGGGAGGCACGGAATGATATTTGTGCAGCCAGAACAACTCCAAACTCTTTATTATTATTATTATTATTATTATTATTATTATTATTATTATTATTATTATTATTATTATTAGACTTGTATGCCGCCCCACTCGCCAAGCGACTCTGGGCGGCTAACAAAGTTACAAAGTATACAATAACAAAAAACAATATATCACAGTTACAAGATATGGCATCACACAAAAAAAAAAATTCAAAGGCAAGGAGCAATTGATTTTTTAAAATTGATTTTAAATTGCAGAAAAACCACAACCCACCCCACTTTTAAAATTTTAATTTTTGAAAGCTAGGAAAAGATAAAAAGTCTTCCTTGCTCAAAAGCCGGTTGTATCCAACTCTAGTCTGCAGTGCTCATCTCTGTTTACAGCCAAAGAGCCAGCTCTACCTGTGTCTGCAGACATTTCCGTGGTCATGTGGCAGGCATGGAACGCCGTTACCTTTCCCGCCTAAGCGGTACCTATTCATCTACTTGTAATTTCTTGCTAGGTTGGCAGGAGCTGCAACAGATGGCAGGAACTCACTCTGTCACACAGCACTCGGGTCTCAAACTGCTGACCCGCCAACCTTCTGGGTGTCAAGTTTAGCGTCTTAACCACTAAGTTGTGGCCCTATAGTTTGAAAAACGCACGCATGTGTTTCTGCAGAAGAACGCTCTGTCAGAGAGTGCTTGCACCATGGGGTAGCATATAAACACACACAAACAAACATCATGTCAGCATTCCCACACCTGAAATCTGAAGGTGTAGAACCCAAAAACATACTTCCTCACTGAGAACTAGATCCCTGTGCTGCTTTTGGTTGGCTTTTCTTGCTGCTGTCTGTTGTGTGTATATTTTGTTAGACATAGGCAGTTCAAGACTCTGGCCCCATAAATTAGGAATATTCAAGCCATGATTAATTCTTACCCTTCTTCGGAAGCAGGAGATCACGTAGACAGGAGATCAGGGAAGACGTCGGAGATCTGCTCACAAGTGCGGTTCGGACACAAGATAGGACTTTGCCAGCTCTCACATCTGGTATGATGGGGTAGTTTACCGAACTCCCTCCTCCTCTGTGGTGTTTGCTTTCAGTTGTGCAATCTGGACTCCGAGGAGTACAACGGTAGCGGAAGTGACAGCCAGACAGCTGTTTTTCAGGGCCGTTGGTGCTGAAACTGGAAACCTTTCCAATCCAGTGGTTTTGATTTGTTTTCTTTTGCTCTGTTCCCAAGTGTGGACCTTCAGCTGCATAATATATTACACTCCGGTTGCACAACTCTCATTCTTATGGCGAGCAAACCACCAGGCATCAAACTTCCAGCACTGACACTTTCCCCAGCGGATTTGAAAAACCAGGCCTTAAAAGTACCGTAGAGTGCAAAAGAAAATTATATCTGCAGATGGAAGCGAGTTGGACTCAAATTTGTGTCACGCCAGCATATGTAAAGGACAAGCTGTTTTCTCCAAGGCATGCATAAATAAACATATTTAGGAGAAATTCACTCTCCATCTTTCATAGAGGCACATGGTCATTTCGGATAACTCTGGCAAGCAAAGTTTAAGCTTGTTGAATATATTTTCCCTCTTTCCCCCCTTGTTTTCTCTCGACTAGATTTCTTCAACTAGACTTGGGTGCAAAAGACATCATATTTGTATTTAAAAACAGATTCCCTCATCCTCCCAGTGGAAATATTATGAGACCAAGAATTTATTTTCAGTGCCAGAACTGAACTGAGATCACAGTTTTTAAAACAAGAGCTTGTTTTTGTGGCTTCCACCCACCCACCCACACACACACACTTTTTAGCTCAGTTTATAGCTGTGCTTCATCACAATGCTTTCCTGATTTATTTAATGTTGGCCAGATAGTTGTTTTTATCTATCTTCTGGTCACTTCTGATCACCAGTGATGCAATGGTTAAACTGCTATACTGCAACCATAATGTTGTGATTTTTGATCCTGACGGTGATCAAGGTTGACTTTGCCTTCCATCCTTCAAAAGGCTGGTAAAATGAGGACCCCGGCATGTTGGGGGCAAAACCCTAGTTAGCTTGTGAACCATCCAGAGGGTGCAATAAGTGCTATGGGGCGGTATATAAGTGTAATTGCTGTTGCTATCTTAAGAGAACTGATGTGGCAAAATACAATTAAAATCCTTTTCTACGTTGTATCAACTCATTGTGTAGTAAAAAAAATCTCAATGTCATTTGGGACATTATGGATTCAAATTCTGGGTCACTTTCTTTCATTTCATAACTTTGTTCTTTTCCGTGTGTTTTATGTTTCTTATTTGTCTACCTGGTAGACACTGTGGTAATGGAGTAGACCGTACAGCCAGTGACTCAATGCTGAGTGTTGGGCAGTGGTAAATAGCCTGACTCCCTAAAGGGGCCAATAGCTAAAGGCGAATGAGCCCTTTTAGGAGCAGGTGATGGTCCCCCTCAGTGGGCAAAATGCCACTGGAAACCATCCTATTGGGTCCAACAGCAAAATGAGCGGAGGAGGAACTCTTGATTCCCAATGGTCATGGAGGCAGAAGAGGCCTGGCTCTGAAGGTGTACCTTGTCGATATCCTCAAGGCTGCAGCAGTCCATTGCAGTCCTGGTGTCAAATCCTGCATGTCTCATTTCATACGTGCCGCAGGAGATGGCTCCGTGATCACAGTGGGTGGGTCACTTCATTGCAAGCTGGGATCCATCGTAAACAAATTCACACCAGTGGCATTTTTCCTGAAAAGGATTTTCGGGGGGGGGGATCTATACTTGGACACAAGTAGCAGCCGCCGGCGCCGATGTCTCTTAGTTTTTCTTCAGTTGCTTTAGTGCTTTACCGGTCGGTCTCTTGATCCAAGAAACTCTTAGCAGCCTGTAATTTTGATTTTGTTTCACTCCGGTCCCTTCCACAATGGAGCATTGATTTGTTAAAAATGGTGATGGTTTTAACAAAGAGCCTTTGAGGCTGCCGAGCTGTGGCCTTTTAAGTCAAGAAGAAACATGTGCCTTGTGTTAGAATGGAACTGTGAAAGAGACAAGTGTTGCACGCAATGAACGCGTGAACTTTCTTTAATTTTTAAAAAAGTTGCTGTTTGTGTCTGTTTAGGTTTTTTAAATTACTTTCTTTTGCTCTTGCTTTTAGGGGAGAATGAGTATGACCTCTTAGTCATTGGAGGAGGATCTGGAGGACTTGCTTGTGCAAAAGAAGGTTTGTGCCAGTGAACCATTGTGTTGCACATACATATATCACAATCAAACCTAGCAGAGGCAAGTGTTAGGCTGAAAATCTCCCTCTGCTGGTGCCAGCAGGATTTCAGCTAATGCAGGGGTGCCCAAACTTTTCATGCAGCAAGCCACACCATGCCCCCTGGACAGCTGAACGGGCCGGATTAGGCCCCCAGAACTGGGCACATGTATGACGGCTGTAAATGCGCCCACTTCCGTGTTTACGATTGGCATGGGTGCATTTATGCATGCACGGGAATGTTTTATCATTGATGTAAATGTGCCCACTTCCACTTGTGCTATGGGCCAGGGCCAGCCCACGGGTTGTAGTTTGGGCACCACTGAGCTAGTGCGAAACATCCTGGGTTGTAGTTGTTATTATTCAAGGTCACCCTGGCTCGAAAGCCAGCCGTACCCAACTCCAAAGTCCATTATTTCCAAAGTCCATTACCTATTTTAGGACACATCTCCAATTTAATAAACAATATTTGACTGATTCCCCCCCCCCCCCCAAAAAAAAAAAAAACACAACATTTTCCATATTTAAAATCCTGGCTTTTGATTAGTTAATTGGTAGGCAGTAAAACACAAATGAAAGGAATACATTCATATTTCCCAAACAAAAACAAACAAACAACCCAGGGGCTAGTTGAGGCAGGAGCATTATGGGAGCTTAATCTTTCAATTGATTGATGATCTCTTCTTGTCTTTAAAGCTTCTCAATTTGGGAAGAAGGTGGCCGTGTTAGATTATGTGGATCCATCGCCAAAAGGTTTGCAATCATTTCTGGCAAATCAATGTTTTACTTTTGCATTCATGGTCACCAGAGTTAAAAAAAAATCCGAAGGTGATTAACTTGATAGCACGGATGAGTCTGCAAGCCACAGTATAACATTAGTTGTAAAGTAAAATAACACTGCACAACAACAATCTTGCTACTAGGAAATAACACATGTGATTTACATGATATTGAGTGTGATGACTCCAAATCTGAACTCAGAATTTGCCTATCACATACGGATTTTATAGGCGTGCTATAGCTGTTCAAATGGTCGAGAATTGGGTAATGTATTTTTACATGGGAACATTATAACAGTTGCAGCTACCACTGAGCCAGCTGGCACCTCAACTGAATCAGGTTCCCTGGTGGCATGCATGTTCCAGCAGCGGCTGGGCATGTCTGGGTAAGTCAATGAGCTGACCTCAGAAATAGGTGTATAAGGTGAGATGGACCAAGGGCTTGTCTCTCGTGTGGAACCATCTTATTGGATAGTACAGCTAGACCATAGTGAGTCTGTTTTGAGCTAAGGAAGAGTAGGTGCAGCTTTGTTGATAAACCGGACAATGTTTGCTACATTTGTGGCAAATATACCCCATGTGATCAATGCAAGAACCTAACCAAATGGGTGAGATTTGCTAACTTAAGATCCTGACATCCTAGGCGGAAACAGACTTCAGATTTGGATTCAGAACACTTGATTTAGTATAGAACACATGGATTAGACCAAGTAACAGACAATGTTTATTTTTTGTGATGCAGTGTAATGGTAACCAATGGCCCATTGGCCACTTGAAGGATGATTTAGGAGAGGTGGCATTTACGAATCAGTAGAAGTTAGTTTCCTTACAGTAGAAGTCATCCATCTGCTGAAGCAATGTTAGCTACTCACTTCAGCAGGATTTCAGGTGCGTGTCATCCACAGCTCTACCTCGAGAGGGTACAGAATCAGCCTGGAGACATGTAGGAGATAATATGCTTGACTTTGGAGCTGTGAAACCCTTCCTAGGGTAAGACCTTCCCACCTTATGTTACCAGTGCCAAACATGGACACTTACAACAAAACATAAACGGCCACCACGGAAATGAGATGTCTGAGGAAGGCTGCTGGAGTAACTAGAAGGGATAAAATCAGGAATGAGATTGTAAGGGAAAGCATTGGAAGAGAACCAATCTTAAATTACAGATAGAGACAATGGATAAAGTAGTTTGCCCATTTGGAGACGATGTCTTGGATGTCCATGCCATATAAGGCATATATGGAAAGAGGAGGAGGATAAAGAACACAAGGAAAAGCCAGAGGAAGGTGGAGAGACAACGCCAAAGACATATTACAAAAACAGCAAATAATACTGGTGGAGGCCTCTAGAAGTGCCAGAACAAGAACCTTGTTATCTCCCTCGACACATGAAGGGGTGGATGACTTTAAGGGTGATAAAATAGTGGGTAGAGAAATAATTCTACCCGCTATTTTATCACCCTTAAAGTCATCCACCCCTTCGTGTGTCGAGGGAGATAACAAGGTTCTTGTTAATTGCCGCTTCTGATGCTTACTTGCTCTCAGTTTATCCTTCCCCAGGTAACTTTTCAAATTTAAAAATGAGAAATATTGGTTTCTGTTTATACAAGATTATAGGAACAGAGAAGATATCATACATTTGTGTGTAATTGAATAATTAGCATTTCTTGTGGGATTGACATTTTAATGCCCGGTTCTGGTGCCACTTTTGGTATCCATGTTTTCCATCCTACCCCTTTGATTTCAGTGTGTGAGGAAGATTTGGCTCATTCACTTGCAAAATTATTTGTTTCTTGCTCTCTATGTTAAATTAGACTCACAAAACAGAGATTGCCAAGTCAACCAGAAGGGACACGAGCGTACATTTTAACATGGGGCTAAGAGGCTGAGATGGAAGAATCCAATGTGTTGCATCAAAAGAATCTTAAATTAGGAAATTAGCATTTTCAATTCTTATTTTTTGCCTATAGGAACCAAATGGGGGCTTGGTGGCACTTGTGTAAATGTTGGGTGTATCCCCAAAAAGTTGATGCACCAGGCGGCCCTCCTGGGAGGTTCACTGAAAGACGCCAGACATTATGGCTGGAATATATCCCATCCCATCAGTCATGACTGGTAATGTAAATCTTCATTATTTATGCATTGTGTTTTATGTATACAGGTCACCTCCCTATTTCCAGTGTTCAGTATCCATAGTTTTAGTTATCTGCAGGTCTATACTGTATCTATTTCTATGGTGCACTCGCAGAGTCAGCCACTAGAGGCCACTGTTTGCAGCATAAAATAGAGGGTTTGCTGTTATTCCCAGTTTCAGTTATCTGCAGTAGGTCTTGGAATGTATCCCCCACAGATGGGGGGGGCTATACATAATAAAATATAAATCCAGTGCATTCAATTCAGCTATAATAGTAAGCTGAGTCTGCCCAGGTTATCCTGCTATGGCAAGAGTTCTCAACTCTTTTAGCTGGGGACCGAGTCACACTCCTTCAGACAGCTTGGTTTTTTAAAAAGAATTAAAATTCTAGTTTCTTTTTCAATTGTTTAAAGAAAGCATTGAGCATCATTATCCTAAATGTACCATTATTGGATAGCTTAATTTGGAATTATTGCACTAAGGAATCTGTTTAAAGAAAACAAAATTAAAGCCTGTTACTGGCCTGGGTTATAAAATATCTTACTAAGCTATAACGATTTCTTGTATTACTCAGGGTAATCCTCAAGAATATATCCTCAAGAAACGTTTTAGAAATATTAGCTCAGTCTTCCCAGGCCCCTCTAGATCCATGGTTCCCAATGTGGGACACACACCTCACGGAGGGGCAATTTGATTTTTGGGAACCACTTCTCTAGACCAGGGGTTCACAACCTACGGCCTGTGGGCTGGATCCGGCCCATGGTGCCAAATAATCCGGCCCCTGATTTTGTTCCAGCCACCACCGGAATCGGCCATGGACTTATTTACGGCCATGTAAATGCATTTACTACAGCGGTAAATGAGTCCGCGGCTATCATAAACACATTTACTATAGCCACGGATATGTTTTATAGCACCAGTCCACTCAGCTGTCTGAGGGAGCGTGGTCTGGCCCGCAGCTGAAAAATGTTGAGACCCCCTGCTCTAGATGTAGAAAACTACAAAACTCCCAGCCAGCTGTGATGGAAAGATTTGTAGTCTAGCAGCTCTAGAGAGGGTGATGTGATTAGGCAAAGGTGGCTTTGATCGCCCATTTCCGAACTTTTTGAAAAACTGAAATGATGTTAAAGAACTGCTCGCTTTCTGTTGGTTTCGTTGTGTCATGAATGGAGAATATGCTGATTTGTGGTGTATGTGTGTGCGTTTTTTTCCTTTCCAGGTCCACGTTGGCAAAAGCGGTCCAAAACTACATTAAATCCTTGAACTGGGGTCACAGAGTCCAGCTTCAGGACAAGTAAATCCACCTTCCCCCCCCCTACTTATTTTCTTCTCCTATGATAGTAATAATAATTTCATGTCAGAAATTAATTCTGGGTTGAAGGGATTTTTGCAGGAGGAACTCCGCTCAGGGGACGCCCAAATTAGGCTCCTTTCATGTCCCCAAGATCTTTCACCACTGAAGGTGGTCCTTATTTAAACACCGCCATAAAATGTGCACGCAGCTGTCGTAAACGCTGTTTTAAATGCTTCTGCTTCAATGGCGGCGGTGACATGGGCCACATTAAATGGTGACGTGGGCCAGGCTGCAGGTTGGGACCCCCTGTTATAGGGCTTAGTTTCCAGTCCTCTGATCTTCCTTGTTGCCCTGCTCTGAACCTGTTCTAATTTGTTTGCACTAGTGTGTGGTGCCCAGAATCGGACATAGGACTCTAGATGTGGTCTTAACTAGTGTTGAACAGAGGGGGACTAGTGGTACCTCATGGGTTTTGAAGGCTAGACTTCTATTAATGCAGCATAAAACAGGGTTGGCCTTTTTTGAAGCCACATCACACGGTTGGCTCATATGTAGCCCGTGATCTACAACAATTCCAAGAGCCTTCTCACTTGTAGTATTACAATATCCCCCATCTTGTAATAGCGTCACTGTTTTTTTTGTTCCCTAGGTGTAAAACTTTGCACTTATCCCTGTTAAATTCTATTCTGTTGTGTCCTCCCGTGTTTGCAGTTTAAAAGAGGTGCATAATAACATTCCTTTCCTTTGGCAGAAAAGTGAAGTACATCAACTTGAAAGGCAGCTTTTTGGATAGACATACGATTCGCGGGTTGTCCAAAGGAAGCAAAGAGGTACGACGCTTTGGCCCTTTTATAGGCGGGGCGGGGGCGGGGGCGGGGGCGGCGGCTGCCTGACACCTGACCAGATTATTTGTTAGTCCTGCTTCATTGCATCTGATCCAGGGGCAGCAATCATCTGTCGTGATTGAAAATTGGTGAACAAGATTTGAAAGCTCGCTATGGCCCAAACTTTAGACCAGGGGTTCCCAACCTAAAGTACTTTCTGCTTTTGATTTTTCTTTTTTTCAATTTTACTCCCAAGATTTTGCTCAGAGCGGAAAACATCGTCCTTGCTACTGGTGGAAGACCTAAATACCCAACGCATGTAAGTCACATGAACTGAACCAGACTAGGTACAGCTGTAAAGATGCATCTATAGCCCTGACGACGAACCTTGGCATTCCGGGTGTTCTTGAACTTCAATTCTCAGAAGACCTGATCCTCAGGAGTGCTGACTTTGGCTTCTGGGAATTGAAGTCCAAGAACACCCGGAGTGCCAAGGTTCGCCGTCACTGATCTACAGGAAAGACCACATTCTCCCATGCAGGTCTGCCTGGGTTTTAAGGTCTATGATGAAAGATTTTCTTTACAGCTAATATGGTGTAATGGATAAAGGGTCAAACAAACAGGAAACCTGTCGCCACTGACATCGGAACTTACTGGGGATGGGACAATAATAAACGACTCTTTGAGTCTTCTATATACAGTGGTGCCCCGTATAAGAAACACTTTGTATAACAAAAAATTTGTATAGCAAAGTGTTTTTGAGCTATTGGCGATACTCCACATAACAAAAAAAAATCGTTATACAGGGTATACTCCGCATGATAAACTTTCCCCCCGTTATGCGCATAACAGAATTTGTTTCCCACATAATGAAAAAATGGGGGGGGGGAATATAAGTATTATTGCTATCTGCAGACATTTTCATGGTCAAGTGGCAGGCATGATTAAACACAAGAGCACGTGGAAAAATGTTACCTTTCCCGCTAAAGTGGTACCTATTTATTTACTTGCAATTTCTTGATTTCGAACTGCTGGGTTGACAGGAGCTGGAACAGATGACGAGAACTCATTCCATCACACAGCACTCGGGTCTCAAACTGCTGACCTGCTGACCTTCCAGTCATCAAGTTCTCTAATCAGGCATCATAATGTCTTGAGGAAGCCCTTATTCAGCACTGTTTAAAAAAAATCAACTTAAGTAAAAAACCTGACTGGCCAAGATTTTTGTCTTATTATCCTGCTACACCGTAACTTACGACCTCTGTGAGATGCATAACGTGTACTTTAAATGTGCATTTTTAGTTTTATTACGGCAGCGTCTTAAATCTTGCTTTAAATGTAACTGATTGCACATCGCCTAAAGAATTGATTGTGGTGGGGCTAATAGGTAGGATAAATCTTCCTGCAGAAGGACAGATAAACCACAGTGGGTCCATAGGTTCACATCCATTCTTCACACATTTTGATTTTCTGATGGAAAACTGTTTAATAATTGCTTTGAAATCAGTTGTATTTGAATGCTTCTTGTTAGATTCCAGGAGCGCAGGAGTATGGGATTACAAGTGATGATCTCTTCTGGCTGAAAAAGTCTCCCGGGAAAACGTAAGTTCCTTGCGTTAGTATTTTAATGGCTGGCCTCCTATGATGTAAGTAAGGTCTTCAAAACGTACTGTAGCTAATGGATGCATCATGGCTGTGATGTTGAGCACGCAACCAGGCATGTGACCAAGACATGCTTTTGATGCTTTGTCGATTAGCTGCAGCGAATTACATAAACGTTATTAGGGTTCTGGCCAGTATATTCCAGAATCTCATTTATTGCATGGCTGTGGTGGCTTAGTGTTTAAAGCGGTCTGAAAGCAAGAAATTGCAATTAGATAAATAGGTACCGCCTCAGCGGGAAAGGCAACAGCATTCCGTATGCCGCCCAACTCAAGTTTTGAGATTGAAATGTTTAGAATATAAATTCTGTTGGACCCCTGATTATTGACATGTGAAACTCTGCGAGTTTCCTTCCAAAAGTTATGGATGCTGATTTCTAAAACAAGGGTACCCAAACTTTTCAGGCCGTGGGCTGGTCTTGTGGTTTAGCAGGCGGGTCACATGGTTCAGCGGGACAGTCATGTGTTTCGTCCCACCGGAAGTGGAAGTAAAACGTGCCTTGCAATCTGTTTTGCAACAGGATGAAATCGATTTTAAGCTGCCATTTTTCCTGCTTAACGCAGAGGTGCCCAAACTACGGCCCATGGGCCAGATCCAGCCCCCAACACCAATTCATCTGGCCCACACCACCCTCGTCACTCCCGGAAGTGTGTTTTACTTCCGCTCCTGAGAGCGACGAAGGTGGTGTGGGCCGGATGAATTGGTGTTGGGGGCTGGATCTGGCCCATGGGCCGTAGTTTGGTCACCCCTGTTCTAAAACAATGCTGGTTCCCCCCCCCCCATTTTCATAATTTCTCTTTTATCATTCCACTAGGGGGCAGCAAGTGCTTAGACTATATCTTATATTCGCTTGTTTAAGCTTAGATCCTCTGTGCGTTGATTGTGTCTTGATGAGAAAAGGAGATAAAGTTCTTCTTTCATTGATGTTTCTCTTCCACCAGGCAAAAGAGTTTTAAAGTGGACAAAGCTTTTTTTGATTTGATTGATTTTATCTGTTTGATCCGCTCTAGAAGACGTTGGGAAAGCACAAAACAATCCCTTTTGCTCAGTTAAAATTTTCAGAAAAACAAGACGAGTTCTGGTTTTAAACTTAATGCAGAACAAAATTTTGCATAGTCTTAAGCTGGCATCGAAAACAGCAGCTTTGCTGAAGTTGAGGCATTTTGTATCTTTGTAATGCCTTTAAAGCTAAAGGTCGCCCTTGCTCAAAAGCCAGTTGTATCCAAGTATAGGGTTTGGTGCTCATCCTCATTTACAGCCAAAAGAGCCAGCACTGTCTGCATCTGTAGACATTTCCGTGGTCACGTGGCAGGCGTGACTAGACAACAGACAGCACAGAACGCTGTTACCTTTCTCGCTGAGGGGGTACCTATGTATCTACTTGCAATTTCTTGCTTGCAAATTGCTAGGTTGGCAGGAGCTAGGACAGATGACAGGAGCTCATTCTGTCGTGCAGAATCAGGCTCATTTACTAGTCTGCTACTTACTACCAGAAACACGTACCAATGAAGATTTCATTTTGGCCAGTGACAAAGCCAAGAAGATGGCTTCTTTTTGGCCATTCAAAGTTTGACCTGGACACAAAGAAGACGATGAATCCATCAAAATGGATGCATTAAAATAGACAAAAGCCGAACACCAACTCAGGGCAAGCTACTGGCAGGAACACCGTAAATCGAAAGAGTGGATAAAATTGTCTATTTGGGGAGTATGTTAAGTGGAAATTGGGATCGTGAGGTAGGGATTGAAACACAAATAGAAAAAGCAAGATCCATCTTCCTAAAAACTCACTCTGCAAGGAAAGATCCCTGAGGGGGAAAATCCCTCAAAAATTTGCACAATTAGCGTTCAGCCATTTAAATGGCTTTTAAAGGAGATTTTGACACATTCAGGAACAGGGAGGTCTGTTTAATGCCATGGTTCCCAACATGGAACATACACCCTGCAGGATGCTAATTTGATTTTTAAAGAAGGGGGGGGGGTTAAAAATGAGTTATTAACAGTGAATTTTTCCTCAGTACAGTGGTGCCTCGCTTAAGGTAATTGAATGCGTTCTCTGGGACATTTCTTGCAGCGAAAATTACTTTAATGGAATTACCCATAGGAATGCATTGAATGCAGTTTCCCACAGGAATGCATTGAAAACCAAAATACTTTAACCAAAATGCAGTTTCCCATAGGAATGCATTGAAAATCAAAATGCTTTAACTGAAATGCAGTTTCCCGTAGGAATGCATTGAAAACCAAAATGCTTTAACTGAAATGCAGTTTCCTGTAGGAATGCATTGAAAACCACTTAGTCCGTTAAAAAAAAATAATTCAAACTGAGCCACTATTTTCTATGGATTTCCCATAAGAAAACCAAAGTACAGTTGTACCTCGCTTAAAGAGCATAATGCATCCCACAGGATTGCTCTTTATGCGAGTTTGCTCTTTAAGCGAAACACCATTGTAAATGACCAATTGTGGGGGGCATTGCAAACCCCGATTTATTTGTTAAACGAGTTTTTGGTTGGTTTTATTTGTTAAGTGAAACGAACATTCAGAGAAAATTCTGCTCTTTAAGCGAGTTGCTCTTTATGCGAGGTTTGACTGTACATTAACCGAAATGCAGTTTCCCAGAGGAATGCATTGGAAACCAATTAATCTGTTCCGGGGTGGGGTGGGGTCACTATTTTCTATGGATTTCCTTTTGTTATGCAATTTTCTATGTTTTAAAAAGGGAATCGGGGCCATCCGTTTCTCACAGAATGGCCGTTCCCCTTCTTTAATTCGGAGTGTGAGATTTATGTGAGGGAAAAGTCAGTTGGGTGGGTGTGTTAAAAAAAGAAAACAACACGCCAAAAGCCGCCGACTTATCCCTCTGAGATATTTCTCTGCAAATGTGGCTTTTGTCCAGGCGCTGTTAGTGCAAGTTGTAACAGTATAATGCGGGAGCCTCGTGTTTATACGTGACATTCCTAAGCTTTAGTCAAAATAAGCCCTGGAGGGGCTACAGTAGCATTGCTGTATTTTATCAGCCGATGTCGCCGAAGAAGGAGAGAGTCGAAACATGTCTTCAGCAATATTTGTTTCTGTCAGATTTCCCTCATAAACGTTCCCGTGACTCCATTTTAATACCTTGATTTTTTTTAAATCAATTTTTTAAAATCATGCCTTCAATGTTCGCTACTTACATAAGGCTATTGCCTCTATTATAACCTTACACAAAAATAAAACCCTACATTGGTTACACCAGGAGTTCTCAACCTTTTAAAGCCAGCTTCGGTGGCCGGACGGCCATTTTGCCCTTCCTCCACCACATGGCACTTCCTGGTGCGGTGGAGGCGGGGGGGGCACATGAAATGGTGCCGTGGGCCGCATGCAGCCCATGGACCACAGGTTCAGAATCCCTGGGTTACAGGCTGCCCAGGCAGGCAAGAAAAAATTACCTCAAAAATTTGCACAATTAGCAAATTAAATGGCTTTTAAGGCAGATTTTGACACATTCAGGAACAGGAGGTCTGTTTAACCCCATGGTTCCCAACACGAGGAACATGCCCCACAGAGGGATAATTTGATTTTTATAGGGAGGGGGCAATTCAAGAATGAGATGTTAACAGTGAATTTTCCCTCAGTACTTCAACTGTCCTTTTATTTTTCTCTTTCATGGATGCCATGTTCTTTGGAAGCTTGTTTAGACCAAGTAATAATAATTTCGTGTCAGAAATTATTTTGGGTTGAAAGGGTTTTTTGCGCAAGAAACTCCGCTCAGGAAACACACACACGAGGCTCCTTTCATGTCCCCAAGATCTGGCACAGAGATGGGCACTCAATCTGTCAATGTAGTACCCGGGTCTCGAACTGCTGACTTGCCAGCCCTCTAGCTAACAAGGCGAGCTTCTTAGCCACTGAGCCACCACAGCCCCACCAAGTTGGTGGCCTTTTAGGCTTCCTCCGCATGAACAGGAGTTCACTTTTTAAATAATAAGAATTACTGTATTTCCTGGCATATAAGACCCACTCTCCCCCCCCTTAAAATACACTGACAAAATGTGTAGTCAAAGCTCTCTCTGAGCCTGGTCTATTCTTGAGACTGAATTGTGGGTTGCGAGAGAGCCGGACCTTTGCAAACCTCTTCTGTCTGCATGGGATTCGTCAACGTCACTGCCGATAATAACAACTCCAGGCTCATTCCTGTCCTCCAGCCCTCGTGGTTCTAGCAGATCACTGACGACTTTTGGCAGGGCACCCACCACATAATTCGAAGAGGCTGCTTAAAAAAAAAATCTTTTAAAAAAAGATAGTATTATATTATTAGTACCACTAGGGATTAGCGGTGACATTGGTATTATCTGCTTTTGAAAGGACTTGTAAGCTGGACCACCCACAGCTTAGTTTGCCCTGCTGGGGGAATCATTATTCCAGTATGCAACATTTGTGCGTTCTTTTCCTATTTCTTTCTCAGCTGAAAATGGGAATATTCCCTCCATAAATTACCCCTATTTAGTTGTTTTGCTGTATTTTTCCCACCAATAAGTTATGTTTTTATTTAAGATACAAAACATGCAAAAACAATCACAGGAACACCCAATACAAAACAAAATTAACAAAAATACACCATGTACACGTAGTAACTACAGTGGAACCTCGGTTAACGTAATTAATGCGTTCTCTGGGACGTTTCTTACAGCGGAAATTTACTTTAACCGAATTTCCCAAAGGAATGCATTGAATGCAGTTTCCCATAGGAAATGCATTGAAAACCAAAATAATTTAACTGAAATGCAGTTTCCCATAGGAATGTATTGAATGCAGTTTCCCATAGGAATGCATTAAAAACCAAAATGCTTTAACTGAAATGCAGTTTCCCGTAGGAATGCATTGAAAACCAATTAATCCATTAAAAAAAATTCTGTAAACTGAGCCACTATTTTCTATGGATTTCCTTTCCTTATGCGATTTTTATGTTAACCGAGCCGTTTGTTAACTGAGGCTCCGCTGTACATTATTGTGTAATCTGATCCTTTTGAATTATCTTTTCTGTTTACAATCTTATTTAAACACACTAATTATAAAAGTACAGTTTCGCTGTATGTGAGAAATCTCTCTCTCCCCCCTCCCCCCATTTCCTCCTCTTAGGGTAGTTTTTCACAAGACACTCTCTTCATTTTGAGAAGGGGTTTTCTGTACACAATACTGGGTCTTACCTTCCCTTGTTTTGCTGGGCATAAATGCCATTTTGGTGTACTGCTGTGGCTTTAGTGTTTAGGTCTGGGTCAGCAGTTTGAGACCCGGGCGCTGCATGATGGAATGAGCTTCTGTCGTCTGTCCCACCTCTTGCCAACTAGCAGTTTCGAAAGCAAGAAATTGCAAGTAGATAAAGATGTAACACTTTGGTAGGAATGGTAACATGCCTAGTCATGACTGCCAAATGACCAGGGAAACGTCTGCAGATGCTTACATTCTCTAAGCTAGTCTATTGTCCTTTGACGGTGGGTACAGGATATTATCTTGTCAGCATCGTTGAAAGGAGATGCCTGAATTCCTTCTCCATGGGAGTGGTAGTATGGTACTGGCCTCAGGCAGCAAAATGACTTGTTTGGACTAAAAGTGTTTGTGCTTGCTTTTAACATCTCAGATGCTCAGCCAACAAGCTGGTAGTACAACCCTATTTCTGTTCTTCTTACACTATGCTTGCTTCCTGTTGGATGTGTTTAAGATTAAGGCCAATCTGTTTCTAAATTACTATTTTAGAGGTATTTACGTGCCCAAGGGGATGTGTTATTCAATTTCTGGCTGTTTTAACTTTGCGTAATAGCTTGTCAACTATTATGCTCTGTGTATTTTTTTAAGAAGCTGTCTTCTCCGTCCATACCTAAACTGTTTGAAACCTAACACCCATTATGCGATGCCTGTTTATTGTAATTTACTTGTAATCATCTCGCGGAGTTCTAGAAAACGGTTTGTTCTGGTTGCTGCATTATCACAGTCTTATTCCAGTTTTTCTTTCATTGAACAGGTTGGTCGTCGGAGCCAGCTGTATCCTTTGTAAAAGTTCTAATGATTTATTGTCATGCTTTGATGTATTTATCTTTTCCATGACAGCTCGGTACACCTGAGTACATCTATTTAACACCTGTTGGTGAAATATATGATTAGAAAGCATTTAGAGACAGACAACTGCACGGAGGGTGGACTCGCTCTTTAGGTTTCTTGTCTGATTTTCTCCTTGCCATTAAATACACATTTATATATTAAAAACTGCACAGTTCCTTCAGTCTAAAACAGGGGTTCACAACCTTTTCAAGCTGGGGGCCGGGTCACACTCTGTCAGTCAGCTTTGAGGGCCAGATGGCCATTTTGCCCTGCCTGCATGAGGGGGGGTGGCCATTTTGTCCCAACAGCTTCAAAGGGGTGGCCAGTTTGCTTCTCAAATGCTCTTGGAGGGGTAGGGGGCCACATGAAATGGTGCCATGGACCACATCCAGCCCATGGGCCTTAGGTTGGGAACCCCTGGTCTAAAGTTACATACTCTTAACAAGAGCTGAGCCATGTAATTCTGCTGAATTTATGGTTCAGCTCTTGGGTGTGTAGTTTCAAGGATCCGTGGGTCTCCAAAATTATGGCTGAATATTTTGAAATGCAAGCCCTCCTGAGTTCCTCTTTTCTTTCCTCTTAGTTTCTTTCGTACAAATGCTCAGGCACAGCTTTAGCAGCTTTCTCAAGGGAAAGGACAAGCACCCCCAAAAGACATTTTTACAATAAAATCCTACAATTGTGTTTTGGGATGTAGTCTCCAGGTGGAGTTGAAATTAAATTAACTTTGCTTGAAGCTGAAGAGTTTTACTCCCCTGATAAATATGTGTAGGATTAGAGATCTGTTTTGGTCACATGTTGACCCTGTGATGCAGAGTTTTATGATTTTTACACTCAACACAAAACTGAATGTCTAGTGGCTTTGTGATAGAGTGTAAGACCTGATGTTCTGGCTACTTTCTACAATGATGTAGTAGTTTGTTATCATGTTGAAAACTAAGATTACAATGCAGGAGGACAACCCTATTTATGTTCTTCACCACAGCTGAATAAAAACTCACCTAAAATGCAGTTTATAAAGTGGCTTTTTCCATTTCTTTAAAACCAAGCTGAACTGTTTTGTTTCTTGAACTGGAT
This sequence comes from Furcifer pardalis, assembly GCA_030440675.1. Lineage (NCBI taxonomy): Eukaryota > Metazoa > Chordata > Lepidosauria > Squamata > Chamaeleonidae > Furcifer > Furcifer pardalis. The sequence continues at coordinate 7,417,813 of CP126898.1, forward strand.
GTCCACCAGATGTTTCGCTCGAGTGCGCTGGCTTTCTCACAGGCCTTGGATTGGGTGCCACCGTCATGATGAGAAGCATCCCCTTACGAGGATTTGACCAGGTAGCTTTTGGCATTTCAGTTCCGCCTTTGATAGGCTTGGGCAGCGATGGCTAACGTTGGCACTCCAGGTGTTCTTGAACTTCAATTTCCAGAAACCCTGGTCAGAGGAGTGCTGACTTGAGCTTCTGGGAATTGAAGTCCAAGAACAGCTGGGGTGCCAGTGTTAGCCATCACTGGGCTTGTGTTTTCCTTCCATTTGCCTCCTTGCTTTTGCCTAGAGTAGTGGTTCCCATCCTTGGGTCTCCAGATGTTCTTGGACTGCAGCTCCCAGAAATCCTAGCCAGTGCAGCCAATGGTGAATGGCTTCTGGGAACTGTAGTCCCAGAACATCTGGGGCCCCAAGGTTCATAGCCACTGACTGATCTACAGTTTCCTTCAGGCCTGTAATGGCGAACCTTGGCATGCCAGGTGTTCGAGGACTTCAATTCCTAGAAGCCCAAGTCGCCATCACTGCTCTAGGCCCACTTTTCAACTTGTGCCAGATCATGGTGGGAATCAAAATTTGTTGGTCATTTGTGGATTTGTGGTGTTCAAGTTTCAGTCTCTGATTCACATTTGTTTGTTTGTTAAATAAGTACCATATTTGCTGGTGTATAAGACCCACTCCCCCTCTGTAAAATACAACAGAAAAATGGCGTGCATCTTGTGTGCCAGCAAATATGGTATTCACTATATGTAGTGGGTCATTTTGATAAAAACGGGATGCGTCTTATACACTGGCAAGTACGATAAATCATTAACTAAACTAGATTCAGTAATTTTCTAGTTATAAATGCAGATAAATAACTTGAAGAGTTAGTATAAAAGAGAAGAAAAGGGAAAATATGGGGAGAATTTTTAGATTATTTGTTGGGGAAAGGAGTAAAGCCAGAGCAAAGTGTATGACAAGAAATGTCATAAGTCAGAATTGACTTGATGGCATGCTGCTATTATTCTTATTCTTATTATTGTTATTATTGTTGTTGTTGTTAAATTGTATGGGGATTGCTCATACAAGGATATCATGGATGAAATCAAGATATCTGAATGTTCATTTTTCTGGGTTTTTTTAAAACTTTGCTGCTTTTCTAGCAAATGGCTAACTTAGTAACGGATTACATGGAAGCTCACGGAACAAGATTTCTTAAGAGATGCAGCCCCACAAAGGTGAAGAAGACGGACCACGGCCGATTGCGGGTGACGTGGAAATACCTTGATTCGGCCAAGGAAAAATCTGATGAATTCGACACCGTAATATGGGCAGTAGGTAAAAGAAAGGCTGTAGAATATGTCTGATACTGTATTTACTATCTGGATGGTCTGCATGCTTGTACAGTACATTTGTTGGTTGATGGCTGTAGTTTCATGTAGGAATAGCTAGGTAAAGGTAAAGGTCGCCCTTGCTTGAAAGCCAGTCGTATCCAACTCTAGAGTTCAGTGCTCATCTCTGTTTAAAGGCAAAGAGTCAGCATTGTCTGTATCTGCAGACGTTTCCGTGGACATGTTGCAGGCATGACTAAACACTGGAGTGCACAGAACACTCACCGGAGTGCACAGAACACTCACCGGAGTGCACAGAACACTGTTTACCTTTGCACCAAAGCGGAGTTTATCTAACTCAGTGTCTTCCAACCTTTGGTTTTTGGACTTCAATTCCCAGAAGTGTAAGTCAATTCCCCAAAGCACTGATCAGCCGACGTACTGACTTAGGCTTCTGGTTATTGACGTCCAAGGACACCTGGAGCACCAAGGCTGGCCACCCTGGTCTAGATGTTTGGGACTTTTAAAAATGAGACTGATTTTAGGTAATGGTGCTGAGTTTTCAAGCTCTAAACAGTTTAGGGCCAGGATATGTGAAACTAACCTGTGTAAACTTGGTGTCAGTTTCAATAATCACGTCTTCTCTCCCACTGCCACAAGAGATCTAGTTAGTGAAAATGTGGGACAGGGTTTTCCCTGCAGTAGCATCGTGGTTTCAAGATAAATTGGATTAACTCTAATTTGTCACAAATGTAGATTAATTTTCAAAATAAATTCCCTCAACATCCGAAAGGGTAAAAGGAGGGGGGGGGGATCCCAGAAGTCTAAGCCAGTACGTCCGCTGATCAATGCTTCGGGGAATTGATTTAGGCTTCTGGGAATTGAAGTCCAAAAACGAAAGGTTGGAAAACGCTTATTTAGATTAAATCCATCACAGTTAATTAAGGACTAGGGGGAGGTACTCTGCAAATCTCCTGGATCACAGCAAAATCCTTCCTAGAGCTTTTTGTTATATGCTTGTCAATTCGATTCTGTTACCACAAACTTGCTTGGGATTTTGAGGAATTTGTGATGTTCAGAAAGTAGTTCACTTTTGTCATCCTCTGATGAGTTTCTGGGTGCAAGAATTATAACCCAGGGCTCCTAATTTGAATCTGACACTCATATCCTCTCTAGCGCACTGGCTGTTTTAGACTTTACCACTTTGGAATATCTGGTCAGCATATTAGAATTTCCATTTCTGATTTGTTTCCTCATCTAAGTCATCTTTCAAAACATCTTGCCAGAAATTTGATAGGGTGAGGAGGGAAAGAAAGAAGAAATTCCGCAAACAAAGAAAAACTAGATTGAAAAGTATCTTTACATCTGTTTCTCAGCCTCCTCATTGGATAGCTCCATTAAATGTTGACAGTTGAGAAATGGTTCATTATACATACACTGAAGCCTATGCATTTCCCACACGTTTTATCTAATTTGCCTCAAACATCTGGACTGATTCCAAGTCTTCCCTACAATAAGTTAGCATGTCATTCAAGAAGTTCCCTGTCATACGAAACATCATCTTGGCATGAATTTGCCTCACTCTACATTATTAGCTTTCCTTTGTCTTGCGATTGGTTCTTGAATGGTAAACAGGGGTCTTATTTGCAAGTCACACACAGTAAATCAATTAGACTGATGCGGCATCAATAAAAAATAAGCTAAAACAATGAAACCAGCTGGGGACAGCATGTCAATACTTTCTACACAGTCCTCCTTTGCTAATTTGTAAAAAATAGCATGGTCCAATTAATTAGTGCTCCTTTAGATGCTCTACAAGACTCCATTTTATGTCTGCTCATTACCAGTCCACATTCCCGGAGTTTTAGCAAAACAAGAAGAATTCCACCCTGTCTCCAGTCTAGCAATCCAAATCCAAAGTGTTTTTCTTTTCACCATGGTTGCTATTCCATCTTGTCCCCACAGGATTAAGGACTAAGGCAGTTAGCAGCTAAACTTAGTTAATTGACATGCCGTTACTTTGTGATTCGCCATGAATTTTTGTACTGGATACCCATACCAGGTGTCTTGGATAATAAGAGTTGGAAACTAAGCTGTACTGAGGATTTGCCATCTCCCAGTGCGCCCGTCACAGATGGTGAATGAAAGAAGACAGCTTGTGGAGTTTAGTAAATATTGTGGTGTTCTGGCCACTTAACAGATTGTTTCCCAGAGTCCACCTTGTCCGTCTTGTGCTGCGTATTTTCAGCGCAGTGCAGGACTTTTTCAAAGCAGTGCAGAAATTTGAAATTGCATACAGATAAATTATAAACAACTATAGGAAGATCTGCATAAGAAAGGCAACCATTATTTTAACATTGGCTTGAGCTCGGTTGACTTTGTAATGCAAGAATTGCATGAATTCATCACCAAGAGAAATATCTTGTTTGACACATGAAAGCCTGTGGAACAGCACCTAAGGACTGTCTCATTTGGTGCATGGAAGCTGCCCACACTCGAAGTTGACTCTTACTCCAACACTGGCTCTCTACTGCATCAACAGGAAGAAGGCTAAATCACGTCATCACAAAAAATAAATATTGTCTGCTGCTTGGTTCTATCCATGCCTCCTACACTAAATCAAGTGCGCTAAATCCAAATCTGAAGTCCGATCTGCCTAGGATGTCAGGATCCTAAGTTAGCAAATCTTACCTTCTTGGTTAGGTTCTTGTTTTGATCACGCAGGGTATATTTGCTGCAAATGTAGCAAAAATTGTCCGGTTTATTAACACAGCTCTGCCTACTCAACTTTAGCTCAAAACAGATTCACTATGGCCTAGGTTGTGCTATCCAATGAGATGGTTTCACACTGGAGATAAGCCCTTGGTCCATCTCGCTTTATATACCTATTTCTGACGTCGGCTTACTGACTTGCCCAGACATTCCCAGCTGCTGCTGGAACATGCATGCCACCAGGGGATGTGATTCAGCTGAGTAGGCAGCAGGCATAGTGGTAGCTGCAACTGTTATAATATCCTCATGTAAAAATACATTACCCAGTTACTGATCATTTGAACAGCTATAGCATGCCTTAAAATCTGTACGTTCTGTTTTCCAATTTGGAATCAGCACACTCGATATCATGTAAATCACATGTGTTATTTTCAGTAGCAAAATCATTGTTGTGCAGTATCAATGGGGTATGGGACAGGCCCTATAGCCAGACCTTTTCTCCACCCCCACCACTGTCTATTGTCAGAGGCTATTGCCTTCTTCTGTCTAACAGTAGAGCCAGTCTTGATAAGACCTACTTCAAGCTATTCTCCAGCTGACTTGCCTTATCTCTACTAGGTGAAATCTTTTGGGCTGCAGATATTAGCCCTTCTAGAGTCGACATGACTGGCTGTCGAGCAAGGGGGATCTTGACCTTGAGGTTCTAGAGAGTTTCACTAAGAAAAAGGGCTTAATCCCATTTGTTTTGATGAGATATACTATAATTTTCAAAATCAGAACTTGCATGGCCATGAGCCATGATTTAATTTTAATGTCTGGTTACTGCTTTCAGAATTCCACTTGAGTCACACATGGAAGAGTAGATGAGGTTTCACTCTAGGGTTCCATTTAAGTGTGTTTTGCTTGGTTTCTTTCCTTCTTAATAGCGAGCTGAAAGTTGAGAGATACTGGAGCCAAAAGGTTTAATGTCATTTTCCATTATTCAAGCTGTTGTTTGGCTGCAGCATGGGGGGAGGGATGAAAACCCTAAACCATGGGTCCCCAAACTTTTTGGGCCGTGGGCCGATCATGTGGTTCCTCCCACTGGAACCAGAAGTAAAATGTACCCACACATGTGCAGAAAGCTGCCGTAAATGTACCCGTGGCTGTCATAAACGTGAGCAGCGAGGGTGATGCGGGCCAGATGATTTGGCACTGTGGGCTGGATACAGCCCACAGGCTGTAGTTAGGATACCCCACCCTAAACTGTTGGTAGGTTGTGCAGTGGAAGGGAAAACCATGTGGCTGTTTCTTCTTTGAATTTTTTTTTAATAACAATAAAATCAACACATCTGCCATATTGCGTGCTAACATTTTCTCCTGCCTCTGCCTGGACCGGAAAAAGGGGAAACTGGAAAACCCTCCATTAACTGCCCATTTACCAACCTTCCAGACTTTATTCTCCTGTGCACAAAGAAACACAACGGTAGGAAGTTGTTTCACATCCGAGCCAAGATAAGGTCTGGGAGGTTTATTATTTTTGCTGTCTGATAGCATCGGGACCCGGGAGCAGAGGGCAAAGCAAGGAACTACAGATCTAACTCCCATGGGACTGGCAGGAGGGAAAGACAGACAGATAGTTGAGCACAGACAGCTTCAGTCCGCACTCCCAAAGGAAGTCTCGGTTTCACCAGCTGAAATTAATCCTCACGAAAACCCCTCGCCGAAGCATTCAGATGTGACATTGTTTGGTTGGAGGCACGGGAGGGGAAGAACCCACCTCTTACCGCAGATGGATAATACAGTGAATTTATCTATAATTAGATTCCCCCATTGAGAAGTCAGGTTTTCCTTTTGTTTAATAATTTCCTCCAACGACATCAAAGGCCTGAAAGTGTGGTTTTAATCTTGTTTTTAGAATGCAAACACATTTCCCATTTTTTGCCCGATGGAGGGAGGTTCACCTCCAACATAAAATGGCCAGTCCTACACCCCACCCCCACCCCATGGGTTATTCCTTTAGGCATTCTGAAAATAGATGCCACCTTCTAAAAGTCAGAAGGAAATCTTCCAGATTTAGCTTGACATCTACCATTTTCCTTGACGTGACACGGTTGTTTGTCCTTGTTCGGAAAAGTTTGGTTCTTTCTTTTTTCTCCTCAACCTACAACTGATGTTTGGAAAGTATGGAAATGTTTTGGCATGTTCCCAAGAGAAGAGATGGAATTTCTGTATTTTTTGGGACTACAAATCCCTTAATTCTCTGTTCTGGGATTTCCGCCTGACTTAAGCACACCTTACAGATATATGTGACTTAACTTGAGAAAAGAGGGCTAAAGTGGAATGCTTTAAGGATTAACTAGGCCTAACTCCACCTAATTTTCTTTTCAGAAAGTTCCCCGTGAGTAGCAGGACAGGAACAGGAATCTTGGATGGAGCTAGGCCTAACCTAGCTCAAGTGGTTAAGATGCTAAACTTGAAGACCGGAAGGTCGGAGTTCGATTCCTGAACGCTGCATGACACAGTGAGCTCCTGTCTCTGTCCCAGCTCCCGCCAACCTAGCAGTTCGAAAGCAAGACATTGCAAGTAGAGAAATAGGGACTACTTTGGTGGGAAGGTAAACAGTGTTCTGTGCACTCCAGTGTCTAGTCATGCATGCCACATCTCCATGGAAGCAGATGCAGACAGTGCTGGCTCTTTGGCCATAAACAGAGATGAACACTGAACCCTTGAATTGGATACGACTGGCTTTTGAGCAAGGGCAACCTTTACTATTACATCTAAATTTATAAAGCCTGTAGAAAACAAGGAGTATGTGGGGGAGGGGGGTGTTTGATGAGTCAAGTTGCTAAAACTGTAGCTGTTGTCTGTTTATAACCAACCTCTTCTCTGCTTTTAAGGCCGAGCCCCCGACACCCAAAAGCTGAATTTGGAGGTTGCTGGAGTGAAAATAAACCCAGAGACGGGAAAGGTCATTGTTGATGAAAGTGAAGCCACTTCAGTTCCCCACATTTATGCAATCGGAGACATAGCAGAGGTAGACGTCTACATAAACTCCTTGACAATAACAGGAAACCTTACTTTGTTCCTCGTTAATAACCCATGCTCACTTGTCGTCATATTGTAGCACATATCAGTGTGCTGGCCTCCACCCGCCCACCTTTTTTCATTTCGGAGGACAAAACTGCATTTTCCTTCGCACACAACACCTCTGCGTTAGAAGTTATTGTTGATGCTTATCAGGCAACACATAATGTGTAGTGGCTATTGGCACAAAATCCTTCTTTCCAGTCCAATATCAGTTCTGTCTCTCAAATAAGTAGGGCTTTTTTCTCCCTTGGGAACCCAACTTTTAAGAGGCACAACTTGTTAAATTGAAAGCATGCAGTTGATTTGACTGAAAAATCACACTGGGGACTAGAGAGGTAATGAATCACTGCTAGTTTTTCGTTCTTTCTTGTCAATTCACTCCCAATGAGATATCTTTCACAAGGAATTTCCAAGTTTCCACAACATTCCTCAACTCCAGGCAAGAATAAGACACTAAGCAGTATTTACTTCTCAACAGTTCTTATCAATTCTTGATAATGTACATTAATTCGGTGTATTCAAAACTAGTGTGCTTTTCGTTGGAATAGCAGACCCCAAATATGCAGCCAGCATGAATGGCTGGCATATTATTTTTAAAAAGACACAAACAACCTATACCCTGCATCTGATCTCTGATTGTTTCTACTGCAAAGCTGCAACCGTCATTATTTTACACCATTCTTGTTAAAATGATGTTTCTACCAATTTACTTGATTCACACAGAGCACTGTTACCTTTCCCTCCAAAGTGGTACCTATTTATCTACTTGCAATTTCTTGCTTTCAAACTACTGGGTCGGGAGGAGCTGGGACAGACGGGAGTTCACTCCATCTTGCAGTACTCGGGTCTCGGAACTGCTGATCTGCTGACTTTCCAGTCATCAAGTTCAGTGTCTTAACCAATAAGCCACCGCAGTCCTTTTATTAATAACTAGCTAGATGTAAAGAGTTATTCTGCGTCAACCAGATAATACCTCTGAAATTCTGTGAACCTTTCTTATGGGTACCGTTGTTGAAAGTGGAAAACACTGGCTGAATTAGAACCAAAACTATTCCCACCAATGGTGACGCAGCAAGATAATCTCGGCTCGTGAATTGCAAAACCAGCCTTTGCACCAACTGTTTACTCTGGGAGGTCTAAATGCCATTGTTTTATGAGAAACCAAGCTTATATCTGCAGGGAAGTTTTTGTAATTAGCTCCTCTTGTTTTTGCGTTTTGTTTTTGTTATATATTTTTAATGGAATGCTTGCCAGAGGCTTTTTGCATTTTTATCTCTCTCTCCGATCTCCCGTTCAGTTCAGGAATGCCGGAATAACATCTGTATTTCCTGCCACAGAAATGACTGATACCCGCAATTTGGGCAAACATGTGTAGCGGCCGTGGAAGATCAGCTTCCAGCTGGCAAATAACTTTCACAGAAAACCCAACATGTCGGAGGTTCTTTTCATCTGAACTTTGGGATAAATCCCCAAACAGGGAACCCACTTCAACTTTTAACTTTTTATATCTACATTGTTCCTAGTTCATTTTTTTCCTTCCTGATCTCCGTAATGGGATGTAAAGAAAAACTGTTTCTTTGCCCAAACCAGGCCACATTTGTGCCCCTCTGAGAGGCAGGGATATGAGCAGAGAGGCTGCTACATTGAGAAGAACAATCTGGCCTTTTAATTTACCCATCATGCTTTGAACTGTGGTGGCTTAGTGGTTAAGACGCTGAACTTGACAACCGGAAGGTCAACAGGCCAGCAGTTCACGGCCCAAAGTACCGCACAACAGAGTGAGCTTCCGTCTCTGTCCCAGCTCCTGCCAACTTCGTAGTTCAAAAGCAAGACTTTGCAAGTAGATAAATAGGGACTACTTCAGTGGGAAAGGTAAACAGCATGGCATCAGTGCACTCCGGTATCTAGCCATGCCTGCTAGATGTCCACAGAAATGTCTACAAATGCAGACAGAGTTGGCTCTTTGGCTATAAACAGAGATGAGCACTGAACCCTAGAGTCAGATACAAATGGCTTTCGAGCAAGGGTGACCATTACCTAATGCTTTGTGGTCCACATTTGGAATCCTAGGAAAATTACGATGACGACTACAGTTGATCCACTTGACAGCTCTCTTTGAAACCCTACTTGGAAGACATTTTGTTCACTTGCTTGGCTGTTGTCATTTTGTTGGCCTTTTAAAAAATGTGTTGTTAATGTTTTTTCCCCAAACTTTCTTAGGGTCGCCCGGAACTAACACCAACAGCGATAGGGGCAGGGAAATGTCTGGCTCAAAGGCTGTTTGGCGGATCTGCTGAACTGATGGATTACAATAACGTGAGTAGTCCCAAGATTCCCCCTCACACTCCTCCTCTTCCTGCAGCCTGGGTAATTAAACAACTCCTCACCAAAATAATAATAATAATAATAATAATAATAATAATAATAATAATAATAATAATAATAATAATAATAATAATAATAATAATAATAATAATAATAATAATAATAATAATAATAATAATAATAATGGATTTCCATCATCACAATTCTAGGCAGGCTCTAGTATTTTTTGATAATGTCACTTTTTGGGCCAGCGTGCTGTTGTAATAGCACGTGCTGGATTGCGGCATGGGAGAGGCAGACCCTATTTCCCTCTTGAAGCTTGAAATGTATTGGGTGACTTTGGATTGGTCACAATCTCTCAGCCCTGTCTCTACCACTCAGGGAGGTTGTGGAAATGAAGCAGGAAAGAGAATTGCTATGCATGCCTCCTTGAGCTCATTGGAGGGGGGAAAGGATAAAAATGTAACAGAGAATAATTGTCTAATTCAGCTGCTTCATTGCACCCATCTCATTCATTCATTCATTCATTCATTCATGCATGCATTTGTTGGTTTGAATTATATCCCACACAACTCATGGCATCAATCCCATTCATTCATTAATGCATTTGTTTGTTTGTTTGAATTATAGCCCACCCAACTCATAGTATCAATCCCATTCATTCATGTATTCATGCATTTGTTTGTTTGTTTGATTTATATCCCTCCCAACTCATGGCATCAATCCCATTCATTCATGCATGCATTCATGAATTTGTTTGTTTGAATTATAGCCCACCCAACTCACTCATTCATTTATTCATTCATTCATTCATTCATTCATGCATTTGTTTGTTTGTTTGTTTGAATTATAGCCCACCCAACTCATGGCATCAATCTCATTCATTCATTCATTCATGCATTTGTTTGTTTGTTTGTTTGTTTGTTTGAATTATATCCCTCCAAACTCATGGCACCAATCCCATTCATCCATTCATTCATTCATCCATCCATCCATTCATTCATATCCACCCCTCCCTCCCACCTGGTGCAAGCACACCACCCCTCACAGCCTTTACAAAATCAACAAAAAAGATAGTAACATACAAGACCATTTCCCCTTGTTAAAATAATTTGTGGCTGATATTATTTTTTTAATTAGGTTATTGGTCTTCCAGAGTCATTATCCTTTGCTTTGTCAGGCGTTTGCAGCTCTTGAACCTTTAAATCAAATGTAACAGGATTGCCTTATGTTGCACAGGTGCCCACAACAGTTTTCACTCCCCTGGAATATGGCTGTGTAGGTCTCTCAGAAGAAAGAGCTGTGGATCAATTTGGATCAGATAATATAGAGGTACATTCGAGTAATGTTTGCTGTGTCTCTTGACTGGCAGTATCCAATTTGCTTGGCTAATGACTAAACCTAAGGGAGTTTCTTTGGGGCAAAATTATAGGTTGCATATAGTTCATGATTAGCAGCAGAAATTCACAGAAATTGTGCTGTCTGTCTGTACATCTGTCCATAGCCATCCATTCATCCAAGAGGAAGTTCAAATCAAGCTTTCTATCTATCCATCCATCCATCCATCCACCTACTCTATATCTATCTATCTATCTATCTATCTATCTATCTATCTATCTATCTATCTATCCATCCAGATGTACAAATAGATCTATCTATCTATTTATCTATCTATCTATCTATCTATCTATCTATCTATCTATCTATCTATCTATCTATCTATCTATCTATCTATCTATCTATCTATCTATCACATATTTATACCACCCATTTGAGAAATTTCCCATTCTGGGTGGTGTACATACAAATATCAACACAATAAAACACACAACAAATCAAAAACCCACCAAACAAACAAATACAGTGTACATCCCAAAATAAAATATCTATCTATCTATCTATCTATCTATCTATCTATCTATCGATCTATCGATCTATCTATCTCAGAGGTTCCCAACCTTTTCAAACCGGGGGGGGGGGGTCATGCTCTCTCAGTCAGCTTCGAGGATCCAGTGGCCATTTTGCCCTGCCTGCATGATGGGGCAGCTATTTTATTCCAACAGCTTTAAAGGGGCAGCCATTTTATTTCTCAAATGCCCTTGGAGGGTTGGGTGGGGGCACATAAAATGGTGCCACAGGCCTTAGGTTGGGAACCCCTGATCTATCTGAATGTGGAGACATTCAGTCCATACAACATTTATGTGTGTGTGGTTTATACGCCACATTGTGTAGAGCAGAAGAGCTAACCAATGGCTGAGATAATGCCATCGAAGTAGCCCACTTCTGAATGGAAATCATCTAATTGTGGCAACACTCTGATATGAGCAAAGCAAGCTGAAATTCACTGGTATTTAAAAGATGGATTTACTATATTTGTAAATGGAGCCTATGCTTATTCCTCTGTGGCCAGACAAAAATCAAAGTATACTGTACAAACAATGGGAGGTGTAGAAAAGATCCTGCCATGACTATCAGATGCAGATGGTGCTGGCTCTTTGGCTGTAAAAGGAGATGAGTACTGAACCCTAGAGTCAGATACGACTGGCTTTTGAGCAAGGGCGACTTTTACCTTTACCTATTGTTGTATGGTCATACAAGCTTGTCTTTCTCAGCAACCTTCTTAGCGAAGCTGCGATTCTTCATATCGGCAGACAAAACAACACGTCTCATGCATTTGGAAGGCCCTCGTTTTTAAAAGCCATTTTCTTTCCATCAGGTGTATCATGCCTTTTATAAACCGTTGGAATTCACAGTGGCGGAGAGAGAGGCTGCCCAGTGTTACATTAAAGTGAGTGGATGCTGTTGAAGCAAAACGTCCGTTCTTGGGGCTAATGCTCTCCGTGGGGTACACCAGACCTTTTGTGTCCCTCTTTTTATGGACTAAAAGAGCCCGGGTGGTGAAGTGGTTAAACTGTTCTATTGCAGCCAAAAGGTTGTGAGTACGATCCTGACAGGGCTCAAAGTTGACTCAGGCTTCCATCCTTCAAGGTTGGTAAAATGAATCCCTAGCGTGTTGGTGGGCAAAAAATGGTAATTGTGAACCACCCAGAGAGTCCGCTATGGGGCTGTATATAAGTGTAATTGCTATTGCCGGGGGCTGGAGTGGCTCAGTGGTTAAAAAGCTCGCCTTGTTAGCTGGAAGGCCAGCAAGTCGGCAGTTCAAGACCCGGGTTCTGCATGACGGATTGAGCGCCCACGTCTGTCCCAGCTTCTGCCAACCTAGCAGTTTGAAAACAAGAAATTACAAGTAGATAAACAGGGACGGAGCTGGGACAGAGTTGGGAGCTCATTCCATCGTCCAGCGCTTGGGTCTCAAACTGCTGATCTACCGACCTTCCAGTCGTCAAGTTCAGCATCTTAACCACTCCAGCCACCACAGTCCCTCATCTTTAAACCTCCTTTAATCCTGCCTACTTGTGCTCTCTTTCTTTGAACATTCGCCTGTTAACTCATGTATTGTTTTCAGATGGTTTGTCTGCGCCAAAAGGAGCAGCAGATCCTTGGCCTCCATTTTATTGGCCCAAACGCGGGCGAAGTTATTCAAGGATTTGCCCTTGGAATGAAGTAAGTGTCAAAAAATGCCTTTCCTTTATTTCTCTGCCCGCCCACCCTCCTTGTCTAACTAAAGCCTCCTCTCTTAAATTACTGCAAGATTACAAAAAAATAGCGGTTCGATTCTTGGCAGGGTTAATAAAAGACACTATGTTTTGGGTTCCTTTCATGTTTCATTTCCTCTATTTTCATTAAACGCGCAGCCACTCTTTATTAATAAATATCGGGCTTAGTGACGGACATACCAGATTTATCTAGATATGTTTATGGGATATGTTTCTTGGCAAACTTTACAATCAACCTTCCTCCTTTTCTGGTATGCACCCCAAAACCCAGATTTACTCGCCTGCTTTGCTTTGGGCTTCAAAGAGTAAGAAAATGGAGGTTCTTCCAGCTGTCTACTTGGAGGATAATAAATGTTCATTGAAGCATCCAGAAGCTATTCTTTGCAAAGAGAGAACGAAGGGCCAAAGGCTTGTTTTGATTATGTTTCATGATGAGGCCTCTCTTTTGATACCAATAAGAATCAGCAAAGCTTTGAAAGACAGCACAGGGTTTCTTTTCAGATCTTACTTATCATTCTTCTACACTAGGGATTCCCAAACGTTTTGGGCTGGGGGCCTGACCACGTCCCTGGAACAGCTGAGTGGGCCAGACCACACACCTGCAACAGAGGTGGACATATTTACTTCCTGGTTCAACACAGATGCTTCTGTGCGTGTGTGAAAACATCCATATTTACTTCCTGGTTCGGCGTGGATGTTTCTGCACATACACAAGGATGTCTACGCCGAACCTGGAAGTTAATGTGGATGCGTCTGCACATGCACTGACGCGTCCGTGGCGTATTCACTTCCTAGCGAGGGTGTCATGGGCCTTCCTGAATCTGATTTGGTGAACTTGAGGCATATTTTCATTCAAAGAATGTTGAGGGTCATTCCCTTGCTTATTTCTCTCACCATGTGCTGCTACTTCTCTCCTTAACTTATGCCTGTGGAAGGCAGATTACATCATCGGTAGGAGCAATTTTGCCAAATAACAACTTCCCCCTCCTGCATCTTGGCTTTTCTGGCTCCCTTGTAACTCTCTTGTAAGTTGTGGGAGCCATGAGACAGAAGGAGGAAGTCTTCAATTACTGAGTGTCTCCCCCTGCTGGTGATGAAGCCTAGCAGCAGCAATTGTGAGCATCAAAGGCTTTCTCCTTCTGGGAACTGTAGCTAAAGAGCATATGAAAACCCAAGTTTGGGTATCATTGATTCAAGCTAAGGATAAAATCTAATTTTATAAACCTATGTTTATGAACATATCTTTCATGTTGGGTCAGTTTTAATCCTCAGATGAAAGATCTTGGCTGCTTTGGTTCATTGCCCAAATTTCAAGGTGCAGGATGTAATCAATGTGTATTATTCTCCTTTGTCACTTGTGTCCTCTAGTGGCCAAAATGGTTAAGGTGTAGGTAATACAGCCCAATATTTGTGTTTAGGAGGATTTGGTGTGGATGTAAGATTCCAGTCCTTCATAGTTACTTTAAAATATTCAGTGGGACAGGACTGTGGCTCAGAATATTTGCTGATCCATGCCAATGAGGAAAGCAGAATTTCTCCATAGTCTCCAAGCCTTTGGTCCTATAAGACTCAGTTCTATGTAATTCTTGGAGGCGTCTTATTGACCCAACAATTTCCTTTTATGTTAGAAAAATCACAAAAGGCGGAGAAAATGGGCTGGGACAGCTCAAAAATACCATATTTGTCAGCGTATCAGATACAGTGGAGTATAAGACACACCCCATTATTACCAAAATAGCCCACTATAGGCCACTCTATACAGTACAAGACACAGTCCATTTTCCTAGTGCAAGGGGTGGGTGGGTCTTATATGCCAGCAAATATGGTATTTTTTTTTTCTGGAGAAACATCTACAAGGGTTACAAGATGATTTGTTGAACTATGACCATTTCTGGTCAGATGGCTTCTTCTTACTAATCTTCTCAGCCGTTCTGTCTGTTCTTTTTCCTGTAGATGTGGCGCGACTTATTCACAGATGATGAAGACGGTTGGCATTCACCCTACATGTGCAGAAGAAGTCACCAAACTTCACATCACAAAGCGGTCAGGCTTGGATCCAACCGTCACTGGCTGCTGAGGTTAAGAGCCATCCCTGGATAAAAACGAAAGAGCACATGGCAGAAAACAGCACAAAGAGTACACGTTTCAGGTGTGTAGCTCTTATTTTAATTTCCAGCCATTGCTAAGTTTCAGTTTGCTGGCCTTTGAGATTCATAGGATGTAAAGGTAAAGGTCACCCTTGCTGGAAAGCCAGTCGTATCTGACTGTAGGGTCCAGTGCTCATTTCTGTTTATAGCCAAAGAGCCAGCGCTATCTGTGTCTGCAGCCATTTCCATGGACACGTGGCAGGCATGCCTCAACACCTGAGAGCATGGAACACAGTTTACCTTCCCACCAAAGTGGTCCCTATTTATCTACTTGCAATGTCTTGCTTTCAAACTGCTAGGTTGGCAGGAGCTGGGACAGAGACAGGAGCTCACTCCATCATGCAGTAGTCGAGAATCGAACTCCAACCTTCCAGTCGTCGAGTTCAGCATCTTAACCACTTAAACCACCGCAGCCCCTTCATAGGATGTACCTGGGAAGAATTATTGTTTTGTCTCCCTGGGAAATTGCATATACAAAAGTAACTTTATCCAGGTCTTTCAACACAACTGTCCAACTGGAAACCACAAGATGTGATGTTTGGCTTCTAATTTAAGTGACTTTTTAAAAGGAAGTAGCTAAGTTTATGGGAATAGTGTGGTCATCAAAGTCTGATTAGTCCGCATGTCCTCTAAATCTCTTTAATACCTCACCAACCAAAGCTGACAAAGCGGAGTCAGAACAACCAGTGTTCTGGTTTAACCTAGGCTAGCTGTCTAGCTTTTGTGGCCCCCATCACCTCATTTTGAACCTCTGGAAACCCTCTCTTGAAAATCAGTTAAGAGGTAGTTTCAGCTTTAAGCTGAAATACTTTTCGTTCCCTTGGAACGCAGTGGAATGGTGCTGAAATTGAAATCACCTCTCGAAGAACTAGGACAGGTAGCCTCACCCTTAGGCAACTTGTCCTAGCTCCAGGGAAGCACCCTTGATGTTGGACAGGATAGCCTTTTGACATGATCCAGTACAGTACAGTTCTTCCATTGGCATTAGGCCTTTATGATTTTAATGTGCCATCATGAGTTCCAAGATGGCTTTTAAAAGGCCGACAAACTCACAGATGTTAATAAACAGCCAAATCTTCTCCTAAGGCCTGGAAAATCTGCGTTGATCTCTGGAGCTCAAAGGCTTATACAAGCCGAAAGCCAACTGCTCGGTACAGTTTATTCTTTGTTTCAATGTATTTATTGGATAGAACAACTTCAGTGGTGATTAAGCGAGAGAATGCCTTTGTTCTTTAAGGCTTTGAGCGACATCGCGCTAAAATTAAGAGCCTGAGTTCATGAAAACAGATAGGGTAAAGTAAACATCCTGATTTTGTTGCGCAATTTCCCACTAGCGGAAGAGTCAAGGCACTCCTAAAATAATGCTGTGGATTCAGGAAGTGCTGGTATCTGACTCTCTTCCCTAGTATTCAGATTCTCTTGGCTACATATCCTGCCCTTGGAGAGCATCACACATCTCCAAAATGAACATTGCATCCGACCTACTCAGCGCAAACTCAATATTTTCCTCCTTTTTTCTTGAGCTTTTTATTTCTGTTTTGTCCAGAAGGTGGAGGTGGTGGCCCACAGGAGACAAGATGGAGGCCTCATGTGTGATAGATAGTATACAGAGGGTGCCTCTCTCTCTCTCTCTCTCTCTCTCTCTCTCTAGAAAGAGGCACCCTCTGTATTATCACACATGATGCCTCCATCTTGTCTCCTGCGCGCGCACGCGCACACACACACACACACACACACACACACACACACACACACACACACACTGGCCGGACATCCGGTGATAGGGTAGACCAGGGGCGCCTAAACAATGGCCCAGGGGCCAGATGTGGCCCCCAACACCAATTCATCCAGCCCGCGAAGCCCTCGTCACTCCTGGAAGCGGAAGTAAAATGCATGGGCATGTTTTACTTCCACTTCCAGGAGCGAAGAGGGCTTCATGGGGCGGATGAATTGGTGTTGGGGGCTGGATCCGCCCCCCCAGGCCATAGCGACCAGCTCCCTGAACCTCGTGACCGGCCCACAGCCCAAAAATTTTGGAGACCCTTAGAGTAGACTGTACAGCCAGAGACTCAACACCGAATGTTGGGTGGCGGTAAATAACATGAAAATAGTAGCTGTGTTAGGCTGTGGTTCAGGCATATCAGAAAACAAAAACAAAAAAAGTAATAAAACAAAAACACTTTAGCACTGTAGCAGTTAGTCTTTAAAATGCTACATTGTTTTTGTTTTATTACTTTTTTGTTTTTGTTTTCTGGTAAATAACCTAACTCCCTATAGGGGCCAATGTTGTCACACTGCAATGCAGAAGGCAAATGGAAGGCCACGGCATTATATTCTAAGGACAATCTTTATGGCTGATCACCATGAGGATAGCCAGTAGTTCTCAGAATCGAATACAGCATTTGAAGAAGTCCTATAGTAGAACTTACTTGTCTGGTTTATGGTTACCCTTTTAAGGGTTTGCCCATCATCTGCCCCAGCTCCTGCGAACACGGCAGTTTAAATGAAAAGTCACGGTCTTATATTGTTCCCAGGATAGTCTTCATGGCTGATTGCCGTGATGATCGCCACTATTTGGAATTGGATAAGGGACTAGAAGAAGAAGAGAGAGGGAAGAAGGGAAAGTGTCTTCCTACCAAAAGTAAATACTGTAAATAATTCAGTGGGCAAAGTCAGAATTCTGAATTAAAAACTCTTCCTACGTTCAAAAGGCAGTTATATTACTAGCCATTTGGTAGAGATGCTGGCTGGAAAGCATTTGTTTCCGATGAGAAGGCAGGGTTTTTCAGGCATCCTAAGCTCAGTCCCAGGTCTCCATATCATGTGAATGCAACGAAGACTTACAAACCTTTTCTTCCTGGGTGAGAAGGATTGGTCCAACACATTGAGACACACTATCCAAACATAAAAGGAAGAGGATCACTATGAAATATTTCGCTTATATGCAAATGAAAAGAATAGGTTGAACAAGTTAACGATTTCCCTTGAAAGGACTATAGCCTATGGGCCAGATCTGGCCCATGGTGCAATTTCATGTTTTGAGAACATATTATTGATAGATCTTCCAAGGTGTTTTTCTTTGGCCCTCCCACTTGAGCAGCCTGGGAGGAAGGGACCTATTACATTGTTTAGGGACAACTCTATTCTTCTTCATCTCGCCCATAAATGCCTCTAGTTTTTTGTGCTCCAACTCAGATCAGTCCCCGTGCTATGAAGCCCCCCTTTCCTGGTGTGAGACCAACAAGCAGATGGACCGCAGGTTGAGCATCCCTGATATAGATGGTGGGCAGTTAATCTGCATCTGCCCTATCGAAAGCCGCTCTTCTAATTTAGCCCTTGTGTTGTAAAGTTTCATTTCTGTTGATTTAGACGGCAGAAGACAGATCATCCCCTCCCCCCGCCCACCCACCCTTTCAGGTTCTTCCGAAACTGACACAGCATCTGGAATTTCAAGGACAACTTCAAGTCTCACTGATTCAGCACTTTTTTTTGTTTGTTTCCCTACAAATAAATTTAGATTTATGCTGATGGAGCAGAACCGATGGCAAGGTCGGAGAGAAGGAAACAAAAAAATGGGATTTGCCCGCCCTTCCGTCCTGATGGATTCTGTCTTGTGCTCCCCAGGGATGATCTTTTTGTAACAATACCAGCCAGGCTAACGTTCACTCGAGAGCTTTGATGGATGGTTCAGATGATTTCTTGTATATGTGCACATCTGAGAAATGTCCACATTTCTCTGAAGAAACGCCAGCCGGCCGGCCACCCTGTTGAATGCCAGCTGATGACGGCTTGTGTATCAAACCACACACTGGGGTAGACAAGTCTGATGATAACTGGGTCCTTAATTCCACAGGCGTAGCCTTGTCATGTTTTTCATGGACAATCTTATGGAAGAATAAACGAACTCCCCACCCCCGCCTTATAGTGACTGTGGTTCATTTGAGGCAGCTCAAGGTTGACTCCCCCTTCCATCCTTCCAAGCTCGGTAAAATGAGTACCCAGCATGTTGGGGGGAAATGATAATTAGTTTGTGAACCACCCAGAGAGTGCATTAATCGCTATGGGGTAGTATAGAAGTGTGGCTGCTTTGCTTTATTTCAGTCATCCACTTTATTTAAATACTCTCTAAGACAGGGGTTCCCCAACCTTTTCAAGCTGGGAGCCGGGCCATGCTCACTCAGTCAGCTTTGAGGGCCGGGTGGCCATTTTGCCTCGCCTGCACGATGGGAGTGGCCGTTTTGTCCCAACAGCTTCAAAGGGGTGGACATTTTGTTTCTTGAATGCCCTTGGATAGGCGGGGACCACATGAAATGGCACTGGGAGCCATTTGAAATGTCTTGCTTTTGAACTGCTCTGTTGGCAGGAGCTGGGACAGAGACAGGAGCTCACCCCATCGTGGAGAACCTGGGTCTCGAACTGCTGACTTGCTAACCTTCCAGTCAAGTTCAGTATCTTGACCACTAAGCCACCACAGTCCCCTGGAGACTAGATTTCTGTGGTCCCTATTTATCTACTTGCAACACCTCACTGTTGACTCATATTTACCCTATGATCTACAACAGGGGTGCCCAAACTACGGTCTGTGGGCTGGATCTGGCCCCTGACACCAAGTCATCTGGCCCACAAAGCATTGGTGGCTCCCGGAAGTGGTAGTAAAACATGCCCATACAGCCCTTGTACGGACAAGTTTTACTTCCGCTTCTGGGAGCAGTGAGGGCTTCGTGGGCTGGATGAATTTGTGTCAGGGGCCAGATCTGGCCTGCAGACCAGGCCGCCCCCCTGAACCATGTGACTGGCCCATGGGCCAAAAAGTTTGGGCACCCTTGATCGACAACAATTCCAAGATCCTTTTCACTTGTAGCGTTACTGAAAAATCTCTCCAAGAAAAATAGAGTTAGCACCATTTCGTTGGTTCTTTGCTGGTTAAACAGATCCAGACTGGACAGC
Source organism: Furcifer pardalis (assembly GCA_030440675.1). Taxonomy (NCBI): domain Eukaryota; kingdom Metazoa; phylum Chordata; class Lepidosauria; order Squamata; family Chamaeleonidae; genus Furcifer; species Furcifer pardalis. The sequence continues at coordinate 7,437,970 of CP126898.1, forward strand.
CATACATACTGGAAGCATTCAAGAGAGAATTGGACCATTGGTCATATCTGCTTTGATTCAGATTCCTGCATTGAGCTGGGAGTTGGACTCAATGGCCTAAAAGATCTTTTCCAACAAAGTGATTCTATGATTCCTTGATTAAAGACACCTACAAAATAGATAAATGTTTTCTAAAGCCATTTGTCGAGTGGGTCATTCTCTGTAAAGGAGGCTCACCTCGTCAGAGAATGCATCCCCACCCCCCACCCCTTAAGCACGGAAATGCCATTGGTGTGAATTTGTTTAAGGTGGATCCCAGCTTGCCGTGAAGTGACCCACACACTGTGATCATGGAGCCATCTCCTCTGGCACATATGAAATGAGACTCGCAAGATTTAGCAATGGACTGCCACAGCCTTGAGGATACGATCAAGGGGCACCTCATTCAGATGTCCCCTGAGCAGAGTTTCTCCAGCAAAAATCTTTTCAACCCAGAGTAATTTCTGACATGATTTTTTAAAAAAATATATTTTAAAAGGATCAACTATTGAGAATTCCTGTTGTGAGCAGATTCCACGTACTGAAAGCAAAATCAGGCTTGCGAAACCCCAGATAGAAATTCAGAAGGCTGAAGGCACTTTTGGGAAGCATCTCTACCCTCAAGCTGATCTTACATACCTAATGTACAGCTAAACCCATAATTAAACAACTTGATGAGCATGGATAGAATGAGGTCTACACTGTTGAATGGAGACACCCAGCCTTATATATTTTTTTAATTAATTAAAGATGGGAGACAGATGCTGCCAACCAAATCGACCCTCCTCAGCTTAATCGAGGCTGCTGCCATGCTTGAAATCTGACGCCTTCCCTCGAGAGCTTATTTTGGATCCCTTTAGCTTATTTGTGTTGAAACACTGATCAGACTTTGATCTGTCGTCTTGCTCAGAAGTGCACAAAATTGGTTCTTGTCACATTACAGGCCTGTCTGGTCTCTAATGTTCTTCTAGAGCAGGGGTGCCCAAACTATGGTATGTGGGCCAGATCTGGCCCCCAAGCTAATTCATCCTGCCCACGAATCCCTTCCGCTTCTGGGAGCAATCAGGGCTTTGTGGGCCAGATGAATTGGTGTCGGGGATCTGGCCCATAGGTCATAGTGCAAGAACCATGTGGCCCAAAAAAATTGGGCACCCCTGTTTGACAGCATAGTGTGTGGTGACAAGAGAAAACCTATGGGTAGCAGAATGTGTGTCCTGAACCTGGTTGACGAATGAGGTGCTTTTTAAAACAAGTAAAGTAGAAATGAGAACACAGATTACCTATAAATCCATTTCATGTGGTCCCCCATCTCTCCGAGGGGATTCTGTTTTATGTGGGGAAGGGGCTGCAGTGACTTAATGGTTAAGATGCTGAGCTAAATGACTTAATGACCCTTCAAGGTCTCAAATTTTAGGATTCTATGTCAGGAAAGCTGTTCTTTTGCACACGCACAGAAAGTAGTTGCCCTCAAACTACAGAAATGCGAGGATGAGTCTTCTGGTTTTGGTCGTCATCTGGGACACTGATGGTCACGGAAAAGACATATCTCTTTTCTCCCAAGAATATAATCATTGGAAGGGGGGAGATGAATCAGTGGGTCCTGAACCCATAGGTTCAGGTTACCAGAAACCACCTTAGGAAGAACATCTTAGTGGCACAAGATGTTTATCAGGCTGTCAAAGAATATGGTGGGTTTCTATTAGAAGCTCTTAAAAATCAAAGGTTGGGTGGCCATCCACCAAGGACGATGTAGCTGTGGATTTCTTGCATTGACAAGAGGCTGGATTAGATCAAAAGTAGGGGACCTCTTTTACCCTAAGGGCCCAATTCATTTTTTCAGATATATTCTTGAAGGCCATGTTCCAAGAGTGGAAAGAGTCCTTCAAACTTCACAATGAGATGATTCTCCACAAAACTACAAAAATAGGCCTTCTCTTCATGACGAATCCCAACATTTGACACAAGTTAGAAATTCAAGGAAGAACATGTTTCTTCTAAGACAGCAATTTTTTAAAAATCACAAAACAAAACCCTCAACCCTAGAGACAACAACCAGAGGAGATGTTGATGTAATTATGTGAATAAAATCCCTGAATATTTCCTGTCCGCCAAACGTCAAGGAGCTAATTGCGCTCCATTGTGCCACTCCGACTGTATATTGTCAGCTATTCTTAGATCTAATCCTCTAACATCGAGGCTTGATGGGCCTCAAGATCTCCCCTTCAGTGCCTCCCTCCTAACTCATGTCAGTCAAACTTGTCAGTAAAGAACATGCCTGTCGCAAAAGGTCCCGGCTGTGTGGTTGTGGTATTTAGACCTCCGACAGAACAGCTTCTAATCTCGTGTACACCTTAACAAAACATCAGCTCAGCCTACCGGTGCTCAGGAGACACGGATGGGACCCTGCATGTTGAAGGAACAAAAGGCGATGAGCTCATCTTTGACGGATCTGACATGAAACCCTGGAGACATGTCAAGGGGGAATGGCAGCAGCATAGCGATCTTGGCTGAATTAGGGAAGCAGAGACACACGCCCAGAATCAGACAGATGATGAGCTGACATGAACATAGAGTGATACACTTCTTCTCCCTTCAAGTACATTATCATTTGGAAGCAGGCTTATGCGACATCAGAATATTAGTCCATAAAGCCTAGTATTCCCCTGCTGAGACTTATGGTGGCTCTTAAGAGCTTCTGGTTGGATTCTCTCCTAGACTAGTGATGGCGAACCTTGGCACTCCAGCTTTTCTTGGACTTCAATTCCCAGAAGCCCAAGTCCCTGTGAATCCACACGAATGAGTTTACTGTGCATTCTTGGACTTCCAATTCCCAGAAGCCCGTGTCCCTTTGAATCCACACACACAGTAAACCCATTTGTGTGGGTTCACAGGGACCTGAACTTCTGGGAATTGAAGTCCAAGAACAGCTGGAGTGCCAAGGTTCACCATCACTAGTCTAGGAGAGAATCCAACCAAAAACTCTTAAGAGCCACCATAAGTCTCAGCAGGGGAATACTAGGCTTTATGGAGTAATGTTCTGATGTCGCATAAGCCTGCTTCCAAATGATCACGGTCCTAGACCTTCCTGGACACTAAACATGGGGCTTCTCCATCAAAAACATGTGATGGACCACCAACCGACACCATCTGCCTCAGTAGAACCCCTGGAATCCTCCCATCCATGTTCTAACCAAGCCCACCATACTTGGCTTCTAACATCAGACAAGATCAGGCTCATTCATGATGGTTATGATGATTACATATAATTAGTGCAATTATAAGCAAATTGTTGTAGCATACCATGGTGGTGGTGGTGGTGGTTTGCGTCCTGCCCTACCCTTCCTTCTAATAGTGAAGCCAGCTAAATGATCTACATAAAAAGCACATGATTAAAATCACAAAGGATAAGGGTTTGCAACTAAATGTTAGAAATGTTTGGTAAAACATGGTGCAAGTAAAGCCAATGGACAGTAAAAGAAAAGGGGCTACACTGGCTCAGTGGTTAAGAAGCTCAACTTGTTAACTGGAAGGCTGGTGAGTCAGCAGTTCGAGATCTGGGCACTGCATGATGGATTGAGCACTCATCTCTGTCCCAGCTCTTGGGGACATGAAAGGAGCCTCATCTGGGCATTCCCTGAGTGGAGTTTCTTCCGCAAAAATCCTTTCAACCCAGAATAATTTCTGACATGAAATTATTATTATAGTAAAATAAAATAAGTAAACACTTATTTCCTGCACCTACTGCAGATAGATATGGCGCTTGAAGGACACCAGTATGGAAAGCAGCATGGAAAGCAATATATCAATAGAGACAGCCTCTTATTTCTGATGCTGGGCAGCACTACGTCCAATGTTAGATACACCAACAGAGACAGCAAATAATGAAAGGTGGAGAGCTACATGTTACACCACCTGCCTTTGCATTTATTAGGTTTGCCTGCTGCCACCTGCCATCTGCTGTCCAAATGTACTACTGCCAGTCCAGCTACATCAGGGGTGCCCAAACTTTTCTGGGCATGGGCCACTCATGTGGTTCAGTGGGCCAGTCAGATGGTTCAGCGGGCCCATCGTGTGGTTCCTCCTACTGGAAGTGGAAGTAAAACGTGCCTTGCAATCTGTTCTGCAACAGATCTATTTTGCAACAGGATGAGATAGGTTTTGGGGTGCCATTTTCTCTGCTTAAACCAGGGGTGCTTAAACTATGGCCCATGGGCCAGATCTGGCCCCTGACACCAATTCATCCAGCCCATGGCACCCTCATCACCCCTGGAAGTGCAAGTAAAACGTGCCTGCAGGTGTTTTACTTCCGTTTCCGGGAGTGATGAGGGTGGCATGGGCCAGATGAATTGGTGTCAGGGGCCAGATCCAGCCCACAGGCCATTGTTTGGGCACCCCTGAGCTACATATTGTACATGGTAACAGCGAGAGACAGGATGTTGGACTGGGTAGGTCTTTAGTTTGATTCAGCAGGGCTTTGCTTAATTTGTAGTTTCAAACAAACGGACAACTGGGCTGAGTTTTAAGCTTCTGCCTCCACAGGTGAAACATTTAAGGCATTAGCCTGCTTCACCAAGCCCTGATCCTACACTTCCCTCTTCCCTCTCCCTCACTTGTCAATCACGTCCTTTGTGGTATGTTTTTTTTAAAAAAAAAATTTTTTTGGAGGGTGCCGAAAAAGTCCCGGAGGCGCTGCCAGTCTTACTTCCGACAGGCAAGACGTAGCACATTTCTCGCATCTGCTGGTCCCAGTGTGGAAAATTAAACATCTTTCCTGAGAAGCTGCTGGAACATAAGCTCGTGGAGGCCGGTTTCTAGGATTTGATTGCATCAGTCAAAATGTTACGGGCATGATGAGCAGAAGAAGAAGAAGGTGGGGACGGGGGGGGGGGATACACCTCCCCTCAGGGAAAACTGAAAATGGAGATACAAGGGTCTTGTTCAAACAGGGTGTTCCGCATTGATAATTGAGGAGTTACAGGGAGATAGCAGTTTGCCAGGACCAGTTTTCCTGCAGGAAAATGTTGCTCCCCAGCTAGGTAATAATAATTTCGTGTCAGAAATCATTCTGGGTTGAAAGGATTTTTGCGGGATACACTCTGCTCAGGGGACGCCCAAACTAGATTCCTTTCATGTCCCCAAGAGCTGGGACAGAGACGGGTGCTCAATCCATCATGCAGTACCCGGGTCTCGAACTGCTGACTTGCCAGCCTTCCAGCTAACAAGGCGACCTTCTTAACTACTGAGCCACTGCAGCACCCTCACACCCCCTCTAGGTAACCCAATACATTCCCATCTGCCAGCCTACTGGGCCGGCTAACAGTATGGCTGGTCCAACTTAATATAGATTCCCACCTTTACCTTTGCTAGGCACAAGTGATGTCCAAGTGGCTCCATCTCTAACAGCAAAGTGAGATTTCGAGTATTGATCTCTCCCTTGCTCGTTGTGTTACTTGCAGCCGCTTTTCTTCTGCAGCTTTTAAAGCCCACATCTCACTGCCATAGGGCATTGCTTTCAAGAATGTAGAACTGAACAAATTTGACTTTTTTGCTTTTGGCTTCAAGATGGCAGACACCTCTCTGAATTTACCTCCATGCGGCTCTCTGTCTTCTAGATATTTCTTCTTTGAAATCAGGGATTCTCAACCTGTGGCATTTCATGTGGCCCCCACTCCCTCTACCACACCAGGAAGTGCCATGTGGTGGAAGGAGGGTAAAATGGCCATCCGCCCCGCCCCCCAAGTTATATGAGGGAGCGTGACCAGGCCCCCATCTTTAAAAGGTTGAGAACTCACGTTTAAAATCATTGTCCATCCTGACTGCTTGACCCAAATAAATGTAGCTTCCCACATTTTCTATCTGTTCTTCACCAAGTTTTATTCCATCACAATGCTTGTTACTCTCCCCATATACCAAAATGGCCAGGTTTTACATCCCTGATCCTCAGCTTCTAAAATCAAGTGATGTTTGATATGTTCAGAAACTATGGCTTTATTCTCTTCCTTTTTTAAAACCTTCCGTTCCTTCTTCCTTTTGCCTTTGTGGAAAGGAAAAAAAAAGGCAGAAAGCTACCCAAGCTCAGCCTGGAAACAAACCGTCGTCTTGTGCCAGCGTCTTAGGTTTTTGATCCACAGGGGAGAAAGGAAATGTTTTCTTCCCTGTTTAACCTCTATTACTAAGGGCGCTGCGTAACCACAGCTGAAAATGTCCATAAACCACGGCTTTTTCCTTGGAGGAGTTTGTAATCATTTTACCAGGCTTTTTGGCAACTGAGAGGTCTAAATGATCCGGAAGGCATCGCTCCTAAACGCCGCGGTTTGGAAATCTCGCCAGTTTTATCCTTTCTCTCATTGCTGTGTTTCCATAGATCAGATTAATGATGATGGTAATGTAAGAAGGTGGAATTATTGTGCATAGAGCAGGAAACAATTTAAAAGGCAAATGATGCTACAGAATCTTGAAAAATGGCCCTCCTGGACCATACGTCATTTTTACAGCACCTAATTTACTCCTGTTTCAGTTTTCCACATCACATCTTACCTAGTTCCACTCATTCATTTTTAAATTCATGGTGGAAGAAAAAATATATACAGTGGACCCTCGTATAACGAACGTCCCTATAGCGAAAAAAATCATATAACTAATAGTTTTTTTAAAAAAAATGGCACCCCGCATAACGATTTTTCCTATAGAAAAAAATCATACAACGAATATTCAATGGGAAAAACCATTAAGTGAAAAAAAATCCTTGTACGTTTTTTTCCATAGGAAAAACCGTACAATGAAAAAAATCGCATAGCGAACAGACCTGTAGAACAAATTAAAATTGTTATACAGTACGGGATTTTACTGTATACACCATTTCCTTCCTACTTTGAGTCCCCATTCTTTCTCTCTCCATTGCCTGATCTTCTTGCTTGTTAAATCTTTTGCAGATCTGACTACGTATATTAGAAGGATTAAAATTCAGGATTTACCTTCTATGATTCTTCTTGGTCTTCTCAAACATCCCAACATCTGTTTCATTAGACTCCTTATCCTTTCCCTAGATTCAGCCTGCCTGCCTGCCTGCCTGCCTGCCTGCCTGCCTTCCTTCCTTCCTTCCTTCCTTCCTTCCTTCCTTCCTTCCTTCCTTCCTTCCTTCCTTCCTTCCTTCTCATATCCATCCCTCTTCCTTCCTTCCTTCTCATATCCATCCCCCTTCCTTCCTTCCTTCCTTCCTTCTTTCCAGTAACTGCCTAGAAAAGTGTCCACAAGAAGTCAGTTTTTTTGGTGGGTGGGTGGATGAATGAATGAATGAAACACTGCCTTAATCTATCTCAGGAAAACATCAGGTCAAGTACTGTATCCAAAAAAAAAAAAAAAAAATGCAGAGAGAAATTCATCCTGTTTCCTTGGAAATAATGTGAACCAAGTCTTGAAGAAGTTGAGGCTTCCGACTTTTAGGCTTAATGGGTTCTCTTGAGAGAATCTGATCTCCCTCTTGGAATCGTCCATGGCTCACTTGCTGTATCTTGGCCTCTCGTCTCCTTATGTGATGACTCAACAATGTGCCCAGTTCCTTGCATCCCTTATCAAAGCATCTTCCTCTTCCAGTCCCAAACCATCTGTCATTCTTCCCCCACTCCCAATGCCACTTTCAAGTGGCCACTTCCCACACTGAGTGCAACCTTCAGGGACAACCCGGCCTTATGTCCCATGCCTGTCTCCTCCCTGATTCCTCCACCTCCACCATCATCAGGTTATGTGGCGTGTCTCTTTTGTCTTTGATGAAGAAATTGCCTCTGCAGCTTAGCCTGTGAAAACACTTGACGTTATCTCCACACGCTGATAACGAAAACCCTCCTTTTATTAAATTGTGAGGCGAGGACAAGCTGCTTTTTGGGCTGCGGAGAAATGGCCCTCAAGCCACTTGACAAACATATTTAAGGTTGCTGCAAGATTTTTGGGACAGTAAATCCTTCCAAGGACAAAAGGACAAAACCGAGATTCCCCCAAAGCCATTCAAAGCAAGCAAGCATGATCAAAAGAAATACAGTACACAGATTAAGATGAAAACATATGGCTGGGAATGAGAGAAGAACAGATTTTGCTTAACTCTATCGTAGGGGTTGCCTGAGACCTTTAGAGCTGCTGCCAGTCCGTGTCTGGCGTACAGAGCCGGCTAGCAGCTTGGCTAACCCAACCTAATATAGATTCTCATACTTCACGCCGAATGATTTGTCCTCGTTACCACTTCCTCAGCACTCAGCTTCCAGGTACATGTGATTTTATAACACGGCCTGATTCATTTCTTCCAGAAAATGAAACAACATGTTTTACGGTCTTGTGGTGCGTCACCCATGTCCCAGGATCAAGCCTGTTTTGAAGGAAACAATTATTGTTTATCATTCCTGGATTGGAGGTGGAGAGAGCGAGGTGGAAGAGGTTAGTAAACCATTTGTAGGCTGAGATCTCAATGTCTGGCCATCAGTGTGAGAATGAATTTGAGGCTTCAGGTTAGGCATAAATACTTGGTGTTTCGGCTTAATGGGATGAATGTTCCATCCCCCCTTTTGTGGTGAAGGAGGCAGGCTTGAAGAAATGTTAATTTGACAAAGAAGTATGTACAGGCTGCGTTTCAGAACTCCCCAGGGCTCAATCTTGATCAGAAGTGCCAGTTCCCTACGAGGAAGAGCACCAATCTTTCTGCCTACACACTGTTGCATTCAAGAGCTTGTATCTCACACTCGGGTATCTACCTGTCCCATGCTCTACACCAGGGATTCTCAACCTGGGCACATGGAATGCAGCCCGCAGCACCATTTTGTGTGGCCCACCAGCACGACCACCACCACCAAACCAGGAAGTGCCATGTGGTGTAGGAAGGACAAAATGGCCGTTCGCCCCCCGAAGCTGCCTGAGGAAGTGTGACCCGGCCCCCGGCTTATAAAGGTTGAGAACTGCTCTACACCATTGAGCCAGGCTTCAAAGAGGTGTGACTCCCCCTCCCTCCACAATTGCAAGAGACATCCATGTAGATGCCAAGAATTGTCATGCAAAGGTAACATCTTCTCATCCCATCTCCAGCTATTCCGGTTTAGGATACATTACGAGGGTGTATGCTGGGCGTGAAATGCATGAAACTTTTATCATCTTGTTGTTCCCTGGCACGGAAGGCAGGTAGCACATAAGTTCCTAAAGCCACTTGCCCCTGAACCTACTTTGACAACATCTTGGCTGACAAGGAGATCTATATGACCTAAAACAGTGATGACTAACCTTGGCACTCCAGGTGTTCTTGGACTTCAATTCCCAGAAGCTCAAGTCAGCACTCCTTCTGATCAGGACTTCTGGGAATTGAAGTTCAAAAACACCTGGAATGCCAAGATTGGCCACCACTGACCTAGAAAGCTTCCATTGTTCTTTTTCAACGGCTTTTTCAAGTGGCCTGGTGAACTGGTGCGAATCTGCTGATGCCCACCACTGAAATGGCCATAGGGTTGTGTTCTCCATTCCCAGAATAATTGTTGGGTACTCAGATCCAGGAACAATTGTTGGCTGTTTGGCTATAAGCAGAGATGAGCAACGAATCCTAGAGGCAGATATGACTGGCTTTCGAGTAAGGGCATCCTTTACCTTTGCTCAGGAAAAGAAATGGGATTAGACAGACATCAGGCTACAGTTTATGTTTTGTCAAACCTAAGATCCTTCTCTCTGACCAGAGAGGTAGACAATCCCGTGAGAATCCAAGTGGCAGGTTGAGACCTGTCAATAGGACCTGAACTAGCACTGGACAAGAATCACCAGAAAGCAGTCCGAGAGCTACACTTAGTAAAGGTAAAGGTCACCCTTGCTTGAAAGCCAGTCGTATCTGACTCTAGGGTTCAGTGTTCATCTCCGTTTATTGCCAAAGAGCCAGCGCTGTCTGCATCTGCAGACTTTTCCTTGGACATGTGGCAGGCATGACTAGACACCGGAGTGCACGGAATGCTGTTTACCTTCCCACCGAAGTGGTGCCTATTTAGTGGTGGTGAACCTATGGCATGAAGTGGTCTCTATTTATCTTCTTGCAATTTCTTGCTTTCAAACTGCTAGGTTGGTAGGAGCTGGGACAGAAGCGTAGCATGCCTTAACGGGGCCCCGTATAAAAATTTGTTTGGGGGGCCCTTGTGAAATAAAAAAAATTGGGAAGTTTTTATTAATTTTTGCTGTAGGGGGCCCCTGTAGCCCGGGGCCCCCGTATAATTGATACGGCAGATACGGCGGTAGCTACGCCCCTGAGCTGGGACAAAGACAGGACCTCACTCAAACGCACAACACTTGGGTCCCAAACTGCTGACCTGCCAACCTTCTAGTCATCAACCTCAGTCATCATAACCACTAAGCCTACAGTACATTTCCCACCATGCTCATCAAGTCCCACCATGTTGAGTCTTGGTGATGGGTTCTGTAGTGCAACAGATCTGGATAGGTCTAGGACAGTGATGGTGAACCTTTTAGAGACCGAGTGCCCAAACAGAGGGGCGAGGTGAACTTTGTGCTGGGGGAGGGAGGAAGCGCTCCCATTGGGCCGCTGGGCAGAGGGGCGGGGCAAACTCTGTGCTGGGGCGATGGTCCGTGTGCCAATAGAGAGGGCTCTGAAAACAAGAAATTTGCAAGTAGATAAATAGGTACCACTTCATGCCATCGGTTCGCCACCACTGGTCTAGGAGGTTGAAGCTGTGCCAGCCAATATTCTGCTTTAGATGAGATGTGATGGAAAATAATTACAGCTGGATTTTAGGGGCCACCTTTATGTCCACGACTGGAAATGCTTACTTTTTAATGGTCTGTTTGCTCCTTGCTTTGGTCCAGACCCTAAGGATTTCTGTACATACCTATTTCCATACATACCTATGTTGTAGTCAGCAACAGAGCTAGAAAATATATTTTTCAAACAAAATAAAGATAGCGTTCTCTGGACGAGTAATTTGGCATCCTTTGTCCGTTTTTGCCCCAGTGCGTTAAGCCCACAGATGGGGACAGGTAACCCAAATTCTGGATCGCTGTGAAAAGTCTGCTGGTGTGTGATATAATCACCTTATTACCTCTTTGGCTGGTGGCCAATACACACAGCTATTAAATAGAGCCACGATCAGCAGAATGTTTGCAGCGGCTCTGAGAAAAACGTAAACCTGTGATTGTTTTTTGGAAATCTTAAAAGAAGATTAACCGCCTAATCGTGGAGAGTTTTGTCTTACATAGAAGTACATTTTAGGGAGGTTCCATTCGTCAGTCTATAGCAGGGGTGCCCAAACTTTTCAGGCCATGGGCCGGTCACGTGGTTCAGTAGGCCGGTTACGGGGTTCCTCCCACCGGAAGCAGAAGTAAAACGTGCCTTGCAATCTGTTTTACAACAGGATGAGATAGATTTTAAGCTGCCATTTCCCCTGCTTAAACCTGTGTTACCCAAACTATGGCCCGTGGGCCGTATCTGGCCCCCAACACCAATTCATCCAGCCCATGCTGCCCTCGTCACTCCCAGACGCAGAAGTAAATCACCCCCATATGGGCTGGATCCGGCCCATAGGCCGTAGTTTGGGCACCCCTGATCTATAGATATCACTTATCAGTTTCCTTGCCACTGGTGGCTGATATATAACCAAGAGAGAGGTTTGGGGCGAGTGTGAGGAGACATTGTTGATTTTCTGCGTTAATCTTGCAGAAAGAACAAATGCTCTTAATGACAGATGGCGTGATTATTTTTAAAGATAATTTCACTTTGCCATCAGGCAGTGCAACCTCATAGCTGCAATTATTGTATTAGTCAAATCATTGAGATGTTCCAGCGAACCACGGGCTGCCCCCCCCCCCCCAATTCTTAAAAGCAACATTCTTTAAGATTTGGCAAGTTTTATGATGTAACAATTAAAAACACGCTTTGGGCTTCGGCATGATTGCCAAGATGTTTGTCCCTGGAGGGCCTTAAGACGTGCAAGAAAAAGAAAGGGGAGGGGGAATCAAGATGTTGACATTCAGGATAAGACCTTCATCAAAACGTCACTTTCGTTTCAAGTAAGAAAGTGGCAGGGTTTTAAAGGAAGAACCGTTTGACAAAGTAGCCATTTATTTGGGGAGTTTTCCCATCACGTTGAAGATGTCTATTCTTGCAGGGTCACTGAAGATGAGCTAGCTTTCAACTTCCCAAGTTGAGGGCCCAATGACAGATTATATAGACAGCATGTGCTGGGACAGGAAATTCCTTAAGTGATGAGCACATCTGATTGTCACTGCAGCGTTTCACAAACCCAGGAGGAAACCTAGCCTTCGTTTGCCAGTTTGAATGTTCTGTCACAAAGATCTGACTGAATCTGGAACACAGATTTCAGTTGTTAATGACAAATTAGCTAAAACATATATTTTGGGTTTGAGTTGATGGCTGGCCAGATGCCTACAAAGTCCTCTTCTAGCTGCAGGACTTTCTGGATGACACCATTTTTCTTTTCTCCTCCTCCTTCTTCTTGTGCCATATCTGGTTGAGTTGCTGGCAGTAGGGTCTACTCTATTATCATAGCAGGATAACCCGGACAGACACTTCTTTTACCTCTGTGCTTTGGGATCCTGGCATTTGGAGTTTGTTGTGCAATTTAGCCTTTACTGCTATAGCGCTATAGCACACTTGCTTGTATTCCCAGCCTGGAAATAAAATACAATACAGTGAAATCCCGCTTTACAGACAGCTCAATCAATGAAAAACTTGCTACATGGGAAATGACGACTCGCTTCACGGAAATTTTCAGAACTTTTATGCATTCCTATAGGAAAGCACGCTTCGCTTTATGGAATTTTTGTTTTCAATGCATTCCTATGGGTGCTTTGCTTTAAGAAAAAGTCTCTATAAGGAAAACCCCATGGAGTTGATTAATTCCATAAAGCATGGTTTTATTGTATTAGATTTTATGCTGTAGGGATCCCCTCTCCCAATAATGGGAGAGCAAACTGACTAATGCATCGGGGGGGGGGGGGGCGATAACCTCTTGAAAGTATTTTTTTTAAAAAAAAAATGCCTTGTTTTCAAAATGGGAATGTATAATAAATTAAAATAATGCCTGGTTTTTACAAATCAAACCTTGTAAAGGTCCAGATGTTTTCCCTGGGAAAGTGCCAGCTATCGGAAAGCTGTGGCCACCCAGATTTGCACTCTTAATTAGTACCGCCATTATGGGGAACTGCATTTCGACAACATCTGGTTGATTTGTCATCTGCATTGTAAACAACTGTTTGTTATAAAAATCAACTCATTATTAGTCGGCTCTCAGGCTTTCGCCGTGTCAGTTTTAATACGCTCCCATGACGCTTGGATCTAGCCCTGATAGGGTTCCATGCGGCTACGGAGAGAAGCCTTGAAGGCATATTTATTATTCCAATGTCCTGCACGATATGTATTCAAAATCCAAAACAAAACCACTCTGGGGATCTCTAAGGCTCTTTCCCCCCCTCCCTATTTACCCATTGTGGCTTGCCACTTTTTCCACCGAGATGGAAACTCAGCCGTCGTGTGACTACAGAGAGAGTTTACTTTGAGTGACCCTTTTGCTTTCTGAACAATGAAATGTCAGGGCTGCGGCGACGTTTTAACTTTGTCGCGGTGTTCTTCATTCAAAGGTCTGACGGGTGGGAAGGAGAAGATTCCATCGAGGTGACTGGAAACAAAAGCTGGATATAGAAGTGGAACCAGTTTTGATACTTTTCTTCCGGCATCAAACATCCTTAACAAACAGGATAGAAGAGAGAAGGCCATTTCTTTCTTCATTTTTCCATCAAGAAGAGGAGAACAGAAAGGTACTTGTTCTTTGTTTCTCTCTCCCACTCTTGTTTATTGCCCTAGATTAGGGAGTGGGTAAGTGTAGCTCTTAGGGGGACTGTAGATGCAGACAGCGCTGGCTCGTGTCTGACTCTACTAGGGTGTGCTGCTCATCTCCATTTGCAACCAAAGAGCACACATTTGCGTCTGCAAACGTTTATGTGGTTATGTGACACTGTTACCTTTCCTGCTGATGTGGTGCCTGTTTATCTACTTACAATTTCTTGCTTTTGAACTGCTAGGCTGGCAGGAGCACTCACTGTGTGGCACAGCACTTGGGTCTCAAACAGCTCACTTGCCAGCCTTCCAGTCATCAAGCTCAAGCATCTTAACCATTAAGGTACCATGGCCCATCAGTGCATTAGCCCCCCCCCCCAAATTTTTATTTATTTATTTATTTATTATATTTTGATACTGCCCATTTGGGAGACGGTGTATAAACAAATATCAGATAAGACAACAAAACACAAAACAAATAAAAAACATCTCTCGCCAATGATGTTAGGCCAGGACTAAAATCCATAAGACCAGAGAAGATAGACAAGGCAAGGAATGTCAGGAGAATATTTTTAGAATGGACTGGCTGTGAAGGCACACCTTGTCTATATCCTCAAGGCTGTGGCAGTCCATTGCAGTCCCGGTGTTGAATCCTGCATGTTGCGTTTCATATGTGCCACATGCAGTGGTGGGCTCAAAAAAATGTTTACTATCACACCATGGGCGTGGTATGGTGGGCGTGGCCAGGGGAAAAGCCCTGCATTGCACCCAAATTAGGACTACTTTATTTCAAAACTTGGATGGGTGCAGGCAGCCAGAATTTCTGCTACCGGTTCTGGTGAACTGGTACAAACCTGCTGATTCTCCCCAGAATCCTGGCTATGGCCCCGTATCCCATTTTACATCAAATTAGCACTCTTGGAGTCTTCCTGAAGCAGAAAAATACCTTTTTCAGACAGACACCAGATCTGTAAGTTTTCTGCCCACATGTAGCTTACATGTTGAATTTTGCCTTTCCCTGGTATAAAGAGGGTAAAGCCACATCTCTCCATCTGACTATTTAAGGTAAAGGCCACCCTTGCTTGAAAGCTAGTTGTATCTAACTCCAGGGTTCGGTGCTCATCTCTGTTTCATAGCCAAAGAACCAGGACTAATTAAACCAGAATGCCAACAGCAACAAAGAGAGAAGGGAATGTGTCATAACGCTACGTAAGCTGGAAATCAAGTGCCCGAACTGGAGAATTCAGACTCATTTGGGGACAGAGGCATGTTTGATGATGGATTTGCTATTGAAGCTCGACTCTTTCAATTAAATTTCAGACTGTTTCTTCTACTCCTTTCATAAGCAGAACAGTCATGTATGGAAGAAAACTCCTTCTCCTCGGAAATATTTTCATCCTTTCATAATGGCCTTGACCGGGTAGCTGGCTGATAACATTGGCTGTATTTCTTTTTTATTTATTAAAATGGGGTGGGAGTCCTTTCACATTTAGAAAAGTCCTTCTGCCAGGTCAAGATACCTGCTATAAATCGAGCATCAGCTAGTTGTTATTTCTTACACTATTTTTCTGGTAGGCATTTTCTGGTTCACATCAGAAGAGTGTTGTTTTAGATCTTTCTAACCTCTTTAAAATTATAGCAGCAGAACAGACAGTGATTATGAGACAGTAAATGTTCAGTGATTGATGGTCCCCCACCCCAAAATGTGTAGAAATGAATGTCTGGAGTGTGAAAAGAGCTTCAATCGTTCTGTCTGGCCAGACATCTCATATGGTAATTTATTTATTTATTTAAATTTGTTTATCGCCCTCTTCCCAAAAGGGACCCAGGGCGATTTACAACAATTATAAAACCATTTAAAAGAATTAAAAAACTGGTTATTAACTTTAAAGCCCTACATGGTAGTGGACTAGGATACTTAAGAGACCGCATCCTCCCAAGGACATCTGCCCATCCCACTAGAGCGGATCGAAGGGGCTCTATGGTTGTGCCATCAGCCAGAGAGGTGCACCTCGCTGGCACGAGAAGGAGGGCCTTCTCGGTGTCTGCTCCGGCCCTCTGGAACCTCCTCCCAATAGAACTACGCCTGCAGACGGAGTTGCTGCCCTTTAGAAAAGGAGTGAAAACCTGGCTGGCAGGTTTGGTCTGGGGAGTGGATGGTTCAATTTCCCCAGCCAATTGGTTGGTTTGACCCCAGTATGCCTATGTTACATGGAGTAATGGAGTAGACCATACACCTGTGACTCAACACCAAGTATTGGGCAGTGGTAAATAACCTGACTCCCCAAAGGGGCCAGTGTCGAGGGTCATTATCTTTCTTAGTTCTCTTGGAGTCCGCCGATACCTTCCTCCTTATCTTAACTGGAGCAATACCAACAAGGGGATATATTTTCTCAAATGGTGTTGTTTTGAGACATCCTGTTTCAATGAAAGCCATTGACTGGCTGGCAGAGGTACCCTGAATGGCACCATTCAACACTGCCACATTTTGTTGCAGGTTCTACTAATATTCTATATTCTACTAATATTCTATATCAGTTCTTGGACTTCATTTCCCAGAAGCAATGTAGTGATTTAGACTTCTGGGAATTGAAGTTCAAGAACCAAAGGCTAGGGAATTCTGTTCTATATCATTAAGGCTCTTAATGGATTATCAACTGGGTTGGTATGCTGCTCCAGTATGGAACACATCCACGCATACAAAAGAAGTTGACACTGCTGTTAATGAAGCCAAGCAGATAGTGACAGGATGCCTTAAACTTACACCAGTTGACAAAATACTCCCTCTTGTTGGTATTGCTTCACCTAAGATCAGGAAAGAAGTAGCAGCAGATGCTGAGAGAACTAAGCAAGAGAATGACCCTCAACGGCCTCCGAATGGATATGAGCCTCAAGTCCGTTGGCTCAGATCCAGGTAGAGCTTTGTGGCAAGAACAAACATTCTTGAGGGTACACAATAGCAAAACCAAATTAGAAGATGGAAGAAGGAGCTCACTGGGCAAGGAACAACATTAAAGGTAGATATAGCTGAAGATCTCAATCTCCCCTACATCACCTGGAGGACCCTGAAGAGGTTGAGCGTTGGATTCATTAACTGCAAGACCAACATGCTCAAGTGGAGACTGCTGGCGGACGACAACAACACATGGTATGAATGTGGAGAGACACAAAGTCCAACCCATTTGCTGGTCTGCCGATGGCTGCTGAAGACATTCACCAACAATGACAAAGCGAAGAAAGTGGCTTCATTTTGGCAGTCCAGGGTTTGATCAGGACACGAAAAAAGAAGAAACTGGGTTGGGTTCTTGCTTGCTTGCAATGGTGTAGAGTCAATCGCTATAAAACAGGCAGCAATTTACCCACATATGATACCAAGCCCTTGATCCGTTTGTGTTACAGATCTTCACTTTAGACCCACTCACGCTGGAGGTGCTCATAAAAGCAATATCCACGCTTAAAACCTCTCAGTCCTGGGTCAGGGAGGGGACCCCATCCATTTGGAAACGATATGGCAGTACTTAGCAGATGCTCATGTTTCGATGGCTTTGCTCTTTCCACTGGCTCTTTCTTTTATGCTCTCTGGTATGTTGCCAAACACCTGCGCAAGTACGGGTGCACCGAATACGCTTGTTGTTTAATTTAGCTTTGCAGAGAGAAAAAAGACTGTATTAGGTCTGATGTAGGCCTAATCCCGGACCTCTAAAGAGGTTTAAGGCACTCTAGTTTCACCTAATCCCGAAACCTAAACCTGAATCTTTGAAACCTCCATGACACCGCAGGAATGGGCAAATAAAGGCCCTTCTGCTATTAAATTATTAAAAGGACACAGTGTGTCTTTTGGATTTCTGGCTTAAAGCATTTTTCCTCAGCAGCCTGGCCTCGTCCACAATAAGATATGTTTATTTTGCAGACAAGAGGTTGAAGTCCTAGCTGACGGTTTATTAGGCCGTGTCTGATTGCTTTTGGGGTTGGGGTTGGGGGGGGGGGGGGATGAAGAAGAAGAAATAAAGAGAATATCCCTCCACTGGGGTTAAGTATGTAAAGGAAACGACAAAAGAAGTAGCATGTCTAGACATTGCAAGCTTACCCAGAAACACAGCAAGAAAGAAAAAGAGAAGGACGCTAAGCCGTTTTCTGATTTTATAATGCACCCTAATCATACACAATTCCATATTGCAGTGCTCAAGCTTGTCCTGAGTGGTATTAAAACAAATGCATTTGTGAAACCGACAGAAAGGACCAGTTGACATTAGAAGAATTCTCGTTAGGCTGGTAATTAGCTGTGGCTTTGCAAATTGAGCACTCTATTAAAAAGTGTGCTGGCTGAAATTCTTGCGCTTCAACTTACATTGACTAGGGTTGATGACTTCTCAGTTGCGGTGGGTTTTTAGGAAATGAAAAAATTCTGATTTCCCCTCCTTGGGGCTCCCTTTTCATCAAGGGGAACCTTTTGTGTATGCAGGATGGAGGGATATTTTAATCTCTGTCCACACAGCATGAGAAGGAACCACCACCACCACCACCACTTCTATTCCTACTACTACTTTGCTGCCATTGGGATAAAGGAGCCACAGAAGGTTGCAGGAGAGAATCAATTTTTTTTTTAATTTTGGAAAATTCACCTGGAGGAGCCAAGGGTGGCCACAGGTCACATGAAATTGACCTGTGGTAACTCCTGCTTTAGTCAGTGCCCAAACTTCAACTCCATACATATAGCAAACCTGGGGATATGTAACATCTCACTAAGTACTTTGGACATCAAATGAGAAGAGAGGATTCACTTGAGAAAGCCTTGATGCTGGGAAAGGTGGAGGGCAAAAGAAGAAGGGGGCAGCCAAAAATGAGATGGCTAGATGGTATTGTAGACACAATGGGCACAAAGCTGAGCGAGTTGAGGAGGATGGTGGAGGACAGAAGTGCCTGGCGGACAGTCGTCCATGGGGTCGCAGAGGGTCGGAATCGACTGTGCGACTGAACAACAACAACACTGTTCGGGTCTTCATCATGAGAGTTAGATCTCTACTAAATAACAAATGTCGCATTTTTATGAAGGTGGGTCTTGTTTCTTCTATTGGGATTCTAATCTCTACTTTGTGATCCCACTTTTCATTCAAAATACCCTCCAAATAGACAATTTTATCCACTCTTTTGATTTCTCGTGTTCCTGCCATTAGCTTGCCATGAATTGGTGCTTGGCTTATTACAAGATATATAGTTGTCTTGGTGTTGAGATCCAAACCGTAAAAACGTGTCTGTGGCTATCGTAAGCACACTTATGACAGCCACGGGTGCATTAACGGCAGCGTTTACAGCAGGTGCAGGCGTGTTTACGCATGTGCGGGTGCATTTTACAGCCGTTGTAAATGGATCCACTTCTGTTCTCGGTAGCGGTGAAGGCAGCAGCGGGCCACAGGAAATGGTGCTGCAGGCCGGTTCTGGCCTGTGGGCCGTAGTTTGGCCAAGATTTGTGACCAGCAACACTGTGTCATTAACATATCAGATGTTATTCACGTATTCCCCATTAATTCTAATGCCAATTTTTAAATTTGATTGGGGCTGGGGGTAGGACCTCTCCAAATACATATTAAACAGCTTCAGGGACAGCACAACATACAACCTTGTCGCACACCTCTGAGAATTTGAACCTGCTCTGTCAGCTGTCCTGTCTTTATTGGTGCCGCAGTGTTTAAACTCCTGTACTGCAACCCAAAGGTTGTGAGTTCAGTCTTGACCAGGGGCCAAGGTTGACTCAGCCTTCCATCCTTCCGAGGTTGGTAAAATAATTACCAAGCATGTTGGGGACAAAATGCTAATTAAAAGCAAAGCAAAACACAGCAATCCTGCTTGCAGCTTTTAATTCACTTCCAAACGCCCAGAGCGTGCACTTAGCCCTATGGGGCCATATAGATAAGTGTGATTGCTTTGATTGCTTTTCTATTTCATTTATTTTATTTTCTACTTCTGTTTTGTCTGGTATGTCTGCACAGACTAACACGACTACCAGTCTACAAACTCCCAAAAGAAGTAACGCTGCCAAACTCTGGTTAGCATCAGGCTCTTCCCTGGGAGAATACAAGGATCGAACCATCCACCCATGTATCCCCCTTTACATTTTTTTTCGACTGGACTCCCCCCCCCTCCCTCACTTGGAACATTCCACTCTAGTCCGAGCAACGACAACCACTCTGCGCATGCGTCACTTCTTCCCTCTGGTGTGGGAAGGCAAAAAAAAATCCTCAGCTGTCACGTGATAAATAGACGGATCCGGCGATCGGTGCTCTGCGCGCTGCCCTAGTCGCCTGTATGGTGGCTGGACAGACGCGACCTGCCGTTCGCCGAACGTTCGAACCCATGCCTTCCTTCCTTATGGGGAGAGCCGGTGAGGCTGCAATATTGGGGGGCAGAAAAGGGGTCCTTACCTTAGAAAACGTGTGGAGTGTTGGTTGTGTGATCTCTTGTGGGAGGTGGATTTCGCCTTATTTAGTGACTCCCTGCTTCAGATAAGGGTTTCCCTTGCTCGAAAGCCTGTCGTATCCGACTCTAGGGGTCAGTGCTCATCTCTGTTTCTAAGCCAAAGAGCCAGCGCTGTCTGCTTCTGCAGATGTTTCCATGGTCTCATGTGGCAGGCATGACTAGACACTGGAGCGCATGGTGGAATGCTGTTACCTTCCCACCGAAGTGGTCCCTGTTTATCTACTTGCAATTTCTTGCTTTCGAACTGCAAGGTTGGCAGGAGCTGGGACAGAGACGGGAGCTCACGCCGTCCTGCAGTACTCAGGAGTCGAACTGCTGACCTTCCGCCTCCCAGTCAGCGTCTTAGTGATTATCTCCCCTTTATCTCACTAGTTTTCCCTTTGGCAGCAGGTAGAAATCCAACAGGTCGAACCTCTTCTGTTGACTATCAGGGGAAAGGTTGCTTATTTATTTATTAATATTGAAGGAGGCCCTCTTTGTATTATTTCCTGACATAGCTGAGATGTCTAGCACAAAGGGATGGGCAACTTGGAGTTCCTATCATTATATGGGGGACGGCAGAAATTCAACTGGTTTGGTTTCCTTTTGAAAGTGTGTCCTGTATTTGGTAGGAAACCCTTTGGGTTGAATTTCTGCCTTGCCCATATAAAAGGAAACCATGCCAGTTCCTTTCTCATCCTACCCTGGAGTTTGGGTCTCACACAGGTAGCAATTCAACAGGTCCAGCTTCTCCTGTAGAATCATCTAAAGCACGGATTCTCAACATGCGGCACCATTTCATGTGGCCCACCACCACACCAGGAAGTGTCATGTGGTGTAGGAAGGGCTAAATGGCCATCTGGCCCCCAAAGCTGTCTGAGGGAGCGTGACTCGCCCCCTGGCTTTAAAAGGTTGAGAACTTGTGATCTAAAGTTTACTTACACAGCAAGCAGATGTTCAACAGGCATAACTGGTCTTGTAAAATTAGAAGTGGGCTTTATTATATCTCATCCTTGGTAGATATTGTCTACTCTAAGTCAACCACTTCACCATCTTCTTATTTCACAGCGTTAAAACTAGGATTATTTTAACAGAGACAAGGATTTTTCTACTTTTCAGAGTTCAAGTGTTACTGCAGTAAGGAAATGTAAAACCAGAAATTCAGCAGGAAGGACAATTGGATTGCAACTCTGCTGATTTTATGGTGCCAAATTAAGATTAGCCTCAATTTCCCATGTCTTTGAAATGTTACAATTAATTGTCGTTCTTGGTTCTGTTAATTTTTCTGCTATTCTTAAGTTTCATATGCACCCTTTGAATTCTTCTGTGACTGAGCTGCGGGTTGGATTATGTTTATAATTATTTCCTGCATTCATTACACTTAAGGAACAGCTGCTTAGGCAGAAATCTAACAGGTGCAGGCTCCACTTCTGAAGATTTCATTTATTTCGTTTCATTTACTGGATTTGTATGCCGCCCACTCGACATTCACGACTCAGGGCGGCTCACAGAAATCTCCACACATCAACAATATAATCAGCAATATAATGAACAATATAATACAATAAAATATAACAATGCAATGGAATAGAACACCATACAGTAAAAAATAACAATAAAAAGCAGCAATACGATTGAGCAATACAATGTAACAATGTAGAGGATGCTTTTATTACATCTATTGGGACAAGGTTACTTTCTATCCCCCTTTACTACTCTATTACATCTCTTATGTTTTGCCAGTTGCAGGAAGGTTGGACCTTACCAACTATAAGTATATCAGTCAGAAACACAACAGGTACAGCCTTCTTTGTAGCCATGACAGAATTTCTCCCTGTCATTGAACGGTTAAGGTGCACAAAAACTGCCAGAAATATAAATCTAGCATTTCTATCCGGCTTGCTTATTGACAAACTGTTTTCTTTTCAGATGATGTGGGCTTCATCTCTCTGAGAGAAAGAGGTGGGAAAGTGTGTCATCTAGGACAGAACTGATTGCTTGAAGGTTTTGTAAGTATGTTAAAGATATTTAACAGTTTTGAAAACTCTGCTTTGCAAAAAGAATAATTCTGTTAGTCATTTGAACAAGTTTGCATGTTTCTTCAATTCCATTTTATCATTACAACTGTCATGAGAGATATGTTATGCTGAGAAAGTAAGCGTTTGCCCTGGGTTGCAAAGGAAGCTTCACATTTCAGTAAAGATTTTAACCTGAACCTTTCAGTCGTACCCCAATTCTCCAAATTGATTAGCTTTCAAAATATTCTCATTTTTATATATTGTATGCACAGAATTCAACCTACATTTTAAAAAAATTCTGCATAATTTCCATTTTTTTAATATACAGTACTGTATTTAGTTTCTTCTTCTTTCTTCTTCGTATTCTTTTTGTGCCATATCCAATTCCAACTATTGGCAATCCTCATGGCAGTGGCCTGTCATCTGCCTTCCGCATCACAGCATGACCCCCATACCACTGATCCAACCCTGTGAGTCACTTTCTGGTCCTGAACCCTTTTGGCACACAAAGTCCTCCTCAGCCCCAGGCCAGAATGGATGAAGCTGCTTCCCCCCCATCAAGATGGAGTCAAGTGGGATTTAGTCCACTTGGGGACCATCACCCTTCTCTGTGGGCTTCGTTAAGATTGATAGTCCTCAGGGCTGTCAGATTAGTTAACTGCTGCCTGATGCTCGGTGTAGAGTCACTGGCACTATCGTCTACTCTTATCATAGCAGGATAACCTGGCCACCTGCAATATGCTAAAGTTTGTGATATCCACATTTTCAACTGAGGAGGGCTCTTCAATGTATCCTCTTAGCAGGCATAATAAAAATAATGATAAATAGACAGAAAAAATCACGATCGACCATCATATCTGCTTTTATTTGGATTCCTTCATTGAGCAGGGGGTTGGACTTGATGGTCTCAACGGGCCCTTCTTATTCAGTGATTCTATGAAATATCAGGATTTGAGAACAGAACTGTACTGCATCTCTGGAAGAAATGAACAACATTTACATCAGTAGTGATTGGAGCACTGTGAGCAATCCCAAAAGGGTTGAAAAAAAGTTCTGATTGCCATTGATAAGATAATAATTTCATGTCAGAAATTATTCTGAGTTGAAAGGATTTTTCTCTGGAGAAACTCCACTCAGGGAATGGCCGAATGAGGTTCCTTTCATGCCCCCAAGATCTTTTCCCACCAAAGTGGTCCCTATTTATCTACTTGCAATTTCTTGCTTGCAAACTGCTAGGTTGGCAGGAGCTGGGACAGAGACGGATGCTCAAACCATCATGCAGTACCCATGTCTTGAACTGCCAACTTGCCAGCCTTCCAGCTAACAAGGTGAACTTCTTAACCATTGAGCCACCGCAGCCCCATTGATAAGATAACAATTACACTTCTATACCTCCCCATAGTGCTTATTGCACAGAGTAATTAGCATTTTGCCCCCAACATGCTGGGTACTCATTTTACTGACTTCGGAAGGATGGAAGGCTGAGTCAACCTCTAGGATCACAATAGAGCAATTGTTTTACTACATTATCAGACGACAACTCACTGACTCTTATATCCAGAGTTAGGATCTGAGCAGTGGGGTGCCAAAACTCTGGTCCATGTACACCTACATCATCATCATCATCATCATCATCATATGTTGTTAAGTCCGTTCTGACTCATGGCAGATATAATGTATTCCACCCAAGTGTCCCATCAATCCTGTTTTGCGAGATCTTGTTTAAAAGTGTGACGTGTCAGCAACATTCAAGAAAGATAAGGCCTTTTCAATCCCCTTGAGAGAGCATGATCCGGCCCCCGGCTTGAAAAGGTTGGGAACCCCCTGATCTATAGCCACAGCTTCCACATCCTTACACTCAAGGTTGATGCTTCTTAGGTCATCCTGGAAACCTTAACACCAGGCCAGCTTTGATCTTCTTCAGTCCACCTTATGATACCCAGTGCATCATAATCTTGGTAATCTTTATTGTCTTTATCAACCCAGAAAATATTTGGGAATCATATCTTTGTAATACCTCCTCGTTTGTAATATGATCCTTTTATGTACTATGGATTTGACACCGGGACTGCAAAGGACTGCCACAGCCTTGAGGGTATTGACAAAGTGTGCCTTCCCAGCCAGTCCATATGGCATGGCCTCTTCCACCTCCATGACCATTGGGAATCAAAATAGTAAAGTGGTTCCTCTTCTGCTCATTTTGCCATTGGGCCTGAGACTGATATAAATTATTTTTAAAAGTCAGTGGTGCCTTTTGCAGTTCTCACACAGCATCTAGACTTGTTATAAAGCCTTCTGAAAAAGAATGAAAGATTAGATGCTGTATCTGCATTATCAGTCAACTCCCTACTGAGAGAACATGACATTTAAGGGCATTTTCTTTTATTGTCACTAGCTTTTGCTTTTTAAATGTTGTAGCATTAGCTGGTCACTGTAACAATTTTTTGTTTTCTTCCCACGTTTTAATCATTGTTCCGCAGGTGTAGTTAGGATTCCTAGCCAGCCATTTTCCTGTTTTTACTATACCGACCATGAATTGGGGAACTGTTGTATTGTACTTGCTCATGTCTTTTATGTATTTCTTTATTCCTCCGGGCATATATTTTTTTCCATAAGCTTTTCCATAAAAGCAAACACAGATCTGTTTCCCTGGCAGCATAAAAAACTATGAACCAGTCGGCTGTAACGAGTTGGCTTTTGTTAAGAAAAAAGAAAGCGATCTTTACAAACTCGTTTTCCAAGTTAGATAAACATGTTCTGTCCATATGAAAAGAGATTTCAATCCTAGGTGCAGGGAAGTGGGGGATTAATTAAACTTTCCCCTTTTGCCACTTAAAAAAATATCTTTATACAACTCCATAGAAATTTGCATAAATGTCAAATATTTACTATATCAACCATGGTAGGTGCCAAAACGGGGTCAGGGGGGAACATTACTGTGATCCAATCAAACCAGATGGATAGATTTATGGCTTCTTTAATATTAAAAATGTTCATGTACAAAAATGTAGTTGGCAGTGCTAAGCCAGGGTTTCAAATTAATGTGGCCTCACAATCCATTCAGAGCTGTCTCTGAATTATGAGCCTTTGGAGAATGGTTAAAGAGATCTCGCCCCAAATGAGAGAAAAATGAATCTGTCTGTGTTGTGAAATGTTTAAAGAGTGTTTTTACATTTCTTCAGTGAATTTCTGTGGCTAAGCGGGGATTAGAACTCGGGCTTTCTGATTCTTAGTCTGTTGTTTTAACATGCATGTCTGGCCAGATATTCTACTATGGCAGGGGTTCCCAACCTTTTCAAGCCAAGGACCAGGTCACACTCCCTCAGACAGCTTTAGGGACCGATGGCCATTTTGTCCTGCCTGCACGGTGGGGGCATCCTGTACACTAAAAAGGAACCACACATGACACTTCTGAGTGCGGTGGAGGCGGTGGGGCCCCACATGAAATGGCACCATGGGTGACAGGTTGGAAACCCCTGCGCTAGTAAAGAAGTAGACCATACACCCAGCGACTCAATGGCAGTGGTAAATAACCTGACTCCCTAAAGGGGTCAACGACTACAGAAGGTTGAGTCCTTTAGGTGAGGTGATGGTCTCCTCAGTGGAGGAAATGCCACTGGAAACCATCCTATTGGGCCCAATGGCAAAATGATCAGAGAAGGAACCACTTCACTGTTCTGATTCCCAACGGTGGAGGAGGAGGAAGAGGCCGTGCCAGACGGACTGGCTGTGAAGGTGCACCTTGATCATATCCTCAAGGCTGCGGCAGTCCATTGCAGTCCCGGTGTTAAATCCTGCATGTCTCATTTCCTACGTGCCAGAAGAGATGGCTCTGTGATCAGAGTGTGTGGGTCACTTCATGGCAAGCTGGGATCCACCTTAATCAAATGAATGACAGTGGCATAAGAATACTGTACTTGGATACGAGTTGCAGCCAACAATGACGACTCCTCTAACACACTGGATATCTTCAGAGGAGATAATAATAACACGAATATCCAACAGGTTTTGGGTTCCTTTGGTTTCTAATGTTGTCCAATGACAAAGCCAATAAAGCGGCTTCATTTTGGCAATCCAAAGTTTGATCTGGATGTGAAAGAAGAAGAACAGGTTTTGGGTGTCTTGTTTTAGGAACTGAAAACAGGGATGGCTTTATTTTGAACCAGTACTTTTAGGGTTTTGAAGAGGAAGCCTTTTCCAGGCTTATCTGAAGAAACTGGGGATTGAACCTGAGACCTCCTGCATTCAAAGCCATTTTTCTACCACTGAGCTATGGTTCTTCCCCATCTCTGCAGACCTTTGGTGTGTCTTGTGCTGCCAATTTCAATAGTAGTGCCCTGACACATCTTGGTACTAGTCCACAAGCAATGGCTTTATTACAGTGAAATGCCTCTAGTTTTGAAAGAAACAAGAAGAGGCTATGCTATTCCTATTGGGAAGCAAATCCTTCCTAACTTGCTGGCTGGACAAATGCTGAAAAGTATCTCCAACCAGGACAAACTTCTGGCTGGACCATCTAGAACAGGGGTTCTCAACCTTTTCAAGCTGAGGGCCGGGTCATGCTCCCTCAGACAGCTTTGGGGGCCGGACGACCATTTTGCCCATCCTCCACCACATGGCATTTCCTGGTGTGGTGGAGGGCCACATGAAATGGTGTCATGGGCCTCATCCAGCCCATGGAGCACAGGTTGACAATCTCTGCTCTAAGGATTGATTATTTTGGAAGTTGTTCATTTGTAAGGTCATCGTGAGTCAGAGGTGACTTGACCACATATTACAGCAAGAAGTTCATCTGGTAAGTGCCAGATCATTGTCGTCTTTAAGATGATGATGATGATGATGATGATGATTTTGTGTCAGAAATTATTCTGGGTTGAAAGGATTTTTGCTGGAGAAACTCTGCTCAGGACGCCTGAATGAGGCTCCTTTCATGTCCCCAAGATCTTTTTCCACCAAAGTTGTCCCTATTTATCTACTTGCAATTTCTTCGTGCTCATCTCTGTTTATAGCCAAAGAACTAGCAGTGTCTGCATCCGCAAACATTTTTGTGAACATGTGGCAGGCATGACTAGACACACAGATGGATGCTTACCTTCCCACCGAAGTGGCCCCTATTTATCTACTTTCAATTTCTTGCTTTCAAACTGCTTGATTGGCTGGCACTGGGACAGAGGTGGGCACTCAGTCCGTCATGCAGTACCTGGATCTCGAACTGCTGGCTTGCTAGCCTTCCAGCTAACAACTTCTTAATCATGAGCACCGCGGCCCCTTTAAAATGATGGTGATGTACTGTAAAGCCAATCTTGACTTATGATGACATTTCCAAGTTTTTCAAAGTACTGTAGTAAGTACTCCGGAGGGGTTTGCTATTTCCTTCTTTTTGGGGTGCTTTGGGATTTTGGTAGCCCAGTGGTTAAACTGCTTTCATGCAACCAAAAGGTTGTGAATTCGATTCTGACCCGGGTTCCAGGTTGACTCAGCCTTCTATCCTTCCAAGGTTGGTAAAATGAGTACCCAGCATGTTGAGGGCAAAATCCTATTATTATTATTTTGTATTTGTGTGCCGCTCTATTCGCCAAAGCAGCTCAGAGCAGCTAATAGCATAAATCATAAAATATCACATATCAAAACATATCAAAGTACCACATATCTATTACATATCAAAGTACAGTATCACATATCGCATACATTTCAAGAAATCCCCCATCACAACTACAAAATTAAGACTTCATAAATACATTTCCGAAACACTTCAAAAGCACTTCAAACCGTTCACAAAAAGTTATTGCTGTTTCTTATTAGTTTTGTAATCTGATTACCATTTTTAATTAACTTTTGAACTGCCCAGAGAGTGCACTACGCATTATGGGGCGATATTTATTTATTTATTTATTTACATTTATAAATATATATATAAGTGTGATTGCTTTGCTTTTACTGGCTGGCTCTTTTCCCTGGAGAAACTTTTGGGAATTGAACTCCCAACCTCTGACTCCACAGCCAGATACCTAAGCCACTGACCTAAAGATACTGATTTTTTTTTTAAAAAAGGTTAGGAAAGATTTTCCAAATACAGACGGCTGGATCTTTCCCTACGAGACTGATGGATAGAAAAAGCGACTGGAAGATTAGGTGGAAGGCCGAACTGTGTCTCTGTGCTGATTAGGAAGAAAATCTGAGTTGTAAAGAATAAAAGAACTTGGTCCACTATTTCCCTTATTTGCTTTCCCCTTCTCCCCAGGAAAAAAAAATGCAAAACATAACCTGAGTCATAAATCTGCTTTATTGTTCGCATGGGAAAGGGCGGAGGAATTCCTTTTATACAAATCTTCCCAGAAATTGAAAAGTACATGATCCCGGACGCTCATCCAAGAATTCGTGACCAGATTAGGCTTTGCATTATCTTTTGTAGTCCGACAATATTTCATCTGACGTACCCATTGGGTGACACAAGTTTTACTCCAGGACATAGAATGATAAAGGAGCGGTGGGGGTGTAGTTTGACTGAGGAACTTTTGGCTTGTGGCCAGCTCCCAGTGGCCACACGGAAACGGGGCTAGTGAAAGTGGTCGGCCAAAACATATGAAGGGTGCATTATGAGACTGCAGTGATTTATTGATTAAGATGTGGAAGGTTGGGAGTTCGAGAACCGAGTGCTGCATGATGGAGTGAGTCCCCGTCTCTGTCTTAGCTCCTGCCAGCCTAGCAGTTCGAAAGCAAGACATTGCAAGTAGATATAGAGAGAGCACTTCGGTGGGACGGTAAGCCGCGTCCCATGCACTCCAGTCATGCCTGCTTCTTACTTGTGATACCTTCTCCACACAGTTCTTTCCTTGATGGAAACGGCAACTATTTTGAAGGCACTATGGGGGGGGGATGGACCCCGTCAGGTCTATTGTGTTCTGCTGCTCACGGTGCTGCTATTAGATGAAACTGGAGATGGACACGTCTCCTTTAAACAATAGAATGACTTGGTTGTTTCCCTTTTCAACTTATGTAAGAAAAAACTGTTCACAGCAAGTTTTTCCATCTCCAGCTATTTCCTTCGGAGCCCTTTTCAAAACAAAGCCATTGAAAAACGCCTCTCGCATTCATGCCAGTTAGGTTTGCTCACGTATGAACAACTCCATTTCTAATTCAGAAACGTACCTTCTGGTTTTGTTACCTGCAGTTCTTATTTCCTGTTAGTAGACTTCATTCTTAAAAAACAACAGCACGATAGTTATTTTATGAATGAGAAGACTTGTACAAACGCATATTTGTTTAGTTGATTTTGGAAAATCTCAGATTTATTACTGGGGGTGGATCTGGGTGAAATTCAATTGCTGTCTTTTTTGTCTGAGTTTTTCTCCCCTCTCCCTCTGTGTTATATCAGCTCTGTAAATTTACTGTAATTAGTAATTATTAAAATTAGTTGATAAGTTAATTAGGATTCTCCCTCTAGCAACGAATGGATCGGCACATGCTCTTGGCATCCGTGTCTAGGTTCAGTTAGAAGGCAGTATTTGAACCATGAGGTTTATGGGCTTCTTTCCCAGGGAAGTATTAGCTGACATGTGGCAGCAGGGTTGGCAGATTTTTGGCTGGTGGATCTTTCTCTGTTTTATTTTTTGACACAATGATTGAAAAACAGGGATTCAGATTGTTCTAGAGCAGTGGCTCCTAGCTTTGTGCTCCCAGATGTTCATGGTTTACAGATCCCACAAGCTGTATTGGCTAGGATTTCTGGTAGCTATAGTCCAAGCACATCTGGGGAACCGAGATTAGAAACCATTGGTCTAGAATAGATCCTTGGTGGTCAACCTTGGCACTGCAGCTGGTCTTGGACTTCAATTACCAGAATCCCAAGTCAGTACACCTGCTGATCAGGGCTTCTGGGAATTGAAATCCAAGAAAAGCTGGAGTGCCAAGGTTTGCCATCACTGGTCTAGATCAAAGGTCCTCAACATGGCTCTCCAGATGTTCTTGGACTTCAATTCCCAGAAGCCCTGATCAGCAGGTGTACTGACTTGGGATTCTGGTAATTGAATTCCACGAATAAAAGTTTGAGGACCCCTGGTCTAGATCATGGGTGGGGAACCAGGTTCCCAACCCATGGTCTAGATAGTCTCCCTGAAAACTCAGGCTCATAAGTTAGTGGTTCTTCTAGCTTCATCCTAGAGCCTTGATGCCTAGGCTTCAGCAGATGAATCTGTCTTCACATTGGTCATGGGATATCACCCAAGTCTGAAGGAGCAAATATCTAATCTGGATCAAATGGAGCCAGAGGTTGGGAGCTTAATTTGCCACTATCCCTCTAGATGAAGAGCCACCTCTTCCCGACATTTTGTGGTTGAGAAGATTGTTTAGGTAATCCTATGAATTGCAAAGGGAAATGAAAGTGCTGTGGAAACTTTGGCCCTGTCATAGTGTAATAATGCCTCTTGATGCGCCAGATCAGAGAATCAAACGTTTGGAACATTACCCATCAGCTGGGTGGTGAGTTATTGCTTTGTATTGCCTAAGAGAACATTTGGCTTAAGCAGTGTATTGTTATTATTTTTCCTATTTAGGGTAACACTGGCAACAGTGTGAATTTTCTGTCTGGTGGGTGACCTGATCATGTGTTGGGGGACCTTAATGTCATCTCGAGAGAAGCTCTGGTTGATGTCTTAAAGAGATTTTGGTGCTCTTAAGACAGGGTGGAGAAATAGAGTGGTATAAATTTCATATTTATAGCAACCCAACCCAACCCAACCCAACCTAACCCAACCAAGTGGCTGGAAGAATCATTAGAGGTCTGGTAGTTCAGTATAACTTAGCTTCATCTTTGTTCAGATAAGAAGCAATCCAGTGGTGCTTCCAAAGAAGAAAAATCAGTCCAGAGATTCATTCATTCATTCATTCATTTATATCTATCTATCTATCTATCTATCTATCTATCTATCTATCTATCTATCTATCTATCTATCTATCTATCTATCTATCTATCTATCTATCTATCTATCTATCTATCTATCTATCTATCTATCTCCTGGACTGATTGTTGACTCAGATGCCCAACTGTCTTAATAGTCAACTGTTTTGATAGTCCTTACATTCTTTGGTTCTCTCTTTCTTCGTGTCAGAGGCACCACAATCACATAATAGCATACAAAGCGAAAATTAACTGCTAGGATAAACATCAACAGTATGAGATATGCAGATGATACCACCCTAATGGCAGAAAGTGAGGGAGATCTAAGAAGCTCCTGATTAGGTTGTAAGAAGAGAGTGCAAAAGCTGGCTTGAGACTCAACATCAAGACAACCAAGATCATGGCCACAGGCCCTACCAGGCCCTGGAAAATAGATGGGGAAGAAGTAGAAGCAGTGACAGATTTTACTTTCTTAGGATCCAAGATCACTGCAGATGGTGACTGCAGCCATGAAATAAAAAGGTGACTGATTCTTGGGAGACAAGTGATGAGAAACCTGAGGAACATAGTCAAAAGTAGAGACATCACCTTGCAAACAAAAATTTGCATAGTCAAAGTAATGGTAATGTATGGTTGTGAGAGCTGGACCACTAGGAAAGCTGAGCGCAGAAGAATAGATGCCTTTGAGATGTGGTGTTGGAGGGAAGTTTTGAGAGTCCCCTGGACAGCGAGAACAAATAGGTCAATCTTAGAAGAAATCAACCCTCACCGCTCCTTAGAAGGTCAAATTGTAAAGATGAAGCTAAAGTACTTTGGACATCAAATGAGAAGAGAGGATTCACTTGAGAAATCCTTGATGCTGGGAAAGGTGAAGGGCAAAAGAAGAAGTGGGCAGCCAAAAATGAGATGGCTAGGTGCTACAATACCACCTAGCCATCTCATTTTTATGCCAAAGCTGGGCAGGCTGAGGAGGATGGTGCAGGACAGAAGTGCCTGGCGGGCAATGGTCCATAGGGTCGCAAAGGGTCAGAATCAACTGTGCAACTGAACAACAACAAATATAAAACAAACAGGAATTAGATGACATCCACCCAATATTGGGCCACATCAGCAGCATTTCTTCTTGCCAACATAAGGTCCTCCTCAGTACACGTTGAGGGGGCACTGTGTGCATTGTATCATATGGGAGATAGTTTGTTCTTCGCCACATTCACACAGGCTGTCATCTACAAGGAAATCCCACTTTCTTAGTTTAGCCCTTGATCTTCCTACCCCAGCTCGCGGTCAGTTTAATGCTTTCCATGTGGGCCATGGCTGTTCTTGGCCAGGCAGGAGAGAATTGTGTGGTTCTACCCATGAAGTTGAATTTTGGAGCTGGGGATATTCCATCTTTTCAGTCTTCCCCATAACCAGTCTAGGCCTACCTGCTTGATTTGGATTGTTTGCATACCTTTTTGTAGCCAATTATGTTTGCTGATAATTACCTTTAATATCATTTAATATGTCACCTGGCTGAGCTTGTTGCATTTTTTTAATGTTTTGCTCCCTGTCATTCTCACCTCTTCTGGCATTTCGGAGTAAGCGTATTCTTTCAAATGGAAGCGATTGATCGCCGCTGACTCTGGAAAGGCATTTGGAAATAATCAGCTTGATATTGTATGCCCAATGCTAAATTCTTCCAGGGTAGTGTGTCTTACTACATTTCATTTTTATTGAGTGTTGTTTTTTCCCATTTTGCCAAAAGCCATAACAACTCCAAAAGCCCCAAACACATCTAGGAGCAATTGCTACGGCCTAGGGTTAAAACAAGTCTTCCAAGATTGCTTAGTAGACATTTGTAATAAGATCGTACAGACACATTCCATACCACCGCCCCTCTAGGGGATTACAAATATATATTTACAATATTATTATTTTTTTAAAAAGAATTTTACGATAGTGGCTTCTCTGAGGGCAATTAACTATAAGTTATGCATTTAATGTACAAAATACCCAATTTACTTTCTGGAAGATGTTGCTTTTGCCAAGTCATAAATGTGTACCATAAGCAAACAGAATCAGAGCTCAGCTCTTCTGTATGAGCTGCTTTCCTGGAAATCAGCTTTCCCCTAACTTAGTGCCTTCCAGATGTGAGTCAAATTACAAAGACCATCAGCCCGAGCTAGGCTAGAGAAGGCTTCTGTAAAAGACTGGTCTGGAGAAGTGGGGCATCTTTAGCTATTCAGATGCTTTGGACTTCAGCCCCCAGAAATCCGAGCCAGCTTGTCTGGTAGTATGGAGTTCTCGGAGCCATTGTCTAAAACAGGGGTCCCCAAACTTTTTAACCCATGGGACTGATACTCGACTGCTCCAGTCCCCGGGAAAGCCACCTCTAGGCATGCTGGCTGCCACTGCTGCCGCCTCAATCTTTGTCCCCTCCACTTTGCTTGCCATGTTTCTAACAGTGCTCCATAGCTGGGCAGATGTTGTAAGGCTCAGCCAAGCAGAGGGGACAAGGACTGAGGCAGCCGCAGCGGCTGGAGCGAGGCAGTGGGTTGGATGTTTTGATGTTGTGGGACGTTTTATTATTATTTCAAATTAATATCCTGCCCTATTCAGGAGAATCCGAGGAGTGTAGTTTGGGGACCCCTGGTCTAAAACATGCAGAAGGCTGAGTCACTGTTGAACTAGGAGAGTTAGTACATGTGGCAGAATGTTTGGATAAGTGCAAAGTTTACACATAGGGAACACAAAACAGAGACACGGTTACAAGATGGGGAATGTTGTAATACTACAAAACTCGGCTTATACTTGAATATATATGGCAGTCATGCATGCCACATGTCCACGGAAATGTCTGCAGATGCAGACAGCACTGGCTCTTTGGCTATAAACAGTGATGAGCACTGAACCCTAGAGTCAGATACAACTGGCTTTTGAACAAGGGCGACCTTTACCCTTACCCTTATTTTTCCTAACATGGCGCCTTCTTGGTGTACTGAACTGCAAAGCCAAGTATCCTAGCTATGAGGACGCCCTGGGTGAGAACGATGGGAGTTGTAGTCTGACAAGTCTTGGAGGAGCTATGTTAGGGAGACCCATGCTAAGGAGCTTCAGTGATTTGATTCTACCCAAAGTTTCACAATGGAAAATACAGTTGTTGGAAACTCACGGGAAGGTGTTTGGATTCATTCAACGACAAGTTTTCTCTGATGCATGTTTTTAAAAAAGGAAATCTTTAGCATCTTTGGCAGCTTCTAATCAGTGTTCTGATCATCTCTTCCAGCACACCGATGTCTAATTTATGTTTCATTTACATGAGATGGTGAAATATTTAAAACGCCACGTCCAAGTAACAACGACAAAAGTTTTCTTTGTAAATTCCACTCTCATCCTCTCCCTGTTTCTCTCTAGCAGGGGTTCCCAGCCTATGACCCGTGGGCCAGATCCAGCTCATGGCACCATTTCATATGGGCCCCCACCCCTCCAAGGGCATTTGAGAAACAAAATGGCCACCTCTTTGCAGCTATTGGGACAAAATGGCCACCCACATCGTGCAGACAGGGCAGAATGGCCATCAGGCCCTTGAACCTTACTGAGAGAGCATGACCCGGCCCCCAGCTTAAAAAGGTTAGGAACCCCTGATCTATAGGAAAACGCCCCCCCCCCTCAAATGTTGATCTGAATGAGCAAGATACTTTGCTAGTACTGTATTGCAGACATTATAAATTGAGAGATGAATGGGTGGGAGTTATGTCCTTTTAATTGCTGTGGGTTATTCCGATACAGACTTTAACCCAGTGCTCTTATACAAAATGGAGGTATTCTCCCCCCCCCTCCTTGAAATGGAGAACAATGCAGAGGTCAACCGTGTTTCTTTGCTGTCCTGTTCCGTCCCGTGATGTGATGGGCATGTGAATGCATCCCTGGAATTCCACTCTGGGATCTGTGCCTTTTGAAGCCGATGCTAAAATTACCGTCCCGCTTCTTCCGCAGGCGGATACTTGATAGAAGATTCAATGAAATCGAAGGTCCCCCGATCGGGGAGGCGTTGAAAGATACCTGACGATGATACGATTTCTGATTTAATAATGCGAATGAGAGGCTAGCCCTTTGTAATAATTAGGGCTAATTACTGAGGAGGTGTTGACAGACGGGCTATGAGGAAACAAACTGCCTTTATCCAGTAGCTTAGAGTCGGATTACGAGGCTTGTGTTATCTGTTTCTCAGAAAGTCGAGGCTTCAATCATTCACTAAGTCTTCAAAGGCAGAAAAGGATCTTGACAATATACAGGATTTGGTATGAAGCTATGAAATACATCTTTGATTTATTTATTTTTTGTTAAAGAGAAAGACTAAATTAATCCCCTTTCTGTAAATTGTCATAGGTTTTTAAAGTTTGAATTACAGATGGAGAATCTGATTTAGAGTACCAAAAAGAACATAAAGCCAGGATCAGTGACCTCGCTTGAGGTGGTTTGTGGATTACTCAGTGTCTCTCTCTTCCCTTCATGTTTATAATAATAATCTCTCTCTCCCCTTTTCTGGGCTTATCCTCTTTGGAAAGTGACCTTGTTTTAGAACTCTGTTACTCTTCTTTTGAATTTAGCAAATAAGGCTGCAGGAACTGATGGTAACTGAAAGACGATAATTTCCATGGAAACAGAAGCCTCTGGAGAAGTTGTCTTGAAAGCACTCATGCAACCCTCAGGCACATCAAAGAAGGAAAACAGAAATGATCCAGGTTATCCTGCTATGGTAATAGAGTAGACCAGTGATGGCGAACCTTGTCACTTCAGGTGTTCTTGAACTTCAATTCCCAGAAACCCTGATCAGCAGGAGTGCTGGCTTGGGCTTCTGGGGATTGAAGTCCAAGAACACCTGGAGTGCCATGGTTTGCCATAAATGGGTCTAGATTCTAGGACAGTGATGGCAAACTTTGGCACTCCAGGTGTTCTTGAACTTCAGTTCCCAGAAGCCCTGATCAGCACTTTAAACCACTTTAATCTACCTGTACACTTAGCCATGGACTTGAGGGTTGCTGTTCTAGAGCAGAGGAATTACAAGACTAGAATCCAGGAATTACAAGACTTTGGAGTTGTGCCTCCAGACGGAGCTGTTGGCTTTTAGGAAGGGTGTGAAAACTTGGCTGGCGGGAATGGTGTGGGGTAGTGATGGCTCATTGACCCCTCCCCGCTGGCTTATTTAACATCTTATACTCACCCTCCCTCTCCTTTACTCTCTTACTTAAAGGAACAAGAAGTTGTTTTAAATTGGTTTTAGAGTTTTTAACGGTGTTTTGTATGTTTGTTGATTGGTTGTAATCGGCCCTGAGTCGCTTATGCGAGCAGCGTAGAATGTAAGTTTAAATAAATAAATAAATGAGTCAAAGAACACCTGGAGTGCTGAGGTTTGCCATCATGGGAGTAGATCATACTGCCAAAGACACAACACCAAGTGTCAGGTGGTGGTTAACTAACCTGACAACCTTGAAGACTAACAGCCTTGGGTGGCAAAGACCACAGGGAAGGGTGATGGTCTCCAAGTGGACTAAATCCCACTTGACTCCATCTTCATGGAGGGCAGCAGCTTCATCCATCCTGGCCTGGGGCTGAGGAGGACTTTGTGTGCCAAAAGGGCTCAGGACCAGAAAGTGACTTGCAGAACTGGATCAGTGGTTCGGGGGTCACGATGCAATGCAGAAGGCAGATGAAAGGCCACTATATTATACAGTCAAACCTCGCATAAAGAGCGCCTCGCTTAAAGAGTAACTTGCTTAAAGAGCAGCATTTTCTCTGAATGTTTGCTTTGCTTAACAAATAAAACCAACCGAAAACTCGCTTAATAAATAAATTGGGTTTGGAATCCCCCCCACAACTGATCATTTACAATGGTGTTTCACTTAAAGAGCAAACTCGCTTAAAGAGCAATTCTTTGGAACGCATTATCCTCTTTAAGCGAGGTACAACTCTATTCCCAATTTGTTTACTGAGGTTTGCCCACTGTCTAGGGATATGTTATCCAAAAGTTTCAAGTACAGTAATACCTCGGATAACGCTAAGACTTGGTTCCACAAGTCTTGGTGTTATCCGATTTTTAGTGTTATCCGATCCATGTTAAAATCCTATGGGATGGATCGAATAATGTTAAAGCTCCATAGAGATACATTGTAACCGCACAGGCTTTAGCGGTTGTTATCCGATCCATCCCATAGGACCTTAACGTTATTCGATCCAATTCTCCTCCCCAGATTGCTTAACGTTATGCGATTTTAGTGTTATCCAAGGTAAACGTTATCCAAGGTCTTACTGTACCTATATCCATATTTTGAGTATGTGCATTATCAAGTTGATTCTGACTTTAGCAACCCTGTCCATGGTTTGCTATCTATAGAAAAGATGGAAGTGGTTTACCATTCCCTTCTTCTAAGAGGTGTCTTGGGATTTTGGAGCTTGCCCAAGACTACACGAAGTTGGCTCTTCTTTTGGGAGACACAGTGGGGAATTAAACTCCTAACTTCTGGCTCTGCAGCCAGAATCCTAAACCACTGAGCTATCAAACTGTACATGTTTACTGAGACAGCAACATTGGAGCATGTTAAAGATTGCTTTACAAGGCCCTTCTAGTTTCCCAGATCACAGTAGTAACAAAAGCCGAATGTGTCATGGTTCAAACGAATGATAAAACAGCAAAACCAACTCTTGGTTTCAAATGTTGACCCTCTTGGCAGTTTCTGGTGCCCGCCGTCTAATCATTTCTTGCCTCTTCTTCAATGGAGCAAAATACAGCAGAGTTGGATAATAGAGAAGTAGATTTCAATTATTAATAAGTTGTAACAATGGCTGTATTTTAACCAGTGCTTAAACATTTATAATGGTTTCCATTGTGCAGTCAACTTGGTTATACTTTGATCTAGATTTTCTTGGTTTGGGCTAACAGCATTGGGAAGAGGCCTTAATAAAAATTTGGTCAGAACACAATGTGAACCGATGATCCGACGAAAGATTGATGCTTCTGTTTGTGCCAGTTCAGTAATGTAGCATAATAACGATGGCTATTCAAAGCTTAGGGAGCCTCGGAGTTTGAGTACGGGCGGGATGGTATGAATTAAGGCGATGAAGGCTGCTTTTCATTTGAGCTTGACTTTTTTTCTGTCTGGTATAGGTGTAAGGTTAAAGGTACTGATCTCTTAAGGTCAAGGTCTCGCTTGTTTGAAAGCCAGTCGTATCCAGCTCTAGGAGGCAGTGCTCATCTCTGTTTATAGCCAAAGAGCCAGCAATGTCTGTCAGCAGACATTTCCGTGGCCATGATGAGTCACCGGAGCACACAGAACGCTGTTACCTTTCCCACCAAAGTAGTACCTATTTATCTACTTGCAATCTCTTGCTTTCTAGCTGCTAAGTTGGCAGGAGCTGGGACAGTTGACAAGTGCTCACTCTGTCACGCAGCGCGCAGGTCTCAAACTGCTAACTGATCTCTTACCCATGGTTAAAAGGATAGCATGCCTCTGTGGAGTTATGTTTGGGCTTTCTCGTTTGTGTAACCATATGCCTTTTCCTCTTTATAAGCAACCATGAGTGTGGTATGCATCTGCAATTTTTTTTAAAAAAGCCCTACACTAACCATGGTTAGTGGTGTTATACTACACTAAAGCCAGGGCAAATTATGGTTAGCTTCAAAGTAAGGTTTGCACCTGGAATCATATCTTCTGATGCTTTCCTGGACAAAAGTCAACCATGTTCTTATAACTTTTGATATTCTTATGATTTCTTGCGCTTAATATGAATAGTCCAAATCACCGACCATACATAAATGTATTGAATAAATGCTCTGTTATATGTGATGCATTATATTTGCTTCGTTTATAATAGCTAATTATAAACTACTTTAGAAATAGAAGGTGTGTAGTAAACAAAATCAGATAGGAATTTTCCCCCAAGCATTTTTTAAAACATGTACCACCGTTCAGAGGAAAATGGTCTCTCATATATTTTTCCCCCAAAAAGGAGGTGGAAATATATACTGTACTGTACATTCATATCCTAAGAATCATTTACCACTTTGAGGATTTTGATGAATGTTTTCATAAAAATACTGTAATTACACTGAAGCTCGTAAATGGCAATTCTCTGCTCACTAATTTGGGAGTGAGCCTTATCAAATTTAATGGGGTTTACTAATGAGCATAACCTTATCTTCTTTTTGTGCTGTATCCAAGCCTGAATATTGGCGATCATTATGGCGATCAGTGGAGATGAGCATGGACCCCGAGAGTCGGACATGACTGACTTTCGAGCAACAATACCTAATTTATTTATTTTATTTTTCTGATTTTTGTTGATTTATAATTCCATGGAAGGAAGTCTTTGCATGTGTAAATCTAGCACATCAGGATAATGGGAAGGGTTTTCTGGGTGCTAGCAGGGAATTCTGATTTGGTAACACTTTAAAGCATTAGCCTCCACCTTCTTCTTCTTGCGCCATAGCTGATTCCGGATACAGTAATATCTCGGATAACGCTAAGACTTGGTTCCACAAGTCTTGGTGTTATCCGATTTTTAGTGTTATCCGATGCATGTTAAAATCCTATGGGATGGACCCGATAATGCTAAAGCTCCATAGAGATCCATTGTAACCGCACAGGCTTTAGCGGTTGTTATCCGATCCATCCCATAGGACCTTAACGTTATTCGATCCAGTTGTCCTCCCCAGATTACTTAACGTTATGCGATTTTAACGTTATCCACGGTAAACGTTATCCGAGGTATTACTCTATTTGCAATCTTCATGGCGATCAGCCGTGAAGAGTGTCCTGCGAATATAATGCCATGGCCTTTCATCTGCCTTCCGCATTGCAGCCTGACCCCCATACCACTGATCCAGCTCCATGAGTCACTTTCTGGTCCTGAGCCCTTTTGGCATGCAAAGTCCTCCTCGGCCCCAGGCCAGGATGGATGAAGCTGCTGCCCTCCATCAAGATGGATTCAAGTGAGATTTCATCCACTTGGGAACCATCACCCTTCCCTGTGGACTTCGCCAAGGCCACTAGTCCTCAGGGTTGTCAGGTTAGTTAACCGCTGCCGGATGTTCGACGTTGAGTTGGTGGCTATACTGTCTACTCTATTACCATAGCAAGATAACCTGGCCAGACAGTCAGGTACCCTTGTAGAACTGAAAAATTGTTGTGTTGAACAGTTTTCACGGAATGTTAAAACTCACCATTCTTTCCATGACGCTAATCATATCTGATTCCATATTTTATTGTACAGATTTTTTTTTTGCTTTAATGGCAGCTTAAAACGTGTCAATTGATGTTTATTTCCTACATAGTAATGGAAACTTGGAACGGGAGAGAATGTATTCCTCAAAGGCAAATCAGCGAGAAAATCAAGAGATTTGTTTTACCTGGGAGAGGTGTGGAAAACAAGGATTGCATGTAGAAGCAAAGAATAAACAGCAAATTTGAAGCAGCAGGTTTCGTTTCTCAGGAAGCAATTTAAAGTCAGGTTAATGCCATTAATTTAGTTTAAAGCTGGATCAAAGATAATAAATCCTCTGAAGGGGGAAATGCTTGTAGCTGTACAGCTAAGAATTTCCTTTTACTTTCAGTGTGAACCAGTGCATTTATACTCAGAAGTCAAGTCTCCTTACGGTACGATTTTCTAGGTAGAGAATACACAGAAGTGGTTTATCATTCCCATTTTCGGGGGATGCCTTGGGACTGTCTGGCTTGCCCAAGGCTACATAAGCTGGGGGGAATCGAACTTCCAATCTCTGGGTCCACAACCTAACATTTCCTTTAGGTAAAAGTAAAGGTCACCCTTGCTCGAAAGCCAGTTGTACCTGACTCTAGGGTTTGATGCTCATCTCCATTTATAACCAAAGATCCAGCACTGTCTGCGTCTGCAGATGTGTCCATGGACATGTGGCAGGCATGACTAGACACCGGAGTGCACAGAACACTGTTTACCTTCCCACCAAAGTGGCACCTATTTATCTACTTGCAATTTCTTGATTTCGAACTGCTAGGTTGGCAGGAGCTGGGGCAGAGACGGAAGCTCACTCCATCATTCAGCACTCGAACCACTGGCCTGTTGACCTTCCAGTGGTCAAGTTCAGAGTCTGCACAGTAAACCCATTCGTGTGGATTCACAGAGACCTGGGATTCTGGGAATTGAAGTCCAAGAACAGCTGGAGTGCCAAGGTTCACCATCACTGTCATAGTCCATCTGGAGAAGTCATTAAAAGTTTACTTTTTGACACATTTATTGTCCAGATTAGACTAGTTTAGATCAAGGTAGTTCGCTTTATAGCAGAAGAAATGTTGGTTTCTCAGGTTGCTTTATTTGTACCAATAACATTTTCCTCAATAATAGTTTTTCCTGAAGAATTGCCGTTCTTTAGAAAGATCGAGCACTTCTCATTTTACATGTTTTAAAAAAAGGATCCATTTTTTAAATGAGTCGCCTTGCCTTTTGGAAGGGGGAAAACGATGCGCAGTGTCTCTGGCATATCATGTTCTTATGCCCCATGGGTGGGAAAGGAAAATAACAGAGCAGACGAATAAATAAATGGGGTGTTGAAAGTGGCATTCTCTTTCGTCGAGCAATTGCACAACTGGATTGCACTCAGTGTACTGTCTTTTGCTTGTTCTGTGCCAAAAAAAACTACGGCAATGTTATAATGAGATGGGATTAATTAAAGAGTAATTAGAAGGAAATAAACGGAGTAACCATTAAAAATGTTGGTCATGGGAAAAATATTTGTCTAAGATTAATTAGGTTTCAAATGAAATGTAGCTTTAAATTGCTAAAAAAAATATTATGGAGTTCTTAATTGCACTTTGGGCCCTGATGAATTTTCAGATATTGTAACAACTTGATAATAGTGCCTATTTTTCTTCCTTTTTTCAAGAGAAAGAGGGAGGATCTATCCCTTCAAAACAAGCTGATTGCTGGGAATGTCTGTGAAAATGTCTGGAAGGTGTTTAATTAAACCTGTGCTGTCTGAGGACATTCTCAGCTGGATCCTGCTGCATGAAGTTTATGCCTCTTGTTACTGCACCCCTAATTAAGGGGGCTGGGTTTACGGATCTGTAGCTGACAGCTGATTCTGCATGGCTGAACATGCCAACCTTGCAAAATATATATATATATATTAAAAAATTAAAAATTAGCTTTTTAAATTATCTTTGACTTCTCAGTTTTCTGGTAGAGTGCCATAATTTGTCAAGTCTACCCTAACTCCAGTTCACTTCTAAGCCTCAATGTCCAGGGTTAGGTGACCCTCTTTTCCAGTTGACATTTGTAAATTTTTCATCCTTGGATTTTCCAAAGGGGATCAGACAATTTCTTAAGGTTCTTGCTCAGATATGTTCGTTCCAGGACTGGCTGTTTTCCTTTGCCGATTGTATGACACTGTGCATCATTCGTTCTATAGGATTAATTTTACGTCTCCAACTTGTATGCGACAGTATTCTGTATCAGTAAAGCAAAATTTCCAAACCATAGCTTTTTAAAAACAATAGAAGCAAATGGCAATAAACCTACGGCAGGTGGTTAAGATGCCGACTTGATAACTGGAAGGTCAGTAGTTCAAGATGTGAGGACTACACAATGGAGTGAGCTCCCATCTCTGTCCCAGCTCCTGCAAACCTAACAGTTTGAAAGCAAGACATTGCAAGTAGATAGATAGGTACTGCCTCGGTGGGAAAGGTAACACCATTCCATGCACTGCAGAGTCTAGTCATGCCTGCCACATGTCCACCGAAACGCCTGCAGATGCAGACATTTATGGCTATTTGGCTGTAAACAGAGCTAAGCAGTGCACCGGATATGACTGGCTTTGGAGCAAGGGTGGCCTCTCCCTTTTCCAAGGGGATCAGA
The DNA here is from genome assembly GCA_030440675.1 of Furcifer pardalis. Taxonomy (NCBI): domain Eukaryota; kingdom Metazoa; phylum Chordata; class Lepidosauria; order Squamata; family Chamaeleonidae; genus Furcifer; species Furcifer pardalis. The sequence continues at coordinate 7,481,039 of CP126898.1, forward strand.
CAACGCGTTTATGACAGCTGTGGGTGCATTTACGGCAGCATTTATGCGCAGGCGTGTTTTAGTTCTGCTTCTGGAAGTGGGCCGGATGATTTGGCGTTGCAGGCTGGAGTTTGACTACCCCTGATGTAAAGGGTAGAAGCAAGCCAACCCAGAAAAACTTAAGCCTGAACAAAGTTACAGATATTCCAGCAATAAAAGCAGCAAAGATTCTTGTGGTTTCTTAAAGGTAAAAAAATAAGATTCCCCACCCATTAACCTTAATAGATTGCAGCCTGCTTTTTTCATACACAAATGGCTATAGTCCTCAAAGCTTTATGCCACCCTCTCTCTTTGTATATATGTCTGCATGTAAGAAAGGAACGTGGTTACTCATCTGGTAAACGGTGGAATAACAGCATCTAGTGCCGTGTTTCCCAGCCTTTGGTTTTTGGACTTCAATTCCCAGAAGCACTGATCAGCCAATGGACTGACTTAGGCTTCTGGGAATTGAAGTACCCCTGTGGGGCTGGCATTTCTGTCTCGTGTGTTTGACCCTCCTTGCTAAGTCATGTCTGGCTGCATCGTGCCCAGATGGGCCTTACATACAAAATGTGCAAATCAAGATTAATAATACTAGAAGAGAGTTATGTAAACGAGATCTTGGTTCCTTTGGAATCAAGTTATTGTGGTTTTTTTTAAAAAAGGCTTTCTTCAATTCCGTCATTGTATTTTATCATGGAAATTATGACTGGGTAAGATGGAGCAGCTGCGATTTACTCTTTCCCTTCCCCCCATAAGCTCCAAAGTTGAACCTCCGCATGAAAAATAAAGTCCGCTCAACTTCAGCTGTTTTCATGCCACATTTTAATGTTACATATTTCAAAGGTGGAGCATGTCTAAGCTACGTTCTCTCTTCTGCCTGCCTTTATTATTTTGAGGGGAGGAATAATTCCATGTTAGCAGGCTGTCTTGATAGATTTTGCTCAGGATTTTAAAATGCATTTTTTTTTAAGTACCCAAAATGTTTTAACTGGGTTTGTAAAGGTCAGCCAGCTGATAGCTGGAGGCAAGTGTGTCAGAGAGAAAAGTTTTTAAAAAATTATCAGTCCTCCGCACGGGGAGTATTAGGATGATGAATGTTTATGTTAATATATGGAGTGTACATATTGATTAATAGCTCTTGATGGTTTCACTAACTAAATATATATAAGTGGCAATGAGATCCATATGCTAGCTTGGTGTCCTAAAACGATTGCCATCATTCTTAGTTTTGCTTCTTTGCCGAATACGTGTTTTCGTATGGAAAATAGTTGTCAGGAAGCTTCATGACATACAGATGGGGCCAATTGAAAGTGATTCTTGAACCACCACCTTAGACTACGTGTTTTCTGAGAGCCACACTTGATTTTTCTTTTTAATCTTACCGTTTGGTTTTGCTTATAAGATGTTATTTGTTCCAAGTAAAATGCTCTGAATTCAGAAGTTTGCCTGGTTGCAGTTAGGGAAAGTTGTGGCTGATAAAAGTAACTTCAGATGCTTATTAACAGTCTCACTGTTCCCCCCTTCATTTCATTGTCTTTCTTCCTATAATAATAATTTCATGTCTGAAATAATTTCATTATTTGCTGGAGAAACTCCGCTCAGGGGGTGCCCGAACGAGGCTCCTTTCATGTCCCCAAAATCTTTTCGCACCAAAGTGGTCTTTATTTATCTACTTGCAATTTCTTGCTTTCGAATTGCTAAGTTCTGGGACAGAGATGGACACTCAAACCGTCATGCCATACCCAGGTTTTGAACTGCCGACTTGCTGGCCTTCCAGCTAGCAAGGCAAGCTTCTTAGCCACTGAGCCACTGCAGCCTGATCAGATCATTTAGGAAACTAGTTTCACTCTGGGCTGTTTGTGAGAAATAAACTTTAAATAATCTTTGTTACATTAAGAATGTTGTGTTTGCTTGAACACTTTCCTTCATGCATGTTGGTTTCATCGTTACTTTCCTGATTTCTTTTAACCATTGTTTGCTCTGTTAGCCTCATCAGATAAACCATGGTTTGCCCTAGTTGAAAGTGGTATAAAGAGAGATGGCAAACCTTAGTATGGGACTCAGTGCTCCCAATTTGACCCTGTTTAAGCATGTGGCTTATTGTGGTATAGATACCTGGTGTGGTTTAGTGGTCAGAGTGATGGAGTAGGGCTCAGGAGACCTGGGTTCAAATCCCCACTCAGTCATGAAAATTTACTGGAGGAGTGGAAATAGTAAAACCACTCTTTAAATATCTCATGTACTGTACATTAAAAGATCTATTAGAGTTACTATACTAAGGACTTAGCAAATGAGGTTGGTTTTTTTGTGATACTTTCTTACTGTGAGTTTGATATTTTTTGATACTGTGATTTGTGACGATATGTTGTATTATGATAATGTGGAACCTTTTTGACGCTGCGATTTGTGATGATACAGTAAAACCTCGGATAACGCTAAAACTTGGTTCCACAAGTCTTGGTGTTATCCGATTTTTAGTGTTATCTGATGCATGTTAAAATCCTGTGGGATGCATCGGATAACGTTAAAGCTCCATAGAGATACATTGTAACTGCACAGGCTTTAGCGGTTGTTATCCAATGCATCCCATAGGACCTTAACGTTATTCGATCCAAATCTCCTCCCCAGATTACTTAACATTATGCGATTTTAGTGTTATCCGAGGTAAACGTTATCCGAGGTATTACTGTATGTTGTACTGAATTTTGTAATTGTAACTGTACTTTTCGTAACTTGGTTAGCCGCTCAGCATCGCTCTGCGGGTCGGGCAGCATACAAGTCTGACAACGATAATAATAATAATAATAATAATAATAATAATAATAATAATAATAATAATAATAATAATAATAATAATAATAATAATAATAATAATAATAATAATAATAATTTTAAAAAAGTTGGTTCCGACTTAATGACGCAGCAACAAAACAGGATGGATTCTCAACAGTGTATCTTATTTAATAGAACTATCGCTAAGTCCGTTTTTAAAACACTGGAAAGGAAAAATTTGTACCTTGGTGTGTCTAATTGTTTCCTGCCGTGAGCCGTCTGCAGAGGGTGGAGCTGATGAAGATTTGATGAGTTGAATATCTGTTCATTAAAGTCTGTCTAGTGTCTGTACAGGGTGCTGACAGTGTGTATTGTTTGAGCCTGTTTTTAAAACAAAACAAAGCACATTGGGTCAATTAGTGCTGTGATGATGACTGGTAGCTAAAAAGCAACTAGACCTGACGATTAAAATCAGCATTATTTTGATGACAGTCCTAATGTGTTCACATTCAGATGTTGTAAGGGTGAGAATGTGGTGTCACTTTTCAAAGTCTCTCGGAACAAACGAACAAGGTTTAAAAGAAATAATCATTGCAATATTCCAAGATTCTTTTCATGTACATTAAGTTCTTAATTGTTAAGGCTGTTGGGGTATAATGTTCGGCTTAGGTTTAAATCCTAGTCGGATACTTATTTCCAAAGAGAGTGAGGAAAAAGTAGAATATCATCTGAAAGGAACCTGAGCTTACAAGCCATATTGAAGCTAAAATGGTGTGGCCTGGATGGGAGATTATTATGGGATCTTTGTGAAAACTGTTTGAAACTGTGAAATTTGCACATCGTGCAAGAGGGAAACTGAATTGCAAACCAGGAAATTCAGAATTTCCTCTTGTGCACATAATTTAATTTTGGACGTATACATCTTTTTCAAATCAATGTAGTGAATATGTTTTGAGCTGACATTTTATTAGAGCCATGCTGCTCTTTCAGATTTTGCGTTTGCATCTCCGTGTTTTTTAAGACAGGCTTAATAATATCAGTTTTCATAGCAAGCAGAAAATGGCCAGCTTGTTCTTTTTAAGCCAAATGTTTCTTGCAAACATATTTTTTAAGGGTGGGGGTGGGGTAGAGGTTGATTTCTGACAGCGAAATGAAAAAAGATTGTGGGAGAAGAAGTGGAATTACAATGTGGAAAGGAGAAAATTAAGAGAAAACTCCATTTATAGAGGACTCTAGTAATCACCGTTGTCGTTATCAACATATACTTCCTCTCATCATTTATCAATGCTGAATACTGCATTTTTGTATACAAAAAAGCCTGATAGGAGTAAGGCTTACTGTGTGGTTTTTGTTTTTTAAATTGGCCAAGTGAAATGAATAGTTTAAGCATGACTAAGCCTGGATTGAACTCAAATGGATTGAACTCAAATGGATCTAGTCATTCTGGAGTCTTGATTGCCTTCATAGCCGCTGTAGAACCCCTGGTAAAGTACATGAATTTCCCAAGTGATCAATCCTCCTTGTTCTCCCCAGACTCATATCTGTCGAACTTCAACCATGTGCTTTCAAACTTTCCAACAAGACTGTATGCACTAGAAGGGATAGATTTTTGGTCTAATGCAGCTAGTCTCTTGTGTGTGTTATATATTTATTGCTCCTATTTAGTTACATAGATATATTCCTCCTTCTTCCTTTGTACAAATAGAGGCAATGCGCCTTCTTCTTCTTCTTCTTCTTCTTCTTCTTCTTCTTCTTCTTCTTCTTCTTCTTCTTCTTCTTCTTCTTCTTCTTCTTCTTCTTCTTCTTCTTCTTCTTCTTCTTCTTCTTCTTCTTCTTCTTCTTCTTCTTCTTCTTCTTCTTCTTCTTCTTCTTCTTCTTCTTCTTCTTCTTCTTCTTCTTCTTCTTCTTCTTCTTCTTCTTCTTCTTCTTCTTCTTCTTCTTCTTCTTCTTCTTCTTCTTCTTCTTCTTCTTCTTCTTCTTCTTCTTCTTCTTCTTCTTCTTCTTCTTCTTCTTCTTCTTCTTCTTCTTCTTCTTCTTCTTCTTCTTCTTCTTCTTCTTCTTCTTCTTCTTCTTCTTCTTCTTCTTCTTCTTCTTCTTCTTCTTCTTCTTCTTCTTCTTCTTCTTCTTCTTCTTCTTCTTCTTCTTCTTCTTCTTCTTCTTCTTCTTCTTCTTCCATATCCATGGCAATTGGCCATGAAGACTGTCCTGCAAATATAATGCAGTGGCCTTTCATCTGCCTTCCGCATCGCAGCATGACCCCCTTGCCACTGATCTAGCTCCGCCAGTCACTTTCTGGTCCTGTGCCCAAACAGAGGGCTGGGGAAAACTCTGTGCTGGGGCCAGGAAGGAAGCATTCCCATTGGGCTACTGTGCAAAGGGGTGGGACAAACTCTGTGCTGGGGCAATGGCACGTGTGCCAACAGAGAGCTGTGAGTGCCTTCTCTGGCATGCATGCCATAGGTTCGCCACTACTGTCAAATGGGATGCTCAACAATGTGTTATCCTCAACATGGTCTTAAAGACATTCTTGGATTACACCTCCCATGATCCTCTTTGCTGACTGTACTTTCTGGGCCTCATGGGAGCATAATCCAACAACATCTGGAGGGTCACACATTATCCATACGGTGTGTGTCTGTGTGCAGAGAGTTTTAATTAGGTGTTGGAGTGTTCAAGTCAAAAACTGGCATCTTACGATCTTAAGAATACAACATATACAGTACCTGATTTTTAAAAAAGAAAAGAATAAACGCTTTTTGAAAAGAGATAAAAAAGAAATGAGTCCGGGAAAGCTGTAGAAGCCCTTCCAAAAATGTTGCTTGTGTATCTGCAAAAGTACTGTGGGGAATTAATGATGGAAGAGAATTCTTGGGATCTTTAATGTGAAACGTGGCAGCGTGGGAGAAAGTGGGTGTTGTTTAGAGGTGAAACTTGGACTGGTGTAAGCAGCCAAAACTTTCTCTCTGTGCTCCACTTCCATCGTTTGTGGATTAATTGGAACAAGTCATGTAGTGTTCAAGGAACAGACAAATTTTAAGGCAAATGGTGTATTAAAAACTGATTTAGAAGAAGGCTGGGATTCTGTACTTGCTCACTTAAGAGATATGTCGTACTGAACTTAGCAGTAACTTATTTTTCAAAAAAACACAGGATTGAACAGTCAAGAATTGGAACAATTGAAGTTGGGTGATTCTGTATTGGTGTGTGAACACTCCAAACATCAATTTTTTAATGCTTTAATCTTTCGTTCCGTTGCTAAGGGGGCACCTGGAATTTCCAAAGAATAACAGAGATTTCATATGCATGCTCAGTGTCACACCTGGATGTGTCAAATAGTTATCTGTCCATAATTATGGCTACACATCTGCTGGTTTGAAACACCCCCCTCCGGGGTTTAGCTCGCCAGCTGTACCTATCTAGCTAGATTTATGCATAGCGTAGGTAAAGGTCTCCCTTGTTCAAAAGCCAGTTATATCTGACTCTAGGGCCTGGTGCTCATCTTTGTCTATAGCCAAAGAGCCAGCGCTGCCTGTGTCTGCAGACGTTTCCGTGGACACGTGGCAGGCATGACTAGACACCAGAGAGCACAGAACGCTGTTTACTTTCCCGCCGAAGTCGTCCCTATTTATCTACTTGCAATTTCTTGCTTTCGAACTGCTAGTTTGCCAGGGAGCTGGGACAAAGACGGGAGCTCAGCCTGTCATGCGGCACTCAGGTCTTGAACTGCTGACCTTCCAGTAATCAAGTTCAGCGTCTTAACCACTAAGCCACTGCAGTCCCAATCAGAGTGAAGGATAGTGTCCTAAACCAGCACTAAATTACAACTCAGCTCTGAATTTGGCATTGTGCACACCAGATGGGGCGGGTGGCGGGGGGGGGGGGCTATCACCCTATCCTATCTAACTACAATGTCTTCAAGCAGCCCCATAAACTCTTGAATCCAAGACGGGTTAGTAAAATTATAGTTGCTTTACTTGCAATATCTTAAAAGCATAGACAAGCCCAGCCAACTCAGTTTTCCCTAGCTGAAGATTCCCTTACTTCCATTTCCCCAGAAACACTATTTGTTAATTCTTCCGTTTTAAAAAATATGCAAATGTCGGAAACGCTACCTTTTTTTTTAATTTAAAGAAAAATCTCCTGGAGTAGTAGAAGCGTTAGCTCGTTCCCACAGGAAAAATTCCAGAAAAATTTAGCAACACTCTCTTTTTCCCAGTCCTGTCACATGCGTTTCCATCACACGTAGAAGCAAAAACAAAATTGCTGGTAAAATATCGTGAAACTTGTCTCTCCCCATTTCGGTTTCTCCAGGGTTTGGTTTTGTTGTTTGTTAGCCTTGACCTTGAGTCAAAAGCAGGAGTGGGTCTCCGGTATTGGAGCAGTCAAGAAATTGTGTCCAAGGAAATATAGGTAAATATATACTGTACTCAGGTATGCTATGGGCAACCTTTTTGCCTTTATCTTCACTCTGCCTGAATCAACCTACTTATGTCGGACAAGCTATACCTATGGCTCAGGAAAAACAGACTAGGAATCTGTTGCCCCCTAACCCATCAGTTTCTTCAGTCTGCCCAACGATAGAGCCATCCTTACATGTTTTAGGGATCTCCGCCCCCACCCCCGAAAGAGATTGCCTTTGAGATGTGGTGCTGGAGGAGAGTTTTGAGAGTCCCCTGGACAGCGAGGAGAACAAATAGGTGAATCTTAGAAGAAATCAACCCTGTCTGCTCCTTAGAAGGTCAAATTGTAAAGATGAAGCTAAAGTACTTTGGACATTAAACGAGAAGAGAGGATTCACTTGAGAAAACCTTGATGTTGGGAAAGGTGGAGGGCAAAACAAAAAGGGGGCAGCCAAAAATGAGATGGCTAGATGGTATTGTAGAGACAATGGACACAGAACTGAGCGAGTTGAGGAGGATGGTGGAGGACAGAAGTGCCCGGCGGACTGTGGTCCATAGGGTCGCAAAGGGTCAGAATCGACTGTGCGAGTGGAGAAAAAAATGATAAGGAAGATTTTTCTGTTGCTGCTTCTCTTCATTCTCCTACTCGACATGAGCTTGCATGTTACCTCACAGCGATTCTGACTTTGGACAGAGCATCAATAAGCAATAATATTGTGTTGCATGGAAACCAGATTCTCAAGTTTTTCAGCCAATATTTCCCCCCCTCTTGTTCTGTTGATTTGACATGGAATGGATAGCTGTAATAATCCATTTTTGTTTCTCTGTACATGACCACGATAGTCAAGCTTTCTGCATTTCAAGTGTTTTTATGATTTCTTGCTCCTTTTTTTTTCATTTGACTTAGTACTTCTTTGTGGGTTGCGCCTCTCAATCTAAGCATCCAAGATTACCAGTTGGAAGATTGCAGATCCGAAATGATGAATGAAAACAAGTGTTTCACAATCCATGTTTTGTTTTATTAGTTTTCCTGCCAAGAAAACATGTATTCAACTAGATGCATAAACGGATCTGGAGTATAATTATAATAATCTATTTCTGCCTCTCCTGTGTACAGCATCGTCTTCTTCCAGTGCCGTATCCAATTCTGAATATTGGCTATCCTCATGGCAATCAGCCATAAGGATTGTCCTAGGAACAGTATAATCCAGTGGCCTTCCATTTGCCTTCCGTGTCACAGCATGACACCCATACCACTGATCCAGTTTTGCGAGTCACTTTCTTTCTCGGTCCTCCTCAGTCCCAGGCCAGGCTTGATGAAGCGGCTTGAAAAGGTTGATAACCCTTGTTCTAGACCTCAAAGAACCTTAAAAATCCAAAACACTTGTTTTGTCATAGCAGGAAACTAAAGCAGGCTACAGACTCTAGTTGACTCCGCTAAGCAAGCAGCCTCATAAAAAAAAGTGGTAATCCACTCGGAGTGACAGACAGCATCGTAAAAACTGATCACCAGAATGGATTGCATCAAAAGAACATTGGATTTGCTGCCTTAACGTATTGGGTGTGAGCAACAGGGTGGCTTGTAAAATGTATTTCACAACAAGCACCAACGAGGGATGTAAAGATACTATCCATTGCAATAAAACGAAAGATAGAAATAGATCCTCCCCATCAAACTGTCTTTCTCATGGTATGTTGACTTAAAATAGGGTTTGAATTATGTTCCAGGTTGCCAGTGGGATTTACATCCTTGTGGACACGTTCCAGTTGGGCAAAAAACTTAGTTTTTAGTTACTTGACTGTACCTAGCCGGGGGTGGGGTGGGTGGGTGGGAGGGGATCGGTCGCTGCTTCTTAAAACAAGAAAAATAAAGCCCTTTTTGGTAGTGATTGACATTTGCCTATTTTTTGGCATTTTTTCCTTACAAATGCAAGGACCGAACTGCTTGAGATTCGGAGCTGGTTTGTACAACCCTTTCTTTCATATGGAAAACAATATCTGTGAAAACCCTTGAGAATGCTCGGTAAACATTAAGGGATTGGAGAGCATTCCAGATCAAATCCTGGCATGCAGGGACATCTGGGGGAAGCTGGAAGACTTACTGAAATATTTGTGTGTGAAATGATCTATGCGTGACTTCATTATTTGTGCAGAGATCCAGAGTTTGACCCTTCTTGCTTTTGAGCGGTGGCAAACAAACACCTAGAAACAGAGTTGCAGTTGTTTAGCAGTTTTTAGCAGATGTTTCGGGTGGTGGTGGGTGGTTCTGCTTGAAGCAAGCATCCCAGTTCTCCACAAACGATCTTGCATTGGATTTGTCGTTTGGAAAAATGCATATAGAATTATCCCTTAGTTGTAATGCCATGTCTTTCTACTTGGGGTGAAGTACTAGGGACACCTTGACTTCTCCTGGTGTTTGAGATGGGAACCCACATGCTGCCCCCTTCATCACACTGACACTACTGAATTCCCCCCCCCTTCAAAGAAAGGGCTTCTGGGAATTATAGTCCAAGAAAACCTGGAGTGCCAAGCTCAGTAAACCTATTCGTGTGGATTCACAGAGACTCGGTCTTCTGGGAATTGAAGTCCAAGAACACCTGGAGTGCCAAGGTTTGCCATCACTGCTCTAGATGGAGGAGAAAGTTGTGGTAGGGCCATGATGTAAAGTTCAAGTTTTCAAAGGAGAAGGAAGTGGTCAATGTGACCGATCAGTGCTAGTTGTGGCTCTATTTTCCAGATGCCACTTAGTCAACCCTTTATAGGAAAAGGGAGTAACAGATGCTGTTGGCCATCTTACTAACCATTCAGATCTAATTTGCTCTTTGGAGTTTATCTGCCATCATACATGGATACTCTGGTTTCTCTGCCTCCTCCTCCTCTTCATCTCCATTTTCTCTTCCTCCTCCTTTCACCCTTCAGATGTCAAGGGAGATACAAGGTTCTTACTCTGGCACTTTTACTGGCCTCCACCAGTGTCTTTTGGTGTTCTTGTAATATGTCTTCAATGTTCTCTCTCCACCTTTGTCTGGGTCTGCCTCGTGGTCTTTTCCCTTCTCCTCTTTCTACATATGTCTTGTATGGTATGGAATTCCAAGATATTCTCTCCAAATGGGCAAACCACTTTATTTGTTCTCTCTGTATGTCATTTAAGAGGTTTCTCTTCTGATCATATCAATCTTTCTGCCTCTTGCTAAGGACCTAGCACAGTGATGGCCAACCTTGCCACTCCAGGTGTTCTTGGACTTCAATTCCCAGAAGCCCAAGTCAGCACTCCTGCTGGTCAGGGCTTCTGGGAATTGAAGTTCAAGAACAGCTGGAGTGCCAACGTTTGCCATCACTAAAGTCCTAGGATGTCAACTGCTGGTTGATTTGGCATTTGTTCTTCTATCTGATGTGATTTTTTTTTTAAAACAGGGTTTTCTGATACATTGCAGCTATCATGGCGCTTCCTCCTCCAGATCCACAGTATGTTCTGCGGGGAACCAATGACGCAGTCAATACCCTGTGTTTTCAGTGCATGGACCCCGATTTGGAACGACCCCTTCTTTTCTCTGGGTGAGTGCATCAAGGACCATCTGGCTGCCTAAACCTATTGTGGTCTGATGCAAAGTTCAGTCCGCTTAAGAATCTCAGCTTCCATTTAATTATCTTCCTTATTTTATGTTAATACAAATATTTCACCTTTGTGTGTGTGTTTGTTTTCCGCTTGTATTTAGTGCAATAAAAAACAGAATGAACCACCTGTAACTGAAAGTTGTAGCATAGGGTGCTTCTGGTCAGGATTCTTTAAACCCAAATTCCTGTGTTCTAAAGCCACTCCAGATAAACATCCTAATTACGTACTAAGGGAAAGGTTTACCTTGTTCGAAAGTCAGTCATATCTGACTCTAGGAGGAGGATGCTCATCTACATTTATAGCCAAAGAGCCAGTCTGTCTGCAAATGTTTCCATTGTCATGTGGCAGGCATGATTAGCTTCTGAAGTGCATGGAACATTGCTACCTTTCCAGCTGAAGCAGTAGCTGTTCATCTACTTGCAATTTCTTGCTTTCGAACTGCTAGGTTGGCAGGAAGTGGGACAGACAACTGGCACTCACTCCGTGGCACAGCACTTGCGGCTTTCCCTGGCATGCAGCTTAACTTTCAAGAGGGATTTTGATCTTTTACCAGCATTAGTAAACAAAATTTTCTGATAAAGTAAAACACCAGCTAAAATAAATAGATTGATTATGTTGTGTCAACTCTGGTCTCACCAATGGCAACCCTTGCCAGGATTTCCTAGGCATAAAATACTCAGAAGTGGTTTACCATTTCCTTCTGAAGCTGATGCTCTGTAATGGTGGACCTCACCCAAGGTTACATGAAGTTTGCTTTTCTTACACAAGGCACAGTGGGTAATCAGACTCCCAAATTCTGGTTCTACAGCTAGTAGAACTCAACTCACTCTTACTATCCAGTCAGCATGTGTTGGAATTACTAGACAAAAAATTGCTTCTCCCGTGTATGATTTTTTTCCGGACAGCTTTAGTGTGTGATACATTTGGAAGTACGTACAGCTGAACATACAGAACTTTAAAACAGTTGATAAAGATATTGCTATTTGTTTCCTTCTTTTTTCTTAGATCTTCTAATGGATTAGTTCACATCTGGGATTTGAAGACCCGCAGGGTGGACACGACACTGAATGGACACAATGGAAAATCAGTGTACTGGGTGCAAACTTTACACAGGAGAAGAAATGCACTTTTCAGGTGAGTGGCACAGTTTTAAAAGGTCACAGTTAGAATGTTGTAGGAATCTGGAAGAGAGGCTACATTCAGATTCTCAAAATATATGCAGAATGAGGAACATTTTGTACTCATGGTATTTTGGCCAGGCGATCTCCCATCTGCCCTTCACAGGGAAGGGAAGGGGTAGAAGATTGTGGGACATGTAAGTCCAAAACATCTGGAGGGCAAAAAATAATTTCCCATTGTGGATGCAATTCTAGTATAGGGTAAGGTCACCCTTGCTCAAAAGCCATTTGTATCCGACTCTTAAGATTCATTGCTTCTGCCTTGACAAATGGGTTTGTCTGTTAGATACTAAGAGACTCGTTGTTTGTTTAACACAGGGATTCTCAACCTGCAGACCATGGGACGGATGTGGCCCATGGCACCATTTCATATCCCCCCCCCCCCAACTGCCTCCACCACAACCGGAAGTGCCATGTGGAGGAAGGGCAAAATGGCCATCTGGCCCTCGAAGCTGTCTGAGGGAGCATAACCCAATGGCCCCCGGCTTAAAAAGGTTGAGGACTCCTGGTTTAACAGATTCAGAGCATCTCCTCTTTCTGGAAAAGGTTGGCTAAGCATCGGCTTGGTTCGGAGGTGTTTTGACATGTTTATCACGTCAAGACATCTTCTGTAGCAGACCTGATTAGCATTTAGATTTGTTGTCTGTCTGTATAACCACAATTCACGCCCGAGAAGACGAGAATTAAATTTGAGTTGTTAAGATAATTACAGGGTTTCCATCTCACGAGTACTGCATTATAAAGTAAGTTATCTATGCAGAAGTATGTCGGGAATACAGTTATCTCTGCCTGTTCTTCTCTAACTTTCTGTTTCCATAAGTTAAGGGTGAACAACATTTTTGGCCTCATAGTTATGGTTTTTTGGACTGTTGAGATAGGGTTGGATCCATAGTCCATGCTGCTTGTGGAATAAGCGGTGGAGAGGCCACTCGACAATCCAATTCAATAAATTAACTAGCTCAAACCTTGGGGGTTTATTGCTGTGATTTTAACCTTCTGGGTAAGGATGTACTCTTTGACATTTTTGGATTGCAGTTCCTAGAATTCTCCAGGGATTCCGGGAATTGCAGCTCATAAACCCAAATTTGCATGTCTGTAGCGTCCGCCTTTCCCAGTGAAGGGTTTATGACAGAGATTCCCAACCTAAGACCTGTTGGCAGTATCCGACCAGCAATGCCATTTCATGTGTCCCCTGCTGCTCCAAGGACATTTAAGAAATAAAATGGCTATCCCTTTGAAGCTTTTGGGAAAAAATAGCAACCTCCCCCCCCCCCTTTCATGCAAGGCAGAACATAATGGCCGCCTGGCCTTTGCCTCCTTCTCTAGAGAGCTGAAACCTATAGGTGTGAAGATTTGGCTTTTTGGAATCCTGTTCCCAGAATTCTTTGAAAATTCTAGGTATTACAGAGGTACTTCAGTTTACGAATGCCTCAGTTAATGTAATTTTCGATTTACAAATAAAAATCTATAGACAATGCCTTGGTTTACATTTTTTAATCGATTAATTGTTATTCAATGCATTCTTATAGGAAACTGCATTTTAGTTCATGAATTTTTGTTTTCAAAGCATTCCTATGGGAAACTGCAAAGTGCATTCTTATGGGAAACTGGTTTATAAACTTTTTGCAATACAAAATGTCCTGGAGAATGCATTAAATTCGTAAACCGAGGTACCACTGTACTTTGGGAAAGCACAAATGAGTATACAAGTCTCCCCGTATGCATGGGGATACATTCTGAGACCTTCCGTGCATACCTGGAACTCCGAATAACAATGAACACTATATTTAACACACATATTTGAGCCATAGAAATGGATGAGGGTTTCAAATACCTCCATCATTCTACACGAGAGCTACCAAAATGTTTGCCACCTTTCCATGTAAACATTACATTTCAAACAGTAGCCTCCAGTAGCCAAGTCTGGTAGTCAGGGATTTTTTATCCAATATTTAAAAACCTGTGAATAAGTGAAACTGTGGATACTGAACTCTCCTGTGCTATTATACCTGATTAAAGAGAGGCTTTGTTTGTGTTGATGGATTCTTAAGACCATCTCATCGTCCATGTTAAGTTGTGCATTTTGGCTTTTTCTGCTAGCTGCAGTTGGTGTTTCTATGGATAGTGTACTGTTGCTGTCTTTCCTAATGTTATTGTATTACAGATGATTATCAGTGTGTTTTTTAATTATGTTGCAGCAATGCAACATAGATAACACTGTACTGATACTTTTGCTTCCTGGCATGTAATCAGTTCTTGGTCAAGGACAGACTATGGGAAAGGTACTGATTTTTTTTGGATTCCAACTCTCAGCTGGTTAAGAAGCTCGCCTTGTTAGCTGGAAGGCTGACAAGTTGGCAGTTCGAGATCCGGGTACTGCATGATGATTCTGAGCACCTGTCTCTGTCCCAGCTTCTGCCAACCTAGCGGTTCGAAAGCAAGAAATTGCAAGTAGATCATTAGGGACCAATTCGGTGGGAAAAGATTGTGGAGACATGAAAGGAGTCTCATTTGGGCTTCTCTTGAGCGGAGTTTCTCCAGCAAAAATCCTTTCAACCCAGAATAATTTCTGACATGAAATCATTATTAGCTGGCTGATGGATATGGAGACTAGTGAATTCTGGGAACTGCATTCTAAAAATGTCACTTCTCTAGTCAGAATTGACTCTTTTTGCAGAGTTTGACTTGAAACTCTGATTTTAGGCAGCTAGCAGCAAAAAGTAATACATAAATTCTTCTGTTCTTCTTTTATACTATTTATTGTTTTTGTTCTGTTAAATCCCTTCTGGCTTGTGCTCACTTGGTGAAACTCTTAAGTTTTTAAAGTACAGTACATGAGATGTTTGAGGAATGGTTTATCCACTGCTACCTCTGGTGAGTTTTGATGGCTGAGTCAGGATTTGAACCCACATCTCCTAAGCCCTATTCCATCACTCTACCAACCACATCACACTTCTTTGTTTATCGATCTTGTTAATATCCTGCTTTTCTGCCACACGTTTGTGTCATCGAAAAATGAAATGTGGGCCATTGCTTGGAGTTAAATAATATGTTTAAATAACGTCAAATAAAACTTAGAGAGGTCACAGGACTTTTTGATGTTGGGTTTTTTACTGCAATGATCTAACACGGATATCCTGTTGGAAATGGATGGACATATTTTCTCTTGAAAGGCACAGCTGCGAAATACATTTTGACCCTTGAATGGCATGAGACAGTTTGGGAAGCCAGAAGATAATGGAGTTGTAACTCACACATTAAGCTAGAAGGTTCAGATGTATTGTAATAGAGCTCGTCTGGGGGAAATCACAGACATCCTTAGATTTTTACAGCCTTTTTATTGAGAGCCTTCCCTTGCTTTTATTCTGTTCTTAAAGAGGAGCTCAAAATGCGGAGGCTGCCAGTTCCTTCAAGAAAGAGCTGAATGTCTATGAACCAGAAATGAACCACTTTCAGATAGATACAGTCTGTGGTTTCCACTGATTGCAGTAGCATTTTATTTGGGCTTTCGCTTTGAACATATGTCATGGTGGTTACTGTGGGTTCGTGCATTAAGACTTATCAGATGAATTGTGCAGTGTCAAAATCAAAGGATGGCTTAGAGCTGCCTTCTGTTTCTTCAGTGGCAAACCACCAGATCTGGCCCACAGGCCTTAGTTTGGGAATCCCCTGCTTTACTTACTTGAAATCTGTACTGCAGCCAAAACGTTTTGAGTTCGATCCTGATGGGGATCAAGGTTGACTCAGTCTTCCAGGGCTGGTAAAATGAGTACCCTGCATGTTGGGGGCAAAATGCTAATTAACATGTGAACCACCCAAAGGGGGCACTAAGCACTATGGGGTGCTATATGAGTGTAATTGCTATTGCTTTAGGGCAGTGATAGCGATCCTTGACACTCCAGCTGTTCTTGAACTTCAATTTCCAGAAGCCCTGATCAGCAGGAGTGCTGACCTGGACTTCTGGTAATTGATGTCCAAGAACACCTGGAGTGCCAAGGTTTGCCATCACAGCTATAGGGATTCTGTGTAGATTATGGGGAGGACCACTTCAGGAGGACAATCTCTGTAGTTCTTTCAACATCTGGCAAATTTAAAAAAATAAACACATATCAGATCCATTTCAGCATGCAAATAAGGAAACTTACACCAGTTCCACTTATCTCAATAGTCAGGAAGTGGGCTGTTTAGTGTGGATAATCAGATAGCTGGATAAATGGAAGGGGGGAACTGCTGTTTACAGATGTAGTCAGTTGACTTGGGATTCCACTGGGGATCTGGAGTGTACATGGATTAGAAAGGGAATGAGAGAATTGATACTCACCCATGGGGCTGGTGCTGTCTGATGAATATTGTTTTGAAATTGCAAAAGCCAGGGCCGTGACCAAAACATCTGCCTGTGGGATTTAGCCGAAGGACGGAACGTCGTCACAGACTCTGTTTTCACCGAGAATGTTGGGTTCTGCAAAGGTTCGCTCCTGGAGTTGGCAGAAGGTCGGTGGCTACTGGCCACTCCATGGAAAGGCTTAGAAGAGGTAGGTGTTCTATTCTGCTCTCTTGCTAATACAGAAATGATGTGTGATATATTCTGATCTCTCTAGATCTGGTGTCTCCCAAATATGTTGAACTTTGATATCCTGCAGGCCAGTAATGGCCAACCTTGGCACTCCAGGATTAGCACACTTCAATTCACAGAAGCCCAAGTGAGCACTTTTGCTGATCAGGGCTTCTGGGAATTGAAGTCCAAGAACACCTGGAGTGTCAAGGTTGGCCATCACTGCTATAGGCCTGTGAATGCGAACTTTGGCACTCAAAGTGTTCTTGGACTTCAATTCCCAGAAGCCTAAGTCAATTTCCCAAAGCCTTAATCAGCCAATATACTGACTTAGGCTTCTGGGAATTGAGGTCCAAGGACCAAAGGTTGGCCACCCTTGGCTTAGATGGTCTAATATACCTCTCTACCAAACATTGGGAGCCCTCCAGATATTTTACAGTACATCTCAGAATTACAGCCCATAGTGAGAAAGGCTTAAAACAATTATTCGGGTCAGCTAATTACATCTGCCACAAATAGGATGGTAGTTGTGAGTGCGCCTGGCATTTTCCATCCTTGACTTTAGCTTTGAGTATCTGCAGCTAATGACCCTGTTCATGTAATCTGGGACATCCCTGATATCCTTGGGCAGAGCAAACTGAACATTCATTTCCAACTGTGGGCTTGTTTGCCTCTGTTGTAGGTTCCCCTCATTTGTGCCCGAGCAGTGGCTTCCAACCTTGGGTCCCCAGATGTTCTTGGACTACAGCATCCAGAATTCATGGCCAGCACAGCCATCGGTGAAGGCTTCTGGGTGTTTAAGTCAAGCAACATCTAGGGATCCACTATATTAGAAGCTATTGACTATTTCCTCACATAGAAAAGAAGCAAGAGGCCATAGATCAATGCAAAGCATGCAGAAAGTCCTGAATTCAGTCCCCTGTGTCTTGTGATAGGGTTTGGAAGGTCCGCTGTCCAAAACCCTAAGAGCAGTGATGGAGAACCTTCTAGAGACCAAGTTCCCAAACTGCAACCCAAAACCCACTCTCTGCTGGGAGGAGGGAGGAAACGATGCCATTGGGCTGCTGAGCAGAGGGGCGGGGTGAGCTCTGTGCTGGGGAAGAGATGAAGTGTTCCCATTGGGCTGCTGGACAGAGGGGTGGGGCAAACTCAGTGCCCACAGAGAGAGCTCTGAGTGCCCCCTCTGGCACATGTACCATAGATTCGCCACCTCTGCCCTAGAGAGCCACTGCCAGTCACATAATACAGAATGAAGTTTTCCTCCTCCCTCCCTATCTCTTACTTCTTTTGTGTCGTGTGCTAGTTTAGTTTGTACACCTGAAGGGCAGGTACTGTCAAGCCACTTATTTTTGCAAGCTACTGTGAGAGCCTTTTTGGCTAAAGGGTGGGGCATAAATGCTTTAAGCCGGTAATAATAAGGGATAAAATGATCGTTTGATTCTGACTCACTGTAAAACAGCTGCCTAAGCTTTTATTCCTTATCTGTTTGTTAGGAAACGTGTGCAGCTTTTTAAAAAAATATACCTGTTTCGACTTAGGCCTTGGAGATTAATTGTTAAAGTTTATACACATTGACTTCAATTTGTTGAAAATGGTGATTTAAGAAGTTGTTCCTTACATTTTTTTATGACATTGGTTTTAACAGATTGATTTGTTACGTTTTAGGGGAACGACCTTAGAAATACAGACAGCTGTGTTTCACGTTTTAAATGTTTTTTATTTTTAAATGTCAAACTAACTTTGAATAATGTGTTAGGTATACTTAACAGAACAGCTCAATTTATATTCGTTCCCACTTCTACTCTTAAGGTCAAGGAATCAATTTGTAATTGAAAATGAATAACACCAAGCCTTCGATTTCTGTTCTTAGCCCGATATTATCTTTGCCTGGGTGGGGAAGTTATGTTCTCCCACTAGTTTTCAGATTCTCTGCGTCTAGAATGGCTGATGGTGAGAAATTTTGTTTATTTGTATGCTGTCTTTCTTTCTACATGGGATTCAAGATGGCTCACGATTACAGTACAGTAATACCCCGGATAATGATTGCATCGGATAACGCTAGAATCTGATAACGATGCAAGTTTTTTGGGGGAAACTTGCATCGGATAACGATTCTGGATAATGATTCTTAGCGTTATCCGATGCAATGGTCTGCGGGTGTGGGGTGGTTTGGGTAGAACTACCCAAACCACCCCCCACCCGCAGCGGTCTCTGCGACTACAGTAGGGTTGGGGAAAAGCACGCGCCTTTCCCCCGACTCTACTGCAGTCGCAGAGACTGCTTGTGTCTCTTTCCCTCCCTGTATTTAAACTACAAGGAGGGGGAAAGAGAGAGACGTGATTGGTTCGAGAACCAATCACGTCTCTCTCTTTCCCCCTCCTTGTAGTTTAAATACAGGGAGGGAAAGAGACACAAGCAGTTTCTCTCTCCCTGTAGTTTAAATACAGGGAGGAAAAAGACACGTTCCGTCCTTCGGCTAAATCCCACAGGCAGATGTTTTGGTCATGGCCTTGGAAGGGCCACATGAAATGGTGCCATAGGCCAGATCCGGCCCATGGGACTTAGGTTGGGAACCCCTGCTATAGAATAATCACAGTAAAAACGTAATAGGAAATTATGCAAGAAAAACATTAAATGTCTATTAACATTGTCAATGACAACATTTTAAAATCTCTATAGAGTGGAACCTCGTATAGCGAATGTCCCCTATAGTGAAAAAAAATCACATAATGAAAAGAATTGGAGAAAATGTTGCTTCATATAATGAAAAATTTTGCTATGCAAAAATAGCGCTATGGAGAAAAATCATATAACAAAAATTTTTGCTATGCAATACAGTGTCCCGGGGTGTGTGTGTTGTATATATGAAAATGTCTATGGGAAAAACCACTTAGTGGTTATATATATAAGCACCCGGGAGTTTGGGGGTGGGCAAACTGTAACTCAGGGTGGGCAACACTCTGGATGTGCATAGTGACAGGAGGCCTCAAACCTACACCGGTTGAGAAAATATATTCTCTTGTTGGTATCGCTCCACCTAAGATAAGGAGAGAAGTCATAGTGTACACAGAGAGAACAAAACAAGATAATGACCCTCAACATCCTCTCAATGGATATGTGCTTCAAGTCCACCAACTCAGATCCAGGAAGAGCTTTATGGGAAGAACAAACTTTCTTGATAGTACGCAAGAGCACAACCAAATTAGAAGAGGGAGGAAGGAGCTCACTGGACAAAGAAGAACATTAAAGAGGAACTCAACCTCTCCTGTGTCAATTGGAGGACCCTGAATAGGCTGAGGGTTAGAGTCCCCAAATGTAAGGCCAACATGCTCAAGCAGGAGCTGCTGGCAGACAATAATGCCCTGTGTGAATGTGGAGAGATACAGAATCCTTTTCATCTGCTGGTCTGCTAGTTACTGCCAGAAACATGTAATCGATGAGGATTTGAGTTTGGCCAATGACCAGGCCAAGAAGGTGGCTTCATTTTGGCAGTTTAAAGTCTGAACCTAGAAGAAGAACCAAATGAATCTAGGAAGATGATAGAGTGGAGAGAAAGGGCTCAGTAATAGTGGGGTTTCTAATTCAACATCTGGAGGATAGTGGTTCCTCACGTCTGGTCTTGTGTAGGGTCTTGTGTAGAAAGAGGCTCTCCCTCCCCATTCCTGAACCTTTCAACTACAAAGGCACAAACTGAATGAGGAGGACATATTCTCCATCTGAACAATCATCTCTTCATCGTGAGGATGGAGTTTACATTTTACAATCCCACCCTTACTATAGTGTTGGATACAGGTTTTTGAGTCTGGGACCCTATCAAGTTCATAAACGACATCTTAAGCAGGTAATACTGTAAGCCAAATTATTTTGGAAGCTTATGATTCACGCAAAGGTTTAATATGAGTTTATGCTTGGCTGGGGCCCAAAAGGGATAATACAGTCTTGACGCTAGTTCAGTCTGTATATATTAAAATCCAAACAGCCATTTATATTTGTTCTTGATTGCATTTAAATCACCAATTATGAGTTACATGTTCTACTTCTGCCAATTTGCCAGAAACCTGTTCAAAAAAGCATTATAAATGTGAAAAAGCAGGAGGGCGTGTTTCCTTGTGGCTACCTCTCGCCACCCAAGAACGCTCTTAACCTCAGGCTAAGAGATGGGATTTCTTCTAGTCAGCAAAATGGATCGCTGCAAAACGCCTTAGTTTTAGACTGCAAATTGTCAAAATAGCATGAACTGTAGATTTTCTTTCTGAGGAAGGGTTAGCAACTCCGATAGGCTACTTAATGGATTTATTGACCTGTCCAGTGATGGCGAAGCTTGGCACCCCAACTGTTCTTGAACTTTGCTTGTTCACGCAGTAAACCCATTCATGTAGATTCACAAGGCCTTGGGCTTCTGGGAATTGAAGTTCAAGAACAGCTGGAGTGCCAAGCTTCGCCATCACGGATCTAGTCGAACACAGTAATAATATTATTACTCGAAATGCTGGCAGTCTTTTCGCAATCAGAAATATTACAAAAGATTCAGTTGGTCAGATACTGTTAGCTGATTAACCTGTTGTCATATCTACCTGGAACAAACACAAAAAAAGATAGATAGATGCAAAATGTGCTAAAAAAAAGTCTGTATATTCTACCAAAGGGGAAAAATGTGTTTTGTGCACTGATACTTGAGCAGTGCAGGAAAAACACCACATACATCTAAGCGGCACACAAAGCTACTTTCCTCAGTTGGAACCATTTGTCAGTATGAAAAATAAGTGCAGAAATACCTATTTTTTCCCATTGGAAAAAATCATGTAGCATTAGAACAAGCTATGAGGAAAGGAGGAGGAAGCTGTCTCTGGAAATGGGTTTGATTGCTCCTTACTAATAGCGGCAAACATCTTTGTCTTTTCTGAGCTGTAACATTCAGGGCATGAATTGAATATTATATTCACTGTCTTGATCTTTCCCTCTTAACTCACTGGGACTTACTTCCAATAAAATCTACTCTTATCTATCTATCTATCTATCTATCTATCTATCTATCTATCTATCTATCTATCTATCTATCTATCTATCTGTCTGTCTGTCTATCTATCTATCCAGGTGTACAAATAGATCTATCTATCTATCTATCTATCTATCTATCTATCTATCTATCTATCTATCTATCTATCTATCTATCTATCCAGATGTACAAATAGATCTGTCTGTCTGTCTGTCTATCTCTCTCTCTATCTATCAAAATATTTCAGTCCCACTTTTCTCCTAAAAGGACTCAAGGTGGCTTATTGTAATAAAAAGAAAATCATTTTATGATTTTTGCAGCACAAAAAGGAGCTTTTCCAGACTCTGCTTTTGCCCGGGCGCCGTTCATTTTAGGGAAACCTGACCAGGTCAATGATGGAATGTGCTCTTGGGAATTAAAACAACAACAACATCACACTGACATCTTTCTGTGCCTCTTCTCCCAATCTCGTCTGGTACGATCCATATACTTTGCCCTCAACCAGAGGACTTCTCCTCCAAGCAGGAAAAAGGTCTGCTTGGTTTTTCTACCAACATTGATACAGGTTCAGCATGGAAGTGAAATGCAGGTGGCATTTTTTTTTAAGGTGGTGTTTTGACTGTCAGACAATGTGATGGAAGGCTGCCCTCGAGCCATTCTGTGTGCAGGATCTCAGCGTGCTGAGCGAGCTGGTTTAAATGTTTTGGTGTAGAAAAATGCTTTTAAAATGAGACTGGGGAGGGATGCAGAAAATTAAGTGCAGAAGGCTGCACGATTGCAAAGCCTCTTCTACATGTCATTCTATGATCTCAGGTTGCTTCTGATTTATGACAACCCTAATTTTTTTTTTCCTGGAGAACTTGAAATATTCAAGGACAACCACTATTGCCACCCAGATCAATTTAGTCTCTTTAGCTGAGCAGGGATTTGAACCCAGGTCTCCTGGTTCCTGGTCTGACACTACATGTTTTCGGCAATAATCGGCAAATGAGCTGGATTCTGTCTCTCTCCACATTCACACAGTGTGTTGTTATCTGTTAGTAGCCCCCACTTGAGCCTGTTGGCCTTGCATTTAGGGACCCCAACCCTCAACCTATTCAGGGTCTTCCAAATGACATAGGAATGGTTGCAATCCTCAGCTATATCCTCCTTTCATGTTGTTCCTTCTCCAGTGAGCTCCTTCCTCCATCTTCTAATTTGATTTTGTTCTTGCTTACCCCTTATGAATGCTTGTTCTTGCCATAAAGTTCTTCCTGGATCTAAGTCAGTGGACTTGAGACACATACCCATTCAGAGGCTGTCGAGAGTGATTCTCTTGTTTCGTTCTCTCAGCATCCACTGCGGAGCACATAGAAAGAGCCTCCTTGAAGATTGTCGCATTTTTGAACCACAATCGGGTGTATCCTGGTAACGGCAACCTTATGTTGCCAGCTAATCTTTCTCACACTAAGTTAGATGAAGAGAGGCAGAATGAACTCACTAAAAGGTGCCTTCATTTTGGCAGTTTCACATCTGGCCTAGATGCAGAAGAAAAAGAAAATGCACCCACTGCTAGTTATCTCCTTATCTTAGGTGGAATGATACCAACAAGAGGATATATTTTCTCATAGGTTTCAGGCAGTGGTGGTGAACCTATGGCACATGTGTCAGAGGTGGCACTCGGAGCCCTCTCTGTGGGCACCCATGCAGTCATCCCAGCACAGAGTTCACCCCACCCCTCTGCCCAGCAACCCAATGGGAGTGCTTCCTCCCCCCAGTACAGAGTTCATCCGCCCCTCTGCCCAGCAGCCCAATGGAGCAGCCCCCTGTTGCTATGTTGGTATTTTGCGATAAATAAGTGGGTTTTGGGTTGCAGTTTGGGCAATCAGTCTCTAAAAGGTTCCCTGGTTTGAAGCATCTGGTCACTATGCACATTGTTTCATTAACAGCAAATGTTAGCTTGTTTCGTGTGCACAGATGTGCTCCATACAGGAGCAGTATACTCTACCACAGGGACACTCAGGGTCAAAGCTGATGTACACAGTGTGGCTGGTTGAGCTCGCAAATCCATAATGATGGCAAGCAGTGGGCTTTGCGGTTCAGCAACATCTGGAGACCACATGTTTTCCATGCTTAGTCTTTCACTATCAGTATTGTCTTTGTGGACCCTTTCTCTAACCTGTCCTGGAGACGCCTCGGATTGAGTTTTGCCAAGGGAAGCATCTTCTTCTCTTCTTCAGCCACTGGACTGAGACTACCACCGAGGCTGTGGTCTTATTTTTGACACCTCAGAGCAAAGTCATGTGTTTGGGGCTGGGGTTGATTTATTGCTCGTGCTCCCAATTAAGGGGGTTGGTTTATTTCTTGTGTTCCCGCTTAAGGGAGGAGTTTCCCCATCCTCCAGTAAATCACCTTAGGAGACTTCTGTGCTTGCTATCTGGTCCAGGGCCAACCAGACCTGTTTGCTTTTGTGTCAGGTTCGGGTTTTGGAGCTGCCTTCGAAGATCTCAGTCTGTACCTTGAAGCCAGGGGCAGGTGCCAAACACGGCATGCCTATGTGTCTGAAGCTATGGCAGGTAAGCCAACAGGAGCATGCTTGCTCATTACGAAAACACTTCCCCTTCATGTGATTCACTTTCTAGAACTATATATCTCTATATAAACACAGGGCACATGAATCATTCTTCACCCTGAAGAGGTGGTTCCCTTCCCCTTTATTGATTGTCAGAAGTAATCAAGTAATTATGCAATTAAGGGCGGGAGGGAAGCGAGAACATCGCCTGTCTAACCACTGGAGCTTCCTGCTGTTTTCCTGATGATAATCGGGTTGTTTTGCAAATTCCCCCTGCGGAGGTGAGCGCTGTAGAGTTTGTGTGCTCAGCAGATTTAGTCTGGAGAAAAGCAAGAATAAAACACGGTTTTTTGGGCAGACATATGCATCGCCAGCTCTCAAAAACAGCGGAAGTCTATTTGAAGCGACTGCAGTTTGGTATCTCCATCTTCAGCCTGGCCTGAAACTTTTACTAGTCTGTGCCTTGAGTATTTTCTTTCTCTCCCTCTTTCCACCCCCAGAGGAAATTCTCACGAGTTGGGGGAGTTAGTACAGCTAATCCCAGAACATGTCATAGAACAACATAGTTGTGATATGCTGGCCTGAAAGGACAATGTGGGATGGAAAGGGGATCCCTGGTGACGTTGAGCAGGTTGTCCTTACCTGGGGTCCTCCAAAAGGGTTGGACTACAAATCCCATGGATCATTGGTGGCTGGGGATGGTACTCCAATACGTTGGGGTAATGTCAAGCTGGGGGAATCAAGTAGGACAGTTGCCTCTAGTAATGCAAATGTTTGAGAGGTTGTTATTTGACTCAGAAAAGGTGTCATTTGAAATTTCACAAGAAACCAGTTTGAATTTAAGGAAAAGACTTATTGCTGTACTGGGGGGGGGACACCAGTTTGCGCATTCCATAGGATGGAAATTGGCTTTTCCTTGCTACATTTTCTCCTTTTAAAGCCATAACAGGCATTAATTGGGTTTTTTTTACTTTTTAAGTTGCTTTGATTGGGGCTTTGAGGCTTCACTTGCATGGTAGGTCTTCGATTTTACAGGATCATTAGTCAACTGGTCAGTGCAGTGATGAATATTTTCCTTAAGTGTGACATATAATCCAGTAACGTTCCTTTCTTTGAGTTATTTCAGAGGCTTAAATAAATTGGGTGACTGCCCAGGGTGCCATGCCCTTTGACCTCTGACATCATTAATCAAAATATCCCTCAATTGGTTACAGAGGGAATCGTGGCCTGTAATTCTTTGGGAACTAGTTCAGAAGAAAAAGAAAGAAAGAAAGAAAAGAGATGGAGGAAGGAAGAAAAAGAAAGAAAAGAAAAGGAGGGAGGAAGAGAAAAGGAAGAAAGAAAAGAGATGGAGGAAGGAAGGAAAAAAGAAAGAAAATCTTCCATATTATTTGGAGAAACAATTCATGGGCAGCATTTATTCTTACTATTTATTTTATTGAGGAATCAGTAAGAAGAAAATACTATGGATCAATTAAAGATCATTAAAAGGCAGGCAGGAATTGCATATGGAATCCTGATATCACTGAGACAAATTTTGTTGGACTGTAACATTGGGAATGTTCACATTCCAAATAAACTCCTGCACTGTCTGGTACAAAATTAAACTGAAAATAACCTTATTAAGATTCTGAGATGAGAACGAGGTTTTAATGAAGTGCTTCCATAGTTATTTTTTCCTTTAAAAAAATCAGCCTATGTTTCAGACGAAAATAGTTTTGATGTTCAGGTTAGACAGGAATGTGACTGCTGTGTTTTGAGCAATACTTTTTTGTGTTTTGGGAAATGCCATGTTTTGTTTGTGGCTGGATACAAGTCTCTTGCGTTGGGTTGTGTTTCCCTGCAGCCCAGCGCGGGTTCCTCGCCTTCCCTTCTGGCCGGCTACGAGGATGGATCAGTGGTTCTGTGGAATGTGTCGACGGGGAAAATGTTGAGCCGGCTGGCGTGTCATCAGGAGCCAGTCATGAGTCTTGACTTTGACTCAGAGAAGGCCAAAGGGGTGTCGGGTTCGTCAGAGAAGATGCTCTGCGTCTGGAGGCAAAATGAGCAGCAGAACCTGGAGGTCAGCACATGTGCCCCCTCTGTGCCATTTGCTCTGGTTTGAACCGCATGATCAGAAAGGCTGGGGGAAGGAGACTATCAGGTGAAGAAAGGTTGCTGCAGATCTGTGGAAAATAAATCACATGCTGGCTATGATCTACAAGAAACAGGCCAAAAACAGGGATGGTTTCTAAGCTCCTCTGTAGCCTTGATTCTTTAGCGTCCACTACAACCCAACAGTTTGAAATCCCAATCCTTCTAGAGCAGGGGTCTGCAAACTTGTCTCCCCAGATGTTCTTGGACTGCAACCCCCAGAAGCCCTGATCAGCAGGAGTGCTGACTTGGGCTCCTGGGAATTGAAGTCCAAGAACATCTGGAGAGCCAAGTTTGCATACCCATGCTCTAGAGGTCTAAATAATTGTTATGTGCCATCTGTGAGGGCCATGATTACTTAGTGGTTAAGATGTTGAGCTTGACGACTGGATGTTTGGCAGGTCAGCAGTTTGAGACCCAAATGCCGCCTGACGGAGTGAGCTCCTGTCGTCTATCCCAGCTCCTGACAACCGAGTGGTCCGAAAGCAAGACATTGTAAGGATGGATGGTTGGGTAGATGGATGGATGGATGGATTGAGATGGATGGGGAATTTTGAGTTCAGAAGCCAACATTGCCTACTCTGTGTCTGCTTTATTGAAGCCACTGCCCTCTGGATATTATGGTCTGCAAAACCCATATTATCGCGCGCGCCCCCCACTAGAGTGGTCATCACTGTCCAAGTTACTTTTTTAAAAACTACAAGCCCAAGATTTTTTAAGCCACGAGTAGCCATGCTGGAGAGGAAAGTCTTGGGCGTTTTAGTGCAGCAAAGTAACTTCTCTGGGCATGAGTGCTTCCTTCCATGTCGGGATGGGAAGGACATTTTGGACTCACAGCCCTTGATAAGCCGCTCTAGGCTTAATTTGTTTAGGGCAGGACAACCCAGGCTCTTGATTTCATTCCATTGGAAAAGGTAATTTCTACAAGAATTGAAGGGATGCTCTTCAGCTGAACGTGATAAATATCTCCCCGTTCTCCTCCGTTTTCCAGGGACAGGAGCACCCAGGAACGTAAGAGAGGAACCTAATGGGGCTTCTGTCCTTCATGATCTGAAATCAGAGAGACTTCATTTGACATTCCAGGCTATAATGGGATCGGGGGGTTTATTAATATTGAAGGGACAGTGTGTTCTCTGTTCCATGGCTCCGAAACAGCTGCCTCGTTAACACATTGCCCAAGAAACCAACGTCACCTAATGACGACGCAGAGTAATAGATGGAGTCTGTAATCTGTTCGCTAACGAAGCACAGTACCGATGCCAAGGGGTGAAGTCGAGCTTGATTAGAGACAGGGGTCTCTGGCCTCCACCTGTCACAAGCAGAGATCACTGTTGTGGGCAATTGGGAAACGAAGCTGGATCTATTTGAAGTTAAAACCCTGTATAGCTGTGCCATTTATCTGAGGCTGTTTGCCCAGCAGTTGCATGTTTAGTAAAGGTAAAAGTCGCCCTTGCTTGAAAGCCAGTTGTATCCGACCCTAGGGTTCAGTGCTCATCTCTGTTTATAGCCAAAGAGCCAGCACTGTCTGCGTCGGCAGACATGACTAAACACCGGAGTGCACAGAATGTTGTTTACCTTCCCACCAAAGTCATCCTTATTTATCTACTTGCAATTTCTTGCTTTCAAAATGCTAGGTTGGCAGGAGCTGGGACAGAGATGGGAGCTCACTCTGTCATGCAGCACTCAGGTCTCGAACTGCTGACCGACCGACCCACCTTCCAGTCATCAGGTTCAGAGTCTTCTTAATCTAATCCTTGTTTGTTTGTTTGTTTTATTTTCAAATTTAAACATAAACAATAAAAAGCAACATACAAATACAGTAATACCTCATATAACATTAGTATCGAATAACACTAAAATCGCATAACATTAAGGAATCTGGGGGGAAGAATTGCATCAGATAACATTAAGATCCTATGGGATGCTTCAGATAACAACCGCTAAAGCCTGTGTGGTTACAATGTATCTCTATGGATCCCATAGGATTTTAACATGCATCAGATAACACTAAAAATCATATAACACCAAGACTTGTGGAACCAGGTTTTAGTGTTATATGAGGTTTTACTGTACAATATATAATAAAAAGGAATAGACAGAATATTTTAAAAAAATGTATATAAACTACCACGTGCACCCACCACCGATGGAGCATTACAGTCAAACCTCGCATCAAGAGTGCCTCGCTTAAAGAGTAACTCGCTTAAAGAGCAGAATTTTCTCTGAATGTTCGCTTCGCTTGACAAATAAAACCAACCAAAAACTCATTTAACAAATAAATCGGGGTTCACAATCCCCCCGACAGTTGGTGGTTTACAATGGTGTTTCGCTTAAAGAGCAAACTCACTTAAAGAGCAATCCTGTGGAACGCATTATGCTCTTTAAGCGAGGTATAACTGTATATATATCATCATTTAACTATTTTCTGCGTAACATTTTATTTACCGGTATATATTTCTCCCCGGTTTCAAAAACGATACACCACATTTCCCTGGCCTTATTCCTTTCCCTTTTACTAAAACAGATTCAATGAATTCCCCCCATATTTCTCTAAAATAATGTTTTATTTACTAATCACTTTCTTAATCTAATCCTTGTAAAGGGATAATTTCTACTCATGTCCAAAGGGCTCAGAGTTTATTTAGCCTTTCAGAAAAATTAGTGTCTGACCAGGTGATCCTGCTATGGTAATAGAGTAGACCATACTACTAGCGACTCAATGCCAAGTCGCAGGACACACACTTCATGGCTGATCGCCACAAAGATCACCAATATCTGAAATCAGATATGGCACAAGAAGGAGATGTGCTAGATTTCCACATACAAAGACTTCCTTCCATGGAATTATAAATCAATATAAATCAGAAAAATAAAATAAATAAATTAGGTCTTCTTGCTCAAAAGTCAGTCGTGTTCGACTCTCAGGGTCCATGCTCATCTCCGTTTACTGCCAAAGAGCCTTCACTGTCTACATTTGAAGACGTTTCCACGGTCATGTGGAAGACATGACTCAACATGGAGCGCTATTACCTTTCCCGCTGAAGTGGCACCTATTTATCTTACATGCAATTTCTTGCTTTCGAGCTGCTAGGTTGGCAGGAACTGGGACAGATGACAGGATCTCACTCCATCACGCAGCACTCGGGTCTTGAACTGCTGACCTACCGACAACTGTCAAGCGCAGTGTCTTAAACACTGCTCTTATCTTAATGAGTTGCTTTTCTTTAAAAAAAAACCCTTGGCTTTTTCCGCCAGCGGCTCAGGGCAAGCACCTACTAGAAATAAAAAAATCTATTTTTATTTTAAAAAGTCACCGCACATGTTAAGATTAATCGCTCATCCCTTCTGAAAGGCCGGTCTCATCCTTCATTTGTGTAACACTTTGGCCTGTCAGACTGGACGGGGCCGATTAGGATGGGAACCAAAGGGGTCTGCAGATTCTGCCCAGCCAAGCTGGTATGAAAGAAGGTGGATTTCCATCATAATAATTTTGTGTTCAGAAATTATTCTGGGCTGAGAGGATTTTTTGCTGGAGAAACTCCGCTCGGGGGACGCCCGAATGAGGCTCCTTTCATGCCCCCAAGATCTTTTCCCACCCAAGTGGTCCCTATTTATCTACTTGCAATGTCTTGCTTTCGAACTGCTAGGTTGGCAGGAGCTGGGACAGAGACGGGCGCTTGCTCCGTCATGCAGTACCTGGGTCTCAAACTGCTGACTTGCCAGCCTTCCCGCCAACAAAGCGAGCTTCTTGACCACTGAGCCACTGCAGCCCTGGATTTCCAGTGCTCTTGTTAGGGCCCCCAAAACAACACTTTATGAATGAGATTCCCACTTCTAATGTATTATTCCCTAGCCCTGGATTTCCATTACAGCCTAGAAGTAATACAGCAGAAGTAGTATTCGCACTCATAAAGTGCTATTTTGGGGCCGCTACTTTTTCAAAGCAACAACAATTACACTTCTATACCACCCCATAGCGCTTAGTTTACTCTCTGGGCATTCACAAGGTAATTTTAGCAATTTTGCCCTCAACATGCTGGGCACTCATTTTCCTGATCCTCAGAAGGATGGAAGAAGCTGAGTCAACCTTGGTCCCCATCAGGATTGAGCTGACAATGTCAGCCATTTGGGCTGCACTATAGCAGTGGGGGCTGCGGCGCCTTAGCAGCTAAGACGCTGGACGTGACGACTGGAAGGTCAGCAGTTTGAGACCTGAGTGCTGCATGACCGAGTGAGCTCCCCTCTCTGTCCCAGCTCTTGCCAACATCGCAGCTCGAAAGCAAGAAATTGCAAGGAGATAAATAGGTACTGCTTTGATGGGAAAGGTAACAGCGTTCCAGGCACTCCGGTATCTAGTCATGCCTGTCACATGACCAAGAGCGCTAGCTCTTTGGCTGTAAACAGATATGAACACCACACTCTAGAGACGGATTCGACTGGGGAGATCTTTAACCACTGCATTATCAGTTAAGTATATCAGGAATATCTCTATTTATTTCTGGCTTTTCGGCAATCTGAGACCCTGGTACTGCATGATGGATTGAGTGCCCGTCTCTATCCCAGTTCTTGGGGACACGAAAGGAGCCTCATTCGGGCATCCCCTGAGCAGAGTTTCTTCCGCAAAAATCCTTTCAACCCAGGAAATTATTCTATCATTTCCTTCCTCAGCTCCAACAGACCTACCTTCTGACCAATCCTGGGATTGCCGAGCTGGCTCTCCGCCAGGACAAGAAGATCTTGGCGACGGCCGGATGGGACCACCGCATCCGCCTCTTTGGCTGGAAGAAGCTGAAGCCTTTAGCCGTCCTGGATTACCACACGGCGTCAGTCCACTGCGTCGCCTTTTCAGACCACCTCCGGCCCAGTGAGAGACTGATGGTAGCTGGCTCCAAAGATCACCGCATCAGTGTCTGGTCAATATATAACCACACATGACAGTGAATGGGAGATGGAGTGATCTGGAGAGCCCAGTTCTGGGACAACTTACTCCTGAGTAAAGAGGGCTAGAACTCTGTAGCAGAGGGTGTACTAAACTTTGCCACATGTTGGAATAGATCGGGGGTTCCCAACCTTTTCAAGCTATGGACCGGGTCATGCTCTCTCAGTCAGGTTTGAGGGCCGGGCGGTCATTTTGCCCTGCCTGCACGATGGAGGTGGCCATTTTGTCCCAACAGTTTCAAAGAGGGTGGCTATTTTGTTTCTTGAATGCCCTTGGAGGGGGTGGGGGCACATGAAATGGTGCTGCAGGCCAGATCCGGCCCAT
This sequence comes from Furcifer pardalis, assembly GCA_030440675.1. Lineage (NCBI taxonomy): Eukaryota > Metazoa > Chordata > Lepidosauria > Squamata > Chamaeleonidae > Furcifer > Furcifer pardalis. The sequence goes on from CP126898.1 coordinate 7,512,521, forward strand.
GAGCCTTAGGTTGGGAACCCCTGTTCTAGGGTGTCAATGTTCCTGACCCCTCTTCACCTCTCCTACTGCTGTCTCCATTTTAGGGCTGTCTCTGATTTGTTGACACTCCTGTCAGACTTTCAAGCTTAAATCGGCAGCCAAGAATGTGACAGACTACAGCCTCTAGCGCTTGGGAATTTCACCGTCTCTTGTCACCCCCAAACTTCTAAAGAGAAAAGGGTCGATGGGAATAAAATGTTTTTGCCCTGGCTAAGATAGCTGGTCGGAAAGTGACGTAAGAGCAATTTCAGAATAATTATGACAAATCTTCACCCTGTTGTTTTTTTGAGTAGATTTGACTCAACAGTCCACTTCATGGCCTGAATCCTGTTGGCTATTCATGTACAGTAAAACCATAACTTACGTAAAAAGTCCATTCCATAGGCCTTAAATAAATCAGTTTTTTACGTAACCCAAAGCAAACCCATAGGAAAAATGAATTTTTATGTAACTCAAAGCAAACTCATAGGAAAATGATTTTTTACGTAAATCAAAGCAAACCCATAGGGAAATGATTTTTTATGTAAATTGAAGCAAACCCATAGGAAAACTGAATTTTTTACGTATCTCAAAGCAAACCCATAGGAAATTGCGTTACATAAATCGGGATGTTTGTGTAAATTGGGACATGGTTTTAGTACAAAATAATTACGTAAGTCATATTTTACGTAACTCGAGGCGTACGTAAGTTGGGGTTTTACTGTACATGCAAGTGGAATTGCAAAGGTTGTTTTGGTTGATTGACGTGGTACACATCTAATTTGTTTTTCAAATACAGTAAAACACTGGATAACGTTTACCTCGGCTAACACTAAAATCGCATAACGTTAAGTAATCTGGGGAGGAGAATTGGATCGAATAACATTAAGGTCCTATGGGATGGATCGGATAACAACCGCTAAAGCCTGTGCGGTTACAATGTATCTCTATGGAGCTTTAACGTTATCCGATCCATCCCATAGGATTTTAATATGCATTGGATAACACTATAAATCGGATAACACCAAGACTTGTGAACCAAGTTTTAGCGTTATCCGAGGTATTACTGTAAATGTGAATGGAAAAACAAATCAAGGGAAGTTTTCCCAAAAGACTTGCAACCTCCCTCACAGAATATTTGAAATATATATATGGGGATAATATGATGTGATGAGGGCTGGTTTAAAAATATTATAATTTGAAGTTAAATCAAGAAATCAAATACTATATTGCAGGGGTTCCCAGCCTAAGGCCAGTGGGCTAGATCCAGGCCCGGGCCACCCCCACCCCGCCGAGGACATTTGAGAAACAAAATGGTCACCCCTTTGAAGCTGTTGGGACAAAATAGCTTTTTTTTTTCCCCTGTGCAGGCAGGACAAAATGGGCGTCCAGTCCTCAAAGCTGACAGAGAGCATGACCCGGTCCCCGGCTTGTAAAGGTTGTGACCCCCTGCTATAGTGTATATAATGTATATACAAAAAAAGGATGGAAGTTAAAATTCAGGGAAGGTGGAGGAAGTCTGTTTTATCTTAAAATTTCTTCCTTTTTTCTTTCTTTTTTCCTGTTGTTTTTGTTATTTTTCCTTTCCTTGTGGTAAGTCCAAAGGGAGAAATGTGAGGACTGAAATTCAGCAATATACAAAAGATATTACAAAATTGCCTTGTTACTGAGGTTTGCCTATTTCAATCAAATAAGTTTGAAAAGGTTTAATGTAAGAAATCTCCCACTGTGGTCGGCTCTGTGTTTACAATTTGTTGTGCAGTATGTGTTTTATGTTTGTTTATGCTGCTTATTTGTAAGAAATAAATTAATTTTAATAAAAAAGCATGATGTCCATCTAATGGTCTTGCCTCCATTTGTGGGCCTGGCACTTCATCACTTACATGCAACTACTAGAGAAGTAGTGAGGGATGCTGAGAGAATTAAGGAAAAGCACCCTGTGAATCCACACGAATTGGTTTACTGCAGTTCATCTACCCTCATCGCTCCTGTACATTTTACTTCCGCTTCTGGGAGTGACGAAGGCAGTGCGGGCCCTCCAAGGGGATTTGAGAAACAAAATGGCTGCCCCCTTTGAAGCAGTTGGGACAATCAGGCAGGGTAAAATGGCCATCCGGCCCTTCTGACTGAGAGCATGTGACCCGGCTTCCGGCTTGAAACGGTTGGGAATCCCTGCTTTGTTTTGATGCACAAATCTGTCAATTTTGGCTTCTCCCGAGTTCAAATTTTATTTTATTTTTGCCTCAGAATTATGTTGTCCTAGATATAATTGTGAGTTTTTGTGAGAAAACGAATGAGACTTGAAATTTTGGCAAATTCTTCTCATGAAGAAGTCCACGCCTAAGTCTAGTTCTTGGGGCTCAATTGGAGTAATAAAACCAGACTGAGATGTATTTCCTAATTTTAGCCCAGGCCCTCGTCTGTCTGAATTCAAGGAACAGTTTTTACCTGAAGCAAAGGATTTGGCAGTGATGGTGATGACAGCTAAATTATGGTGTAAAGTCTGACATCCCCAGTGAGTGAGTGGCTGTGATCCTGCAATTTGAGTGGAGATGATGGTAGGGGGACCAACCGCCTAACATTCCTAAATTAATCGATCTGAATCCTGAGCACTTGCATTTGCCCACCAATTACATGGGATATTTATCACAGCCAAAAGGGATGCTGATCTCTGACCCCCAGACATTTCCTGCAAATGAATCAATTAGTTCCGAAACCCTTCTTTCCCGCACACTTGGCAAGAGAGATTCCCATTTAGAATCACTGGAGGACCATTGAACTTGCATTCATATTATTACAATAATAATTTCGTGTCAGAAATTATTCTCGGTTGAAAGGATTTTTGCCGAAGAAACTCCGCTCAGGGAACGCCCAAATGAGGCTCCTTTCATGTCCCCAAGAGCTGGGACAGAGACGGTCACTCAATCCATCATGCAGTACCCAGGTCTCGAACTGCTGACTTGCCAGCCTTGCAGCTAACAAGGCAAGCTTCTTAACCACTGAGCCACCGCAGCCCCTGCATTCAGATTTAGGAGCTATGAATGGAAGAGGAACCTGAGAACAACCCAGGAAAGGAATGTTGTTGGACCTTTCATCCACTGCTTTCTTAAATTTACGGTATTCCTCCGTGGCCCCTGGTTGAGTACTCCGGATTTTCAGAAGTTTCTCCAAGGGGCCATGCCTTCCAGATGTGTCAAATGCTGGTAAAACCAAAGCAGTAGAACCTCTCACTTCAATGATCCGAAGAGCGAGATGTTACATATTCCCAGTGTTGCTATATGGAGTCGAAGCTTGGACATTGACTAAAGTAGGGGTCAGCAACCTTTTTAAGTCGGGGGCCAGGTCACTCTCAGGCAGTTGAGGGTCCCCGGACTGGTGGTCCCCACCACCATAAACGCAGCCGCGGTCACCGTAAACATGTCCATGGCCACTTCTGCCATGCCAGTTGGAGCGAGGGTGGCCCCCCAGATGATTTGGCGCAGTGGGCTGGATGTGGCTCATAGGTTGCTAACCCCTGCACTAAAGCATCTGAAAAAAGAATCGACACTTTTGAAATGTGGATCTACAGATGGCTGCTAAGGATATCATGGGTTGACCATGTGGCTAACGTAGAGATGTTATGCCGTATGGATAAAGAATAAGACCTGTTTAAGAGCATTAAACAAAGAAAGCTCCAACACCTTGGGTACATCATAAGGAATGACATGAAATATAGAATACTCCCAATTCACTCTGCATGGAAAGATCCCTGGGAGGGGAGGCCCTGGATGTAGACGGACTTCATGGCTGAAGAACCTGAGAGAGTGGTGTGGAATGACCTCGAAAGAACTGTTCTGAGGAGTTAAGAACAGGAAGACTATTGCCATGATGGTAGCCAATATCTGGAATGGATATGGCACCTGAAGAACCTGTGGCTCTCTGGACATTTCTAGAAAGTTGTTTCCCATCATTCTTTACCCACTTTGGCTAATGGTAGTGTACGATGGTCATCTGTAGCTCATTAGTATCAAGGATGGTTCCCCAGTGGCCCTGATGGTGGCTAAGGATGAGAGATGTTGAAATCCAGCACCTTTGAAAGGTGCCAGCTTACCTTCAACCCTAGACTTGTCATCTATCAATCAATCAATCAGTCCTGTGGGCTTCCCACTATCCAGGTGATAAAAGAGGTCTATCTGTGGAAAACATCTCTACGTTGGGTACCTAAATTATTGGCCTTTAGTCCCAAGAATTCCCAGCCAACATGGTTCAATAGCTAGAGATTTTGGAATTGTAGTCCAAGAACAACTAGAGGTAATGATGGAAAGTAATATTAAATTCTTTCTCTCACCAGTACAGACTGTCTAAACATAATGAAAGAGTTCTGTGAGGAAATTTTTAGACTAAGGTATACACTTTTCCCCTCAAGGTTTCTCTGATTTGAACAAACTGTCTCTGTGTAAAATGAGTGTCTTTGTGAAGCACTTCTTAAGCTTAGAACCTCCCCTTGAAGGATCAGAAAGATACAAGCAACCCATCCAAATTTCCATTTTTTAAAGGCCCATTGTGACAAGGCAGCAAGTGTTGCAATATTTGTACTTATTAGAAGGTTGGGCCATGGTGGTTTAGTGGTTAAGACTAAAGGTTGGTCGGTCAGCAGTTCGAGACCCAAGTGCTTGTGCGATGGAGTGAGATCCCATCATCTGCCCCAGCTCCCGCCAGCCTAGCAGTTCGAAAATAAGAAACTGCAAGTAGATAAGCAGGTATCGGTTTGGTGAAATCCAGCATCTAGTCTTTAAAACTTGCACAGGCTCAGTTACTTTCACTCTATATAACGCATGGTTCTTTAATTCTTTTTGGGTAAAGTGAGACATAACAAACAGTCTTTGCCAGATAATTAAAAAAAATCCTACGCCTCTGTTTATCTAGCAAGTAGTCAATAGGGAACATTTCCAGCCATTACCAGCAAATGCATGCATAGAAAAATCTGTTTAGACACTTCCAGACTTGACTGCACTTTGTGATTTTTCTGAAACACCGGCATGAATGAAGCTGTTTTCATTGACTAGTGTTTTGAACAAGCCATCTGCTTCTACACTTGCAATCAGATTAAAATATCCATCCATTCCGCTTCCCCTTGGCAGGTTGGTTGGTTTTATTAAATGAATATTCATTCCAGCTATTAAAATCCCAAACAGGCAAGGTTAGCGACTGATTTCAGGCAACAGAGGGATGGCCAATGTGACTATTGGGGTCGTGCAGCTGCCTTTACAAAGACCCCTTTGGTGTCATAATGATGGGTTCTGGATTGGGATTCTAGTCTCCGCTGAGCTTCAACTTGAGCTACTTGGACCAGCCTGGGCTATGTCAGACTGTTGTGAGAGTGGAGTGTAGGGATGAGAAGAAAACCATATGGGCAGCTTCCAGATCATTGGATTAAGCCAGGGGTTCCCAACCTTTTCAAGCTGGGGCCCGGGTCACGCTTTCTCAGTCAGCTTCGAAGGCCATTTTGGATGGGAACCCCTGGATTAAGTTCACAGCTTGGTCTTCTACATCACTGGTTGACAGTGTTCTCCACCATACCTGAGAGCAGAAAACTACATTAGAAGGTGGAGGACCAGATCCCAAGGCACACCTAACCATGGTTCAAAATCTTCACTCTATGTTCCATCACCCCTTCACTGTCCAGTGCAGCCACTCTTCTTTGCCTAATGGTTGGGCCGGAGGAGGAGGAGGAGGAGGTGGTGTTGGTGTTGGTGGATCTAGGCTAAATACAGACTATCTAATAGCTAAGTGTACTGCAAAATTTCTGCAAAAGTTCAGGGATTTAGCTGTTCCCGAGGCTGGCTTGATCCCTAATAGTCCCGTTCCTTTCCCACAGAGCTGGGCTCCACAGCACAGCTGGAGTAAAGCAGTGCACGGTCATGCCAGTGAGAACATGATCAGATATATTTCATGCCATTAATCACATGGCAAAAAAAAAATGCTTTCACAGCTTTGGGAATTAGATTGATACAATCCCAACCAAGTTGGGTACATTAAAGTGCCAAAGTCTGTGTGATGGATAGCACCGGGAGGGAATAAGACCCCCAAACCGCTCAATGCTGAGAAGGCAGCCCCACACAGAAATGTATATTTGAAGGATGAGGTTCATTTCTCAGGGTCTGTTTGCAGAGATTAGTGGCCAGTGTAGAAGATCCTAGGCAAAGGGCCGACTGAGGGGGAAGGGATGCAACAGGGGAGCCAAGTCACACATTAGCTGCTTTGCCCCCACGTGTCTACTGTGAGCTCCATGATTTGGAAGAGAGAATGTGCCAGAATGCATTTGGCTAAATGCTAGAAATGTCTCACTGTGGGAAGATGATGTGTGTTGGAGCATGTGATGGAAATGTAACAAAGAGTGACAATTAATAGCGGTTTCATTGAGAGAATATAACGTCCCATTGAATCAGACCAACAGTGTCACAAATCCACCAGTTTCTGCCACTCAAGAGCCAATGAGATAAATTTCAGATACACCTAAGATGGACATGAACTGGTGTTTAGGCATAGAGCAGGGACTCCCAACCTTTTCAAGCCAGGGGCCGGGTCACGCTCTCTCAATCAGCTTTGAGGGCTGAACAGACATTTTGCCCTGCCTGCATGATGGGGTGGTCATTTTGTCCCAGCAGCTTCAAAGGGGGTGGCCATTTTATTTATTGAATGCCCTTGGCCACCACTGGCCTTAGGTTGGGAACTCCTAGCATAGAGGTTCTTTTTCATGGTAAGAACATTGTCCCTGTCTGACCAGGTTATCCTGCTATGGTAAGAGAGAAGACTACTGCCAGTGACTCAGTGCTGACCTCACTGGATAAGGGCCATTGTTCAATGGGAAATAGTTCTACCCTCTCCTGCTCTGCTTTGCTGATCCACATTGTTCTTCTTCAAGTGCCGCATCTGATTCCGAATATTGGTGATCCTCATGGCAATCAGGCATAAACATTGTCCTGGGACCAATAGGATTCAGTGGCCTTCCATTTGCCTTCCACACCGCAGCATGACACCTATACCACGAATCCAGTTTCATGAGTCACTTTCTGGTCCTGAGCCCTTTTAGTATACAAAGTCCTGATCAGTTCTAGGCCAGTGTTGATGGAGCTGCTGCCCTCCAACCAGATGGATTCAAGTGGGATTTAATCTACTAGGGGACCATCACCCTTCCCTGTGGACTTTGCCAACGGTCATTAGTCCTCAGGGTTGTCAGGTTAATTAACCACCACCTGAGGATCGGTGCTGAGTCCCTAGGAGCTGGGTCTGCTCTATTACCATAGCATGATAACCTGGCCAGACAGGGACATTGTTCTTACCATCAAAAATTACTGATGGTATGAATGGGTTGCTGGATGGGATAAATCTCAAGAGAAGGTTGGAGATCTTCTTCAGGAAGATCTCAGAGGTCACACTGCATGGGCGAATAGGGCCAGAGGTGAAAAACAGTGAAATCCAAAAGACATCCATATTTTAGCTTAAAGCGTTTGCAGTCAGTCATTAAAACTTATGACTTAAGTTTAATTAAGTCTGTTAATCAGTGCCAAAAAGGAAGAGGGGGAGGGGAGATAAGTATGGATAACATTGATATAAATCTTACGTGTAGCAACTCACATTTAGGCTAAGTAGACAAATAGGTTAATCTGAGCCATTTAATTAGCAACCACATAAATTGCAATATGGAAAGAAGGCGAAGAATCGAGATAGGTAGAACAACTTGGAGGGAGATGAAGGAAATGCTATGTGAAGAGGAGTTTAATACAGGGCCGTAGCCAGGATTCTAGATGAGGGGGGTGAATATTTTTTCAGGAGGGGCAACAATGTCTCACACACACATATATATATATAACACTAGAATTTTGCCCTGGGTGGAGGCTGTTAGCTCGGGGGGGGGGCTGATCCCCCATGGCCACCCCTTGGTTATGGCCCTGGCTTAATATGTCTTTAAGATTGAGATTAAAATGTTACAAATTTTCAATTTTCCAATATGGATGTGATGTTTGGAGTGACTGCGGTGGCTTAGTGATTAAGACGCTGAACTTAACAACTGGAAGGTCGGCAGTTTGAGATCCGAGTGCTACGTGATGGAGTCAGCTCCCGTCGACGGTCCCAGCTCCTGCCAACCTAGCTGTTTGAAAGCAAGAAATTGCAAGGTGGGTGATAAATAGGGACCACTTTGGAGGGAAGGTAAACAGCATTCCGTACACTCTGATGTCTAGCCATGCCTGCCGCATGTCCACAGAAACACCTGCAGACGGAGACCGCGCTGGCTCTTTGACTATAAACAGAGATGAGCACTGAACCCTAGAGTCAGATACAACTGGCTTTTGAGCAAAGCCAACTCTTACCTGTGATATTGGGAAAGAGATGCTCACTAGTATAGATGCTTTTGAAATCTTGGCATACAGAAGAATCCTTTGCGTCCCATGGAAAGAAAAAATAAAGAGAGATTTTGCTGGCTGAGAAAACAAGAAGGAATAAAAGTTGTTTATTAAGAAGTACAATCTTGTTTCATAGCTTGGTCATATAATTTGCCGTGACAAATATAGTATATTGTGATGCATCGTTGAAGGCGAGATTAAGCTTGCAAGAGGTAGAAGGTGGATCTCTCAGATGAATAATATTAGACTGACTTAGTCTTAACAGAGGACACAGCAAAATATAGGTGGAGGTACAGTATGTCATGAGAGAAGTCAACCTCAGCCACTGATACCCAGAGAGAGAGAGAGTAATTAAATCTTATGGCTATTATAGTTGGTATATCTGCAAAGTGTGTCTTGGCAGGTCATCCTGCTGTGCTAATAGAGTAAAACCTACTGCCAGTGACTCAACACCGAGGGTCAGGCGGCAGCTAACTAACCTGACAACCCTGAGGACTAACTGCCTTGGGTGTAGAAATCCAAGGGAAGGGTAATGGTTCCCACCTGAATCCATCTTGATGGAGGGTGGCAGCTTCATCCATCCTGGCCTGGGGCTGAGGAGGTCTTTGTGTGCCAAAAGGACCAGAAAGTGACTCACGGAACGGGATCAGTGGTACGGGGGTCATGCTGCGATGCGGAAGGCAGATGAAAGGCCACTGCATTATATTCTCAGGACAGTCTTCATGGCTGATCTCCATGATGATCACCAATATTCAGGTTCTGATATGACAAGAGAAGATTTGTTTAGAATAATATATCCTTTTTTTTAACTCTCTAAACTAAGCAACATGGGTAAACACTAATTCCCAGGGATCTCTGCCTACCTGCACACACCCGTCCCTACTCGATGTCATCCTATACTCAGAAATGACTATATAGGTCCCTGCCCCCTTAATTTACATTCTAGGAGATTGTGATTAGGTGTTGGAAAGATGAAGGTGTTGGCAATGGAAGAAGAAGAAGATGGTGGTGATGGTGATGGTGATGGTGATGGTGATGGTGATATCTGGAAACCTAACTGGATTAGATTTTGGAGTTCGCTACCAGTTAACTGTTCATGAACGCCCAATTAACTTTCCCATTTCTATAATCTGGCAATTAATTTTGACTTCTGTTCTCTGTTTTGGATCACATTGCCTCCTCTCTGACACACAAACACAAACACCTAGTATTTGAAAGACTTCCCATTCTTTGAACCATAAGAACTGATTCGAATTGCACAAAAATACCCCAGAGGTAAAGAGCCTCGGTTGAGAATGATTTAAATACCATCTCGTTATATATCTGCCTAAGCAATTAGACTCTCTCACCCCTAATGTTCAAGTCGAACCTGGAGCTCTGCCGTGTCAGCCCAGAAGACAACTTCTTCTGCTCCAAGGTTTTTTCCCTCCATTTCTCTCTTTCAACACCCTTCAGTTTGGTTTTGAGGGCCTCGCAGCTTTGCCAGCATTGGAAGGCTTGGCATGAGGCAAAAGAGAGAGATTGGAGTACAGTATTTCATGTTTTATCTCATCAGTTCATCTGGTTTGAAATAGCTTCCAATGCGCAGGAAAGGGAGTTGAATGAAATGGGGAGAAATATGTGGAGCGGTGCTTTAAAAGGAGCTCCTGAACAGGTTTCTCTCATTAAAAGTAAAGGTCTCCCTTGCTCTGTTTCTTTTTAAAATGTGATTCCGGATAGTGAAAGACTCTGAAGGCACCCTCTAATGCAGTGTTTTCCAACCTTTGATTTTTAGGCTTCAGTTCTCAGAGGCCTAAGTCAATTCCCCAAAGCACTGATCAGCCAATGTACTGATTTAGGATTCTGGGAGTTAAAGCCCTCCTGCCAAAATGAACAATGTTAAATTTGCAAATCTATGTTCATTGGACGGACGGACGGACGGATGGACAGACAGAGAGACAGACAGAGAGACAGACAGACAGACAGACAGATAGATAGATAGATAGATAGATAGATAGATAGATAGATAGATAGATAGATAGATAGATAATGGAAATAAATATGAATGACACACTAATTATTTTAAAACTTGCTGTGCTTTATATTTTCCCCTCGTGTAATTTTTTTAAAATCTTGAAACACATTTAATTTCCCATCTGGAAAGAGAAAAGTCCACATTTATCTTCATTAGTTGTCGGTGGGTCAGCCAAATCTATTGTCCTTATATGCAAAACAGATGTGACATGTCCATCCTGTTTGAATGTCATAGACTAGGAAAAGGAATCTAATAGGGATATTACAAAACCAGGTGTACTGTATAGTACTTCATTTTCAAACTTCTACCTCGGGTGGAATTCAAGCTGTCGCAATGCAAATCCCATGTGAACTTAGAACCAAAACAGATGATGAGAAAAATCAGCTATTTTTGCTGGGCTGTATTGTTTCAGATCTTGGGGAAAGGGAAGTCATTGCTTAAATGCTTCTTTACCTTGTAACGGTAAAGGTCAACCTTGCTCGAAAGCCACTCGTATCCAACTCTAGGGTTCAGTGCTCATCTCTGTTTATAGCCAAAGAGCCACACATTCTCTGCATCTGCGCAGAACAAAATGCTCCCTGTGGAAGTCAACGTCTGTGGCATAATGCAATGTTTCTGGTTTGAAATTAATAGCCATCTCTAAGCCACTCCCAAGGGGCTGCTTAAATATACTTCCAACGCTTGCCACTCTTCAAGAGGGCTCTAAAATCGAGGCAACATTTTCCACACCCTTCTCAAGCTCTAAATATGAAACCAGAGTAGGATAGGCTAATGCTATGGAGAGCAAAATCAAAACCCGTTGTTGAATGAATGCCTGCCAAAGAGTTTTCTCCAGCAGGACAAGCTTCTGGAAGCCGCTTATTAGACTGCCAAAACGAAGCCACCATCTTGGTTTTGTCCTTGGCCAAACTTGAGTCCTCATCAGTACATTTTTCTGTTAGTAACCAGTAGACTAGCAAATGACCTGCACATTCATACAGTGTGTTGTTATCCGCCAGCAGGCTCCACTTGAGCATGTTGGTGATACATTTAGGGACACTGGCTACCCAGAAAGAGCCTCCTCAAAGACTATGGAAGCAATCAGATGTACCCTGGGCTAATCTAACCACAGACTGAACCAAAGGAACTGAAAAATGGATCCACCCCAAAGTTCTTTGTCAAGACCAACCTTAACAATGATCTTGATCAGTGGTGGGATGTCAAAATTTTTACTACTACACCGTGATGTCATCACAGTGTGGGCGGAGCTAACATCATGATGTCATGACATGGGTGGAGCCAAAGAAAAAATTAAAAAATAATAAAATAAAATAAAAATAAGCACACACACACACCTCAACTCACCCACCCACAACATAAGGACAGCAAGGAAGACAGCAAGGAGGCCGTGCATACGCGCCAAACACTGTAGGCATGCATGCACACCAAGTGAAAAGGTAAGCCCCGAAGGTGGTTCCCCCCAAAAGCTGCTACCAGCTCTCTGGGACACTGGGAAACGTTACTACCGGTTCTGGCGAACTGGTGAGAACCTGTTACATCCCATCGCTGATCTTGATGAGTATTGAGGGACTTCCTAATAATAAGAGTAGAGGCCACATGCAGTAAATTGAGGGACTCTGACCTTCAGCCTATTCAGGGTCCTCCAAGTGACGTAGGGGAGGTTGAGTTCCTCAGCCATATCCTTCTTCAACATTGTTCCTTGTCTAATGAGCTCCTTCCTCCATCTTCTAATTTGATTTTGCAGTCTTGTGGCTCATATCCGTTCAGAACAAATAAGCAGTGGCCTACATATTTCGGTTGCACAGGGAAGAGCACTCGTAGCCTGAACTGGAAGGCAAGTAAGGTGATGACCCAGCCTAAAGTTGCCCTGAAGGAGGCTCTGTAGCTCAACAGGAGAACCTACATTTTTTGGTGGAGAAGGTCTCTGATCCAATCCAAGTAAGGCTGGGAAGGAATTTTACACTGAAATTTGGGGAGGCTTCGCCAGTTGATGAAGTTTGCAACAGTGACATGAAAGGCTTGAGGGTGTGATACAATGGAAGGCAACTTCTTTCATTCCCAAGAGATTGCAAATCTAGAATGTTGCGATAAGAATTGTTGGAGATGTTAAAAAGAGGTTGGGCCATAGTTGCATTTATGGTGAGACTAACCACGTAACAAAAACATGGAAAAGAGGGGGGGGGATTTATTAATCAAATACTGTCTATAAAATCGGAGATGTGTCCCAGAGTTAATGAATTTTGGAAATCAACAGATAGAAAGGGATAAGAAAGACATGATCATTATAATGGTAATGGCTATGAAATTGTTCAAGGGGTAGCCGTGTTAGTCTGTTCTAATATTAAAATACAGGAGTTCGTCTTTAAGGTGCCACAGCGTTTTTTTGGTCTTTTGTGTTGTTTTGTTTACTCTCTGATAAGCTATAAAATTGGTTGTTGTTAAAAAAAACGGAAAGTAGATTGTGAACTTGAATTGGACAAATGGTTTAAAGCAATATAGAACATGGCAATAAATAGGTTGACATGTGAATTAAAATTTAAAAAGGGATTGTTTTAATGATAAATTGACACATGAATTAAAATTTTAAAAGGGATTTTAAAAAAACTCTGACTTTACAGAGATATGGGGAGAATTTATTGAATATGTCTTAGTGAAAGGGAAAGTAGTAATGCCAGAGCAAGAATATCTATTATTTTGGACATTATTATCCAAGATTTTTTCCCCTATTCTGGCCAGATTATCCCACTATGGTAATAGAGTAGACCCTACTTCCAGTGACCCAACGCCAAGTGGCAGGTGGCAGGTAACAAACCTGAGCACCCAGAGAACTAGCGGCCTTGTGTGCCAAAGTCCATATGGAAGGGTTGATGGTCACCAATGGATTAAATCCCACTAGACTCCATCTTGATGGAGGGAGCAGCTTCATCGATCCTGGCCTGGGGCTGAGGAGGACTTTGTGTCCCAAAAAGGGTTCAGGACCAGAAAGTGACTTGTGGAACTGGATCATTGGTATGGGGGTCATGCTGCTATGTGGAAGGCAGATGAAAGGCTACTGTTTTACTATATTCTCAGGTCAGTCTTTATGGATGATCACCATGAGGGTTGCCAGTATTTTGATTCAGATATGGAAGGAGGAGGAGGAGGAGGAGGAGGAGGAGGAGGAGGAGGAGAAGACTTCTTTGCAAAATACATAGTCATAGATTGAGATGTTCGGTCTTTTTTTTTCCCCTTGGCAAACCTACTGAATAGTATTGTAATAACAATACTACATCAGCTTTTGCCTGGACCTTTTCTGAATGCTGCCTATCCGTCCAGGAAGCAGAAACTTTGCTCCTGAACAGGAGACCAATGTTGACCTGCGGTAGTAATGATACATATCTAAGGAGGAACGGAAGTGGGATGGGTCTTGAGAAGAAGCAAGAAGAAGCTTGTGGAATTGGGGATGCAAGGGAAAATTAAGAAGGAAGTCACACCCAGAGCCTGAGTATGTTTAGATTAGATGTAGGACACGATAGTGTAGTTACATCTTCTAATTTTTCAAGCCTGCCGCTAAGAAAAACGAGCACACCACATTTTTCCCCGTTGTGATTGGTTAAGTTTGCACTATGACTATCTTTGTTTTATAGAAAGGGTGGGGAACTTTTGGCCCTCCAGATGTTTAAAACTCCCATAATTTCTTATTATTGGCCCTGCTAGAAGGCATCAGAACTCAGTACTAACACGTTGGGGAAAACAAGATTGCTCCTAATGCATTGCTTTTGGGTGGAAGTGTAACAATGGCATAATGTTTTAAGCACAAGGACTGTAACCACTGTAAATGTAGTTCTCTTTTAATATAATAAATATCACTCATTTATTACTCCTAAAGCATTACTTTATGGTGTTTTTAGTGAGCTTTCTGATCTTTGGGGGCTAATTTTATTTTTTTGTAACATGTATTTTTTAACATAAAAACAAACAGTTAACAGCACTGTTTCTTCTGCTTCCAGGAGCGGTGTGGGCTGGACGAATTGGCATTGGGGCCGGATATGGCCCATGGTCCATAGTTTGGGCACACCTGACCTAAACCATATGGCCTGGAATGTTTGGTAGTCAATATGTGTATTTGTATATTGGTATTTATTTTATTTCTGGTCATGTACCATAAATAAACTTGTTTGTTTGTTTGTTTGTTTGTTTGTTTGTTTGTTTGGCCTATTTTGCATGTTGCATCAAGGAACAGTGGCTATTTGGGTATTTAGGATTGCAGCTCCCATCTGCCACAGCTAGCATGCATAGGGATGATAGGAGCTATTGATCCCGAACCTCTGCAGAGAAGCAAGTTCCCCAACTCTGCTCTGCATCATTGATGTAGTCACTTGACCATGTATTCCTACATCACTCAAACCAGTTGAGAATTTGATATTGGCCAATGACAAAGGCAAGAAAGAGGCTTCATTTTGGCAGTTCAAAGTTTGACCCAAACCAGTACCCTCTCCCATGCTAAGGAACCGCATATTGTTATGTCTTCTATTGGCGGGTGTCAAGGATTGAACATGAAGGCAAGACCTCTGCTCTACCAACTTCTCTTATCAGGGACAGCTCTGCTCTGGAAGAGCGCAGAGAAAAACTGATGATAAATGGAGGCAGGAACTGGTGTCTGGCTTATGAGAAAAAGGTCAGGATTTAGTGCCAGGAGGGGCATAGCACACACACACTCTCTCCTTTTTTAAAGTGAAACGAAAACATTGGCTTAAGGAAAGGCACAAACTAGACTGCCCCTCGGAGAACAAAATATCTCAGAGCAGCATCAAGCCTTTTTAAAAATTGTGTGGTTTGTTGTTGTTTTTTAAACTTAACCAGCCTTCTGGGTGTTCTTGGCAGTGGCTCTTTGAAAGATCAGTTCTCTAACTGATATAGTGGAATAGTTTTAACTGATAAACAGCAGACTCTCCAAACACTAAGAGAAAATTCTAAGGATGCCTTTGGGTTGACGACCTCGGGTCTAGGGGGTCATCTCTAGCACTGAACCACACGAAGTTCATTTTTATGCCACCTTGCTGTGCCCTTATGAGTTTAATCCAGGGGTTCTCAAGGTTTTCCCATTGCAGGCTGGACCACTCACCCTCAGACAGTTGAAGGGGCCAGACATGTCACTTCCCCCATTGTCAACACTGCCACAAACTGCGGTTGGTGTGTTTGCGCATGTTCTAGTGTTAGATTACTGTTGTGGCCCTGGAGTCCGATGATGAAGATGAAGGCTGGCAGATGGCGCCTCAGCCTGCTAGCTTGGATTTGCCTCTCCCTAATCAACTTGATCAGGAAATGAGAGGAGCACAGCCAGCAAGCTCCGATGACAGTGATGGAACTGAGCCAAGCACATCAGAATGTTGTAGACTGCAGCTGCAGAATCAGCTTCCACTTACAGAGAAGGGAGGCTAGGGCTCATTTGCAGAGAGCACTCCTACCTGCAGAGCCTCGAGCTAGAGTGCTCTTAAGAAGACATCTGTGCTTGTTCTAGCTTTGTCAGAACATTTTTACTCCCTGACTCTAAGACATTCTGACCTGTATACCTGCCTGCTTGATTACCCTTGAACCTTCTGCCTGGATATCGACTACCCTTCTGGATCCTCCTCTTGACTCTGTTTACCAGCAACCGGCTACTGAACTTGGCTCCCCTTGACAAATGCTTCTGCCAGCATCCAAGACAGATGCAACTACCTGGCCAGTCAGTTTCTGTACATAGAATTGGTGCCAAGGGAAGGGCCAAAGGTGTTTCCTCGTTTGTCGCCATGAGCAACATGTTTGGAACAGCCTTGGCTTTACAGAAAAGTACAAAAGCCATAGCCATTATGATGGTGTGGATGGAAGGAAAGAAATGGAAAAATCCAGCAGCTGGACAAAGGCATTTATTTAAAGCATAACACATTTTAAATGTGACCTTTCCTCCGGGCAGATCAGCAGCAACGTTCAAAGGACACTTTGAAGGATTCATAGAGTCACTGCAAGGCAGAGCAAGCTTGGAAAAAGTTACTTTTTATTTGGACCAAGAACGCCCAGAGAAATCACTGAAAGCCCAGCCAATTTCCCCATCTTGGCTACAAGAGTTCATCTGGCAAGTTGGTCTCACCTTGACCTTTCCCCTGACGGCAGCATCTGGAGTTTTTGCCACCTCTGTTTGTGGTGATGTCCTGGTTTACATTTTATTCCCCCCTTTTTTTCTGGAAGATGGTGCACAGCAGGTCAGAAGACTGCATTGGCAGTGGAGTGAGTCTGTTTTAAAAACCCAACCGCACGCTCCGGACACTCGAGATGCCTGGAAGTCAACCAACTTATAGGTTGGTTTCCCCACCTGATCAATACTTTGGTTAAGGTTAAAAGGGAATACAGGGATCTACTTTGAGGCCCAATTATGCACCCATCTAGCCCAGGGGTCTGCAAACTTGGCTCTCCAGATGTTCCTGGGCTTCAACTCCCAGAAGCCCTGATCAGCAGGAGTGGTGACTTGGGCTTCTGGGAATTGAAGTCCAAGAACACCTAGATTGCCAGGTTTGCAGCCTCTTGATCTAGCTCAGTCTTCCTTATTGATAGCCTGGGAAATCTCAGCTAGGAGTCTTCTC
Organism: Furcifer pardalis; assembly: GCA_030440675.1. Classification (NCBI taxonomy): domain Eukaryota; kingdom Metazoa; phylum Chordata; class Lepidosauria; order Squamata; family Chamaeleonidae; genus Furcifer; species Furcifer pardalis. Next base: position 7,529,536 of record CP126898.1, read on the forward strand.
GGTCTTCTGTACCTTCTAACTGGAGATAGCGACAGTTGATTGAATTGAAGGCATGGGCTCTGCTAAAGCATTTACAGACCCTCCACACACAAAATGGGAATTTGCTTCATATTGTCCTTGTTGTTCAGTCGCACAGTCGATTCCGACCCTTTGCGGCCCTATGGACCACTGTCCTCCAGGCACGTCTCTCCTCCACCATCCTCCGCAACCTGCCCAGCTCTGTGCCCATTGTGCCTACAATAACATCTAGCCATCTCATCTTTGGCCGCCCCCTTCTTCTTTTGCTGAGCACGCTCCGGGTGTCATCAGACAGCTGGGAAGCCACATGCCTGATCGTGCCAGAAAGGGACGGTCTCCTTTAAAGTCCCCCCCCCTTCCTGCCAGTCAGGGAATTCTTGTAGCCCCACTCCAAGAAGTAGAAGGCCTACATTTGGACAGGCAGGAGTGCCTTTCCTGGCATGTTGCATGGTCTCTGGGGAATGGATGGCACCAGGCTACTCTACAAAAAAAGAAAGGTAAAGGTCTCCCCTTCCTCGAACGCCAGTCATGTCTGACTCTAGGGTGCCAGTGCTCATCTCTATTTACAGCCAAGCTGCCACTGCTGTCTGTGTCTGCAGACATTCCCATGGTTATGTGGGAGACATAACTAGACACTGGTGCACACACGGAACACTTATTCCTTTCTTGCCGAAGAGGTACCTGTTTATCAACTTCCAATTTCTTGCTTTTGAGCTGATAGGTTGGCAGGAGCCAGGAGAGACGACGGGAGCTGACTCTGTGAGGCAGCACTTGGGTCTCAAACTGCTGGCTTGCTAACCTTTTGGTCGCCAAGCTCAGCATCTTAACAACTAACCCACTGCAGCCTTGACCACTCTACAAGCAGCCCATATAATCTATGTGATCTATTTCCTTGTGTGATCACATTTCCTTCTTACAGTGGAGCCTGAACTTGGGTCTGCAGCATGCAAAGCAAGAGCTTTACAATGCCTTCCTGATGAATTGTGGTTGATGGGCTTAATACTGGAGTTCTCAATCTTTTTAAGCCGGGGGCCAGGTCACGCTTCCTCAGACAGCTCCGGGGGCCAGACGGCCATTTTGCCTTTCCTCCACCACATGGCACTTCCTGGTGCGGTGGAGGCAGTAGGGGCCCACACGAAATGGCAACGTGGAATGCAGGTTGAGAATCCTTGACTTAACGTCAAAGGTAGGGTATATGCGGCCTTCCAAGGTGTTTTGAAACCACATCTCCCAGCAGGCTCTGGGCGGCATGATCAGTAGTATGGCATTATGGTTGCTGCAGCTCAACCATATCTGGACAGGGAGCCTTTCTTTAGCTTAACAACAGCTTGCTTTGCTCTAGCTTTAGGGGAAAATAAATTACAATAGTTTCGATTCCTGGCTTTGAGGCTTACAAACCTATCGACAGGATTGTCTGGCCTGTCTATTACAGGCAACATTTGCCAAATGCTCTGAACTGGTGTAACGAAATAAATGCACAGGCACCCAATGGTTACAATGATGACAGCAGCAGCAGCAGCAGCAAGGGAATAATAACACAACCTATGGCTTCGTTTGTCAAAAGCAAAGAAAAAGTGCAGCTGTCAATCACTGCATCCCAAGGAAGGTTTTTGGGGAGAGGAGAATGACGTCCTTCGCAAAACACACAGCGGAAGCCCCGACTTCCATCCGACACACACGGCAGGTCAACCGGACAGAAGGGACGAAGAAGGAAAGAAACCAGGTCTTGAATGACAAATCTCATGGTAACAGCAGAGATTGTAGTAGAAAAATCTTTGGGGAGAAATGGGGATGTCCTCTCTCCACATGGAAAACAAGGAGGTTTGGGTGGGTGGGGGGCAAGTTCACTCGACAAGATAGTGCTCTCCAAACGCCGTATGCAATTCAAACCATGCAGAAAGCCAGACACCGCTCAGGGACCTCATTAATAGGACATTATCTTGGCCCATAGTCATAGCTGGTAGGTGTACCTGCGGTGGAATACATATTGGCCGCGGCCGCTGCTGCCGCCGCGGCTGCCGCCGCCGCTGGATTCATGTGGTGGTGGTGGTGGTGATGGTGATAACTGTGTCCCCGGTTACTGGGCAAAGGGTAGGGTGCGGGTCTGCTCTTGGCACCCAGGTAATGGTCGTAAGCCAAGACAGGATGCTTGTAAGGGTGGTGGTGGAGGGGCTCCGAGGCCGATGGTTCCAGCCGCAGTTCGTGGTGTGGGGGGCTGGGCCGGCTCCCGGAAGGGCTCGTGAGCGGTACTAAGCCCCCTCCACCAGGCACTGGGAGAGCTGGGCTCAGGACCCTTGACATGAGTTGCTGGTGGGCCGGATCTCCATGCAGAGGGGTTCCTCCGGCGACTTCTCGCTCATATTCTCGACGACTGTCCACGGCATCTGGAATGCATGACAAAAGAAGAGGAAAGGGACAAGAATCGGTCAGTCTTCCAAGTTGACAACCTCAAGAACAACAGGTTCTGATCCAGCTACCAAGAAGGGAAGCCATTGGGTTTAAATATTCAGTATTGACTTGGGCCAACACAATTCACAATTAAAGATGGCGGTCTCCCTTACATGTAAACCAGTTGTGTCTGACTCTAGGGTTCAGTGCTCATCTCTGTTTATAGCCAAAGACTGGCTGCATGCCTCAACACTGGAGTTCACGGAATGCTGTTCACCTTCCCACCGAAGTGGTCCCTATTTATCTACTTGCCATGTCTTACTTTCAAACTGCTAGGTTGGGAGGAAAGTGGATGGGAAAAGTGTGGGTCGAATAATGCAAGAATGAACGCAGCGCATTGAAGTTTTGATTGATGTGCCTTTATTTTCCTTTTTGCCTGCTCACCGTGAAGATTTTAGGAGCACCTTCTGTGCAAACACGTACACACCCTTCGGGGCCTCCTACAGAGACTGCTCCCTCCCCGTCAAGTCAGTGCCACTACATTTTAAACAAAAAGCAAGACAAAAGGAGCACTTTTCTTGGTTGTTTCCTAGCGCAGCGATCTTATGTTAACAAAAAAGGAGCGGAGGAATGCCAGCGATTGCAGCTTTTTGCTTGCTTTCATTCCTCCACGAAGTGTTCCACATTGTGTAGATCAGAAAAAGCTCGGCTCCCGGTACAAGGCATTTTGGGGGACGGTGATAAACGGAGCCGGGTTGAGTGACAAGTTTGCACACGCTCGACATTTTTGCAATTGTGTAACACTAAACAAATAGAGACTCTCTCTCTCTCTCTGTTCATTTTAAATGGGCCTGCAGTGTGCTAGGGCAAAGGGCCCCCAGTCTTTCTCCCTGCAAACTGTTTACTTTGCATAATGGAAGTGGAATCAAAGAAAGGTTCCTAATGGGTTTTTCTTTTCTTTTTCTTCCAGAAGGTTAAATGCAACTACCGAAGAGCATGTTTTTGTTGACGTTTTTCCTCCCAAAAACTAACATTTCAAACAGGTTTTGTTTAATAAAGCAGAGGGTTTCAAAGGCAAGGGTAGCCAAACTATGGCCTGTGGGCCAGATCTGGCCTCTGACACCAATTCATCTTCCAGGAGCGATGAGGGCAGCATGGGATGGATTGGAATTGGGGGCCATAGTTTGGGGACCTCGAGTTTAAGCAGAGAAAATGGCAGCTTAAAATCTATCTCATCCTGTCGCAAAACAGATTGTAAGGCACATTTTACTTTCGGTGGGAGGGACCACGTGACTGGCCTGCGGCCTGAACAGTTTAGGCACCTCTGCTCTAGGGCATTCCACTTATGGGAATGCAGGCAGGAATTCACAACAGAAACCCACTAAAAAGTTAAAGAAACTGCCATAGAAATATTGAGGTGGAAATTAATTTTAAATTCACTGGAAACAAGCTCAGTGATCATGTGAATCGCCCTGGGTCCCCTTAGGGCAGGAGGTCAATAAACAAATTTAAATAAGAAATTAAATAAAATAAACATTCAAAGCAAACTGCTCGAAAGCCAGTCGTGTCTGACTCTAAGGGCCAGTGCTCACCTCTGTTTACAGCCAGAGAGGCAGCGCTGTCTGCATCTGCAGACATTTCCATGGTCATGGGGCAGGGATGGCTAGATGTCGGAGTACACAGAATGCTGTTACCTTCCCTGCCAAAGTGGTACCTATTGATCTACTTGGAATGTCTTGCTTTCAAACTGGAGGAGCTGGGACAGACTACTGGAGCAAACTCCATCATGCAACACTTCAAAAAAAATTAATTTCATTACTCTTATCATTCTGCAGAAGAGCAGGGGTAACATTCAAGTCCATCTGTTATCCTTAAGGCGGGGGATATGACTAGACTTGCATAAGTATGGACTCACCATTCAGCAATGATGCAACTCTGGTTCGGACTAGTAATTGAATTAAGGCCGTTGCCAATAATGCAAATTAGCTTCCCTGATATGTAGAACTACACAAATATCCAGCCAGCTGGCAGAGCCTGGAAGTTGTACTTCAACCCAAGTGGTTTTCAAGAGGGTAAGTGATAGAGCTTTAAAAGCAATGGATAGTACAATGCATGTTGATTAAACATAGAATAGCATGCCACACTGGAGCAACCAGAGATGCCCATTGAATAAAATGTGCACCAACTATGACTGTTTTGCATATTTTTTTTGCTTCACAAACTTCAGACTAAAGAATATTCTCTCTTTTTTTAATTTCCCATATCATCTAAAACAAGCTCTCCATGTCATTAGGACAAACAAGATACAGCATTCTAGACTCTGCACCAGCAAAAGCAGTGCATTGTGGAAACTGGAACTGTCTACTTCCTTTCTGCATATTCTGCATGTTTTGCATATTGTTGGACAATTCCCATAAAGCCATAATTAGTGGTCACAGTTTATGGCATCTGCAGCTGAACATGGTTTAGAACAGGGGTTCCCAGCCTTTTCGAGCTGCGGGCCGGGTCATGCTCTCTCAGTCAGCTTTGAGGGCAGGGTGGCTTCAAAGGGGGTGGCCATTTTGTTTCTCGAGTGCCTTTGGAGAGGTGTGGCCCCCACATGAAATGGCGCCATGGGCAGTGGTGGCCATCAGCAGGTTCGCACCAGTTTGCCAGAACCGGTAGCAGAAATCCTGGCTGGCCCTGGCCATCCAAGTTTTGAAATAAAGTAGTCCTAATTCGGCTGCAACACAGGGCTTCCCCCCTGGCCACCCCCACCCTACCACGCCCACAGTGTGGTAGTAAAAAATTTTTGGAGCCCACCACTGGCTGTGGGCCATATCCGACCCACAGGTCTTAGGTTGGGAACCACTGGTCTAGAGGGCCAGAGTCACAAACCCAGTGTTAATGAATTGCACCTTGAAATTTCTGTGGAGCAGAAAGATGATGTGCCCCCGATACAATGCAGTTACTTGTGGCAACCTGTTTCCGCTGGCAAATTGAGGACACAGGGTTGAGTCAACTGCACTGCCAGCAGCCTCCTAAGAAGCTTCCTTTCCCAGGACTTAAAGTGCCTGGAATGGGTCCGCCTTGCAACTCTGCGCATAAAGAGCAAATTCCCACAAGAACAACAACCAGACGGACTTGTAGAAGTCAAATGAAGAAAACATAGTTTCCAATCCCCGAAGCTCTGCTAGACATTTTGCTCTTTGTGAGCAAGGTGTTTTTCTTGTAAGCCTATAAACCAGACTGGCAAACATCCAAGATCCTGTGTCTGAACTAGTTAGCAGACCTAACTATTAATCACGTTTAATTTTTCAGTTCCTATGCGTCACACTCCTTAAAGCCAAGTGCTCGTTTTTTTAAAAAAAAGTATTGGGTGCAAGGCGAAATCATGGATAGGAAGGTTTGCCCCTGATTTTAATAGCTGTCCCATATTGCAGTAAACAAGGAGGAATATGACTTAATGACTGGCAGGTTTGCTACAATAAACCATTTATTAGGTGGTGATGGTGATGAGGCCAACGTAATTCAGTTTGCTCTTTAACTTGGCATAAAACATTTATGGGATGGATTGTTTAAAACGGGAGTTATCAACTTTTTTTAAGCTGGGGGCCAGGTCACACTCCCTCAGACAACTTCAAGGGCCATTTTGCCCTTCCTCCAACATATGGCACTTCCAGGTGTGGTGGGGGCAGTGGGGAGGGGGCACATGAAATGGAGCCATGGGCTGCATCTGGCCCACAGGCCACAGGTTGAGAATCCCTGGTTTAAGGACTAGAGATGGGATTTTAAAACTTGGACAACAAATCCCATAATTTTCTTTTCTGGGAGTTCTACATATCCTACTCAAGATCAAGATCAAAGTCGTATCTGACTCTAGGGTTCAGTGCTCATCTCTGTTCATAGCTAAAGAGCCAGTGCTGTCTGTGTCTGCAGACATTTCCGTGGTCATGTGGCAGGCATGACTAGATGCCGGAGCACATGGAATGCTGTCACCTTCCCACCAAAGTGGTATCTATTTATCTACTTGCAATCTCTTGCTTTCAAACTGCTAGGTTGGCAGGAGCTGGGAAAGAGACTAAAGCTCACTCTGTCATGCAATATTTGGGTCTCGAACTGCTGACCTACCAACCTTCCAGTCATCAAATTCAGCATCTTAACCACTAAGCCATCACAGTCCTACATATCCTACAGGAACATTACAAATACTTGAATATGATGCAACTGGAAGAAATGCCTAAATTGGAAGTTTTTCAGGCTTAGCAATGCCTAAATTGGAAGTTTTTCAGGCTTAGCAAGGCCAAGTTCTACCGAAGCTTCATATTCAGAAAGAAAGCTTAAGTGGAGCTAGGCCTTCTAATTTATGTCTTTCTCCCAAGGTCATCATGTTCAGTAATTTGTAAGGTGTCTCGAAGGATTAGTAGAATCTCAGAATGGAGAATTATGGTATGTGTAGACCAGAAAACTGAAAAATCCCTCTCTAGTAAGGACTTTTCTAGACAGAGCATCTCCCTTTACCATCACATGGTCTTGAAGGTGTGCAGAGTACTCCAAAATTCACTTTCAAATGTCTCTTTAAAAATCATTTTCTCTCTTCTCTAGCAAACCCAACTTAAACATTTAAGAAATGTTTTATGGAATTCATATTCCTTCTGGAGCTTCTTAACAACGACTCTTGTTCTTGTGGCTTTATGTCCTCATTGAAAGCTTCTGGTTCATAGTTTCTCACTGTGGATACTACCTTCAAAAGGAAGCACTATGGGGTTAAACTCTACATTCTAGAACAAGGCTACCTACTAAACATAAACCATGTTTTCAGGGGTGACCAAATGGAGCAGACTGGTCTAATACAGTGGTGGCAAACCTATGGCATGTATGTCAGAGGGGGCACTCCCAGCCCTTTCTGTTGCCACACACGCCATCTCCCCAGCACAGAGTTTGCCCCGCCCCTCTGCCCAGCAGCCCAATGGGAGTGCTTCCTCCCTTCCCCCAGTACAGTGTTTGCCCCGCCCCTCTTCCTAGAAGCCCAATGGGAGCACCTCCTCCCTTCCCCCAGCACAGTGTTCACCCCGCCCCTCCGCCCACCATCCCAATGGGAGCACCTCCTCCCTTCCCCCAGCACAGAGTTCACCCCGCCCCTCTGTTTGAGCACTCTGTCTCTAAAAGGTTCACTATCACTGGTCTAGTAAGAAGAACCTCACTTAGTGAAGCAAAAGACAAACTACACATGGGGAGCTCAACTATCCATGCTGTGTACATAATCTTTGGCCCTGAGTGTCTCTGCAACAGAGTATGCTGCTACAGTATGGAGCGTATCTGCACATGTAAAACAAGTTGACATTGCTGTTAATGCATATATTGTCAGAATCCCTCAAACCTACACCAGTTGAAAAAATAGCCTCTTGTTGGTAGTGTTCCACCTAAGATAAAGAGAGAAGTAACAGTGGGTGCTGAGAAAACTAAGCCAGAGAATGAAACTTGACATTCTCTGAATGGAGATGAGCTTCATCAGGAAGAGCTTTAAGGCAAGAGCAAATGTAAGAGCAAAATCAAATTAGAAGAGGGAGGGAGGAGCTCAATGGACAAGGAAGAACATTAAAGGAGGAGGTGGGTATGTCACTTAGAGGACCCTGACTAGGCTGAGGGTCGGAGTCCCTAAATGCAAGATCAAAATACTCAAGTGTGGGCTGCTGGTGGATAACAACACACCGTGTGAATGTGGAGAGAGACAGAATCTGGCTCATTTGCTGGTCTTCCGGTTTCTACCAGAAACTTGTACTGATGAGGATTTAAGTTTGCCCAAAGACCAAGCCAAGAAAGTGGCTTCATTTTGGCAGTTTTAAGTTTGACTTAAACATGAAAGAGGAAGAAATGAAACAAAAAAGAATACGTAGGTGGTGAGAAAAATATCAATAACATTGATGCAGAAGCTTGTACTTTTAGAACAAATGCAGTGTCTGGAACAAATCTTAAGCCTGTTAATAACTTATCTATTTCTTTAGGATTTGTTCTGTTATTACAGCATGAAAGCCAATGCTATGTTGTAGTGATTTGAACATTGCTAGAAGACTGCGATGGTCCAAGTGGTTAAGATGCTGAACATGACGACTGGAAGATCGGCAGGACAGCAGTTCGAGACTCGAGTACTGCACAATGGAATGAGCTCCTGTCTCTGTCCCAGCTCCTGCCAACATAGCAGTTTGAAAGCAAGAACTTGTGAGTAGATAAATAGGGACCACTTCGGTGGGAAGGTAAACAATGTTCCGTGCACTCCGGTGTCTAGGCATGCCTGCCACATGTTCACGGAAATGTCTGCAGACAAAGACAGTGCTGGCTCTTTGGTTATAAACAGAGATGAGCACTGAATCCTAGAGTCAGATATAACTGGCTTTTGAGCAAGGTCAGCCTTTACCTTTACTCACTGGATGGCCTTCAATCATCTTCGTAGCCCAACTACCTCACAGGTGGAGATAAAACAGGGAAGAAGACAGCCATATATGTTACCTTGAGCTCATTGGAGTAAGAGTGAGATATAATTACTTCATGTCTACTTCAAGCAAGTGATACGTGCAAAGCTTAGTTAGAGCTTTGAAAATATAACATCTTCAAAGCTCTGACCAGGCCTTGGAAGTATCACCTTCTTAGAGTAAACATGAGACAGTATGTTGCTATGGGAACTGGAAATGTGTTGAGTCTTCATTTTCCTGTAATAATATCTGCTTCACTCTTTTCGCCCCTACACTCAACCTGTAACTGCAAATAAGTGGAAACATTACAAGACTCCGTTAGTTTATCCTAGAGCAGTAATGGCGAACCTTGACACTCCAGCTGTTCTTGGTCTCCAATTCCCAGAAGCCCAAGTCTCCGCGTACGCGCAGTAAACCCATTCAAGTGGATTCACGGAGACTTGGGCTTCTGGGAAATGAAGCCCAAGAACACCTGGAGTGTCAAGGTTCGCCATCGCTGTTCTAGAGCCTTCTAGCAAAACAACAAATCAAGTTTGTTTGATTTCTAGACATCTGGAACTTCCTGCTGCTCTGAGAAGATGGAGCAAGTGTTACTAGAAAATTATCTGTATTGCTTTGCGTGCAACAAACCTTTTTCTGTCCCGTTCTGGTGCACTGGGGAAGACACTGGATTTCTTGATCTGGCAAAAGCACTCATAAGAGGAAGGGCTCCTGGTCTGTGATTCCGAGGCCTAATGTGGAAGGGGAAAAAACCAAAATACAGTAATACCTCAGATAACGCTAAGACTTGGTTCCACAAGTCTTGGTGTTATCCGATGCATGTTAAAATCCTATGGGATGGATCGGATAACATTAAAGCTCCATAGAGATACATTGTATCTGCACAGGCTTTAGCGGTTGTTATCCGATCCATCCCATAGGACCTTAACATTATTCGATCCAATTCTCCTGCCCAGATTACTTAACATTATGCGATTTTGGCGTTATCCGAGGTAAACGTTATCCGATATATTACTAATGGAATTGCATTGGATTATAAGAATGTTTGACTTCACTTTTAGGAAGCAGATGTGATGGTTAAATTATTTTGCTTTGCATTTGGTCTTCTGGTTCTAAATACAGTTTTCAATGATGAGCATAATTGTCCAACCAGCAGAATTATATCTCTGGAACGGTAAAGCATTTCAGCTTCTAACGATGAGATATTTGTAATTATAGACCGAATTATCTTGTTGTAAGTGGGATGATATCATCTGCATCAGAAGATTGCAGCTTATCAAAGAGTCCCTGCTTTTCTTTCTCATTGCTTCAACTTAATATCATTATGCAAGTGTTCTGTTGGCTTTGTGTACAAAGGGAATCTGGTTGCTAAATTAAAAAGTCTTTGTTTTGATTCTGAGTCACATATCAAGCTACCCATTTGTATGCAATGAGACCCTAAACTTAAGCAATGAGAAATCAAAGGAGGCAATGTTTAATCTGATGCTATGTGCAGCTGACATTACATACCTTTACCCCAGCATAATTTGTGCAAAAGTAATCTGGCTTAGTTTGGCATTCAGTTTTCCCCAGTGTAATATCTTTCTGAACTACAGCTTCCAGCTCTATCACCATCACATCATCCTGTGCTGTCTGGTTCTTCAAGTTAAAAAGCCCGTATTAAAGAAACTATTCTGTTGCTTCCTCCAGTCCAGGAAGGGAGCAGAAACTCTGGTAAATTTTGCTTTATTTAAATCAGAGGTTCCCAACCTATGGCCCGTAGGCTGAATCCAGCCCACGGTACCATTTCATGGGAGGGCCCCCACCCCTCCAAGTGCATTCAAGAAACAAAGTGGCCACCCCTTTGAAGCTGTTGGGACAAAATGGCTGCCCCCATTGTGCTGGCAGTGCAAAATGGCCATCCAGTCCTCAAAGCTGACTGAGAGAGCGTGACCCGACCCCTGGGTTGAAAAAGTTGGGAACCCCTGATTTAAACAACTGAGAGTGGGTATAAATAGAAGCACTAAATTTGAAGGACTGGAACTGAGAGATTAGGCTTGTATGTTTTGTCATTAGCTTCATCTTTGCTGGAGTTGTTCTTAAGTGCTTTGGAGTGCCAGGAAACATGAATTCGAACCTCATAATGAAAGAACCTGAAACAGACTTCCCCCTTTTTTTAAAAAAGAAAGGACTGGTCCATAACAGGCTGAAACTACAGGCAGCCAGATATAGGTTGAATATTAGGAAAAGCTTCTTAATGGTTAGAGTAGTACGACAGTACAACCAGCTTCCTTGAAAGGGGGTGGGTGCTCCAACAGTGGAGGCATTCAAGAGAGAATTGGACACACACCCCTGTCAGATCTCCTTTGATTCAGATTCCTGCATTGACCTAGGAGAGTTGGGATCGCTGGTCTAAAAGGCCCCTTCCAGCTCAGTTATTATATGAGTACATTCAAGTACATCTTCATTTTCTCTGTGCGATTACGGCACATTATGGGGTTTGCCAGAGGAAGGGGATCAAGAAAACCAAAGGTCTTACCAGTCCTCTGGATCGCAGTCTCGGAAACCTTTAGCAAAAGGATTGCTGGCAATCTTAAGCTGAGTGATCTAAAGAGAAGAAATTTGGTGATGAGCTAGACTTTAGGTTAATTTGGGAGAGCCAAGCCTGGAATCATCAAAATGATAAGAGACCACAATTGTTGTCTTTAAACTAGTATCAATTCCTTCAAGCATGGTGTCCGCTTTTCCAAACTCAGCGCCTTTTAAATATGCTAGACCACAGCCAGAGCTCGGCAAGTTACTTTTAAAAATGTTCATTAGCCATTAGAGCATTTGGAAAGTAATACGTTGTTATACCCATTGCAGTGGTTTGAACTGAAAGTCAATTGTTGTGTAACAAGTTGCATTATTCACTACTTTTCTGTTAGTTAAGCAAAACACAAAGAAACAAGAGCTTTAAATTGATAAATTTGTTGCCATACAACCTGGAAAAAACAATGTCTCTTTCCTGCCAAAATGTCATTACAAATTCCTAAACAAACCCTTAAAATGAAGAAAAAACATTACTTGTTGCAACAATAAAAGCACAACATTCCCATTTGTTACACCGATTTTGATTGTAACTTTGGTCTGACCTAGTAATTTGCTCCATATAAACCATTACTTCCAAAGCCAGACTGCAGACACTATCATCCCAAAACAAATATCCACGCTGGTTCAGGACGATGGGAATAATAGTCCAACATATCAGGGAGTTGCAGTTCAGCACTAGGTTGATGGGTTACTGCAGAATAATTGTGTTCCTGTTGTCTATTCAAATTGGTAGTAATTCTCCAATATGTTGAATAAAGGATCTAGTTAGTCCTATCCAGCCTGAAATAAACATATATTAATCAACAGTAAGGAGGAGGAAACATCATTATTTATACGACTATATAGGGAGATCTTGAAATTAGATCTCTGCGGTTGAAGCTGGTAGGATTTGACGTAAGGTCTTTTGTGTCCATAGCTATGGACACAAATTAAATCCTGTTCTAAGTCTGCCCAACTTTCCTATAAGCTTGTTTTGATTTTATCTTTACTAGGATCTTATAGGATCATGGACTCCATGAATTTGATCAAGAAAGACAGTGGTTTGTCTATACATTATTTTGAAGTCTCAGAATTCTGCCAGGGGGAGGGGGAACGGGACATTAAATCCATATTTCTGAACATATTTTTTTAATCTCAAAAATACAGGTTCTTGAAACACACTTAGATTATTATTATTTTTAAAACAGAGAATCACTTTGCAAAAATGTCAAGAAATACAGAGCCTGGAGATTAACCATCTTCTAATTCAGACGTTGGCCTGTGAGGTGCAGAACAGGTTGGTTGAGAATTGAGATCCAACTGTACACAGATCAAATTCCCCCAAGCACATCTGCTATGGTTGATCCCCCTCAGCAAACCAGCCTGAGTGAGTGCTGAATAACAAAAAGTTTAAAAGGTGAAGCTTAAAAGCACTAAAGAAAATTAGCTTGGTCACTTTTAGAAGTTCTCTCTCACTCACTCACTTCTGTCTTGTTTTTAATCTGGAGGGGTTTCATACCCCTCTTGGCACCAAATCTTTTCTGAAATCGGTACCATGTCTGCTTTACAGCTTCCCTTTCTCACTTGGAATTCAACCATGTGGTTTCTCTCTGCTCTTAAATACAGAATTTACTCTGTGTAGCATTTATTCCAAAAACAGAGAGAAAGAGAGCCCTCAAATCTTGGTCTTTTCTGAAATGCAAACACACTTGTTAAGAAGATGTCACTGTATATGCCTCTCCGTTCCCCAACCCCCATTTTCCAAACAAGCCCCCTCCCCATATCACAATCCCTATATAGGAACCATGTCTGTTTAATTCACCAGGGAGTAAAACTGGGCAATTTTTCTCCCCTATATTTAAGCAAATCCATGGATAAAGTATGTGATTGTAAGTTTCCGGAATGGGTTGAAAAACAAACTTTAAGCCCCTCTGTGACAGTTCCAGCCTTAGAGGTCAAAGTGATAGAAAGCAGAAGAGAAGGAGCAGCTGTCTTGAACCATCAGTCGAAATGCCCGTTTCTAAAGCGACTCAGACTCTCTTAAAGGCACCGGGAGGGTATTTTTTCCACCGCTCTTCCAACAACCATTGTGTAATTCAATGCTTCGCACTGATTTTTTTCCACCAATGGAAAAATTACACACAGAGAAGTTTGTTTTCAATATCTTCTTAAAGTAAAAGTAAAGGTTTCTCTTGCTCGAAACCAGTCGTATCTGACTCTAGGATTCAGTGCTCATCTCTGTTTCAAAGCCGAAGAGCTTCTGCAGACGTTTCCATGCAAACCAGGGGTTCCCAACCTTTTCAGGCTGTGGGCCAGTCACGTGGTCAAGCGGGCCGGTCATGTGGTTCCTCCCACCCAGAAGTGGAAGTAAAATGTGCATGTGCAGAACACTGCCGTAAATTACCCATGGTGCGTTTTACTTCCGTTTCTGGGAGCAACGAGGGCAGCACGGGCCGGATGAATCACAGTAAACCCATTCATGTGGATTCACAGAGTGCTTGGGCTTCTGGGAATTGAAGTCCAAGAACATCTGGAGTGCCAAGGTTCGCCGTCATGGCCCTAGACAGTCTAGGCATTGCATTGAGATTTGAATGTTGGATGCCATAATTTTTCAGCGAGAGAAGTTGCCAGCCATGCAGAAAGAGACGGCTGAGTAGCAAGCAGGGAAATGAATCTCCGAGTGTTTCATCAACACGTCTTCTCATAACACCTTTCAACAGGAGCTCAAGTTATGGACTCGTCCGCACCTCAAATACAACTCAATTCCAGACCCACTGATTTATATCCTGGCTTCCATTTGCACAGGGGAGACCGGAAATGTTAGTTATGTGAACATGCCGAAAATTAAAGATATAGTATGCAGCTTTGGGTTTATCGACTACAGCTCCAAGAATTCACCAGGAAGTTTAATCCAAAAGCACCGGCCTCTGTAATCCTACTGAAAATTATGCAGCAAGGTTTTATTTATTTATTTATTTATTTTTCTAATTTTTATTTCCACCCAACTCCAAAGACTCTGGGCGGCTCACAAAAAATAAAACCAATCACAGTTTAAAAGCAATTAAGAAAACCTTGTTTCTTTGGACAACGCCTCAGAATTATTTCTAACCAGATCTTCCGTAAAACTGATGAACCAAGCTGTCTCTAGAATTGTCTTGTTGGAGTAAATTAAATAAGCAATTTTTACGAATAAGCTTGGGTTTGGGAATTGTTTAATGGCAAGAAGAAAATATAACCTGAGCAACTGATTTCAAATGAGCAAAGGATTATAGATGCTGCATTTGTTTTATTTACTACTGGTTACACTTAGATCCTGACTATCGTTCAACAAGCTTGAGTAAAACATAGGTTTCTCTTCTTTCCTGTTTCGGTCTTACGAGACCCCTGTGCTGTAGAACAGACTAAGAGTGTGATTAATCCAAGGTTCTCCAGTGAGTTTTAGGGCTTGATGAGGAACTGGGCCACTCTTATTCATTAAAGTTTGACTTCTAAATTCAGTTTGGCTCTATATCAACTTATTTCTTAAGGTGGAGAATTTGGGGTTACTTCAGAAGAGTCGGCTGTTGTTGTTGGCACCAGTACTCCATTTGTGTTTTGTTTCTTCTGAGATTTGGAAAATATAACAAAATCCAAAGGAATGGGAAAGAGTTAGCTTACTCTCTTGGGTTCACTGGAAACGTGTCTAAATGGGTGCTTAGTGGGTTTTGAGGAGTCAGACTGGGCACCATGATTCACAGATGCTCAAATGTCACCACTTTGCCATGAGTGCTTATTTTGAATCTCCATTAGGGGGTTCAAAATATACAGTGGTACCTTGCTTAAAGAGCATAAAGTGTTCCATGGGATTGCTCTTTAAGTGAGTTTGCTCTTTAAGCGAAACACCAATTGTAACTTCGGGGGGGGGGGGGGATTGTGAAACCTGGTTTATTTGTTAAGCAAGTTTATGGTTGGTTTTATTTGTTAAGTTAGGTGACCATTCAGAGAAAATTCAACTCTTTAAGCGAGTTACTCTATAAGCAAGGCGCTCTTGATGGGAGGTTTTACTGTACACCATTTACAGCAGTTCTCAACCTTTTTAAGCCTGAGGCCGGGTCACGCTCCCTCAGACAGCTTCAGGGGCCGGATGGCCATTTTGCTCTTCCTCCACTACATGGCACTTCCAGGGTCACATGAAATGACACCGGGGGCTGAGTCTGACCCACAGGCCGCAGGCTGAGAAACCCTGATTATACATGATAAAGAAATATGAAGAAAGCTTGCAGATGAATGGCTGTTTGTGGGCTAAACTTCAAGTACACTGATAGAAATCATTAGTCCTGTCAGATGTTGCGGTTAAACAGTTTCCCTGTTCCTCTGTGGAGGGGCAGGGGAACAATTTAATTATTTTTCTCCTCATAGTCGATCATTGTAGCAATAAATCAGATAAGAATATAATAATTATCGTCAATCAAAAACCTGCTGACAGATACTGTTTCAATTGACAATAAATGGGGGAAATGGAAAAAAATATTTTTTAAAAAATCCTTCTATCCAAACAAGCAGTGCAACAATTTGCTAGGAGTGGGGAAATAATTAGTCAGTTCCCCTACCCCCAAAGATTAAAAGAATGAGGATTTAAAAGAGCGAGGGAGTGATACTGCTATTATTTTATCAGCCAGAGGGCGGGGGTCATCACATCACCGGTGCCTCACACCTGCTTTGCCAGCCAGGTTTTTAGTTCTTTCCTAAAGGGCAGCAACTCCGTCTGGAGTCGTAGCTCAATTGGCAGGAGGGTCCATAGGACTGGAGCAGACACAGAGAAGGACCTCCATCTGGTGTTAGAGAGGCAGGCCTCTCTAGCGGATGGCACAATGAGAGAGCCTCTCTGGTACGCTCTGGTGGGACAGACAGATGTTCTTGGGGTGATGCAGTCTATTAAGTATCCTGGCCCACTACCATGTAGGGGAAAGTACCATTGCTTTGACTATGTGAATTTTAGTTTAGTGATGTCTCTACTTTTCACTATGCTCCCAGGTTTCTCATCACTTGTCTCCCAAGAATCAGGCACCTTTTCATTTCATGGCTGCAATCTCCATCTGCAGTGATCTCAGATCCTAAGAAAGTAATATTTGTCGTCACTGCTCCTACTTCTTCCCCATCTATTTTCCAGGGCCTCGTAGGGCCTGTGGCCATGATCTTGGTTTTCTTGATGTTGAGTCTCAAGCCAACTTTTGCACTCTCTTCTTTCAACCTAATCAGGAGCTTCTTTAGGTCTTCCTCACTTTCTGTCATTAGGGTAGCATCATCTTTTGATACTTTTCTTTATAATTCTTCCCCTTGTGGGGGGGGGGGATGGGGAAGGGATAATAGAGAAATGGGTTTTGATCCCATTCTGTGTAATGCAGTTTATCCAGTCACGTACAACTGGTTAAAATCTCAGTCTGCAAACAATTTTAGAATACCACATTTTCATCTAAAACAGTTGGATTCCCTCTGCTCAGACTAGTCACACTGGAACTACTAGATTGTGTGTATGTGTGCAGTTTTCCTTAATGGAATACCTTCTCCTAAGCAGTTTATAGATCATGGTTTTATTTGTGATTTTTGACATCAACTGATTGACTGCTCTGAACAATCTCCCCTTTTCATCGTTTCTTTCTCTCCCTCCCATCCATCATGTTGCTGGAACTTCACAGTGGAGAGAATGACAGGGTTTTGTTGTTGTTCTTGATAAATGGAAGGTTTGTGTCTCTTTAATGAGTTGCAGATACTCACCCGGTGGTTCTGGTAGGCCGTCACTGCAGTGAAGCGGGTCTCCTCAAAGACAAAAGTCTTAAAGTTCTCTTCCGCGTACTTCTCACTATCTTTCCTGGGGTCTACGTAGACCACGTGGAACCGGGGTTGGTATCTGTGCATGGAGTTCAAAATGATCTGAATGATAAAATGAGCAAGGGAGATCACATGACTGATTTATTCTGCTAGACCAAGATGGCACCATTGAGCAAGGAAAGTCTCCTGTGCCCCATATAGTATACTGACTGTATAGTATCAAAATGGAAGCGGGCCAGAGGAGGGACAAATATTTGGGTAAATATTTGGAGAGATATCAGGATTGAATAGCAACTTATTTATGTAACATTTTGCATGCCTTGTTTTGTATACAGAAGCTCAATCAGAGTCATCTTATTTCTGAAGAAATCCCACTACGGCAGTGATGGCAAACCTTTTAGAGACCGAGTGCCCAAAGTGCAACCCAAAACTGACTTTATGGGAAATGCTCCCATTGGGCTGCTGGGCAGAGGGGAGGGGTGAACTCTGTGCTGAGGGGAGGGAGGAAGTGCTCCCATTGGGCTGCTGGGCAGAGGGGCGGGGCAAACTCTGTGCTAGGGGAGGGAGGAAATGCTCCCATTGGGCTTCTGGGCAGAGGGGCGGGGCAAACTCTGTGCTAGGGGAGGGAGGAAACGCTCCCATTGGGCTGCTGGGCAGAGGGGCGGGGCAAACTCTGTGCTGGGGTGACTGCACAGGTGCCTACAGAGAAAACTCCGAGTGTCACCTCTGACACGCATGCCATAGGTTGGCCACCACTTGACTATGGAATGGAAAACCGGCTAACCACTGGTGGCGCAGTGGTTAAACTGATGTCCTGCAACCCAAAGGTTATGATTTCAGTCCTGACCCCGGGATCAAGGTTGACTCAGCCTTCCATCCTTCCAAGGTTGGTAAAATGAGTACCCGACATGTTGGGGCCAAAATGCTAATTAACTCGTGAAGCCACCCAGAGAGTGCACTATGTGCTATGGGGCGGTATAGAAGTGTAATGGTCTTTGATTTGATTTGAATGAAATTTCCCAGACATCTAATGCAATAGTAAATGACTTGTGGTCCCCCAAACAGTCTTCACCTTCACCTGATAAGACTTACATGCCCATTGTCATCCAGCAAATTGTTAGTCAGCTTCAACTTGTCAAAGGAGACAATTTGTTTCATCCACTGAGCTCCTCTGGCTGGAGAATCGGGATGGTAATGGACTCTGCCAGGCGTCGCAGGATCTGCCTTACCAGCAACCAGCCAGGAAGAACTGTGAAATGCATACCTGTATGTAAAGGGGGGGGGGGGGAGCCAGGTTAACCAAAATGCCGGGTAGAGCTCCAAAGCAGTTTAATTTACATTTATTTCATTTGACACTTAAAAACAAAATCAAATCAATGACCTCCTTTTTCTTAGAAAAGAATTCAGTACACATTCCTTCATTGGCTGGGTAGGGGCTGCGGTGGCTCAGTGGTTAAGAAGCTCGTCTTGTTATCTGGAAGGCTGACAAGTCAGCAGTTCAAGACCCGGGTACTGCGTGACGGAATGGGTGCCTGTCTCTGTCCCGGCTCCTGCCAACCTAGCAGTTCGAAAGCAAGAAATTGCAAGTAGATAAATAGGGACCACTTTGGTGGGAAAAGATCTTGGGGACAGGAAAGGTGCCTCATTTGGGGGCACTCCCTGAGCTGAGTTTCTACACCAAAAACCCTTTCAACCCAGAATAATTTCTGACACAAAACAGTAACAGTAACAGTAACAGTAACAGTAACAGTAACAGTAACAGTAACTATTATTATTATTATTATTATTATTATTATTATTATTATTATTATTATTATTATTATTATTATTATTATTATTATTATTATTATTATTATTATTATTATTATTATTATTATTATTGGCTGGGATAGAGTATCCACTCTGCCATCAAGCTCACAGGGTGACTTTGGGTTAATAAATTAGTCTTGTCTTAGTCTGCCTTCACAACATGGTTGTTATGAAGATAACATAAGATCAGATCTCTTGACAGGACAAATGTTAACGCAATCAGTATATGTACCCAATGCTTTGGATAACAACTCATTCTGAATTTGATTGCCTAGTAATAATCTGCAGCTGTATGGATAGGTCGTCAGTGGTCTAAGTATCTGGCTGCGAAGCCAAAGGTTGTGAGTTTAATTCCCCATTGTATCTTCCAGAAGAACAGCCAACCTGCATAGCCTTCGGCAAACTGCACAATCCTAGGATACCTCAAAGGCATGGGGTGGCCAACCTTGGCGCTCCAGGTGTTTGTGGACTTCAATTCCCAGAAGCCTTGATCAGCAGGTTGTACTAACTTGGGCTTCTGGGAATTGAAGTAGAAGAACACCTGAAGGACTGCCACACCCTGCTCTAAGGGAAGGGGGTTGGAAACCACTTCTGAACTTTGGGGGGGGGGATACCAGTCCCCAGAAGTCAGAATTGTCTTGACATTATTAAGGTAATGCTGTCATTCAACTTTAATTCACTCTCTGGCAGAAGGGAGGTTGGGTTAAGTTGATTTAAGAAAGACCTCTTGTCCATTGAGGTCTCTGGACAGGCCTTTCAGTTACTGCAATGTTGACCCCAATTACCATGTTTTGAAGTGAGCAGGTCAACTTTAGGCTTAATTATTAGGAGAAAAAATACATGAGGCATGTAGTTCTCTATCCTGCAAGAAAAGAGAGTGGTCAAGAGGACTGCCTTGTGGGGATCGTTATTATCTCTGGCATTTGCTGCCTAAAACTGGCCCTTCCCTCTATCTAATGCCTTTTATTTTTGGACTTCAATTCCAAGAAGCCTAAGTCAATTCCCCAAAGCACTGATCAGCGGACGTACTGACCTAGGCTTCTGAGAATTGAAGTCAACCTCTCGGGAGCCACTAGATCTAATGGTACAGCCAGCCCTGCTAGCTACTGGTTGCAGACTCCCCAGTGAGAAGGTCACAACAAATGGAACCTGTAAGCATCGTCTTATCCCTTCAACTTTGCTTTTCAGAATTATTATCATTTGTATGTACATCTGTACAGATTTGATTGTTTTAATGGTATGAATTTTACAACAGGCCACCCTCCATATTTGCAGGTTGAATATCAACATTCTCAGTTGCCCACAGGTTTAAAAGTAGTCAATTAAAAAAATCCTAATACTGTACTGTAGGTAAAGGGAAAGGTTTTCCTTGCTCGAAAGCCAGTCGTATCCGACTCTAGGGTTCAGTGCTCATCTCTGTTTCGAAGCCAAAGAGCCAGCACTGTCTGCTTCAGCAGATATTTCCATGGTCATGTGGCAGGTATGACAAGACACCGGAGTGCACAGGACGCTGTTTACTTCCCACCAAAGTGGTATCTATTTATCTCCTTGCAATTTCTTGCTTTCAAACTGCTAGATTGGCAGGAGCTGGGACAAAGACGGGAGCTCATTCCATCCTGCAGTACTCGGGAATCAAACTGCTGACCTCCCGCCTTCCAGGCAGCATCTTAGCCACTTGTACTATATTCATAATAAATGTAGGTCTGTGGTGCATTACCAAAGCTGGCCACTAGAGGCCACTGTCTTCAACATAAAATGTAGGGTTCACTGTTATTTGTGGTTTCAGGTATCCAAGGTAGGTATCGGAGTACTGGTAGGACGACCTGTACATTGATCCATTAGCTGCAATATGGGTGATATTACAGTAGTTACAATGATTTTTTTTCCTGATTAGACAAAATTCTGCTGTGTGGCTGAAAAGTATCACCGTTGTCGTGCCATCATATTTGGTGCCAGTTTGGTCTTAAATGATGCAACTAAGAGCCATTCATTCTACAAAATAACTGCTCCTTCTTTGTTGATACAGACAGCAATTTTCATTTTTGGAATATCCTTATGGTGATATCACGAGCACCTGCACTTCTAAATGTATGGTTATAGTAAAGGTAAGGTAAAGATCACCCTTGCTCAAAAGCCAGTCACATCTGACTCTAGGATTCCATGCTCATCTCTGTTTATAGCCAAAAAACCAGCGCTGTCTGCATTTGCGGATGTTTCCATGGACATGTGGCAGCCATGCCTCAACTCCAGAGTGCATGGAACTCTGTTTACCTTTCCACAGAAGTGGTCCCTATTTATCTACTTGCAGTTTCTTGCTTTCGAACTGCTAGGTTGGCAGAAGCTGGGACAGAGACAGGCACTGACTCCGTCATGCAGTACCCGGGAATCCATACCAATGATTATTCTTCCTGAACATTTTTCAACATGATGGGGATATTGCACTTTGCCAACAGGGTATTAGTAAGATTGGCTAGCCCAGGGGTTCTCAGCTTATGACACGGGGGCCGTGACACCATTTCATGTGCCCCCACTTCCCATATCCAGAAGTGCCATGTGTAGCAGGCACAGCAAAATGGCCTCCCCCCCAAAAAAAAAACTGTCTGAGGGAGAGTAACCCGGCCCTCAGCTTGAAAAGGTTGAGAACCCCTGGGCTAGCCATTGACTGCACCAGGGGTGCCCAAACATTTTGGGCCATGGACCAATCACCTGGTTCAGGGAGCCAGTCACTAAGGCCCAGGGGCCAGATGCAGCTCCCTACGTCAATTCATCCGGCTCACGAAGCCTTCATCGCGTCCTGGAAGCAGAAGTAGAACGCACCCATACAGGCGTGCTTTATTTCCACTTCTAGGAGCGACAAGGGCTTTAAGGGCCGGATGAATTGGCATCATGGGCCGCATCCAGCTCCTGGGCCATAGTTTGGCCACCCCTGGACTGCACCATACTAAATAGCACAAAAGAGCATCATCTGTAATACAACCATGAGTATTAATATTTTAAAAAATAAAGACAAAGAAAGCAATATCCTAAAGCCCCCACTCTTCATTTAATGACATTTACCAAGGGGTCGCAAAGGGTCAGAATCGACTGTGCGACTGAACAACAAAAACCAAGAGGAGCATCAGCTTCCTTTCTTGGGTGGTAAGTTGGGATGGGATTTACTCACAGGTAACTGTGAGGGTGTGACTCTGTTTGGGTGGGCGCTTTCCTAGATTTGCAGCCTTGTGCATTTTGTAGCTCCATCGAAAGCCACCCTTTTCAAAGTCCACATGGATTGCAGAAGTGCCAAGTCAGACCAGTCTCCCCAGCCACGTGTTTATTTTAAAGAAAAGACCTTTCTTGCTGGCGGGGAGAGTTTTCTCGTGTGTCGGAGCTGAGCAGAACCATCGGCGCAAAGCCAAGGAAAGGGGGTGGGGGTGGGGGTCGCGGGGGTGGAAGAAAGATATACTCAATTGGATGTTATAGATCCCATTTCCTTGCACAAGCAAACATTATTGAAACGCCCTGGAAGCTGGCGATCTGTCTAAATATTTATACCACCGGCACCGCAATTCGTAGGCGCACTGGGGTCTTTCTTCTCTCCCCATGTGCCCCACCACCACCACCACCACCACCACTCCAGACGTCTCGGATCTGGAGCGAGATGTATAAACGCTTCTTTCAACCCGAGATATTAAAGCAGAGAAAAAAGGATCAAGATTTTTTTAAAAAATCTCCCTCTATCTCCCGGAATCGAGAACAAAGAAAACGACTCCCCATAAGTTCCCCTTGCTCGAAAGCCAGTCGTATCCGACTCTAGGGTTCAGTGCTCATCTCGGTTTCAAAGCCGAAGGGCCAGCGCTGTCTGCTTCTGCAGACGTTTCCGTGGTCATGTGGCAGGCAGGACTGGACACCAGAGCACACGGAACGCTGTTACCTTCCCACCGAAGTGGTCCCTGTTTATCTACTTGCAATGTCTTGCTTTCAAACGGTTAGGTTGGCAGGAGCTGAGACAAAGACGGGAGCTCATTCAAAGATTCAAAGTGTTGCAGTCCAAAAGTGGAAATTTATGTGGAAACAGAGGAATTGACTTCCACCGAACTTGTTTAGGAGATGGCTTTGAGGCAGATTCTTCCACTGAGAACAAAGTTGGAAATAATTGCTTACAAATTACGGAGGCCCGGAAGCAAAAACAAAAATCAAGAGGCAATAAAAATCTGTATTTGATCGCCATCCAGGCTGGAATTTTGATGCTTTGCAAAAGCAGCATTCAGGCAGGCTTGGACTGTGGAAGGAGAAGGTTGGAGATATTTCCCCGTCTATCAACTTTTTATTACCTGAGTCAGTACTCCTTCTTTCTAGATGGGATCAGGGAAAAGGTTTTGCCTGTCTAAGTGCAACCAGGTTGTCCTTGAACTAGATGGTTAAACACAGATATTTAAACTGCCAGCTTGCACTGCAATTATCTCCTTACAGAGGCACTATTCTCTGGAGGCATTAAGGTAAAGTGTAATAATTAAAGGCAACCAAATTGATATGGTGACACTTTCTAGAGTTTAAAGCAATCAGAAGTACTTTGCCATTCTTTCCTGGGATGATATGAGACTCAATGGCTTGCCCAACACTCCATAGGTTAGTTCTTCTCCTATGAGGCACAGAGGGGGAATCAAACTCCTGACACCTGGATCCAGGCGCTTCCACTCACAGAGTTATCCAGCCTAGGTGAAGGTAAAGGTTTCCCTTGCCGTGTCTGACTCTAGGGAGTGGTGCTCATCTCTGTTTAAAGCCAAGAAGCCAGCACTGTTTGCATCTACAGACACTTCTGTGGTCATGGGGCAGGCAGGACTAGACGCCGGAGGGCATGGAACACTCTTCCCTTCCCTGCAGAAAGTGGTACCTATTTATCTACTTGGAATGTGTTGCTTTCGAACTGCTAGGTTGGTGGGAGCTGAGAAAGTCAGTGGGAGCTTGCTCCGTCATGTAACACTTGGGTCTCAAACTTCTGAACTGCCAGCCAGTCATCGAGCTCAGCATCTTCCCCACTAAGCTACTGTGGCCCTTTCGGATGTAAATCCATCTGAATGAAAGCTATCAATCAGCAGCTAATTTTAACAGCCAGCCTAAGGCAAAGGGAAACCTATTCTACCCACCCTGAAAAGCCCATTCAATTAACGTCCTCCCTCTGTTGATTTCAGCCATTCGATCACAGTCTACAACCAGAGCAGGACAGTGTGCTGTTGTTATTGTTGTTGTTAAGAGCTGTGAAGTCACCTCTGACCTATGGCAAACCTATCAATAAATGATGTCCAAAATGTCCTGTCCTCAACAGCCCTGCTCAGCTCTGTTAAACTCAAGGCTGTGGCTTCTTTTATGGGACCAATCCACCTCACATATAGTCTTCCTCTTTTCCTGCTGCCTTCAAATTTTCCTAATTTAATTTAATTTAATTGTTCAACTTGCATGCTGCCCCAAGGTTATAACCATATAACATTGTTATATTCTCCAGTATTGGCAATCTGCTCTCATTAAAGCCCAGCATCACTCTATTCCTTCTTCTTCCAACCACCAGGGAATGACTTTGCCTTTAGGGTGTCAACTAAATTTAATCTCCAGTTGTTCTCATGTTAAGATTGTCATATTCCAGAGTCCTTCTGTTTCCAGCCAAACAGTAGCAAGAAGTGTTGATATAAATCAGTGGGAAGGATGTTGAATGACTGACAAGCCCTTTGCTGAAGAAGGTGGAGAAATCTATATTCCCTACAGGTGAAACCTGACTCAATCTACAAAGCTGCAACCTCATTTTGGAAACACCTGAACTTGGCCCTAACATCTGACCAGGAGGATGGAGTGGGTTTTCCCCTGTTTCTCCCCAAAGTCCTCATCCCAGCCTCAACCTCTGTAGTGTACAGCCTTAAGAAAAGTTCTGCAATCCTAAAAGTTAGCCTGTTTTTGAAATTTTAATAGTCTAATTGAGATAATTAGCTGGCTGGATAGCAAAGGGCCTTAGGTATGTGGCTGTGGGACCAAAGGTTGGGAGCTCAATTCCTCACTGTGTATCCCATAAAAGCCAGCCTATATGGCCTTGAGCAAGCTGCATCATCTCATTTTCTAGATGTTCACAGAAGAAGGGAATGTTAAATTTATTAGTTCAAATTTCTGAGTACAGTAAAATCCCTAGTTATGATGGATGTCTGTTCCAACAGCCTACATTGTAACCTGAAAAAATTGCAAGCTGAAACATCCATAGGGATACATTGAAAAATTAAACAAATGGTCCTGAATTGACCGTTGTAAACTGGAAAAAATACATTAATTTTTTGTAAACCGGGACGGCATTTCCATAGGCTTTGTTGCTGTAAACCTGCAGCAGACTTAAACCAAGGCAGTTGTAACCCGGGGTTTTACTATACTTTCGACCTAAGGAACCCTGGAAAATGTTGCCATCATTCATAACTGACTTTATGGCA